>OY728120.1:1290824875-1292212931 GCA_963277665.1 Viscum album | reverse complement strand
ACGTCATATGCTAATGTGAGAGAAAGTGAAGAAGAAATTGAACGTAGAGAAAATACAAATACCTAAATAGAGGAAGCTGGTCAAAACACTCAGCCGTAGAATCAAGATGTTGACTTAGATGAATAATATGAAAAAAACTAAGGCTGGAGAGAATGAAACTGAACCGCACATGAGAAATCGTAGAGCAGAGATTGATCAATCCAATATAATTGGGGATAGGAGTTCCCCCACTCAAACAAGAAGAATGTGGAATAACACGCAATCTGCATTTATATCTGTTATGGGGACATCCTCATTTGAAGAAGCTGCAAAGGATGAATCATGGGTGAAAGCCATGAATGAATAATTAGAGAAGATTGACAAGAATCAGACATGGGATCTTGTCCAGAGACCTGAAGGTCACAATGTGATTGGGACAAAGTGGATCTTCAAAAACAAGTTTCATGAGTGTGGAAGAGTTATCAGAAACAAGGCACGACTGGTATGTAAAGGATACTCTCAGATTGAAGGTGTTGATGTTGAAGAAAACTTTTCATCATTGGCTAGATTGGATTCAATTATACTTTTCCTTGCCATGGCACTCCAAAGAGGATATAAAGTATACAAGATGGATGTCATGACATCATTCTTGAATGGTGTACTGGAAGAAGAAGTCTATATTGAACAGCCAGTGGTTTTTGTTCTTGGTTCTGATGAAACAAAAGTCTACAAACTGAAGAAATATCTATATGGTTTGAAGCAGGCACCACGAGCATGGTATTCCCGATTGGACTCATATCTCAAGAAACTGGAATTCAAAAGAGGTAGAGTAGACCACAATTTGTATGTGAAGAATTCTCCAAGAGATCAATTCATGGTTCTAGTCTACGTTGATGACATTATTTTTGGTGGTAGCAAGCAGATATTAGTGTACAAATTTTCCAATCACATGAAATAAGAATTTGAAATGTCTATGATTGGGGAGCTCACATATTTCATGGGGCTGTAGGTGACTCAAAAGAAGGATTATACTTTCATTTCATAGGAAAAGTGTGAAAGAGAGCTGCTGAAGAAGTTTAATATACAAGATTCCAGACCAATGTCCACTCCAATTTCAGTTGGAAATAAACTTGGAAAACGTGAGGATGGGACCTCTATAGATCCCATCACATACAGGAGGATCATTGGGAGCCTATTGTACCTGACGGCGACACGACCAGATATTGTCTTTGCCACATGTCTTGTAGCCCACTTTCAAAGTAATACAAAGGATGAACATATGGTAGAAGTAAAAAGAATCATGAGATATATTCATGGGATTCACAATTGTGGATTATACTTTGCTGCAGGAAAGAATAGTGAATTATCAACATTTTCGGATGCGGACTGGGATGACGATGTTGTGGACAGAAAGTCCACCAGTGGTTGTTCATTCTATATTGGGAATAAATCTATTGGATGGCTGAGCAAGAAACAAGAAAGTACTTCTCTTAGTACTGCTGAGGCTGAGTATATCTCCGCTACAAAGGCATGAACTCAACTTCTATGGATGAAGCAGCAATTGACAGATATTGGTGATGAGGTGAAGCAACCAATGGTGATGTACTGTGATAATAAGAGAGAAATTGATCTTACAAATAATCATGTTCAACATTATCATAAAAAACATATTTAAATGAGGTATCACTTTATCAAAGAAAAAGTTGAGCAAGGCATGATTAGAATGGATCATGTGGGAACAGATGAGCAAGTGGCTGATATCCTGACCAAGCCACTGTCAGCAGCTGTGTTTGAGAAGCATCAGTTGAACCTCGGTGTTCAGCCACCTCCCAGTGCATAAGGAGGTTACACAATACCCCTCTCCCCAGTTGTGTTAACTGTTTTTTTTTCTATTTATGGATGTGATGCAAGTTTGTGTGGGAGATACTGTCTAGGGGGTGTTGTTTGAGCTGAACAATGAACTAGTACCGGACTTTGGGTTTATTTCCAACGGTTGAGAAAGGAATAAATTTAGAGTCAGAGGATGAGAAGTAACTCAAGAACTCAGCGAATAGGGCATCATTGAGAATTCCAAAACACTGGATCCCAATTCAAGCCTCATCTCTTGTTTTCTACACTGAGCCTTTCTCACGTAGACTTAGAGTGTTGGCTGAGTTGATTCTTGTGTTTATTTGTTTGCATTTGGATCTACTGAATTTATTTTCTGATTGCCAACAAACCCAATGGGGGAGATTGTTGGAACCATGGATGTTTTGTGCATAAATTGTATTATGGTTTTTGTTTTTTCTTCAATCCTCAGTGGAATTTTAGAACATGTACCTGCAATGTGATCATACAGTTCAAGTAGACAACAATTTTGAAGATGGTGTCGTTTCCCAGTGTTTGCCAAATTTTTGGGCCTCAAAACTTGAAATATTGAGAAATGTGTTTTTGGCAAAGAGACTTGCGCGCTGAGGCCTTGTAGGATTGGAAACTTCCGCTCCTGACGTTTTTTATAATGATAACATGAAAATATGGCAAAGGAAAGAGGGTCGAGCAAGTATTGGTTTGGTCGCGCAAGTGACTTGCGCGCCGTGAAAGGACTTGCGCACTGGTACCTTAGAGGATTGAAAAGTTCCATGCCGTTTGACCATATTTTTTTGATCATCAAAATATGGAAATGTAAATAGGGGCACCCAAGATTGGAAGTTGGTTGCGCAAGTGTCTTGGAGGACAGAAGGGTTGCGCGTCGAGACTTGCGCGCTGAGGGAAGACTTGCGCGCCACCGCGTAGGGTTTCGGAATGCCTATGAATAGAGGACCACCCCTCCCCATTCCACACAAACATTGGACTTGAATAAATTCAGAACTCCCGTCATGAAGGTTTTGATGTCGTCCAAGGGTTGGTGGGTCGTGCAAGGTGGAGCAGCGTCGTAGTTGTTTGATGCCCGTCTAGTAGTCACGCAAGTGATTTGTTGATACTTGCGCGCCAGAATTGAAGTTGCGCGACAGGTTTCCATTAGTTTTCAAATTCATCTTGAGTTCAAAAGAAGTTGAGTCATGCAAGTTTGGATTTAAATAAGACTGAATCATGCAAGTGTTGAAGGTGGACTTGCGTGACAGCAATAACTTGCGCGTCGTGCTTGGAAGTTGCACACTACCTTAGAGTTGCGCGCCAGGTGCTGTTGAGGCTTTCTGGTTGTCTTGGTGCTACAAGAAAGTTGTATATCAGTTCATGGGTGATTTTTGGACTTCAACAGAGCATCCACATAATGTAGATGATGCATTCATTGAGCAGTGATGAAGAGACCTTCACGTCTATAAACTGAGTGGAACTTCACCAACTCCAGTTAGCCTGGGGGAGTCAACGGGAGTGACCTGAGTGATGCAGCGAGCTATCCCTAAATAATTTTTAAGGTAGTGAGCCTGGGACAGAGTGATTGTGCCCAAACCTTTGTAATCCACAACTAGTGAAGTATAGTGGAATTTGGTATGCACGAGAACTCGTCGGCATATACTCCTTGGACGTATCCCTTAGCGGTGGACGAAGTAAAATTTGTTGTGTCATCTCTTTGCATGAGAATGTTTCATTACAGATCATATTATTCATTCAGGTTTAACTAGTTCCTACCAACGTTGGAACAAGATCCTCAGTTTAAAATCAAAAGTTTTAACCTTGATTCACCCCTCCTCTCTCAGGTTGCCCCGGGGTCCTACATCTCTAAGATCGACCTGAGGTTGGGATATCATCAATTGCTGGTGAGGATGGAGGATATTCCAAAAATAGCTTTCAGAAGTAGATATGGTCATTATGAATATGTGGTTATGCCCTTTGGTCTATGAAATGCGCTAATAGTGTTTATGGCATTAATGAATCGGATATTTCAGAGATTTCTGGATTCATTTGTGGTGGTGTTTGTCAATGATATTCTGGTGTATTCAAAGACAAGGGTGGAGCATGAGCAGCACTTGGTGACAATGTTGGGGATCTTGAGGGATCATCTATTGTATGCCAAATTGTCAAAGTGTGACTTTTGGATACAGTAAGTTCATTTTCGTGGCCATGTGATTTCTGAAAGATGTGTTTCAGTGGATCCAGAAAAGATAGAGGCTATTATCTTATGGAAAACACCAAATAATGTGTTTGAAATATGGATATTTCTTGGTCTAGCTGGGTATTATCAATGTTTTGTTCATGATTTTTCAAAATTGGCTTCGTCGATGATAGCTTTGACAAGAAATAATGTTCCATTCTAGTTGAATGAACTGTGTTAGTAGTGTTTCATAGAGATAAAGGGTCGTCTTACATCAGCACCAATCTTGGTTTTTCCAGAATCAGGAAAAGTGTACGTGGTGTATTGTGATGCATCGGGATCAGGGTTGGGGTGTGTTCTCATGAAAGGGAATCATGTGGTTCTATATGTCTCATGGCAGTTGAGACTCCATGATAAGAACTACCCAACTATTGATTTGGATATGGAAGAAGTGGTCCATGTTTTGAAACTGTGGCGTCATTATCACTTCGATGAGAAATTTACGGTATATACAGATCACAAGATCTTGAAACATATTTTATCACAAAAGGATTTTAAATTGAGGCAAAGAAGATGGATGGAATATCTCAGGATGTTTGATTTTGAATGGATGTACACACCAGGTATGGGAAATTCGGTGGCGGATTCATTAAGTGGAAAATCATATGCTCAGGTGGTGAAATAGGCATCAGATCAGTGGAAGTTGATGTTTTTTATAGCTGATATGCAGTTGGAATGCGAGGACCAGGGAAATAGAGAAGTCTTATTTCAGGTGTTGTTGATTCCGGACTTGGTTGGACTGGTTATAGAGGCACAAATATCTGATTCCGAGTGTGTGACCATGGGGTCGAGACTCAATGATGGGGAGACCATTGAGGGTTGTAAACTGAATAGAGATTCAGTTTTGGGTTTTTAGAATTGGATGGTTATACCAGTTGCTTGTCAAGAGGTTCTTCTGAGGGCATATCATCATTCCAGGTGGGTTGTTCATCCCAGAATAAGGAAAATTTATAAATCGTTGAAATAACAGTTCTGGTGGGTTGGTATGAAAATAAGTGTGGTTGAGATTGTTTTGAGATTCTTGACTTGTCAACAGGTAAAGGCAGAGCATCAGAGGCTAGCAAGAATGTTGCAGTCTTTACCAATCCCTATTTAGAAGTGGGAGAAGATAGCGATGGATTTTGTTACAGGTATCCCAATAACGGTCAGAAAGCACGATGCCAACTGGGTGATAGTGGATCGGCTAACAAAGTCGGCCCATTTAATTCCAATTCATGAATCTCATATGGTGGAGGATCTGTCCAAAATCTATATCCAAGATGTGGTAAAGAGGAATGATGTTCTAGTTTCGATAGTATCAGATATAGATCTGGGGTTTACATCTCGTTTCTGGAAATCATTGCAGCAAGCCCTTGGGGCACAGTTGACAATGAGTACGGCGTATCACCCTTAGATGGATGGTCAACCCGAGAGGACGATACAAACTCTAGAGTATATGTTGCGGTCTTGTGTCATGTATTTTGGTGGCTAATGGGAGGATTACTTGTAGTTGGTTTAGTTCTCGTACAATAACAGTTATTAGAAATCCATACAGATGGCTCTGTTCAAAGCGTTATAATGGGCATCCATGTCATTCTCCACTATGTTGGGTGGAAACAGGTGAGTCCATGATGGTTAGACCGAGCCTTGTGCAGGATACTATGGAAAAGATCATGTTGATTAGAAAGAGAATGGAGATGTCTGAAATTCATCAGAAATCGTCTATGGATCATCGTTGACGGTCGTTGTCATTCGAGGTGAGTGATCTTGTGTTCTTGAGGGTCTCTCCAAGGTTGGGACATCGTCAGTTTGGGAAGAAGAGAATGTTATCTCTAGGGTATATTGTGACTTTTGAGATTCTTGGGAGAGTTGGTGAGGTGGATTATATTTTGTCTTTGTCACCTAGGTTCAGTGCAGTGCACAATGTGATTCATGTGTCACAGTTGAAAAAGTATCAGCCGGATCGTGACCATGTGATTCGATGGGATCATGTTGAGCTAGAATGAGATGGTTCGTTGGTGCACGTTCCAGTGAGGGTTGTGAATAGGCAAAAGAATGTCTTGTGTGTTAAAAGAATCAGTTTAGTTTGTGATTTGTGGCAACATGGTCATATTCAATAGGAGACTTGGGAGTCGGAAAAAGAGATGGTCGAGCAGTGGCCTCAACTCTTTCAGGATAGGGCATGCTCACTACTTTCGGAGGACAGAAATTCCAATGATGGAGAGAATGTAGTACCCCCGGTTTGAGGTATGTGGCATTTGTTTTTGAATTTTTTATGTGTTTATAGTGCATGTTATGAGTTGGGAAGATGTTGGGAGAGTTTGTAATGGTTTTGGATGAGTTGGGAGGCTTTTAATGGGGTGCACGGTTTGAGCACGGTTAGTGGAAACCATGCGGGTTCTCCAAGAAACCGTGTAGGAGAGACAGTAGGCTTCGCTTGGTTGACGCATGGTTTTCCAAACCGTGCTAGGCAACCATGTGGACCCTTGCTCCCGAGGCAGTAGCGTGCACACGATTAGCGCATGGTTTTCCAAACCGTGCGGGCTAACTGTGTGGCCACATAAAAATAGGGTTATAAGTTCCGGGATCCCTCAGGCATAACCTAAAACACTTCAATCTTTCTCCCACTCAAGCCTCACTCGGTATTCTGGGTTCTCAGGTGTTGGAGGGGTTCTCCGACTAGATTTGGAAGCGTTTCAAAGGGGTTTCAAGGAGGATTGAAGGTTGTTTCACCCTGGTAAGTCTATCTTCTTGCTTCTCTTGTGTTTTCCTCTAGATCTTCTCTTCTGTCTTTCTTGGTTTTATAGATCTACACATGTTGTGTGTAGATATAGGGTTTGGGTTTCCTTAGGAGGTGTTTTGAAGGCTTGTGAATGTTAGGGAAGGGGATCTAGAGAGGTTTCGGTGGTGCATTCGCCGGATTTGAGGTATGGTGGCTTGTGGGTTCATTTCTTAGGAACCCAAATGGTAGGTGGATTCTCTCTCTACTCCACTTGGTTAAAACTAATGGTTCATTTTTACAATTAATTGCTCTGATGAAAATTAATTGTGTTTTGTTATGTGAAATTGGTTGGAAATCCATTTGGGTATTTTGGGGGAAAGGGGGTTTCATGGTGAAATTTTGTTGTCATGGATTATAAAATAGAAATTTTAAAATGGGTTGTTGAAATTTATTTGGGAAAATGGTTGATAAAAAATGGTTTTCAATAATGATGTTGTTTTTTTAAAATGTGGTTTTATATGGAAAATGGTTTTCAATAAATTAATGATTTATTGAAGTGGATTGGTATGCGATGGAATTGGTTGATTGCATGTTGTTGTGACATTGGTGGGTTATATGTTTGTTTATGGCTTGATGGGAATGTAGTGTTGAAGTGGTCAGAAGTACCACTATAAAAAGGGGATGGATAGTGGTCGGAAGAACCACCATATGAGTAGTGGTTAGGAAGTACTGCTAGTTTTGAATGGGTGAATGGGTTGGGCAAAAGTCCCACCATTTTGGTTGCTTGTTGTGCATTGCATTGCATGATGGAATAGTTGTTCTAATGTGTAAATGATGGGATGATTTTGGCTTTTTTGGTTGGCTTTCCCTTGGATGCTTGGTTTGGGTGTGATGTCTTGGTAATAGCATGGTTGGATTATGGTAATGGTTTCACTTGTGATTATCTTATATAAACTATTTTATATAAATGTGCTAACAATTTTATCCTAGTGGCATGTGTAGGGAAGTCATTACTGAGTTTTAGTACTCACCCCCTGCTTTGGCACTGTGGTTTCTTTGTAGATGTCATGTACCATGACGTGGGAAATGGTATGGCATCACCCTCATTTAATGGAGCATTGTGATCCCTTGGTGGAGCATGCAGCTTAGTGTGGAGTTGTGGTGGCGTCATGGCTTGTGGTGTTCAGTTGTTTAGTTTTAGCAGTGTACTCTGATGTTGTGTGGACATGTCTCATTTTATTGGTTTTGGGGTTATATTGTGGAAAAACGTGGTTGTTTTTGGGAATACATGTTTGGGTGTTTTCTTGATATGCTTCATATAGTGGATGTTATTGGATGGTTTGGTTGGTTTTTTCTTAAGGGAAAATCGTTCACCAACTTGACCTTGAAGCCCTTAACATTTAATGCCAGCCTTTGGCGCCATGGGAACGTCTCTTAAGGACATGTATCCCTCACCACCTCCTCAAGCAATGAGGTAGGGGTGGGGTGATACAATTTTATTCTGGTGGTGTTCACAAATGAACTGTTGGTGTATTGTCAAACATGATATGTCCGTTATAAACATCTTTGAGATTGTTTAGGATTCACTAAGAGAGAGTTATTTATATGCTACTACCACAAATTTCCACTTCTGAATGGGTAAAATTAACTTCATATGTCATATTATCTTAGAGATTTTATTAGAAATTGGCCTAGAGAAAGTGATACCTATATTATCCTAGTAAAGACCCAATAATTTCTTTGATATTCAGAGTTTATTTGGGATTGAATGCTATTATATGAATTTAATATTTTAAATATCAGGCTTACAAGTACCTCTTATGGAGATCACTAATAAGTGTGTGAATTTTGAATCGCTATATACTAATAATACAACCATTAATGTGATGGAAGGGAGACTGAATTTAGTGTCGATAATAATTATTAATCACCTGGGAAGATGTTAAATTGTTTATTGTGATTCATCTGGTATTGGTCTAAAAGTAGATTTCATACTAGAGGATCGAGTCAGTGCATATGAGTCTCATATTTTGTGGCCACAAAGAAGGAATTACTCAATGCATGATCTCAAGATAGCTATTGTTGTTCATTCTTTGTGTTGTTATAAGAACTATTTGATATGATTTTTTTTTTGTGTTCATGGACCAAAAATGACTCAAATATGTATTCACATGATGATTCATTAATTTTTCTAAATAATGGTATGTTGGATACCTACATTACACTGACATTAGGAATTCTTATACACCTAGAAATGAAATCACTATTGCCCCTTCCATGAGAAAGGGGAATGAGATACAGATAGTTCCAGAGGAATATAGTGAGTGTAATATTATATATTTTTTCTCGAAGATCCACTAAGAGGGTCCTGATATTCATGGATAGAGGAAGTCGATTGCACTCTTCTTGATACAGTTTAGATGAGACAACAGCTAGATCCAAAGCGACTAGTCCAACGGGAGAGTGTAGCAGGAGAGAACCCGACTCTTTGTTATACCATTGGAAAGGATTATATTTTATGCATACAAATTCATGTTTCTGTTCTAGAAGACATATGTAAGGAGACAATGTTGGAGTTTCATATCCCATCATCGGAATTACATCATGGTGTTACCTAAATCTACTAATACATCTATCATCAGTATTGGTGGATGGGGAATAAATTATAGATATATGATTTTTTCATATTGAAATACACATATAAGTATTTTATGGAAGAACACCATCGACCATTTGTACATTTAATTTATTTTTTTATTCTTAATTGTAAATGGTATGATGTTGCAATCAATTTCATGACTAGGTCTCTATGGTCTCCCCAATGTTGTGATATTGTATTGGTTGTTGTGGGAAGGATAATGAAGGTCTCTCATTTACTTTCAAATAGGGATACCTTATCAATAGTTGATATTGGAAAATTGTATATATGTGAGATTGTGTTCTTTCACTTGTTTCCTAATACCATTTTATTTTATAGTGAAGCTCGGTTTAGATATCATTTTTTTAATTCTTATAGAGAGAAATGGGTAAATAGGTAGTTCTAAGAATGACATACCACCCTCATACTGATGTCCAATAAAAGAACATGATCCATGTTTTGGATTAAATTCTTTTGTCATGTGTCCTTGATTATGGGGTATCTTGGGAGAACTAAATACTTCTTGATGTGTTTTCCAAAAATAAAATCTATCAATACACTATATTGATGAATAATTATAGGGATTTATACATTAGGCTATGTCAACAACCTATGTGCTGGTTATAGGTAGGATAGGTAGTGTTTCAAAGACCATATCTCATGTTGGATATTTTGTTTCCTATTTAGTTGATTAAGAAGAAGATGGGTACAACACACTCCGTATATAAATTCTATGTAAATCGTTATAATAAACCAATAGCATTTGAGGTTGGAGATAATGAAATTTTATGTAGCTCATTGAGGATAATGAATAGAATAATTCATAGATAAATTAATATTTCTCCATTGTATATTGGGACATTTGATATTCTAGAGAGATAAGGGCCAGTATCCTAATAGTTACAGTTACCTTAAAGGAACCATGCCATACATGAAGTCTTCTATTTTTATTAGTTATGAAGTTATCAGTCAAACTTGTCTCGCAATCTACATTCTAATTATGATGAGATAAATGTCCATTGATCCTTCTAGGATAATTCTATATGTATTGTTGATTGGAGATTGAATACTCTCTAATTTTAGTTACATTGTCTATTAACGGTTCTACAGAAGAATGACAGTTTTTTTAATGGGGATTGGATGTATGGGGATGTCATAGATTCTTAGTGGATGGAATTATTCATAGATAATATTGGACTAACATTGTAAGGGTAATTCGTGGATCAATTTAATTTCGGGAAAAATGGTTATTATGCTATATTTTCATGAGGTACGTATTATTTAATTTCCATTTAAATTATTTTAATTGACCATGTGTTTGTAACTAATGACGACCTGAGATTTTTAGGGGTTTCCATGCATTTTTTGGATCTTGGTGCATGAAATTTGGAGAATAGAAAATGGGTTTCACATTTAGTAGAAACCATGCACCCCAAGATAAACGATTATTATTAACCATGCCATGATGGATAGAGAAAAGGATAGGGCACATGATTTTCGAAAACCATGTGTTAATGGACTCACACCTTTGTAGGACGCTCTATATTTTTATCATAGGTGTAAATCATAGCTTTTTCATAGTTTCCCCAAACAGAATGCATGAGGCATGTTGTATTTGTAACACCCTATATTTTGTTAGTTTTTTGAAATAATTTATCCTTTTTGATATTTTTCATTTCATAAAATACCTAATAAATATAATTTTATTTTAAATGACTATGTTTGTCATCAATTATATGAAAAAAAATTTAATTATTCAATATATACAACATAAAAATTGGCCTTCAACACATAGAACCCAGAAGAAAACATGTTTTATACACAACATTGATTTTCCATGATCACTTGTGTAACATGAAAAGCTGATGTTTATCGATCAAATAATATGTTATGCGTAACGACCCAAAGTTTTTCAATTGAACTACAATTCTTATAATTAGGTTATAAAATCACATGAAAACACAACATAATGAACTACTATGTGCTATGTGACCTTTAAACATAAGTTTGTCTCTTCTGTATTGGGAATTTTGAATATCTGACACACACGGTTGTGTCCAAGATGATTTTTGGAGTCTAATAAAACAAAAATATTTTTTGGTGAATAGTAACCTACCCTTATGAATAGTAACAAACCCTTATGAATAGTAACAAACCCTTATGAATATTGATATTCCCTAATGAATAGTATCCTTACCTATGATAGTATAAAAATAATATTCAAGTGAAAGTATTATGTACTTATATTTTAGAATATGTAAATGAATGTTATAAAACTGGGTTTTTAATAATAAAGTATGATTTTAATTAAATATTAAATTAATTCTATTTATAAAACCATTTTTGAAAAAAGGAATTCATTTTTTGATTCTACACGTTGAAAAATCATTGGAGTAAATTTTTGATATTTTTCTGAAATACTTGAATTTTTTATGAATAGTGAAACACCGTAATATACAAAATAAGCTAAATAAGCTAATTATAGTGTCATGTGTGATGTTCTGCTGATGTAAGCCCACTTCTTTCGGGATTAAATTAGAAAATTTCTATTCTTGGTCATGTAAGACTCTCTATTCCTTTTCTGGTCAGGAAATAATAAACTTATGAATTTTATATTAAGGAGACCCCCCACCCCTCCACTATAAATACCACCCTTCACTCCCTCATTCCCTCACTCCACTCAAACTTCATGCCTTATCTAAAATCTGCCCAAGAATATTCCCTAGCCCTTCCCCACGTCCAAGAGATTTTGGTCTCATCAAAATACCAATCATAGAGCCCTTAAGAAGGATCTCAAGAGGAGTATTCAAGAGGTAATTTCTCTCCCTCTTCTTCTTCAATTCCCTTTCAATTTCAAGTTCTTTTTTTATTATCCCCCCTATATTTGTGAAAATGGTATGGTAACTCCAGTATCATAAATATACTGTAATGTTATGATACAATTGGGATATTATATCATCCAACCCATTTCCCTCTTCCTTTTATTTTAATAATGAGAACATTGTTCGTGGGGTGATAATTTATCACCTTCAAGAACGACATGTTTACTTCTTCCATTTCTACCATCATATCTGGTCATGAAACCATTTTTATGGTTGAAACATAACATTATATATGTATTATTTCATATTTAATGTTCATGAACTAACTTATACACATATTACTATGTGATAAATGAAAACAAGTTCGTTGTGATAAAAAAACCACCCAAATTAACCCAAACATTCATCATTTTATTTTTATCTAATGATTCATCCATATGGTATATAATATAACTCATTATAAGATGATTTTAAATTATTAAATTTATTTAATAACATGTAATATCAGTTCTTGATGTTTACCCATGTTCTACCCGATCATTCATTTAAGAATACGAGTTAAGCACTCAAGAAGACCATAAAAACGAACATTCCCGAACAAAGTTTTTAGACCATATAACACACCAAGAGGCCCATAAAATGACATAATTAAACCAAAATGAACTCTTTTCATGTATAAAAGGTTATGGAATTTCTAATTAATGAATACAGTGTCATTATACACGACATTAAAGAGAAGGAAGTGTCTGGATACATGGTATGGGGAAATTCTCGAATCCAAATTTCATCCTTCAGGTTCTCCCCCTTTCACTCCATTTTTGATATTGTTGCTCCTAAAAATCATTTTGTCATTGTTGTATTTTCTTTTCTGGGATTTACATGTTTACCACTACTTTTTATTTCAAACAAATTTTTTTTCGAAAGAACTGCTCTTTTAAGAACTCACCTTTTACTTCTCATTCAATGTTGATGGTTCTTGTATCAAGTATGTTATTCCCTCTTTGTTTTGGGAACCCAATGATTGTAAATGTGTTATTATGAGATGATATACATTCCATTCCATGGGTTATTTATGTTCATTATAGATATATGTTCTATGTGGCATGCATGATAATGATAATATTATGATGTGACGGGTGCGCCCAGAATTATATTGTGCAATATGAATGTTTGACTGTGAAGGATGCACCCTAAATTGTAAAGTGCTCCAATGAATTGGGTAAAGTGATTAAGACCATGAGTAAATATGAAATTATGTGGACAAATTCTAGCATTTATCACAATTATGTGTTATAGTTAACCACTAAGACACAATGTTTCATTTTTATGCATTTCCAAACTTCAAGCCTTTTATTTATGCTTCCTCTCATGTTCATGATCATTTTCCCAAGTTATAATTTTTCCCACCCCATGATATATTTTTCTTATCTCTCATATTACTGGGATTTTAGCTCACCCATTTTGATGTATATTCTCAGGTGACTATATGTACTAAGGAGAGGTTAAGTTCCAATAATAATCTAGAGAAGAATAAATTAAATAAATGTATATTCTTGATCTTAGATTTCCCAAGACACTAAACCTTTGGATCCTATATTTGTAATAATATTTTGTTGTTTATCTTAAAATATTTTAATAGTAATGTAAGAAAAGGTTGGGTCGCTATAGTTGGTATCAGAGGAATGGTTTAATAAATTTGGGAATTAGGATTAGTGAACCCTAGAGAAAACCTCTAGCATGAGACTATACACAAATATGCACACAAGAATCTCTACATTAGTATACCATATGTTATGATTTCAGTATAAATTTTTCAAATGAATATGTTATGTATTATTGACTTGTTGACTTATTTTTTGTTCTAACCTTTTCTATTTTAGAAAATGGTGGGAACTAGGAGAAACCAGGCCAACAACTCTTGTGAGGTCCATTGCAACGATTTCCCAAATAACATTCCCAAATATTTGGGAGGTAGAGTTCATAAATTCATGGAGACTCTTAACCAATTATCTCTGATTATGAATAATAACCAAAAATAATGTGGAACATCCTCCTTCACTAAAGAGGGAGAAACTGGTTGTTTAATGTTTTATTCATCAACGACCACCGACGTTTAGTGGATCTTCTGATCCTCTAGTTGCGGAACAGTGGGTCAAATCCATGGAGAAGATATTTTCTATGATTCACTGTTCTGAGATGCAGATGGTGACTCTAGGTGTTTATTGTCTAGATGGAGAGGTTGACCATTGGTGGTCTTTGATTAAGAAAACCAAGCCAAGGGTGGAAATTAAAGAGATGGAATGGGAATACTTTAGGGTCAAGTTTCTTAATAATTATTTCCCACGATCTCTTCGTACAAAGATGGAGAAAGAAAAAATAGAGCTTAAGAAAAAAGAAGGAGAATCATTCATAACCTATGAAGCTAATTTCACAAGGTGTTCAAGGTACGCATTGTGTTTTGTTATCAACAATGATAGAAAAATTAATAGATTGTTTAGTGGATTAAAACCAAACCATTGAAAGGCTCTTGAAATTAAAGACTTTGGGAGTTATGAAGAAGTAGTTCGGTGTGCTCTCAAAGTGGATATGGAGTTTTTAGAATGGTCCCATGACTATAGTGATAAGAAACAAAAGATGGAGTTTCAAGCCAATGGATCTAATGATAAAGGTGGGAAGAAAACTCAACGACCCACATGCTAAAAATGTGGGAAGTTGCACCATGGGAACTGCATTAAAGGGATGGGGAAATGCTACAAGAGTGGAAAAGAAGGAAATCATTCTCAAGAGTATAAAAAAGACATGAAAAGGAAGGATAATGTAGAGAATTAAAGGAGAGAACCACCCATGGTTCAATGCTACAAATATAGGGATCTAGGGCAATATAAAAGCCAGTGCACTAAACCTTGAGTTCTCGAGGGTATTCAGCGTCAGCAACCACCAAAGCCAAAGGAATAAGAAAAGGGTTACACCATCACTACTACAGAAGTGGAGCCAGATAATGAAGTAATATAAGTTAAACTTCTTATTTACTCAAAAAATGGAAAAATTATTATTTGATTCTGGTTATACACATTCCTTTATATCATGCAAGTTTTCCAAAACTATATAATCAAAGCCCCAGAACCTTGAAGTATACATATCTATAAAAACACTAAGTGGTTAAATCATTGCAACCCAAGTGTTTGACTCTTCTTCTGTTTTTGTATGTGGAAAAATTCTTCCGGAAAATCTAATAATACATCCCTTCGTGGAATTTTATGCAATAATGGGAATGGAATGACCCTCGTTATATAGAGCATATATCAACTTTTGGGAAAATGAAATATCCTTTCATATTCGGAACCATCCCATGCTCCTCTACAAATGAAAGGAAGATCATGAATCTCCTTTGAAAAATACATAAATGGTGTGGGTGTTGATTCCATATGAAGAAGCATACCTCTCCAAGATGGTTGAGTCAAAGGAAGGTGCCAACATTGCCAAAATTCCCATCGTGAGGGAATATAGGGATGTATTTTCCAAAGAGTTACCCAGAATTACCCCTAATCATGAGGTAGAGTTCTCAATTGAACTCATACCTGGTGATACTCCTATCTCAAAGTGTCCCTATATGATGGCTCCTATAGAAATGGAGGATTTAAAGAAGCAGCTGTAAGAGCATCGAGAAAAAGGGTTCATACACCCCAGTGCATCACCTTGGGGTACACCAGTGCTCTTTATAAAGAAGAAGTATTGAACAATGTGTATGTGTATCAATTATCGGGAACTCAACAAGATCACCATAAAGAACAATTATCCTCTCCCAAGGATTGATGACATGTTCCACTAGTTAAGAAGAGCTCAATACTTCTCAAACATGGATCTTCATTCTGGATATCATCAAGTAATGGTGAAGAAGAAAGATATTCAAAAGACTGCCTTCCGTACAAGGTGTGGGCACTATGGGTTTTTGGTGATTCCGTTCGGACTTGCTAATTCCCCTGCAATATTCATGGATTTGATGAATAAAGTCTTTAGAAATTACCTTGACAAATTTGTGGTAGTTTTTTTGATGATATTCTCATCTACTCCAAGATAAAGGAGGTATATGAAGAACATCTAAGACATGTGTTGGCGACATTGAGAAAAAAAATTTACGCCATGTTCCGCAATTGTGACTTTTTGATGAAGAAAGTCACTTCCTTGGGGAATGTGATCACTGTTCAGGGGATCTCTGTTGATCCTTGAAAGACAAAGTCGATTGAGGAATGTCCCAGGGCCACTAGTGTCACAGAAATCCGTAGTTTCTTGGATTAGTTGGGTACTATCGACCTTTTATGAGAAACCTCTCATGAATGTCATTCCCACTAATAAGATAACTCGGAAAGGGGTAATGTATGTCTGGACAGAAAAATGTGAGGGAAGCTTCAAGGAGATAATGAGAAGGCTGATCACTGCACCTTTACACACACTACCGAATATTGGTGATAGTTTGGGGGTATACATTGATTCTTCAAAGAAATGCTTGGGTTGCGTACACATGAAAAATGATAATGTGGCAGCCTATGCCTCATGATAGTTGATGATCCATGAACAGAACTACCTGATGCATGATCAAGACCTGGAAACCATGATTTTTTCCTTGAAATCTAGAGGCACTACATTTATGGTGATTAGTGTGACATATACACCAACCACAAGATCCTAATGTATATATTCATAGAAAAGGAGCTCAACATGAGTCAAAGGAGATGGTTATAGCTAATCAAGGATTTTGATTCCTCAATTCAGTAGCATCATGCAAAAGCGAACAAAGTAGATGATGCTCTAAGTAGAAAATAACCTGCTACTCTATCCATGTTACTAATTTAGAAATACCTTATCTTCTTAGATATGCAAAGGATGGATTTGGAAATAAAAAGGAAAAGGCATACTTCCTACCTTTCCAAAATTATTGCGCAACCATCCATCCAAGAGAAGATTAAGTAAGAAAAAAGTAATGTGGTAGATATAAAAAATAGGGTGAATTCAGTAAAGGAAGGGAAATGAATGTGGTAGATATAAAAAATAGGGTGAATACAGTAAAGGAAGGGAAACTGCAAGAGTCCCATATCAATGAAGATGGTGTGATATGGTTTAGAA
Source organism: Viscum album (assembly GCA_963277665.1). Lineage (NCBI taxonomy): Eukaryota > Viridiplantae > Streptophyta > Magnoliopsida > Santalales > Viscaceae > Viscum > Viscum album. The sequence goes on along the minus strand of OY728120.1, from coordinate 1,292,195,598 downwards.
TGCAGCTTTGTGTGCCTTCATCACCCTGAATAATGAAGGAGCTGTTGGAAAATGCACATAGCTCAACTTTCTCTATCCATCCTAGGAGTACCAAGATGTACCGTGATCTCTGAGAACACTTATGGTTATATAACATGAAGAAGGAGATTTTGGAAAATATATCAAGGTGTTTGGTATTTCAGTAAGTTAAAGAAGAGTGAAAAATGTCCAAAGGGATGATGCATCCATTTCCTATACCAATGTGGAAATATGAAAATGTTACTATGGAATTTTTCATGGGTCTCCCGAAGACGTTGAAGGGAAATAATGCGATATGGTTTTTAGTTTAGTGACTTACCAATACTTCCCATTTTATCTATATTCAGGAAGATCTCTTGCTAGAACAACTTTCAATGTTATATGTGAAGGAAGTGGTGAGACTGCGCAATGTTCCACTCTCAATTGTCTTTGACTATGATCCAAGGTTCATATCTAAATTTTGGAGTAGCCTTCAACATGATTTGAGTACTGAATTAAATATCAGCATGACCTATCACCCCCAAACTGATGGCCAGTCTGAAATGACTATCCAGATACATGAAGATATGCTAAGAGCCTACTCTCTAGAATTCAAAAGTAGATGTGATCAGCATCTCCCATTAGTTGAGTTCTCAAACAACAATAGCTTCCATTTGATTATTCAAATGGATCCTTATGAAGCCCTGTATGGAATGCGATGTAGAACTCAAACCTATTTGGATGAAGTTTGAGAAGGAAAGGTACATGGACTCGATCTTGTTCAAGAGATGACAAAGAAGGTTCATGTCACCCAGAAACACATCAATGCTGCTCAAAGTCAGAAAAAGAGCTATGCTGACAACCATTGAAGAGACTTTGTGTTCGACATTGGAGATAATTTCTTCCTGCTAATATCACCATGGAAGAGATTCATGTGGTTTGGAATGAAAGGGAAGCTAAGCCCAAGGTACATTGGCCCCTTTTAGATCCTTGACATCATAGGAGCCATAGCCTATTGACATGCACTTCCACCGAATATGGATCATATTTATGATGTGTTTCACGTATAACTCCTGAGGAAGTACATACCAAACCCCTTACATGTACTAAATACAGTGGTGGAACAACTAAAAGATGATATCTCTTATGAGGAGTATCCAGTAGAGATTCTGGATCAGAGATATATGGTTCTGCGAAAAAAGTATACTCATCTTGTAAAAGTGTTCTGGAGGAACGATAAGTTTGAGGAAGAAACTTGGGAACTAGAAGAGCCAATGAAGGAGATATACCATCACATGTTTGTGTAAAGTGAAATTTCAGGGGAGAAATTTCTTAAGGGGGTAAGAATATGATGACCCAAAAATTTTCAATGGAAATTCCCTTCATATATTTATGTCATAAAATCACACGAAAATGCATCATAATGAACTACTAAGTGCTAAGTGACCTTTAAACATAATTTTTTCACTTCTGTATTGGTAACTTAGAAAATCTAACATACAAGGTTGTGTTCAAGATGATTTTTGGAGTATAATAAAACAAAAATAATTTTTGGTGAATAGTAGCCAACCCGTATGAATAGTAACATACCTTTATGAATAGTGATATACACTAATGAATAGTAAACTTTCCTATGATAGTATAAAAATAATATTCAAGTGAAAGTATGATGTACCTATATATTAGAATAAGTAATTGAATGTTTTAAAACTGGTTTTTCATAATAAATTATGATTTTAATTAAATATTAAATTAATCATATTTAGAAAATTAATTTTGAAAATTGGAATTCATTTTTGTATCTACACGTAGAAAAATGGTTTTGTTAAATTTATTGGATTTTTTCTGAAATACATGAATTTTTGATGAATAGTGAAATACCATAATTTACAAAATATGATAAATAAGCTATTTATAGGGTCATATGTGATTTTCTACTAATGTAAGCCAACTTGGTTTGGGATTACATTATAAAATTACTATTTTTGGTCATGGATGAATCACTATTCCTTGTCTTGTGGTGAAATAATAAAATAATGAATTTTTTATTAAGGAAACCCCTCTCCCCTCCACTATAAAAACCACTTGTCACTCCCTCTTTCCCTCACACCTCTCAAGCTTCAATCCTATCCTAAACTTGGTCCTATAATCTTACCTATACCCTACTCCATGTCCAACTACTTTTGGACTCATACAAGACCAATCCTAGAGCCCTTAAGAAGGATCTCAAGTGGAGGATTCAAGAGGTAATTTCTCTCCCTCTTCTTCTTTAATTCCCTTTCAATTTCATGTTATTTTCTTATTCCCTCCCCATATATATTTTTCAAAATGGTATGGTAACTCCAGTATCATGATTATAATTTATTGTTTTGATAATAATGGGATATTTAATCATCCAACCCATTTCCCTCTTCCTTTCATTTTATTAAAGAGAACGTTGTTTGTGGGGTGTTAATTTATCACCTTCAAGTATGACATGTTTACTTCTCCCCATTACAACTTCAGATATGGTATTGAAACCATTTTTATGGTTGAACCATAATATTTTAAATTTATTATGTCCTATTTAATGTTCTGGAACTAACTTATGTACATAAAAATAAGTGATAAATTAATACAATTTTGTTGTGATTGAAAAACATTCCAAATTAACCCAAACAATCATCATTTAATTTTTATCTAATGATTCATCCGCATGGTATATAATATAACTCATTATAAGATCATTTTAAATTCTGAAATGTCATTAATAACATGTAATATTAGTTCTGGATGTTTACCCATGTTCTACCCGAACATTCATTTAAGAATATGAGTTAACCACTCAAGAAGACAATAAAAACGAACATTCCCGAACATAGTTTTTAGACCATATAACTCACCAAAAGGACCATAAAATGACATAATGAAACCAAAATAAACTATATTCATATTTAAAAGGTTCTTCAATTTCTAATTAAGGAATATAATTCTATTAAACAGGATATTAATGAGAAGGAAGCGTTCAGATACAAGGTAAGTGGAAATTCTCGAACCCAAATTTCATCTTTTGGGTTCTCCCCCTTTCACTCCATTTTTGACACGATTACTCTTAAAAAATAATTTTCTCATAATTGAATTTTCTTTTCTAGGATATAAATGTTTAACGCTATTGTTTCTATCAAAAAATATGTTTTCCAAAAGAAATCTTCTTTTAAGAACTACATTTTATTTCTCATTCAAAGTTGATGGTTCTTGTATCAAGTATGTTATTCCCTCTTTGTTTTGGGAACACAATGTTTATAAATTTGTTCTTATGAGATAAAACCCATTTCTTTCAATGGGTTAGTTATGTTCATTATTTATATATTTTCTATGTGGCTTGCATTATATGATAATATTATGATGTGATGTGTAAGCCCAGAATTATATAGCACAATATGAATGTTTGAATGTGACAGGTGCACCTAAAATTATACAACGCTTCAATACATTGGGTAAAGTGATGAATCTCATGAGTAAATTTGAAATTATGTGGACAAGATGCTAGAATGGTTCACAATTATGTGTGGTAGTTAACCACTGAGACATGATGTTTCATTTTTATGAATTGCCAATCTTCAAGTCTATTATTTATGCTTCTTCTAATGTTCATGATCTTTTCCCCATGTTATGATTATAATCACCCCATGATATATTGTTCTTATCTCTACTCTTATTTTTATTTAGCTCACCCCTTTTTATGTATATCCTCTGGTGACTACATGTACTAAGGAGAGGTCAAGTGCCAATAAATAGCTAGAGAAGAAGAAATTAAATAAATATTTGTGCTTGATCCTAGTTTGCTCAAGACACTAAACCTTTGGATCCTCTATTTTTAATACTATTATGTTGTTTATGTAAAAATAATGTAATGGTAATGTAAGAAAAGGTTGGGTCGCTATATTATGAAAATATTATTATTTAATATAATGATATAAAACCTTGATATTATATTAGATGTTGTGAATAAAATTAACTAATTTAAGAAAATACACGGTTTAAATAATATAAATTTAATTCATAAGTTACCAATTAATTATAAATGTATATGAAAACTGATTGAATATAAATGGAAATATTATTATGGTCACAAATATATTCTCCCCTAATAAATTAAATTTTAATTTATGTATTGCAATGAACTAAGAAAATAATTCATTTAAAATGGATCTTACTTGCTATACATTATTTGAAACATTGACATGTTTTATATTGAATGCAACACAGACATGATGTATGATATAGGAAACACTGATTTTCTAAGAAACATATTTTTTATATAATTATTTAAATGAGATAGTTATAAACTTTTTAATTAAACATAGTTATATAAATAGTAATAAAAACTTTACAAATTCTGTTTATAATTTTTTTAAATAAATAAATTATATTAATAATGAATGATTTGAAATTTAGCAATGTCATTTTAATTTTAAAAATGATATTTTCCCGAATGAACCATATTTAATAATAAATTTAATTTTAGACAAATTTGGAAATCAAATTTGATAAAATAAACTAAATTTATGATTTTATGACGTTGAAATAAAAATAGGGTTAATTTTATGTATTTTTTAAGAAATATAATTATTTGATTAGTAGTGAAAAATACTTCTTTTTAGTTAAAAACTGGATTTTTGATTAATTAATTATTAATTTAATGTGATATTATATTTTTTTAATTTCACATTATTTAAATATTTCATCTATTAATACTATTTGATTCATAAAAATTAATTTCACCAGGAAATTGAAATCATAACAATATTTTGAACTTTTTTCTTCCTGAAAACATGTTATTTCGTCCCATCTGTGAGATTAGCATTAATCATAATTTTTAAACTTTTGTGATTTTATTTCTAAAAAACCACAATAAGACATTGAATTCAGTATAATATTTATATAATAAGAATAATAATTTAATTTTTGTCCAAAAATATTTGAAAAAGTGATTAAAATTAATCATAGCGTTGAAGGAAAAATTTAGCTTAATTAGGGAATAAACCTTAAAATTAAGGGCCCAAATGACATATAAACTTATAAAACACCCATTCTATAACAATAGTTCAACAAAAAACATTACATTATTGATTTAGGTTGGCTTTTTATGTTTTTTTATAGGTAATTACATGTGTACACCAAACCTGTTCTCCAAAATTCCAAGTGAGAACTATTTCTTCCATATAAAAGGCCATCATCTATCCCTCGTATTCCCACCTATAAAACCTCATATATTAAGAAAATAAAAGCCCAATACACTTTCTAGAAATCCTACGTTCCTACTAAAATCCTTACATTGGGAATAATGGAATCAATGGAATCCTCTTGGAACAAACCAAAATGAGTTACCTGGTTAAGGGGTAACATATTCTCTCAAGTAATTTACTATATTTTTCTTCTCCACTCCATCATACTGCATTTATTCTATGTTTATATAAAAACACCAGTATCCCAAATATAAAAATATTTTTCAATGTAAACTTATTGACCTATACTTACACATATCTCTAACTAAGCGGTAACAAACAAACTATTTTTCTGTATGGCGAACTAATACCTCTTGAAAAGATGATTGTTCATTTTTTACTTTACCACCTATCAAAATGGAAACTATGATGGAACATATTTTTATATATTTTATATATGATATATATTATTCATTTAAGATTATTTATTCCTATTTACATCACAAACCTTTTTTACATCCCATTTGGTGTTAATATGAAAATCTCGTATGAGGAATTCTAGACTATTGCCCCCTCAAAGTGATATGATTCATTCACACACCACATGGAATTTATTAAAGATAATATTAATGAAAATATGTGATATATATGAAATAATAATGCTAATATAATATGTATATATATATATATATTTTATTTAAATATATTCTTTAAATATGATAATGAAAATCAAAACATCGTTCATGAGTATGGACAACATACCATCTCCATGAACGGAGTATTCAATTTCATACTTATATACTATATATATTATGATAATATAAATATAAATTATATAAATTATATTTATATCATGGTTTAAATTATTGAATAATTATATATATAATGACAAACGATATAAAAAATTAATACAGATACGAAAAAAAGCGAATATTACCCAAAGTGAAACCTTAACATTGGATCATTAACAAGAGGGTAATATAAGAACATAATAAAACCATATATGGTATTAAATGAGTATATTATTTTTTAATATATGTATAATAAACTCATATTTATTATACTGGATTCTTTTATGAGTACAAAGAGAGTCATGAAACAAGGTAAATGGATTTTATCTCACCTTTTATTCCCGTGAGATACATGCTATGTTTTCCACTCTTTCTTTTTGTGTGGTGTAAGTACTGCCCATGATTATATTCTGTGTATATTATTCCTAAATTTATAATTATTAACATATCATGTTTTATATACTTTCATTTATGTGGTTCATCTTTCAAAATATACCAAATCGATAAAAATGTTTTATCTCGATTTTATTTCTTTTAGACTCGTGTTATGTTATGCACCTAAACTCTTTTTTGAAGATTATATAATTCAATTATACATGTTTTATAATGAATATCCTTATTTTCAGGATATTTTATGATTAATTTAATATCTTATTCTTATATGGAGAGTATTATATGAAGTTAACAAGTTATAAGAGTTTATTGATACAATCTCATCGCTTTTCAAGATTATTTACATTTACGCATCCTTTGATGATTTATTAGGTTTCATCTCCACATACATTCATGTATTTTATTCCCCTATGTTAATTCATTCTGTATTCATGTCTTGGTACCATTTTTTTACTCTCTGGTGCATAATATAGTTAGGAATTTTTTTAAGAAATCCCAACATTACCCTCTCATTGGTTTGAAATATATGTTCCTTAAAAACCATGTTTTCTAAAAAGGGGTTCCAAGAAAAATTTACAAAGATAATATGATAATTAAAATAAATTTTTTCCTATTTCTATTTTACTAATTTTTTCAATCTAATCTTCTTGTCTCTTTACAAATGATCCAATTTTCTATCCATGAAAAAGGAATCTTCTTTTTTACTCGCACGTCTAGTACAGATTTATCCGCAATAAATCGATTGAATCTTTATTTTCATAATTAAAGCATATCTTCTTAAGATTTTTTCTTAAAAAATATTTTCAATGAAAATTGTTTCGAAATTTTTTTAAAACTTCTTTTATTTTTATATTAGAAAAATGGAATTCAAACTGTTTTCAAGATCTATTTATATGTTTTCAAATTATTTTCAAGGAAAATGGTTTCCAAAATATTTTCATGACTTATTAATATGATATAAAATTATTTTCAAATAAAATGGTTTTCAACATGATTTCAAGAGTTATTTATAAGTTTCAATTTATTTTCATAGAATATAGTTTTTAATACAATTTCATGAACAACATATTCGTTTTAAAAGTATTTTCAATGAAATTATTTTCAAAACATTTTCATGAATTTCTTATATTTTTTCAATGTTTTTATAAAGAAAATTAATTTTAAATTTTTTTTGAAGATAATTTTATAATTTTTATATGAAATTGGTTTTAAAATTATTTCATGTCATCTATATGATATTTAAGGTATTTTCTATGAAAATGATTATAAATTTTTTTTCTCCATTAAAAACCAATATTCAATGAATAAATGGTGTTTTTATCAAGAATATTTTCTGAAATATATTTCAAATTTATTTTATATCGAATATGAAATTGTTTTATATTAATCATTACCTTATAGGAAATGATATAAAGGTTTAATTCATATCTTTTCTATGAGTGGATTATTCTTAATTTCATGTATTTTATGGAACCATTTTCAATTTCATGGCTTATATATTTATAAAATCCATTTCTCTTTCATGAGTTATATGTTTTTGAAATCCATATATATTTTACACGATATGATTTTTATGAAATTATTATGAATTTTTTTTCTTTTTCTATAGGATATGATATGTTTACATGTTTTTGAGACCCATTTAATTTCATGGGTGAAGATAAGATTGTTTGTGATTTTGGGGAATATGTATGTATGATTTCACTATGAGACTGGTGGGAGCTATATCTACCACCAATGCATTGGGCGATGATTTATATCTAATGATATAAACTACGATGGTCTTGGGAGTAATGATTAACAACTAACATGTCCATGGGAGTGAACTATGACTACTAAGATGGTATGAGGAGTGAACTCATGTGACTAAGATGGAAATGGGAGTAAACCACGACTACCAAGATGATATTGGGAATGAACCCATCCAACTAATAAGTTATTGAAAGTAATTACTTGGATACTATGGAAATGATATTATATGATTATGTGTCTTCCACAATCCCATGTTTTATACCAATGTTATCCTTTCAATCCTTATGTTATTTATTTACTTATTATTCATTTATTACTAACTTCCATTCTTTATGCAATGTTTCATGTATCTGATATTTGATATGAAGGGTATGATATTCTATTTTCATGATCATGTTCTCGTACCCTTATTATCATAATTATACTTACATATGTCACTTATTTACCCATACTGAGAATTTATGCTCCCCCGTTTCATATTTATCCTTTCCCCATGTTATGAAGAATGGTTTTTTTGTAGGTGTTCTAAAGGGGGAGATAATTATGGGAGATTTTTAAAATCTTTTACCAGGATATAATATTTTGTTTGAATGGTTCCCAAATACTCTAACTAGATATGGACCTCAGGCATGTAATTTTTTAATGTAAATGAAATTCATCTAAAATGATGTAATATCCTTGTATGCTAAGCATGGGTCACAATTGTTTTATCAAAGGAATGTTTTTGTAATCATTTGGAAAGATGGATGAAAAATATTTAGTGATATGACTATGTATATTTATATGGATATGTTTATGAATGCCTTTATGGAAAATTAGAAGTATGATTAAATGTTTATGAAAATGTTATGGAATTTTGTTAAAGGGTAGAGTGAGTGGTTTCCATGATATACATTCATGTATGGATATTACAAGTGGATATGGCTCTTGAATAGAAGTATAATGGGGTAAAAACTCTGAACTGATGTTTCTAGTCTTACTTTGGGTAATCTAGTACACAAAAATGGGCCTTGCTACACACCTAGTTTGACACTGGTGGGGGATATTCATTGGAAATTCACAATCTCTTCATGAACTGTCATATATGATTTTGATATAATTTGGCTATGAATAAATTTAAATAACCCTATTGTGTCATAAATTAAGGAAGTTTTAATGATTTACATATGCTATATGTAAATATTTTCAGGACTAAGTTATTTTATACTATGATAAGTAATGCCACACTATTCTTCTAGTTTTAATCAATAGAGGGAACCAGGAGGAACTGGATTAATGTTGAATATGAGGGATGATTTTATGATGAGAAGTCAATTTGGATGATCACTGATGTAAATGATTTTTTGATCATGACTAATCTGTTTTCATGGAATGTGATTAACAATGTGTACCTTCATCAACCATCTTTCTCACCAATGAAGAGAATGAAGGTATTCATTAAGAGTTCTGGTAATGGAGACCATGAAATAAAGAATATTACATTTAATTTGTGTCTTGAATGTGTGAAAATCATCTAATTGAATGTATTAAAGGAATAGGAAGGTGTTCCGACAATGTAAAATAAGGACATAATGAAATTGACTATAAGGGGAAAATGATGAGTTTAATTAATGGAATGGATGAGAATATTGACCTCCACAAGATATAATTGAAGGTTAAGTGTTTTAGCTGTGTAATTAATTGTCATTATGAAATAAATGTCCCTAGTTGAAATATCATGAAGAGGATTGGAATTATAGTGTGAGTATTAGTAACATCATGTAGGATCGAAATAGTGATGTAGATGCTCAATATACAAGAGGGGGGGTGAATTGTATACTTTAAAAATTCCTTTGGAACCTTTAAAGTTAGTTACACATAACTATGTTTTCCTTAAGCAAAGGAAAGGGCTAAGTTTAACAAAGTTAAACTAAGAAAATTCACAACACCTCTAACACCGAATGAAAACTTGGATAGAGATTCCGAAGGTAGGTTCCGGAAATATGGTTCCGGATATTGAACCTTAACAAAAGTTATAATATGAGATTCTACCTTAAAGCGTATAGAATCTAAATGAAATAGAGTACAAGTAAGGAAGTATAAGAAAGTTATACTTTCCTTATAATACAAAATGCAGTGGAAATAAACAAGTAATAGAATTACAAGTAACAAGATAAAAGTCTTTTAACCCAAAGAGAAGGGTATCCAACAACCTTGGATAAAGGTCCCTTGATTTATACTTTCAAGCAAGTCTGTCTTACCCACACCAGGGTAAGCCCTCGATACGAAGATCGGAGTGTCTCTGTCTTGCTATCCCCGCAAGCCCTCAACATCAAGGTAGTTGGCAACCTCTGTCTTCCTCAGCAAGGAAGCCCTCGAACTTCAAGGTAGTCGGCACCTCTGTCTTCCTATCACTGGAAGTCCTCTAATGTAATCACCAACATTCGGATTCGCACAAAGCTTTGAGAGTTAATAAGAGACTCTCTCTCTAGAAATTACTTCAAGCATGTAATCACAAGAGTTGAAGATCAGTCAGCCTTTCAGCACCGAGCTCTTTCAAATGAGCTCCTATTTATAGGAAAGGTCGGCTCCTTCTCCAACGGTCATCTTTTCCTTAAAGATCGGAGGGACCTGTACACGTGTCACTTAGACAACAGTTAGTTTATAACAAAATAGACGACATCGTTTTATAACAAAACAATTGTAACAGAATTTACGACATTGTTTTAATTCTAACTCAAAAGTTCGGAATGAAAGTTTCGGAGTGAATATTCGGAGTGAAATGGAAATAATAAAGAGTAGATAGATTATAGAAATGTAAGAAGAATAAAAGTTCGAAGTCTAACCAACATATTTTTCGGAGTCTGAATTAATTCAGAGTGTATAAAACAAAGATAATCAGATTCTGTTTAATAAGAGAATTCAGAATGGGAGTTCGTCATCAGAATTCGTAATGAGAATTCATCATCAGAATTCGTAATGAGAATTCATCATCAGAATTCGTAATGAGAATTACTCATCAGAATTCGTAATGAGAATTCATCATCAGAAATCGTAATGAGAATTCCTCATTAGAATTCGTAATGAGAATTCCTCATCAGAATTCGTAATGAGAATTCGTCATCGAACTTCATAAGAATTTGTATCCTGAATTTGGATTAAAACCGTATCTGGAATTCGGAATGAAACTTTATCACAGTTCTCATTCTGGATTTCGGAGTGAAACTTTATCACAGTTCTTATCCAGAATCCGGATCTTAAAACAGAATACTTCATATCAAAGTTTCAAGCAATTATGAGAAAATAGAAATGAATCTGAATCTCAAACTTAATAAAAATCTAGATGAAAATATAATAAAGATAAATTTCATTATAAAAGAATTTTCCATTATAAAAGAAATTTTCCTTAAGAAAGAATTTTTCCTTAAGAAAGCATTTTTCCTTTAGAAAGCATTTTTTCTTAAGAAAGAAATTTTCCTTAAGAAAGCAATTTTCCTTAAGAAAGCAATTTTCCTTAAGGATAAGGTGTTTTTGATTTTCAAAACAAGAAGTAATGGAAAAGTCATAAGCAAAACCTTATTGACTCAATAATCTCCCCTTTTTTGGAAAGCACAAACATCCTTACGAAAAATAAATTCTAAGAAGAAATAAAAACATTATGGCTTATCTATATTTGCTTTAAGGATATTGATGAATACGACTAACTCCCCCTTAGGCCTTGAAACTCTAAGGATCGTATTCAGATTTCCGGAGTGACATTTTATTACAAATGAGAAAGTCTTCTTTAATAAAAAAACTCTCCCTTAGATAGACTCTTATTAGAGTTCTTTTTCCTTAAGGATCTTTTCCTTCTCCCCCTTAGATAAACTCTTATTAGATTTCTTCTTTTTCTTAAGGATCTTTTCCTTCTCCCCCTTTGTGATTTTCAAAAAGAGATCGAGGGAATGGAAAAAATAACAAAGTACCTGAAAAATTAGTAATAACAACAAAATAAACGAGAAGCACATTTTTCATTAGATTTGAAATGTGGGAAACAAAGAAAACTAGATACAACAAAAAGATTGGATTGAGTTATTTCGGATCTTTTTTCCTTTGAAATGAGCCCCTTAAGAATAGTCTTGATCTTCTTCAGGTCTTTATGATCTTCTTCAGCTTGCTTCTCTAAGACAACTATTCTTGCGGATTGAGCTTCAATCTTTTCTTCCTGGGCTTTTAGCTTTTCTTCCTGAGCCTTGATCTTTTCTTCCTGAGCCTTCATCTTCTCTTCCTGAGCCTTCATTTTCTGATCAAACTCAATCCGATGATCCCTTTCAAATTTCCAGTTCTGAGAAACAGAATTCAACTTCCCATTCAGATCAATGACTTCTTGAATCCGGATGTTCTTTTCATCTGTCAGCTTTTCTTCAAAGGAGGAAGTCATCTCATTTATCTTCCTGTCCTCAGTCTCGAAAGCATCTTTAACATTGTCTTGAAACTAATCGAATAACCTCATCTCTTCAACAGTCTTCTTCGTCCAATTTGTCATCTTCTTGAAAGATTTTCTATGAGCTTCGTAGCCAACAAAGAAGGTTTTGAACTAAGCCTCAATCTCAACGCACTTGTCCATAACCATAGATACGGAGTCAGTTTTCTGATTCAAAGCATGTTGGAGCATCTGGCATCTTGAGTCAATACTTGAGAAGGTCGGAATGGATCCCACCAACTTCTTTAATGACTAGACAACAAAGTCATGCCCCACCGAGGATGATTCCGAATTTGAAACTTTGCTTGGAGAATTTTCTTCCTCAATAAGCTCCAACTTCCTTTTAGACGAATCACCATATTCTCTTTTCTTGCTAGCCACTGATTTCAGAGTCTCAACAAGGAGTTGCTTTTCCTTGTCTTTTTTCAGAATCGATTCTTGATCAGGAGTTTTCTACTCACCAGTAGACACTTGAATAATATCATCAACAACTTTTTGAACAACATATTCCTCATTCTTATCCTTCTCTGGAGTTACTAACTTAGAGGATTCAGCCTCTGAAGTTCGGAGTGATAGGTGTTCCGAAGGCGACCCCTTATACTCATCTACTTCTTTCAATAAGTCTCTTGTTTCGCCACTTCTTTCAGCAACTACTTCTTCCTCTCCAACTTGCTGAATCTGCTCGAGTTGCTCAACATGGTCAGCTCTAGTCTCTTCCGGAAAATCAAGGTTTCTTCCTGGAGTCTCAGGTAGAGATTCCAAGGAGAAAGATCTCGCAACTGGAATGCTTCTGGATACCATCTCATTAAACTCTAACAACGCTTGAACTTACTCAGCTTCTGACATCTTCTTCCGGAGCTTCTTCTCCTTTACTTGTTTTTCAAGCTCATCAGCAGTTCTCTCTTTTAATTCCTTAGCTTCCACAGGGTCCAATCCGAACTGCGGATCCCCTTCTTTCCTTTTCTCTTTATCTTCTCTCCACTTCTCAAAAACCTCATCAGGAAAGGACTTCTTCTTCTTTGGTTTGGGAGGTGCGGTTTGAGCTTCCTTAGATTTAGGATCCTCAACTTCATCTACAACTTCCTTCAACTTTCTTTTCTTTACTGGCTTAGATGATTCCGGTTCAGCAGCCTTCAGAGTCGCTTCTTCTTGATTAGGCAGATCGAAGAACTCACCAGTCTCCTTGTTGAAAGCCACATCCATCCTCTTAAGGGTATCATCACTGACCAACAAAATTTTGCAAACCCTTGGCTTAGATCTGCAAGATTCCTTGAAGGACTCAAGGTACCGAACTATCAACCTCGATAAAATTGCTGGGTACTTTACGATCTGGGCTCTGAGATTTCCTTTCTTAAGATTCTCAATGGTTATAAGAATGTGCCTCATGAAGTTAAACTTCCTTAGATTTATCATGAAATCTAAGATATAGATCTCACTCCTCCTGAAACTGTCTTTATCACCTTTCCTCGGTACGATAATCCCTTGTACCCATAACTCTAGAATCCGGAAATTTGTAGGCAAACTAGCAATCTTCGGAGCTTTGTCATCTAAGAGTCCGAGATTTTTCAAGGCTTTTTCTTTGTCAAAGCTACCCTTAGAATCTGAAAAAACGTGAGATATAAACTCGGCTTCTCCTTCATAAGACAGCCCTACCAAGCTTGCTGCCTTGGTATAAGAAAGCTTGTAAGTCTTACCATAAGACTTAAAAGAAAATTTATCCCTATCATCTTCTTTAAAGAAGGAAACTGATTCATAGAACTCAACAAGCAACTCCGAAAAAACATCATCTTGATTCCCCGGTTTGGATACAACAATATCTTCCCATCCATTCAACTTAATGTTCTTCGAAATAAGAGAATCATAGTTATTGAAGAAATCCGGATGGACTAACCTTTCTCTGTAAACTAACCATTGTGAAATAGGCTTGGTGGATGACATTTCTTGAGACGCTAACTCCGCAGAAATTCGGATCTGATGACCTCTAAGAAGTTTGGAATGGTGAAATATGAAGTTCGGAACGACCTTAAATCAGAGAGGCAGAGATTCAAGATGCAAGAGCTTGAAATCGATGTGGGACGAGTATTTGGGTCCCCTTTATATAGGCAATGGAACGACGGTTCAACTTCCACGGTTGATCTAACGGTTGGGATAAGCTGAGATCAGATCTGATGGTTGAAAACTTGAATCCGATCTTTTTGAGGTTTTTATTAAAAGAAGGAATTAAGAAAACTATAATCCAAAAACATAATATAAGAAAATTCCAGTAAGTAAAATATGAATACGAAAACTTGGGATAGGAAATCATACCTTTCGGATTGGCTTAGGAGGATTATTTGTAATGGGTAATATGAAAAAGACTACGAAAAAAATATTATTATGAGAAGACAGAGTTCGCAAAAACTTTACTACGGAAAATAAATTTAGTACGAAAAACTCATTATGGAAAACTCATTATGGAAAACTCAGTACAGAAAAAAAACTAGTAAGGAAAAACTTAGTAAGGAAGATTCGGTACGAAAATCTCGTTATGAAAATACCAGTACAAAAATTTTCATTCTAGAAATTTTCAATATGAATAATTTCATTCTAGAAGTGTTCTGTACGAAAATGTCTATTCTGGAAAATTGTAGTTCCGGACATTCCATTCCGGAAATCTTCGTTCTGAAAAGTTTGAAAACAAACTTTGAAAAACTTTGTTATTCTATCAAACAAATGTACTCCCCCTATGAAAAGGAGTTTATTGTTGTAAGGAGACTTTTTTAACAGAATGTTAATTAAGAAAGATTACCTTACGGTTATCATCCCAAACATCTGTTTAATGTATTCAAATCTATCAAAAGGAAAAGATTTTGTGAAAATATCAGCAAGTTGATCTTGCGTTCCAATAAACTGAAGAATAATATCTCCTTTCCTCCATTCGTTTTGATAATCTTTTCAAAATATCTTTTGTTACCAGTCATGTTCCGGGAACATCCACTATCCCTGTACCATGTATTGTTGCTGGTACTATCTTTATTTTCCTGAAATCAAGAAGAAAATTATACTTTCGGAATCCAAACATGTTTGGATCCGAGATTTCCAGATAATAAAATTTTAGGAACCCATATCTTCTTAGAGAAGTAAGCTTTGTGAAATCCTAAAGATTGGGTTTTGTTTAAGGAACAATTCTTTGCCCATTGACCACCACATTGACACTTGGTACAAAATGGGGCACTTTGAGAAAAAAAATAATTGTTACTGAAAATTGGTTTTGCATGGGTATAACCAAATCCGGATTTATTTCTTAAAGGTCGTATTTGAGAATACATTTTATCAAAATTTTCCTTACCATGGGTAAAGTTTGATAAACACTTATTTACGGAAAAAATTTCGGACTTGAGTTTTACAACCAAGTTTTTATCCTCAAAATCATTAGTTTTTGAACTAGAGCTAGGCTCAAAAACATTTTTATTTGAAATTACTTTTTCTAATTCTTTAGAAAGTTTGTTCTTATCAGAACTTACTTCCTCAAGATTCTTTGAAATACTTTCAAGATCAGTATTTTTCTTATCAAGATCTTTAGAAAGATCTGATATCTCTTTTGTAAGAATATAATTCTTAAAGTTTGCCTTATCAAGTTTTTTATTGAGTTTAAAATTCTCAATTTCAAGAAGTTCAGCAAACCTAGAGACTTCTTCATAAGTAGTTAAAGTATTTTCCTCATCAGAAGATGATTCTTCATCAGAAGAGTTATAATACTTGCTATCATTAGAATTTAAAGAAACATTGGTCAATGATTCATCATTTCGTACCTTAGACATAAAACAAAGATTATCAATAGGTAATATGGATATAAGACCAAGATTATTTTGTCCTGAAGATTCATAATTAGAAGATTCATCTGAAGAGTCACCACCACTTGCACTCCAGGTGTCATTGGATTTCAAAACATTCTTAGCATTATCTTTATAATATTTCTTTCTGTTCCTGTCTGAATGTCTTTCTTTCCTTTCTTTCTTTTTGAGCATAGGGAAATCTGGTCTAATATGTACACCTCTTTTGCATTCATAACACGTAACTTCTCCATCTTTCTTATCTTTCCTTTCCTTTTTCTTATACTTGGATTGGAAATTTCTTTGTCCAGCTATCTTGTTCATCCTCCGAGCACGATTTGCTAGTTCATTTTTTGAGACTTCACTCTCACTAGATTCTGACTGGAAAATAACTTTCTTAGAATTGGATCTGGTTACTCTCTCAGGAGTCTTATCTTTCATCTGATTTGAAGTTGTAGTAAAAGCAACAGTACCATTTCCATTCTTCTTCTTGATGTTTTCTGCATCTCTCTTCATTCTGGTTTCATGTTGTAGAAGAGTTCCAAAAATCTCATCAAGAGAGATCTGAGTGACCTTCCTGTTTTCATCTATAGCTGTTCTTTTGGATTCCCACTCACTGGGCATAATATCAGTTATTTTATCCACAAGAGCTTCATCATCTAAACCTTTCTCTCCCATAGACTATAGGCTGTTGACTATAGTCATGAATCTCTGTTGAACTTTACAGATTGGTTCTTCATAAGGAAAGTTGAAGCCATGATATTCAGCTCTAAGCATAGCTCTTCTAGTCTCAATCACTTTAGAAGTCCCGAAGTGTGTAACCTCTAACTTCTTCCAGATATAGTTAGCTGCTTCACAAGAAGAAATTTGGCTATATATATTTCTAGTCATTGAACAAAGTAGAGTATTGTGTACTTTATTATTAAGTTGATATTCTTGCTTTTCCTGGTTAGTGAAAGTTCTAACTTCCTTGTCAGGAATTTTATAATCACCAGTAATCATTAAAAAATTGTCCACTCCAGTGTTGATAACAAAAGTCTTCATTCGATCTCTCCAGTACTCATAATCATTACCATCAAATATATGTGGTCTTGTAGGATTTAGATTATCAATCGAACCAACATTAATTCGTGCCATACTTGAACAACCTTTGGCACACAAACTTGTTAGTAACAAAAGTTCGTAATAAAAATGTTCAGAATGGAAAAGTTAGGAATGAAAAAGTGAGCAAGAAAAACTTATTTGTAAGTATAAGTATTTCAGAGACCTGCTCTGATACTAATTGTAGGATCGAAATAGTGATGTAGATGCTCAATATACAAGAGGGGGGGTGAATTGTATACTTTAAAAATTCCTTTGGAACCTTTAAAGTTAGTTACACATAACTATGTTTTCCTTAAGCAAAGGAAAGGGCTAAGTTTAACAAAGTTAAACTAAGAAAATTCACAACACCTCTAACACCGAATGCAAACTTGGAAAGAGATTACGAAGGTAGGTTTCGGAAATATGGTTCCGGATATTGAACCTTAACAAAAGTTACAATATGAGATTCTACCTTAAAGCTTATTGAATCTAAATGAAATAGAGTACAAGTAAGGAAGTATAAGAAAGTTATACTTTCCTTATAATACAAAATGCAGCGGAAATAAACAAATAATAGAATTACAAGTAACAAGATAAAAGTCTTTTAACCCAAAGAGAAGGGTATCCAACAACCTTGGATAAAGGTCCCTTGATTTATACTTTCAAGAAAGTCTGTCTTACCCACACCAGGGTAAGACCTCGATACGAAGATCGGAGTGTGTCTGTCTTGCTATCCCCGCAAGCCCTCAACTTCAAGGTAGTTGGCAACCTCTGTCTTCCTCAGCAAGGAAGCCCTCGAACTTCAAGGTAGTCGGCACCTCTGTCTTCCTATCCCCGGAAGTCCTCGAATGTAATCACCAACATTCGGAGTCGCACGAAGCTTTGAGAGTTAATAAGAGCCTCTCTCTCAAGAAATTACTTCAAGCATGTAATCACATGAGTCGAAGATCAGTCAGCCTTTCAGCACCAATCTCTTTCAAATGAGCTCCTATTTATAGGTAAGGTCGGCTCCTTCTCCAACGGTCATATTTTACTTAAAGATCGGAGGGACTTGTACACGTGTCACTTAGACAATGGTTAGTTTATAACAAAATAGAAGACATCGTTTTATAACAAAACAAGTGTAACAGAATGTACGACATCGTTTTAATTCTAACTCAAAAGTTTGGAATGAAAGCTTCGGAGTGAAGATTCGGAGTGAAATGGAAATAATAAAGAGTAGATATATTATAGAAATGTAAGCAGAATAAAAGTTCGGAGTCTAACCAAAATATTTTTCGGAGTCTGAATTAATTCAGAGTGTATAAAACAAAGATAATCAGATTCTGTTTAATAAGAGAATTCAAAATGAGAGTTCGTCATCAGAATTCGTAATGAGAATTCATCATCAGAATTCGTAATGAAAATTCATCATCAGAATTCGTAATGAGAATTCCTCATCAGAATTCATAATGAGAATTCATCATCAGAATTCGTAATGAGAATTCCTCATTAGAATTCGTAATAAGAATTCCTCATCAGAATTCATAATGAGAATTCGTCATTGAACTACATAAGAATTCGTATCCTGAATTTGGATTAAAACTGTATCCGGAATTCGGAATGAAACTTTATCACAGTTCTCATTCTGGATTTCGGAGTGAAACATTATCACAGTTCTTATCCAGAATCCGGATCTTAAAACAGAATACTTCATATCAAAGTTTCAAGCAATTCTGAGAAAATAGAAATGAATCTGAATCTCATACTTAAGAAAAATATAGATGAAAATATAATAAAGATAAATTTCCTTATAAAAGAATTTTCCCTTATAAAAGCAATTTTCCTTAAGAAAGCAATTTTCCTTAAGAAAGAATTTTTCCTTAAGAAAGCATTTTTCCTTAAGAAAGCATTTTTCCTTAAGAAAGAATTTTTCCTTAGGAAAGAATTTTTCCTTAAGAAAGCATTTTTCCTTAAGAAAGCAATTTTCCTTAAGGATAAGGTGTTTGTGATTTTCAAAACAAGAAGGAATGGAAAAGTCATAAGGAAAACCTTATTGACTCAACACATCATTGATGATTACGAGACTACATAGGAAATAAAAAAGGAAACAGGTGTTGAATAATATGATGAGTTGGCCTTGATAATTGAATAAGGATAAAGTGAAAAAATAAATGTTTATTTTTTAGATTCAAATATTATGTTATATGAATGATGTAATATAAAGGATTGTTCTACTTATGTTTTCCCGTAGTATTTATAGGTTTATATTGAATGTTCTTGCAAGAAAGGTGGAGTGATTTAATAAAAAGGATATATTTTTCTAAGGGAAGGTGACCCTTAATATGTAATTTGGGTTAAGCTAATTCTATAATGAATAAAAAAAATATATAGTTTGGATTAATGTCGAACTATGTAAGGACTTTTTAGTAGGTGGGTTATGTTATCATTGATGAAGTTTATTGTATTTTTTTTATTTAAGTAATATATTCAGTATACTTTTGAATATGGATGATTGCATTTTACCAAAATTATTTATAGTAATTACGGTTTTTATCATGTTCAAGGAAATATATTATAAGCATATTCACATTTTTAGAATTTGACAAAAAAGTGGTACATTATGATATATTATAAATCAATGTGAAGTTTATTTCTTTACTTTATTTATAATATTTTGGATTTCCATCTATTATAATCCTTATAAGTTTTACCATTTATGAAATTTTTTTCTAAACTACAGAGGAGGTATTTATTCATTTAGTTTTTTAAAAACCCATTAATAAGAGGTTATTTAGTGATTAACCATATTTTAAGGATTTGCATCATAAATATTTTCGAAATTATATTAATTTGTTTTTAGAAAATGAAATCATGCATGTTGGGTGTCAAAAAATCATGTTCGGCAAGGATGTAGGTCTTGAAACCATGATAGAATGATTATAGGGGTTTCATTCCTACCACTAGACTACATGATGTCCTGGTTTATGTACAATTATTTTTGATGAATAAATATTTATGATGAAATAGTAGTTTTAGTTATTATGATTATTTATTAATGTGTTAACCATATTGATTTGTAAGATTTGTTTTAGATAAATATATATAATTTTCATTCGTTTAGGGGACATAATACGTACTAAAAGATTATTTTAGTGACTTGGACATAAAATTCAATTTCTAGACATCAATTTCTTAATATATTGTATAAATTATAAATACATATAATAACAACCATAGAATTATTATTTTTTCATTCTTGGACAATAAAATAATTACTCAATTATGGGATAATGATTAAAAATGAAAATGTGTTGTCCTTATACCTTAATTTTTATTGAACATAGGGAATTTTAAATCATCAAAGATTTATGAATTTGAGGCCATAAAAATTTCATTGAACATTAACTAGTTAAATATTGATGACCTCAATAAATATGAATAAAAAATTAATTCCTTCTACCATTTCCAATCATCAGTCCTAACTTATGTTCTCTTATGTGAAAAAAATTTATATGTTACTTTGGGTAACAATTATGGTTCCAACATTCCATTTTTTAAGGATGATTTAGAATTCATTTTTATGATGTGACTTTTTGTCAATGAAAAATTTAACTACTAAACCTTTGATAGCCTAGAAAAAAATTGAGGGTAAAATTCATTTTACGGGGGGGGGGGGGGGGGTAGAATGTAACAACATGAGATTTTTTGATTTTTTTTCAAATTAATTTAACCATTTTTATATTTTTAATTTCATATAACACTGATGATATTTAATTTTAAATTAATGAACATGGTTTTTCTTCTATTATATGAATCCTGATGTTAATTTTTCACTATAAACAATTTAAACATTGGCCTTCTAAACAAAGAACACTAAGGTTATCATACATTATACACAATAATGACATTCCTCGATGAATAGCGACACACACCAGAATGAGGTTTACAGAACAATAATATATTTTTAAATGTGATTATTTAATGTATTGAGATAAATTGTTAACATTAAATTGTAGTTTATGAATTTTATTAACTAATTTATGAATATATATGGTTTATATAATATAATATGAATTCATAGGTTGCAAATTAATTAAAACTTAATTTAAAAATTGATTTAATGTAAAAATAAATATGATTATAGTCACAAAGATATTTTACCCTAATAATTTCAATTTGAAAATATAACTCTCAATGAAATAAGTTAAAAATTAATTTCACATGGAACCTAATTAGAGTATGTTATAAGGAACAATGACCTGATGTTTATTACATGCAACACCGACTAGGTGTATGATGCACACAACACTGAGTTTCTACAAAACATATTTTTTATATAATTATTTAAATGATATAATTATTGACTAAATATTAAACATTATTATAGGAATAGTAATAACCACATTTCAAACATTTTTTATAATTGTTTTATATTAATAATTAATATTGATAATGAAAGATATGATTTTTGGTAAAGTCCTTTTATGTTTTAAAATATTTTTTCCACAAATAAACCATTTTTAATAATTATATAATTTTCAGAAACATTTAGATATCAAATTCGATAAATTAAACTTTATTTTTGAATTAATAATGTTTAAATTAGCCTGGGGTGAATATTTGGGATTTTTCGAAGATACATCATTTTTTGATAAATGGTGAAAAATAGTGCTTTTTATTGAAAAATTGACATTTTTTTACTAATTATTAATTGATAAATTATATAATATTTTTTTTAAGGTCACATTAGATAAATAATATGTCTATTAGTACAATTTAATTTATTATAATTAAAGTCAATTTTAAATTGAAATATTAACAAACTTTTGATGTTTTTATTACTTTTATAACATGTTATTTGATCCAGAAATCGATATTAAAATTTATATTAATGTTTACATTTCTATTATTGGAATTTTCATAATCTGAAATAAATCATTATATTTAGAATAATATTTAGATTCCAATAAGGTTGACATAGTTTTTGACCAAAAATTTTAGTAAAAGTGATTAAAATTAATCACAATGATTAATGTAAAATTATCCTTAATTGGGTAATAAACCATAAATTTATGCTCCCAAATAACCTATACACCTTTAAAACACAGCTTTTTTGTCCTTATTTTGGATCAAAAATTCAATTATTTATTTATTCTTGTTTATTATGACTTATTTTTAGGTAAGAATATGTGTAAACCTAACATGTTTTCAAAAATTCTAAGTGGATCATTTTCGTTCCCTATTAATGGCCATCGACTCTCCCCATTATTCACACCTCTAAAACCTATTGTGTTAAAAAAAATACATACCCAATCCTCTTCGCATAAATCCTAACTTTTTCCAAGAAGCCTTACCTTGGTTATAAGGCAATCCAGGGAAGCCTTTTAACACAAACCAAAAGTAGTCACCATATTACGTGGTAACATTTTCTCTCATGTACTTTTATTTTCTTTATCCTCCCCATAAAAATACATTTATTATATTCTTATAAAAAAGTATGACCAATATAATAATATGATGTTATTTAAATGGTTATATCTACATATACACACACCTTCATCTAATGGGTAATGAACGTACTATTTCTGTGTCTGGTGAACTACTGCCTCATGAAACAGTGACTCTTTATTTTCCATTTAAAACCTATCCTAGAGAACATTATGATAGAAATTCTATTTATATAGGTCATATATGATATTTATTTTTTATTTAATCTTAATTATTCTTGTTTATAACACATACATTTTTTACTTTTTATTTGTTGTTAATGAGATAATCTCATTTGAGGATGTGTGGACTACTGCCCCTGCAGAGAAATGTGTATCATTCACAAACCACGTAGAATGTATTAAGAATTAGTTTAGTGAAATTATCTGATATAAATAGTATAATAATTCTAATATAATATTGATATATATATATACATATTTCAGTTATATACTTTATTTCAATATCATAATTAATACAGAATCCTCGATCATGCGGTTGTACGAATTACCGTCTTAAGGAAAGGTTTATTATATTTAATTCTTCTATATTCTATATATTATTATAACATAAATATAATGGATTAATATGATATTTATATCAATTTTTTAATTCTATAATGATTATAAATTCGTAATGACCAATTTTTTATCAAATTAAGACACATGTAATGAAAAAATTGAATATTACCTGAAGTGAGACAATAAGTTATGATCGTTAAAATGTTGGTAATAAAATATCATAATATGTTAATATAAGGTATTATATGAGAATATTATTATATAAAATATTTCTAATAAAATCATATTTATTATACAAGAAACTTTTACATGTATGAAGAGACTAAACAAATAATATAAGGGTATTTCGTCTCACCTTTTATTCCTATGAGATACATGCTTTTTTCACCACTCTTTTCTTCTGTGTGGTGTAAATACTGTACATGATTGTATTTTATGTTTATTATATCCAAATATATGGCTATTTAATAACCCTTTTTTATGAACATTCATTCATTGGGTTTATGTTTCAAAAGATACCAAATTTGTAAACATGTTTTGTCTCAATTTTCCTTTATTGAGACACATGGATTATTTTTCACCTAAACTCTTTTATGAGGTGTAAATAAATAAATTTTACTTGTTATATCATGAATATAATTATTTTCATGAAACATCATGCTTCAGGTAATTTAATTTTCTTATATAGAGACTATGATCAAATGTTATTAAATTATAAGAGATAATTGAGAAAATCTCTCCGCCTTTTGAGATTATTTATATTTATTCTTCCATAGATAAATTATTATGTTGCATAAGTGAATAAATTAATAAATTATATTATAATATGGTAGTTAATAATATATTCATGTACTGGTTATTTTTTTTACTCTTTTCTATATAATATAATTAATAAATTGTTGTTCTAAAAGCCCTACTTTACCCTAACTTCGGTCAGAATTCAAGGTTTATTAAATACCATGATTTCTAAAAGGGAGTTCCAAGAATATTATCTAAAATCATATGACAATTTAATGAAATTTTTACAAATATTTTATTTTACCGATTTTTTCAAATGAATATTCTTGGTGCTTTCGGAATGATGAAATTTTCTATCCTTTTTTCTGTGCAAAATGAATGTTATTTTTTACTTCGTATGACTTGTTCAGATTTATCCTCCTTTAATACTTTAGATATTTCATTTCTTATGTAAAAGTTATTTTTTAGTAAAATTTTATTAAAATATATTTTCAAATAAAATAGTTTCAAAAATGACTTCAAACTTCTGTTATTATATTTCAATTAAAATGGAATTGAATTTTTTTTCAATATTTATTTATATGTTATCAAAGTATTGTCCTGGAAAATTATTTTCAAAAGGTTTTCATGAATTATTTATATGTTTTAAAATTATTTTCAAGAGAAATAAGTTTCATTATTTATTTATAAATTTTAAAATTATTTTCAAGGAAAATAAATTTCAAAATGTTTTCAGGCACTATTTATAAGTCCTGAGTGTATTATTGAAGAAATTATGTTCAAAACGTTATCAAAGTTTATTTTAAGGTTTTCATAGTGTTTTCAAAGAAAAATTTGTATAATATGTTTTGAATCTTATTTTATATTTTTTCATACAAAAATGTTTTTATATGATTTAATGTCTTTATTTTTTGTTTGAAATTATTTTATATGAAAATTATTATTATATAGTTTTATGTATTGAAATGTTTTTTAAAATAAAAATGATATTTTCCATATGAAATATTTTGGAAAGTTAATTCAAACAAAATTCATCTAAGAATATATTTTTTTATGTTACTCATGTCCTGGAAAATGATATTACGATTCCATTCATATCTTTTCTATAAATGGTTTATGATTAATGTCATGGTATTTATTAAACTACTTTATTTTTCAGGGTCTTTGTGCTTATGAGATCTATTTCTATTTCATGGGTTATATGTTTATGAAATCCATTTTTATTTCATGTATTATTATTTTGATGAAACGGTTATAAACCTTGTATCTTTATCAAATGTTATGGTATGTTTACATGTTTAGGATATCAATTTAATTACAATGGTAATGATGTGATTACTTATGATTTTGTCTAACATGTATGTATGATTTCACTATGAGACAGTTTGGACCTATATCTCTATACAATTCATTGGTAAAATATTTATATCTAATGAGGTATACTAAGACAGTTTTGGGAGTAAACCTGTACAACTAAGATGGTCATGGGAGTGAACTATGAATAACAACATGTTATGTGGAGTGAACTCATGCTACTACTATTTCCATGGTTGTGAACAATGAATACAATGAATATTTGGGGAGTAAATACATACTTCTATGATGGTATTGGAATCAATTCCTTGGTTACTGTGGAAATAATATTATATGCCTGTATGTCTTCCACAATCATGTGTTTTATTCCTATGTAATGCTTCCATGGCTCATGTTCATTATTTAATTAGGATTCATTTATTATGATATTACATGATTTATGACATGATTATTATATATGATCTTTCATATGGAGTGTATGATCTTATATTTTCATGAGCAATTTATCATACCCTTATACTCGTATTTTTTTTACATATCTCTTATATTTATCCTTTTTGAGCATTGGAGCTCACCCCTTTCGTATGTTTCCATTAGTTTTGATATGAAGTATGATTTTTTTGGAGTAATAAATGTGGAAATATTTGTGGGATATGTTGAAGATTGTTCACCATGATAAAATACTTTGTTTTGATGTTTAAAAATACACTAAAATGTAACAGTCCTCAAGAATGTATTTCTGTGAAGTGAAAAATATTCATCTAAAATGAGGTAATATTCATGTAGGTTACGCTAGGATATCTATAGGTTTCATCTAAAGACATAGTCATGAATAAAATTGGCACACTGTTTTTCCAACCATGTGTCTAAACTATTCTCCACTTATTTGTTTTTGTAAATTACTATTTTTCTCTAGATCATTTAAGTGTTTAGACCCTTGTTTCCTCCTTTAATTTCAGAGAACATTAATCCATTATAATTGAGAGCACCTCCATTGAATATAAATAGGTTCCTTGATATCATCACCATATGATGCCATATTCAAGAGACATTGATATCTTTGGATCTCTGATGGTGAGTTCTCCATTCATTTTTCACCCATAATTATTTTTCTTCGTATAAGTAGTGTTATTTTTTTGTACAATGTAATATTCCCAATTTCTTTGGTATTCTAATGTTTCACTTTCTTCATCCAATATGGATCATTCTATGAGATGAAACTATGGGAGTTTTCTACCATATGTATACAATAGGGGGTATACAACATTATATAAATGTTTTGTGTTTTATGTACCTTATTGATTTAGTTCCATATGCTGACCATATAGTGTTTCTCCTAACATGTATTTAATTCCTCAATTTAATTTTTGGGAACCTATTTCGTATTCTCATTTAGAAATGTCAAATGTTTGGAAGTTGTTCACCAAATCTGAAGCCACTCATATGACGTGTTCTTTAATTTTTATGTGATTAGTCTTCCCATTGGGTGTTCTTGGCCTACCATTATATTTATTAGAACTAAATTAGATATAGAAAAGCATTATGGATCCATTAATTTTAAAAAGGTTATTTATTGTTTAAATTTTTAGATGGTTAAAATTGGAATTTGTTGGGTGATATCATGTAATGTGAATTATAATTAAATACTTTATGAAATGAGATTCTTAATTGATTAATGAAGTGGATGCCTTGGAAATTTCAACTCCAAATATATTGATTCCATTGGGGGAGATTGAAATTTCATCACCATGGATCCTTATTATGGTAGTTGATTAATTTAAAATTTATACTCCTAAGATCATGATTCCATATAATTTCATGGAAATTAGTAATAAATGCATCCAATTGTCATTGTATTACATATAAATAGATACTCCCCTGATCTGGATTATATTAAAATCTTTGGACATGATTTGAGGAAATGAAACTTGGTGTCCTCACATATAGTTTCAATGTTTCTAAATAGATGATCCATGGACTAATGTGGATGACATGTCCATTACACCATGGATTTAGTACATTTTGGTCAGAAAATAAGTGGATACCTTGGTATTTTTACCTGGGATCCATCCCCTAGGGTTTGACACTAGATTTCTCATCAAAGTCCATAGTTGAAGTTTATCATGATTTTAAAATATCACTATTTTGGGTGTTTGATCATAGTTGGTAAATATGAAAATATTACATCTTCTTTGGTATTCGGTTATAATACATTAATATATTGTCTGTATCTTAACCATATATACACATAATAGTAATGCTAGATACATCAATGGTGTTTTTCTACTAATTTTTTTCACATGCACTGTTTAGGAAGTCGTTGGGTACACAAATAGACTTCATGGATACTGGAAGGGAATGGGGAAAGCAATCGGTTTAAGATACATGATTTTTTATGAATTGTAGTAGTAGATCATTGGAAGTATATTTTCATATGATTATTTATTCACATATATTATTTTGGTCATTTTGTACAATGATAAAATCCTTGTACTAGATACCTCTTTCAATGTACGGTATAACATTATATATCTATAAATGACATATATAATTTTTTATAACATACTTCCTTGGTTTATTTAATAATTATTTTAATGGTCTTTTGGATGTCACTATTAGATATATCAGTTATTCATATTCTTACACTACTAATCTATATTATTATAACATTCTTCTACACTCTAATCATTAGGGGATATTTTCCCCATTATACCATATTAGATACTTATAGCTAGTTATAAACCTCTATCATACAGGGAGGTGTTCTTGTGGAAATGTGTCCCACTCTTTTAGGAAACCATTTAATGTATTATGGGTCAGGAAGTTTCTACCTAAAAATCATCCAGATTTCAAAAATGTGTTTTATAAGTAGTTAGTTTTCATCATGATCTCCCACCTATTAAAATCAATTGTTAGTGTTATAAAAATCATTTCAAAAAAAATATAAACATTACATATAAAAAAACTAGGTATGAAAAAAATCCGAGGAATATTCCTATTTTATTTTCTAATATAATCATAGATAAAAACATATATATAAGAAAATATATTTTTAAAAAAACATTCTGTTTGAGTAAATTTTTAGTGAGAAAATCCTCATGTAAAGAATACTATATATTATAGAAAAAAAATTAATATATAATACCATATATTATGATTAATTTATTATTTTTATAGAAGTAAAATGCATAATTTACTAGAATATAAAATCCCTTCAATCAGAGTAAAGTTTTTCCCCTAGAAATTTTTTATTTTTATTTATATAAAAACCATATATATCAACGAAATGAAGTGTTTACATTTTATGATCTTTATGAATTTATATATATTATTGATAGAGAAAACCCATATATATTGTGGATAAAATCGATATATAATAAATTATATTTTATTTTTATACATTATTGTTAGATTAAGCCTTATATTTCATAATATTTTGTATTAAACTATGAATATGAGGAAATTTGGGATTCTATATTTTAGAATTTCCCAATAAATTTACCTACCCAGTTTCATAACATCATGACCCTTGTATATGGGAAATATTACTTAGACATACTGCAGAAATTTTCAATATCACATCCCATATTTTCATTGATCCAAAACCTCCAGTCAGCTTCTAAAATACTCTATGCATCATTTAACAGAATCATAATTTCACTTCCAACATTAGATCATATTATAAATTTTATTTTAAGTATTTTTTAAATTGATTTATTTATTGTTGAAAAAAATAGAACATAACAACTCCATTTTCTTCTAGTTTCTCCAACACTGAAAAAAATATTAATGAATGTTAATCTTTATCCAATATTAATTTTTTTTAAAAATCAACTTAGGTCCCAATAAAATATCCTTAACCTTAAAAATATTATATTTTAGAATATTCTAAAAAAGATCATTATCTCAAAAATATTCCATTTTAGATTTTTGTCAAATAAAAACATATAAAATTTTATGTTGATCAGATATATAATAGATTCATATTTCAATAATTTTATGCAAATGCGGGAATAAATTATTATTGAAATTATATCATCAAAAAAATTCAACCCATTTAAGTAGCATACAAATATCTTTTCAAAAATTTATTACACTAATTTTTTTTATTTCAGCCAATTTTTTAAAATTTCATATGAGAATTATTAAAAAATATATTTTTAGGAGTTCATAACTAACAAACACATTGTAACACCCCTGTAAAAATAATCCTTAAAATAATAGTTGGCACTATCCTTTTCAATAATATGTAACATTATTTTCATGAATGTTTGTGAAAAAAATATTAATTGAATAATGTTCGTCTAGAGTAGTTTTAGGATGGCTGGACTCCAAGGTTGTTTCCTAGGTTGTTTTTGAGTGAGGAAAAATTACACTTAAAGAAAATGTGTTAGAATCTAGTGATAATCATTAGACTTATATTGATGATAATGGGTAATAGAAAGTGGTGTGTTGGGATGGTAAAAAATGTGATACAAAAAAACCATTGTATTAGATGAATAGGATTGTGGAACAAAGTTGTTTCATCATGTAAATGTTATCATTGGCCATAATCAACTAAATGTGAAGTGGCTCTATCTCATATCTTTATTTTGGTTTCAAATTTATAAAATAGTTTTTTATAGGTGGATAGTGTAACACCAATAAAAATATAATTCTAAAACATGTAATTATCTATACCCATTGTTAGATACACATTGTTTCCATTTCAAGATCCTTATTGATTAGAATAACATAGTTATGCATTATTTTCATGTATTAGTGTCAAATTGTGTATCCACCTAATATGAGTCACATGTTGTGTTTGAATGGGTGAAAATATAATTGATTGAAAATTTGATAGCCTATACAGTCAATCATTAATTAGTTATCCCAATAGGTAATTTTATGTTTAATTCTAGGAAGGAAAAATAGTTATTATTGAAACCAATGAGGTCACATTATAAGGGTCATGATTTCAAGATTTTTGTTTCCAACACACTCATATTATTTTAATTTTAATACTAACATACTAACTCTCTATAAATTCCACCATAAAGATTAATATATAGATCATATTGTGTAAAACACATATATTTGGATTCTTCTACTATATGGGTTGTCTCCCCCATTACAAATAATTTTGGGGACAAACCCCATTTTTTTAGCTTTTCTATCTCTACCCTTTTAAAAAATTATCCAAAGAAAAATGTAGGGAGATGATTTCACATTACCTTATCAATGAGAGGAATGAGGTTTAACTCCATTCATCATACTTAATATATGAATACCTCTAGACATAACATGGTTAACATATATAAAATATTCCCCCTTTTAGAAAAAAATATAGCTTTAGAACTCCTTTCTCCACAAACGAATTGATATAATGATAATTCGTATCATGGTTGTTTTATATATAATATTTAATATATTTCATAAAATATGGATGAATAATTTATCATCGAAACCCATAAACAATAAGAACATAGAATATAACTCATGATATTTTAATTAGGACATAATCTATATAAATTGGGTTGTTTCTTAAGTCATTAAAGAATATAAATCTTTAGTAGTACTTATCATCACTCATCCATTCTTTATTTTCATTCAACATACACATAATTTCTTCAATAAAAGAAAAATATATTATATTTTCCGCTATATCACCTAAAATTTATTCCCAATATATATCTATATATCTTATGATTTAATCATTCAATTATTTTCATATTCCAATCCATAGTCCATCATGCCTTTAGAAAAAATTAAAATTAAAATTCCTACAATGTAATTAAATTAACATTGTGTAGTTACCGTCCAACCTTGTTTTATATCGGAAAAACCTATCCATGGTCTTTATCAAAACTCGAGGTCATTATAAACAATTTACAAAGACCATATCATAAATAATGTGTATATATAATTCATTTCATCATAATATCATTCAAGAAACCATTATTATATTTAGAAAATTAATAACCTATTGAAAAGAAATGGTTTCCCTAATAATTATTTTCAAACATTACTAAATCATGGAATTGAAATTTTATCCTTAACAATCACTTTGACACATGATTAGCACATTAAAATAAAATGAGATCTATAAAAATCTCATTGAAATATTATTAACACATAGAAATGAAATATGTACCATAATGATATCATTGAAACATGGTATTACATTTGAAAGGAAATGGGTTTCATATAAATTTCAATAAAACATGATTTACCAATGGACAATGCAACGATTTCTTCATTAATTTATTAGAAACATGATTAAATCATTGAAAAGAAATGGGTTCAATAAAAATCTATTTAAAATAATCATAATCCATCCTGATAAAAAATAGGTATGATATAATTATAAAGTAACCCCATTTTATCTTCATTAACCACAATGGTTGTTGATGTTGAAGAATGTAAATACCATTAAAATATTTTTAATAACATTTTAAAGGAACATAGAATTTCCATCTGGAAAATCAATTTTCAAGAATAAAAATTCATACAAAACTGTGAGAATAATTTTATTTGAAACAACCTTGGAATCATATAATGTATTCTCTAAACAACATATATGATAATATAAAAATCATTTCCTATTTGAAGTGTTAAAAATCAACAATATATTCAAAACATTTTGAAACTGGTATTTAAAAGTGACCCATTTTGATATAATTAATAAATTTCATTTCAATACATTTTAAAATCATATAGAAGATCATGAAATATGGATTTTGGAAACTATTTATTTTTAGAAAATAATTTTATTGAAAAAAAATTAAAATCATAGACATAGAAGTGAAAGATAAACGATCTATAAGAAAAATATAGGATTGGTACACCTAAAAAAGACTATCTCAAAATTTATTTAATCAATAAAGCGTAAAATTTAAATTAAACATGTGGAACACATTGAAACCCAGATCACCATAAAAGAGATTTATTTTAAGATAATAATATCAAAATATTTCCACCAATTTAAGCTTTAATATAAATAATCCCAAAAGAATGTATATTGTAACAGAAATCATGTTTCATTTTAGTAAATCTTAAATCATTTGACCCATGAAATAATAATATAATATGATACATTAAATATCATGAAGATAAGGATTTAGTGATATAATATGTCAAATCGAATTATAAACACATTGAAAATGAATATAGGTGTTTTTCATAAATGTGTGTCTCAATGAAATATAATTTTAGATGAATAACCCTTAAAAATCAGAATAATTATTTTGATAATTAATCTATGAATCAATTATGTGTATGAAATGTAAATCCACATAAAATATTTTCAAGATAATATAATATTATAAAATTTAATTACAAACATAATTACTGAATATGAAATTCAATGAATAATTAATATAATCATGTTAAAAGAAGTTTTTACCACAGGGTATCATCAATTTTAAATCCCTATGGATGAAATATTTCCCATTGAGTCATAAAATAATATTAATTTTGATTAATTTATTTTATTACATATAAAATGGTCAATAATTACAACGCACAATAAGAACAAGCGGTGAATAAGAAAAATCTCTCATTGAAGAAAAATGTGAGAAGACAAAACCTTTACTTATTATCCTGATATTCCTTGTATTTCCTTTAACTCATTTGGAATAATATTAGATCTAATATTTGATTTTATAATAAAAAATTAATTTTTTAACATCTTATATATTAAAAATTATTTATTTGTTTTTTATAATATATTTAAGTATTTAATCAGTTATGTATATGTTGAGAGTTTTGATTCCTTTTTGTTCATGGTGTCAAAATGGATTCGGTGTGGTGAACATGGTAAATGAGTCAATTATTCAAACATATAAATACATTAATAATAATATTTTTATCATATTTTTTCTTAAATTATACCTTTAAAATAAATAATAACAAATAATTATAAAAAATAAAATGTGTTTGATAATGGTGATTGTATGATGTACATATGCATGAGTAACATTTTCATTTTTCATTTACCATTATTGAAATTAGTTATATATTATTTTATATTAATATAGTTACCATAAAATAATAAATACCATATTATTTCATTAAATATTAATATATGCATATATATGTCATTCATTTGGAGAGAATTTGAAAAAAGTATCACGTCGCTTTATGGAGATGGTAGTCCACATCATCATGCACGATGTGATAATTTTTTAATTAAATAATAAAAATTATATATTATAAATTTTGAATGAAAAATATTTTATTAATATCATTTTGAATTCATTTTAATAATATATATATATATATATTTATATATATTCCATTATATTATCATTATTACATAAAATTTAGTGTGCTATTTAAAAAAAATCAGATCACATCATGATGAAGTAGTCCACTGTACAGACGAGTGACATTATTATATATTCCATAGAATGGAATTTAGAATTATATTACTAATATATTTACACACTTAAGAAAAATATTTTAAAAA
This sequence comes from Viscum album, assembly GCA_963277665.1. Classification (NCBI taxonomy): domain Eukaryota; kingdom Viridiplantae; phylum Streptophyta; class Magnoliopsida; order Santalales; family Viscaceae; genus Viscum; species Viscum album. Next base: position 1,292,161,631 of record OY728120.1, on the reverse strand, counting down.
TATCATATATATATATATATAATTTATATCTAACATTATAATAATCTATGATACAAAATGATGGAAAACTGATGACATAATTCAAGATGTGATATTCCACTATATACTTGAATAACGATTTAGTATCCCGTTTGGTGGAAAATGAGATGTATGCTTATTTTTAAATTAATATAATAACATATAATAATTTAATAGATATTTTTTATCATATTATCATAGTTTAATAATATTTAATTAGGTTGAAGGTAAAATAAAAAACACATATTTAGGGATATTAACTCTTCTCAGACCACCTTCATAGGATTATAAATCACATACCCCGAGAATGGATTTATGAACAAAAAAAGACATATAGGATGAGGGTATGTTAGTTTTAATTTTATTTGGACTGTTATTGGCTAAATAAATTTTTTTTAATGTGTGAATATGATTTTATAAGCATTAGGATTTTGTAAGTGTGGTTACAAGAACACTTAATAATTATAGTAAAGAAAATGTGGAAGTGACGTTTTTCACAAGACAGAAGGGAAAAATGGATAATTATTGAGAAATATACATTAAAAAATTATATTATTTTGACCTTTATCTTTTTATCCTAACCCACCAGTAATCATGTTTCCACCTTAAGTGTGATATTTTGTTTTTACGGTTTTCACACTTCATAATGGTAAAAAATTATTTTTTCCAATATTAGATAGTATAAATTAATATTGTTCCAAATATTTCATCTAATTAAAAATTTTAAATTTATTTAATTGATAATATTTAATTTAAAAAATTCTTATAGAATTTAAGAAAAATATGTTCTGTAAGAAGTGAATTTCTCATGTAAAAGATGACTTTATATTTACTATATGACAAATAAAAAATATTATATATTTTTAAATTAATATGTTTTGATATATATTATATTATTTTAATTTATATCATTCCCCATTAGGGGTATTTTTAATTAATTAAAAATGATAATGATTACACACATTAAAATATTTTTAGAAAAATCCTTTTTATAAACCTAAAGAAAAACTTTTACTAAAATCAAATATGAAGTAGATTATAAAGGAATTAAATGGATTTAATATAAATAAATAATTATTATATTACTTTAAATATTTTTTAAAAAATAATTAAACTTTTAAATTTCATAATTATTATCAATGAAATGTAATTTTAAAAACAAATCAATGAATTTCATTATTAACAGAAAAATCATTATTTTCTAAAAAATCGCAAATTTCACACTTTGTAAATTTTTGTACACAAAATAAAAAAAAATTCATCATTTTATAATTTTTTTATAAAAGGTCCAACAATTAATTATAATACATCTTAAATGAAAATGAATAAAATTTATTTTTGAAGAAAATATTTTTAAAAAAAATTAAATTACTTTACAAAAAATTAATTTATTGTTTATAGACATTCAAAAAAAAATTATATTGTGTAAGAAATTCATATTAATATATATATATATATACTTAATTATATTCATATGAAAATATTTATTGACTAGGTTATAACAATTATATAAATTGGTGTTCGTTTAACCTTGATTTTACATGTTGCATCCGCTACAAAACATAGTTTTATTTTATAAAATATATATGTGTTACAATAAGGAACGGACCTTAAGAATTACATAATATTGAATTTAATGAATAATTCACATTGAGGATCTTTTCCTGTTTATAGTTTTATAGAATTTGGCCATAACTATATCATTAAATCTCAAAAATTTCAAGGTAGACACTTCTACTAAGTTTCAATTTTTTCATAAAATAAAAACTCTTGAAAAAAAAAGAAGTCATGTCTAGTCCCTTATTTTAGACTGAAAGAGTTTTCCATGATCCCGTCCTTGACCCTATTCATCTTTAGGTCCTGTGAAAAACATTTCAAAACATGGGATGTTCATAAAAAGCACAGTAATGGTTATAAAAAAAATAATGAAATCAGTAGTTCATCATTGCAAACATAACATAAGCTCTTTAACTTACCTCATGAAATCATATGTTTTTGGAATAACACATAGAAAACATAAATCATAATGGTAACTTGTGGAATCAATAACATACTTACATTGTAGCTTTCACAACTACATAGGGAGTTACATTTGGAATACCAATAATAGTTTATTCCTTAAATATCTTAGGAGAAAAATTCATGTTTACCTCTGTCATGATACCCAATGCATTTGATATCTATCTCAGGATCACCTAACCTAGTATTATCATTGAACCATCCGTATACGCAATAATTCCCATGAAGCCTAACATATTAATAACATATAAAACACAAATAAATGAATGATAACATTTCCACATTTCAATCACAATATATAATTTAAATATATATAAATAATCAATCCATTATCGAAACCATTTTCAATATGTAAATTGATAAAATGGTATTTACATTCCTTTAAAAAACATTATGGCTTGTTAAGGAAGTCGATGCTCAAATAATACTCATGGTAGCGGAAAGGCCCTTGTCACTGCATACATTAAAAAGAAACATTCATTTTTGTTGTTTAGTAAAACACTTCATAGAGAAATATTCCCTTTGAATGAAATGAAAATTCAATTGTATTTATACAGCGTATAAAATAAAGTTGTGTATTTAAAAAAAAATATGCCTCAGTGAAAAGAGATTGAGACGATGTCCCTTACCTCATGTCTGATTTGACCCGTTCATTCTTCAACCTCCGGAATAATAAAAAAAAGTTAATATATAAATTTTTATAAACATTTTTCAATTTTATTATTCCATTAATATCTCTTATCACCATGTTATAAAAATTATGTAATCATTTAAGTTAATAATTGTAATTTTGTATATATTTGGTACTTAAGTAAAAAATGGACTACTTAGAATTACATGTCGTTCACACAGTCAAAATTTAATTATATATAGATTGATATTCATGATTTATATATCTTATATATCATATATATCTAGTATATACATGTATTTATAATAGTAAATATCATTTGGTGGTAATAAATTAAATGCACCATTCGTGGAGACGGTAAGCCGTACGTATGCAGGAACGCTACATTCATTTCTATTTCTTATTTTAATTGAATTAAAACATAATGATACATAGGTATATTATAATTCTAGTATAATATCATATATAATTTCATTAAATTCATCCTTTATATGTCCCACGTATGTCGTTAACGATTCATATCACTTTGAGGGGGCAGTAGTCCGCACTTACTCAAATGAAATTAGTGCATTTACCCATAATGGAAACCATAAAGGTATGCTATAAATTAAAAATACAGAAGAATAAAAAAACATAATAATAATATATATCATATATAAATAATGTTCCATAATAATGGACACCATGAGAGGCGGTAGGAGATAATTAAACAATCATCGTTTCGTGATGCGTTAGTTTGTTATCCACAGAAACAATACGTTATTTACCCATAAAGTAGAGGTGTGTGAATTTTTAGTTCGAATACCTCTAATAAAAACATCCTTGAATATTTTGGATTATTTTTTTGTTATAAAAGTGAAGAATAAAAATATTTTAGGGGATGGAGAAGTAAAATAATTGAAATAAATTTAAGAGAAACCCTCACATTTAATTCAGGTAACATCCTTTGATTAGAACAAAAAAGACTTCTTGAAGTTCCTTATGCCTAAGTTAATGCTTCTAGGTAGAATATATGGATCTTGATAGCTTATTTGGGCAGTGGTTGGATGAACCAAGAGACTTGAGAGGTGTGAGTAATGAGTTAAAGGTGAGGGCTTTTTATAAGGGGGAGGAGGGGTTCTTTAGGAACGTGTGAAAATATTATTTTGCTATATTTTTATTTTTCTATATCTAAAGGTCAAAAACATATTAAAGTCTAAGATAATATATCTAATGGTCTAAAAAATCATCTAATAAAAATTTTACAGGTATTGGATATTATCATAATCTTTTTAATATTATTTATTTATATCATTTATTAATGAGGTAAAGACTGCATCATTTTGGTGTCATAAATAATTTAATTTATATGATTTCTAAAAATTATAAAAAAAATACAATGATGTATGATATCTCATTAGATTTCCAATTCATAATTATAGTCGAATAGTTAAATTAAATAACCCCTTTTAAAAATTACTTTATTAAAGATATTTTTTTATGTCATTTTTGTCTTTACATTAAGTTATTTAAAATAATGTGTTATGACCATTCTTAAGTGGCTCAATGGGGTCCCAAATTCAACCCAAGGATGCCCATGGTCGGATATTTATCATAAAATATGATTAGGACACATGATATGGTATTTATTATTATTATTATAATATTTTTTTACCATTTTTTACCAGATTTACCGTTTAACCATGGTAACTAAAATTATTACTGTAGAAAATATTTAAATTATCTACAAATAAAAGTTACCATTTTAAAAAAATTAACTACTGATTCCAAATATGGAATCCATTTTTTCTAAATTCAAAATGAAAAAGTGGAAGAAATTAATTTAATATTAATTTCCACTCTAAAAACAAAAACTGTGTTTTTTAAGAAATAATAACTATGAAATGTTCGACACTTGTTTATGTCCTATTTCAAAGTTAAATTACATCCAATGAACATAATTGGAATAAATGGTAAAAATATAATCTAATTAAAATTTAAAAAAATTTTAAAAGATAATCTAACCATATAAATAAATCAGAATAAAAGGAAGTTTTGAATTCAAATACAGTATTTTCCACTATTCATCAAAAATTTAATTTTATCAGAAAAATTCAAAACATTTAACGAAGTGAATTTTGATGTCCTGATTCTGAAGAAGAATTTTATTTTTTAAAAAATAACATATAAAAGTTACCAAAATAATATTTAATTAATGTTTTCCACCAAAAGTCGGTAAATCATCCTTTTAAAGTAAATTTTGCTCAAAATTAGATTCATTGACATTTTAAGCCTCAATGTTTTATTGGATAAATTTAATAACATTTAACAAACATGTATAATCATATTGCTATCAGTTCTGTTCATTCCTACTAATACCACATCTAGGAATTAACAACCAATTAAAATAATAATATTATATTATTATTGTATGATGTAATATTTCAAAGAAATCTGTTGTTGCATATCGGGTACGCCATAAAACATAGTTTCCCCATTAAAGTAAAATTAATATTTAATTCACAAATATTAATAAATATAGAAAATGTCTTTTTCTTTATTTACCAGGGATGTTACATCCTTCCCACCTTTTGGAAATTGTTTCCTCACAATTTTATTCACTTATCAAATAAATTGTGGTATTTATATCTCATTGCATTTTCAGATTCCCACATTTCCTCTCTGACAATATGGTTTTTCCACAAAATCATTACCTGGTGAATCACCTTATTCTTCAACACATGCTCTCTACGGTCAATAATATGGACTTTCTGTCCCTCACAAGAGATATTTTCTTCCATCAGAACTACCTCTAGACTTAAAAATGAGATAGATCTGGCATATACATTATCAACATTGAATGATGAAAAAAAATTTGTACCTAGGATAAAATTGAAGGTAATTCCACTCAGTAAGAAACGGATCTAGCATTCTCCATGATTTCATAGGGTCCAATGAAACCCGGACTCAACATTCCCTTCTTACCAAAACTCATCACACTTTTCCATGGAGAAACTTTGAGAAAGACATGATCACCAACCTCAAAATAAGGATCCTTACTCACGTTATTCGCATAACATTCTTGCCATCTTTGAGTTGTTCTAATGTTTTATGAATCAACTGATCCTTTTCTTCCATCTCTTCTCCAAATTCTGCTCCCGTCAACTACATTTCACCTACATCATCCCCAAAATCAGGAGTTTGACAACGCTTCCCATATAATACCTTAAATGGAGCCATCTGTATACTGGAATAAAAACTGTTATTATATGAAAATTCAACCAAAGAAATATATTAGTCCTGATTCATTGGTAATCTAGTGAACAAGCACGTAGCATATCATCTATGGTCTAAATTGTACATTTTGACTGCCCATCTGATTGCAGATGAAAAGATGTATTAAATCTAATTCGGTACCCAATGACCTCTAAATGACTTTCCAAAAGTTAGAAATAAACATGAGATCACGATTAGATATAATGGAGAGGGGAAATCCCTGAAACCTGACTATATCTTTAACATACAATTGAGAAAGTTAATCTAGAGGAAAACTATCTCAAATAGGAAGGAAAATATAAGATTTATTCAATCGATAATAAATAACACAAATTAAATTATTACCTCGATATGGCTTCAGTAATCCCACAACAAATTACATGGATATATTTTCCAATTTACACTCTTGCACTGGTAAAGACTGAAGGATCCCTTCTGGTAACGGTTGTTCTTCTTTAACCTTCTGACAAGTAAAAGACTTCATAGTAAAATCATCAATATCTTTTTTCATTCCATCCCAATAGTAAAACTCTAGAAGATATCTGTACATATTAGTACTCCCAGAATGAACTAAAAATGAAAAACTATAAGCATCACATAATAACTCAGTATTTAACTATGAATCATAAGGCACACATAGTCTCTTTCTAAACCTCAAACACAATCACTGTCAATGATAAATTTAGGCAACGTACCCTCCTGAACTAACACTACCTTTTTTTGCAACTCACTGTCTTCTTTCAGAGCTTGATTTATTCTATCTGATAGAGATGATTTCACTGAAACATGAATCAAAATAGAAGAATTTCTGACACCAACAACTTCAATTCCAAATCACATCAAATCAAAACCAAATGGTAATTATACAAACGTAGCATGGTTAATAAAGCATTACTTTTTCAACATAAAGCATCCGCCTCATTATTTGATTTTCCTAGATGGTAAAGGACTGTGCAATTAAAATCCTTCATTTATTACAACCATCTACACTGTCTCATTTTTAATTCTTTATAAGTGAATATATACATTAAACTTTTTTGGTCACTAAATATTTCACATTTTACTCCATAAAATGATGCCATTAAATTTTTAAATAAAAATAAAAAGAAGCTAAATCCAAATCATTTGTACTGTAATTTAACTCATGAGGTTTCAAATAATGTGAAACATAAGCAATTACCTGATCATTCTGTATAAGGACACAACAAAGTACTTTCAATGAATTATCACTGTAGATAACTAACTCAACATTTCTGGAAGGTTGTACCCAAATTGGAGCATTCACCAATATTCTTTTAATTCCTAAAAACAATCATCACATTATTCTGTTCATGCGAACTTAACACCTTTTCGAGTTAACTTAGTCATTAGACTAGATATCCATGAAAAATTCTTAACAAACATTAGGTATTAAACTACCAAACCAAGAATACTATGAATCTTGGTTAAATTTGTGGGTCTTGTACATTCTTCAACAACTTTTGTTTTTAGCTGGATAAATAGCAATGCCATATTTTGAAACAATGTGAACAAGAAAAGAATGTTGATCTAACCAAAACTCACACTTGTTGAATTTCCCAAATATTTTTTTATTTTATGGTTTTAAAGACAACCCTTAAATGCATTTTATGCTCATCGTTACATTTAGAATAAACCAAAATATCACTAATGAAAAATACCACAAACATATCCAATAACTCAAGGAAAATTCTATTCATAAGATCCATGAATACCACAGGTGCATTGGTTAAACCAAAAGGTATAACTAAAATTTCATAATTACTATATCAAGTACGAAATTCAATCTTCAGAATGTCTTCTTACTTTACTTTCGACTGATGGTACCCTGACCTCAAATCAATCATCAAAAAATATTGAGCACCTTGGGGCTGATAAAACAAATAATCGATATGATGCAAAGGATATGTGTTCTTAATAGTGATGTTATTCAATGCTCTATAATCAATGAAATGTATCATTAACCCATCCTCATTTTTAACAAACAAGATATGATAACCCCATGGTGATGTGATGGATCAAATGAAATGATTAATTACTAACACCTTCAATTGATTCTTTAAATCTAAATGTTCAATTTAAGCCATTTGATAAAGGGGATATGAAATTGTCTTAACATCAAGAACTAAGTCAACAGAAAATTCAACATCTTGATAAGGTATAATACCAGAAAAATCATTTAAAAAAACATAAAGATACTCATTTACCACTGGCACATCATTAATACGAAATGTTCCGTTATTTTCAACAATATGTGCATGGTAACATTCATATCCATCTTTTACTAGATTTTTAGATTCCTGATATGTTATCCTAATTAATTGTTCACTTCTTGTACACAAATTGGGCATCATTCTGAATAGAAACCACATTAGCTCTGATGTCAATATTAGCATGATAAACAGAAAGCCAATCCATACCCAAAATAACATCAAACTCTACTAGAGTGAAAACAATAAGTTTTGCAGGTAGATTCATTACTCACACAAGCACATGAAGCTTCTAATAATTTATTTTTCTTTCCACATATCCTTTAGGTGATTTTACCATAAGATAAGGAATCATATCTTGATATGGAATTCCCAATTTACTAGAAAACTTCTGAAAATGAATAAATGTGTAGACCCCAAATCAGACAACACATTGTCAAAATTGGAACAAACAAACAGTGTACCTAATACTACTTCATTCAATGGACCAAAAACTATTTATGTAGTTTCAACAGACCTCACCACCCCTTTCTGCATGTAGTCTTGTTGATTTCCCTCAGTTTAGTTATTCATTGGACACTCATTTTCATAATGACCCATTTCATCACACTCAAAAACATTTTAATTATTGTTAATCATATTTTATCTTACCATTACGCTAATCTTTTTCAGTGCAATTACAAGGCTTATATACCATTTTACCACATTGGTAGAACTTATCAATATTCAAAAGACATTCCCCCGCATGCTTTTTAGAACAATTTTCACTAACTATAAAATTATTTTTCTTACCATCCATATTTTTTGAAGAGTTCTTCTCTTTAGCATACCACCTTTACCTCTTATTATGTTGTTGTCAAAGAACACTTAATCATCGAAAAACTACATTTCCACTATCTATGGATATCAAATAAGTTTTTCATTACTTTTGAACTCAAAATATGATAAATCCCTTCGATTATTTGACATTAATCCTAAGTAAAAATGGTTGATTTTACTATCAAGATCTCATATGAAATTTAGAGCATACATATCCCGTCAAGTGAATTTTGCTTCAAAAGTATCCACTAAGTCATCCTCCTGCCTCAATTCTAGGAATTATTTTTCCATCCTATAACAAACCACTATAGGAAAATATTTCTCAAGAAACAACCTTCGAATTAATCCCAATCAAGAGCATCAATCTCTTCACTATCCCTGATATCTTTCACCATTGACCACCACTAATCAACTTGACCTTAAAAATGATAAAAATAATAATGAACCATTTGATGTTCTGAACACCCCATGACATCAAAAATTTTCTCCAGTGATTTAATCCACCCTTTAGCTAGCATAGGTTCAGATGATCCTCTAAATGATGGGAGATGTGGCCTCATGAAATGCTCCCCTACTGACATGTTCTTCTATGGTTGACCTAGCTGATATCATACATGAATAACACCACAATTTATAACCTGAGTCAATTGTTCCACCACTGCAACAAACTATTCAGTTCCTATTCTGACCATCTAATGTTGCTGATTTGGAAGGTTGTCTTCCTCCTGATGTCACCCTAACATACCTTCAATATTTCTTCTACAGAAAGCCATTCCGAACAAAAAAATTTCTTAGTCGAAGAAATATGGTAATCTAAAATTCTATATCATTTCAATATTAACATAACATAATTTATGTATATTAAATTAACAATACCATAACTCTTAATGTTATCTAAACCAACCTCTGATAACAACTATAAGAACATGAACTTAAGTATTACAGAATCTTGAATTAAAAGAATAATTCACATTGAGGATGTTTTTATGTTTAAAGTTTTAATTAATTAGGCTATAAATATTACATTAAATATCAATAATTACAAGTTATAAACTTATTATAAGTTTCCATTTTTTTTAAAAATAAAAAATCTTGAAAAAAAGAGTCATGTCTAGTCCCATGTTTTAGACATCACAACTTTTCCATGATCTGATCCTTGGTCGTATTCATCTTTAGGTCCTGTGAAAAACATTTCAAAACATGGGTTGCACATAAAATTCTTAGTAAGGGTTAAAAAAAGAAAGAAAACATTAGTTCATCATTGCATATAAAAATATGCTCATTAACATACCTCATAAAATCGTATTATTTATTAATAGCACATAGAAAACATAGATCATACAGTTGACTTGTGGCATCCATAACATACTTACATTGTAGCTTTCACAGCAATGTTGGGAGTTACATTGGGAATACCCATCACAGTATATTCCCTAAATATTTTAGCAGAAACATTCATGTTTTCTTCCATCATGTTTCCCAATGCATGGAGAGCTCTCTCGGGTTCACCAACCATTGGATGATCACGGAACCACCTGAATAAGTAACAATAACCAATAACCATAACATATTCATAACACATAAAACAACCAAAATGGAAAGATAAAATTTCAAAATTTCAATAAAAATATATCATTTAAATATATTGAAATAATGAATCCATTATCAACACTAATTTGAATATTTAAAATTAGTAAATGGTATTTCCATTCCCTTTAAAAACATTATGACTTTTTATGGAATCCCAATATCAAATATTACTCGCGGTGGTGAAAAGGTCATTGTCATTGCTTACATTTAAAAGAAAGATTCATTTTTTTTGTTTAGTAAAATGATTCGTAGAAAAAGATTTCCTTTGAATGAAATGAAAATTCATAGGTGTTTATATAGTGTATAAAAGAATATCATGTATTAAAACAAAATATGCCTCAATGAAAGGAGATTTGGACGAAGTACCTTACCTCGTGTCCGACTTGATCCGTTCATTATTTAAAATAGTAAATAATAAAATAATGTAATTTTTTTACTTTCTTAAGAAAAATTTTCAAGTTTAATATTCATTTTATATCTCTTATTACCATGTTATAAAAATTATGTAATCATTTATGTTAATAATGGATATTTTGTCGATATTTGGTACTTGAGTCAAAAATGGACTTCTTATATTTACAAGTTGCTCACGTGGTCAAAAGTTTATTATATCCCGAATTATATTCATGATTTAGATATTATATATATCATATATATCCTTTATATACATTTATTTATATTATTACATAACATTTTAATGTAATAAGTGAAATTCACCGTTCATGGAGACGGTAAGTCGTACGTACGCATGAACGCTACATTCATTTCGATTTTTTATTTTAATGTAATTAAAACCTAATTATACATAAGTATATTATAATTCCAGTATTATATCATATATTATATCATCAAATCCATCCATTATATGTCCCATATATGTCATTTACGTGTCATGTCACTTTGAGGGGCGGTAGTCTGCACTTTCTCAAATGAAATTATCGCATTTACCCATAAAGGAAACCATAATGGTATGCTAAAAATAAAAAATACAGAAAAATATGGAAAACATAAACATAATATATATCATATATAAATACCGTTCTATCTTAATGGCCACCATGAGAGGAAGTACGATATAATTGAACAATCATCATTTTGTTAGGCATTTGTTTTCCATCGATAGAAACAGTACGTTCTTTACCCATTTGATAGAGTTGTGTGAAATTGTTGTTAGAATCCTTCTCATAACGACATCCTATTATATTTAATATACAATATTTGTTATAAAATAAATTAATAAAATTAGTTTAGGGGTTGGAGAATTAAAATAAAATAAAATAATTTATGAGAAATAGTAACCTTTAATTCATGTAACTCCCACTGGATTGAACCAAAAGGAATTATTGAAGATTATTTTTCCTATTTTAAGGTATATTTCTAGGAGAGAGGGACATTTATAGTTTATTTGGGATGGGTTTGGACAAGACAATGGGCTTGAGAGGTATAAGGAATGGGTATGAGGTGAGGGCTTTTTATAAGGGGGAGGAGGGGCTCTTTAGGAATGTGTGGAAATATTATTTTATTATATAATTATTTCGATGTTTTTAAAGGTCCAAAACATACTAAAGTATAAGATAATATAACTCATGGTATAAATAAAATCATCCAATAATAATTGGATAGGTTTTGGATGTTATTTTAATCATTATAATATTATTAATTTAAATCATTTATTAATGTGAGAAACACTACATCATTATTGTGTCATAAATAATTTTTTTATTTAATGTATAAAAATAAAAAAATACCATGCTGTATTAAATCATTTTATCTTTCCAATTAATATTTATAGTATAAAATAAAACTTATATAACCCCTTATAAAAATTATTGTACTAAAATATATTTGTTTTTTTCATTTTTGTCTTCACTTTATGTTATTTAACAGAAAGTGTCATTATCAATCATAAGTAACTCCATGGGGTCCCAAATTCAACCCATGGATGCCCGTGGTCAGATAAGTATCATAAAATAGGATTAGGAAAAATTTTATGGGATTTTTATATTATTATAATAATAATTGATTACCATTATTTACCAGATTTACCCTTTAACCATGGTGAATAAAATTTTTACTCTAGTAAATATTTAAAATGTCTAATATTAAAATTTTCCTATTTAATCAATATGTAACTACTGATTCAAAATATGGAATAAATTTTTATAATTTCAAAACATAGATGAGGTAGAAATTAATTTAAAATTAATTTCCGCTGTCAAAACAAAATTTGTGTTTTTTTAAAAATAATAACTATCAAAAGATCGATACTTGTTTATGTCCAATTTAAATGTGAAATTACATCTAATGACCAAAATTGGATTAAATGGTAAAAATATAACATAATTATACTTCATGACCAATTAAAAAGTTAATATATCCATATAAATAAATTATATTAATAGGTAGTTTTGAATTAAAATACAGTATTTTACACTATTCATCAAAAAATATATTTTATTAGAAAAATACCAAAATTTTACCCAATGTGACTTTTGAGGTCCTGATCCTGAATAAGAATTATATTTTGACAAAAATAACACATAACAGTTACCAAAATTAGATTTAATGAGGGTTTCTATCAAAAGGCGAAAAATCAACCTTTTAATGAAAATTATGCTCAAAATTTGATTCATTCACATTTTAAACAATTATCTTTTATTGGATAAATGTATTAACATTTAACAAACATGTATAATAATATTACATTTAGATATGTTCATTTCTGCCAAGACAATGGCTGGGCTTTAACAACCTTTTAAAATAATAATATTATAATATTATTGTGTGGCATAAGATTTCAAAAAAACCCGTTGTTGTGTATCAGGTACGCCATCAAAAATATTGTCCCCATTAATGTAAAATTAATATTTAATTCACAAATATTATTAAATATTGATAATGTATTATTCTTTATTTAATTGGGATGTTACAGTTACATACTTCACCATAATAAAATTTCATCGTTTTTTTTTTAAATTATATCGATAATGAAATGTTGGAAATTCAAAAATACCCTTTTTGGAAACCCACATCATAAAAAGGGTAAATAAAATATCCTCTTGATAAAAGAGATAATTATGTATAAATGTTATTTGGATAAAAATATTTTAGGATTCCAAATTGGAAAAAATATTTGGGATGTAAATATTTTTACATGGATTGAAATCATAAATAATTAAGGTGAGTTATATAGATTGTAGGAAAAATTAAATTTAATGATAAATAGAAACTTAAGGTCCCAAATTTAAGAAATATATGATGTGTGAAAATGTCATCGGTTCATTAGAAACAATGTATTATGATAAATTTTTTATTTTAGGAAAAATTTCATAGTTTTATTTAATTAATTCACAATCTAGACTGAAGAAATAGTGATTTTTTTTAAAATTAAATGTGTAATTACATCATTTAATCATTTTCAATCTCAATATTATTTTTTCTCACAACTATGTGTATTTAATATTATTTTTTCATACTAGAAGCACTAAAATAATATTTTATAGACCAAATATTTATAAATATATAATAATGATATTACACATGTATATACACATTATCACAAACAATAATGGTTTTCCTATGATATGATAATTCATAAAATAAATAAACCTTAATAAGATGAAATAATACATTGATAAAATAAATTAAATAGAAATACCTAAATGTAAAACTAAATCATTCCATAAATATATAGCCATGTCTCCCAAAAAACAACAATAACATCAAAATTAATGAGTCTACTAACCTAAAATGTTATCTCATAACATTAATCTTATAATAAAAAAAATATGGAATTCCCCTTGGGAAATAACAATAATCACTTAGTCATTAAATCAATTTTCAATCAAGTTGGTTTTTATTTTATAGAACTTATATACACATAATTAGCGTAGTATCTGATCACATAAACCCTCACAAGTGTGTTTGAGACTTTGGAATTATGATCAACCATGAACTTATTTAACAATAATGTTATACATAACTCTTAATATAACCTCCCATGAAATCATCCAAATCAACATAGTTATATGAACCCTTCCACCAATTACAATTTTAATATCCCCAAACCCACTCTCCCAAATTCCATGTTGAAAATATAAGATTTACATTTCCCAATATTTATATTGAGGAAGGTGGCCCAATTTTTTCAATCAAAAATCACAACATCAAAAGTAAGAAAAATAAATTACTTACATTCTCCTGGAATATTTTTTTTTTATTTTAGATAATTGTTAAAAAAATCATAACCACATGGATGGATAAAAAATTTTCTCATAAAGATAAATAAAATCTCCCATTATCCCCAACATTTAATTTTCTATATTATTTCATAATTATCATTCATATAAAACCCTTATAGACATAATTTGTTCAACATCAATCATTATAAACTATTTAATATGAAACATAACATGGGTGAACTAAAATACATAGTAAATTTAATCATAATCCTTAACAATTTAATGTCAAACGAAAGTATAAGAAGAACATATTTTTGTGAAAAATAATTAATGTGGAATATTATAACATAATAATAACCACACCCATAAATACCTTGATTATATAACATGATAAATGGGATAACAATTTAATAAAGTTTTTTTTTCATAAGAATCTATAATCATGAGTCATTTTATATCAATTATGATCGTATGAGTCATTATAAACTATATAACACATGTATAAGATGTATTATTATCTTGGGAATATTGTCATTATATCAATTTTCCAATGTAATAGCAATATGGATGAATTACATGTATAGAGTACCCATTTAATTTGAGTTACATAATCCATACAACCATCCTTTATTTATCATAGAACAAACCACCCTTGGTCAATAACGTTACCACCCACCCACTGTATGTTACAGAACCAGTTATCTATAAAATAGCCACCCTTCATAAAATTTATTTCCATGAACCCTATCATGAATAAAGTGTATATGGAATTCTCTTTATCCCAATATCATTGAATCAATCATTATTAATTTTATATCATGATTAACCCATTGAAAAGATTTGGGATCCATAATATTATCATTGAAACATTATTAATTAATATAAAACATATTTTTTCTTTAAAAATCATTTTGACACATGATTATTATGTGGAAAATAAACAATTTCCATAAAAATATATTTGAAACATGATTAACCCATATAAATGAAAAATTTTACTTAAAAATATATTTTGAACATTATTACCTATGTAAAACAAATTGTTTCCATAAAAATAACTTTGATACATGATTATCCCATAGAAATGAAACAATTTTTATTACAATATCATTGAAACACGATTAAACCATTGAAAAGAAATAGATTCCATAAAAATATTTTTCCAACAATAATACACCATCCAGATAAATAAATAGGATGGAATTACAAGAAAATATCTCCATTGGAGAATAAGTAACAATTATTTTTTTTGATTTTGATGAATATAAATACCAGTAAATGATTATTGAACAAAATTTTATTGGAAAATAAACATTTCATGTTGAAAACAATCTTTAAAAAATAAAAGTTCCAAACATTATAATTTGATCCAAATCATGGAATACTATAAAGTACACATTGATAAAAATAATGAACATGATGGCTGGAAAATCCATTCTTTTCATAAGTTGTAATAATGTACATTCTGTTGAAAAAAATTTAAAAAATGATGTCAAATGTGTCCAATTTGAAAAATGTTAAGAAATTGTAATTAAAAACCATTTAAAGATGGTAAAAGATCATTTAAAATCTATTTATGAAATAATTTAATTTTACAAAATAAAAGTTCAGAAATAATTTTTGAATACACGAATAAGGAATTGAATGATTTCTGATCTTAAAGAAAAATACAAGACCAGTTTCATATCAAATCGACTTCTATGATTTATGATTGATCAATATGGTTTTAAATAGAAATTAAACATGTTATAAAAAATAATAGATAAGTATATACACTTAAAAAATTAATGTTGGTTCATATCATAAACATAAATCTCAATAATGAAGATTTGAGATGAATAACCTCTACAAAAATTGAACCATTTAATTTTAGAATTTATAAATGATTAATTTATATGTATAAAATTTATATACACATAAATAATGTGGAAATATAACATAATATAAAAAAATAATTAAACAGATATTCATATAATATAAAATACAATGAATAAGTAATATAACCTAATAAAAAGAAATTTGGTTATAAAATTTGTTACCACATCATAACATTCTAGACAAATCCCCTTTAATGAAACAATCCATATTGAAACATAAGGCACTGTGATTTATTATGGATTCATGATGTGAAAGGTAAAATGTATCCTATATAAACCATATAATAAAAAATGTAGTGAATATGAAATAATTATCCTTGAAATAAAAATTGAGATGATAAAACACTTACCTTGAGTATAAAAAATCCTTGTATATCCATTAAATTATAAATGAAAATTTAAATAAATTATTTTATTTTATAAGAAAATTTTACAAATTTAATTCCATATAATTAATTCAATTATTTTATTTATTTTTAATAACATATTAAAATATTTATTTTATAGAGTCAATGTTGGGTTTTTGGATGATGTTTGATTCATCCATTCAAAATAGTTTTTGTGTGTTGAACATGGGCAAAGAGGTCATTATTTCAATATAATAAGAATATTAATCATGAATAATTATCATATTTATTCATTAATTATAATTTTAAAACCAATAATTTAATATGGCTATGAAAAATGAACTATATTACAATCATTGAGATTATAGGCTATATATAATCATGAGTAATATTTCCATTTTCCCATGAAAATTATGGAAATATGGTATATATTATGTTATAATTATATAATTATATTAATAACATGATTACCAAATTATTTATTTAAATATAATAATATATATCTTCCATGTGATGAGGTGATGAAAAAAGAATCATATCTCTTTATGGAGGAAGTCGTACACATAAACATGAATGATGTCATCATTTTTTAGTGTCATAAAGAAAATGATATATTATCTATAAATAATGATAAATATTTCACAAAAATATTTATAGTTTAATTTATGTCTCATATATTCATTAACATTTTCCTTAATAACCTCCATGTAATGTTTTAGAGAAAAAATCACATCACATTGTGAGGTAGTAGTCCGTCGTACACACGTGGGACATTATCATATCTCCCATGGAATAGAAAGAATGAAAAGGAATGTGTGATATAATATTTAAAGAAATGCAAATATATTTTAAATATCATATATATGTGTTATTTAAATCCATAAATAAAAAGAATGTGAGAGGCGATGATGGAAAAAATGACATCGATATGAAAGCTGGTTGTTTATACAATTTACAAATGATGATTTCGAATCCCATTTAATAGAAGGACGTTGATTAAATTCATACCACAATAACATCGATCTGATGTTTTCATTATTAATGTTTTATAGATACAAAGATTAAAATCCAAAAATTCAAATCATTCTACTGGTATTCTAGAAACAAATACATAGATGATAACTATTTTATGTAAGGATATATTTAGAAATGTATGTAAATTGAAAACAATTAGATTCCTTGAGATCATTCCCTGAATTAATGTTATTTCAAGGGAAATGGAAAAAAAATAATTGTGATACAGAATTTTCTATAAGTATTATGTACACAATATAATATCAAGAATAAAATATCATAACCAACATTGTAATGTTAATAATTGAACAAAGATACCATTTAAATAATTTTTTCAGTTAATAAATAAGGCATAAACAATATGTCACGATAAATAATTGAACACACATTAGTTTCCCTCAATAATTAGAAAATCTAATTTATTAAGAGATAATATCATTATTTAAATATCTTGGATAGTAATAATAAATGAGTTTACAGTAAAATAAATTGAATTATTATCAGATACAATTATCTTATTAATCATGATAGCTCTACTGTCATGAAGTTTCACTATATAGTTCAAAATAAATAGAGTATTCCATTTAAATTGGATAGTTAATTTTTCACATAAGCCCCAATGATGCATTAAAGGGAAATATAATATTGGATACCACATTTCACTACAGTACCTAAGAATTCCTCATATACTTAATTATAACTTTAGGTCATGAATCAACATTATTTATAGTCAAATATTTGTAATGTGTACCAGATAAGAATTTTTCAATATTTCCACAATAAGAAAAATTATTATCAAGGTTAGAAATTAATTTCAAAATTGGATATATTATTGGTAATAATCAAATCCACCATACAAGAATATGTATATTTGAGACAAATTTCATATCTAATGAAATTTTATCATAAGAATTTGATTGTTTCATGTGAAGATTAACAATCATAAATTAAATTAGTATTTAAAAATAAATTTTACCACATGATAATTTTCAATTAAATTATTCTTAGAATAAATAATTTGAATTAAAACATAAAATAATATAATTTATCAAATAATCATGATATTAAATTACAATGGGGTTAGTATATATAAAAAATTAATTTAAATTTTGTTGTCATAAAAAAATTCATAATTGAATGATAATTGAGATGAAATCCCTTACCTCATGTATTCCATTTTTTGAACATGTTTTTACCTCATGTTTGAAGATTTTAATAATGTTATTAATTTATTCCATAACCATATTCATATTTTTTATATCTTATATGATCTTATTATAATATTTCCCCTCCCGTTTTATTATAATATTTTTTATTTTCATTTTTTAGTGCCAATCGCCATGTTTTCTCATTTGTGGTTTGTATTAAATTTTTTAGTTAATGTGAATATTACATAGTACCCTCACCTAAAGAATAAAAATAATTACATAATTATCATATTAATAAATATTTTATATTTTTAGAACAAATACTCTATTATGGTTTTTGAAAATAGTTTATATTATGGCCATGGAGACCATAAGTCACACATACACATGAGTAATATTTCGCATTTTCAATGATCATTTTAGAATATAAGAATGTTAAATTTTATATTTATAGAATGATAATATTATAATAAATGAAATATTATTTCTTTAAATATACGTACACATTTCATACATGTGGTGTGGTGATTAAAAGAGAGTCACATCTCTTTATGAAGGTGATTGTCCATATATGCACCAATGATGCTATCATTTATTATTATAATAATGAAAACGATATATATTGTCTTATAATACTGATAAATATGTAATTAATATAAAAAAATATTTCATTCCAATTAAATAAAATAACAAAATTTATCTATATCTCCTTAAAAGATAAATTTAAGCGAAATAAAAGTAATATAGTTTCAGGACGAGGTAGTCCATCGTACAAAAGAGCGACGTTATTGTATCCCCTATGGAATGGAAAATAATAAATTTATAAATTATATACTAGCTCAAGTGTTTTAATTATGTTATAAATACCATATATATAATATATATTCATCATCCTACCCTACCTTGTGAGGTGGTTATATAAAAATGAATGATTTTAGTTCTTGAAGTGGTAGTCCATTGTAAAAAAACGATGATTTTATTACTCATATTATGGATGTATATATGGTTTTATGTCATTATAATTAAATAATAACTTCTCATTATATGTAATATAATTATTTTATTATATATTTCTAGTTTATAAATTTTATTAGGAGGTGATGAAGGAAATAAAACAATAAATCTCGTTGTATAACATTACCTCTTATTCAAGAAACCTCATTATAATTGCATGAAAATCCATCATAGGTTGGATATATGTATAAATTTTTTATTTCAAATAAGGGGAGTGATTTTTGGATCTTATTTATAAATTAATTTTAAAAAACAATTGTGTTTTAATATTTCATGAATAGAGGAGGGTGATTGGCCTTTTATAAGTGAGATGAGTAACACACTTCTTATTTTGGGAAAGAGAAGGTGTAACTAGATTTTTAAAATAATTAAAGGGTCCAAATGGAGTAATATTGAGATTTAGATATGTTAGGGAATAAATATTTAAATAAAAAATAGAATATAATTTTTTTTTGTAATTTTTACTCTTATCAATTTTATATTAACTGGATGGTAAAACTATTTTAACATAAGCCACAAAAATCAATTTTAACTATTTTTACTATTATTCTTTGAAAAATATAAGTATAAATTAATGGATAATATGAATTTTTTATGTTTTAATTTAAGGAATAAATTTATTGAAATTCCATTTCCATAAGTGGAAAAAAATAATTTAAAATTAATCTCACAGACGTGATTTTATATAGGTTTTAAATAGAAAATTCTCAAATGTTTAGAAAATATTATTTTAAAAGTTCAATACAAAAATGATAAAAATGACCACAATTAAATTATTTGATATATATTTTAGGTAAATTTACTCTAATAACAATTCAGAATATCATTTATATTATAAATTATTTCAATTAAAATTCACTTTTCAATTAAAATTCTAAATCTATCACTATTCATCAAAAAATGAAACATTTCATAAAAATACCAAATTTCCACTGTAACATAGTTTTTATATTATAATATGAAAAATTATTTTAATTTGGTCAAATAAATATCCCAAATGTGTGAGAAATTAATTTTGAATCATGTGTGTAATGCAAGAGTAAACCATCTTTTAGAAAAATTATACTTTTTGAGAAAAAATTTCTCTTACTTGAAAATGATTCTTATTTTAATTTATAATCAATATATTACATATTTATACCTGAAAGATGTATATTTTTCATTATTTAGTTATCAATGTTCATAATCACAAATTTAACAAATAGGTTATAATGGTACACTATATTTCAGTCCATTTAGACTCAATGTTGATTTTTTCGTAAGTTGTCTAAGGCATTTATCATAAGGGAATATGTTTTTTGGGTTTTTTATGATTGGTGTTTATGGAGACATATGTGATAGAATAAAATTATGATCATTTATAATTTAAGGGTAATATAAAATCTCCACCATAAAAGGGTTTTTACCTACTACTAATACTTCAATTTAGTAATCATGGATATGTAAATTTGAAATACTATTATTGAAAACCAAAAATCATAATAAGTGTTCATAAAATACCCTCTTCTTAAGAGAAAAAGGTACATACAATGGTTATATGGAATGATTACAAAACTGGGTTTTCATATAGAATAACATGGTGGGAAATTAAATCATGGATGTGGAAAAGAATATTAATTCCAAATGATTAATGGATAATGATAAAGGTAATTGATCAAAATAATCTGGTTTATACAAATATGGTTAATGAACAAAAAACCATAAACCAAATAGGTGTTAAAAGATCATTAATATCATCAAAAATGATGATAATATGCAATATTTGTTTTTTAGTATCCTTTTTAGAAATTTGAGGAATTCATTCACTCACAATGAATATAAAGAAATATACTTCCTTGATATATTTTTATTTGAAATGAAAAATTTCAACCATTGGTTTTCATTTGTTAAATTTCCAATTAATATTATAGTCCAATAAATTATTATCCAAAAAATAAATTTATTTTAATTTCTAGAGAACAAAAATTATCTTTTTAAAGATTATATGATCTAAAATAGAGTAAAATGTTTTTCCTTATATATTTAAAAAAATCTATTGGATAGAAAAAATTATCAAATAAATTCTAAAGTTAGACACAATTCTTTCCATAAAAAATTTACCTAAAGGTTCATTTAAAATAATTATAGTAAAATTTAGAAGCATGGTCACTAAAACAATATTATTTTCCCCAATTCGTATAAATAAGACATTAATGTAACATACACAATATTTTAATACCATGATCACTAAAAAAATAATATGAAATCATGCATGCTTCTAAAATATAAAATCTCATGTGATTAAATATATTCAATATATAAAAACATATAGTAAAATATTGAGAAGAGAACATAAATCCTCAAATCACTAATTAATATCATGTACATAATAATATAACAAAATAAAATCACATTCATTATTATATCATCATAGAGAACTTATTTAGTGTTATATTCTCTTGATTATGTTCTCTCAAAAAATTTAACTTTCCATTTAATTTATTTTTATGGTACAATTGATCATATACATTCAAATCCATTATGGATTAGTACTGTGGTATAATCCTAATAACATTAATGATTATAATAATGACAATATCTTTAATAAAATATTTTAAAAAACACATAATGTCATTAATAATTCCAATTATATTTATATAATATCCTAATATTTACCTTGATACCTTATCTTATTATGAAGAATATTCCCTTTAAACATGGGTAATTCATTTTCATTGTTCCATATCCCCATAAATTGAAAACATTACACATTTTATGTTTCATTATTTCTATTATAATCATGATCATAGTCATTATTCTTACCATACATGTTGAAAAATCCCATTCCCCACACGGAATAACTAGGGGTTTGATTTCATAATTATCATATGTTATAAATACATCATTACATTCTTCTATTTATACATTTTTTAATTCTTCCATCACCTTATTCACATTTATACCTTTCAATCCATATGACATAGATAATTCTTTCCCTATCACTATTTCACATAAATATATTTAATCTTATGGAGAAATTGTTTGAAAGACCATCAACCATAATAGATTTAGCATTATCCATTAAAATAAATAATCAGTATTATCCTTTTGGTTTCATATGTAATCCTTGAATAATTTACTAACCTTGTAATGGAAGCCACATAATCTGAAACAAATAATCCATCCATTTCTTTTAAGATACATAATTGTCTCTTTATCATCGTTTTTTTCTCATGAGATAATTTTTTTAAGAGGAAATATCCTTAATAAAATTCCATTCAATGAGTTATATATCCACTTCATTATTCATATTCTGGATCAATGAACATAACATGTCAACATCACAATGTATAAAATACACTATATGTGTCCTCATTAACATTTCACGAAATCCCAACTCCATAAATATTTTTTTCCAAATACATAATGAAATTTCTAGGATACATTTTAACTAGTAATACCACAAAATGATACAGGGTTCCTTCAAATAAAGAGATTTATCAAATGAGAATCTCACATTGGAACATATTCATACGTACGTAACATGTCAGTTTTCATAACTAGATTAGGATACCATTATTTTTCTATAATTTCCTCATTTCTAATACTAGATTAATTGGCTTCTTCAACTAGGAGATCTCTGCATTGGAAAAAAGTATTGATACCCTTCATCCTTCAAGGTGTAATTTCAAAAACATGGAATATACTAAATTAACATAAAAATTACTAACTTTAAATCAAATTTTATTTTTTTAAATAATTTTGAACACAAATAATAAATTTTAAAAAATTATTAATCATAATCATTGTTTTTTCTTGAAATATGTAATTCTAAATCATTTATAATGGTTTGTAAGGAAAATTATAATTACAATAAGAATATCCACTAGGATTTTTAAACTAGGTCCACATTAAGGCCAATTTTTATACACCTAATTATGATAAGTTAAATCCCAATTCTTTCCATTCTGTTTTATTAACCCATAGTAACACTATGCTAGAACCAAATCCACTTGTAGTATCGATAAATGCATGTACATCTCGGAAAAACAACATAATATCTTCTTTACCAAAAAAATTGAATTTCTATATATTCTTATCCTAAAATTATATCATAGGGTTCTGTTCCCAAATATTTTTCTCCTTAATACAGTACTTAATTATTCCAATAAACATCCTCAGATATCAACTATGAAATCCTTGACCCAATAACCTAAAGCAAGTATAATATTTTTTCATTATAAATTATATAATAAATCATATCCTGATGGACCGACCATTTTTCAGTTTTGGAGAACCGGATACATACATGATACAAATTTTTCATATGGATATAATATATAAATCATATAAATTTAATATACATGGAATCCATGAACTCATTAAATACATTTCTATTCCTATCCTTAGGAATGTAAATAAAATAAGGGTCTGATCAAATGCTCAATAAGTGTTATGTATTGTGTAATCTATAATAAATTAATAAACATAATCAACATGGAAGGGTAAATAAATATAAACAAATTCCATTTAAATAACATTATTACATGAATTGATAAGATATAATCAACATGACATGGATTGTAGTTTATCCCACATTCTATTTAGTCAATAATATTTGATTGAAATGAATATAGAGATACAATAATTTTTTAAATACCATGGATAATAATATTTGTATAATTATTAATTTTATAAATTCTTAATTGTTTTATTACATGATATCTATTATCCTGATACCTCTACATTCTTGAATATTTACAAGATAGTTTACACTGCATATAGAAACACATTTAAAATTTTCAATTGATTCATCTCATGATACCAACCAACGAATTGTGGGGTTGTATAATTAATAGACCCACCTTTCCCTATAGGTCAAAAAAATTCTTAAAATAAAATAATTGGATCAATTCATAAATCTATATTCCTTATTATCAAATATCTGTATTGAGTAATGTATATGTATTTATCAATTATCCCCAGTTAATCAAATAACATTCAATGTAATAACCATAAGTAAAAATGGTATATTATTTATGAAATAATCATATCAGTTATAAATTAATATGTATATTTTAAAAAATTTAATGACTAATTTAACTTTATCATATGAATATGATTGTTTCAATGGATGGTTAATAATCACAATAGAAACCGAGATTGTTAATTAAAATTTTCCATATGGTAATTTTTAATTCAAATCCCCTTGGATGAAATAATTCAAATTAAAACCTAAAATGACTTTAATTTTGAATTAATCATTATTTAACATGTAAAAAGGGAATTATATATAACAAATTAAATTGAATTGGTGTATAATGAAAAATTAGTCTCAATGGAATTAAAATTGAGATGAAATCCATTACCTCATGGGTTCTTTTAGATGAACAAGCATTATCCTCTAGTATAATCTCATTAATCATGTTATTAATTTATACCCAAACCATATACATATTAATTATATAATATATGTTAATATTGTATAATTTTTTCATTTTATTAATAATAATATTAAATTATTTTCATTATTTTTTTGTTTTAATCACATTGTTTTCATATTAATCCTTTATTATAAAATTTCATATTATTTTCTCATATTATATAGTTTCATCCCAAATAGAATATTAATTGTTAAATATTTATATTATTTATATATTATTTATATATTTAAATCCATTTATGAAATTTTTTTATGAGAAATGAAGTATGATATGATCCTGGATAAGGTTGGTCATTTGAATGAATGTGTAACACTTCAATTATTCATTGATCATTATGGAAATTAGGCAAGTCAAATTTTATGATTATATATTTATAATAATATAATAATTGTTATATTTGTTATGTTAACATAATTATATATATATATATATATATCAATGTGGTGTGGTGATGAAAAGAGAGTTACATCGCTTCATGATGGTAGTAGTCCACATGTATAAGAATGATATTATCATTTTCCAGTGTAATAATGTAAAAAATATATATAATAAATGAATAATTATAAATTTTTCATGAATTTAAAAATTATTTCATGTATGTCACATTTAATAACTAACAGTATCTTATCATCTTCCATTTTAATCATATGTGGAAGACGAATCACATCGCTCTGAGAGGCAAGAGTCTACTGAACACTAAAGCGACAATATTATATCGTCTTTGGAATAGATGATATAATTTATATTTGATATAAATAATAGATATGTATAGTTAGATTATAGATAAAATATATATACTTCATAGAAATCATCATAACTAAGCATGAGAAGTGGAAATGGGAAAACATATGAAATTGGTTCACGGGGTGGTAGTATGTCGTACACAAAAAATGATTATTTCATAATCAATTTAAATGAAGTGGTGATTGTTTTAATTAATGTCCATAATTGAAAAAAATTTCTATATGTAAGATAATTCATTTATTATATCAGTATGGTTTAATTGTAATTTAATGAGGATGACATGGAAATAAAATAAAAATGCTAGTTGAAAAACAATACCTCATCGTCCGATAAACTCCTTTGGTTATCAACCAAACACCTCCTATGAGATATTTCTGTAAAAAATAAGATTTATAAGATGATTTTATATATTTTGGGTAGTTATTTTCATAGGTATTGCTTGATCCAAAAGGGTTTTATTCTTTTAATAATATAGGAGAGGGGGTCAATTATAAAAGGGGTTAGTGGGACACTTGTAATATTTTGAATAAAAATGGTGTTCAAATTTTTTTAAAAATCCAAAAAGATAAAAAAAATGGATTATTCAATATCATTAGTGATTATAGGATCTATTTATTTCCTTAAAATATATTTTAGAAAAATTTTGAGGTTATTTTAACACTTGTATTTTTAGTTTAACCAACAATGAGTCTATTTTTACCTTAATTATGGAAATTATTTTTTTTCAGCATTAATTTTTGTTAAAATATATGTTATGATTTTTTTTAAAATATAAATTATGATAATTCAATATGTTGGAACCAATATTTCAAAAATCCATTAACATAAGTGGAAAAATATAATTCAAATTTAATCCTAGAAATGTCACGACCCACCTGGGAGCCACTAAACCAGAGCCCTAATCTGGTGTGCCACCTGACCTCAGTTGCACCACTTATATTCCATTAGCATCCCAATAGTAGAAATGGTCTAACGAAACATGTTTTGAGATTGTAACCCCTTTATCATATTATTAAATAGAATATATAATAAGAAATAAATGATCTTGTATAAATAATAAACATGAATCACAAATCCATTTCTCAAAAATGTGTATAGTCACAAAACCAATAGTAAAATTTCCATGTCATTTCAAAAGAAAAAAGAGCCATAAAAATTCACAAAATAAAGATAATATATGGATCCACAAAATGGGTCATAACACCAAGTTTGGTTCTTAGGTTTATGTACTCCCCTAAATACCAAATCAATTATCTATCATAGGGTCCTTACCCTTTTCTTGACCTCCAACTATGATATCCTCATGGGCATTTAATGGAAGGCTAATCTGGGTTTGATTACAAATCAATAGACCCCCACCAATGGTATCTACAAAATATACATCATAAAAATGTTTGAAGATATACAATAAACAATAGTATATTCAAATGATAAAACATGTTCCATAGCTTAACAAACTCTACATTAGCCACTTTCAACATTATTTCTAAGAGTTTCTAGTAGTATTAATTGTGATTCAGTCAATACCATTCAAATAAACAACATAATTGGGGATTCAGGTTCCCTATATCCCATTTAAATTTCATTCCCAGAATAATACATATATTAACATTCCCCATTGCATCAATCTAGGAATTCACATAAGGGTAACTCGTTTCTGGTATAGACCCTCACTCTTACACCCTAACCTATCCACTACTTCAGTGGGACAATAAAATTATTCTAGCCTAACCCATGGGATTAGATCCTCAGTATTACAACCACATAAAATCATTAAATCATATAAAGCTTATTCTTTAATCAATATTCACATGTACCATTTTTCATATATATGTCATAACTCACATAACTGTTTCATGATAGGTCGAATTACCTCTTAATCCATTCCACGTTATGATCACAATTATCATTGGTTTAATTCCATAAAAACATTAATTTAGCATTTATAAACTCAATTCTCACACCCCATGGGTGACTTTAGACCAAGTCTACTAGTCCTCAATGGATCCAATAGAGATCTTGAGGTGTTCAAATCATCATATAATTAATTTAGTCGTCATTATCTTCCATGGAACCCAAATTTACAATAATAAGGTAGCTTAACCAAACTCCATAGACCAATATTAGGGAATGAATACTATGATATATACTTATTGATGAACAACATCATTTTTTAGAAGAAAAAATCTCATAACCATATCCCATGATTCAAAATAAAACAACCTTATATATCCCAACATTGAATATACTAATATAATAATTTTAGGCCCAATAATGGAGAATAACATCCACACAAATTCGTTTCTAGAAAATATAGGAAATAGGAGTGTTGGACTCACCTGAATCATTGATTCTCACCCAACCACACTCTAAACGTCCATGAATCAAAGGAAAACCCTCCCTTGGATTCTTGGGAAGAATGGGTTCATCACCTAGGTTATTGAATGTATAATGGGTAAATAAGATCGGGTCACAACCGATAAATAAAAAGGGTAAAATGGTATGTTCTCCCTTATTAATGAGGGAAATGTTTTGGCCTCATAGTTTTCGAAACCATGTGTTAATAATGTGCCAACATCCTTCTAATAGGGTCATGGAGAGAATGTTCTCCTTCAAGACCACATAGCTTGAATAACCATGTGGTTTCCATGAAAAATGTATATATCCATGCATGTATATTTTTAGCCTTTTATATTGTATTGTTATTCAACCGTGCACCATCCTCACATGCACATACTGTTATGGCACGCATTTATTAATAATCATAAAATAATCATGAAACATGTACTGGATAGAACTTTATCCATTGTTTCATTCCATGAAAACCTAATCAACCCCCAGATGACTCATTCATCCATGATCCATTTCCTTGAAAAAATAAAAATGGAGTTTAACCAAAACCTAAACAAGAAATTATCTTAGAATATGTTAGAGGTCTTATGACCCCACCACCATATAATAGCTCATACTCGAACCCCACTATAAAACATTAAAAAGTATCCAATGTAAATTGTTTGGGAAACGGTTCCTTCATATATGTATCCATCTATAAATTCTTCACTTTTATTCCACTATGATTCTAGAACACTCAGACTAACGACAATATCATACCTTATAAGACCTTATCTTTGTGATCCACAATACAAAATGGATGTTCCTTAAATAACGTGGTGTCCCCATTCTCTACATAAAAACATCAATCAATTGATAATTATCATAATGATACTTTTCAATCTATTACACATACAAATCATCATGCAAAACACTATTACACAATATAAGATACAATTGGAATTCAACTTCACCAATCCTATCCATAATATAAACTATCCCCGCATACCTAGGCGCCAAAATGACTAGTTGTTTAATCCAAATGTGAATGATCCTTGGTGATACTCAACATATCACATGATCAACCCATAAAAACACAATAGGTTGTTGAAATTGATCAGCATATGACTTCTTCCTACTATGATTCATAAAAATATTCTTCTGGATCAATTGAAACTACCAATACATCTTCTGTATGAGACTCGACCACAATTACTTGGATTCTCCGAGTTCCATTTAACAAATTAACTTTCTAAATGTCCATGCATATAACAAATCATATGGTACCATCAGAATAGTATCCGTATGACTTTTTGATGAATGAGAACTAAAAAAGAACCTATTGTATCTCCCAATGTCAACAGAAGCCTAGGATGAATTCCCTTAACATTTCCTCTAGTACATGTATAGTACACTCCTACATCACATCTATCTTTAGGTGGAATTATGTAATTGGTGATACCTAGGTATCCATAAACATCAATAACCATTTACAGAAGATCAAAGTAAATCATGTATTATGTTCATAAACCATACTCTCTTGTACCCCCATAGAAACATACTATCTTCTAAAATAGCATTTCACCCAACATGTTTATGGTAAAAGTCTCTAAAATCGGTAAGAAACATTATACCTTTGTTAACAGATCCACAATTTTCTATATTATTCCATTCATTAGAGGTGTCCTCATTGGGCCTACCACAATTTCGATGGTGACATTATCTCACATCCTTTTGAAATGGGAAATGCATACTAAAAACTACCTAATTAATGACTCTATACCTTCACCTACAGATAGATGTAGTACCACTTCATGAAAATTGCATCCTCCTTCTTCATCCCTATCCACAAAAATTTTCTATGTCTATAGTGATAAAATTTGTTCAAAAAATGGATAATTTCAAACATTGAGTAAAGGATTTCATGCATTATCTCCTCTCACATACACATATGCACCACAAAAAATTCAGCAAAGTTAACAAACCCATCATCATCGACAGGATTGTCAAAAAATCAACTCCCCAATATTAAGTATTTCTACCAAAACCAAACACTATGGATCCTCATACTACCTCTTTTGGTTCGAATACAATGATTAGAATCCAATGGAAAAATACAATGGTTATCTATCCATATCCTTCCAAAACATCAATATGAATCTCATCAAATAAGGGTATCATCTTCTAACAATAACTTGACTCTTGAATAGCCAGAGTCAGTTCCTTCTAACTCCCCACATCTACAACTATATTCCCTTTTTGTGGAATATATTCCAATTCAAAATAGAAATATTTCATATACTCCCAAAAAATTCAATGTTAGATGTTCAAATCACTTTTTTAGACGATTTACTTTAGTGTTTAATGGTAGGTATACAAAATTAACATTTCTCCCAATAGGTAATATCCCTATAATTTCTATCTATAATCTAGTGAGACCAATAAATGATTGTTCATAGTGTAATTTCAGTCATGCATCCATAACATTTGTGACCCACTTTACAAAACATGATAACCCCTCATAACACTACCCCGGGTCTAATACAAGATTCATAAAAAACACGGTATGCTACCTACCTATATTGGGTTGGACCAAAATCATTTTAGTAGACCAATACTTCCACAACACCTTCAAATAATTCTCACATTCATCAAAAAACATGAACCTAATATCGTTATTTGTAATGATCAATACTATTTCTTATAGGTAGTAAAAGTCATTGATGTACCACTATTAATAAAACACAAAACCTAAAAAACCTTTACTTATCAAAATTAGTATTGGGAGAATCTAAAGATACAACTACTTTAACCTTGTCTAGGTTAATAGATGCACCTTATATTGAGATGACGTGACTAAATAAATGTTTCCTGTAGATCTAGAACTGAATCATATATACCATGGAAAATGAAACATTATCTATCGTCATAAATAAATATATATCTAGGTGTTTGGCTTGATAATGATTCATTTCAGATTACACAATGATTTCATCAACAAAAAACAAAAAAAATAATCTATGTACATGTGGAATATTTAGTTCATTATAGACATGAACACCATTGGAGTGTTTTTAAACAAGAAAAGCTGAAAAAGAACTCATAAAAACCATACGTAGTCCTAAAATCGTTGTGTGGCATATCATGAGGTCTTACCCTCATCTGATGATACTCTTACTCAAACCAATTTTGGAGAACAAGTTTTCCCCTTTTATCAGGTAAAATATATCAACGATATAATGAATAGTGTATTAGATAGAAACATTCATCCAATTCAACATCCTAATATTAAAAAAAATGAAGCATCCCACCATCCTTCATAGAAAACAAAATGGGAGAACCCCAAGGTGACTTACATGGTCGAATAAACCCTTTATTCTGCAATTACAAAAACAATGTATTCATTTCAACAAGTTTTATTGTTTTTATTCTATATAGTGGAATGAATTTTTTTTCAAAACTACACATTATCTCCTTCGAGAACTTATACTCTCTCTCATGTGGTAGTATTTAAAATTCATCATGGAACTCAACCTCAAACTATTCCATTATAGGGGGAAATACATCCTACTCTTTTCTCCCATCGCCAAGAAAAACTAATTACTTTTGGGTTCTGTGATAACCTAACTGTTGGTGAACTATCTCTTCATGGCCTACCTATATATCACATTCCCTAGGATGAACACAATATTCACAATTAATGGATGTCAATGTTACCTGTTTTTTTAATTTATACATGGGATTTATATGACACCGAACAATCCATATTCTATACCAGTTAAAAACTTACAATCTTGAGCATATTAATTTCCCAAAGAAAACGGAAACCACCAGCCTCATGTTCACATTTCTTACACTATCTGATAAATTATACTCATACTAATAATGGGGTGTCAATTTTCATATCCCCACACATTCATTCCACTACTACACCCAATACATTCCAAAAATGGGAATTTATAAAACAATTAACAGCCCCCATATCAAATAATACTCTAGAAATAATGTAATCTACAAGAATTTTACCTCAAACTATTAATGTTCCCACATCTCCACGTCCTGTTGTAGGCTAAACACCATTGATATGACCCAACCCTCTTCCCTGGGATCCAAATTGATTTTTTTGTGATGCACTACATTATTGATATGAATGTTCACTTCCTAGAGTACCACAATATCAAAAATGATTGGTACAATGAGTAGAAGTCCATCTCCCATCCTGGAACTAGGTAACCGACCCCCTCATGTACTCTATATCAGTCAGGAACCCCTATCACTAACCACCTACCGAGGGTTCCTACAAAACCTACGTACATGTCCTGTCCTACCGCCCACTCGGATCTCTATTGCTGGTCTGGGACACTAGCCCCACATTTTTCGTATCCTACTAATTAATATAATTACACTAATTCACCTCCATAATAGGTCAATCATCCTCTTGGAATTCACTTTCTACCATTATTTGGTGACATCACTTGAAATATGGCTTTCAAATTTCAGAAACCATACCACTACACTGCCAATGGAAATCACATTTCTACCACCAGAATCATACTTTATGTTCACTTTAAAAATGATATCATGATCCACCACCATAGAAAACCTATTTAAAAGGAATATATTTAACTGGGAAATGATCTCATATATAGTTTCTTCTTGAAAATTTCCATTATAGCTTCCTCACCCATTAGCAATCACAGATCAAAATAATACTTGTTGGTGAATAAACCATAATAATCAATCATAAACAAAGTTCTTGGATTCATCCCCATAAAATCCTCTACAATATCTGGTCAGAAATTTTGAAAATAGAAATTTTCTAAAAATATTTTAGGCATATGTTTCCACTACATACCATCCACCATCTCAGTCTGAACTAGGATATCCCACCAACTCATTTCAAATCCATACAACATATATTAGTCAAACATTACTATTTTTTCCTAATGATTATATTGTTTATTTATAATGGTATATATAGACACTATCTACCAAACAACTTCCTCAGGTCCACCCTCTTCTGATAACATCTAAGTGAGCTGCAACTAAAAAACTCTAGTTAGGTAAAATATACATGGAGGAATCCGCCCAAGATCCTGATCCAAATACAACATTAAATTATAAAAATTACAATGGAACTTATCATCCCCTATGTTATCCAGAACCAATGGGGGTTTATTCCCGACTACTAGATAATAAATTTGGTGATTTACCAATGTCTCCAAACCAGTAGGCGTAATTGTGGTGGAATCTATCTACAATTCCAAAAACACATCTGAAAACACATAACATAAATTTCCATAAGATGCACAATAATAATGCTCACCACTAACCATAATCAAAGAACTTTAAATATACATGTAACGACCCGAAATTTTTTAAATAAATTTTGTTTCCTAATTTTATGTGTTATTGTTATACTCAACAAAAATGTTTTATTTGATAAACATGATTATAATTAAAATGAGATCAGTGGGTTTTGACTATTATATAACCATCGGTCAACATGACCGCTGTGAACAAAATGTTTTGATTATTGTCTCTAAATATAAGTAATCTTGGTTAATTATTATAGAAAGAAGATTCGATGGCCTCACCTAGTAGTCTTGGACCGATCGAAGCCCATCTAACAGAGCTTGGGAAGGAGGTAGCACCACTGGGCTTTGCTCTGGATCAAATCCAAGCCGAACTTCATCATGTGAATCTGGAACGGAATCGCCTTCGTGAGAAGTTCAAACTGATAGAAATTACTACTCGGGCAATGTTGACTGAGCCGCCCCAAGCTTCTATCACCCTAGCACACCTTACTCTTAGGTCCTATGCTGGTATTATAAGGGGTTATGTAACGAGACCGTAACTACCTTGTGTAATCCTTGTTTTAAATAAAAATTGGGATTTCTTCTTATGATGAAGTTTATGAATTTTGAAATGACCGGATAAATATAGTATGCATATTTTTGATGAATTTTAGAAAAAGGTTATTTTAAATATGTTTATGTAAACCCTAAATAATTAAAAATGTGTAATGATTTTCAAAAATGGTCTTCTGCAATTATTTTCAGTACTAAATTTAGAGTCTAATAAGATCAACTTGATTTTTGATGAATAGTAAATTATGAATAGTGATTTTATGATTAGGATTAGTAATATGACCAAATGGATTAGTAATCTCACTTAAAGAAAGTTTTAAAATAATCTAGGCACCTTGATTAAGTAATGTAATTCAATAAAATAGTTAAATAACGGTTTCATTAATTATTATTCAAGTATTAGTTTTTTCGGATGAATAGTGTTTTTTAATTAAAAATTTAATTAAAAATAATTAGAAAATTATTTTTATAAAAATGACTTTATTTTTGAACTCAGAGCATCGATATTATGTTATGGTAATTTTTGGGGTTTTTTCTGAAAAAAATGAATTTTCGATGAATAGTGTTTTTATTTAAAAATTAAATTAAAAATATTTAGAAAAATATTTTTATAAAATGGATTTCATTTTTGAAATCAGAGCATTGATATTTGGTTAATGTGAAATTTTGGTATTTTTCTGAGAAAGTTGAATTTTCAGTGAATAGTAAAAATACAGTTTTAGGGTTTCAGTATGTTTAATGACATCATAACGGTGTCATGATGATGTCATGAGATATTTTGAGGGTTGGCCGGCCAAGGGTGATGAATTATTGTTTTGGGGGCCCCATGTGGCCTAACTCCATGATAAATGACAAGGGAGAGCACATGGGTTTGAGAAAAGCACATGTGAGGTGTCCCTTGGCCATTAATGCCTTGTCCCCTCACTTTCCCTATAAATACCAAGCCCTCCTCTCATCCATTCGACTCCCCACTCATTCCCAACGAATTTCGGGTCTCATTACCTCCCAAGGAGTCCTCCCAAGGTGCCCCCAAGCCCTCAAGGTCCCACCCTTTGAGGTTTAAGAGTTACATTTTAAGGTAAGGGATCCGACCTCTCTCTTTCTTTTCAAGTAATCTCTTTTATGTCTTTTCTTTTATACTCCATGTTCTTATGTTGGAGGATGTTCTTTTATATTCATCCTACTGCCTATTTCATGTTCATATGATGAGAGACCCCCCCCCCCCCTTGCTCTCATCAATTCGTTTTAAGAATGCTTAAGTGGCGCCGTTAGGCTGCCGAATTTTTAAGGGATTCTTTCACCTTCCTCGTTTTCAAGTTCTATTTTCATTCAAGTCTTTAAAGTTCCTTTTTGTTATATTGGGGTATGATCTCTGTATATATCATACTGGAATCTTATTTTCATATGATGAGAGACCCCATTTGATCTCTTCAATTCAGTATTTTGATGTTTTAAGTGGCGCCGTTAGGCTGCCGAATTTTTAAGGGATTCTTTCACCTTCCTCGTTTTCAAGTTCTATTTTCATTCAAGTCTTTCAAGTTCCTTTTTGTTATATTGGGGTATGATCTCTATATATATCATACTGGAATCTTATGTTCATATTATGAGAGACCCCATTTGATCTCTTCAATTCAGTATTTTGATGTTTTAAGTGGCGCCGTTAGGCTGCTGAATTTTTTAGTGGTTCTTCACCCTTCTCGTTTTGAAGTTCTACTTTCATGTCAATTATTTCAGGTTCCTTTTTGTTATATTGGGGTATTATCTCTATATATATATCATACTGGAGTCTTATGTTCATATGATGAGATACCCCATTTGATCTCTTCAATTCAGTATTTTGATGTTTTAAGTGGCGCCGTTAGGCTGCCGAATTTTTAAGTGGTTCTTCACCCTTCTCGTTTTGAAGTTCTAATTTCATGTCAATTATTTCAAGTTCCTTGTTGTTATGTTGTCGAATTATCTCTATATCTATCATACTGAACTCTTATGTTCACATGATGAGAGATCATATTTGATCTTTTCAAATCATTTTTGTTGATGTTTAAGTAACGTCGTTAGGCTGCCGAACTTTCATAAGAGAAATCTAATTTTTTTCTTCCTTCCATGTTTTTAATTTCAAATGGTATGTCCTCGTAATTTCATTACCGTGATCAGGTATCCTTCTTATTCTGTCCATGTACTATTTTATGGGTCATTTATGAATGTTTGACCCATTTTACCTCTCTTTTAATGTCTTCTAAAACCTCGGAACATTGCCGTTATGCTGCAGAATTTCTGTCTCAAAATGTCTATCTCTTTTTCTAAAGTCCTTTTATTTTATTAAGTGAATACTCAAAGCTCTTTCTTCTAAAGGTGTATTCACATATATACCAAAATTTTCTATTTTAAATTCTGGGATTTACATACATGAGACCCACCTTCCTTTTCTGTGGGTTTTAAAGTGATATAAAGATCATGTCTTTAAAGGAGTTTTTAAAAAGTTATGATTATGAAATGAAACCCATTTCCTTTATGCTATATGGGTTATTTATGAAATGTTTGATGATGATATATGTGGCTCACATGATAATAAAGGAAAATTTAAGGGTGCGCCCTGATAGCGCTCCAATGCATTGGGTAATGATGTAACCACTAGAGATTACAATTTTCACGATACCTTGGTGAATAACCTTGGTAATTTTAAAATGACACCTTGGGGATGGACCTTGGTGATATGTTCATGATTGTCTATGTTAAATGATGTAGCCACATCTTCAAGTTATGAAAAAGTTTTATTTTTATTATGATATGCCTCATGATTTCATTTTCATGCATTAAAGTTCTTTTCATGACTTTATTGATGTATCTCAAGTTCATATGTAAAATGTTTCACTTGTTCCCTTGCTGGGCCTTCTGCTCACCCTTCCTTTTGATGTATGTCCCCAGGTTATGAGATGCAGTAATGAGCCTTGGGTGAACATGAGGAGAATCCTTTCAAGTGTTTAAGAAGAATGTTTTTTTTTTCATGTTTTATGTTCCTTGTTTCCAAGACACTAAACCTTAAAGATCCTCAGTTCCGTGTAATGGAATGAAAAGTTATGTTATAAAAAGACGGGATGCTATAGTTGGTATCAAAGGATGGTTTAGTTATTTGTGGAAATTAGGATATGAAAACTCTAGGAGGAACCCTATAGAAATGTTTAATATAGGAAACCTTCCTGGTATTTTGGTGAGTATTGAGTAAGGGGTTCCCAAGAAAATACATCCCTGTCTGGATACGAGAAGGTAGAGGTGGCTCTGGCACAGATGTACATAGGGGTAAAACCCGAAAAAACCGCTTTGAGCTAGACTCGAACGGGAACTGGTACACGACAACGGGCCTTGCTGCACTCTTGGTTACGACACTCCCGGGGGATATGCTTTGGTAAATTCATAAGCTTGGTATGAACCATTGTTAAAGGAACAAAGATAAAATAAAATAAAGGTTCACATAAGAATATATGATCATTCATAACCTAGATGGGAACCTAGAAGATCACAAGTTAGGGTATACCTTTCATATACAAGTTATCCTTATATGCTTTCAGTTCCTTTTCATGATTATTAGCTAAGTACTTAATCCCCTAATTATGCTTTCTCTTCTTAGTTAATGGTGGGAAATGGAAGAACATGTTCCGACAACCAATGTGATAAGAAATGCGACGATTTTCGTATTAATATGACAGGGATGATTAGGGGATTAAAAAATGATTATTATTTTGGAAGACGTTCATTATTTTGGGAACCATATTTGATCGAGGTAAATAGATTACTACGGTATTTTCATTGAGGAGTAAGGTTGACTTATATTTTGAAGAATCGATGAATTTAAGGTGAACCTATAGTAATTTAGGTTACTTATGGGAATGACTAACCTATCTTGGGTAAAATATGTTTAGGTTAGCTACTTTTTTATAAGATGTTAGGAGTGGTTGATGTTGTCTGGAGATGAACAATAAAGTTGTTTTGGAAGACTATGTTATCAAATCCTTATTGTATTTGGGTTTCAATCTTAGTTTGGTTTGTTTTGAGAAATTTTAAGGACCGTTATTTATGGAATGGTCTATGATGAACTTTGGGTAGTACCATGGAACTTTGATGATTTAAAAGTAGTTTCCATTACTATGGGATTCTTTCTTTTTGAAGAGTTGTTTTACCTTAACCTTTCTGTTTTTGGGATAATGTTTAAAGATAGAAGAAATAGATAGTTAATCTTTTGTAGATTATGTGATTCTATAGAAGATGATTCTTGTGCTTTTATGAGACCAAGTGTTTTTGAATTCTCATCATTTGGAGAAACGATTAGTGTTGGTAGCGACTTGTTAAAGGATGAAACTCTACTTGAAGGTAGGTATATTTTCTTATGTTTTTGTTCTATGTAGTAAATGAAATCCTCAAAATTATGAAAAGAAACGTAAAACAAAAATGTTGTTGGTTTACGTTTCCTACTAGGTAATCAAAGACCGTTTACACACATCATAAGTTTGGGATTTTATCATGGTTAACTTTCTCCTAATCATGTTCTCTATCACTCTCCCTCAGAACTTGACCCTTTGTTTTCTCCTCCATGTCCATGTTTTCCTACATGGAACCCTAGTGTGGGTCAACTCGGGTGACCTTTGTACTTCCCTTTCTTTATTTTTTTATAGTAATAGTTTTACTGACTCCTTTTCCGATGTGGGACTTTCAATGAAATTTCAAAACCCAATTTTAAAATTGCGAGGACACAATTTCTTAAGGGGGGAAGATTGTAACGACCCGAAATTTTTTAAATAAATTTTGTTTCCTAATTTTATGTGTTATTTTTATACTCAACAAAAATGTTTTATTTGATAAACATGATTATAATTAAAATGAGATCAGTGGGTTTTTACTATTATATAACCATCGGTCAACATGACCGCTGTGAACAAAATGTTTTGATTATTGTCTCTAAATATAAGTAATCTTGGTTAATTATTATAGAAAGAAGATTCGATGGCCTCACCTAGTAGTCTTGGACCGATCGAAGCCCATCTAACAGAGCTTGGGAAGGAGGTAGCACCACTGGGCTTTGCTCTGGATCAAATCCAAGCCGAACTTCATCATGTGAAGCTGGAACGGAATCGCCTTCGTGAGAAGTTCAAACTGATAGAAATTACTACTCGGGCAATGTTGACTGAGCCGCCCCAAGCTTCTATCACCCTAGCACACCTTACTCTTAGGTCCTATGCTGGTATTATAAGGGGTTATGTAACGAGACCGTAACTACCTTGTGTAATCCTTGTTTTAAATAAAAATTGGGATTTCTTATTATGATGAAGTTTATGAATTTTGAAATGACCGGATAAATATAGTATGCATATTTTTGATGAATTTTAGAAAAAGGATATTTTAAATATGTTTATGTAAACCCTAAATAATTAAAAATGTGTAATGATTTTAAAAAAATTGTCTTCTGTAATTATTTTCAGTACTAAATTTAGAGTCTAATAAGATCAACTTGATTTTTGATGAATAGTAAATTATGAATAGTGATTTTATGATTAGGATTAGTAATATGACCAAATGGATTAGTAATCTCACTTAAAGAAAGTTTTAAAATAGTCTAGGCAACTTGATTAAGTAATGTAATTCAATAAAATAGTTAAATAACGGTTTCATTAATTATTATTCAAGTATTAGTTTTTTCAGATGAATAGTGTTTTTTAATTAAAAATTTAATTAAAAATAATTAGAAAATTATTCTTATAAAAATGACTTTATTTTTGAACTCAGAGCATCGATATTATGTGATGGTAATTTTTGGGGTTTTTTCTGAAAAAAATGAATTTTCGATGAATAGTGTTTTTATTTAAAAATTAAATTAAAAATATTTAGAAAAATATTTTTATAAAATGGATTTCATTTTTGAAATCAGAGCATTGATATTTGGTTAATGTGAAATTTTGGTATTTTTTTGAGAAAGTTGAATTCTCAGTGAATAGTAAAAATACAGTTTTAGGGTTTCAGTATGTTTAATGACATCATAACGGTGTCATGATGATGTCATGAGATCTTTTGAGGGTTGGCAGGCCAAGGGTGATGAATTATTGTTTTGGGGGCCCCATGTGGCCTAAATCCATGATAAATGACAAGGGAGAGCACATGGGTTTGAGAAAAGCACATGTGAGGTGTCCCTTGGCCATTAATGCCTTGTCCCCTCACTTTCCCTATAAATACCAAGCCCTCCTCTCATCCATTCGACTCCCCACTCATTACCAACGAATTTATGGTCTCATTACCTCCCAAGTAGGCCTCCCAAGGAGCCCCCAAGCCCTCAAGGTCCCAACCTTTGAGGTTTAAGAGTTACATTTTAAGGTAAGGGATCCGACCTCTCTCTTTCTTTTCAAGTAATCTCTTTTATGACTTTTCTTTTATACTCCATGTTCTTATGTTGGAGGATGTTCTTTTATATTCATCCTACTGCCTATTTCATGTTCATATGATGAGAGACCCCCCTTGCTCTCATCAATTCGTTTTAAGAATGTTTAAGTGGCGTCGTTAGGCTGCCGAATTTTTAAGGGATTCTTTCACCTTCCTCGTTTTCAAGTTCTATTTTCATTCAAGTCTTTTAAGTTCCTTTTTGTTATATTGGGGTATGATATCTATATATATCATACTGGAATCTTATGTTCATATGATGAGAGACCCCATTTGATCTCTTCAATTCAGTATTTTGATGTTTTAAGTGGCGCCGTTAGGCTGCTGAATTTTTAAGGGATTCTTTCACCTTCCTCGTTTTCAAGTTCTATTTTCATTCAAGTCTTTCAAGTTCCTTTTTGTTATATTGGGGTATGATCTCTATATATATCATACTGGAATCTTATGTTCATATTATGAGAGACCCCATTTGATCTCTTCAATTCAGTATTTTGAT
Source organism: Viscum album (assembly GCA_963277665.1). Taxonomy (NCBI): domain Eukaryota; kingdom Viridiplantae; phylum Streptophyta; class Magnoliopsida; order Santalales; family Viscaceae; genus Viscum; species Viscum album. Next base: position 1,292,120,206 of record OY728120.1, on the reverse strand, counting down.
GTTTTAAGTGGCGCTGTTAGGCTGCTGAATTTTTTAGTGGTTCTTCACCCTTCTCGTTTTGAAGTTCTACTTTCATGTCAATTATTTCAAGTTCCTTTTTGTTATATTGGGGTATGATCTCTATATATATATCATACTGGAGTCTTATTTTCATATGATGAGATACCCCATTTGATCTCTTCAATTCAGTATTTTGATGTTTTAAGTGGCGCCGTTAGGCTGCCGAATTTTTAAGTGGTTCTTCACCCTTCTCGTTTTGAAGTTCTACTTTCGTGTCAATTCATTCAAGTTCCTTGTTGTTATTTTGTGGAATTATCTCTATATCTATCATACTGAACTCTTATGTTCACATGATGAGAGATCCTATTTGATCTTTTCAAATCATTTTTGTTGATGTTTAAGTAACGTCGTTAGGCTGCCGAACTTTCATAAGAGAAATCTAATTTTTTTCTTCCTTCCATGTTTTTAATTTCAAATGGTATGTCCTTGAAATTTCATTACCATGATCAGGTATCCTTCTTATTCTGTCCATGTACTATTTTATGGGTCATTTATGAATGTTTGACCCATTTTACCTCTCTTTTAATGTCTTCTAAAACCTCGGAACATTGCCGTTATGCTGCAGAATTTCTGTCTCAAAATGTCTATCTCTTTTTCTAAAGTCCTTTTATTTTATTAAGTGAATACTCAAAGCTCTTTCTTCTAAAGGGGTATTCACATATATACCAAAATTTTCTATTTTAAATTCTGGGATTTACATACATGAGACCCACCTTCCTTTTCTGTGGGTTTTAAAGTGATATGAAGATCATGTCTTTAAAGGAGTTTTTAAAAAGTTATGATTATGAAATGAAACCCATTTCCTTTATGCTATATGGGTTATTTATGAAATGTTTGATGATATATGTGGCTCACATGATAATAAAGGCAAATTTAAGGGTGCGCCCTGATAGCGCTCCAATGCATTGGGTAATGATGTAACCACTAGAGATTACAATTTTCACGATACCTTGGTGAATAACCTTGGTAATTTTAAAATGACACCTTGGGGATGGAACTTGGTGATATGTTCATGATTGTCTATGTTAAATGATGTAGCCACATCTTCAAGTTATGAAAAAGTTTTATTTTTATTATGATATGCCTCATGATTTCATTTTCATGCATTAAAGTTCTTTTCATGACTTTATTGATGTATCTCAAGTTCATATGTAAAATGTTTCACTTGTTCCCTTGCTGGGCCTTCTGCTCACCCTTCCTTTTGATGTATGTCCCCAGGTTATGAGATGCAGTAATGAGCCTAGGGTGAACATGAGGAGAATCCTTTCAAGTGTTTAAGAAGAATGTTTTTTTTCATGTTTTATGTTCCTTGTTTCCAAGACACTAAACCTTAAAGATCCTCAGTTCCGTGTAATGGAATGAAAAGTTATGTTATAAAAAGACGGGATGCTATAATACAATTCCAGGATATATGATCACATTTTTATCACTTACCTTAACCATCCTTATAATAGTTCATGGATAAATTAGGGAAACCGAACATTAATTTCCAAATCACATTAAACACCATATAAATATTTTTTAGTTAACATCCTTTAATTAATTTAGTAGTTACATGTTTCTCATTATGAATTATTTTTAACAATTGTACAATGTATTCAAATTCATTGTATTGTTATAAAAATTTTAATTGTAAATTTCCATAGAATCACAACAGAATCAAATTTCATTTCCAATTCACACACTCAACGAAAACATTTTTTACCATGTGTTTATAACATGTTTCGTGTCAAATATATACCTGTATTCCTAAAATGATTACATTAAAAAAACATCATTCCAGTACATCCCATGTGAGAATTCCCATGAAAACTTATCATCACACATCAAGGAAATCCCCAAAGGGTAAATATCATTCAACTGCAACAATGAACATCAAGAACCACAATCCCAACCTAGGTACATTTGTTTACCATAGTACATGGGTTAGATACTCCCTTGAAGGAGCGCACTGAAAATCCCCAACACATCCAAATATATTATCTACCTTCCCAAAATAATATAAAAATTTAAAATAACCAATATGAAAATACTATATAATAATAAGACTATGGACCCACTAAACTTGTCTGCCACATGACCAAAGGTGTGCCTCCCCATATAACAGATGCAACTAACTAGTTGTGGGGGTCCAATGATATATATAGAGAGACTATAAAATCAATATTAGAGTTAACCATAAAATATATAATAAAAAATAAAGGAAACAACATAATCAATTAAAATGAATCAAAAACCCTTTCCCCAAACCTATGTACATGACCACAAACAATAGTAAATATTCCATGTTATTTCATATAATTCCATGTGTAAAGAAAACCCCAAAGTAAACAATAGATGATCAATCCCCAAAAGGGATCCCAAAAACAATTCTAATTCCCTCCTCCATGTGTATCCTTGATTTTAATATCATTCATCAATCATAGGTCACATTCCCTTTTTATATCCTTCAACCAGGAATTCATCTTGGGTACCTAATGAATTCTTTAGTAGGGTGTGAGTACAAATAATTAGGCCACCATAAATTGTGTCTACAATTTACCTAGATTAAAATTTATATATATAATTATGATAAACATTAGGATAATAAAATGATAAATGAGAATCTCAAATATAAAAAATTATACATTATCCACTTTCAATATTAGTTATATGTTTTACAAAAAATCATCAACATATCTCATTCAATAATGATAAAATAAAAAACATATAATGGGTGATAAGTTACCTACATCACATTGAAATTTCATTAAAAAACAATACATATATCTACATTCCCCGAAACCCTAGTCTCATAATTTTTATCATGTTCATTTCTTATGGGCATAGAGACATACTCAAATATCGAAACCCATAAACTACCTATGTGGGCCAATATAATTATTCTAGATAGAATCTTGGTAGTAGAGCCTCTGTTTAACACCCCCTTATACCATTGATTCATATAAAGATGCTTATATAATAAATATTCATTTTTCAAATATTCTACATGCAAATCATAACCAATTTTACTATTTCATGACAGCTCAAATTCCCCCTTATACCATTCAATAATATAAAAAAAAATTATCACAGGTTTCAACCCATAAAACATTCAATTTATCAATTAAATAATCAATTCAATATTAATTTAATATGTAAACCCCATGTGTTTCCTTAGACATGGTCTACACTTCATCATTGGATCTCATATAGATTTTAAGGTGTTAAATCCATCATACAATTAAATAAACCATCATTCCCTACCAAGGAACCAAAATTGATAGTAATAAGCCTCCACAACACAACCACACACACATAAATTAGGGAATCAAGAGTATGGGATATACATATTGAACACCTAAATAATCTTCATATATGAACACTTCATTAAACTAATCCCATCAAATGAACTCAAATAACCTTCAATGAACCAACATGGAATATAATGTAAAAATTTGGTTTTAGGGATTATGATGGAGAATAACAACACCAAAATCATTTTTAATAATATGGAGGTATGAGAATTGTTTGACTCCCAAATATACATATATTTCACCCATTGAAACACAAAAAGATCATTAATAAAATGAGGAATTACCATTGGATGTGTGGGTGGAATTGTTTTTTCCCCTTGGATGGTGTAAGAATAATGGGGAAGATAATAATGTTAGAACCCATAGTGATGAAGGAGAAAATAAAAAATTGCCCCAGTTTAATGAGTCACTTAGTATATATACATGATTAGTCAAACCATGATCCAACCACGTGCCTCCAACTTTCCTTATTGGGATTAGGTCTCACAACCTCCTGCTAGACCATTCAGTTAGATAAACTGTGTGGTTGCTTGGAAGAATGAATCTGTCCAAGCCGGCATGATTTTAGTTTACCCCCTTATAGAGTTCCTCAATCATATAAAAACCGACTAGGACAACACAATTTTTCTACATGGTTATTACCAACCTTTCACCAACCATGCAATATTCCCTAGATGGCCCTCTTCACCCTTTTCATGCCCCAAACACCAAATACATCCTAGAGACTCCAAATATGCTCATGAATAATTTCATTAACTAGAAAAATATTTTTTAACTAAATGATAAAAACAAGTGTTCCTTACAATAAATTTTCAATCTTGCAATAAATGAAACCATAATGTTTTGTTTTTAAGATAAAATTTTCAATTGTTTACAATGTTTTTGTGTAAAACATCCAAATGAAAATTATTAAAATGATCTAGTTTTTATTGATTGATAAAAAATTGAACTTATTTAAATTTATAACCCCTTAAACATATAATTTATCATTATAAATTATTTATTTTTAATGGGTGTTTTCAATTAAAATTTAGAATATATAACTATTCAGTAAAAAAATAAAACATTTCAAACAAAATTAAAAAAAAATTCCCTAGGATAATTTTGATGTTATGAATTCAATAATGGAGTTTATTTAGTGAAATATATTTTAATAAATTGGAAATAATTCACATTTAATCACATGTTAAATGGGATCCTAAACCTTATGTTTTGAAAAATATTGTTATTCGAAAAAAAATTCTTCTTCTTACAATTGATTCTCATTTTAATTTATACTCAATAACTAATAAATTTATGTGGGTAAACTATATACATTTCCCAATTTATTTGTTAATATTAAAACCCTCCAATTTAATGAATTTTTTAATATATGATACAATATTATTATTTTTTTAGACATTGGGATACATGTTTTATAGGATATCAGTTGGATTAAATATAGTGGAAAATATTTTGTATCTGATTTAATCCTGGGGTTGCATGTCACCAATTCATTCAAATAAAACGTTATTCATTATGAATATCATGGTATTAATGTTTTATGTCATTCCCATAATATAATAATATCTTAATATATAAGATATAATAGTGTAATCAAGTGAATATATTTGTAGAATATTTAAGTAGGTGGTAGGAGAAACAATACAAAAACACGTAGTTAAAAATTTTACATCTTCTCGAGACACATCGTAAAATTATACATAAAGTATTCTTAGAATTGATTTTTTAAAAGAATAATACATATATAAAGAGTGGATGTAACTTTTTATGTGATTTCGGTAGGTAGTGGGTGAACCAAAATGGTTTGAGATGTGAAGTACAGAGTAGTGGGGTGGCCTTTTATCAGCGTGGTCAGTGGCACACATGTATTTTTGCAAAGAAAAAGGTGTAACCATTTTATTCTCATGACACAAGGATCCAAAATATATAACTAAAAAGGATTATACATAATAAGCGCTAAATATTTCCAACCAATAGTTTTTAGAATAGTTTATTGGTCATTTATCCCTTATATTTTTAGTTTAAACCCCCATAAAACACGTTTTCCCTTAATAATAGAAATTTATTTTTACAAATTTCACTCTACATTATTGTAAGGAACTATTATCAGATAATTTGATAATATAAATTATGATTATTAAAAAAATACAATTAATTTGAACAAATTCTTGTCAAATAATTTTAAATTTATAATTTAATACAAAACCTACAAAGAAGTTGAAAATTGGGTTTTCATGAAGTGAATTTTTCAAGGAATAATTGATTTTATATTCACTACTTGAATAATTATTATTATATTATTAAACTAAATTAATATTTATTGATATATAAAATATAAATTATTTCATATAAATAAATCTTCAATAGAAATTTTTTTGTTAATTAAAACGTAGAAATATTATGCACATTAAAAAAGATTTTAGAAAAATCCCACTTTAAATTCCAAAGTCATACATTTTTTTAATTCAATATAAATATGATTGAAACGAAATTAATTTTATTTAATATATGTAAATGATAATTATTATACATTAAATTATATTTATAACATAAGGGGTCTTTTAAAATGCATAAATTATTAAAATTAAGTGACATTTATAAAAAAACCATAGATTAAACTATTCTTGAAAAAATACCAAATTTTATTAAAAATACTAAAATATATCCCAAATTTAGTTTTCATTTTCCTATTTCAAAAATAAATTTCATTTTATCAAATAAAGTCTCTAAAATTTCCATGAATTATTTATAATATTTATTATGAAGAAAAAAAATTGTTTTTGATGAAAAATTATTTTTAACGAATAAAATAACTTTAATAAATGTTGATTTATAAGTTATTAAAATATTATCAATAGATTATATAGAGTAGGAAATATATATATTTCATAATATTGTTAATATTATTCATACCCACTAGTTTTCCTGCTAGGTTATAATGTGTGTGTGTGTGTATATTTATTGTGGGTCGTTTATGCTTACTGTTCCATGTGGAATACTCTATCGAACATAGTTTTATTTTCTAAAATTTGAGGATATTTATATTTATAATTTTATGATATAACTAAAACAAAATTATAATTCTTTAGAATTTTTAAATTATATTTATGTTCTTATAAATCTCCTAATATCTCAACAAAACATCCTTTAATATCATATCATCCAGAATATTGTTATGGTTTTTTGAAATCTATATTTTCTTCCAACATATTTACATAAATAGTATAAAAATGCATAAATTTTATCTTTATTTTAAATATGAAATCCTCTTCTATTGGGTGGGTAATGAAATAATATTCCATAAAAAAATATCTTCTCAAACATCCAATGGAATTCACATTTAAAATTTATAATACAATGGAATCTGAATACCATTATCAATTTTAAGTATGGGGACATCTCATTGTAAATCATATATGGTGGAATATCTAAATTTTTTATGATGATAACATTTTTTTAATATAATATGCAACACTAATTTCTTGTCATAATATATAATAAAAATTATCATGCACAGTTGACATAGTGTGATTAATATTCGATAATATTTTATTCTTCTTCTCAATGAAAACATTATGTTGTGGGGTGTATATTGAACTATGTTCATAATGAATACTTTTCTTCTCAATATTTTATTCAAATTATGCACTAGTATAATATACAAAAGTATTATTTTTAATATTCCTCACGGAGTTATCACAAACCTTCTTATCAATTTTATTATTATTCCACCACGTTAGAGCCTCTTATATATGATTTAGTAACATAATGAATGTTATATTACTAAATGTATATAAAAATTGTAAAAAATAATGATCTATTCATTTTATTTATTCTTATAGGCCCATAAATATCTCAATGAATGAGATATAATGATTGAGTTGTCTGAATCTCTATATTATTGTGTAAATAATTTAATTACACCCCATTTATGAAATTATAAAACACTATTCATTTATATTTATTCTTATAGGCCCATAAATATCTCAATGAATGAGATATAATGACTGAGTTGTCTGAATCTCTATATTATTGTGTGAATAATATAATTACACCCCATTTTGGAATTTATAAAAACAAACAGTTTTGTTATATTTTTATCAAAAACATGGGTAATATATTTATTTTTCTTTTTAAAAAGATATCCTAGTCTGTAATTCCAAAATAGATTTTCCTTCACTAATAATTTTTATAATGAATTTACAGTAACCCCAAACTGAAGTAATTTTCTTCATATTAAAATTTCAATCATAAATTCATATCAATATTTCAATATCATTCTCAAGTAACAATATTTATAAAATGTAAAATCATTTATATCATCATAATGCTGAGATAATATTAATATATTGACTTTCAACTCATCAATATATAATAGTTTGTTTGACATTAATTTTCCTTTTCTAATCACTATTATTACGAATGCTTTAATTTAATGTGATCCATCATTTTTAAAGGACAATAACACTTTTTCAATTATGGACATTATTAAATAGCATTAAATATCATATCATATTTGATGAAGATCCACTATCCAAAATCAATAGTCATTTATTTTGTGACTCATCTAGTGAAACTCCAATAACCTGTTCCACAACATTTCCATTAGAAATATTCATATTAGTTTTTTAATTATTATAACTCACATATAGTTTATTTGGTAGAATAGTTATACATTACATCAAAAAGTAACATGAAATATCCAACCAATGAAAATCGTAGAAAATGGTTGGAAACCATTACATACAATTAGTCTATAATTTAGATATTGTTTCAATATGTTTCTTTATTTAATGGATTAATAACACCAAACAAAAATATATATTAAATATTTAAGGACTCCATAAATATTTTCAATTAATAAAATATCTCTTTCGAATTTCACAATTCCTGTACAAATACAATGGAGTTCAAATATTTTTGGAATTCATCTAATAGTTACTTATTTTCTAGATGTTGATTCCTTCTATTCATTCATCTTTTGACCATAAATTTTGTTGCTTTTTTATGAGCCAAAGTTTTTATATGCTCCCAATATATTCTTACTAATAGTAGATATTTTATTTTAATTTTTCAGATAACCATTTTTAGATGTTTTTATATATATTTTTCCATTCATTATATTTTTAAACATTTAAAAAATATCTTATTTTTTCATAAATATTATTTGTTTCAATTGTGAATTTGAATCATTCTCCTCAACATATCATTCAATACACATTTCATTCATTGAATATAATTTTGTACACAATTAAATATTTTATTATTCTTTAAACATCAATTCATTCCATAATTTTCTCCATTGACCATTATCGAAATATGTACTTAGCATTTTTGTAATTGAAATTTTTCGATTTTTTCCACATCAAACATATTTTTTAATAAATTCTATATAAAAAATATACTTCAAGATGAATTGATTACAAATATAAATTTCATCTCATTAGGTAGAAAAATTATCCAATTATCAATTTCATTCAATAACATAGACAAATTTAAACAATGAATATAACCATACTTATGTAATGATGGATTTTATTTCATTAATTTTTATCCTTTTCAAAAATTTATATCATTATAATATATTACATGATTTCTAACTTCATCATGCACACCATGTCAATTTCCAACTCAATTTAATCATTGTTACTTTCTTCACAAGTTATTCTAACACATTCAATTTTTCAATCAATAATTTTTTAGTAACATAAATCGATGTATAAAATTTATCATAATACTCAATTTTTTATTTTTCCACATTCATTAATAAAAAAAAATTCTTTTTTTGAAAAACAAATATTAAATTTCCATTTTGAATAAAAAATTTCTTGTCCAAATTTAATGTTTCTATTATGAGGAACTCCATAAATTTTCATCCCCATCATTAAAATAATCTTATCATTATAAATTTGTAATATTTTCACTATATTTACAATAACTCCATATATGAATAAAATATGTGGTAAATGTCACTAAAAAATTTATTTTTTTCCTTATTTCTCATTATTAAATTAATGATTTTTTTTGAATTTTACATTGAAACATCTTCTATATTAGAATAATATTATTATAAAACTAATTATTTAATACTATACTATTATTTAAGTATTTAAAAAAAATATATCATTATTACTCTTCCCCTTGACAAAACATCCATTACATAATTTATATTCATTTATAATACAATTAAAAGCATTAAATGGATGTCTACCAAAATCAATGTTTTCTAGAACTGAGACATTTATATAAAAAATGTTATAGAAAATATGTAATATTTGTATAATCCTCCATCATATCATAAAAACAAATGATGGTTCTCAAAATTCCATTAACTAGAGTGAATAATTATTCCAATGTTGTAATATTATTTATCTTCATATCTTATTATTTAAATCTATAAATTTCAATCTACTCGTTCTTTACATTCATATTACCTTCATAGATATTTTCAAATATAACCCAATATTTTTTTCTATTTTCATACATTTTAATATAGTAATCATTTATTTATAAAGTGATGAGATAACAGAATTTTGGACAAGAAAATCATTTTAATAATTCATTTTTTCATCTGTTGTTATAAAAATCGAATCCATATAACATCTAAAAATATTGATAACTACTCGAATATATATAAAATAATTGATTACAATTAGGAAATAATCCAATAATTAATATTTAATAAGTATTCCCATATATATGGGGCATCTTCATAATGTTAATTAAATTGATATTATCCATGTCCAAAATACAAATTCAAAGAATGAATTTTCTTATATGATGTCATACTTTTACTTAAAACTATAAATACATGATCATATTTAATGAAATCCTTTATTATATAATTTAAACATAGTATGGAAATCATAATATTACATTGATAGTTACTAAAATCCATTATCTAGGTCCATGGAATGATATTTTAAAACCATTGATCACATGATCAACTAAAATCATTATGTCAACAATATTTTTTATTTGTAATGACTAACTCAGGATTTAAATTAAATCATCTTTTTTGTTACTTTATCACATAAAAATAAATACATAGAATATATTTTTAAATTAAAGGATATTCTTCATCCTACATAAGATTCCATCATGTTTTTCTTTTGTTTCTTCTTATTCACATTCTCCTGGACCTTATTTCACTACCTCGACAACAATTATTTTAGAATTTAATCTTTTACAAATAATTTTGTTTTCATTATCTTATACTTTTAAAAACATACTAAAAATGTCTAAAATAATAAAATATATATTCAATAGTAGTAATAATGATATTCCATCTAAAAATTTAAATTTATTTTTTTATATTTATACACGTAGAAAACATTAATTTTTTTCTATAAATATTTTAATTGATATTTAAGAAATCAAATTATTTCTTTAGAAACCCATGATTTTCTAAAATAAATATTAAATAATTTTAGATAAATATTCAATACATTTTAGAAACTTAAAATTTGGAAAATAATGGTTTAATGTATCTAGTAACTAGATGCACAATATTCTTATTTAATGAAATATATTAAATAGATAAAATAAATATCTTCCCACATATTATTATCTATATGGATTCTTTAATAAAATAACATTCATAACACGGGGAATATAAGATTAAGAAAGGGTGACCTACTACTCTCAGAAATTGTATACATAAGAGATATAAATGGATGATTGCAAGAAATCATGAGATAAGAATAATAGTATGAATTGATGAACATAACATAATAAGATTATATTGAATCAATCATGAATCATGAAAATGATACTTGTATTAAAAAAATTTATTTTCAAAATACACTAATCATAAGAGTGGTAAAAATTTTCAAATAGATCGTCTACCATAATAACATGCCTTGATATTATGACACCAACATAATAATAGAAAGAATTTATTATTTCTATGTAAACTGCTTAGACCATGAAATTATAATGGATTAGGACTCAATAATTATTTCTAATAACATCATAGATTATGAATCATCACCCTTTTCCAATATAAGATCGGGATCATCCTCTAATTTCCCATAGTGTATTGAGAACATTTATTGTTTTCCTATTAGTACCTAATAAGATTTAAAATAATACCAATTTCCTTAGAGGGATATATAAATAACGGACCACACATAAATTAATGAATACCAAACATATGTGTTTTACAATATAATAAAACATTGATTATATCATCATATCATAATGCATGTAATGAATCATATTTCAAAATTTCACCATAGTACACCACATGGAAAATAAATTGGATTCAAAATATATCATTATCACAATTAAAAACTATATATAGATTTATTACGGATGTTATCATTGGGTAATATCCCTAGAAATGTATAATTAACATTATATGATGTTATCATATATGAAAATTCATTTAAATGAATCACTAAAATATTTCCTTAAGTACATAACATTTATATATTATAATAACTTTTTAAAATCTAATAATTTTGAAAATATTAAGGGAAAAAATTCTATGAAAATATATTTTTTAAATATAAAATTTAATCTAAAAATAAATTTGTGGTTATTATGGTGGTAATTCTATCCATCTCATATAAGTGAAAATAAAAATTCCTTTTACAATTTAGTAAAAAACATAAAAGTACCATGATCATAAAATAATAGGAATATTCCATTAAAATAATTTTGTAAAAATTATATCATGGGTAAAAATTACATTAAAAATAATTTTTTATTGTTATAAACATTCGTGTTATATTTTTTAGAAAACATTGATATGGAACAGAATGGATTTTTGACTAAAGAGATAAATAATGTACATTTTGCTCAAAAATATTATTTTTGGATCAATAGTATATAAGGTGATTAAATGAATATAAAACATATATTAATATTATATAAATATAGGAGAATAAAAAATTGAAAATAATTTCTCTCATATTGGTCATTTAATTTCCACAGTATAATTTCTTGCACAAAAACATTTCAATTAAAAGAGGATTGAATCATATATCCCATTCTTTATGTCTCAAGATTCATTATAATTATTAAAAAAAATTAAATAAATTGAAATTTATTATACATATATCATATAACTATAATAATATCGATCATACCATATATGACATCTAATCAATCGTTAATTAAAAAGTAGTTATTAAAATTATGGTTCAAAGAGACAAATGCTTCATTTTTTATGCATGTTTTGGTTTGGAAGTCTCATCCTTTTACATTAATAATAGTCAATCATATGAAGAATTTTAATAATGTTATAAATATCATATATATGAAATATAAAAATATATATTTATATATTAGAGTGATCTATAAATGGTTGAGATTTAAAAATTAATGACACCATCTATGGTGAGGTTCGGTCGTATATATGCATAAACGTTGATTACAATTCTTACCAATGGAAAAAATGAAATTTAAATAATAAATAATCTTTATATAGTAATTATTATGTAATATAAGTCATATTAATTCATCAAATCCATCCTTATTACTAACTATGTATCTCATAATTTAATAACAAATCTTATCACTCTGTATAAGTGGTACTCTTCATAAATACATGATCAACATTATCATTTGAAAATGGATTGAAATATAAGAATATACATATGATATTTTCATTATTTAATAATATTTATTTAATAATTATCATATTTATACATTAATCCATTCATTATACCCACCCATTAAATATGGTGTTGAAAAATGAATTGTATCTCAATGTGGAGACAACAAGTGGTTCATACGCTTGAGTGATACGTTCACTTCACATTTGATGTGATATATGGTGAATAAATATTGTTTCATAATCATAATGATATTTTATAAAATTCAGGATACTTAATTATTTATTTTATAACAAATCCAATTTATTTAAATGAGGTAAAATGGAATAACTAAAAATAATATGATTGGTTAAGGAAATTACCTATTAATTGAATGAACTCATTTTCAACTCCACTGAAGCACCCAAGGGATGATGTTTTGGGATTACCTTAATATATATAATATTTATAGGGAACATTAATGTTTAAATATTAAGGGTTTTTTCAATCTATAGGGATCAATGTGGTGTAAATAAAAGAAAGGGGTGGTGTCATTTTATAAATGAGGGGGAGGACAAGCATGAAATATCTTAAAAGTATAAAATAACATAAAGTTAATCTCAATATATATGCCTCTAAATATCCATGGTTTAGAATAAATATAGTATACAATTTTAATAACTTCCTAAAATGAAATTTATAATTGTATTAAAGTTATTTTAATCCTTATCATTTTCATGATTCCCTTTATTAATCCTTTTTTACCTACCATGTGGTAACAACTTTTACAATTATAAAGGGTATAGAATGATTATATAAATGGAATAATGACTCATAAAAAGATCATGGTTGATATTTGAAACCACATTACATTCACATGGATGAATATAATATTTTTATTAATTTTAACTAATAAATATAATATTATTCATCATGAAATATTACTAATGTAAATTTTGTAACTATTAATTTATTTTTACTATAAAAACACTATTAAATAGATTGAAATAAATTATAATATTTTCACACATCGATAATATGTAATATGTATTTAAAAGTTAGTAAAAATATTATAATTCAATTAAATTTTATTAATTTAAATAATTTCCAAATCATTTATTTTATTTTTCTAGTAATTGATTAAATACAATGTTGGCATTTGAGAACAATTTCTGGAAATTATCAAATCTATGAAAATTAGAAATAAATTAATATGAAAAAAATTCTTATTCAAATAAACATTTAGAACCAAAATTATAAATTTTATTCATTATATATAATTTGTAGTCATATTAAAAACAATAGAGTTATATTTTGTATTTAATCATTTAATAAATTAATATTAGGGTAATATTAATTGAATTATGGAACCAAGTGGGAATATATTATAGAAATTTTTGGAAATTTATCAAAAAAATTCATCAAATGAGATAATAGAAATTTATTGTTAAATTTTAACACTTTATCTCAATGTTTCATACTTATTTAACCCTTTTCACTCTTACTGAGGTGAAAAAACAATGGTAAGGTTTACAAACATACTGAAAAAAATAGAAGGGTCCTTTTTAAAAAATTATATACTCCTTCTATTATATGATGTCGAATATCTCTAGTATTCACAACCATTTAAATATATATCCTAAGTCCCAATAGAATTATTTTTTCAACTTCATCCCAACATGAATGAGTTTTCATTTTCTACCATCAAGGGTTTCTAAGCATCCATTTTAATTCTTGTGTAAATTTTATTACTATATAAAATCTAAAATAAATTACGATATTCATCCCAACCACATTTTAAATCTAGATAAAAAGATAGTAACATATCATTCATGGTTCTAAGTATTATCTATGATTAACCATCTATCTAGGGATAATAAGTAATTCTGAAATCTATATATATACACAAATATTTCTAAACACATCACTAAAAAATATAGGTAATCCTTGGATCTCAATCATATACAATAGAATATCATACACAATAAAATATCACAATTTTATTAATGTATTTCATAGCATTATTATACGGAGGAAAATATTGTCTAATGGAAATTAAGTGTGCTAAATTCATAAGGAGAGCGACTATAACCCAAATAATAATTTCCCATTTATATTTTTTGGATATCCAAACAAAAAAATCTATTGTAACGTTTTCCTTTTTTCATTATGATATAGGTAATGGTGGAAACATCACCTTTCCCTTCTGTTTATAATAATTAACTTGTTATCATACTGGGTACTGAGATACATATTCATCAATATCCATTTTATTGTTGTCCCACCATAAATACTCTTCTTGATGTCTATACATATTCATACATCCCAAATAAATATATAAGGATAAATAATGAGCTTCAAAAAAAATTCCATCTTCTTGTATGGAATGGATTTAAAACATAAAATGTTTATGAACATTATCCTTCTATAACCATCATGGTTTAACTCAAAAAAAATTCATACCTTATTTTTTTCACTACATATTCCTTGCACATCTCTTTAATCATTACATGGATTGATGGTTCATGATAAATATATGAAAGTTAAGATCTATCTAATTTCTATATAATTAAATGTTCTATATTTTGAAAATCCATATGTATTGGACGTATTTACGTCCTCATCATGGAAAAGCATGCATATAGATTACTAATCAAAGAATTAGCCACCATATTAAGCATCCCTGGTTTATAATATATTGAGATGTCATATCCATTAATAAACTCCATCAAAATGCAATTTTGAAAATTCAAATATTTCCATGTGAAGATATAATAAATAATTTTTGATTGATATTTACACATATATATATATGGAAAACCATTCAGTTTAAATATAATTAAATAATTTAATTTTTGGAAATATCAAAATATCTAATACCAAATTACAAGTTGGGTTATTTCTATCATGAATCCTCAATTGTTGTGTTGAATAAACTATAATCATATAATTTTTTCATTATGAAACATCACGGTAATTATTTAATTAATTATTAATGAAGAAAAACCCTTATACAATATAGGGAAGTATAAGTACATGTTAAATGACTAATATTCTCATTAGTTAAATGAAATTAAATTCAAATTAGTATGTCAAGAAACTATCAGCACCTTTTTAAGTCATCATGGTTAGTTGTTTAGTAGAATGTGAGAATTATCATATAAAGAGTTTTTAATATCTATAAAACCAATGAAAAATATATATATTATTATCTAGGGTTGGTCTAGGCCATTTATCAATAAATCCTTCCATTAATGGATCTACCTATACTCACTCACTTGGTATTAATTGTCCTAATAATGAAAAAGTATAAAGCCAAAATTTACACATTGGAAATTTTTAATACAACTTGTTCTTATTTAAGGTCTTCAACATAATTTTCAAATAATATTCATGGTATTTATTGATAATTGAATATATAAGTATATCATAAACAATAACTACCAAAAAATATTAATTGTAGTAAATAAATACAAAATCAATAAATTATTGTTGACAACATGGGCATTAGAAAGACCAACTGGAATCACTACCATTTCAAAATTCACATACCGTTTATTTAATATTGTCAATAGTAAATCCTTAATCATAGAAGTCAAATGATTATATATATAACGTACGTAATTTGTATAATGGTATTGAGATCCATGAAATTGATGAAACATATCATCAATATGTGGTAGTGTATTCTAGTTTATTATAGTGATCGTGTTTTATTTTCTCAAAAATAAATTAAATGTCACATTAACCAATATATTATCTTAAAAAATAATTACTGAACTTCAAGGTGATAGACATGGACAAATGAATCCATTTTTATGATTCTAAAAGTGTAGTTATTTTAAATCTTGTATCTCAATCATGATTAGTCTATATAGAGTTTTTTAAACACATTGGCATTGGATATTAGTTGTATTAAAATTTCAATATTGTGATTTGGTGGAAGGCTAAGAAATTCATCTATAATTCCATCAAAAAAATTCCAAACAATCATAATATCGTTTATCTTTATTTTCGCCAAAACATTTTAGATAAATATCCTTCATTTTTTGTAATTAAGGCTAAATAGATTGAATTAATTTCCATTGGATATTCTTATATATCATTTCACTGATATATTAGAATATTTTAATTTAGTATATTCTTTATGAGTTTACATCCTCAAAAATTATTATAAGATATATTAATATGAATCCAATATAGGACTATAATCATAAAATTTTCAGCTAATTGGAGGATAAAAATATTTTTAGGATGAACATTATCAAAAATTTCAATCAATGATGAAAAATATACATGGAATGTGAAAATTATTCAATTTTTTTATCCACTAACATAATAATTAATAATGTTATGGTAGTTTGATACCCTATATAGATTCCTTACATATAAAATCAAGTGTAGATCTATAATGAAATAATACATTAGATTTTTGACAGAGGATGAATGTGTTCCTTTTAGCATGTGATTATAATGACACAAATCAATAGTTTTGATCACAAGATATTTACTTTTATCAATTGTCTTAATATATTCCTAATACTAATCATAATCATAAATTTTTAGAATCAATAAATGATTATAAAAAATCCAATACTCCTTTAATTTGATGCATTAGAGTATGGGAAAAGAATTAATTGGCATCTTCATTTCATCTAATAGATTAATCGATGGATTCATAATTTTTTAAACTTCATGGTAATTTTACCATCTTTTGTATATATAGAGTACCTTAGTGTTTGATTGAATAAATTTTAATGTTTTTTCTTCAAAAAATTATTTCATATAGGTGGTTATAATTTCATTCCACAGTGATATTTATTCATGTTTTCATGAGACTCGATCTTCCTTTCCTTATCAATAAATTAAGAATGTTGGGAAGGTCCAATTTTCATTTCTACCATGATTGAAAATTGTAGGATATTTTTGAGTTACTTCATACATTATAGATAATTACTTTTAGAGTCTTGGTTTTATTCTAAAAAATAATCAATGAGTTTTTATTCGATGAAACATGATTACACAATAAGAATACCTTTCATGCATTGTAAATTTTTCCTCATAATTACCAATAGATTCATATAACATTTTTTAAGCTCATTCAATTCATTATACATGATTGTATATAAAATATAAAGTATGTACATTATTAAAAATATCCTCTTAAACTCATCTCATTCCATGGAGGCAATTTTTTCCTCTTATCACATATTAATATTTAGGTTCAAATAATCATCATATTTACTACTAAAATAATCAAATAATAAACAACTATTTCAAATTTTTATCACTAGAGAAAATAAAATATTCTCTAAATGTTTTTTTATAAATTTCTACGCCACCATTTGATCTAGATACACAGAAAAACATGGTGCATGTTTCCTTATGAATGAATCAATCATACATTGTTTCATTTATTTATAATTTAGAGAATAAATATGATTCATGGACTGAGAATGTTATGTGTTGATAAAGAAATTATTCTATATTATAGATCACATAAAATTTGGCTTCTTTGGATGATCATCATCTGATTTTAAATCACATTGTTTTTAAAAATATGTCTTTTGGGTCAATATACTAATTAATCCAAAAAATAAAAGTATGATATTGAAACTATAACAATCATAGTGAGCTATAAACTAATAAAAAAATAGCATTCATTTGTTTTCTAAATCAAAAAATCTTTTACTCAATCCATTGGACATTAATTTTTACCTATGTCATCTATATAATTTACAAAATAATTAGGATTATTTCTTACACATATATTAATCACATGAAATTTCACCAAAATTTTATAATAAAAATTTATAATGATTTACTAAACATTTCCACTCATAACAACAATAGTAACCCATTATTTAAATGTAAAAATATTATATATTTTTTGATGAATATTTTAATCAATAAAAAAATATACACTTCAAGACAATTTATGAGTAGTGTATTTGTAGACTAGATACAAAACCATCATGTATAATGAGTGATATTAAATATCAGACATGATTATCTTCCCATATAGTCCTCTTTTTAGTCAGACACTACATAAACATTTCTTCATAAAATGTGGAACAAAACGGAAGATTATGTGAGCTTATATTATAGGTGAGATTTAACTTGATATATATAAATAGCTGATCATATAAAATAATATTATAATAATAAGGATATGTGAAACTTGAACATACAATACAATGTTCATTATGAATCTATTAGGAATAATAATCATGATTAATGGAATAAAACCTTATCATTTCAAAATAAATGGATCATAATTGTGATAAAACATCATAAATAAATCAGGAAAGAAAACATCATATCATTGATGTGAGGTACCATCATAGGTATTAAAACCATTTAATATATAAATGTTAACTACCAACACCATCAAATCATAATGGGTCTATATTAACACATTTTTCACATATCATATTGAATTGGGAATCATAAACATTTTTCTATAGTGGATCAACCACATTAACATTTTTCCTCCAGTGGGAGAAGAACATCAACATGTTTCGTATAGTAATCTCAATAGATATAAACCAAAAACCAATGAATTAGTGTAATAAATAATTATCATCCCAAATATAACAGAATTATAAACATATATGTTTTGTATCAAAAGACAATAAAACATTGACCTTATTACCATATCATAACATTTAAAAATAAAATGGTTTTGTGAAACATTTCACAATTTTATCATTGAATAACACATGGAAAACAATGTATTTTTGTAAAAATTTCATCATCACAATTAAAAATAATATAGAGAATGAATATGGATGGTTTCATTGTATAATACCCCCATTAGAAAATATGTAATGTCTATATATGTTATCATAGATAAAAATTAAATTAAAAGAATCACATTAATATTTATCAAGGAAAATACCATGTATCACTTTGAAATGAGTTATTTAAAATCTAAAATTTTAAAAAAATATTTTGTTTTCATTGAAAAGGTCCTTGAATAAATATAAATTAATATTCTACCAAATTTATTTTCCATGATATTCTGAAATTGTATTTATGTAGTATAAGTTAATAGAAATCATTCTGTTCAAACTTTTGTAAACTATTAAAAAGAACATCTTTAAAAATATGATAATAATATTTATATATAAACATTTTATAACAATTTTATCATGGGTAATAATTAAATAAAAAATTATTTTATAATTATGTAAAAAAATTATAATTTTTTTTAAATCATGGATATTGTTGAATAATTATTTTTTACCAATGAGGGTAAAAGGTAGGATTTTTATAAGAATTATATTCCAATCTTTTGAGTAATTACTATGTGTAAATAAAATGAAAAATGTATTATTCATTTTTATCTAGAGTATAATAAAATATTAAATTGATTTATCATGTAAAGATCACATAATTTCTACTAGAGAATAAATGAATAAACAATCCCAATTAAAATAGGAATGAAAAAAATATATCATAAATCGTGTATCCTCTTTTTCATACATGTTTGAACCTCTTGTATAAAAATATTGGTTTATTTTAAATTAATTCAAGAACCATACTCATATCGATCATACATTGAATGATTTACATATGACTCTTTGTCACCCATTTATTAATTTGTTTTATTAAAATCAACATCTACAAAGATAACTCATTAAAAAATAGGAAATATGTTGTGGTTATTTAGAGGTAATTATGTATGACCCTGTATAACTTCATTTAGGGTATAAATTAGGGGGTAATTCCCAACCCCCATAATCATCGAATTTAGGGGGGTTTTAGAACCCCCGATAAAATTATTATCAATATTTTTTTAATATTTGGATAGATTTTAGAGGAAATTATGCCAAAACAGCTAATAATTTAATAATTATAGGTACTATATATTTGGTTAGAGGTGATGTATATATATATATATATTTGTGTTTTTTATAAATTTATGGTGGTTTAAA
Source organism: Viscum album (assembly GCA_963277665.1). Lineage (NCBI taxonomy): Eukaryota > Viridiplantae > Streptophyta > Magnoliopsida > Santalales > Viscaceae > Viscum > Viscum album. Next base: position 1,292,099,365 of record OY728120.1, on the reverse strand, counting down.
TCTATCTTTAATCACTTAAATTAGTTAGGATTTTAATAGCATCAAATCTGTGGTATTATAGTTGGTTTTGAACCACTTCTAATATCATAAATTTATGGGTTTTGATTACCAAATATATGAAGGGAATACAGGGGGTTCACTAGGATATTTAAATAAATATATTAGGGGTGTTGGGAAGCCCCTCTAAATTCATAAAAAAGTTATATAATATAATATTAGATAATATATTATAATATAATATAATATAATATAATATAATGTAATCTAATGTAATATAATGTAATGTAATATATATAATTATAACATAATATATATATATATGTGTGTTATTTAAGATATTATAGCATATTATATAAATATATTTAAATAATTAAAATATATTATTTTATTTAATCTAATTTATTTGTGTACATAAATATAATATTATAATGTGTATATACACTTTTTGTATAAAATTGAATTTTATAAAATATTAACATAGTATATAGGCATAAATATAATAAATAAATATAGAAATAAATATAATTTACTTAAAAAATTATAAAAAACCGATGTAGATTTTAAACTAATAAAATTATATTATAAAGAAATATACATGTACACACATACATATAATTAGAGGGGGTTTGGAGAACTCACTAATTAATGAAATTGGAGGAGGATTATAAAGACTAAATAGAGGATGTATTGGCAACCAATAATATTTTTTATTATTCCTAAAATACATCAAATTATTGAATGTGTGTGTATTTTTATTATAAAAACAATATATAAATTTATTTAAATACGTCAGGAAAATAATATATAAAGAAATTAAATAAAAAAAATATACATAAAAACATAAATTTTAGTATATAAAATAATAATTTTAATTAAAATATTAAATTTTATTAAATGGGATTATTATATTTATGGTATTATTAAATATAAAAATACATTATAAATATAGTGGTAAAAAAATTTCTTTTAATATACAGATAATAATTCAGTTTAATTTACTAAATATATATGTGTATACATGATATATGTATGTATATATATATATGTATAGTTGTAAAAAAATTGCTAAAATTCTCTCTATATATAAATATTATATTATATAATCTATATTTATATAATATGAACAGTACATATAATATAAATAATATATATATATATATAATATGTGTAAATTTTTTATGAAAATGTCGACGGACAATCCCTATATTTAACCAAAAAATAGGGTACCTATTTTAAATTGGGAGAAGCTGAAACCCATTAATATCAACGGAAAATGCCTTAAAACAAGACCTTAAGTTCTTAATGATCCACAGTGTCCAATGGGAAGAAAATTTCTAAGGAAAAATAAAAACAACTCACCTCCCCCCAATTGAAAATTAAATAGTGAAGAAAAATCAATGTAATATTTCTCCCCCTACCAAGTAGTTGCAACATGCTGGACTACCAGAATGTGGAATATAACTCACATATGTACGAACTTCTGGAAGGAGAACTGGTTGATATGTTCTAGAACACTATTCTATCTTTTGAGATTCCCATGTCATGACCCGTCCTCAGGGCCCGTGTCGTGACTACCCCAAGCCCACCTTCAATAGGCCAAGGGCTAGCGACTAGCACCAAAGGCGTAAATCCTAATAGCTGGGAAGGAATTGCCTTTATAAAATTAAACAAACACCACAAAGTACAAGCGGAAGTAATACGCTAAGTACAAAAGAAAGTGTTGAAAAGTAAGTGGGCCAAAATACAAACCCAAATGAAGTATAGCTACAATTGAACGAAAGTACAACAGGAAAGACAAACAACTGGAAGAAAAATAGAAGCAGCTCCTGGGTCGTCCACCTTGGATCCTACCTGAAGGGTAGGTACAGATAGCACAGCTCCTGGATCCTCCACCACGGATCCTACCTGAAGGGTAGGTACAGATAGCCTCCACAACGCTCTTGCCCATCAACCTCCTCCGAGTATCATCTCATTGTGAAGTCCACCTCTGAATACTGACTCGTCGTGAGGTCCCCCTCCGAGTACCGTCCAATCCTCAAACATTCGGCCTCTGTCAGCGATGCCCGTCGTCTGCAACAAACACAATGAGGTGCGTGCATAGCCCATGCAGGGTTGAGTATACGATACTCAGTAGGGACCCCAAGACCCATAAGGTATCACTAAATCCAACAAGGATAACCACAAAGAAGGATCTCAACGGATGGCCCTTACATAGGTATAAGCCCATACTTATACCTCAGTTATCAAGTAACTCATCTCAATCATGAGGAAACAAAAAGGTTACGATATCAACAGATAACCACTACCTAGGTATATGCCCATACATATACCTAAGTTATCAAGTGGTCCATCTCAATCATGAGGTAAACACAAAGGTCATAGACTCATCTCAAACCAGGATTTTCATTATCGAAACCGTAACTACTGAATAGCCCCATCTCTGACGAGTACAGTGATCCTTTCACGACTCTGAGGTACTGCTCACTAACCTTAGACTGCTGAGGTACTCCTCCTGTCGAGTATCGCAGGTCTGCCACCACACAAAGTAGTGCTCCTCCACCATGAGTCTGCCACCTCACACAGTAGTGCTCCCCCTCATAGCCTACAGAGGTACTCCTCCTGTCGAGTACCGTGTGTCTGCTGCCTGCTACCAGGTGCTCCATCTGCCGTGGGTCTGCACCCAAACAGAGTAGTGCTTCGTCCATTGGGTTGGTCGACTCACTCCAAGTCGAGTCGGTCAAGCAGTCGTCAGGTCTCACCCGGTTACACAATCTCTGTACTCCATACGCTCATCTCTGGGAGGGTCCACTCCACGAGCTATGGGTCAATACTCAAAGTATCACGAATTCCCACGAAGAAGTATCTCAAAGGACCGCCTCATCATAGTGGTCTCAAGGCAACAGACGGCGCGTCAATTGGACGCCCTGTCTGTGAGTTATTAGCCTTTTCGTCCCAGGGGCCCGGTTGGATTCGTGTACGAACCAACCCGACCAAATCTCAACTGTACCCCGAGCTCACATAGGGTATACTCATATGGACCGTTTCTCAACGTGATAACAAACGCCTCTGATGGTTCGTCAAACGGACGTCCGGTCTGAAAGTTATCGTCTTTTCTGTTCCAGGGGCCTAGTTGGATTTTGGGTACAATCCAACCCATCCATACTCAAACTACATCCAAACATCGATCGGATTAAGCCAAAAGGTCCTTCTCAGTAAGATAAATCTAACAAAGTCGGCGGCACGTCAATCGGACGTCCGGAGCTCAAGTTATAGGCGTTTCCGCTCCGAGGGCCCGGTTGATTTCGGGTTCGAACCAACCCGGCCAAACTCAAAGTTCTCCAAAACCTTGAGTGTAATATACAACAACGACCGTCTCGATCCAAGTATTGCATCGCAACTGACGTTGCATCGATCGGATGTCTGTAGCCCAAGATATGGGAAAAAGAACATACCTATCTGTTTTTAGGGGGTTTTGGGCCCGGTCCGACCCGGCCCGAGACCCCCCTGGGTCAGCCCGAACCGGGTCGACCCGAAACGGTTCCGGGTCCGACCCATTAGGGAGCGGCCTGGCCTGGCGTGCGCTCGCGGCCCGCATGGCCAGCTTGGCCATGCCGAGCTGAGCGTAAGGGGGGGCCGCGATGCCCCGCTGTTTGAGTAACTACGGCCCCCACGTGGGGGGTGGGGCGCTCCTTTTTCCAGCCGGGGGTTACGACCCCCAGTCTCCCCCTAAAACGGACGACCCGGTTCGACCGGCCGGTGATGCTACCGTGGGACCCACCGCGGTCCCGCCCTCCAATGTTCCATCGGCCGGCAGTTCCGTCCACCCTGTCTTGCATCGCAGTGGCTTTGAGCCGCAGCCTTTTCTGACCGGCATGGCACGACGGCGTCGTGCCCCTCTGCCGCAGCCCCGCTCCGGCCGCAGTGTCTTCGTGGTTCTCCGGCGCGGCATGACGGCGCCGCGCATCTTTTCCGAATTTCTCCATGATTCCATGTTGTTCCGTTGCACCGCGCCACCTTCTTTCGAACCGCAACAACACAACAACAAAAGGGGGAGGAGATTCGTCCGTGTTCGTGCGGTCCGACCTCCTCCCGATAAGTTGATATCAGGCGGCCCAAAAAATAAAGACGAAGAATAACAAAGGATATTTCAAGAAAAAAAGTAATTAACCCCTACGTTGATGACGAGTTGATGTTCGAAGAGCGTCTCAGAAAGCGGCGTCGCGGGACGTGGTTCCGTAAACGTTGATGGAGAGCGTCTGTGGAGACGTCGTCTTCTCTTTATCACAGAGAGAAGAGGATGATTACGTGTTGTTGGAGAACTCCCACATCAGTGTCTCTTCCCTTGTCATGGAGGAGAAAGGTAATGGATATACCGGAGTCGTTGAGTCGTTCTTCGTTGAAGAGATGAAGTTCTTCGAGGAAGGATTGAAGCTCATCGTGGGAGGATTAAGTTCTTCCCTAGAGAAAAGAGTTCTATCTCCCCAATCTCCTCACACAAAAACCAACCCTCTAAAATAAAATAACACTTATATTATTTTATTACATTAAGACAAGCATTTCAATTTTTAAAAATCAAACACATAACTCACTTAATTAATTAAGTGAGTTGGCATGATTAAAGAAGAGAGAGGGGAAGGTGAGTGGTCTCACAATAAAGGGGGGTTATGGAGTTAAGGAATATGAGGGGTTGGGCTCATGTGGGCCCCACCCCACCTTTATCCTCTCATGGTTGGTTAACAACATGTGGGTCCCACCCCCAACTCCCTTACTTAGGTTATAACTACCTAGAGGAAAATAAATAAAATTGTAATATAATTTTATTTATTCCTCACTAAAACCACAAAATTAACAATTCCTACCAAGCAAACACACCTTCGGAAAAGGTGATCCTAAGAAATTATCGACGCTGTGGTTTCCTCAGTTCCCTCAGATTTCAATTCAAAGCACCAGTTCAAAAGTTAGAAAAACCCGCTCGTTCGTTCACTGAACGTACCCAAGCTAAACTTTGGAACTTGATTCCGGGCACACCGGGCCTCAGAATCAGGTGACGTCAGAAGCCGCAGTCTCGTAAAATTCCATAGAAATTAAGAAAAAAATTCCCTTGAAATTTCCAGGTTTTTACATTTCTCCCACCTCAGGGATTTACGTCCCCGTAAATCTATAACACAAACTAGGGAAAAAGTGGTACTGAGCATGCAACTGAGCCTCCCGCTCCCATGTTCTCTTCTGGAGGTTCCCGAGCTGCCAGTGAAAGTGCACATGAGGAATTGACCGTCCACATAGGACCTGATCTTGTTGATCCTCGTTCTCCACTATAACCTCTGTGAATGTCGCCCCGTCGTCGACGTCCAACTCCCTGCGGTCGACGATGTGTGAAGGGTCATGCACGTATCTCCTTAGCTGAGATACGAGGATGACATCGTGCACCCGGTGCAACTGAGGTGGAAAGGTCAAGCGGTAAACCACCTCGCCTACCCTACTGAGGACCTAGAAAGGTCCGTTGAACCTCGGAGATATCTCGCCACCTTGGCTACATCTCGGTAAACCTCGTCGAGGTGAGACCCGTTTAAGGACGTGGTCATCATCCCCGAACTCTAGAGGCCTCCTGTCAGCTCTGCTGGAAGTGGTGCCGCAACTCTGGAGAATCCTAGCACAAAGGTAAGTTTGGCCATCTCCTGAGTGATCGAATGCACCCTTTTATGCATGATTCCATCCTGTGCTGCCTGGGTTTTCCTTTTCTCCGACTAAGGAAAACCTCATCCCAACGTTGTAGATAAACAACAACCTTTTTTCCTCATATAGTCAATCCATGTATGAACTGTGGATCCAATCCATACTTAGACCAACATCGTAAGGCCTCGACGCTGCCACCAAGAGATTCCAACAGAAACTCTCGCCTTGTGGGTCATATCACACTCTCAGTGTAAGTGTGATTATCGAGTCTCCTCCCAAAGATATCCCCTGATGTGATGGTCAGCTCTACAGCTTACCGGAAACTCCAGGCCTGGGACATGATTCATGGAAGGAAGGAATGATTCGTATCAATGTCTTGTTGTTACGACAGCTAGTAGAAGACACGGTGCATACATCAAATCATCCATAGAGCCTTTCGGTCGCACTCCTTGACCGCACCCCCAGCTCCCTGAGCCTAGTGGGAATTACAAGGGAGGGTGGTTAAAACATGTCAAAATGTTCACCACCCCATGCTGCTCTCATAGCTCTACTTCCATGTCCGCCACCTTGCAGATTCATCTGTCCTTTTTACTTCCTCTAATTGAAACATTTTACACGCCCAAGTCTCCGAGACTGGCGCCAGTTTCCAGCTTTCCCACTGCTAACCTTCACTGTCTGCATCCATTCAGTAAAAGAATTCTCAACCACAAAGGTTCTTTCTAGCACCCTAGCCTAATTAGGAATGCATAGAGAAAAGGTGCTGGCTCGGATGCCCAATCCCTGAAGCACCGATCGCATCGCATTCATCGAGTACCAGGAATGGTTTGGTACGCCCTGATGAATTCTCAGCTACCGACATGTCGTCCTGCCGAAGCTGTATAAGATCTAGAAATCTCTCAGCCACCTCCTCAAGCTAGTCCTTAGCTGCATGTGAGTCGGGCTTGCCTCGTAACTTGAGGGTATCTGATGTTGGAACATGTGTAAGGAAGTAAGTCTACATGTGTCACATACCGGTACCGCCGATCATAACTACTGACCAACAGGTAGTGATGTATAGCGGGCACACTACCCGAAGGCACTATCTCAGGCATTGGTCCACATACAGAAGCCTCATCACTATGCGGACCATCCTCATGGTCATTCACTGGAAAACACTAGCATCCAGGTCCACCATTCACTCTACTGATGTCTCATCTAGGTGGAAAAACTCTAGCAATCACCTCCAGCCAGTGCTCTACTATCTAGGAATCTGCCTCACCTCGTAACATCGAAGGCCGCTACTGCTGGAACTCGTGCAATGCGCTCTACCAGCGTGCACAGTTCGCTAGTATGGCTGGTGGAATCTGCTGCCCAACAGGTGGTGGTGGTGCTGGTAAACCACCCGAGGGTTCCAACATAGTAAAAAGGGACCTGCACCAGAGCCTCGACGCTTGGTGGTCCGTCATCGAGTACTCTATCGGAAACTCCAACTGACTGACTGCGTGGAGAAATCCTGAACAGATGTGACATGGTCAAACGATTTAAACCTGGTGAGATGACCTGGTTTGAGCTGACTTAAAGAAAACTTTTGAAACACACACGCAATCAGTGTTTTCGTGCACTAAGTCAGAAATCAGTAGTCAGGGTCCTGGTGTACGGATACGTCGGCCACTGCACCAACACTGGACTCCCTAAACTGAAATCCACACCTAGTACCCTTAACACTATTGCTTCACAGAAAGAAAATATCAGAGTCCTAAGTTCTGCGGTAGAACTGACTCCTCTGATACCAATTTGTCACGACCCGTCCTCGGGGCCCGTGTCGTGACTACCCCAAGCCCGCCTTCCATAGGCCAATGGCTGGCGACTAGCACCAAAGGCGTAAATCCCAATAACTGGGAAGGAATTGTCTTTATAAAAGTAAACAAACACCATAGAGTACAAGCGGAAGTAATACACTAAGTACAAAAGAAAGTGTTAAAAAGTAAGTGGGCAAGAATACAAACCCAAATAAAGTACAGCTACAACTGAATGAAAGTACAACAGGAAAGACACACAACTGGAAGAAAAATATAAGCATCTCATGGGTCGTCCACCTTGGATCCTACCTGAAGGGTAGGTACAGATAGCGCAGCTCCTGGATCGTCCTCCATGAAACCTACCTGAAGGGTAGGTACAAATAGCCTCCATAACTCTCTTGCTCGTCAACCTCCTCCGAGTATCATATCGTCGTTAATTCCACCTCCGGATACTGACTCTTCGTGAGGTCCACCTCTGGGTACCGTCCAATCCTCAAACATTCGGCCTCTGTCAACGCTGCCCGTTGTCTGCAACCAACACAACGAGATGCGGGTGTAACACCCGGGACTTTTATGTTATATAAATCATCAAAGGAATCTTTTTCTACACAACACTTGCTTGGCTTGCTTTACACGCAATCGCGACCTTCCTCGATAGCTTGCGTCGTACGCAATACCGAGTTTCACTAAACAACAATATGCTATTAAAACTAGCCGTTATGAATAGTAATAACCACTTTTTGAAATTTTATAAATTTTATTTTTCAAAATGGACTTCATTTTTGGACTCAGAATATCGAAATTAGCCTAGGGTGAAATTTTGGTATTTTTCTGAAAACTTTCAATTTTTTATGAATAGTGAAACCACTAAGTGGTAGGTTAAAAACTGAATTTTGCATAAAACTTAATTTTACCGCTTCTGTGAATGGAATTTCAAAAATCCGAGAGACACGGTTAATATCAAGGACTAAAATGTGGTTCAATGAGATGAAAATAATTTTTCGGTGAATAGTAACTTTTTACTATTTTTACCGCGGTTAATAGTAAATAGGGTAACTAAGGGTAAATATGATATTAATATTACCCTAACACATGTCCTAATTCTATTGGACAAGTTTAATTCGACCAAAAACAAGCTTAGGAATAAAATATGACCATTTAGGCCCACTTGGATTAGATTAGGACATTTATTATTAATTTATTTAAAGAAGGGTTAAAATAGTTAAAATCAAAGTTTAATAAGTAAATCATTTTTAATATAGGGTTATACATAAGATAAATTCGATTGTAAATATTCATTAGAAAGCTAAAAAGATTTCCTACATGATGGTATTTTATTTGTAATTTTTAGACATCAAATAATTTAATTTATTTATGACACAAAGATGATGCAGTAATTATCTTATTAATGAAATATTGACAAAATTGATAATATAAATACCAAAATAAATGTAATTTGAGACTTTTTATGAATTCCACTAATTTTCTAGGTTACTATGATATATTAGTATTGATTTAATCAACTTGGTCCGAACATATAATTCTGTTATGACTTTCACAAAAATCATATATCAAATAGTGTCAAAATTGACACAAAATAGTTTTTAAATCAAATATTATATTATTAATTGTTATTTTATTCCTAAAAATCTAAGGTTCGGCCAAATGACTTAGATAAGGATATATATATTAATAATAAACAATTTGGGGTTCGTTTGGCATGTTATAGTAAGTTTATTAACCATATAGTGAAAGAAAACAAAAAGACACGGTAAAAGTTAAATTAATTAACTTAGAGTTAAATCTAATTGATAAGGTTAACATAATACCCTAAACTTGTCTAAATCCTATTGGTTGATAGGATTTCGACCCATCCCCACTTTATCTTCGAAATAAGACCCTTTGGAACCATTATAAACCGATTTTGACTTTAATATAAAATAATATTTTGAGATATTCCTAAGGTGCCCCTCTCCTCCCTTATAAAAGGGCACCTCCTCCCCCTCCTCCTCACACCAATTTGAGCACTCAAGCTCGGCCAACCCCTGCCATTTTCCCTTCTCCGCTTCCCTAGAATAATCCTAGAGGTCCTGGTCTTCTCCAAAGACCAATCTTAGTTCCTTAAGTGGAGGATTCAAAAAAAGGCGTTCCAAAGAAGAGGTAATATCCATTACCGATCTTTTCAATTTCTTTCTTCTTCAACTTCTTCTTCTTTAGTTGTTTCATGATAAAGTAATAACATCAGTATTACTTAAATACTGATATGTTATTATAAATATGAAACAACCCTAATTCACCTTCTATCCATCCTACGGAAAAATGAAATCACCGCGCGTGCGTACGTACGGAATACCGTCTCCACGCCGTGGTGTAATCTATTTTCCACCATCACCTTACAAGGATGGGTATAATGGTGTAATCAGTAACTATATATGATTATTATTAAGTAATATTGATACTGAAATAATATATATATATACTCCAATACAATTCCACGATCATAGGAACGATATCATCACTCGTGCGTACGTACGGAATACCGTCTCCACGATGTGATGCGACTCGTTCTACATGATCTTCATTTCATAATGATTATATAAATGAATTGAATGAATGAATATGGTATATAATACACTAATACCATTCTGGAAATGAATTATCTATAACCTAAAGATAAGAATAAGAATTTATTCGACAAAACACGCATAAGAACAAAAAGTTATAAAGACCCGAGTAACAAGTAACAATGAAATATTACTAACAAGAAGCTAATAATATGACCATATATGATCTCATATCAATATGTATGATTCTGGAATAAGTCAATAACATTATTTAAACAATTATACAGGAGCTTCGGACACGAACAAAGCAAATCGGACCTAAGGTAAGGGAAATATCACAATCTCATTTTTATCTGAGATTGTTTATTCGTAAGTATTTACTGGGGTGTATTTTATCATCCACATCCATGTTTACTCAATATGTAATATTATTTCCATCCACCTAAAATTGTTTAAATCCATTTTTACCCTTCGGTGAGTTTTAGTAATATGTATGAAAGGAATCTTTTGTCGTTTTTCGTACGAGGTACTTTTTTGACTTTTCCGACAAAAGTACGAAGAATGTTTTTTTTAACTTATACGGCACGAACGGATTTCTACTGTTTTATAAAGCCTTATTTTAATGAACCTTCCTCTAAAATATTTCATGACTATTTTCAATAAAATCTCTTTCTTTTAAAATTTCATGATGTTTTGTGAAAAGAAATTGATTTTGAAGAAGAAAGGATATTTTCCTCAAGAATTCAATTCAAGTGTTTTATCAAAATTATTTTCCATCTAAGATAATAAAGGGTTCTGTTTCTATCCATATTTTTACATTGATTTGACTATGTTGTGATGGAATTATGTTTATGAATTCCTTTATCTTATATGAATTGATTTATGATGTCATGATGTTTCAAGAATCCCATTTTTGTTACATGTGTTATGCGATGATGTATGTTTTATGATTATGTGGCACACATAAGAAAGGATTCATTATAAGATGGGTGGGACCTATATCTCCCTCCAATGCATTGGGTAAAGATTTTATATCTCATGAGATAGACATGGCTGGAACGGAAGGTTATTTCGGTTCAGTGATACAGGACTGAAACGAGGAGTGAACTCGGTTCAGAAAGGGACTTTGTCCACTAAGATAGTCTTGGCAATGAGTCATGACTAACAAGAAATGATTTTCCATGATTATGTGTGCATGCCACAAAGATTCAAGTTTTATGTTATGATTATGGGGATCTCATTTTCACTTCTATGATTTATTCCATGTTAAGATATTATGATCTCTTTTGCAGGTTTTAATTTTCAAAAAGATATGATATGATTTTTATTTCCTTTATTTGTCCTTGCTGAGCATTTGAGCTCACCCTTTTATGTTTTCTTTTCCCCAGGCCAGGAAGATGGATATTAAGTAGAATATGCTAAAAGGGACCCTAGATATGATGAAATAAATGGGAGACACTGTAGAAGATTTATGAACCAGTTGTTTATGTTTCCCAGTTTCTAAAGACACTATACCTATACGGTCCTTTGTGGTTTTGTCATATGTTGTAATAAGTGTGATTCAATTTTGAAGTATTAACAATGTATGTAAAGTGTGGGTCGTTATAGTTGGTATCAGAGGAAAGGTATAGTCAACCTTTGGAAACTAGGATGTGAAAGCCTTAGTAAGAACCCTAAGGATAAGTCTAAGCATAGAACACAATCTTAGAAATGGCCATGAATAACCTAGGATAAGACCATAAGCATGAAAATTTTATTCTTGAATTATGTGGTTTCCTATTATAATTAGTGTTGCTCACACTATTCTTCTTGGTTTTAGTCAATGGCTGGAACCCGAAGGAACCGTGTTAATGCGGAATGCGATGGGCAATGCAATGATTGTCCCCCTGAGAAACCAAACGATATGGGAGCTGGAATGCAAAATCTTGTAGCCATGCTCACACAACTTTCTCAAGCTATGAATCATGCAGGATTTCCAAACGAACAAAGGAGGGAGCAACATTCTGTTGAATCCTTCATGAGGCAGCGTCCACCATCTTTCAGCGGGTCTACTGATCCATTAGTTGCTGAACAATGGATTAGTACTACTGAAAAGATATTTTCAGTTCTTCAATGTTCTGAGCATGATAAAGTCATCCTAGCAGTGTATCGTTTGGAAGGAGATGCTGATCAATGGTGGAATCTTGTTAAGAATACAAGGCAAAGGGATGAAATTGAGTCTATGGAATGGGACGAGTTCAAGAACTTATTTTTCAATAAGTACTTCCCTCGTATTCTCCGAACAAAGATGGAGAAAGAGTTCCTTGAACTGAAGCAAAGGGATGATGAATCTGTTGGTACCTATGAAGCAAATTTTACCAGACTTGCAAGGTACGCTTCTGGTATTATTATCCAACCTGAGAGTAAGATCGATCGATTCTTTAGTGGTTTAAAACCAAGTCTTCGAAGGGCGTTAGCCATAAGGGACTTCAATAGCTACGAGGAAATCGTTCGATGTGCTCTCAAAGTCGAGATGGAGATTGGAGTAACCCATCAGTCACATGGGTTTGATAAGAAGAGGAAGATGGAATTCAAAGAAAAATCTAAAGAGCACACGGAAAAGAAGATGAACTTTCCCTTATGCTCAAAGTGTGGAAAGAAACATGGAGGGAGTTGTCTTAAAGGGACAAGTAAATGTTTTAAATGTGGAAAGGAAGGTCATCGGGCATTTGAATGCCGTGATAATGGGAAGAAGATGTCTAATGATGCAAACAAAGGAAGGGATACACAGAATGAACCTACTACACTTCAATGTTTCAAGTGCAAGGAGATGGGGCATTATGCTAATCAATGCCCAAATCCAAGGGTTGATGATGATGGTCGACGTCAACAAACTCTTAAGGCTAAAGAAAAAGGAAAGTCACATGCAATTTCTATCAGCGATGTGGAGTACGATAACGATGTGGTGAAAGGTACACTTACCATCCACTCTAAAGTAGCAAATGTTTTATTTGATTCTGGATCCACCCACTCTTTTATTTCTGAAAAATTTTCTAAGGGTATCACCGTATTACCTCAACAATTAGATGTTGAGTTAGCTGTGACAACACCTAATGGCACATCAATCGCATCAGAAGTTTATAATTCTTCTCCGATCGAAGTTTGTGGGAAAGTGCTTCCTGCAAATCTTGTGATCCTTCCTTTAGTGGAATTTGATGTGATTCTTGGCATGGATTGGCTTTCTCTACATGGAGCTCATATCAATTGCCAAAGAAGGGAAGTCACATTTCATATTCCAGATCAACCTACGATCGTCTATCAATGCAAGGATGAACATAACCTTCCAGTGGAAATTTCTTCCATCTTATGGGTATTGATTCCACTAAATGAAGGTTATTTATCTCAAATAGTTGGTGAGAAACTCACGATTAAGAATATGCCCATTGTACGGGAGTTTGATGATGTCTTTCCGGAGGAATTACCGGGTCTTCCACCAAATCGTGAAGTTGAGTTTTCAATAGAACTCGTACCGGGTGCTTTGCCTATTTCAAAGACACCTTATAGAATGGCCCCAATTGAGTTGCAGGAATTGAAGAAGCAACTCCAAGAGAATCTTGATAAGGGATTCATACGCCCTAGTGCGTCACCTTGGGGAGCACCTGTTCTATTTGTTAAGAAGAAAGATGGATCAATGAGACTCTGCATTGATTATCGAGAACTTAACAAGATCACTATCAAGAACAAATATCCTCTCCCATGCATTGATGACTTATTTGACCAACTACGCGGAGCTCAATACTTTTCCAAGATTGATCTTCGTTCAGGGTATCATCAATTAAGGGTCAAAAGGGAGGATATACCAAAGACGGCTTTCCGTACAAGGTATGGACACTATGAATTTATAGTGATTCCATTTGGTCTTACTAATGCCCCTGCTATCTTCATGGATCTAATGAATAGAGTCTTTAGAGACTATCTTGATCAATTTGTGGTAGTCTTTATAGACGATATTCTTGTCTATTCAAAGAGCAAGGAAGAGCATGAAGATCACTTGAGAATTATATTGAAGACCCTGAGAAAAGAGAAGCTTTATGCCAAATTTACCAAGTGTGAATTTTGGCTTCAAAAAGTTGCATTTTTGGGTCATATAATCTCAAAAGAGGGGATATCTGTGGATCCAGCAAAAACAGAGGTTATCGAAAGATGGTCAAGACCAACAACAGTAACTGAGATCCGAAGTTTTCTTGGTTTGGCTGGATATTATCGACGTTTTGTAAAAGATTTTTCACGATTATCTAATCCACTCACCAAGTTGACTCGGAAAGGAGTTAAGTTTGTCTGGACAGAGGAATGTGAAGAGAATTTCAAGGAGTTGAAAAGAAGGTTATCCAGTGCACCTGTGCTCACACTGGCTTGTAGTAGAGAAAGGTTTGTGATCTATAGTGATGCATCCAAGAAGGGATTGGGGTGTGTTCTTATGCAAAATGATATGGTGATAGCTTATGCCTCACGACAGTTGAAAATCCATGAGCAAAATTACCCAACACATGATTTGGAGTTGGCTGCGGTAATCTTTGCATTAAAGATTTGGAGGCATTACCTTTATGGTGAAAGGTGTGATATTTATATTGATCATAAAAGTTTAAAGTATATTTTCACACAAAAGGAGCTGAATATGCGCCAAAGAAGATGGTTGGAGCTGATTAAGGATTATGACTGCTCAATCCATTACCACCCTGGGAAAGCAAACAAGGTGGCAGATGCATTAAGTCGACAAGACCATGCTAGTTTATCCATGATGAGGATCATAAAAGATCCAATATTTATGGATTTACAAAGGATGGATCTTGGAATTATAATGGAAGGGGAAAAATCTTTTCTTTCTCAAATGAATGTTCAACCATCTATACATATGAAGATTAAAGAGGCACAGAAAGAAGATGTCGAGTTACAAAAGAAGGTGAGAAATGTTCCTGAATTCAACCTTGATTGTGATGGGATAATAAAGTTCAGGAATCGGGTTTGTGTTCCTCACATCCCCGAATTAAAGAAAGAGCTGCTGGATGAGGCTCATAGTTCTTCATTCTCTATTCATCCTGGAAGCACGAAGATGTATAGGGACCTGAAAGAGTACTTCTGGTGGGATGGCATGAAAAGAGATGTTGCTGAATATGTCTCTCGATGCTTGGTTTGTCAACAAGTTAAAGCTGAGAGACAGAAGTCTAAGGGGATGTTACAACCATTACCCATACCCGAATGGAAATGGGAAAACATCACTATGGACTTTGTCACAGGACTTCCTAAAACATCCAAAGGCAATAATGCTATCTGGGTCATAGTTGATCGTCTTACAAAGTCTGCACACTTCATTGCTATTAGAGAGGATTTCTCTCTAGATCAGCTTGCCAGGATATATGTAAAGGAAGTGGTAAGATTGCATGGAGTACCACTTTCTATTATATCTGATCGAGATCCGAGATTTACCTCGAAGTTTTGGCGAAGTCTTCAGCATACTCTTGATACAGAGTTGAGTTTCAGCACTGCTTATCATCCCCAGACAGACGGTCAGTCTGAGAGAACAATTCAAAACCTAGAAGATATGTTGAGAGCTTGCTCTATGGATTTCAAAGGAGGTTGGGATCAACACCTACCTTTGGTGGAATTTTCTTATAATAATAGCTTTCACTCCAGTATTCAGATGGCTCCTTATGAAGATCTCTATGGAAAGAAATGCAGGACTCCAACTTGCTGGGATGAAGTTGGGGAAAGAAAGCTATTAGGACCTGATCTCGTTGATGAAATGGCAGAAAAGGTCAGATCTATTCAACAACACATAAGAGCATCTCAGAGTCGACAGAAAAGTTATGCCGACAACCGAAGAAAAGACCTAGAGTTTGAAGTGGGTGATAAAGTGTTCTTACGAATATCTCCCTGGAAGAGGGTTATGAGATTTGGAAAGAAGGGGAAGTTGAGCCCTAGATATATCGGTCCTTTTGAAATACTGGATCGTGTTGGGAAGGTAGCTTACCGATTGGCGCTTCCACCGAATCTCTCTCAAGTTCACGATGTGTTCCATGTATCTCTCCTGAGAAAGTACATACCAGATCCTTCACATGTACTCAGCTCAGAAGTTGTACCGCTGGAGCAAGATCTTTCTTATGAAGAACAGCCGATAGAGATTCTGGATCGTAGCGAAAAAGTCCTACGAAACAAGACCACTCGCTTGGTGAATGTTTTATGGAGAAACCACCAACTTGAAGAAGCTACATGGGAGCTTGAGGATATGATGAGGGAGAAGTATCCTCATTTGTTTGTTGCAAAGTGACGAATTTCGAGGGCGAAATTCTTTTTAAGGGGGGTAGAATGTAACACCCGGGACTTTTATGTTATATAAATCATCAAAGAAATCTTTTTCTACACAACACTTGCTTGGCTTGCTTTACACGCAATCGCGACCTTCCTCGATAGCTTGCGTCGTACGCAATACCGAGTTTCACTAAACAACAATATGCTATTAAAACTAGCCGTTATGAATAGTAATAACCACTTTTTGAAATTTTATAAATTTTATTTTTCAAAATGGACTTCATTTTTGGACTCAGAATATCGAAATTAGCCTAGGGTGAAATTTTGGTATTTTTCTGAAAACTTTCAATTTTTGATGAATAGTGAAACCACTAAGTGGTAGGTTAAAAACTGAATTTTGCATAAAACTTAATTTTACCGCTTCTGTGAATGGAATTTCAAAAATCCGAGAGACACGGTTAATATCAAGGACTAAAATGTGGTTCAATGAGATGAAAATAATTTTTTGGTGAATAGTAACTTTTTACTATTTTTACCGCGGTTAATAGTAAATAGGGTAACTAAGGGTAAATATGATATTAATATTACCCTAACACATGTCCTAATTCTATTGGACAAGTTTAATTCGACCAAAAACAAGCTTAGGAATAAAATATGACCATTTAGGCCCACTTGGATTAGATTAGGACATTTATTATTAATTTATTTAAAGAAGGGTTAAAATAGTTAAAATCAAAGTTTAATAAGTAAATCATTTTTAATATAGGGTTATACATAAGATAAATTCGATTGTAAATATTCATTAGAAAGCTAAAAAGATTTCCTACATGATGGTATTTTATTTGTAATTTTTAGACATCAAATAAGTTAATTTATTTATGACACAAAGATGATGCAGTAATTATCTTATTAATGAAATATTGGCAAAATTGATAATATAAATACCAAAATAAATGTAATTTGAGACTTTTTATGAATTCCACTAATTTTCTAGGTTACTATTATATATTAGTATTGATTTAATCAACTTGGTTCGAACATATAATTCTGTTATGACTTTCACAAAAATCATATATCAAATAGTGTCAAAATTGACACAAAATAGTTTTTAAATCAAATATTATATTATTAATTGATATTTTATTCCTAAAAATCTAAGGTTCGGCCAAATGACTTAGATAAGGATATATATATTAATAATAAACAATTTGGGGTTCGTTTGGCATGTTATAGTAAGTGTATTAACCATATAGTGAAAGAAAACAAAAAGACACGGTAAAAGTTAAATTAATTAACTTAGAGTTAAATCTAATTGATAAGGTTAAAATAATACCCTAAACTTGTCTAAATCCTATTGGTTGATAGGATTTAGACCCATCCCCACTTTATCTTCGAAATAAGACCCTTTGGAACCATTATAAACCGATTTTGACTTTAATATAAAATAATATTTTGAGATATTCCTAAGGTGCCCCTCTCCTCCCTTATAAAAGGGCACCTCCTCCCCCTCCTCCTCACACCAATTTGAGCACTCAAGCTCGGCCAACCCCTGCCATTTTCCCTTCTCCACTTCCCTAGAATAATCCTAGAGGTCCTGGTCTTCTCCAAAGACCAATCTTAGTTCCTTAAGTGGAGGATTCAAAAAAAGGCATTCCAAAGAAGAGGTAATATCCATTACCGATCTTTTCAATTTCTTTCTTCTTCAACTTCTTCTTCTTTAGTTGTTTCATGATAAAGTAATAACATCAGTATTACTTAAATACTGATATGTTATTATAAATATGAAACAACCCTAATTCACCTTCTATCCATCCTACGGAAAAATGAAATCACCGCGCGTGCGTACGTACGGAATACCGTCTCCACGCCGTGGTGTAATCTATTTTCCACCATCACCTTACAAGGATGGGTATAATGGTGTAATCAGTAACTATATATGATTATTATTAAGTAATATTGATACTGAAATAATATATATATATACTCCAATACAATTCCACGATCATAGGAACGATATCATCACTCGTGCGTACGTACGGAATACCGTCTCCACGATGTGATGCGACTCGTTCTACATGATCTTCATTTCATAATGATTATATAAATGAATTGAATGAATTAATATGGTATATACTACACTAATACCATTCTGGAAATTAATTATCTATAACCTAAAGATAAGAATAAGAATTTATTCGACAAAACACGCATAAGAACAAAAAGTTATAAAGACCCGAGTAACAAGTAACAATGAAATATTACTAACAAGAAGCTAATAATATGACCATATATGATCTCATATCAATATGTATGATTCTGGAATAAGTCAATAACATTATTTAAACCATTATACAGGAGCTTCGGACACGAACAAAGCAAATCGGACCTAAGGTAAGGGAAATATCACAATCTCATTTTTATCCGAGATTGTTTATTCGTAAGTATTTACTGGGGTGTATTTTATCATCCACATCCATGTTTACTCAATATGTAATATTATTTCCATCCACCTAAAATTGTTTAAATCCATTTTTACCCTTCGGTGAGTTTTAGTAATATGTATGAAAGGAATCTTTTGTCGTTTTTCGTACGAGGTACTTTTTTGACTTTTCCGACAAAAGTACGAAGAATGTTTTTTTTAACTTATACGGCACGAACGGATTTCTACTATTTTATAAAGCCTTATTTTAATGAACATTCCTCTAAAAGATTTCATGACTATTTTCAATAAAATCTCTTTCTTTTAAAATTTCATGATGTTTTGTGAAAAGAAATTGATTTTGAAGAAGAAAGGATATTTTCCTCAAGAATTCAATTCAAGTGTTTTATCAAAATTATTTTCCATCTAAGATAATAAAGGGTTCTGTTTCTATCCATATTTTTACATTGATTTGACTATGTTGTGATGGAATTATGTTTATGAATTCCTTTATCTTATATGAATTGATTTATGATGTCATGATGTTTCAAGAATCCCATTTTTGTTACATGTGTTATGCGATGATGTATGTTTTATGATTATGTGGCACACATAAGAAAGGATTCATTATAAGATGGGTGGGACCTATATCTCCCTCCAATGCATTGGGTAAAGATTTTATATCTCATGAGATAGACATGGCTGGAACGGAAGGTTATTTCGGTTCAGTGATACAGGACTGAAACGAGGAGTGAACTCGGTTCAGAAAGGGACTTTGTCCACTAAGATAGTCTTGGCAATGAGTCATGACTAACAAGAAATGATTTTCCATGACTATGTGTGCATGCCACAAAGATTCAAGTTTTATGTTATGATTATGGGGATCTCATTTTCACTTCTATGATTTATTCCATGTTAAGATATTATGATCTCTTTTGCAGGTTTTAATTTTCAAAAAGATATGATATGATTTTTATTTCCTTTATTTTCCCTTGCTGAGCATTTGAGCTCACCCTTTTATGTTTTCTTTTCCCCAGGCCAGGAAGATGGATATTAAGTAGAATATGCTAAAAGGGACCCTAGATATGATGAAATAAATGGGAGACACTGTAGAATATTTATGAACCAGTTGTTTATGTTTCCCAGTTTCTAAAGACACTATACCTATACGGTCCTTTGTGGTTTTGTCATATGTTGTAATAAGTGTGATTCAATTTTGAAGTATTAACAATGTATGTAAAGTGTGGGTCGTTATAGCGGGCATAGCCTGTGCAGGGGTGAGTATACGATACTCAGTAGGGACCCCGAGACCCTCAAGGTCTAACTAAATCCAAAAAGGATAACCACAAAGAAGGATCTCAACAGATAATCCTTACTTAGGTATAAGCCCACACTTATACCTAAGTTATCATGTAACCCATCTCAATCATGAGGAAACACAAAGGTTACGATATCAACGGATAACCACTACCTAGGTATATTCCCATACATATACCTAAGTTATCAAGTGACTCATCTCAATTATGAGGTAAACACAAAGGTCATAGACTCAGCTCAAACTAGGATTTTAATTATCGAAACCGTAACTACTGAAGATCCCCGTCTCTGACGACTACAGTGATCCGGTCACGACTCCGAGGTACTGCTCACTAACCTTATACTGTTGAGGTACTCCTCCTGTCGAGTACCGTGGGTCAGCCACCTCACAAAGTAGTGCTCCTCCGCCATGGGTATGCCACCTCACACAGTAGTGCTCCCTCTAATAGCCTACAGAGGTACTCCTCCTTTCGAGTACCTTGGGTCTGATTCCTGCTACCAGGCACTCCGTCCGCCATGGGTTTTCACCCAAACACAGTAGTGCTCCATCCACTAGGCTGGTCGACTCACCCCATGTCTAGTCGGTCAAGCAGTCGTCAGGTCTCAGCTGGTTACACGGTCTCCGTACTCCGTACACTTGTCTCCAGGAGGGTCCACTCCATGAGCTACAGGTAGATACTCCAAGTATCACAAAGTCCCACGAAGAAGTATCTCAAAGGACCGCCTCGTCATATTGGTCTCAACGCAACAGACGGCGCGTCAATCGGACGCCCGGTCTGTGAGTTATTAGCCTTTTCGTCCCAGGGGCCCGGTTGGTTTCGTGTATGAACCAACCCGACCATATCTCAATTGTACCCTGAACTCACATAGGGTATACTCATATGGACCGTTTGTCAATGTGATAACCAACGCCGCTGATGGTTCTTCAAACGGATATCTGGTCTGAAAGTTATCGGCTTTTCCGTTCCAGGGGCCCGGTTGGATTTCAGGTACAATCCAACCCGGCCATACTCCAAATGCATCAAAAACTCAAGAGGAGTAAGCCAAAAGGTCCTTCTCAGTAAGATGAATCCAAAAAAGTTGATGGAACGTCAATCGGACGTCCGGAGCTCATGTTATAGGCGTTTCCGCTCCGAGGGGCTGGTTGGTTTCCGTTTCGAACCAACCCGTCCATACACAATGTTCTCTAAAACCTTGAGTGTAATATACCAAAAAGACTATCTCGATCCAAGGATCGCATCTCAACTGACGGTGCGTCGATCAGAGGTCAGTAGCCCAAGATATGGGAAAAAGAACGTACCTGCCCGTTTTTAGGGGGTTTTGGGCTCGGACCGACCCGACCCGAGACCCCCCTAGGTCGGCCCGAATCAGGTCCGGGTTCGGCCCATTAGGGCGCGGCCCAGCTTGGACCGGGCACGGCCTGGCCTGGCACACGCTCACGGCCCGCATGGCCAGATCGGCCACTCCGAGTTGAGCGGAAGGGGGGGGGGGGCGCTGCCCCCCTGTTTAAGTAACCGCGTCCCCCATGTGGGGGGGGGCTCCATTGGCCAGCCGGGGGTTACGACCCCCGGTCTCCCCCTGAAACGGCCGGCTCGGTTCGGCTGGCCGGTGATGCCGCCGAGGGATCCACCGCGGTCCCTCCCTCCTAGGTGCCAGCGGCCGGTGGTTCCGGATGCCCCGCCTTGCACCGTCGCGGCTTTGAGATGCGGCCTTGTCCGACCGGCATGGCGTGACGGCACCACACCCCTCCGTCACGGCCCCACTCCGGCTGCAGTTTCTTCATGGTTCTCTGGCATGGCGTGTTGGCGCCGCGCCCCTTCGATGTGGCCTGACTCCAACCGCGGGTTCGTTCGGCCTCAATGGCGCGGCGCGACAGCACCGCGCATCTTTTATGCATTTCTCCATGGTTCCGTGCGGTGTCGTTGCCCCGCGCCGACTTCTTTCGAACCAAAACAACACAACAACAAAAGGGGGAGGAGAGTCGGATGTGTTCATGTTGTCTGACCTCCTCCCGATAATTTGATATCAAGCGGCCCAAAAATAAAGATGAAGAATGGCAAAGGATATTTCACGAACAAAAAGTAATTAACCCCTACCTTGATAACGATTTGATGTTCGAAGAGCATCGCGGAAAGCGGCGTCGCGGGGCGTGGTTCCATAGATGTCAATTGAGAGCATCTGAGGAGACCTCTTCTTCTCTTTATCATGGAGAGAAGAGGATGATTACGTGTCGTTGGAGAACTCCTACGTCGGTGTCTCTTCCCTTGTTATGGAGGAGAAAGGGAATGGAGATACCGAAGTCGCTGAGTAGTTCTTCATTGAAGAGATGACGTTCTTCGCGGAAGGATTGAATCTCTTCATGGGAGGATGAAGTTCTTCCCCAGAGAAAAGAGTTCTATCTCCCCAATCTCCTCACACAATAACCAACCCTCTCAAATAAAATAAGACTTATCTTATTTTATTAAATCAATCCAAGCATTTCAATTTTTAAAAATCAAACACATAACTTAATTAATTAATTAAGTGAGTTGGCATGATTAAAGAAGAGAGAGGGGAAGGTGAGTGGTCTCACATTAAGGGGGGGGGGGGGGGTTATGGAGTTAAGGAATATGAGGGGTTGGGCTCGTCGGGGGCCCACCCCACCTTTATCCTCTCATTGTTGGTTAACAACATGTGGGTCCCACCCCCAACTCCCTTACATAGGTTATAACTACCTAGAGGAAAATAAATAAAATTGTAATATAATTTTACTTATTCCTCACTAAAACTAAAAAATTAACAACTCCTCCTGAGAAAACGCACCTTCGGAAAAGTTGCTTCTAAGCAATTACCAACGATGCGGTTTCATCGGTGCCCTCAGATTTCAATTCTGTGCACCGGTTCAATAGTTAGAAAAACCCGCTCGTTCGTTCACTGAACGTACCCGAGCTAAACTTCAGAACATGATTTCGGGGACACTGGGCCTTGGAATCAGGTGTCATGAGAAGACTCAGTCTCGTAAAATTCCAAAAAAATTAAGAAAAAATTCCCTTGAAATTTATGAGTCTTTACAGCCCACCCGAAAATGATTTTGAAAAAGACATTACACTATAAACTTAATTCCATCCAATAACCAAAATAATGAATTATGAAGATTCAATTTCTGAGTACCCATAAATAAAAAAAGAGAATAAAGATGGATGTTTGATGTGTATCAACATACTAATCCTTATATAGAGGCCACTCACAAAGTAGTACCCGCAAAAATCTACTCTACAACCAAATATATCAATACAAATCCAATTCTCACAAAGACATTTCCAACTAATAAAACTACCAGTTTCAATAATCAGCGTAATTCCTAATGAGTAATATTAGTGAGAAATGTGGAAATGAAATGGACACATTAATTCACTGATCAATCAACCAAGAGAATACCCCATCTTTATCCAACGTCAACCCTCAATTTAAGCTGCTACAACCATCTGTTGAGCACAATGTGCCACAAAACATCATCCAAAAAAAGTAAAACCGCCTGACCACTAATAAAATAAACTTGAGATAAGATATATGTCACATTCCACCACCTGGGGAGACACTAAAACCATTGTAATTCATCTCCCACACACTCTAGTAACCCAACATCAGTTAAACCTGCACCACAAAATGAAATTTTCGGAATCTAAGATGAATCCAGATCTTATGAACTAGAATTAACAATAATAAATAAAATAGATAATGTCACCATCATCATAAGAACCAAATAGGTAAGAATAGGACGCCCAACAAGGGTAGATCGAAGCCTGAAGTTGACAGTGATCTATATTAGGAGGAAGTGGGAAAATAATATATCTTTGGGGAATATTTCAGGATAGATCTGCCACCAGATCCATCAGTGATATCTATAGAATGAGGCCACCAAAAATCCTCCATCAAGAATACAAATGAATGTTGAAGGTACACATCACGGAGGATCATAGAAAACAATAGTAGAGGAAATATTTTATCCAAGAGAATTAGGTTCTACCTTGGAGAAGATCATATTTTTAAATACATATAAATATTAAATATATATATTAAAATATATTTTATTTTTTCAGTATAAATTTTATATATACATATATACATATTCAAAAAAATATTTAAGTATTATATTTATATATAAACATGAAATATATACCTGTATTGAAATAAGTATAAATATTTTCAAATAAATATTTAAATAAAATTTTTGTGTGTTCTTGATATAAATATAATAATAAATACATAGATATATTTTTTTTATTTAAATACTTGTAAATATATAATTTGTAGAGTGCATAAAGTATATATATACATATATATTAAAAATATATATTTATATTTATTTTAATATACATAAATGTATATTAATTTATTTATTTATACAAATGTTTACATATAATTTAAATAAATGTATATTAAGGTCATATATTTAATGTATTTCAATTCATTTTAACGTATTATGTAAATAATACTAATTTTAACAAACATATATATATATACAAATATATGCATAATGTTAATAGAATGCTAATTACAATATTGGTATAGGCTGGGGATGAAGAATGGATGAGTGCGGGATCAATTCCCCCTAGCTTTCTATTTTACAAGGGATGTGAACTAGATTCTTGAGTGGAGGTCACATGGCCTACAAGGACACTGTAGTGATATATGGGGGGACATAGAAAATTGGGGGTGGGGCTGAGGGTGAGGGTGAGGAACTAGAGGGAATCAATGGTATGGGGGATGAGATGGATATGAGGAGGGTTCCCAGGGATCCAGACTGAATGGAGGGCTATATGGGAACTAGAAATAAGGGAGTATTCCACGGACTAGAGTAAGAGGAAATTAGGGGTTTACAAAAATTAAATATTTTGGGGTAGTTCCATTAACCCATAATATATGTGTTTCCCCAATTATATGTGTTTACATAAAATAGTATTAGATATTAGGAGTCGTTTATGTCCCCTCTAATTTAATCCTTATAAATTCATCAAGGGTTAGTTCACAGTCGATGCACTATAAAGACTGAAGCACAATCTATCATACTCTGACCTTATATATATATTTTTATTTAAAAGAAACATAATAAATACACAACATTTGAATTACACCTTCGATGACCTTCACTAGTATAGGTTCTAGAGAAATGAAAAAACATATGGTATTATCAGATTTATTCGAGAATAAAAAAACTATCATAAGGATATGGTATGCACTGACTCAGCGATAAAGGAGAAAACTAATGAAAACTCTACAGATTCTATGAAAAATAATTTAAGTAAGGGGTGAGAATTAAATATACCCTGTAAGGGGTTTCAAAACCATCAATATATCCTTATAAAATATTCTTTTAGAAATAATTTGTTAAATTCATTTAGAAATATCTTTTAAAAAAAACTATTCAAAATTATTTATGGCATAATGATAATAGATCATTTTAGAAAATATTTTCGTTCAAAAAATTTTTAAACATGATCCATCATTTTTTGGGAAAATTATACATAATATTACGAAAGTTACTATTTTGAGGTCTGTTGAATCATTAAAGGCTATATTAGGCCTACCCACTTGGAAAGGATGGGTTTTTCCCCAATAACCTTCCATATTTACATTGACCAAAAGTTAGATTTTCTGAAAACATTTTAACATTTCTTTACTTATATATATTCATTAATTTTAGTTTGATTGTTTTTAAATATAACCCAGTATAATATGATGATGCACTCATTTATATAAAGATTATTATCCATTTTAATTTACTTATTAGAATTGGCACCACCAAATCCATTATACATGATTTTAAATATTTTCATTGAACAATATTTATCATCTATTTTTGTAAAATTGCCTTCTTGATATCATAAATATTCATTTGAATGAAGTTCATATACATATAAAATTTATTTTATTCTTGGGCATATATATATATATTCAAATTCATATATTAATGCATAAAGTGTCATGAGGAATCATTGATGTATATCCATAATCATGATTTGTGGATGACATTAATATGCCATGATGAATTTATGATATTCTGGCTTTCTAATAATTTTTTTAATAATAAATTATTAATTTAATATTAGTTATAAAACCTAAAATTCTACTAATGCCCATTTTCTTTAAATATATTGAAATATGGAAATTTTATTTCATTCAAAATAATAACACTTACTATTTTTTATACATATATATAATTATATATATAGATATACCATAAATACATAAATAAATTACATCCACAAAAATAATAATTCTTATGAGTAAGAAAAATTAATAATAATGTATATTTATATATCTAGATTTTCATATATATAAATATATATACTAAAAATTTAATATCGAGATTCATATTTGTATAAGACATTGTATTTTAATAACAAAAATATAATAGATTGAGAAAAAAAGACATGATCATAAAATAAAAAAACCATGCATATGTAAATAAAAATAATAGTGCTAAAATAATTTGATAAAAATGAATATAATCCCTTTAAATTTAATTAATTAAAGAAAGTGAATCCTTACATAATTAAAACCAAATTGTGTTATAATTTTCTAAAATAATCATTCTGCATTATAAGTGATATCTTTTTTACTAGAATTGTTGTGGAAAAAGGGACGCATAATTTGATCATAAGTATTTGAGATATATACATGAACAATATCTCATTAAAATTAATAAAAAATATAAATTTATCCCCTAACATAAACATGAAACATTAAATCATGAATAAATGGTCTCCAAATTGTAATAAAAGATATATATGAAATAAAAATGAAGCTATAATTCCTTGCATGTACATATTTATAAACCATAATTTGATAAAATATTTTCAGAATAAATATTTCCCTTACATAGAAAAATGAAGAACTAAGAAAAACAACAATCCTGTAATCTCTATCATGATGAATGTAGAAGGGCTCTACCTATCTAATAGAAATCAAAACAAAGGTAAGAAAATTGAAGGAGATTTTATCAGATATAGTCTTATTTTATACAAATGGAATAGGGTCCACATCAGTTCATACATACCCTTATTTACATACTCACAAAAAGGATAGGGTAGTATATATGGCATGTTCTATCATAACATAATTTCATAAAATAATTTTATTACTATATTTGGTGGCATCTCCTGCAAGACGAATGGGGTGTAAAACTAACAAATGAAATAGAATCTAACCCATGTATAATAAAATAAAAATCTTCTAGAATATAAATTTATTTTATTTTATTTTTTTCCTTGTATAGTTAGTTTTATTTTATAGTTGGGAGATTACATTATGGCTCAATCCCTATTATGATTTAGGATTTCCCTTTTTCTCGATGAGATGAGGGTATTCCATCTCAAGCGTCATCTTAGGAACATTTCATTATTCATATAACATGAATTCTTCAATTACATTGAGGATTACTTGAATAATTACATAACATTATTATTTTTTCCTTTAGTGCTATATCAAATATTTGATATATTATTTTTACTGATGATTGAAAGAATATTTGTTACACAGAGTGACTTTCATAAAATAAATAGTGTTTTCCTACATAGATGATCTTAGAAAACCTTGTGTTCAAATGCATCATGTTGAGTACTAGAACATTAGACAAATGGACTATAACAAGTTTTGGTTTGGATTGAGTCCATGTGACACTTTGATTTACGAGGATTAAGGGACCTTTTGGATCAAAAGTGGTCATTAAGTTAGTTCAACAATTTAAATAGAATTATTTTGTAAATTAATTTGAATTTAAATGGAATTGATGTTTTGAAATAGAGATCTTTTCCTTGACTTAATGTTAGAGTGGGTGGTAGGTAGTTTTTTGGTGTATTCTAAATTTTTTTGTTAACCAATCATGGATTTAGGATTAGGAAGATGGGTGTAACATATTTTTAGGAATTATTTGACCAATCCTAGGATTATATCTATTATAGATTCATTATCAATTATTTTTAAAGAGTGTGTTTATAATTGAAGATACATGTAACCATGACGACTAACATTCATGCATTGGGAGGGTGGTGAAGAACATGCTCTAGTGGTAGTGGACCCTGGGATACTACTTGATCCTCTCATAGATCATGATGTAGGAGAATTGGTAGTACTATATATGTGGCTTGAGGATCATTTACATGATAGTTTTATGTGATTTATAAAGTCCATTCAGTGAGCACCACAACCGTCCTCTTATATGGAGGAGTTGACACATATTTTCCAACAGTAGAATCCTCCCACTTTCTAGGGGAGGAGGACCACAGTCTATTGAGAATTTTCTTGATAATATATGTTCTTTTTTAAAGAATCAAGTGACCCATATTGAGAGAATAGTTAATCTCATGACTTATATACATTTGGAAGTATGTATGTGTTGGAGGTAAAATTAAAACTAGGATGATACACTATGATATTTGGATTTAAGGGACTTAGAATCCAAATTTTATAATTATTAGTTTCCAAAAAATTGAGGGATGAGAGGGATACTATGATTTTGAAACTAGATTATTGTGTTTTGAACGTTGTGGAGTATTTGACCTGATTCATGGAACTTTATAATTTTTCACCGATTTATCATGATGATGGAATATCGAAGAAAAGATTCATCATTGAAGATCATGTGAATTTATTTGGATCAAATTTCAATGTGTTTTGGTTGAATAATATAATAGATATATTTAATGTTTTAATAATCCCTAAATAGAACCTATGGGGTGATCAGGGTAAAAATCAGAAAAGTTCAATCTCTCGAACAATTTTTTTAGAATCCAGCGGAATGAGGAATCTTTTTATGGATTCTCCTAAGGTAAGTAGTACAAATGATGTTAATGATCATAGTGTTTTATTATATCATCTTTGTGGGAAATATTGACACATGTGGAATCAAATCGATAGAGACTCATTCAAGTGCTATGATTATAGCAGGATGGGCCATGTACAAAATTTTTGTAGAACCCACCCTCTAGAATTTATTGTAAGTGTATCGACTCTGAATCTAGGTTCATGAGTAGGACTCAGGTCTCAATTATTTTCTAGGATTTGGATTATTGAAGTCTCTTAGGTCGAGGATGTGGTTGTGGAAGAGGTAACCAGACATCATTTGTACCTAGATAGTAGAGTGGGCCTATTATGGGTAGTGAGGTTGTTTAAAGGGTCACATGTTAGGCTATATGTACTTTATTCATCCAATATCTGATGATAAGAGTATCGATCCATCTAAAGTTAGAGGTATGATCATATAAGCCTATACTTTAGTATCTTATATATTCAATATAAGTTCACTATATAGTATCAAATATGTTTATATGGGGGAGATCCTTAGGTCACAGTTCAATATCATGTTTATGTACTAGTCTTAAATACTCTATAAACGATTAGGAAGGAGGATTTACAACAGTGTAGGGAGTTCCCCCTTAAGACAGGTATATTTTATTTAATATGATTTTTTTTCTCTTGAGATGGTAGGTTTAGATGTCATACATGGGATATACTATCTATTTTCATATCAAGATCATGTTGATTAATATCACTGGAGAGTGACATTCACATCACTAGAGGACATAGTTTTTATTCACAATGGGGAATGGGATGTCCAAGTGAACATACCTATACCTAATCATAGTGTGTTGGGTGGGTTGATAGCTCAATTTTCTTGTTTTTAACTACATCATTAAAGAATGTTTAATACTGATTCCATCTAGTGGTTTATTTTTAAGGGTCATTTTTCTGAATAGTTTTCTTGTTTAACACCAGAGTGAGAGGTAGATTTCTTTATTAAGTATGTTCTAGGAGATTCATCCATATTCATTACTCTTTATATTATTTCTTCTATAAGGTTTCATGTTCTCCAGAAGCATATTCAAGACATAGAGTCAATGGGGATTATAAAACCCAGAACTTCTTTATAGGGATCCCCAATGTTTTCTATGTATATGAAAAATGGTTAAAATAGGATATGATGGGATTATTATAAACTAATTGACTTGATGGTCATGAAACAGAATATCATGCTGAAGATTGATGATCTCTTCTACCAGCTCTAAGTAACTCATGTGTTCTTGAATATTAATTTGAGATTGGGGTATCACCAGGCACGTGTTTGACCTAAGGACATACCTCCAATAGATTTTAATAGCACGTATGGTATATATGATTACTATTTGTTTATATTGTTCAGTTTCACTAAAATATCAACTATTTTCATGGTGCTGATGAACAGTGTTCCCCATCCATATCTAGATTTTTTGTGGTATTAATGGAAAATATAATGGTGTATTCTCACAAACGACATGAAAATGAAAAACATCTTGAGGTAATTTTGGATACACTGAGAGATATTTAGTTATTTTATATTCTAACAAAGTTCCACTTCATGAGTGATTAGATTCAAACAATATGTCATATTATATCTGAGATAGGAGTTTCGGTTGACTAATAGAAAGTGAGAGCTATAGTATACTACAAGCATCCCAAGAACATATAGGAAATAAAATGTTTCTTACGGATTGATTAATATTTTATGTGATTCATGGAGGACTTCTCATGCTCACAAGAAACTATTATAGTCTTGAATAAGAACGTTAAAAAAAATTAAGATCAAATACGTGAAATACATCCTTCAGATATTTGAATAGGTGGCTGGCAACAACACTAGACAATATTTTCAAGATCTGGGAAAAAGATAAACAACGTACTATGATGCATTTGGTTTTGGGATTGGAGGTGTTTTTGTGTTGGAGGAGTGAGTCATGGAGTGCATGTCTCATCATTTGGTGCCACATGATAGGAACTAAACAATGCATGATATTGAGTTAGCCATTGTTTTCCATTCCTAGCATTGTTGGACGATTTCTTTACTGGATGATAATTTTTTGGTGTACACAGACCAAAAAATCCTCGAGTACATATGTATTTAACATGATCTAAATTTTAGTTAGTGAATATGGGTTGAGTACCTAATGTTTTTTTAAATAGACCATACCTACACACCTAGAAATGGAAATCTGCTTGTTGATGCACCAATAATGAGGAATCATATACATAATTGTTAGGAGGCCATTACAAAGTGACAATTTATTGCATTATTTTATGAGATGAACAAAGAGGAGATGGATATCCAAGGATATGATTTTATTTATTAATCAATATCGACATCCACTATTCTGTATATAATGAGGACGATGAATTTATTTTTTTTCAAAGGTCCTAGTCCTATGAGAGAGTGTGGTAGGTGAGGAATAGTCTCTATGATGGACCATGGGAAATGAATAAATTTTTCATTGTCATGTTCATGTTTAGGTTCATGTTTATATACAAGAGAAGATGGCGATATAGTTTCATGCCTTAGATTGGGAATTACATCCTGGAAATCTCAAGAATAATCATGATTTAGATCTCTAGAATTGGTGAAAAGGGATGGAAGTAGAGGTGGCTGGTTTTATTATGGGGTGTTTCACTAGTCATTTGGTGAATGAAGGAAATTGGAAATTAATTGGGTTTTTAATGTAGTTAGAAAATCTCGATTAGAAAATGTAACATTATTTGATTTATTTCATGACCTTGTTGTTGAGGTTTCCTCATGGTAGTATTGAAGTGTGGGTTGTTTTAGATAGGATCTTGATGATCTATGATTTCTAGTTTATTTGGGAGACCATCACAATAAATTATTTTTTGAGGTTGTATATCCATGAGATAGTGAAACATCATGGGATTCCACATACCATGGTATAATATAAGGATTCATGGTCTACACCTTGATTTTTGTGGAATATGTAGAGGTCATTGGGTATATAAGTACTTTTGAGCAAGGAATATAACCCTCATACTGATGTCTAGTTAGAGTACATGATTAAGGTTCTCAAGGAAATGTTGAGATCCTGGATCCTTGATTTTTTCACTTGGGAGAGGCATATAAATAAAGTTGTTTTCTCCTACATTTAGTGATATCAAGTCACTATAATGGTGGTACATTATGTGGCTCTGTATGGTTTTACATGGTGATCACCTCTATGATAGTTAAAGGAAAGAGAGGAAGCATTACTCTGACCTTGTATCATGAAGGACACATTATAATAGGTTTTGTTAATTTAGAAACAGATGGATATTTCATATTTTAAACATAAATAATATGCCATTCTTCATTGAAGACTACTAGATTTTGAGTTTAGGGATTGAGTATTTTTAAATATCTCACCATGACAACGACATAGATAGATTAGGATACAGAGTAAGATTTCAGCATTACATGTCAAGACATTTAGGATTCTAAAGGAATTTAGGCTAGTAGCCTATTGGATTTAGTTATCTCAATGGTATTAACCCATGTGTAATGTGTACTAGGTATATCATTTCACCGTTATCATGCAGTCCTATATCATTCCCTATATTTGGATGATGGGTTGTTACAGGTAGACACATCCATCAAGGATAATCTTATTCATATTCATTATTGGATAATGATAGTTCTACAATTCTTATAAGTTAATATAGTATAGGTTTTATTAAATCAAAACTAATTATAGGATGTGACAAGGTAATGGTAGGATGATGTATATGCTCAATGGATGATGCTGTTCTCAGATGATTCAAGACCACCCATAGGAAGGAAATTATATGATAAATTAACTTTAGGTGGAATATTATAAGATTATTTTTTTCATATGGTATGGAAATTTATAATTTCTAGTTAACTCCATGTTTTTGTACTTATGTGAATAATAAAAAGGATCGTTAGATTATTTGGGGAGTTTGGGGCTTGTTCTGATCCCTAAAGATCATTTCATTGAAAAAAACTAGACCGCATGGTTAGTTGAAACTGTGTTCACCATGATTCACACTTTGTGTAAACCGTGTGGGGAAAGAAAAAGGGAATCATGAGGCTTCATGGTCCAAAAAACCGTATTGACAAGGATAGACTCCTATGTGTAGATCCCATAATTGTTATCAGAGGCTTAGATCATGGTCGAATAAGTGTATATCTAACTGTGTTTTGTGACCATTAAAGGTTTGCATTTATTGTGATAATTGATGATAATTGGTGTATATTTTCCCCACCCGTGCATCCAAACCATTGGAACTAGAATTATTTTGAAAATTTTCCATTATTCTTGTATATGAATAAAAAATCAAAACTCCTCTTCCCATGTCCATTTTCTAATAAACATGAGGTGTTTTACTCTAATTTATAATACTACATAGCCTATTCTAGGGATTGAGATATCATTACAATCTGAACTCAGATTCAAGCACTGATCTTCGCATTGGATCAATGATATAATTTGTTTCGATAATATTGTGAAAATAGTTGTTTTCATTATATTAATGAGGTTATTTATGAGCATTCTAATATTATCTATTTCAAATTTCATTTTCCTTTCATAATTTTTCTATCGTTCTTAAACAAATGAGAGGTTGAAACTGGATGATTTCTCTACAATGTGTATATAGTAGGTGGACTATATCATTACCATAATTTTTGGGGGTTAATAATAATTATAGTCGTCGTATAGGATATGAGAAATTCCTACATTCCACAAAAAATTAATTAAATGACTAAATTGATTTATTTGGTACGAGTTAGGTTTCCCCCTGAGTACCATTTTATGGTTTAAGGTCTTATAACCACAACCTAGTCCACCAATAGTGTGTTCCTTTATATCAATGCAATGTTGTGTCACTGTGTTGGGAGTATGTGAGCTCTCCAACATAAGTGGGATCTAAAATGATAAATAAATTAATTTTCATTGGTGGTTGACACCATTTTACCTATTCCATTATAAATAAATGGAATTTATTTTATAGAAATAATAATAAATTGTTGTTTCATAATTAGAATGTAATACCATTTGATTAAATTGGAAAATAATTCTTTTGGAATTTTTGAATGATTCAGAAGATCTCATAAATTTTTATTGTCCAGGATTTTAGTAATTAATTGAAGTTGAAGTCAATTACATGGATGAGAACCTTGGATACTAATTATATATGATTCTATAGTAAATTTATATTCAATAGATATTGAGTGTGATAGTGGATCCATTGGACTAGTTTAACATATAGATCCTGATTATGTAGGATTCCATGAACATTGATACCCCTTAGACTAGACTTAGTTGGGATCACATTGGACAATCTCTATTGACATGCTCATCAGACTCCACCCAATCCAATAATATATTTCAATCAATATGCTAATTGGAGTCAACGGGGATTTATTATTATTATATACCTTCGATCTATCCCTTTGTGTTCTGACACATGATTACAAGTCATGGATGTTGTGGTTGTTTACACATGATTATGTGTTGTGGACATTATGGATGTTTACACTGAATTACATGGAATGGATGTTGTGATTATTTACACTATGTTATGTTGTTTAGGTGTGGATGAAATTTTTCTATGAATATAGATATCCTTGGTATGGGTATCAAATTTATTTTTCTGACTAAATAGCATAAATAATTACTTAT
This sequence comes from Viscum album, assembly GCA_963277665.1. Taxonomy (NCBI): domain Eukaryota; kingdom Viridiplantae; phylum Streptophyta; class Magnoliopsida; order Santalales; family Viscaceae; genus Viscum; species Viscum album. Next base: position 1,292,064,855 of record OY728120.1, on the reverse strand, counting down.
GATTTACATATTACCTTGATTGTGGGAGATTAATTGTTATTTCATAGGGATCCATGTTGGGTAGGATAAGAGAGCACGATATTTTTATTATGATTGCACCTGTTACATATTTCACACTAATTATCATTATATTACACATGATGGATTTTTTATTGGAACTGTTGGTGGTTGTGTACAAAGTGTTTTCTCACACACTGTTTGGGAGATCAGGGGTTTCTTAAAATAATTTATGGATGTAGGTATAGAATGGGGAATGTTTTGACTATAAGAATCTTGATTTTACTATTCGATAGTAGCAGGGGAGCACCAGACTGAGGTATAATTGTGATGCAAGATTGGATAGTTAGTTTTTGGTGATATTATCCATTTTTTACATGTATTATATAAGATTCATGATAAATGACATCTTGTATCTTATTTAATAGTTATATGGCATGATCATCATATTTTATATGACTATATTTGGATATTTATTCCTATTGTATTATTGATATTATTATTTTACTACTCAGTTATTCATATTATTCCTCTATTTAATTATATTATTACTCCATTTGGACACACTCTTACATGATGACATAATATCCCCATACACACACCATAGGTTCAAAATAGTAGTTGGAAACCACTATTTTTCTGGTCGTTTTCTATAGTGCATCATTTTTCATGTACATTTTAGTTTGTTAGTCTTGGTCTTTTTAAATTCACTATGGATTCATAATCTACATAATTTTAATCATGATATAATTATAATATATAATATATATACATATATAGTCATCCATAAATGTTATATATAGAAAAATTAATTACTCCTATTATGAAGACTATTGTCCATATGTATGCATGAAAAATGTTTTCCCATTTTGAAAGATAAAAATAATGATTGGTAAATTAGAGTAAAAATTTACCAAATAATTCTTATATAATAAATATTTATCTAATATATAATTATTACCTTCCATATAATATAGAAATTAAAAATGAAACACATCGCTATGTAGTGTCGGTAGTACACCCATACACATAAGCAAAGTTATCATTTTCTAATGGATTGGAAGGTATGAAGAAAGATAAAATGATGTCACTATAAAATAAAATTATGTCATAAATATCATATATTAACATTAAAAATACCATAATATCCATCCATATAATTTTGTGATAAAAAATGAATAATACTGCTATGATGAAATGGTAAGTTGTACTTACATAGGAGTAATACATTCACTTCCCATTTAATGGGTTATAGGGTGAATTAATTTTCTTACGTAATTATAATATGATTATAGTATAATTAAGGAAATGAAATTATTATTTAATGATCTACAAACTATATTTAGAAGACTTAAAATAATAATTTAATTTTTTTGATTAATTATGTGGATTTATTTTTATTTGAATGAACTCTATTGGATCTCTACATACGAATCCTCAGTTTTTCTTTAAGGTAACACTAGAAACGATAGAACACGTATAAAGATGTTTAGAAAAAAAATTATGTTTTTTCATCTTTATGTCTCATGGTTTTTTAATGAAGTGAATGTACGTGTTCCCATTTATAAGTGACGGTGAAGAGATACTTGGAATATATTAAAAGAATAATATTTAATAATAGAATTGTTAAAAAAACTATTTTAAATGGATGTATATATAAAGAAAATGTTTCTTGGGTAGAAAAAATATCATTAACTAAAAAATAGATATTATTGGTGTAATATTATACATTAAATTTTATTATCACTTTTGTTTATCATTTTTTACCATAATCACAATAACAAAAAAATCAATCATAAAATATTAATAATGATACTATAAATAAAAAAATGATTCATAAACGGACAATGGTTTTTATTTTCTGCCATAATAAATTCACGTGACTGATGATTAGATTTTATGGAATTTGAAATCATTTAATGAAGTAGTATTTATATAAAATATAATTAATGTCAATTTTGGAACTATATAGTTAATTATAATTTTATAAAACCAATAAAAAGTTATTAGAATAATATAATAATATCAATAATCCCTTTCATATCATATTTATTTATATAAAATTTGGAATGAAAAAATTATATAAATTGTATTACTATTAATATTTTTATAATCACTTATTTTATTTTATTATCTGTTGACTAAAATGATATTAAAAAAAATAGAAACATTTATATAGGATAAATACAAAATTTTCATCTCAATTCCCCTATGAATGAACAAGATCGTGATAGTTCATGGACTATCATTTTTCAACAGCCATTTATCAAGTGAGATATAAAATTGAGTGCATGAACCAAACCCTATAGATAACCACAATTTTACACATAAAATTACCTTTAACTTCATGTTGATTAACTATATATCTCTACAACACATCTTATCATGATGTGATTGATAAACCATTGAATATCACTGAATGATTTCATTCCCCAAGATTAATTTTAGAAAAAATCCATAAAATGTTGCCTACCATCACAACAAAACACCTCTTTTGACGGTTATCCCTAAAGGAAAAGTCTATTCATATTGAAATCTACATCATAATTATATCAGGATAACATTAAAGGGGGAAATTAAATTACAACACTTCAACGAGACTAATTAACACAATTTTTTCATAAAAATATAAAATGAACAAATTCATGTTCACTACTTGCAGTCATTTTGAATATATTATGTAGAAATTAAAACGTGAAATTTTTTTATATTTTTAATTGGATATATATTTTTTTTTAATATATTCTATAGATATCATATAAATATTTCATGTTGAAATTATATATATATATATTGAATTTTCATTGGCTTTAAAATCATAAACATTAGCCTAATCCGGCTATAATACTATTGTTTAAAAAAAATCTTGGAATAAATGACTGATTGACATAATTTTTTAACAATAGTAGCAGGTTTGACCAACTTTCACTTTCTGGGAGACTTGGCGAAGGCCATATATTATCATAGTTTCAAAAAAAATTAAGTTAATTCAATGACAATAATGAAATATTCAACCATGTTTGGAATAATAAAATTAACTTATTTTTTGACATTATATTACAATTAAAAGGTTTTAAATAATAAAAATATTCATTATCTATTGTAATGTTTCTATGTTTTGAAATTTATTGGACTTGAAGAAGTATACTACATAATATTTTGAGAAAAAATAATAATTCAAATGAAAAAAGGCTTATGAAAAGGTAGAAAGTTAAAATTGTGGTAAATTTGATCAATCATGATCATTTTGGAAATGTTTATTCGGATGATGTGATAATTTTAGAACCAACCATTATAATTATGGTTCATATATAAATGATTAATATAATATCAATGGTAAAAGAAAATTTTATAAATATTTATTTGAAAATACCTTGTTAAATAAATGATCCCATAACTATTTGGATGTTTTTTAAATTTATATTTAAAATTAAGAGGTGTAGAAAATAATAAAATCAAATAAATAAGAACGAAGTCAAATATAAAGTGTGAAATCATTATATGATGAAAAAAAACGCACAATTTAAAAATATAAACCTTTCTTTTCTTTTTATGTAATAGGATCCTAGTGAAATAATTTCCTAATGGGACACAACATTGGATTTTATATCCTAAGAAGAAAATGATTTTCAAAAAAATAATAATTTATTTTTCAATTTTAGTAAAAATTCAATCACTAAACAGATAACAAAGGATTCTGAAAGTATATCACAATTAAATTGAATTTTAGGACATCATATCCATTACTTTGAAGCATAATAAATTATTATATTCATATATTAATTATAACAATACAATTAAAACAAATTGTGTTATAAATAATTTTAATTTATATGATGAAAATTTTGGTTCATATAGATGAGTTACATCCACATGGATTTTGTAAATAAATATATCTTTTTACAAAGGTACCTAATTACTTGCTTCCCCATCTATATAGGATGATCCATTTACATTCATTGCTAGTAGAGGCTCCCTTCCCCATTAGTTTTTTCTTCATATTGGAGAAAATAATCACGTGATACATTACATTAGACACCATTGAACACTCATTAACCCATTGGTTTTATAATGATAAATCATAAAATTTAATTGATAAATTTTAAAGAAATTGAGAAGGTAAATGGATACAATATTGACATTATTTAATAATTGGGAATTTTTTGTTAAATATTCAAGGGCGTAATATATACAATGGATTAAGATACATGTTTAATGAATATTTTTATTCAAAATTTTTTATTAATAGATTATTATGTGATCCATGAAGTTTTAAATGTGTAAAATTATTTTTTATACGGACTAAAGACTATATAGTTTTATTTTATTTCCATTTTAAGTTAACTATATTTTATTTAATAGATAATAAATCTATTATTAGTTAAAATCATTCGAGAGATAATATAAATTTATTAATGGGAGAATAATGTGATAAAATCCCACCAAAAGTAGGTAATGAATTTATATTTTCATGAGTTAATGGGAGAATCTATCCATAAATGAAAATAATGAAGGATTATTAAAAACAATTAGTGAAATATTGATAGTCCTATAACTAAAATGTATTAATGAGAATAAGGATAATTAATAATGAAAATAATGTTTCATAAATTAGATAGTTAATCTTGTTATGTGAATCAAGTAAATATAATAAAAAATTATTATATATAATTAGTTAAGGAATATATATTTATTTGTAGAAGATTTATGGATTGATGATTTTTTATTATATCAAAATGAATTAATTAAGGAACCAATATTTTTTATTTCTATTATATTTTGTGAATAAACCATTACTGGAGATTTATTACATAATATTATATGTTATATTACTGTATATTGTAAAATTTTAATGTGATTAAAGTTGTTTACAAGAACCTATTTACACTTAGAAGAAATATAATAAATGTAATAAAATTAATAAATTATTATTAGATAAAACTCTATGTGTCATATTCAATGTTATGTATTATCCTATAAGGACGGTTACAATTTCTTATTTCATGTATTAAATATTTTAATGAGAATGAATTTTGTGATGAGTTATTATAGCTATAGAAATGATGTTAGACAAAGAACTAACTCCTCACATGAGTTGTCATATTATACCAACAAGATCAAATGTCATGAATAAAATTAAGTACGTCATGATAGATGAAGAAATATGTTTTTTATTACATTTGTAATCATTTAGTATAAAAAACCTCATATAAAATGAACAATATTCCAATTATTATATATTTTATCGATCCAAAAAATAATAATCTACACTCAAAAAAAAATTCATTTAACTGATCCAAAATAGTAGTATATAAATAGAAAATATGTCTATAACAAAAAATTAACACAAATTACATGTGTTTATGTTAATTATTAAAATAGAGAAAATAAGAGTATTTATATATAAACAATTATGTGACATGAATGTGATATATGTTCTACAAATTAAAACTAAACATATACACAATGTCAAGGGTAATAAATTATCAAACATATGTGTAATAATTCAATATATTGAATATCAATTGTTTGAAGAGTGATATATAAAATTTCATACATTTATTGATATATTTACGTTTTTGGATTTAGAATTAACCATATGTATTGAAATAGAACCATATGAGTGATATTAAAATAAAAATGTGTAAAATGAATTCTGACTTGTGATTTGTAATCAATATATTTATTTAAGTTTTAACCCTGTTTATATATATATATATAGATTATAAATTTCAGTCATCAATAAGTATGAATTAAAAATAGTAATCCATTTTATTTCAATTAAAACATAATTTGATTCATTTTAATTAAAAAATATTACATTTCCTCATAATGTTTTAGTGACATAACTCATCCATTGAGTAGATTCCACAAGGATGGATGACATTAAATACCTCGCACTAAAGATCTAATAATATTTTTTATGAGTGAAATGCATGATTCACCACTAATATTAAATTTATATTATTTATTAATATGATATCCATATATGTGAAACTAGAAAAATATATATAATTATTGGGTTGAGATAGAAAATAAATGAATATTATACAAAATATGATATATAGATTTATATAGAAGTGAAAATAATGAAACAAATATTTGAATTTATATTTTTATTATGGTTTTGAGAATTTTGTGAGGTGAGAAGTTTTAGAACATTATATAAATAGATACTAATAGGAATTAAACCTTCATAGAATATCTCTTTTGTATAAATCCTGAATCTATCTACTAATATTCAGTAATCATTTATTACATTTGAAATGTCAATAATTAAAATATTAGTAGTCCCATGAGACTAGTTACATAATTAATAATTATATTACATTATTGTATAATATATATCTATAAAACTTATAAATCCTTTTTATTACCCCATATCAAATATTTAGATCACACATAAAAATATTCAAGGGTTCTTAAGGAATTTGATAAAAAATTGAATAGCTCAGATGCATAGTAAAAGATTGCATATATGGGATGAAAATAATGAAATATATAATATAGTAAAAATTAATAGTAACATGGTGTAATATATGTAATAAAATGATAATTAAAATATCTATGATTGAGATAATAATTTAAATTAAATAATATCATGGACAAATATAATAAATATCATAATAATGTAAGGAATTCTGTCAAAATACCTGACTATACATTTGAAAACTTATGTGAAGAGACAATAAATATTATTTTAGGAACATACCAAATTCTATTGTAAAATTGTTTCATGAGAACTAGTAATACATAATGACGATATATAATTCAACAACCCATGTGTTATTTATTTTGTAAAATGAATTCATTGTATGAAAATAATAACAAAAAAATAAAAAAATTTATAGTTCCTCAAAGAACCTGTGACATTAAAAAGTCTAAATAATAAATAATTATAAATATAGAAAAAATGGGAATACATATAGTCATTATTTACTTAGTGAAATTATAGGAATTGTATTCTTGGTATACATCCCTCTATCTAATTTATAAAATATTTGGCATTCAAAAGACAAAGAGAAAAGGGAATCTATTAATGTAAATATAACTGGATAATAACCTATAAAATATATATATTATTTAATGAATATGGAAATGGAATTCATGATATAGATTGAGAGATATAGTGTACATATTATCATTTTGGTATTATTATCATTCCTGATTCTTAGATATTATATTTTTAAAATATTAATGATACATTCAATAATGAATTATATAATGAAGAATAATCATGAAACTAATAAGTTTTATATAAACTGTCACCGTTCTCTTAGCATGTGTAAATCATCCACAATTCAATAACTTTAATAATAGTTTTTAAATAAAGAGGAATGATAATAAATATTTTATTTTATATTTAATTAATTATAGTATAAATAAACTTCTATTTTAAATTTACTTTTAAGGATTAAAATTATTATTTAATGGTAAATAGGATATTTTAAAATAACACATATTGGTTTTGAAATATAAACATAAACATAATAATGAATTATAAAAATGGATTTATATGATTGAATGAGTAATTAATCATTAATAAATGGAAAATAAATTTTATTTTAATGGAAATATAATAAATATTTTGTTAGAATAATAAAATTACATATTTTTAGTATACATAAATTTCAAATAAGAAATGAAAATCAATACCCTGAAACCATTACATTTTTCTTTCAGCCACCTCCTATATAATTTTTCAATGAAATTCATATGAAGATATTTTTCCTAGAATAGTTCTTTTAGAACATATATAGGTGAGAGTAGTGATAGATTTTTTTGTGGCTTTGAATATGAAGGAGTTTTTTATTTGAAGTTAAATTGAATGATAAGGGTGTTTATATAAGAATGGGGGATGAGTAACATTGAATAAATTATTGACTATTTTTTAATGATTCATCAAGACAAAGAATTGTGTTTTTTTATATTATTAGTGTCTGATTAAAAAATATTGGGTTTTTAAAATATTAACACTAAAAAAACAATTATCTTGGAAATTTTTTTATTCAATTTAAAGAATTAAAAATTGTTTTTATTGGAATAAAATATATCTAATTGGTTGGATGTTTATTTACATATTTCAAAATTATGTATATTATTTTATTATATCTAATTTTTCTCATTAAATTCAATTTATACAATCATAAAAAATTAAAAAAAAAAATGAGTAATATTTATACCATGATGATGTTCGAAGATATACTCTATACACAAAAAAATGTATATTTAACTATTATCCTAATGAAAAACTTTTTTAGAGAAATAAAATAATAACATTATTCGTGAATTTTAACATTATGATTAAAATATCAAATAAAATTAATAAAATTAATATTTTAGTACTATAAATATTTATTTTTAAATAACTAATTATGAAATCAATTTTTTGGTGTGAAACATTATATAATTGGTTTAAAATTAATAGTATAAATCAATTTTACTTTTCAAAATATGAAATCATCCAAAAGTAACATCTATTTGGATATTATAATGATATATATGTTATAAATTATATTTAAAATAAAAAATAAAAAATATTTGTTATCATTATAATTTTATAAATTGTATTACGTAATATTATTCAAGTAAACATCTAGAGTAAAAAAACATCACATATAATTAGATAACTATCATTTAAAAACTAAATTTTCTATTATATAAATTTTAAACGTATCATATAATTTTATTTTCTGTGTAGAAAATGATATTCAACTATAAATTCATTCATATGACACACATTAAATGTTGTATGGAATTAAGATTTTTAAATTTACAATCAATAAATATATTCTCAAATTACATCATTATAAAAACATGTACAACAATCTATATTCCAATGAATCCATGAGCATAAAAGACATAAAATTGTATATAATAGTAAAGTAGTTATAAAAAACTGTGTGTAAAAAATTAATGATGAATCCATTGAAACATAATATATAAAACATTTTTACTACCAAATTTTCATTCATAAAATTATATCATGATACTATAATTAAAAATACTTTTTTATTTTTTATTCCAAAATAATGTAAAAATGGATGCATATGGATACACTGTTATTTTTGGGTAAGGAATATTTAATGAATGTTATACAACACAATTATAATTAAATAAAATAAGATACATAATATTTATCACCATATGATTTTATATGTATTTCCTCAAAAATAAAATGGGGTATTCGATAGATTCCTTTACATATAACCCCGACTCAAAATGACATGTTGAATAGAAATGCATTATAACCTAAAAATTAAATTGGAAGTTATGAATTATAATAAAAAATTTATTAAAAGGATATATATATTATTAAAATAATTCATATTTATTTCCAAATTTATAATAAATATGTATTTAATTTTTATTATTTATATTATAGCTCCAAAATATGTTTTCTTAAAAATAATGAGTTTTAATGCATTTAGATCACAAATATTTTATATAACTTATACTATTTTTATAATTTTAATTTTTTAAAATTAAAATAATATTGGAAAAAGATTAAATATTAATTTGGGTTAATATTTTTTAATTTTCTAATATGATTTTTTTATTGAATATTAAATACCAATTTTCATAAAGCTGTAATTAATTTTCAAAAAATCGTGAAATTTGAAAAAATATAAGTATTTTTTAAAATTATCATCATAATTCAATAAAATTTAATTATCAATATTATAATTAATTACATAGTAATTAACATTATACTAGATTTTGATATATGTTAATTTTTTGTCTTCAAACACATTTTAAAAAAAAATTATATTAATTTTTTTATTAGTATCTATTGAATAATTAATTTAATGAAATTTAAATATTATTTATTAAATAAATATATTTAAATATTCTTTTTATTCTTTTTAAATAATAATGAGTGCATGTAAATCTAGTTTTATGTTTAATAATTTATTTTTTAAAAGTATGTATTCGTTTTATTTTTCATAATTATTTTTAATTAGGCAATACCACTAATGTGAATTAAATACGGCGATATCACTTTAAAATTTGAAAGCATCATAACTAATATGATCTAATAGTGAATTCTAAGTATTTCTTTATAATGAATATTATAATAGAAAAATTTTATTCCCATGGTTAAGGATAAAATGATATTACCATGGAGGTTAAACTATAAGATAAGGGTATTAATTCCACATAAAATTGAATATATTTTATTTGGATTTTTAAATATTTTAATATCAGAAATTTTAATTTTTCGCTATTAGGAGAAACTTTATCATAATATGGACAATATATTATTGAAATAAATTTTGAAAATCCATGTGTGTACACCTCCTTAATTATAAAAGGTAACATATTCTCCTCCAATATTAAAAAAAAATAGCATTTTATGTCATCCAATACCTAATAAAAACATTATATTATTCTTTAGGTTAATTGTCGAAATTATTTTATTCTAGTAAAAAAATCATTTATGGATTAAGCTGTAATAAAATGGAGGTGCCTCGAAGAAGAGGTACAAATCTTATTGGAATTCATTAATTTTTATTTTTGCATCAAATTTATATAAACTAGGTATATCCATAATAACATGATAAATGTTGCACAGTAAATGAATATATATGTTATTATGATGATTCCAAACAATTTCCAATCACTTTTCATTAAAATTAGTGATGAAGGTTTCTCTCATGTGTGCAGGCATTCTACCATCTCCACGTAGATAAATGAATCATTTTCCTTCAATATAATTTATAAATGGTTATTATAATAGATTTAAGCTATATATGTTATATAAATTATATAATTAAAATTTATTAATTTTTAATTATTACGATTATTTCATTCATTGTATCCACTAAAAAAGAAATACATTACCCATGTGTATGTATTGAATACCCTCCCCATGTAGTTATGGAATTAATTTTTTACTACTTTATATGAATCGTATATATATTTATATAATGAATATATTTCATTTTTATATAATTTTTAAATTTTGTCTATTAGGAAACAAGTATAAATATACAAGGACCATAATGTTTGAACTGTAACATACATGAATAACAGTATATTTTAAACCTAAAATGATCATGATAATGAAACATTGGCAATAAAAAAGCTGACATTATGTTTTAGGTATTTTTTTATTTGTATGTGTGGATATGGATTTTTAAAGAAGTATCAAAATTTAAAAATAATATACATCATGATATATCACTTATAATGTAAGATAGAAATCTATTTTAGGTTTTAGGTTTTAATTTCCATTTTTATCATCATTATCTATGATTAAATATATGATAATGAAATTATATGATCTATCTCACCAAAATATTATGTATTTTTACCCTATATATAATTTTTGATATCATGTTCTATCCTTTCAATTTTATCTCCTTTAATACTCAGTATACAGAAAGTATTTTTATGGATATCCTACATTATTTGTCTCTTCATTTTGGAATCTTTTATTCCACTTCCATATATAAATAAAAATGTTATTATGATTTTTTTAATATTATAAAAAAATATTTAATTCATTATTACCCATAATTTTAATTCTAATTTTTTTATTATACTCGTTATTTTTTCATCCAAACAACTTACTTACTGAAATTGTATGGAAATGTGAAATGATTTTTTTAACATGCATAGAATAAACTGATTTTCGAACAATAATTAATCATATATACTTTGATCCATCTATTACAAGATTTAATTTTTCTTTTCAAATAAACTGTTTCCTCTATTTTTTAGAAATTTACAATTTTAAATAAGTTATTTCAATATTAATTTTTTATTTCCATCAAAAAAATTCAGTAATATAATAAATGAATTTTTGTCTAAATCCATATGGATTGATGTAATTATGATTTACTAAGTAATTTATAAAATTATAACATAATTATTCTTTTTTATATACGATCTTTTATATGAAAACATTAAATGTTGATACCTTTAATATGTAGGCCAATCTAGTTAGAAAATCATGGTATGGTTGGGTATTTTGATGATCATGTCATCGGTTGAGGAATACCCGATATGGGAAGTTCTTCTCTTGTGACTTATATTATATCCAAGACAAAAATGTTGGGAGATATTTTAATTGTATGTTCCTACATATATATATTTCATATGATTTTTTATCCATTTGGATGAGGTTTATGTGATATTCTCATTTACATAGACGAATGACCTATGTTTTAATAAATAACTTTGGAAGTATAATCAATGTGAATTGGGAACTTATGGGTAGGATATATGGGATTAAATTACTCTATATTAATTGATAAAATGATGCCTTATAATAAGGGATTATATGATTTTTCAAAATTTTATATAATATTGCTTGTGAACACTTATATAGAGATACATATATCTTATGGTGATGAAAACCCAGCTGTTTGAATCGTGAGATTCAAGAGTGTTATTCTATATTATCTCTTTTTCATATATTTATGAATTCAATAATTCATATTTTTATATCATGAAAATAAATCCTAATTCTGTCAAAGGTAATGTGTGATCCAATAGGAAATTAGAGAACAAAAAAAATATGAATTATTTCATTCATAAATATATGAAAAAGAAATAATATAGAACAACACTCTTGAATCTAACAATTCAAATGGATGTGTTTTCATAACCATAATATATATGTATCTCTATATAAGTGTTCACGGGCTATATTACATAAAATTATGAAAAATCATATAATCCCTCATTATAAGGAATCATTTTATCATTTGATATAGAGTACCTTAATCACATATATCCTACTCATATGTTCCCAATTCACATAGTTTATACTTCCAAAGGTGATGATTAAAACATAGGTCATTCATCTATGTAAATGAGAATATCACATAAACCTCATCCAAATGGATAAAATATCATATGAAACTTATATAGGTAGGAACATAAAATTCATCTATCTACCAATATTATTCTCTTGGATATAATACAAGTCACATGAGATGGAAATTCCCATATTGGGTACTCCTAAACCAATTGTATGATCATCAAAATACCCAATCATACCATGATTATCTAACCATATTGGCTTACATATGAAAGGAATCAACATTTATTGTTTCTTATTTTATCTTTTGATAATTTTTATATATGAAAACATTGTGTCTAATTATTTGAATTGATGTGATCATTCAACCTTATCTATGATTGGGATCACAAAAATCCAAAATTTATGGATTTTCAAGGGATAGATCTGGAAATCATTATCTAATGATAGAAATCAAATCCATATATTGTGATTTTTCAACCATTAATTTAGATTAATATTGAAGATGAAAAATGTAGGGCATAGTGGTACAAAATAATGTATGAAATTTTCATTAGTTTAAACATGATTATGTTGGAATAAAACTTTTCATGAACCGAGTATGTGTCTTATAAATACAATATATGATTAATTTATAGTGGAAAATGATGATATATAATTAATATCTATTGATCATGTAATGATGAATTTGAATAGTTATCTCAAAGTGTTTTTTAAGAGAGGCAACATAAAGATAGATATTCTTTATTATCAGCATTAGTTCTTTGTATGAAAAAATTTATTAGATAAGAGATAAAATTACAAGGGAATTTCATATCCAATACCAATAATATAATGGAAATATGAAATCATCAACATTGATTTCATAAAGGAAACCCTGAAAAATAAAAATTCCATGATGTTATTTTGTTTATTGTATATCAACATACCAATTTTACACACTCCATTTATATTATAAAAGATTTATATCTATTCGAAATATTATAGGATACAAATATAGCAATTTTTATGGTTTTATAGAGTATACCATTCTATTATATCATATCGATATCTATGATTTTACTTAATGTTCTGGGGAAATCTCTAATGTGATCTGAGTACAGATATATGTTTTAGTACTACCCATCATCCTTAAAAATATTGATAGTCTATATAAGAAATTCAAAATAAAGATGAAATGTTGAGATCCTTTTCTACGGATTTTAATAGTTATTGGGATCAACACATGCATATGTTAATGTTTTTTTATTATAATAGTTTTAACTCGTGTATTTAGATACCTATATATGAACCCCTATATGTATAAATGATTATGACTCAAAAATATTGGGTTGAAATTCGAGAAAGAATGATACGGATACATGGTCTATCTTTTGAAATATAATAGATTTATGGACCCATTTAGTTCCACATCAAGGAATCATGAAGTCAATATATTATTTATAGTGAGAATAATAAAATAAATATGTAATTTGAGGTTGGTTCAATGGTAGACCTACGAATATATTCAAAGAATAAGGCTTTGAGATTTAGAAAGAACACAAATAAGGGACCTTGTAATATAGTTCCCTTCACGATTAATAATTTATAATGTGTTGTATCATATCTCCTGAATCATTTACATAGCCACTATAATGTTCCTTATGTGTTACATATATGACTTTTAAGGACATTCATATCAGATCATTGTCATGAACAAAATATAGGGGTACATTACAAGATCATGATATTTCATATTAATAACAATAAATTCAAGTCTGTTATCAATGTATTAAATTATTATAGAATAATACTACTCATCTAGTTGGAGTTCTTCATGGGAATAAAAAATTTAATGAGGCTACAATAGATCTTGTGGATGTGATGAAGTTTGAATATCCTCATTTTTTCATACCATATCAATGTAATTTCAATGGAATTATTCATTTGAACTATGTATAATGTAACAGCCCGAAATTTTACATGTATTTTCTAATAATCATATGTTATTCGATAACATGATTTATAAATATCAATGAGTCTAAAATAACATTATCATACTAGTCCATTATATTCCAAAAATTAAACATATAGATATTAAAATAAATAACAACATTATGAAAAATAAAAATCTTGGTTTTAAATAACTAATATTTATTAATTAATTCAAACTAAATATGTTATCAATTATTATTAAAGACATTTTATGCTTTAAAAATATATATTCATCAAAAATTGGTTTTATTTTATTCTGTGCACAAGAATTATCACTAATTTATAACATTCTTATAAAATTTATTTTATTATTTTAATTTATTTTTTTAAATCACCATATTAGAATTATATTAGGTTAATATTTTATGATATCTCAAAAAAAATCTTTTAGTGGATAGTGATAATACTAATTATTATAAAGCATTATTTAATTATCATTAAATAAAAATTTAAAAATTCTCATTATATATTCAATTTGGTACTAAAATAATATAAATCCCTATTAATTATAATAATTCTAATTAACTATATTGGTATCAATAAAATACTATGTTTTCAAATTAGTTTATTTTTTGGCTAAAAATCTTTTACTTAAAAACTATTTTAATGCACACTATGTTTTTTTATGTAAAAACATAAAATATTTTCAATTAATTAATAGATTTAATGAAATTTATTGGTAATATATTTAATAGAATATTTTTAAATTCATTTTATGGATTTTATATGGAATGTAATGGAGTTAAATTCTATTTTTTCATTAAAATACATTTTTCTAAAGTTGTTTTTTATTGTTTTTATCAAACATATTTACAATTAAATTCAAAAAAATACATATAATTAATAATTTAAAATTTATTAAAATAATTTAATTAATAAATTTTAGTATAATTAAATAGTCTCAACATTGTTTTTGGAGATAGTGAATTGTAAAAAAAGTGAAATTCATTTACCACATTTAGAGTTAAAAATGTTTATTCAAAGTATTTAATTATGAGAAAGGGGTAGGAATTACACCTAAATATTACTAATTATTCTTGGATGAATATATCTCAGTCTTAAATTATCCTAAATTATAATTTATGGAAATTTGGATACTCATTCTCATGAAATCGACCATATATTAGAAAAATCAATTAGGAAATTTCATAGATGTCCCTCCACTAAATTATAACATTGCACCCCTTATCCTCTCATGATCACAAAATTTAAGAATTCTAGAACTTTTAATAACTACTTAAAAAGATCATAGATTCTATCCCTTCAATATAGATCTTATATTGTTCTCTTAATACTATTATTTCAATTCATATTGTGTGCGCCAGAGGACATCTCTCAAATAATATATAAAAATATTAACTGGACTCTACCATTTTTATTTCTAATTATAATTACACTAAATATGATTTATCATTGATAAAATTATGAATGAAGTATAATAAAAATATATATTTTATTATGATGATGGGATATCCACTTCACACATATTTTCTATGAATTGGGATATATAAGTATCCCTCAAGCATATGTGTGGACTACCACCTCTACGTAGCAATATAAATCATTTTCCATAACCATATTTCATGGTATCATATTATGATAGATTCATTGAATTTATATGATATTTATGATTTAATAATTATTCTTTTTAGGGGAATAATTAATTTATTTTATTTTATTTCATCCATCAAAAAACACAGACATCAATTTTGGGCACATACTAACTACCATATCCACAGAGAGCTGTAATTCATTTTCCATAACTGATTCATATGAATGGTTATATAATATATATGATGAATTTATATGATAATTATACCATTATTAACATTATATATGTGAGGTAACTATTATAAAAAATAAATGACAATAACATTCAAACTATAATATATTTGAAAAATGAAGTAGATGACACCTATAAGGATGATGATAATGAAATATTTTTAGAGAATAAGTTCTATGAAGTTTTAAGTGAATTATATATGTTATAATATATATTAATACTATTATATTAAAAAATTATTATAAATTCAAAATTATTATAAAATGGGTTAGAGATCATACAATACAAAATGTGCTTAAAGTAACAGTTTTATGTCACCACCTCATTTTTTTGATTTTTTATGATTTAATTATAGGTTATGAAATTATATAATTTCTCTCTAAAAATTAATGTTTTTTATGAAAATTTTATTTTATATGTTATGTATTATCTATTCATTTTTCTATTATTACATACTCAATAAAATTAAAGAATATGTTTATGGAAAACTGACATTAAAATTAACTTCTTTTGGAATATGTACAGTCCATAATTATATATTATTTAAAATGTTTTCATGAATGATTTCACTTTTCAATAAATATATTTATATATTATTTTACCCATTATTTAATTTCCAAATTTTTTTGAGGATTCAATTTTTCATTTTCAAAACATGGTACTTTTTTAATATTACTAAAAATGAAAAAGGAATTCTCATTTTAACATATACCGCATGAATTTATTTTCTCACCTGGAGGGAATATATATTAGTTGAATCTTCCTTTATACATTTACTTTTATTCATCAATTAATTTTTTAAATAATATTTATGATGTATTTATATTAAAAATACGTGATTTAAAAATTAAATGCATATTTTCCAAATAAAAATTTCGTGTGATATTTTAAAGTTATATTAATATAAAAAAACAACCTTTTATATTTTATATTATTTATATGGGATATAATAAAATTATATCATAATTATTCTTTCACTCTAAGGTTTATATTTATGATAATAAAATAATTGTGGTTCCTCTTTTATTTTCCATGTGTTAAAATTTTATGTAATGATAAATATGTTCTTGATATTGTTTGATATATATTAATGTATTATAATTATGTGTCTGTATAGTTATTTATATCCATAAAATTCATTAGGTAATGAAATTTTTTTTTATAGTCTAAATGGGTACATGGGAGGTTATCCAAGCCCAAAATATGTTATAAATATTTAATCTATAGAGTAAAATAGGGTATAGAACTGGTGATCCACATCCCAAGAGTGGGTACCCCAGAGGTAATCCTATGATAAACTAGGTAGATAGTTTTTTATCCCAAGACCAACTGGTGATTAATGTTTTTGTAGGTGGTATTTATAAGGCCACAGCCTTAAACCTTACTTAATCTTGAGTTATTACAAGATTACACATTGAGGATCTTTTTAGGTTTAGAGTTTTAGAGAATTAGATCATGAAACCTTCATTACATTCCACATTTAAACAAAGTGGTTACATAAAAGACAATATTCATTCTTCCCATCAACGGAAACATATTTAAAATAAAACACGAATTCTTTATTGACACATCCTTGACACTATCATCACATCATGTACCTTTCCCTTGACCAGTGAAAAACATTTCAAAAACTTGGGATGAGCATAAATAGCTCAGTAAGGGTTATAAAAATATGGAAAGGAAACATGAGTTCATATATACATAAGAATGAAATCATACTTTACCCATAAAACATGGTCACTTTAACATACCTCATCAAACCACAAATAAATCATATAAATCATAAGACATAAAGGTAACTTGAGGCATTCATAACATTCTTACGTAGGGATTAACCCTCTTGGTTACATTTGGAATACCCATCACAGTATATTCCCTAAATCTCTTCGGAGAAACCTTAACATTTCACTCCTTCACGTTACCCAATGCATTGGAGAGCTATATCGGGCTCAACCGCCCATAGTTTATCACGAAACCACACATTTTCATAACAATTCCCAAGAAACATAACATAAATGTATCACATAAAACATTCATAAAGGAAATATAACATTTCCACATTTTAATCACAATATAACATTTTAGGATATTGAAATAATGAATCCATAAAAAACCATTTTCAAAACCATTTAAAACATTTAATAAATAGATTTTTGAATCAAAGTGTCCCATACCACCTTGAATATTTTAACATTTTAAACCATTAATATCCATATAAGTAAATACTTAAAACCATTTTGAAAACATGGATATTAATAAGAACAAATCATTAAAACATTTAAATCGATATTTTGGTTAAAGGGTTTTTACCAAAATTAGAGACACTTGAATACAATAATTGAGGAATAAAATTTAATCATAACTTTATAATATCATGATAATAAATTGATTCATGATATAATATTCCAAAGGACAGTATATACACCATATAAGAGTGAATTGGTGCATAAAAACAATGAAGTCTCAATAGAGATGTAAAATGTGATGAAATCCCTTATAAAGAAGATATCCTTAAATTAAGGATAAATCAATCTCAAAATTATGTGTGACAAATATAAATACACCCAATATAATTGTATATTAAGTGTAAAACAATAAAAGTTCATTCACACATATTCAAAGGATGACATATTCAATAACTACATGATGAACCCAAAGAAATCGAAATTGGGTTAAAAAGTTCCCTTGGTAAAATTCGACATCCTAACGGCGTCACTTCAAAAATTCAGAAAATGAGTTGATGAGAGATAAAAATGGCATCTCACAACATGGACATAAAATTTACATCAATAAGGATATAAAAGAACATATACCAACATAATAGTATGTGAATTAAAAGACATAACAAAAGAAGTATTTTAAAAAGCGGAGGGTGAAAGGTCCCCTTACCGAGTTGGGTAACTTTCGAAACATACACTACATGGAAGAAGGGTCACACAATTAATATGTTAATAACCATAAATGAAATTATAATACACAAAGTGTATAATAATGTGAAGTACATACACCACTCAAAGGAAATTGTGGAAAATGTATCATAAATCTCACGGGAAAAAAAGTGAGATGAAAAATCCCTTACAAAAACTCGGCAGCCTAACGGCGCCAGTTAAAACTTCCAAAATGGGTTGATTAGATGAAATAGGGCCTGTCATCATATTAACATAAAGTTTACATAAATAGTAATATAAAATAACATCCCCCAACATAACAAAGAGGAGCTTAAAATAAGTGACATAAAGTAGAGTACTTAAAAAGGAAGAGAGAGGTTAGATCTCTTACGAAAATTCGGCAGCCTAACGGCGCCACTCAAAACTTCCAAAATGGATTGATGAGAGAGAATAGGGTATCTCATCATATGTACATAAAAATTAAATTAAGAGTAATATAAAAGAACATCCCAATCACAAGAAATATGAGCATAAAAGGAATGACATAAAAGAGTGTACTTAAAAAGAAAGAGAGGAGTAGGATCCCTTACCTCAGGTCCGACTTGACTCGATCGTTCTTTAATCTCCTGAATAATAAACTTGAGTTAATCTCTACTTCCTTAAGAACATTTTTCAAGTTCATTATTCCTTTTATAACACTTATTACCAAGTCATAAACATTATGTAATCATTTAAGTTAATAATATTTGTTTTGTCGATATTTGGTTCTTAAGTCCAAAGTGGACTTCTTACAATTACATGTTGTTCGTGTGGCCAAATTTTAATTATATTAAAAATTGTATTCATGATTTAGATATCATATATATCATATATATCCAGTATATTCATGCATTTATAATATTACATAACATTTATAGTTAAGAAATGAAATGCACCGTTCATGGAGACGGTAAGCCGTACGTACGCATGAACGCTACTTCCAGTTCTATTTCAAATTTAATGGAATTAAAACATAATGATACATAATATTATTTTAATTACAGTATGGTATCATATATAATATCATTAAATATATCCTTTATACGTACCACATATGGTATTAATGAATCAAATCACTTTGAGGGGGTGGTAGTCCGCACTTCCTTAAATGAATATATCGCGTTTACCCATAATGGAAACCATAAAGGTATGCCATAAATGAAAAATACAGAAGCTCAAGTAAAACATAAACATATTAGATATCATATATAAATATAGTGTCCTCTTAATGGCCACTTTTAAGGTGTTAGAAGAATGTTGAACAATCATCGTTTCGGGAGGCAGAAATTCGCCATCCACAGAAACAATATGTTCTTTAACCATTAGATGTAGGTGTGTATAAGTGTAGCTCTAATCCTTCTTATAACAACATCCTAGTATATTGAAGATACTGTAGTTCTTACAAAATAAAAGAATAAAAAGAGTTTAGGGGGTTGGAGAAGTAAAATAAAACAAAAGGACACAAGTGAAGACATTACCTTAAAATCGGGTAACTTCCTTTGATTTGAGCTCAAAGGCTTCCTTGGAAAGGATTATTACCAAATTTAGGCTTCAAGGAGTTAGATAGGGATGTGAAGAGACAAAATGGGCAGGGGTTGGCCGAGCCAAAGGCTTTGGAAGTGTGGGTAAGTAGGTAGAGGTGGGGGCCTTTTATAAGAGGAGAGGAGGGGCACTCTTGGAAGGTAAAGAAAAGTCACTTTATTTTAAAATGGTATTCGGATTTAAGAGGTCCCACATTGATGTGTTTCGAGGATAAGGTGATAAGGGTTAGAAATAAACTCATCCAATAGGTTTTGTACATGTGTAGGTCTTTTATATTACATTATCTTTCCATTTTATTTAAATCGTTAAATAATGAGGTCATCGCTGCATCATCATGATGTCATAAATAATTTAATTTATTTAATGTCTAAAAATTATAAAAAAATACTATGAAATAGGAAATATTTTTAGCTTTAAAATGAATATTTATAGTCAAAAATTTTATTTGTATAACCCCATGTAAAAATATTTTTAGTAAAACATTTCATGTTTGTCTCATTTTTACATTAACTTTAAATAAAAAGATATTAATGTCATTTTCCAACCAAAGTGGCTTCATGGGGTCCCCAAGTTGACCCATGGGTTTTATTGGTTGGAAATGACACATCCAATGAGGTTAGGACAGGTGTAAAGTTCATTTCATATTATTAAAATATTATTTTTACCTTAAACTACACTAATTACCTCTAATCGCGATTAAAAACTTAATAATTTACTATTCACCAAAAAATTATTTTTATCCCATTGAAACACATTTTACTTATTAATGAAAACCATGTATGTCATATTTTTGAAATTCAAAACACAAAGATGGAAAAATTTCATTTAAACGGAAAAATAAGTTTTTATAAGTACCACTTAGTGGTTTCACTATTCATCAAAAATTGAAGTTTTTCAAAAAAATCCCAAAAATTCACCATAAGCTATATTTGATATTCCGAATTCAAAAATGAAGTCTATTTTACAAAATTAAAGACATATAAGTCACATTAAATAATTTAATAATTAATTCCCGATGTCAGAGCAAATAGCGTGTTTTTATGAAGCAATAAGTATCAAAAGATTGACACTAGTTTAAGTCTGATTTCAAAGTGAAATTAATTCCAATGACCACTATTGTATTTAATGGTAAAAATATATTCTAATTTCACTTTAAAACCAATTCAAAAGATAATCTAATCATATAAATAAATTAGATTAAAAAGAGGTTTTGAATTAAAATACAACATTTTACACTATTCATTAAAAAATGACCTTTATCAGAAAGATACCAAAAATTTACACAAAGTAAATTTTGATGTCCCAATTCTTAAGAAGAGTTTTATTTGGTCCAAAAGGATTTATAAGAGTGAACAAAACTATATTTAATGACGGTTCTCCATCAAAAGGCGATAAGTGAACCTTTTGTGAAAACTAGGGCATATACGCCTAAAATTGAATTCTTTCCATATTTTATGCCTTTATCTTTTATTGGATAAATGTAAAAACATTTAAAAACATATATAATCATATTTTAGTTATTTATATCCATTCCCTCCAATATAACGGCTGCATGTTAACTACCATTTAAAATAATATTATTTTATTATTAGAGTGCAACGTAAGATTCCCAAGAAACTCGTTGTTGCGTGTTGGGTACGCCATCGAGCATACCGTCCCCTTTAAAGTCATATTAATATTTTATTCACAAATATGGATAAATATGAAAATTTCATATTCTTTATTTACCTGGGGTGTTACATCCTTCCCCCCTTTTGGGAATTGCGTCCTCGCAATTTTTATAATTGAGCTTGGAAACATCCTTGAAAGTCCCACATCAGAACAAGAGTCGGTAAAACAATCACTTTAAAATAAAGGAAGGCAAGTACAAAGGTCACCCGATTTAACCCATATGTAGAAAAACAAGGACATGGAAGAAAAAGAAAAGGGTAATGTTATTGAGTGAGAGTGATAGTAAACATATCTAGGAGAAAGTTAACCATAAGAAAATCACAAACTTGTGATGGGTTAAACAGTATTCGATTCCCCGGTAGGAAAAGTTAATATACAACATTTTTGTTTTAAGTTACTTTTTATTGAGGAATTTATTCATAAGGAAACATAATCACTTATCATGTTGACTTTCAACTTTTACTAGATTCCTTAATCAAACTCATATTTTTTCCAAAAGACGAGTATTTAGGGAGACTTGTTCGCATTACGAGTACTATAATAAACTTCTAGAGAATCCCCTAATACACCAAAGAGAACTATATACATCCCATGTCTTTAGGCTTTAAACAAAACCAAAACCAAAAAGGTTTGTACAAGGTCAGATAATCCAGAAAAGGATAACCCATTAAAAAGAAAATCTATGCTTAATCTCCAAAATTTGTCCAACAAAACCCAAAGTTCAACGAGGACCATCCGATAAACAATTTGTCAATAAAATTCTTTAAATTAAACAAATCTAAGATTGAAACCCAAATATTTGAAGGATTTAGTCACATAGTATTCCAAGTTAAATCGTAACATTTATCTCTAAACTACATTAGTTGCACCTAAAGTCTCGTATTGAAAAGTAATTAACCTAATCACATATCCTCCATGATAGGTTAATCATTTTCATAAATAAACCAAAACCAACTTACTCTTAATTCATAAAATCATATAACTAAAAAGAATCAGTCAAACTAACCATCGACTTCACGTATTCCAGTGGTAGGCGATAAATACCAGTCGCACTTTGGTTGTGGGTTCGATTCCCACAGCTTTGTCCGACGTGACGGGTTGTCACACGGTCTGCGTGTTTTCCTTTTTCCAAAACTATATAATTCTTAAATCATTCCCCAAAAAAGAGATAAAATCATCAAAAATGATCATAAAATATTTTAACCTCAAGTTTATCTCATGCCTTTCATTTACCAGTATATCATATAATAACCCATAATTACCTCAAAAGTAAGGATCATATAAACTCTAATGGTTACCTTTATAATTATTACCTGAACTTCCACATCGATTGGTCATCTCGTACATGATGCATTACAGATCATACCAAGGTTCAAGTGGTTGATCATGACTCCTTGCTAGTTGGTTTAGAACAACCACGAGTTTCCTCATTGAATCCCCCATTTCATCCAGTTTCTTAATCAGAGAACCACCACAGTTTCCTTCAAACCTATTGTCACTTTGGTGCCTACTAGATCCATCCATTTACTAAAACCAAAAAGGTCAGTGTGAGTATATCAACAAAACCATCATGTACTAATGAGGAAGATAAACACTAAGATATACTTACTCATTCACTTTATCTAAAACTAGGACTCTTTCTGAAATCCTAACCATTATGGTAATGTCACTTATGCTTAAAGAATACCCTAACCTCTAAAGTTATCTAAACCGACCTTTGATACCAACTATAAGGCCCCAGCCTTAAACCTTACTTAATCTTGAGTTATTACAAGATTACACATTGAGGATCTTTTTAGGTTTAGAGTTTTAGAGAATTAGATCATGAAACATGCATTACATTCCTCATTTAAACAAAGTGGTTACATAAAAGACAATATTCATTCTTCCCATCAACGAAAACATATTTAAAATAAAACACGGATTCTTTCTTGACACATCCTTGACACTATCATCACATCATGTACCTTTCCCTTGACGTGTGAAAAACATTTCGAAAACTTGGGATGAGCATAAAAAGCTCAGTAAGGGTTATAAAAATATGGAAAGGAAACATTAGTTCATATATACATAAGAATGAAATCATACTTTACCCATAAAACATAGGCACTTTAACATACCTCATCAAACCATGAATAAATCATTGAAATCATAAGACATAAAGGTAACTTGAGGAATTCATAACATTTATACATAGGGAGTAACCCTCTTGGTTACCTTTGGAATACCCATCACAGTATATTCCCTAAATCTCTTCGGAGAAACCTTAACGTTTCACTCCTTCGCGTTACCCAATGCATTGGAGAGCTATATCAGGCTCACCCGCCCTTAGTTTATCACGGAACCACCCGTTTTCATAACAATGCCGAAGAACCATAACATAAATGTATCACATAAAACATTCATAAAGGAAATATAACATTTCCACATTTCAATCACAATATAACATTTTAGGATATTGAAATAATGAATCCATAAAAAACCATTTTCAAACCCATTTAAAACATTTAATAAAGAGATTTTTGAATCAAAGTGTCACATACCACCTAAAAGCTTTTAAAATTTTAAACCATTAATATCCATATAATTAAATCCTTAAAACCATTTTGAAAACATGGATATTAATAAGAACAAATCATTAAAACATTTAAAGTGATATTTTGGTTAAAGGGTTTTTACCAAAATTAGAGACACTTGAATACAATAATTGAGGAATAACATTTAATCAGAATTTTATAATATCATGAGAATAAATGGATTCATGATATAATATTCCAAAGGACAGTATATACACCATATAAGAGTGAATTGGTGCATAACAACAATTAAGTCTCAATAGAGATGTAAAATGTGATGAAATCCCTTATAAAGAAGGTATCCTTAATTTAAGGATAAATCAATCTCAAAATTATGTGTGAAAAATATAAATACACCCAATATAATTTGATATTAAGTGTAAAACAATAAATTTTCATTCACACATATTCAAAGGATGACATATTCAATAACTACATGTTTAACCCAAAGAAATCGAAATTGGGTTAAAAAGTTCCCTTGGTAAAATTCGACAGCCTAACGGCGTCACTTCAAAAATTCAGAAAACGAGTTGATGAGAGATAAAAAGGGAATCTCATCACTTGGACATAAAATTTACATCAATAAGGATATAAAAGAACATATCCCAACATAATAGTATGTGAATTAAAATACATAACAAAAGAAGTCTTTTAAAAAGAGGGGGGTGAAAGGTCCCCTTACCGAGTTGGGTAACTTTTGAAACGTATACCCCATGGAATAAGGGTCATACAATGAAGATGTTAATACCCATAAATGAAATTATACTAAAAAAAGTGTATAATAATGGGCAGTACATACACCACTCAAAGGAAATTATGGAAAATGTATCATAAATCTCATGGGAATAAAAGTGACATGAAAAATCCCTTACGAAAACTCGGCAGCCTAACGGCGCCATTTAAAACATCCAAAATGGATTTATGAGATGAAATAGGGTCTCTCATCATATTAACATAATGTTTAAATAATTAGTAATATAAAATAACATCCCCCAACATAACAAAGAGGAGCTTAAAATAAGTGACATAAAGGAGAGTAATTAAAAAGAAAGAGAGAGGTTAGATCTCTTACGAAACTTCGACAGCCTAACGGCGCCACTCAAAACTTCCAAAATGGATTGATGAGAGAGAATAGGGTCTCTCATCATATGTACATAAAAATTACTGTAAGAGTAATATAAAATAACATCCCAATCACAAGAAATATGAGCTTAAAAGGAATGACATAAAAGAGTGTACTTAAAAAGAAAGAGAGGAGTATGATCCCTTACCTCGGGTCCGACTTGACTCGATCGTTCTTTAATCTCCTGAATAATAAACTTGAGTTAATTTATAATTCCTTAAGAACATTTTTCAAGTTCATTATTCCTTTTATATCACTTATTACCATGTCATAAACATTATGTAATCATTTAAGTTAATAATATTTGTTTTGCCGATATTTGGTTCTTAAGTCGAAAGTGGACTTCTTACAATTACATGTTGTTCGTGTGGCCAAATGTTCATTATATCCAGAATTGTATTCATGATTTAGATATCATATATATCATATATATCCAGTATATTAATGTATTTATAATATTACATAACATTTAGAGTTAAGAAATGAAATGCACTGTTCATGGAGCCGGTAAGCCGTACGTACACATGAACGCTACTTCCAGTTCTATTTCATATTTAATGGAATTAAAACATAATGATACATAATATTATTTTAATTCCAGTATGGTATCATATATAATATCATTAAATATATCCTTTATACGTACCACATATGGTATTAACGAATCAAATCACTTTGAGGGGGCGGTAGTCCGCACTTCCTTAAATGAAGATATCGCGTTTACCCATAATGGAAACCATAAAGGTATGACATAAATGAAAAATATAGAAGCTTAAGTAAAACATAAACATATTAGATATCATATATAAATATAGTTTCATATTAATGTCCACCTTTGAAGGTGTTAGAAGAATTTTGAACAATCATCATTTCGGGAGGCAGAAATTCGCCATCCACGGAAACAGTATGATCTTTAACCATTAGATGTAGGTGTGTGTAAGTGTAGCTCGAATCCTTCTTATAAAAAAATCCTAGTATATTTAAGATACTTTAGTTGTTACAAAAGAAAAGAATAAAAAGATTTTAGGGGGTTGGAGAAGTAAAATAAAACAAAAGGACTCAAGTGAAGACATTACCTTAAAATCGGGTAACTTCCTTTGATTTGAGCTCAAAGGCTTCCTTGGAAGGGATTCTGCCCAAAGTGAGGCTTAAAGTAGTTAGAGAGGGATGTGGAGAGACAAAATGGGCAGGGTTTGGCCGAGCCAAAGGCTTTGGAAGTGTGGGTAAGGAGGCAGAGGTGGGGGCCTTTTATAAGAGGAGAGGAGGGGCACTCTTGGAAGGTAAAGAAAAGTCACTTTATTTTAAAATGGTATTCGGATTTAAGAGGTCCCACATTGATGTGTTTAGAGGATAAGGTTCTAAGGGTTAGAAATACACTCATCCAATAGGTTTTGGACATGTGTAGGTCTTAGATATTACATTAGCTTTCCATTTTATTTAAATCGTTAAATAATGAGGTCATCGCTGCATCATCATGATGTCATAAATAATTTAATTTATTTAATGTCTAAAAATTATAAAAAAAATACTATGATGTAGGAAATCTTTTTATCTTTCCAATTAATATTTATAGTCAAAAATAATATTTTTATAACACCATGTAAAAATTGTTTTAGTAAAACATTTCATGTTTGTCTCATTTTTACTTTTAAATAAAAAGATATTAATGTCATTTTCCAACCAAAGTGGCTTCATGGGGTCCCCAAGTTGACCCATGGGTTGTCTTGGTCGCCCATTACACATCCAATGAGTTTAGGACATGTGTAAAGTTCATTTCATATTATTAAAACATTATTTTTACCTTAAACTACACTAATTTCCTCTAATCGCGATTAAAAACTTAATAAGTTACTATTCACCAAAAAATTATTTTTATCCCATTGAACCACATTTTACTTCTTAATGAAAACCATGTATGCCGGATTTTTGAAATTAAAAACACAAAGATGGATAATTTTCATTTAAACGGAAAAATTAGTTTTTATAAGTACCACTTAGTGGTTTCACTATTCATCAAAAATTGAAGTTTTTCAGAAAAATCCCAAAAATTCACCCTAAGATATATTTGATATTCCAAATTCAAAAATGAAGTCTATTTTACAAAATTCAAAACATATAAGTCACATTAATTAATTTAATAATTAATTCCCGCTGTCAGAGCAAATAGCGTGTATTTATGAAACAATAAGTATCAAAAGATTGACACTAGTTTAAATCTGATTTCAAAGTGAAATTAATTCCAACGAACACTATTGGATTTCATGGTAAAAGTATATTATAATTTCACTTTAAAACCAATTCAAAATATAATCTAATCATATAAATAAATTAGATTAAAAATAGGTTTTGAATTAAAATACAACATTTTACACTATTCATTAAAAAATGAAATTTATTAGAAAGATACCAAAAATTTACACAAAGTAAATTTTGATGTCCCAATTATTAAGAAGAGTTTTATTTGGTCCAAAAGGATGTATAAGAGTGAACAAAAATATATTTAATGACGGTTCTCCATCAAAAGGCGATAAGTGAACCTTTAGTGAAAACTAGGGCATATACGCCTAAAATTGAATTCTTTCCGTATTTTATGCCTTTATCTTTTATTGGATAAATGTAAAAACATTTAAAAACATATATAATCATATTTTAGTTATTTCTATCCATTCCCTCCAACACAACGGCTACATGTTAACTACCATTTAAAATAATATTATTTTATTATTAGAGTGCAAAGTAAGATTCCCAAGAAACTTGTTGTTGCGTGTTGGGTACACCATCGAGCATAGCGTCCCCTTTAAAGTCATATTAATATTTTATTCACAAATATGGATAAATATGAAAATGTCATATTCTTTATTTACCTGGGGTGTTACAGTATTGAATTTTTTTTCTAGGATTATGACTATTCTACACATTATTCCAATCGAACACCTTATTACCTTCCTTAAGGTATTAATTGTCTCTATTTTGGGTATCCCTTTTTTATTTTGGAGAATTATTTTCTTCTTAGGGATGGAGAGCCATTGTAGAGGAAATTACAAAAATATATTGGATGTATGTTTGAAATAATATAGTCTAGTTTTAAATTTTTATGTGTATTTATTGGGTTCTCATTCTATTCCCATAGCCCCAAAAATTGGTTTGGGGATTTTCAATGGGAAACTAAATAGTGTACTAATTTCGGAACATTGTAAAGTCATGAATGGGTAAGATGTGAACTAGTTTCATAGAATATTTTTCGATTATCATTAAATAAATTAAAATATACAATCCATTAAACAATTACCCATATATATTGGGTAAATTTATATTTAATTTAATTATAGGGAAATCATTTTTATGATACATGAAATTCATTGATTTCACATCCTGATAGGGATACCCATCATAATTTTTTTATGCTCCATAATTTTAAACATGTTTTATGTGTAAAAAATTTCTGTTTTGGAGTGTGCACGACTCCCTTCTAATGTTTTATGGAAATTTTGGGTGACTTGGGGTGATATAAAAAATTTGGATCACTTATTTGACTGTTTCAATCTAATGGATTTTATCTCACATATCCTTGGTAAATAGTCATCATTATACTTTATTGTTGTTGGTCACAATATTAGTGTTTTCTATATATGTGATTCATATTGTGATCAGTTAGTTTTTTCTATCGATCTATTATAGTTTTCATTCATAACATATATTTTGAAGAATGAACTATTTTAAAAATATATTTTTTTTTATGGTGTATTGGTTTTCATTATTCTTGATATAGATGTATTTAGTTGAGTGGTTCTAATTTTTGAATTTTAATATGTTATTTTAAACTAGTTTGTGTTGTGGAAGGAAAATTAATTTTTTGAAATTTTAATTGATTTTTGGGAATGTATTCCCATTTTTATGGGATTTATCATTAAGAATAATATTTTTTTTGGAATAAAAATTTAATAAATGTTTTTCATGGATTTGGAATACTTTTGAAAAAAATATCACGTTAGGAATAATGGCTTTGCAGAGACAAGGACATGTCACTTAATGTATGTTAATACCCAGCAGTTTTTACAATATCAACAGAATGTATATGTATACAATATTACTAGGAACCAACATATTTCTGTTTAAGGATTCCAATATATGAATTATGTATTCCCTTCGACTAGAGACCAAATGGTGTATTTTTCAATTATACCTAATTAACCACATGATTGATTATTTTTTGGACATTTTCACACATGTTTATCTTAGGGTTTATCCAAGGTTGGTTTCTCCTATTATTAGATGATTTATTTTATGATTTAAATATTCCAAGACTTTTCAAATATTTAGTTCATTTACAAAAAAAATTTCTAACAAATTTTTTTAATTAATGACATGCTTAATAAAATGGGGGTTTTAACTATTACTTGTAAATTCATGATATTATAACATGAATATATTAATTGGTGGTATTTGACTGATATTTTATCTTACACGGTACTTTTTCTATTCGGTGGTTGTAAACCACGTTTTTTAGTACTCACATAATGATAATGTAATTTTTTTAATATTCAAAGTTCTCTCATTCATTTGTCCCTTTCTAGTGGGATGTTATGGGGGCTATGGATTTTCATATAGAAACATGTTTAGTCCAGTCTTTATTAACTTCATAGTTCGTCCTGTTTGGTTTTATTTTTATTTCTCATGGATGTTCAGTTTTTTTTCAACATTTTACAATGATTTTTCATCATTTTAAATGATACATGTGGTTGTTTTATGTTTTCACCGTGTAGATGATCATTTTGTGTGGCTTGTTTAGTTCACCTTATTTGGATCATTACAAAATGGTTTTAGAGGTAATTCCCTACCCAAAGTATCTTTGAAACAGAATATGTTTGGTTTGGAGTATTTATAGAATGGAGTTAAGAAAATAAAAATTCATTTAGTTTTTCTTGAAATTGGTCTGGAATAGATCAATTTCATGTCTTAATCTAAGTTACCATGGGTGGTTAGGTATTTTTTTCCTAGCCCTATAATTAATGGGTGAGGATTTTTGAATGAACTAGATATTAGGTTCTTTAAAATTGATATATTCCTTCATTTTTTGTTCTTTTTTTAATGAAATTATGATTTTCTTAAATTCATATCATTTTAATGCACTAATATGGATACCTAATGTTTTTTTAACTATTTTGGAATCTACTCATGATGGATTGGTTTGGGGCTTATGATTATTTGATAGTGACTCATAGAATAGATCATCAAAATACGAGGGAGCAATGATATGGGTTCCAAAGGATAATCATATGGAGTACCCTTATTTGGTAGAAAATGTAACACCTTGAATTTGGACTCATGGTCATGGTGGTGTCGGGAACCTGTGATGAGTAGTGGGTCAGGGATTAAAATGTATTAAGTTATAACCACCTATGTTCTTTGGTGTCATTATACCCCATGATTAATAATATTTTCAGGAGTATATTGATAAGATATTAAAATTTTTAAAGATTTATGAGGAATATATGGTTAATTTTGTCAAATATATTCTTGATGTACCAGGATGGATATGTTGGGAATCATTTACATAATCATACATTCATGAAGATATAAACTGGGTATAATTCAATAAAATCATCAGCCATTTATTCTATCTGGAGAGATTATGAGGGGAAAACACCCAGGAAATTTTTACCTTATGATAAACAGAAAATACCATTATGCAGTACTCTACCCATTTTTTTGAGTTTTTGAACCAAACAATAGGATCTAGCCACCAATGATTACCGAAATAATTTGAGGTTTGAGTTTTTTTTAGGGTTATATTCGATCAATGTTGATTCTCATGTCCATTCCATCCATAGGTTGGGTTTGTAAAATGACATTTTTTAAGAGGATTAAATGTCTAGAAAAACATGTTTGAAAAGATATTTTGTTGGTATTATCTTTAGCTTGGTTGTATCTTCTGTCTAAAAAGTTATCTTAAAGGTAGTGAGTTTTCTTTAGGACCATTTTAGGGGTCTTCATCTAGAAATTAGTAGGTTTTTTATCAATGTGAAAGTTCTGGTAATACCAATAAGAATTCATATAGGATTCCAATAATTGTAATCATCTTGGATATTGAAACTATATGAAACATTTTTGTGAATGGATATCCTAAGATTGTAATAATAGATGCACTCTCAAAAATTGTTCGTAAGTTTATATTGATACTTCAATGTGTGGTGGGTCTTATCCTTAATCTAACGGGATTGTTCATGTGTCTATGAAATATTATAGAGGATATGATAACCAAAATTATTATGTGGTGGAGTATAAACTTGAGGAATCTGATGTATTTTTATCTATAAATTTATATATTACGTTCATTTAATATTCTATGGTGACAGATTAGTTTGATAAATGTTATAGTCATTATTTTATATCATAAATGTCAGTATATATATTGTATTCCCATAAAAATCTTATTCCAATCTATATATATATCATTATTTTCCTTTGGTAAAGTCATCGTAATGTGGATTCAGGTGTCCAATATGATCAGTGACAATAGAAGGTCGTGAGGTGAAGTGGTAATTCATAGTTCTCATTCATGATATTTATGACTTGGTTATTAGCATGGATTGGTTTAGCATCCTTAAGGTCGATATTTATTTATATATTGTTGAAGTTTATTTTATTTAACCACTTTTCATATTTCATTTATTTTAGGGTGAGTGGGACTCCATGTCTTGGATAGTGGGGCTCATATTTCCTTACACAGGGGTGATCTCCAGTCAGGTGTCAAAATTACTCCAGGATTTCATTGAACCTTTATCGAGTAATCCACTTTTTATGGTTGTGTGTGTACCCCAAAGAAATTAGATAGGATTTTTTTGTTTTAAATACATATATATATGATGATTGTACCATTTATGTTCAACATAGTATGATTCCACTTTCTATTTCATCCTATTGTATAGAGCTATCAATGTTGATAGAACTTAAGGTACAAAAATTTGTTCTTGTGGCCATGGTATTTATTCTTCCAATCATTCCACCATTATCTTCACATATCATCATTAGTAAGAATTGATAAGGTAGAATTAGAATTTTTATTGATTATTTAAATCTAAATTAGGTGACCATAATGAAAAAATATTACTTTTCTAAGATTGATCATCTAATTGACCAGGTTGGAGGGGCTCTTTGGTTTTATATGAATGATCATTGATTAAAGTACCATAATTTGATAGTCTAAGAAGGGGAAATACCTATGATAGTATTTTGGAGTTAGTATTGGATTTTTTAGTTTATTTTTATGCTTTTGGGTCTAACTAATTATCCTATTATGTTTATATATTTGATAAATCATATCATTCATCGGTTTATAGACACTATTATTGGTGTTCGTGGGGGATAT
Source organism: Viscum album (assembly GCA_963277665.1). Classification (NCBI taxonomy): domain Eukaryota; kingdom Viridiplantae; phylum Streptophyta; class Magnoliopsida; order Santalales; family Viscaceae; genus Viscum; species Viscum album. The sequence goes on along the minus strand of OY728120.1, from coordinate 1,292,031,121 downwards.
TTTGGTTAACTCTATGATAGAGTGGGAGCACCAGGAAAATTTAATTATCATTATTATAACATTATGGGAATATAGACTATATGGAAATCATTAAAATTTGTAGTTATAGATTAAATAAGGTGTTTTTCTAAGTAATTTTATATTTCAGGCATGAGTCTTAGTGAATCCCAAGAATATACTTTCCATTATTTCCTAGGAACATCCTTGAAATATTTTTATAATTTGATTTATCTTGGAGTTCATTGATATTATATATTGTTCCTTAGGAGAATTTATTCTACGATTGTAGCTGAAAATCCTAAGGGTGTATTTTTTTGGGGAATGAAAAATGACTTATTACGTTTGATGAAATGAAGGTGATATTGAATTCAGCTCCATTTTTTATTCCTTTGGAACTAGGTTTGGGTAATGAAGTTTTCTATGATTCTTATTGCATTATTTTTGTGTGTGTCTTGTAACTTGGGATATATTTAGTAGCCTATAACTCTCTCAAGTTAAGGTTTCATGTGTGGAAATACCCTACCCACAATCCTTATTTAGAATCAATTATGCATGTTCCAAAATGGTGGAATCACAAATTATTTTATGTTACGCTTACTATATATTATGATCATAATATCCTGAGATATATTATTATCCAAAGGGGAGTGATCATGATACAGATACACTGGGTGGAGTTTCTTTAGACCATTGATTTCGATAATGTGTAAACTCATGGAAAATGGGATGTGGTTGTAGATATGATGAGAAGGTAATTATACATATATGTCATTATAGAATTTGTGGAAGAGTTTTGGAAAATAGTTATTTACTGGTAATTGTTTTGGTAATGGAAGTTACTATTGGGGTGTTATATTATTTTTCATCTAGGAGGACCCATCATTTGATGAGTGTGTTTATATCAAGAAGTCATTTGAACCTACATACCATAAATTTTTGAAAATATTCATGGTAGCGATAACTCAGATGAGTAGTCACATCTCTTAGTGGTGCTTCATGTTTCAAAAATATGTTTATTGTTTCAATTTCATTGATTTTGGAGTTTACAGGTAGTGTACACTGTTCATGTTTGTCCCTACACTAATGTACTACCAATATGTTTTATATATTTTGACATTAGTATTATTTTCTATTGATGTGTTAGTCAATTACAAATTTTTAATCATTGTTTCTTACATGTCATAGAAATAATGGAATGAATCCAATTCCCCAAATTTTATTGTATCCCTTACCCACTCCAATATGGATATGGTATTTTTTTTTATTTGTCTAATTTGGATTAGAAAACATTCTTATTGGTAAGGAATCCATATCGATGATCATTGATTGATTCAAAAAATTCATTACTTTTCCTCCCTATTAAGGAGACAAAAATTAGCTCAAAATTTAGAATTGAATGTAAGAGATATTATGAGACATTACTAGGTACCCTTTTTTGATATTTATTATTAGGATGGGAGGTTCAAATCCCTTTTTTTGATATATTTTTAGGAGGTGATATGTTTTTATTTGAAATTGAAATTGAAATTTCCTCCATTGAAGGATTTGAAAATGAATAGGTCTATCCAGATTACTGAGGATATGCTCGGGGCATGTTGGCTTGATTTAAATAGTTCATAAGAAAAGAATTATTCTTTAGTATATACATCGATAAAAATGATTCCCATTAAGGCTTTGTATAGGTGTCCATGTAGATCTCCCATGTGCTGGGAAGATATGGGATTATAGTCCATAAATAGACGATGACTTCTATAGGAGATAACATAATAGGTGTAGTTGATTCGACATCGATTGGTCAGGTAAAAGAGTCATCATAAATATTAGGATGACTATTGAAGTAAGCCACTAGAGTTTGATGTTGATGATCTAGTATTTTATAGAGTTTAACATTTCTTTGGATATCATCAGTAAGACAAATTAGTATGTTGTCATCATGGGGGTTTATCCCCATTGAGATCATTGTACAACTTGGAAGGGTGGAATATGTTTTGGTGTTAGAATCATGTTTGATTCTATCCATTACACTTTTCATGTTTCACAGATGTGGTGGTTTCAATTGGATCATTCCATTCTGTTTGACTGAAGGGATGTAGATCATGATATCGAACACGCTGTGGTTGAGAAACCAATTTAGATTATATAACACCAAGAGAATGTACTGTTTTGTAAAAATATTCCATTGGTATTTTTGTAATAGTATTGTAAAAGGGGCATCCATGAGATGTGGGAGATGAAATTTTGGATAATGAACTATTTGGATTAAATTTTTGTTGGTCCATGATCATGAGGACCTTCCATGGATAGAAAGTATTCAGGTAATGAGATGTTATCACACTACTAACATCATTCATATATAATTTAAAAATTTTCTATTTCCCCTCCTTTTTGGTTTCATTGGATGCTTCTCAGGTATAGGGAACCATGGATGGGGAAATGTAATAATTTCCAATGATGCATATCTATTTTAAATAGTTGAGACATGGTTTAATTGAATAAATGATATTATATGGTTCCTTAAGGGTTCAAAGATCAAGAATAATTGGTTCATGTGTATTCTATCTGAAACTAGACTATGCATAGAAAACTAGACATACTCATATCCTTAATGGGTTACATAACATTAACATGTTATAGGGATAATTTCATGAGTCTTGTTCACAGTTGGATCATTTATATGCCTAAAATAACTAATCATCATAAAAGGGTCTATTGGTATTTAATTAAATATATGGAGTCACCCTTTTCATTTTACATGAAATAATTAAAATTAATTTCATGAAATTCATCCATTTTATTCATTTTAGAATCATTCTATTTTGAAGGATGTTGCACACATAAGTATTTTTTACCTGGTACTCAGTCATCCATCCAATGTTTTAAGGAATTTTTATTCATTTTTTGGTTTTCTCCCACCTTAAAGATTCCTATATTATTCATTTTACTCCCATGGTGGTTGTGTCAAATATCTATTATATGTTTTCTCTCTGCTTCTTTATTGTAGTTAGTTGTGGCTGTTGTGTTTGATGCATTTTTTATTCACATTTGTTTATCATGGTGTTTTATATCAATCCTTTATTTTTTTATTCATTATATGTATTCCAAAGGATGAAATTTTTATTTCAAATATTATTTTCAAAATGTGGTAGGTTTATATCATTCATGCGGTATGTCTATCTATGAAAGTGGTTTTATTTCATGAATTTCAATATATTCTTTCGAATTCCTTTCGGATATTGAATTAAAATTCATGTTTTGAAATTTTAAATTCTTTTTTTGAAAGGATACATGTTTATAATGGTTTTTTTATTTAATGATGGATTTAAATTTTTATGATTTTTTTTCTAAATGTGATCATGGATTTAAAATGATTTTGAAAAAAACACTTTGGGGACCTTAGGGGAATCATAAAATAGACATCACACATTAGTGTATGTGATTTGAATATAGGGTTTGAGATATTGATATAATATATTATCACTCAATATTAGTTAGAACCACAATATTCTTGGTATAGTATTATTTTATGTATAGTAATTATTCTTAGAGGATAGAACCCAAATGGTGTTCCTTTACATTTTAATTTTTTTTATAATGGATTATTTCTTGGTTATTTTATCAGATGATATTATTATTTATAATACATGGTTGGGTTTTATAATGATTACCTACTTTCAATTATTTTATACATATTCCAAGAATTTGAAAAAATTGAATTCATTTATATAATACTTATGAAAATGTTTCGTAAACATGATTTATTTTAGTTATTGAACATAATCATTCTTGATATTCAAAATTGATTAGATTATTTTTTTGTATATAATTTTAATTGTGTTCAATATAAAATGTTTCCAATGGTTATTTATAGAATTTTGCTTGGAATTAGTTAAATTTAATGGTAATATTGTCATACAATATGTTATCTTTTCTTCATCTGCCATTATAATTGGATGGTTTGGTGCTATTGACTAGTCTGCATGTTTAGTCTGGTCTGTATTATCTTCCAAGTGTGTCCTGATTTTATTGAAATTATTTGAATAATATATATTTATTCCTCTATTTAATGTTGAACATTTAGTTTTCTTTATTTATCTATGATACATTTTTTTCATTTCTATATCTCACTGTGGTAAAAATCATTCATGATGGCTTGTCAGGTGGACCCAGGATGGTTCATTACAATGAATATATTCATTTAGTATCTTATGCCGATGTTATGATCTCATGGATCATGTTTTTTTATTAATTTTTGGTTAATACAGTTTTAACTACAAATATTTATATCATATATTTTCATTATATTAATTTTTTACAATGAATTTATAATTTTAAACTCTTTTTCTTATACCCTAGTGATCATTATATACATACCTATGATAATTTACTTATATATGAATTTTTTTTATACGGAGTATCATAGATTCCCCTTTATTATGTTAATTATACCCCTGGATGTTAAGAATTTTTTATGTGCAATATATATAAGAAGGGTTCTAGTTGTGAAGTACTTTGTTGGAGATGATTTAGATCTTTTTTTACCTACTGTTTACATATATATATATATATGTATCAATGATAATAAACCTCTATATCTCATTAATTAATTATATTTGATATGTAATTAATGTTAATAAAATAAGATATAATATATTTTTTAAATTTTTGGGTTTCTATAAAATAGAACCACTATGTGAAAAACAAAAAACATGTAAAAAAGATACTAAAAATTCGGTATATTTTACTAAATATATAAATATCACTTTTTATTTTTTAATTATTTTTTATATTAATCATGGATTAATGTCCAATGTATCTCCCCTTAATGTTGAATTAATGGTTCTAATGAATCACCAATCTATGAGCATGACCCTCTTAAAACCCAAGGTATTCTAGTACTATTGGTGGAAAATGATGATGGAGACAGAGATATTTAAGATAATTTGGAAGAACCACAATTATGTTCAATTAAACTTTTAGGGGAAATTGAAATACATATATTACCATTAGGGAACTTGAAATAATTGTCTTTAATTTACTCAAACATTACATAATGTTTGAGTAATGACATCTAATTACAATGTTTATAATTGTACATCCATTCACTTCACATTGAAGTTCACTTATTTCACCCACCCATTACATCATATGAAATATCATTATAGTTTACAATAGTTATTTAAGGAATCAACCAATGCAATTGAAATTTTTATTTATTATTAATCATACATTATGCTAGATCTATATAACTATCTTGAATCTCTTTATATCATATGGTATAACATTCCTATAAGAGTGGTGAAATATCCTATATCATCCATATTTTATATTCAATCCATGGAATATGATATGCATTTAGTTTATATATTTCAAACCATGAAAAATAACTATTTATTATACATACCATTTATACCTCATATGTACTATTAGATTTAGGGAATCTTTCCATCAATATGTTTACATTCTTTGAATCCTAATAGACATAGTTCCATTTAACCTTATATTAAATCACATAAAATAACTTCTGATATCATAACAAAAAATGATTTGGGATATCTTACAAAAAAACATCAGAAAATATATAATTTAACACATAGTGTATCACAAAATATAAAAAACTTTGTGATTATACCTCTAAATCACAATTCTGTTAAATTTTAATCTCTTCTAAATAAACTCACATTATATCATAAAAATAAATCCTCATTCTCTCAAAGGTAATGTGTGACCCTATAGGACATTAGAGAGGAAGAAAAAAATATGAATTATTGAATTCATTAATATATGAAAAATAAATAATATTGAATAACACTCTTGAATCTCATGATTCAAACGGATGTGTTTTCATCACCACAAATTATTGGTATCTCTATATAAGTGTTCACGAGTTGTATTATATAAAATTATGAAAAATCATATAATCCCTTATTATAAGGAATCATTTTATCTTCTGATATAGAGTAATTTAATCCCATATATCCTACTCATATGTTCCCAATTCACATAGTTTATACATTCAAAGGTGATGATTAAAACATAGGTCATTCGCCTATGTAAATGAGAACATTACATAAACCTCATACAAATTGATAAAAATTAATATGAAACCTATATAGGTAGGAACATACAATTCATCTATATACCAATATTATTGTATTGGATATAATACAAGTCACACGAGATTGAAATACCAATATTGGGTATTCCTCAACCGATGACATAATCATCAAAATACCCAACCATACCATGATTATCTATCCATATTGGCTTACATATGAAAGGTATCAACATTTAATGTTTCTTATTTTATATATCCTTCAAATAATTTTTATTCACGAGGATGTGAAAGTTGTAATATATGTTAATTGATTATATAGTTTCTAAGAAATATGCATATCATGTAATTCATCCTCATGTTCTATAGAATTTGGTCCAAAATACAGAATTTTTATAGCGTCATCAAGTTATTCGTTAAATTCGTGTACTTGTATATATAGAAATATAATAGGTATTGTAATATTTGGAAGCATGGATTCATAAAAATCATTGGTAGTAGTGGGATCATGAAAAATATTCATATCATGGTCAAATAATGTTCTCTATGGAGATAACTCAATTCTATTATGATAATCTATCTTTGAAATCATGTATCCTCCGAGGGATCTTTTAGTAAAAGTGATTGATGAGAATCCATCCCATGGTTCACTAGTACCATTATCAACATCATCATAATAGGACTCATTGTATTCTTGTCCTAGAACAACTAATACTAAGTACCTCTACATCAGATTATGTGAATCATGTGCAGAAGAATAAGGGCTTCTTACAATCTCAACAATCAAAGGTATAGAAAAATCATAACAATATTTATCGTATTTAGATTCAATTGAATCATCCAATTCATGTTCTTCAATAAATACTCTGACTAATACATTTGATTGAAAATTATCTTATTAATTCAATAGAATATTATGATAATAAAGGGGAAATAGAGAGTTATTCAATATGATGGTCACTATAAAATACTCTTATATGTAATCCTCATAAGATTATACAGCATCCTTAATGAGATCATATATTTCCTTTTATTATTTATAAATATTTGAGGAATAGAAAATTAACCACCAAAGGAATAATAAACATTTATCTCATCTTCTTCCAAAGAAGGTTCTAATATATTCATTAGTCTAACTAGATTCGTTAAAGGATAATTATTTTTATACATCTTCAAAACGTCTAAAAACCAACATTTTCCCTAAGGGTTACAATTTATTCTCATTTCCATATAGATTTCATATGTTGGGTATAAACCAAATGAGGATGTTATCTTTTTCTCCCCTCCACTAAAAAATCAATTGTAATCCAATTGGGAAAATATAAACATTATGAGTTGAAGGTAATTTAATCCAAAAGATTTCATAGACAACTTGTATATTTATCTCGACACATAATATATAATATTATTTGGATCATATTAAACATAATAAATAGAATGAATAGGTTCATGGATCCTCCTAACATTACAATCCCCTTTCCTAAGACTGATCTAATGTAAATTGAACATAACTAGTAGTTTTCATTCATCTTTATGCTCTACTGAGGGTGGACACCAAGGTGACCTCTTCCTAATAAATTGTCATGATCGATTTTATATTACAAATGAAAATTATTTATAGGATAATAATAATGAAATTATTCATGATCACCAATATGATGTACAATTAATATCATTACTGAATGTTTTAAACAAAATAGAAAAAATTCTCTATTCACCATGTTCTGAATGGTTGATTTTGTTTTCTCTATGAAAAAAATTATAAATGAACATAAAATTCCCAAAAAATTCTCAAATATAATGGAATAACATTTCCACAAAACATTAATTCGGTCATAGTTTCTAAATCTATTACTATACCATAAATTTTATTGACTAAATCTTCTGATCATATACTCCTTTTTCAGTATAGATTAGCTTAATTGTCAAATGTAGGTTTTTTGGATTCACTACAACAATTGAAATTTTTTTCGTTATTTGATTCTTATGCAGGAGTAAATTAAGTATGAAATGTGACATGAATAATTGTTTTTATTCTTGGAAAAATCAAACTGTGATTAAATTTTTTAGATGGTTCAGGTTCATGAGAGAGGTTCAAAAAAGAGGGTTTGGGGAGAGAAAGAGTATGTCGGTCTTATAAAATGGGAAAAGGGTTTTAGGGTAAATCATGTGGTTATGCATATTAACATTTTAATTTTAATTCATTTAATTGTTTAATCTCATAATAAATAACTTATAGAAAATATCACAAAAATACTATACGAAGTGTTTAAAATATATATTAGCATGGTAGGTATACAAATAGTGTACTCGGGGAAAACTTTTCATGATATGTATACAAAACTTAATATTATGGTTGGTAAACTAACTATTTAGGAAAATATAATCTTAGATATACTAATAATATAATTATAATATCACCATATGTATTTTTTATAGTGTTATTATATTCACAAGGTAGGTGTAGGTACTTCATGAGATAAAAGTCATTGTCCATTAACAAACTATATGACTTAAAAGACAATATAACTTAACTAAATTTGTGCATTAAAAAATATAGTTACTTCTCTTCACATGTTGACAAAAAAATAAACAAATAAAGAGATTAATCAAAACAAAATTTTCCAGACATATAATGATAATTAAAAAATACAATTGAAATAATTAATTGATAGACTTATGAATCATTAATCATTCCTAACCTAAACCAAAGATAAATACTTCTCTCAATATTAAATGTTTTTAAAAATATGTTATCAATTTGATGTTCAATTGTGATTAATTAAATTATAATATATACCTATTGAAAATTAACTTCTAAAATTTAATGTTTTATATCAATATATCTGATCACATCATGCGATATATTATTATTAAAAATATAAATTGTATATTCATTATAAATTTATATAGGAATATATCTTAATTGGTATTAGTAGTTTAATAAATTATGTTTCCTATATATGGCCAATGAACAACAACTGAATTATTTTATGTAGTTAGTTTCAATAGTGGATAATGTTGTAGGTTTCTGTTTTATACTAAAAAAGTAACTATAGTCATTACCACAAAGTGAAATATTATATAAGATCGATTTATATATAAAATGAAGCCACTAAAATCAACATATAAATTACAATGTCAACTTTATTTCATCTTTAATAGAATAATAAAAATAGTTTTAATTTTGATGTTTTTTGAAAAATTAACAAATATTCAAACGTGATTCATTTGGATTTTTAGGAAAATGTGAATAATTGAACAGACTAAACATAATATATTATTATCCGGACATTATTTATAGTAACTTTTCAATCATACCTATATAAGTAGTTTAAGTAATTGGTTTCCCATTTTCATTAATACCCACCTTAGAGACTGTACTCATTAGATTATCACTAAGTTTTTTGTTATCCTTAAATAAGTGCATTATAACATAATTAATAAATAGTTTTTTGTTTTGAAATGTTTACGTCCATATTATAAAAAATCTATAATCCATGGAATATTTTTAACTCAACAATAAAATACATTTCAAGTCTATTTTTCATGAATTTTGAAAACATAGTACACAATGAGTTTTAAGATGATTTAAAATAATAAAATAAATATATATTCATCAAAAAAACATATTTTGAATGTATATTAGTAAATAATTTTTAATAAAATATACCTTTTATAAAAATTATGAAATCAAAATTTCTTTAGCCGATCATACCAAACTCTACAAATATTTTATATACAATACAAATAAAATTGATAAATTCAAAAAATGATTTATAAAATGAGGTGTTTCAAATTTAGGTATTATTTTATAAAAATTTCTCAACAATATAACCATTTTAAAAATAACATTTACATACCTTCGATATAATTTTAGTTTCAATTGTACTGAATAGTAAAAAAGATATCTTATAAAATTATTTATTTCTACCAGTGCATGGTTTTATTCTAATCCAATACCTTACTTATGAATTTACCCTTTTCAACAGGACTTTCTTAATTTATAATAATAATGTAAAAATAATCAAATGTGTTTTTAAAAACACAAATAGTTCCAATGTAATGGATTCTCTTAGATATTTCTACTAGTTTCCAACCAATTCTTTTTCAAACTAATTGGTAGCTTCTCCCATAGGAATTAAATTGAATTCAATATAAATATATTTAGTGACATTTTTATATTCACAATTTTAAAAGAAGGATTTTCATTTAACATTGCTTTTAAGATAAAATACTATCTATGAACCACTTTTATGATATCTAACAATAGAATAATAAGGGCAGTCTCTGTGAGTTTTAATAACTCTTGAGATAGAAATAATTGTTACTGCATTTTATTCTCTAGGTTTTGGATTGAATAATTCATCTACACAATGAAAATTTTACACAATAGGTTTTATTGAACAATAATTGTTCCTTGATAATGTTTTGATATTTTTTTTAGAAAGATCATCCACATTTTTTAAGAAAAACATATGCACGTATGGATTTGTTTCATCAAATTTGACATGTATCGATTCATCCAAATTTTTTTATTCTAATCAACACTCTATATGATTTATTAGATGGTTGAAAAACAAGGATGTTTCCATTACCACTAATGGATGGAAGTTTATCAATTCTCTCCATAATCTATAAAATAATGTCTATGAATTCCAAAATAAAAAATAAATTATCCTATTTTCTTATTTCATTCCCTAAATGATATAGAGTCTTCATTAAAATTGTTCTGATAAAAAACCCATTGATTATATTGAGATATGTATTGAAATATTTTCCTCAAAAATAAAATATAAGATCATATTTTCCAATAGATTGAAATTATATAAATAATTTGAAATTTTTAATTAATATATATATCAACTTTTTTTTCTAGATATTTGAAATGGAAATCCATAGATTGAATGTCTATATGGAATTATTTTGGGATTAGTTTGAGGACGATAATGTCATTTAGAGGTCTCAGGGGTGTCGTTGTGGTGTGCTCCTAATGTATTTGTTTTGGGGGCATGAAAAATAGGGAACCCAATTTTCTCATGGTTAGTTAATAATATATGGATCAAACATGAAGCCTAATTTCAATTGGCTCATAGTTTAAGTAAGCATGAAACATTACAGTGGAGATAATATATTGGTTTTTAATTTAATAAATACATGTCACATGATTAGAATATGTTCAATTAAATCATACACTTTAATTGGTAATGATACAAGGAATGAGACAGATCCAACCGATCATTTTCTGTATGGTCTGTTGAACCATGCAGTTAACCACGTGAGTTATATAGATAGAATATGTACATGGTTGATACATAGTTTAAAAACCATGTTTCCAAATAATGAAACAAATTATAAGGGAAATAATTAACATTTTCACTCTATTCAATAAAATATTTTATCCTATTTTATTCCTCATTTCTGTTAGAATATCCCCTTCAAGCTCATTCCACCTTCTTTATCCCCTATTGTAGTTCAATATTTTTCTTGGATAATATCTAATTACCTCATATCTATTGGAATGCATTTATTTATACTATTTTTTATATGTTTTGATTTTATAGCTATGGTTTTACCTACCGATTCCATTAGATCATTCTAGAATCAGATACCACATTTAGGGATTTTTCTTTTCCTATGAAGTGGATTACTCAAGAGGCCTTATAAAATTTTACATGAGCAGTTTGGTTGACTTAAATAACCAATGTAAATTTATAAATATTTGATTCTTTGAATTAAATTTTTTGATTTACATTTTAAAATAGTTTCATAGGGATTTTACCTAATTCATTATTGAGGATGTGTCTGGATTTTTTGGAAAATGCACGGTCATGGTTCCAACACAATGAGATCAGCCTTCTTGGACTTAGGTGCTACGAGTTTTTAATATTTATTCATTAAAATTTTTATATTTTTGAGTTTTATTAATTAATTTTATTTTGGTGGTTTTCATATGAGACATGATCCTTTACTTCTAAAATGATCTTGGATGGGCCATAGAAACTTAAAAAAATGGATTTTTAAATGAAAATAAATCTAATGGTTAATATTATATTGTACCTACCTCATGATATTGATGAACTATTATGGTAAAATAGGTAATATAGGTCTCAAAACTGAGGTAAATGGATCATATATAATTTATTATAACATAATATTAAATTAATGAAATTAGTAATTGTAATGGATGAACCCCATAGGTCACTAACAACCCTCGTATACTTGATTCATAGATCTCCCTTTGGGAGATGAAGTAGCCTATAAAACTCTTAGATGGTGATACTACACTTAATAAATATTGTGATCCCAATATAGGACTAGGGGTACATACCATAGTCTTACAAGGATTATGTTGGATATATGGACCATCTTATAGGGAATTTGGAACTAATATTGGGTCATGAATCATTTCCCATACTTGCATTTTTATAAGACCCCTTGTAGATAAAAAAAATTAATACTCATATAATGATGAAAAGATATGTGAGGTCCTTCAACATCAGATGTTCACCCAAGACCTTGAAAATGATTCGTTGGGTCTTAAGAGGAATGGATCTACATCATTTTAGACCCTGATGTTATAACATAGCAGGCCTCTCATATTAATTAACTAAGGGGAAATAGGTAGGTTTCCAAACAGATAAAAATTCATCTGAATGTGAAACATGGGTTTGGGGGGAGATATTGTTGTGATAAACCCTAGAAATGATACACAAAATGTATTCCATATGGGTTGTGATAGTAGTGATTGTTTTTTAAATTTAAGAATGTTCACCTTTTATTTGTACATCTAGTTATTTACACCAGATGTAGTTATGATTTATAGAGGATCTTATTGTAATTTTTATAATTAGTTTTATATGATATGATATTATAACTAGGATTCCCATAGGAACTTCCATGGATCTAGATTTTTGGTCTTTTTTAATTGATTGATACTTTTTCTGAATGACCATATAAACATCATATGGTCCAAATTATTAGATTATTTGATTTATTAATACATTATCAGAATTCATTGGTGACATATTAGGATTCATCTTATGGTCCCTTGTGAAATATATGGATTCCAATAGAAAATTCTTTATATAATTTCATTGTAGTTTTATAATGTGTAGTGTACCTTGAGTGATACATGGATTATTTATAAGGAATTCCATGGACTGGATCACTAGGAAGATGAAATTTTATTTTTCCTTTAGTGATATGTGGACTCCTTATATGAAATTACTTGTACATTCCCACTATTAAGATGAAATTGTGTTCCACCTTATGTGATACATAGAACACTTATAGGGAATCATATGGATGAGATCAGAGTTTAAATGATGTTATATTATAACATGGTGATATATGGATTCCTTATATTGAATTCATTATATGGAGACATAGTTGAAATAGAATTGTGTTATACCTGCTTTATATTTATTTTATGATGAATGTCCAAATCCATAATGTCATGTAAGTTGTATAACCCTATACATTTATTGATATCATGGATTCATCAATTAAATACCTAATGTCCCAATTTTATCTATAAAACCTAATAAATATATGGATGATCTAGTTCTGGATGAGGTATTTATTTTTGATCAATAACAAGGTCACATGGATTGAATATAGTTTAATTTAACTATTTTAATCCCAATTTTTTATTTACTAGTCTAAAAACATTGGCTAAGAATTCACTTGTGAAAAAATGATTCGTTAGGACTATTATATTCTTTTTTATCATCATCTGTTAGAGATATCTTTTTTAAATCCAAATTAGTATCTCACATATTCAAACACTTTATTCAATTACCTATTTATGTGATCACATAGCTGCTGGCCTACTGAATTTTATACTCATACCCTTTCTGGATAGTATTTTCACTATAGTACCTGAGAAAATGTTAACATGATTATAAGAAAATGATGGGATGATTTCTTTGAAAAATTGAGTAGTATGTCTCATATGGTTATGCAGAAATCTGGAATGTTGTTTGGTTTAATGTTATAATTAGATAATTTTATGTTTATTTATATTTTATACTAATTTCTTATGTATATGTGATCGAACCAGTGGGTGATCAATGTTCTATTTTTGATGTCGATGTTCAGGATTTTTCATCATTCCATTTATTACATGATCTATAGTATAGATATTATTTGCATAAAATATTTATTTTATATTATGGATGAGTTTTATTTATATATAATGGCTTAATAATATGATATAAGGGTATAGTATCCACATATATTTACTATAGTCCCTCACTAATACTCCATAGCCTCTGTCTTATAGGGAGGTGCATATAAGGCCTTGTCTCCAAGTGGTTCAGTTGGTGTTAATAGAGTGAACTGTGATAGGAAATAAAAATGTGTTATCTGAGTAATTTTCTTTCTTTTTGGATTTTCTATTTAGGATATGGTCGATGGGTTTATTAGTAATGTGTTGTAACCTATACTGGATATTAGACTGGTGCATCGAGAAAAAAATTTTCTAATAAGATTTCATTATTTCAAGGGATATGGTATTGATTTTCATAGTTTTTGATGATACTGTTTTATATTATTTTATATTTTAATGATATTCCAATGATGGATGTATAATGATTTATTATTATATTATTTCTCATATAAATGTTTTTAGAAACCTGAGATTTATTTACACTCATGTTCGATAATGGTAAGAGGCATCTCATGCATCATGTTTGGAATAGTGGGTCCACAAATTATATAATTTCTTGGGTTAAATTATACAATGTATTTTGGGGATATCTTGTTAAATTTCAACATCCACATAAATTTTATTCTACAAAAAGATTCATGGTGGAAGTCTAATTTGATATAATAGAATATATATACATATTCAATTATAATAGAATGAAATTTAGATTTATGGTGGGACATTAGATGTTGAGGATTATGACTCAATAATCGTGTATATGAGGTAAAATGAAACAATTAGGTTGATATGAGACATGTTCTAAAGTGTTGGACCCATATTTATGGTAGTTTTATATTTCTATAGTTATATATTATGTTATGAAATTTTATAAGGTGTTTTCCAACAAAACAAAGAATGAAATTATACTTAAATGAATCATGTGATTGGTATGAATGAAATCATGAAAAAATAATGCATGTGTACCATTGGCCCTTATATCTTAACATTTAAAGTTAATTACTTTTATATAGACCCATTATATGTGTTTCTTTTTAGGTGTGGTTAGATAATGGTTTGTGTCCACCTAAA
Source organism: Viscum album (assembly GCA_963277665.1). Taxonomy (NCBI): domain Eukaryota; kingdom Viridiplantae; phylum Streptophyta; class Magnoliopsida; order Santalales; family Viscaceae; genus Viscum; species Viscum album. The sequence goes on along the minus strand of OY728120.1, from coordinate 1,292,015,828 downwards.
TGGAGTTTTAATCTCAATATTATATATTATTTTACTTAAAAGACACAAATTTATACTAATCTATACAAATCACCAAGTGGGATTCAGATAAGTACCTAAATTTATATATTAAATAGGAACATCAAGAAGTTATTACTACATACAGATTCCATTTAAGGAAAAATTTATTATATTTATTTCACATTCTCTCAATACACTCCAAGAATTAGCACTTATGAGGATTCTTCATGTTGATCAAAGATTGTAACACTAATGCTTGAAAGGTGATGAATTATGTTATTATGAAAAATATAATCTTTCCTCAGTTGTGAGATATAATGTGGTTTTAGTTTAATTGGTTTCTAATTACAATTTGTTGGACTTTTTCATCAATAACATGGTAATTAAAACACTATATAAATTAATATGTGTGGACTATTTTACCCACATATCCCATTATTATCCTTAAACCCCTTGGAAATGTTAGAATAGTGCATTAGATTCCTTATTTAAGAATCAGTTCTTAGATAATGCCTCATGAGATGAGACATCAGTTAGTGGTTGAATTTTGGGGTAGGTGGGCAGACCTAGTGACACAATTAAGAGACATGATTAGTTATGATAAGTGGAAGTACTAGATAAACTCAATGATTACTAATACCCTTGTTGGTTTGAATTTTATAAGAGTAACCATCAAGATGGGTGGAATCGGTTTATGGATTCCATTTTATGTAGTGATATTGGTTTTATTCTAATGTTGATACAGTAGTAAGATATGTGATCAGATTTGTTTATGAATTTTGGCTGATGGAATTCATTTTTTATTTGTGACCAAGGGTTCTAGAGTGTCAAGGCTGAGTTCTACTAACATTATTATTCACATTTCCATCCCTATTGACATTTGTTTATGTGGATGGATGTATAATTTCTGAAAATGATGTTGCCTGATAGGTTTTTAGAATTAATCATTTCTTGGGTGAGATCCCTAATTTTGAAAATGTGTTTCAAGGGAACTTCTAGATTATTTATATAGACATTCCATGTAGCACACCTAGTTTATATAAGTTAATGACTTTCTCATGGTATCATTATTGGGTTAATGAAATTGTGATATGAGATTGTACACACACCACATAGGGTGAGTTGATAAGAGTATGTTACATTTTAGTTTATAATCATAAATCGATTCGTATCTTTATGATAGTTGAGGAATTAATTGTTAGAAGAAATTATTGTGACCTGGTTTTGAAATAGTTATTTTGAAATAAGGAATGTCCCTCCCTGGAAAATGATTCATGAAGAATTGATTATGAGCTATGGGGATTTTTCCTCATGGGTTAACCTTGTCACACTATGTTGGGGAATGCGGTGTTTGGGTTGTTTATTGGAATGTATATTCATATCACATGTGATATAGGAAACATTTGGTGATATAGTCATATCTATGAAATATTAGAGTTCTTTTTTATTTGTGATAATCATACCCAATATCTTGATATTTTCTTTGGTATGATGAATGAACATCAGTTATAAATTGAGAAGTCTAAAAGTATTTTCTAGTTTGACATGGGACTCAATAGGAGTTATTCCCTAAGAATAGTATCAATTCATCTATATGGTTGTGATAGTAATATTTTATTATTTTATGTTGTGAAACCCATTATGAGTTGAAATTCATCTTATTTCAAGGCAGCAATTTCCATGGGTGAAGAATGGAAGATAGTTCATGTTTCCATTATGATTCGAGAATGGGTGGGATTTAATAAATTCTTGAAATTATTTATTTGTATGGATTTGGAATGGGATGTTGTCATTGGGAACTCGATTAATTTGTGTGATGAAAAATATGAAGATATGGATGGGAGTGGAATGATGATCATAGATTTGTAACCATTTTTTTATTAGGGTATAATGAGAATGAGATTGGATGGGAGATGATTGTTTTATATTTTAGATTTTATTAGGAAAAAGGTATTCCAGCTAAAGGAAGTCACTAGTAGTTGGGTTCAAGATTCAATGAGTTTTTTTAGAATGATATCCGTGTACCTTGGTACAAATGCATCAATATTAGGTTTTGTTGTAATATTAGTTTATAGCGCCCAATTTTTTAGAATAGTTATTCATAAGTGGTTAGACTTGAGATTTTTAATTAAAGTGGTCATTGTCGATGTGAAACAACATCTCATATACTCTTGGGTTCATATGTGTGTAGTCTATGGGTTATTTGAGTATTTTAAATGAAATTTTTGACTGTCCAGACTATGTTGGATTGATTGGAATTAAAATAATTATATCAAACTAAGGACCAAAATTTATTTCCTATATTCGGATTATATTTATTGAATTGAGAAAAAATTTAGGATAATAGTTAGAATTTTATGAGAGTGTATCTTTAATCTATTTTATGGTTATAAGTACCAAGGACCATAATTGTAGGTTAATAGAAAAAATCTATGGTGGTGACTATCATAGACATGTTGATGGGAGAGATGCATTCATGATCACATCTAGTGAGATAAAGGAACAAGTAAGAACCATATTAAATTTTTTTCTTTATTTATTTGTGTTGTATCAAATTGTGTTATTTATTTAAAAACATTATTAAATAGGTGTTGAAAGATCATTGGTAATGTAGAAATACAATTTTAAATTTTTAGTGGGAATTCATGAATGATTCATGTTAGTTTGTTCAGTTTCACACCACTACGTATTCTCAGGGAGGAGATGTTTTAATGTGTTGAGGTTGTAAGATTTAATGTTTTCTATCATTGAAAATTCAAAAGGAATTTTTAATTTTTAATTATTTGAATGGTCAAATTTTGATAATAGATATAGAATTGAAATTTCTATATTGGAATGCCACTCTTTAATGTTTTTAGACATGGTTTGAGGCTCAAAAAGTGTTTTAGAGGAATTTGGAGAATCATAAGGTATCAAGGCCAAGATTATATGATTTGGAGGTGTGTAGATTAGGGTGTATGGTTGATGAACTATTAGTCAAAATTGTGAGGCCCAATTTATATTGGCACATAGTTTAATAAAAATTATTATAGTCTAGGGAATCCATGAAAGGGTCTACAATTTAATGGAAATATGATACAAAATTGTCCCATGGTCTATAAAAAAATGTTCTGGATGTATGAAATATGTAGTGGTAGAGATAGTTCCAATCACATAGTTTGTTCAAGGTTTGTTAAATTGTGTAGCTCAATGTGAAATGTGTGCCTCAATTGGACATAGGAGGAGAATGGTTGAATTGTGGTTTGAAAACTCATGTGGGTTAATAAAAGGGGAAAAACTACCATTTCTATATCGGTACTTATAGGGTTTACCCCCATTTATCCATATATTCACACATCATCTTCCACACGCATTCCACCTACCTCTTACCTTACTCTATAATATTTTTCTACTATTCTTGGATGGAATTTAATGTTATCATATCTGTTGGAAGCCTTGAGATAATCTTTCAAATCCATTATAATCCATTATGTTTTTCTTATACATATACTTTATCTGGATTCATTGGTTGGTGATTTCATTAATAATTCCCCAAGATAATTGTTGAATCATATATGATTGATTTAGCTTTTTATTTTCCAGGAATGAGGATGAACTGAGAGGCCATCTGTACTTTTTTGGGTTCCATTTGGTTATGGTAAATCACAATATTTAATTTATAAAGAATTAATTCTTAAATTTAATATTTAGGGACTCTAATTTTATTTGATAGTTTACTTGGTATTATTGTCTAAAACAGGTTGAGGATGAATCGCATGTAGTAGGAGAGAGTTAGGTCATGGTTCCAACATGATGGAAAAGACATGTGTGATTTTTGTAACTATGACTTTTTAAAAAATTATTTTATTTTTTCAGTTTTATTATTTTATTATAATGTGATTATAAATAATGGACATCTAGAAGAATCATTTTGAGATTAGAACAAATACACCTCTCATGATCTTCGATGGGCCTTGGAAAATAATTCAAGCCCATGGAAAATAAATAGAATTATTTCTAATGGTATGATGTCTATTGAACATTCCTTATGGTATTCATTCATAGATATGGTATTATGTGTAAGCTAGGGCTCACCCCTAAGGGTGATTACAAAAAGATAATTTTCTTTAATGAACTATAAGTTAATAAAATATATAATTTTAATGTATAAATTTTAGGGAAACAAATAAACCATATGAACTTTCTTTATGTATTATACATTTGAGGGGTTATTTTTCCACTAAACCACATAGAAGGTCAAACAAAACTATGAAAAGAATTATATCCCTTACATAGTACTAGTAGGATATACCATAGGTATACAGGGACAAGTTTTGATGTGTTGGCAATACAATAGAGATTATGGAATTAATATTGAGTCATGAAACATATATATGTTAGCATAGTTGAAATACCTTGTAAATCATATAGGGACATCATAACCTAATTTTTATTCCATATGACATAAAGACCTTGAACATTGGATGTAGAATCAAGACCAAGACTCAATTTTTGAGGGTCCCAAGGGCGTGGACTCTAAATCTGATCTAAACATAAGGATCCAATATAGGATATCCATTTTTTATCATGACATATGGGACCCCTTGGGTAACCTAGTGGCTGACTAGACCTGAGAATGTGTTTCATGGGTTTGGGTAAAGATAGTATCGGGTAAAACCCTAGAACACTTACTGAACCAGAAGTCCTTATATTGTATGATTGTAGTGAATCTTCTATACATTTATCCAACCTCGCTATTTTTTTTATTCATTATTATACTTATTCTTAATGAAAATATTATTTCCATGTTTAAATCATAACATTTGGATAATGGTCATGATGCGATTTTATGTTATGAAATAGATTCACTGATGTAAATTTGGTGATATAACTTCTAAGATTATTTGATTTATTTTTTACATTATTTTGATTATCAATGTAATTTCAGGGGATACATCTTGTGAACATATTTAAGTGGATTTTTCTTTTTCATGATTTCCATAGGTACTTCTAGTGTAATGGATTATGTTAAATTGAACGATACATGCATTACGATATAGAATTTATTTTAGGGGATTATAGGACATTTGAAATTAATATTACAACATGAGTGATTATTTGATTCTTTATAAATAATTCCGTGTATAGGATCACATGGGAGACCAAATTATATTTTGAATTGAGTGGTACTTGGATTTTTTATACTAAATTCCTTTGATGGGATCACTCGGTAAATTAAATTATATTTCTCCATGGGGATACATGGATTCTTTATATGTGGTTCTATAGACAACCTCCTAGGTTAAATGAAGTTATATAATAGCTTGAGTGATACCAAGGTTCCTTATAAAGAATTCCATGGATGGGATCATATGAAAAATGGAATTATGTTATGTATGATTTCTATAATGTATATATTCAATGGATAAATCCTTAATTTTTTGGAACTAGAAAGCTCTATATGTTTTCATTATCCCAGACTCTATGGTTATTTTTCTTTTCCCCAAGTAATACTTGTATAATATAAGTTGACAGGTGATATTTTGAAATTAGCTGAAGAAGGTATCATTGATTGGGTCCATGGTCCCATTGGTCGACTATATTTCTATTTTCCTATTTTGTTACCACTTGGGCCTCTACTAGATATACAACATTGCATAGTCACACAATGGTGAAAACATGCATCGATATAAAATTTCTCTTCATTTTTTCCATAGATAGTTGGTTATATATTTTATTATTGTTTCCCAATGCATTAGATCACATATATAAACACTACATAATACTAGCTTCGTGTGGGACTATATTGGTGGTTCCATACTATGTTTCTCACTCACACCATTCTCTATCCTCCAAGTCACTTTGGAACCTTGGTATATTTTAACCTGGTTTTAAGAATAATATGTGATAGGTACCAGGAATGATTCAGTAGGATAGATCATAATTTTTTATACAAATTTTCTATGTAGTAAAGTATGGAGTTGTAAATACATTCTTACACATACATTTCTATTTATATTATTTTCCCCTATATACGGGGTCCTTTTATTTGGTTATTGGTGTTTTATATTTGACATTTTCATTCATGCCACGAACCAAGTAGGATTTCCATCCATCCCGACACCTAACCTAGTCTATAGAATGACCCGTAGGGTATTCTTGATTACCATTGGATGGGAACTAGTGCTTTAGTATCAATAATGATCTATGAGAATTATTCTACCCATTTGTTTTTTCATAAAAAATAAAAAATATTGGACAACATAGTAAGCAATAACCAATAAAAGTACAAAAATATAAACAACACCTACACGATATAGAACACTATAAACCTGATCCCCTACCATAATAGACCATTCCATTAATGGACTCATACAAAAAACTCTACATACACCTAAATGTTTTCATTGGGTGTGATCCAAATGATAGTAACATTCCACCCAATGAACGGATTCCATGATAAAATATAAAAAAATTCTCATTCATGTAAGAAAGGATTTGAAACATTTTTAAGGATTAATTTTAAGATGAAAAATTTTCACAGGAATACTTTCAAGGAAAACCATTTCCCATCAATATTGATTTAAATTAATGTATAAAAAAATACACACATGTTCAATTGTATACTAAAAATTGGAACCACACTATATTAGAATCATGATAAAAAATAGGGGGAGTGTGTCATTGGTAAATCTATATGGGTAATCTAGCATGAGTGAGATATTTTGACCTCATACCTCAGTGAAATATGGTATCAAAACTATAACGATCATCTTTCTCATGCACAAACCACCAAGAGGGGGCACCACATAGTTTATGTATTCATTAATCATAATTCATATTTACTTAGTATTGTATTCGTTAATCAATCTATGTGATATTGGGCCTATCCACTTATGTATCACTAGCATACTATATTTGGTAATCCCACCTAGACACACATGATTCCCTTGTTCTAAAATTCTCATTTCACATGTCACAAAAAAAACACCATTTTCACACACACATGTCAAGCATTATAAATATAAAAAGAATTTTACATTTCCATAAACCAAAACACTCTCCATTTTATACACAACAAAACCAATTTCAAATCCATTTACCACCTCATATTCATTTCATTATTCCACATTTAAATAAACCAAAAAAATAAACGAATAAAACAACTAATTCCAAGGTCCAAGCCCCTTTAAAATACACATATAATCTAATTTTATTTTTAAAACATTATCCATGTAATTTATAAAATTTACAATTAATTAAAATGTTGTAAAAAAGGAAAAAATCTGAAACATTTTTTCATTCCATTGGGAAAACTCATTCACTCCATTAAATACATTTGAAATCCAAATTATCACTTTACACACCGAGCATAAACCACACTTTTTAAGAAACATCCCAATAAAACATACACAAGAATAACTTTTACCTTTATTAAAACCACATTCATCCTGAAATAATACTAATGATGTTTTGAAATATATTTCACAACACACAATTCAACAACATAGCATGTTTAAAAACCAAAAGAAGAACAATAAATTCATTTAAAAATGTTTGGTCATGGTAAAACCTACCTCAAGTGTAAAAAAATCCATAAATTTGTGTGAAACCACAACTAAACTCCCATAAGACCCTAACAAAAAATTATCTAACAAAAACAAATTATTAAACCCAAAAAATTAAGAATCTACACAAACGATACCAGTCGACCTGCAAAAGATATGAAATCCTAAGGATGATGGAGATAAATTGGAGAAAATTTGGTGGAAACAAGGTGAAAGATGTAACGTCCCAGATCTGGGTGCCACTCAATGGGTTACCCGAACCCAGTTGGTCACATGACATCAAGTGCGTTTTCCCAAATACCAGAGGCTACCGACTAGCAGTGAGGGCCCAGGTCTAATAGTGGGGAAACTATGCCCTCATTTGTTAAAGTGTAGCGCATCAAAATAAAAGATAAAACATACAGCAACAGAAGCAATAAGTCATACGCAATTACAATGAACAACTGCAGTAAAAGATAACCAACAGTTATATAGATAATGAGGCAACATATCTCAAGTTCTAAGAAAACAGCCAGAACTTGTTACACAGTAGTACAATACTATACAATAGAAATTACAGGTACAAAAGAACTAAACAAAACAACTGGTAGCATCGTGGGCCTAAGCACGGTCCCATGCTCCCCTACCCCTCAGTAACAATCATGTACATGTATAGGGATCATTTCCCTTATCCACACCTGTAGAAACATAATCTGTTTGGGCCGAAGACAAGACCCAAACATGGTGTGAGAAATAAATCACATTAGGCACCCAGCAAAGGCACGTGCCCAACTGTGTGAAAATATGTAACAACAATGTGTAGTAAGAAAATGAAATAAACTAAGCAGTACTCAAAAGTAGCTAACTTCACCCATTATATTTCAATTTTAATATTCATTTAATCATTCAAAATAAGGAAATCACCATAGTGAATTTTCTATGTAAATAGTCAATATCCTCAGAAATGCAAACCCTTACCCTCAGGTAATCGGAATCCTAACCCGCAGGTAATTTCCCACTGGCATAACAGATATTTCCCTCAGGTGTACAAAGTGTTTCCCTCAAGCATAGAGTCTATCACCCATAGGCATAATGAATATTGCCGTCAGGCTAAAAGAAGCACTTCCCTCGGGCTAAGTAAAACACTTCCCTCATGCTAAATAAGTAATCGGGCCCTGACCAACATGTAAACAAGAAATACACATGAAATTCCTCTCAAAGAAAATTCTATAATCATTATTACAAAGGTATACCCTTGGGTATCCTGGCCAAATGGATAAACAGAGGAACGCACCCCCAGGGTGGTCCTAGATCCAAGCAGTGATCCCAAACCACAGTTTATTATCACATTTAATTACCTATACAATTATAGGTATTCAAAATAGCAAAGTCTTCAGCCACACGACAACCCATCATGGGTTCGTAGCACAACGGTACACAAAAACGCACAACAGTTGGAAATTAAACACCAAGCCACCTACCTTAAACGCCCCTGAATAGTACACGCGAACAAAAATCCTCGAATCATCCAAGAACGACGTAGATCTGAGGTGAAAGAAAACCTCGTTAAAACCTAAATAACATCCCTTAGAGGAATAATTGGAATGAAATATGCCTGGAGGATGAAGAACTTACTCGTGCGGTTCCAGGGAGATCGACGGTGCTGAAAACGGATTCCCGGTACTCGATCGGGGGATCTCTAAAGGTCTGGACATCTCTCCTAAGTGTTCCTCCGGTTCTAAGACTTCCCTGTGAACAGGGGAGGTTACTTCCCATTTTAAGAGAAAGAAACAAACTACATGGCCTGTACTATTGGGTATACAGCTTGTAGTTTTCATTTTTTATAACTGTTCCTTCGGTGGCTTCTCGCCAGCATGGAATTGTTCATCTATCGACATGAGTACACGGCATGTGAAACCTAAGTACACAGCATTTACTGCCGCTCAGCTGGTAGATACTTCCACTGCCTTACTATTTTCATGCCGACTGACTACAAGACGTGTAAGTACCCACTACACGGCATATAGTCGGTTTTTACACCCTTCGTCGCTGACATGGCTACACACCCTGAGTACTCATCCCACACAGCCAAAGTACACGGCGTGTGGAAAAGTACATGGTGTGTAGTCACAAAATTTAATATTTTCCCCATTTTTCTTGTTTTCTCAAAAACACTTAATGAAAAGAGAAAATAATAAACTCATAACTCAAAAATAAGAACCGGGTTCTTACAAACACCCCCCATTAAAGAAATTCGTCCCCAAATTGCCCTTCCAATGGTAGCGAAGATAATGCTCAGAAAAGCTCTGGCCACTGAGCACGTACGTCAGTCTCCTACTCCCAGGTTTCATCTTGCACTCGGCTATTCTTTCATAGCACCCATACGAGAGAAACTGACGGGCCTCGGAGAACCTTCGTGCTCCTATCAACAATACAAATCAGATGCTCCTCAAAGGACGCATTGATCTAAAGCTTAACCTCCTCAGGCTGAAAGACGTGATACAGGTCTGAATGATAGTGGCACAACTGAGATACATGGAAGGCATCGTGAATGGCTCGGTACCTCTGTGGTAACTAAAATCCATAGGCAACCAGCCCGACACTATCCAGAATCTCAAATGGCCCCACATACCTCAGTGAAATTTTACCCTGTCTTTTGATCTGTCTGTGTCCAAACCTCAACGAAACACACAAAAAGAACTGATCCCCGACCATGAACTCCAAAGGTCATCTGCAGTGATCAACATAAGATTTCTGAGGAGACTATGCGGTAGCCATCCGCATCTGAATCAATTGGACCTGATCAGATGTCTCCTGTACAAGATGTGGTCCCAGTAAAGCTACCTCACCTTCCTCTAACCAGCACAAGGGTGATCAGAATAGCCTAACATATAAAGCCTCATAAGGTTCCATCTCAATAGGTTCCTGAAAACTGTTATTATAGGAAAACTCAACTAGGGGTATGTGATTCTCCCAAGAACCCCCAAAGTCTAGGATGTATGCACACAGCATGTCCTCAAGCACCTGTATCGTATGCTTTGACTGACCATCATTCTGATGGTAGTAAGTTATGCTCAGAATCACTTATGTACCTAGTGCCCTCTAAAACCTCTACCAGAAACGAGATGTATAACGGGCGTCCCTATCCGAAATAATAGAACGAGGAACCCCATGAAGACGTAGGACCTATCAGATATACAACTTTCTGAGCTCACCAACACCGAAGGTCAACTTGATTGGAAAAAAGTGAGCTACCTTCGTGAGTCTATCCAAAACAACCCACACGGAATCATTACCTCGAGGTGACTTCGACAACCCAGTCACGAAGTCCATCGCGAAATCATCCCATTTCCACTCAGGGATGGGTAACTACTGTAACAGTCTGGCTGGCCTATGATGCTCTGCTTTCACATGCTGATAGGTGGAACACCTTGTAGCAAAACCAGCTACTTCTCTCTTCATACCCGGCCACCAGTACTGACGTCTCAAGTCAAGGTACATATTGGTAACCCTGGGATGAACTACCCAAAATAAAGCATGAAACTCCGACATCAACTCATCGTGTATATCCCCTGGAACCCATACTCATCCATGGAAACACAATACTTCATCATCGCCTATCGTCCTACCAGGAGGAGTGTCCTCCCTTTCCACCGACTCCTATATAACTAGGACTTTCGAATCAGATAGTTGTTTCATCCTCACTCTATCCAATAGGGTTCATGTCATAGCTATGGAAGAAAGATAGGTCTTCCCCTGACTGTCATGCACCTATAAATTTATCTCAGAGAAGAAAGCCATGAGCTACCACTCACCACTGGCCTCCTTCACCACCTGTATCTGAGTCTTCCTGCTCAGTGCATCAGCTACTAAATTACCTTTACCAGGTGTATAGGCATGCTCGAAATCAAAGTACTGAATGTATTAGACCCACCTTCTCTATCTCAGGTTCAAGTCACGCGGTGTAAAGATATAATTGAGACTTTTGTGGTCTGTGAAAACTACAAAATTCTCTACCAAGAGATAATGTCTCTAAAGGCTCAATTCATGAATAAATGCAGCCAACTCGAGTTCATGCGTCGGGTAATTCCTCTCATGTGGCCTCAACTGCCGAGACCCGTATGCAACAACTCGGTTTCCCTGTATCAACACTGCTTCCAGCCAAATACCTGATACATCACAGTAAATTGTATAGCTCTTCCATTTCTCTAGAAGTATCAGGACTAGTGCTGATGTCAACCATCCCTTTAGTTCCTAAAAGGTAGTATTTCAAGATTCCGACAAAACAAACTTCACACCCATCTTAGTCAGACCTGTCAATGGTGCTGCTAAGTGGGAGAAGTCATGTATAAAGAATATGTAGTAACCAGCCAGCCCCAAGAAACTTCGTATCTCAAACACATTCTTAGGCTGCTCCAAGGAAATTACTGCTCTCACCTTCTATGGGTCAACTGCAACTCCTGCCTCTGAGATGATATGACCTAGGAAGATAATCTGGTCTATCTAAGTGTGGCACTTTGAGAGCTTAGTATATAGTTGATGATCTCTCAGTGTACTCTGTATGATCTCAAGATGGGTGGCATGGTCATGTTGAGTGTGAGAGTACACTAAGATATCATCCATAAATACTACCAAAAAAGAATCCAAGTAAGGATGGAACACATGATTCATCAAAGAGAAGAAAACTACGGGCTCGTTAGTGAGTCCGAACGACATATCCAAGTACTCGTATAGACCATATCTGCTCCGAAAATCTGTAAGAAGTATATCTGATGGTATCACGCGCAACCGACGATATCCAGATCTCAATTCAATCTTTGAGAACACTCGTGCTCCACAAAGTTGATCAAACAGATCTTCAATGCTCTTAAAGGGATATCGGTTCTTAACTGTCAACTAGTTCAACTTTCGATAATCCACACACAGTCTGAGGTACTGTCTTCCTTCTTCGCAAAGAGGACCGGCGAACCCCAAGGAAAATTACTGGGTCGGATAAAACCCTTTGACTGTAACTCCTCTAACTACCTCTTGAGCTCCTGAAACTCTGGTGTAGCCATCCTATAAGGAGGAATGGACACTTGTGCTACTCATGGCACAAGTTCAATAGAGAAATCCACCTCACGCTTCAAAGGTAGACCCGAAAAGTCGTTCAGGATGACATCCCTGAAATGATCAAACACTAGAGGGAAATCCTGCTAACAAGTCCCCTGATCATCCAGATATCAACTCGCAATCTGGGATGTGACTCCACCCCACCCTCGACGCTCTGGTCTAGCTCGACTCGCCTGAACATCCAATTTGCCCATATATAGATACTCGTCGCCCTCTTGTGACGTAAAACTCACCCTGCAATGATAGAAATCTACAAAGTCTTGAAAGGGAACCAACCAATAAATCCCAAGAATGACATCATAGCTTGTCATCTCTAAGACATAGAGGTCCCATAGAAAGTGACACCCACCATCCTCAAGGGGGCCCTCCCTGCACTGATGCACACCAACCTTTCTAGTTCCAAATGGAGTGTCTAACATCATAACAGCAGAAGAAGAAGAAACACAGAGCCCAAGGCTCTCAACAACAGGCACAGATATGAAACTATTTATAGCACTCGTATCGAAAAGTACCGAAGACAGGATATAAGCTACTAGAATAGTACCTATGACTGTAGAAGGTCCGGGATCCTGCTCCTACTGGGTCTGTTGCACTGCATCTGCCTGCCCAGTGCCGCGGTGCTATGACACAGCATGGCTACCCTGAGCTGTCCCGCCCTGCTGCCTCTGAGATTCGGGTGTCTGGCTACCACGGCCATGACCACTATCTCTACCTGCACGCCTTGACGTATTCCAGTTTCCCAACTGGTAAAAATCCACTGGTCCTGGTCTCGCATGCGGAGTCTATACAGAACCCCTCTCACTTCCCATTGGTGGAAACTCCCTGCAAAAGCGTTGTGGATGACCCATCTTGCCGCAAGCTCAGCACTCTAATGGGTAACGTGGACACTGTAGTCTCTTGTTCCCCTCTTTACCACACTGGTAGCACCTGACTTGACCACCTGAAACATCCTTCTGGCTGGTACTTCCACCGTGAGAGAAATCTATCTACCGCTTCCTCTTACCAGCAGAAATAGTACCAGAAACTGGTGCTAAATCACCCTGGCCTGCACAACTATCTTTCTAAAGGTTCCTCTCTGTAATCAGTGCCTTTTTAAAAATAGCATGCACTGAAGGAAGCCTGCAAACATTCACCATAACTTGTATGCCATAATAAAGACCATCCTCAACACGTCTGGCCCTCAAGGTCTCATCACCCACAAGTATGGGTGCAAAACACTGAAGCTCGCTGAAACGAGCAGAATAATCCATCATCGGCATAGCTCCCTGCTACAGATTCATTAACTCTCGAGATCTATCTATAATCAGCATCTCTGGGAAGAATAAGCCATAGAAGGCTGTCATAAAATCTTACCACACCTTGTCTATGTGATTCTCAGTGAGAGTTGGTAACATCCCACCACCTCTTGGCGGAATCACGCTGCATATAAGTCATGAACTTGACCCTCCTCCCTGGAGGCATCTCAAGATGCCTGAAAATAATATACATAGACCCTAACCAAGACTCTGCAGCCTGTGGTCCGCCATCCCCTGAAAACATAGGAAGATGTTACTACTGGAAGTTACGTGTCAGCTCATCCATAGATGTGGCAGCCAGCGGTGCTCCCTGAAAGGTATGCATGAACCGCATAAATCCTTCACGGAACATGGCCTCTATGCTTGTGTCCGGTATAACGGCTGGCACTGCATCTGGCTCTGCTAGAGGATCCACTGGTAGCCCATGTACCACCATCTCTGAAGTATAATCGTCGCCACTCACCTGGAAAACAAAGCGTGGTTGTCTCGGCGGCATGACTCTACAAGGTCAAACAGACACCTTAGATCAAAATTATCACAGACTGAAAATCGAAGGGACAAAAAGGGGAACACAAGGAAGAAGGAATTTGTGTTTTGAAAAGAAAGCCAAAACAGCATGTATACTGACTACATGGCGTGTACCTAACATCTCTTCCCCTGCCTGGGTCCTTCTACAAGTCTAAGCCACATGACTCTCGTTGAACAGAACTACACGGCGTGTATATTAACTACACGGCGTGTATGGTGTAATTTTCCAACTGCCCGTGTCATTTTTGAAATAGTTTACTACTCGTCTTGATACTACACGGCGTGTTACACCCACACACGGCATGTTCACCACCTGTTTTCCAAGCCACACAGTCAGTTCCACATGGTCTCCCACCGGTCAAGACTACACAGCGTGTCCCATAGGTACACAGCATGTACTAGAGGAGCTCTGTCGACCTGTGTTGTTAGTTACGTGGCCGGATACACGGATCAAACTACATGGCATGTTCCATATACACACGTGTATTTACGAAAGGATTACATCGACCCATGTTGTTAGTTACACGGTCGGATCCCAGGTCAGACTACACAGCATGTTCCATAGTGGACATAGCGTGTATGTCTTAAGGACTCCTCCATCCATGTTATTTAGTTACACGGGTGGACTCTGGGTCAACACTACATGGCGTGTAAATCAGGTAAACGGCGTGTTTTACCCAAGCCTTTCCCTACCCCGTGTCCCCGCCCACATGGTCCATGACATGGGAAGAGACTACACGGCATGTACTGAGGGTACACAGCGTGTACTTAAAAAGTTTTCTTTTCTTCTCGAACAGAAGAAGACACGACGTGTGTCTGAGGAACTACACGGCGTGTATCCTGGGTTTTCCGAACAGTAAGTCTTAGAAACTACTCCGGAACACAGATAATACTAAAAAACAACAGCTAAGTTCCAAATTCCAATCTGTGAGGGCCCATACTCCCCGCGAATCAAATTTTTTCATTTTATATATGTTATAACTAGATAAACAGTCAATGATCCACCAAATTCTTGTCAATGAGGGCCCATTCTCCCCAAAAACAAGAGTTTGGCATCCATTCTCTCAATAGGCTCACACAAAAATACCCTATCACATAGCAGGTATTTATCAAAGCAACTATCACAAAAGCATGCTTTTCTAGCACAACAACTGTCAAAACAACATGCAATTTTTAATGCACCTACATGGCATGGAACTATGCACGGCATGC
Source organism: Viscum album (assembly GCA_963277665.1). Taxonomy (NCBI): domain Eukaryota; kingdom Viridiplantae; phylum Streptophyta; class Magnoliopsida; order Santalales; family Viscaceae; genus Viscum; species Viscum album. The sequence goes on along the minus strand of OY728120.1, from coordinate 1,292,000,155 downwards.
GATTTATAGCATATACATAGATGATGCATGAGATGGAATACCCTCATATCATCAGGTTGCAACTAAATAGAACCCACAGATAAAATATAAACCGCACAATCACAAGGGCATCACCCGACGGTGAAAATCAAATCAACTGTGCAATTTGAAAAATCAGAAGAATTTCATAAATACAAGGTAGAATGGATTTTCCCTATACACGTGTTAGCTATGCCTGGGCACATCTTATTACCAACTACCGTTTACATCCTATCCCTATCTATGGCTCCAAATAGTAATTCAAAGAAAATAACTCCTCTAATACCACTTTGTAACGTCCCAGATCCGCGTGCCACTCAACGGGTGCCCCGAACCCGGTTAGTCACATGACCTCAAACGCATTTCCCCAAATGCCAGAGACTGTCGACTAGCAGCGAGGGCCCAGGCCTGATAGTGGGGAAACTCTGCCCTCATTTTTTAAAGTGTAGCGCAGTGGAATAAAAGATAAAACATACAACAACAGAATCAATAAACCATATGTAATTACAATGAACAACTGAAGTAAAAGATAACCAACAGTTATGTAGATAATGAAGCAACATACCTCACATTCTATAAAATTAGCCAGAACATGTTACACAGCAGTTCAATACGATACAATAGAAAATACAGGTACAACAGAACAAAAAAAACATGCTGGCAGCATCACGAGCCTAAGCTCGGTCCCATGCTCCCCTACTCCTCAATAACAATCATGTACCAGTATAGGGACCCTTTCTCTTATCCGCACCTGTAGAAACGTAATCTGTTTGGGCTGAAGAAATGACCCAAACAGGGTGGGAGAAATAAATCCAAGTAGGCACCCACCAAAGGCTCGTGCCTAACTGTGTGAAAATATGCCACAATGGTGTGCAGTAGTAAAATGCAATAAACTAAGCAGTACTCAAAAGTAACTAACTTTACCCGTTATATTGACATTTTAATATTCATTTAATCATTCAAAATAAGGAAATCAACAGAGTGAATTTTCTATGTAAATAGTCAGTGTCCTCAGACATGCAATCCCTTACCCTTAGGTAATCGGAATCGTAACCCATAGGTAATTGCACACAGGCATAAAAAATATTTCCCTCAGGCGTACAAAGTGTCTCCCTCAGGCACAGAGTCTATCTCCCATAGGCATAATGAATATTTCCCTAATTCTAAAAGAAGCACTGCCCTCAGGATAAGTAAAACACTTCCCTCGAGATAAACAAGAAACCGGGCCAAGCCCAACATGTAAAAAAAGAAACACACGTGAAATTCCTCTCAAGGAAATTCTATAATCATTATTACAAAGGCATACCCTTAGGTATCCGGGCCAAACGGCTAAACAGAGGAATGCACCCTCGGGGTTGTCTTGGATCCAAGCCGAGATCTCAAACAATAGTTTATTATCACATTTAATTACCTATACAATTCTAGTTATTAAAAATAGCCAAGGCCTCAGCCACAGGACACCCCATCATGTGTTATTAGCACAACGGTACACAGAAATACACAACAGTTGGAAATTAAACACCAAGCCACCTACCTTAAACACCCCTGAACGGTACACGTGAACGAAGATCCTCAAATAATCCAAGAACGATGTAGATATAAGGCGAAATAAAACCTCGTTCAAACCTAAATAACTTCCCATAGAGGAAGAATTGGCACGAACTACTCCAGGGGGAGGAAGAACTCACCTGTGTGGTTCCAAGGAGATCGATGGTGCAGAAAACAGATTCCCGGTATTCGATCGAGGGATCTCCAAAGGTATGGACGTCTCTCGGAGTCCTTCATCTGGTTTTAAGCCTTCCCTATGAATAGGGGAGGCTACTTTCCATTTTATGAAAAAAACAAACTACATGGCGTGTACTATAGGGTACATGGCATGTAGTTTTAATTTTTTTAACAGTTAATTCGGCGGCTTCCCGCCGGTGTGGCACTGTTCATATATCGACATGAGTACATGGCATGTGATACCTGAGTACATGGTGTGTACTATCATTCAGCTGGTGGCTACTTCCACCACCTTACTATTTTCCTGCTGACAGACTTCATGGCGTGTAAGTACCCACTACACGGCGTGTAATCAGTTTTTACACCCTTCATCGCCGACATGGCTACACACCCTGTGTACTCATCGCACATGGCCAAAGTACACGGCGTGTAGTCACAAAATTTATAATTTTTCCCCATTTTCCATATTTTCTCAAAAACACATAAGAAAATTAGAAAAGAAGAAACTCGTACCTCAAAAATAAGAACTGGGTTCTTACCAAAGAGATCTTACATGAGGTATTTTGGAGAAATCACACCAAATACACCAAAGGAAGGGAGAAATGTGTTTCCAAGAGGATAAGAGGGAGGCACCTTGGTTTGGGGAGGCCGGGTGGGTCATGTAATGGAAGATTTGGGGTTAAATCCAAAGTGGAAAATTGGGGATTTTAAAATTATTAATGGCATGGACATCACACAAGGTATCCCTAGATGATTTTCCAACCCATGATGGAAACCATGCACCCATTTTTGTATAAAAGGATCACTCTTCACTATTATCTTATATGATTTACATTCCATGCACTAACCATGTAATGAGCTACTATCCAAAAATGGCCATAGGTAGCACAATTTCTTCGAGAAGGGCGTACAGTTTTTAAAATCATTCCCCGTCCATGATTCTCATAATGTAATGCCCAAGTTTTATATTTTTATCCAAAAAACATATAAAATTAAAGGTAAAAAGTCAAATTAAAAATAAATAAGAAGATTACATCCAAATTTTAGACATTTCACACCTGGTTCAGGAGATAAAAATCATGATATGAAAATTAATTAAATCCAATAATGAAAATAAAAAAATAGGTGTAGAATTTCATCCCATTATAATGCCTTCCACCCAATGAAATCCAAAACAAAATCCGAATTGAAAATAATAATCCTCCACTACACAATGGGAATTCCAAAAATATCAAACGAAAAGAATGAAATAATCCCACACTTAAAAAATGGCATTCACAAGTATAAACATGGGAGGCAAGAATTATCTTCATACCATATTCATTTTTCCCTTGAAAGCCATGGTATCTCAATTTTTTGATCAATAGAAAAGGAATTCTCACCACTACATAATCCACCCTCCCAGTACAAGAATTGTTCAGAAATTTCCAGATTCAACTCATACCTCTTACCTAAAATGAATAAAATAATTCAAACCACATCCTAGAGATTATCGGAAAACTCGAATCACATGTTTTTCAATTCTTGATTCATTAAAGATGATTTGGAAAACACTAAAAGACTCCCATTTTCATGGAATGGAAACCCATAGCCAACAAATCCTGAAGAAACATCTTAAAAAATACATATACAACCATTATTCAACAAACCTATATGTTCTCCCCAATAATAATGTTTACTAAATGGAGGAATTCAGAATTAGATTACTCCAAATGAGAGTACACAGTTCCATGACAACACTAGAAACCAACCCAGATTTTCAACATAGGGAGACCCTATATGTACTCTCTCTTTTCATTCATTAACAATACATAAAATTGGTGGAATACATAAAACATTATACCACCGATTCCCAAAGACCTTACTATTCTAGTTCCATTGAAAAAATGGAAACATAAAAAATGGTCCACAAGCGAGATACAGTATTTCTTGTTATGTTATTATTGACTAGAACCCTTCTTAGACACCTCAAAAATAATAATTATCATAATAACATACGGAAGGAAGCATAATAAGGTGTGAGATCAATTAATAAAGGGTAAAGAAGGGAGATATATAAGTATAATCATGATCATATGGGTATGAGTACATGATTATGAAAATAGAAGATCATAACCTTCATATAAAATATCATATACATGAATCATGGAACAATGCAAGTATATTCATAAACATGAATAATAAGTAAATAAAGAAGATAATCCATGAAATCATATCATATGAATATAACATTGAATTGTGGAACACACATCAGAATATATATTTTGGTTTCCATAGTCGCCAAGGAATACACTCTAATACCATCTTTCTAGTATAAGATCACACACCATACCATCATGTTAGTCATGGTTCACTCCCATTGACATCATAATAGCATGAGTTCACACATCATACAATATTTATCATAATAGATCACTTCCATGGACATCGTATTAGTCAAGTATCATTCCTAAGATCTCTTTAGTTTATCTTATGAGAAGTAAATCTTTACCCAATGCATTGGATGGAGATATAATTCCGGCCCATCTCAAAATGAAATCATACATACATGTTCCAAAAAATCATAAAAAATCATATCATAAACCATGCAATGAAATTGTTATTAATAATTTTAATCATATCATTACCTATGGAAATTGTAGTTTTCCTAATCATTTCATCATAAAGATAAATCGTGAAAATAAGGGTATTTCAAAAATATATAATCTGTAAATGATAAATGTGTTTCATAAACATCATTGCATTAGAACATAATTAATTTGTAGAAAGAATATGAATGGAAAACAGAATAATTCCCTAGAAAGCCATGAGTTACACAAATTTAAGATATCTTAAAAGTGAAATAATTTTGAAATCTCTTTCAAAAACATTTCTTTAGGAATATATCCTTCTAGAATTCAAAAAAACTTTTTAAAACATAAAACATTATGAATATAATTTTATTTCAAAATAGATTTCAAAACATATAAAGATATATTTGAAAACCATAAAATGTTTTTTAAATCCTTTTTCCTTTTCAACATGATACAAATAACATTTCAAAACATTTTTTAAAACACATTTTTAAATATGGCTTTTTAATACATTATATTTTTTACCGGAGAGAGAGATGGTCATATTTTACTTTAAAATGATGTCTTAAGTACCAAATAATGATACAATTGTACTAATTCAAGGATATATATTGAATAAAAAAGGACAATGAAACTCAATGATTCTCATGATAGACAATTCATTATATTTTATCATAGGATTTATAATCGCAAATAATCTCAAAAAGTGATGAGATTGTCTAAATAAACTCTTATAACATGATAACTTAAGATCATAATCCCCATGCAAGAAAATGAAAATAAATTAAGTAAAAAATACCATTAAAATAAGTAGATTAATGATATATCATATAAAATTTAATTATATTCACCTAAAAAATAATTTAGTTTCATAATAAAACATGAGTCTCGAATAAGAAAAATTGAGACAATACTATTTCACCGATTTGGTTAGTTTTGAAGCATAAACCACATAAATGAATGATCATAAGATAGATATGTTAATACCCATAAATTTAATTATTATATAAATATAATAAATTCATGATCCTTACATACACCAAAAAAAATGGAATGGGTGGTGAATAAATCATGTATGTCACATAAATAAAAAATGAGATGAAATCCCTTTAACTTGTGTATTGAATCTCGTCGTAATAGTTCAAATCAGTAGTATAATAAATAAAAATTTATTATAAAAATTTAACAAAATCATATTATAATATATAATACCATATATTTTTTGAAAATAAAATTATATTACCCGCTTGTTATCGAATATTGGTCAAGGATTCACTTTGGACAATATTTGATTTGTTGTTCGCATGTGACATAATTTGTTATAAAATTTTCACTTATACACATGTCATGATTTGAGAATGTAAAACATGATATAAATATAATTTATATTAAATATATTTGTATTATTATAATCAATATAATATTTAATTATGAAATGGGATGCACCATTCATGGAGGTAGTTTTCCATACATACTCATGAACTTAGTTTCTATTTTTATTGTTGTATTAGAAGAATGATTGAAAATAAAATATGTGTATATATGTTTATAATATCATTAAATTAGCATTATAATGTTGTATATATCATAATATTTTACTGACCCCATCCTTAATACTTTCCATGTAGTGTTTGAATGAATCATATCGCTTTGAGTGGGTGGTAGTCCACAATTCCTCAAACAAAATTATAGAATTATCAAAGCATTGAAAAGTAAAAAAGATATGTTGTAAAAGAAATAAGATTAATGACATAATAGATATAATATATATTGTATATAAATATATTTTACATCATAATTTAGCCCATGATAGGTGGTTTGTAAAAATGAACGATCATAGTTTAGTGAGGGGTAGTTCGGCATACTCAGAAACAGTATATTCCATATCCATTACATGGAGGTGTGTGAAAGTATAAGTTGAAACCATATAATAAAAATATCCAATTATTTTTAGGATAATATTTTTTTAAACAATAATGGAGAAAACAATGTGGATGGGTTGGGGAAACAAAATTAAATAAGGGCTTGACTGAATACTTTACCTCATAATCAGGTAACATCTTTTAGTTTGTTCCAAAAGTCATTCATGGATAGATTTATTCAAAATTGAGGGATTATAGTACGGATTTATGGATTTTTTGAAGATTAATGGTCATATATTAGAGGAAAATAATAGTATTTATATATGTGAAGAAGAGGGAGAGGTGGTGGCCTTTTATAGGGAAGGAAGAGTGGCACTCTTGTAAATATTTTAAAAGAGAATTCTACCCATGATTTTTATATTGAAAGTGGATCCAATTATAATTTAAATATGATAAAATATATTATAGGGTATAAATATTTCAGTAAAATAGATTTTGGATAAGTTTAACAGTTTTATGGGACTTAGGTTTATGGTTTAGTCTGTTATTAATGTTAAATAAACATTAATTGATGTAAATAATTTTATTCCCATTCACTAATCATTTTGGTCAAAAACTATGTTTACCTAATGATGTCAATTCCAAATATTCAATCCATTTTTTCAAATTAAATAAAATTAGAGGAATAAATTAATTTACAATTAATCCCACAGTCGGGTCGATAATCATGGTTTTTAAAATAAAAATGGTCAAACATTTGCTATATGTTTATATCCAATTTCATTGGGAAATTGTTTCCAATTAAAAAATTGGATTAATAGAGGAAACAATTATATAAATTTTTTTATGATAATTAAAATATAACTTATCATTATAAATAAATTAAATGAATAAGCATTGTTATTTAAAATCCTATATTTTTCACTATTCGTCCAAACAGGATGTTTCTCAGAAAATTCCCAAAATTTCACCCTAAGATGGTTTTGAAATAAAAAATTATAAAATAAAGTTTATTTAATAATATTGAATATTAAAATGTGTCTAATATTAATTTTATTATTAAAATAGTATAATTCGAGAAAACATTTCTTTTAATCATAATCAGTCATTACCAAATAATATATCTTTAATTATCAATCTGATTTACTTATATAAAAATATTATTAACAGTGTTTGAATTTTAGTTATTTATATTAATATTACTAATTTTAACAAATTTTTTATTATTATCTCATTGAAATAATTATAATAATAAAATGATGTTTTGTAGAAACATCGGTGTTGTGTGTAACGTACGCCAAGTAAGTGTCATGTAAATACAATACTTCACATAGTGTATTATAATACATAATTTAATATTTAATTGATTTAGAAAAAAAATTCCACAAACCTTAGGTGTTAATTTCTAACCCCAATTAAATTAATTTCACCATCATAATTTGTCCCTTGAGTAAAAAAATGAGGATACATCTACTTCATCATATCTTCAAGTTAACATGATGCTTCCAATAACTGGTGATATCTATATATAACATTGACTGGGTGAGTGGTATTATTTCATAGAACATTCACTAATTAGTTTATAAGTTCGAAATATTTTTCCTCGTAAGAATGATCCTTCTCCAATGGTATGACCCTTAATTTTTGAACATGTTATGGGTTAGGTATGTAATTCCTTCGGAGAGATACATAGACGACATCATAGAATTGATAGAGATTTGGAGGAAGGGTGATGTTTTGGATACCATCGTAATAAAATTAAGAATCTCAAATGGACTAATATAAATATGGGTTAGTTTCCCTTTATTCCCAAATAACATGACATTCTTCCAGGGATTGATTCATAAAAACTCATTTTCACCAACATCAAATTCTTGATCACACCAATAGTTACCAGCATAAAATTTATACTAACATTGAGATTCTTTAATATGTTGTTTAATGGTTCTATCCTTCATTAAAATTTCTTCAGAAATATCATGTCCCTATATAATTCCTTCTCATACATCATCCCAATATATTAGATCTTTTAATTTCTTCTTATAAAGGGATTAATACGGTGCCAACTAAATTACTGAGTGAATTCTATGGTAGTAAGAAAAATCAACTAAAGGAAGGTGTTGAAACCAACTACCTTTGACATATTGAATCACGATTTCCAAATATTCTATGGTGTTTTAATTGTTTTTTTAGACTGACCATATATCTAAGGATGATAATCTGTGAAAAAACTCAATTTTGTGTTATGCTCTTATTTAAGTCTTCGATCGAACATTGTGGTAAACCATGGATCCCAATCTAATATAATATAATATGATACTCCATGTAACTTTACCACTTCATTAATATATATATATATATAATCTTATATAGGGATAATTTTATCAAATAGTAATGAAGTGAGATAACATAGTATGGTGATCGATTACTATACATATAGGTTTAAACCATTCTGTGGGTTTGATTAGTTTGATGAAAAAAATCTGTAGTTATTGTATCCCCTTTCCATTTTGGTATGGCTAATGGTTGATACATAAAATTTAACTTTTTTCCATCCAACCTTAACGTGTTCGCATACCAAGCTCGAGATACAAACTCTATGTTATCTCTTTTCATGAAATCCCACCAGATGTATTATTTCACGTCCAAATACAACTTCATACTTACAGGGTGAATATAGAATGATGAACTAAGAGCTTCCTCTAACATATCCCTCTTCAAATTTTTTATGGAAGGACCACAAACACGGTTCATGAATCTTATCATTACATCCTAATAAAGGTTAAAATATATAATATTTCTAGAATTCTTTTACACCTCTGTATCTTCCTTGTGCACCTCATTAATATTCACATAGACAGAGGGTTGAACCTTCATTTGATAAAGATTTGAATTTTCCCCATCCTTTATGTTTTCTATATCCATCATTCTCATATCCAGAAATATTGGATATTTTGTGATCCTCATCAGGGATAATCTTGTGTGATCCTTCCAACTCAAATCATCTACCACCTTGTTGGATTTCCCCGGGTTGTAATGTATTGAGCAGTCATAATCTCTTATCAACTCTGACCATATTCACTAAATCATGTACAACTCCTTATTTTTGAATATGTATTACATAATTTTATGATCAGTACATACATCACACTTTTTTCATATTGATAATTCACCTATTTCATTAAATAAAAATTACAACTGCTAACTCCAAATAATGAGTTGGGTAATTTTTCCCATTAATCTTTACCTATCATGTGGTATATTTTATAACTATGTTAGTCTACATAAGAAAACATCACAATCCCTTATTAGATGAATCAATGATCACTAAATCCCCTTCTCCACTACATGGTAATATAAGCATAGGTTCATAATCTATCATTATCTTCAGTTCCCTAAAAGTTACTTCACATTCATCTTTCATGTGGAACATTACACTCGTCCGAGTTAACTTGGTTATAGGACTATATATACATGAGAAATTAACCACAAACCATTTATAATATCCAAATAAACCAAGAATTGTATATATCTCAGTCACTATTGTTGGTCTAGAATAGTATTCAATACCTTCTATCATTAATATATCTACTTCTATACCATATCTTGGGATTATGTGACCAAAAAATGAAACTTTTTCATCCAAAGATAGTACTATTTAAATTTTTTGTAGAGATTATCCTTCATTAAGGTATTCAAAACAATTCTCAATTAATCTTAATTCTCTTCATAATTCATTAAATATATAAAAATAAAATCTATAAATAATTCCTAAAAATTATTGAGGCAATCAATAAAGCCTATATGTATTAAATCTGTGAAGATAGATGGGGGATTATTATGACCAAAAGGAATCACTATATATCCATAGCGTCCAGTCCCTTTATGGAATTCCATCATGGGTATATATTCTTTATTAAACCTCAATTTATGATATCTAGATGGAAGGTCAATCTAGGAAAAGTATTGAGCTCTATGTAGTTGATCAAACAAGTCATCAATAAGTGTAAGATGATACTGGTTCTTTATTTTGATATTATTTGACTACTGATAATCAATTCAATGTCACATTTAACCATCTAACAAATCACAAAAAGAGATGGTAAACCCCAAGGTGACACACTTGGACAAATGAAACCCTTTTGATGGGTTTCTTGGAGATTATTATTCAATTTAGACAACTCAATAAAGGCCATTCTATAAAGATTCCTTGAAATTGGTGTGGAACTAGGTATAATTTCTCTTTAGAACTCAACTTCTTATTTTGGAAGAATATTAAACAAAACGTCCAAAAATTCATTTAGAAACTCTAGAACAATAGGCATATAATTGATGTTGATTCCCCCAACCATTTGAGATAAAAACACCTTTTGAAATTGAATTATGACACATATACTTGTTGTAATATCCAAAATAATTTCCTACTTTTCATCACATGGATGTATGATCATAGGAGGGTTTGAAATATCAAAATTAACTTCGCTTCCTGGACAATTCATGTGGTATTTATCCATATAAATCCAATCCATCACTAATATGACATCAAATTCATCCAAAGAATGAATGAAAAAAATTATTTTAAAAACACTCCCATAATATTAAATGAAAGAGGAATTATATATTTGATATGAAATCACCATAACATTAGGGGATTACACTACTAATACCTTAATAAGTAATTTTTTTGGGAATCATAACACCCTTAGAAAAGTCATTAGATATAAAAGAGTAGGTATGTACAGAAACCAATATGGAATTATTTGTTCTAGAGTGGATGGTAACTGTACATTTCATCATGTTGTTATCACACACCTCCTCAAAAATAGTGATTGCATGATATTTCCTCTTTCCCATGGCTTAAGAGGTTGCTGATGTTAATCAATATCACCAACCAGTGGGTTTGGGTAGTATTTATCATAATGCATGTTCTCCTTAAACATTTAGCACGGAATCCTGTAAGGTGTATTATGTGCCATTTTTTCTAAATTTACAACATTATTTAACTACTTATCATCACATCAGCAATAAAATAACCAATGGCCTTTCCATACTCACCTATAAAATTTATTGTAACCCTTTCTGAAATTCCCTCCATCATTCTTTCCACATATATATAATGAAGGGAAGCTCATATTTTTATCTTCACGATTTTTATATTTTCCATTAAACTCCATATTCCTCTCTTTTTAAAAACCATGAGATTGTTACATGATTCCAAACTCAATTTCAACCTTTATTTCACAACACACAATCTCTTTGTAGATACCAATGTCTCTTAGGGGAAATTCCCTTCTAATATAAGGGTTTAATCCATAGAAAAATCTAGAAACATTACCTTCTGGTAGGATGATAATTCATAAATCATACCTCAAATGTTTTGTGAAATTATCCTTGTAGGTACCGGTAGACTCATCATCCCTTTAGTTTAACTCAATGAACTCTTTCTTGATATTAGTATTCAAAATTCGAGGAAATTACATTATTAAAATTATTGTTCTTGAACTAAACCAAATCCATGTATTAAATCTCATCTTTGTTCATGTTATTATTTGTTTGTGTCCACCACTAGTCTACTTCAACATCTAAGCGATAGACAACCACAATGAATTTATCATGCTCCTAACACTAGATAATAGAGAATATATTTTTAGTGCTACAAATCTTTTGTTTAGATCCAAGTGGATTAGTAGTACCTCTGAAATAAAGTGGATGTGAAATTATTAAAGACTCAATAGAATGTTATTATGTCCTTTTAGCATTTTTAATTCCACCATGATCCATAGATTAAAAAGGAAGTGTGAGCCTAGAAATGTGGGTTTTCATTCTCAATTCTATTGAATTCTATAGATTGGGTGTATAATTGTGGCATTTTCCATCATGATCACCATTAACATTGTTCCTTCAGGTTCCAACCATTTACTAAAACAAAAAATATAGACTTTGAATATGTAATCAAATAAGGGAGCCGCATAATCATGAAAAGTAACTTATAAGATGCCTATATTTTGAAACCTTCCTTAATCAATGAAAAATTAGGCTTATCCTAAGATATTAATGTATGACATATATATAAATCCTTCATAATGGTTCGTGATGAATTTGGGAATTACCTATGTGTATTCCCCAAGGGTGTCAAACCAGGTGTGTAGTATGGAATTTTTTCGTGAACCAGATTACCCTAGGTTAGGCCTATAACATCCTATTAGATTTGTTACCCTAATGTACATCTATTCCAGATCCACATCTATTTATATAATACAAACATGGATGTATTTCACAAAAACCAATCACTCTATCCTTTACCAAAATTCCAAGATGTTTTGCTATAATTTTTCTTATCCATAGACTAATCAGTATACATTAACATACAGTTATCACTAAGGATTTATCATCCTAGTTTACAAAATTTAATTAATCCTTTGATGTGACACCAACTATGTTGATCCATTATTATAATTTATTAACATTAAATAACATTTATAGAATACTTAGAAAATTAAACAATATATGCCCAAATATCATACTAGTCCAGTTCGTCTAGAATCATGGAAACATAAAAACTGATACATATGTGGGCTATATTATATCACAATACGTTATTATTGACTAGGATCATTATTATACACATTAAACAAAATAAATACATATCTTCATACCCAAGGGAAGGAAACATAAAAAGGGGTGATCCCAAATGCTCGGTAAGGGTAAACAAGGGAGACATTTAAGCATAATCATGAACATAAGGGTATGATAACATGATCATGAAAATATAAGATCATACACTGCATATCAAATATCATATACATGAATCATGGAATAATATTAAGAAGTTCATAAGACATGAATCATAAGTAAATAAAGAAGGTAATCCCTGAAATCATAACATATGAATAATACATAGAATTTTGGAACACACTTAAGCTTGTATAACATAATTTCCATAGTAGCCAAAGCATCTCTACCAAGACAATAATTATTGTATAGGTTCACTCCCCATACCATCTAGGTAGTTAAATTTCACTCCCATAGAAATATTAGTAGAATGAGTTCCCTCCTCATTCCGTCTTGGTAATCAGGTTCACTCACATGGCCTTCTTAGTAGTCAATGTTCATTACCAATACAATCTTAGTTTATATAATGTGATATAAATCTTTACCTAATACATTTGAGGGAGATATAGTTACCACCCATCTGATATCAAAATCATACACACAAGTGACACAAAGTCCTAAACAATCATACCATGAACGATGACATTATATGGATATTATAAACATGTAATCATATCATAACATTTATAAAGAGATAGGTTACATAATCTTGTCCTTATAAAAATAAATCATGAAACTATGTGGGCTGCAAAAAACATATAACCCATGGAAGTGATACAAAATCCATAAACATTATTCCATCAAAACATAATCCATTCAGATAATAAATATGAATGGAATCATTGAATAATTTCCCAAAAAATGATTGAGTAAAACCAACGGATATTATATTCTATGGGAGATAATTTTTAAAAATCAATTAAAAATATTTTTTAAGGACAAATTTTTTTCTGCATGTAAAAACACTTTTTAAAACATTAAATAATTTGAAAAAAAATTCCTTGAAAATATATTTGAAAACATATAAAGAAATATTTTAAATCTATAAATCTATTTTAAAATCTTTATTACATGAAAATTGAATTCAGATAACTTTTGAAAAAAAATTGAAAACAATTTGGAAAACATTGTTTTTTAATGAAATAGATTTTTTACTAGAGAGGGGGAATGTAATATTTTAGATAATAATTTTTCCTTAATTACCAAAGAGATGAAAAACAGTACTAATAAATGGATATATCTTAAATTAACAATGAGAATAAATATCATGAGTGTTATTGAGATATGGATCATAATATTTCATAAAAGGAAGGAAAAAAATAAACAATATCGAAAAGATATGAAAATTTGTCAATAAACACTTATAACAATGTATCTTAGGGTCATAATCTCCATGTATGAAAAGGAAAATACATGAATAAAAATATATCATAAAAATGATGAGATTCATTATATAACATGTAAAATTCAATTATATAAACCTTGAAAAAAATTAGTTGTATAACATAACATTAGTCTAAAATTTGGAAAATTGAGACAAAATTATTTTACATATTTGGTAACATTTACTTGTGAAAAAACATGATTTAATGTCATTTTTAATCAATTCCTATAAATGAGATGTAAAAAATAATCTTTTTAAAGTCATTTATTTAAAATTCGATGTTGAAAATGATGATGGATTTTGTTTTTAGAGTGTGTATTACTAATAAATTGACACTAAAAATCAAGCACATTCTTGTTTTCTATATCGGTTTGTTACAAAGAAACATGGAAAACCACATACGTGTCTATTTTTTGCATCAGTTTTAATGAAAACTTATGCTATAAATCTGGTATTTTTTTAAAAATGATTTGGCATATTTTTTATTAAAACCAACGTTGGATGTTTTTTTGGAAAATTCATAATATTACACTTCCAAAAAAATCAAAGCCCTTGTAATTAAATTACAATATACAAGAGTCAAAAAACATTTATCATTGACTAAAAAAATATAAAAACATGCATGATTTTATCTTGTCAATCCAAAAACTATCAATGCATTTTTATTACAATTTAGAAGTAAAATACAAAAACCTAAAATATACAACATGATCATTTTTTTCTTACTTTTGAAGCATTCATTTGATATAATTATTTTTAAACACCTATTATAAAAAAAGAATCTATTTTTTGAAAAAATATTGTTATTAAAAGGTAATATTATTCATAGACATTAGAATATACAGACCTCAAATTATTATCAGATGAAACAAATAGTTCAAAAACAAAAATCGAATATGGGTAAGTTCAATTTGGGTATATGATTGGTCATCATTGAATGCGTATAATAACATTAAATGATATGATATTAAAAAAATAGAATACTATGACATAAAATATTAAAATATATATAACTAACCGTCTCAAAATCATTAGTCACCCTAATTTTGAGTATCTCATACATGAATCATATATCATAATAACCACATTCAACATGTCCTTATTAACAATGAAACTGTAGTTATTAAAAATTAACATTATAATATAAATGAATATATATGTGTATATATATATATAAATAAAAATAGTATCTAATATAAAAAATTATTATATTTACTTCCAAATATTGGATTTTATTTGTCTTCTTTCAAAAAAAAAGTGTTATTTGTTAAACTTTTTCCATGAACCACATTTTCATATATAAGAAGTAATAATTCTTGCCTAAGAATTAATAATTAAACATAATGAACTTTTTAAGAACAGAAAAACCCTAGTAGTCTAATAAGGTAGAAAATCTTTTACGAACACTCCCTGATAAAGTGAAAACCAATAAAAGGTGAATTCACTTGGGAAAAAAACACCAAACATCCAATACCCCCTAAAAACAAAATGTTCACAATTATTGACATTATAATGATCATTAGTTCAAAATTATATATATTTTTTATTTATTATGAAAAAGAAAAAATCGACACCCAATCTCTGTATGTGATAATCTCTCACATATATATGCTACTCTATTAAGATTCTTTACATGTTGTGCTTCCATAGAAATGTATTATAGATCTATAAAAAATTAAATGACTATGATTTAATTTTTTTAAGAAGCATATGTATATACCAATTTTCAAAAGTAAATACTTTTAGTTTATTTAAACATTCTTTTGTTAACATAATAAAAATTCAAACGTCGATTTACATACATAAAAAAACTACAACACATTCAAGACAAGCTATTGAAAATACACTAGATGCATGATATCTTATTGGATTAATCTAAATGGATAATCTATTACACATATATCTGATGTCATCTAAAACTCGTTTATATTATTCAAGGATGAAGAAGCATGAGATAATATTTATATCCCATAATAAATATTAGAAGAATATACAATCAATTATTTCATAACTATTTGTTACTTTTTTGAATCTTCATATTCTTTAAGATAATCATATATAAGTTAATTATTATAAATAATTATAATTAATTTTCAAACATATGTAATTAAAATTTAAAAAATGCATACCTCATCTGAAATATAACCAAGAAGGATAGTTTTCCAATGTAAAATATGACTCATACAATCCCCAACAATGGTAATATCCGTAGTAGTAAATGGTAATTAATAATTAGGACCAATAATATCATGTAATAATACTCTAAACTAACCCATCATCATAGTTTTTTGATGTATAGAATCCCCAAAAATTTCCATGAGTCTTAACACAATAATATATATTTGAGGATTTCTAGAAAAAAAAACAGTATAAGGTTTGGTCCGAGATAGGAGGTGGGGATCAATGTATGCAGGTTGAGAAGGGTAGTCTTGATGGGATGGTTGTTGAGGCAGCAAATCCGGTTGAGCAGGCTAGGTAGGCCGTGAATACTTTGACAATCTTTTCAAGTGTTCTAACAAAGCTTGATGCATGACTACTTGAATTTGATCAAACATATACTATTTCATATATTTCCACTTGTATTTTAAGGATTATATTTCTAGGTCTCTTTATTTCATATTCTGACAAAAAACATTCGGAATACTAACACGTACCTGACATTCTCTAACAAGGTCATGGTGTTCTACCTTTGCAAATGTTGTGGAAAAGTTGTCCATCCTACCCTCGTGGATAAAAGATCCATCATGTCTCTTTCTCCAGATGTTCATCATAAAATTAAAAATTAAAATATTATATTGGTGTTTATAAGAAATAAAAAATAAAAAATCATAGAAATTAATTAATATTTACTTACAATTTTATCAGTTACTTCCATAGATTTATTTATAAAATACTTTTCATTTTATCTTCATATCTTTATTATATTTTTTCCCTGGGGAGAGGGGGGAGGAGGACCAAACATGACCTCATCAGAAAAACAAGTGGAGACAACTCTTAGTTATTCAAAATTTTCCCCAATCATTTTTTTCTATTAAAAATGATACCCTCTATGTGATAAAGTAAGAGGGTATACATTCTGAAAATAGATGTCCTGAGAGGATTTCCTAGAGGATGTTATACGAAACGTAAACTAATAAGTAAAATGATATATATATATATATATATGAAATTTTATAAATTAAAATAATTATCATAACATAATGGATTCTTCAAATAGGCTGAAAATACATTCTACCACGTATCTGCACTATAAAATGATACATGAGTCAAGGGTTCTCTTTTTTGTAATTTTCCAAAAACATAATTATTGTAAATATCATTTTGAAACCTCTTTATCTAACCTCAAACAAATTAGGATATGTTTTCTTAATTTATTTTGTTTCATCAAAAATAAATTTCTTTTTTCAATAAATAAAATAAATTTTTTTCATTTAAAATATATCAAATTATAAAATTATGAAAAAAAATAAATCAATTGAGATATCAAACTGTTACAGCCTCCCAATGATTATCTTTCCTCATCATGTCTATTTCCTTTCAATTAGGATATAATATGATAAACCTGTAGTGGTTCTACATAGAGATATAGCTGATAAATTATGTTTCATTTTCCCCAGTTTCATTATTGTCTTCAATATAAGTAATATTTAATTGCTCATATACATGAGAAAGTGAATGTTTTGGTAAAAATGTAATGCTATATTTACAAAATCTAGAACATGATTTGGTAAATAAAAATGTAGAGGACTACACCATTGAGGTCTCATTAATAGTCCTACAATTATTTTTTGTTAAAAAAATATTTCAATCCAATAAATGAAATATGTATGTAAAAAAATGGACAAACATGTTCCAGTTATAGATAATTTTAAGTAAATTTCAGTGGACCTGTATATTATTATCCAATTTAAATATTTTAAAATAGAAAAAATGAAATATGTAAGTAAAAAATTGGACAAACATGTGCCAGTTAAATAAAAAAATAATGATGTTATGATTCTTAACCAAAGATTATATAGAATGTTAACTATTAAATATATATATATATATTACTTCTAAAATTATAAAAGCATTTATAAACTTAAATATTGAATATTAATTAAATAATACAATTTTTACACATGTAAATTTAAAAAAACAAAAAAAATGTAAATAATTACCAGATTAATTAGGAGATTAATTTAATGTTTTCCCAAATCCCTTGAGCATAATAATTTCATAATACATGAAATTTGTCTATGTTATATTCAGTTTTATAAAAAAATAATATAATAGATAAATAAGCCTCATATAAATCAATAACATCATTATCATCATCATCCCCATCAGCCAAATTAATTAGTTTTCCTTAAAAATTGATGGACCACAGATCATTCGATGGATCACTGACAAAAAATTATTTTTTCTCTGAGGGGACATGATAAATGGTTCCTCATTGGAACTAATTTCTTTTCAAATCAATTAGATTAAACCCATATTCATCATCTTTCACACCACTATTACTTGTAACCTAATGAAACTTATACACATTGACTCAAAATTTAATATAAACAGTTTTCCATATGTATTGAAGAACTCCAATATATGGCGTTGATGTAGAAACTGGGTTTTAATAATTAGCACTCAAAAAATGTATTGGTTCATTGAGGACCATTAAAATACTATTCTGAATGGTACTATTTACATCATGATTTATTGTAAAAAATGTGTAGCCATTAATATCCAAACCATACCATGTGGTCATATTTAGAGATAGCCCCCGGCCAACCACATCAATGTTTCTTATGTATATATATATTTGTTGATATTCTATTTAGAACAAGTAACAAATGTCTTTTTATACTCAATCATCAAATGTATTTTTCTGAAATAATAACTTTAATTCAGAAATATGTGCTGATATATGTGATTAAACCTCATCTATGTTTTTTAAAATGTATTAATGTCCATTCATCACATCATCATGTGGAATAAATATTTCCTTTAAGCCTCGAATATGTATACTTTCACTATCAATTTGTCTTATGTCGAGATATAGGTTGACTAATATGTTCCACTTCATAAAAATAATCAATATAAAACTCCTTAACCTCTTCAAATAAATATTTTTCATCAAATAGAGTCATTTAGTAGATAAGTATTTTAAGAATATCCATTAAAAAAATTCATATCTTTCAAAATGATACATTCATCATAAATTAACATCCCCTCATATTCTTATCTCATGCACCAATTGTATCAGTAGATGAACCATTACATCAAAAAACTTGGGTAGGAAACACATTTCTACTTAACAAAGAATAAGAGTTGTTTCATTATCCAAAAAATATAACAAATTTGGGTCAATTACATTGCTACATATATATTTCAAAAAATTACATATCCTAATGATATTATTTCTAATAACCTTCAGTAATATACCACACTATGGAACTGGTAGAAGTTGTTGTATAAATACATGACAATCATGAGATTTCATACTCATTAATTTACAATACTTCAATGAAACTAATATATTCTCATTTTTATAATAAAAACATGGTAATTTAATACCATGAGGACACTGACAAAAATTCATCATTTCAATCTTGCTTAATGTGTGACAAGATGAGGGTAAATATGTTCTATTCCCATTCATAGTGGTAGCTAACTCCAAACATATTCTCATTGATATCAAGTCCAATATAGTATGCATTCCCTATTTGTTAATTCCCTTTAATTCTATCAAATTTTCCTTCAAACTATCACATATTTTTTTCTCAACTTTCATAATATTGATGTTATGTTTTATCTCTAAAAATATCTAATAAGGTAGTTTGAAAAAAATCATTTTCTTCAAGATATATTTTGATGACCATAAAATCATTTCGTTCCAAATTTTTAATCAATATTTTTCACCCAATAGTAATATTCGTCAAATAACAAAGGTCGGGGGGGGGGGGTTATTCTAGTAAGCCATTAAATTATTTTTTCAATCTATGACAAGGATGACAAATTCAAAAAAATCATTGATGTCCCATGTACACATTATTTATTCCATTATAAATTGATAATATGAAGTATTTTCATCAATAATTGGACATGATTTACATCGCTTAACACTATATCTATATAAAATTCCATATGTAGGAATGTAATTGGTAGTTAAAATTATCATAGCACCCAAATGAAAATGCTTTTTCTTGTATGTATCAAAAACATTAACAATTTTATCCTATATAAGTTTCAAATCATCAATAAATGGTGAAATATAGACATCAATATCATTTCACGGCTGTTTTGGTATAGAAATCATCATGTTCATCATAATATATTTTTTTCTTCACACATAGATGTGGGGTCAATTATAAACATCTATCAAAACATTACATGTACTATGTCGGCTACTAAGGCTCCAATATAGATTTATTACATCAGTACACAATCCCATTTTTATATTTCTAATATCACTTCAAAAATCATTATATTATTTATAAAATATCATCCACTATTGTGAATCAGGAGGGTGACATATGTTTTAATCAGATATGTGCTCATTTGAATCCATCTTAACCTATTTATTTCAATTTAATTGGAATATAGATGCATCAAATAAAGAGTTATTTGATGGTACCAAATTTCTTTAGAAAAAGATTTTCTTTTGTTACCGAATAATGAATCAAAGATGAATTATCAAGAATTGAATGAAAAAATTATTAGATGATATCATTATAAAGTACAAAATTTATTTTTCATAATTTTAAATGACTGTATGTGAGAATTAATTTGAGTTGACATTCTCATCAATCATACAGCATGATGTCCCACATGTATTATAGTTTGATAGATATTCATATTAATTCCTACACAATAAACAATAAATGGGGAAAGCATGTATATTTTTGTACCCAAATACCATTGGGAATAATATTTTCTTCACATCATAATTGGACCCTGGAATCTCATTGCTTTTTGGATGTATCTATTTTTAGTGATAAAGTAAGATGAAGAAACATTTATCACTCCAAAAAAAATTAATATTATTGTAACTATCTCAAAAATAATAATAACAATGAATATTTACCATGACCCATGAATAATAGTTTCTCAGCATCTCCAAAAAATGGTTCAATCATTAATGTTTCTTCTATGGTTTCTACACCTAAATAATTAATTAATTTTTTAAGCCAATCCTATTCCTCACTATGAATATTTTAATCTACATTGGAGTTTTCATTTTAATTTCATTCACAATAACATATCCAACATGTATAGTTAAGTCTAAAAACATATAAATTGAGATGATATATTATTTCTCTTTAGTTTATCTTTCTCATATTCAAACACCTTACACATGGAAAGAAAATCAAATCAATTTTATCATGATTTTTTTATAAAATTCAATGAATTAATCAACTCATTTTTAATATTGACTGGTGGTTCTTCATAAATTTATCCAATTATGATCCATTCAATACCTAATATCACAATATAATTTGTTAATATTTTAAAACCCATAATCATTTAAATATATATATTTATACCATCAAATAAAAGGTAAGAAGAAACACATTTAATTAAAAACTATTTATAATGTGATAGGAAACATCAGATATGAAACACATTTACAGATATTAAAACTTTTATTTTCATATAATATAAAGGTATTTTATTGAGGTTATAATCTATTTATTTTCAATCATTTAACATTTATTAGATAATTTTAAAAAGTTTTTACATTAGTTCGGTGTTTCATGCATCCAAATTATTGAAGATCACATTAATTTAACAGGTGAAATATAGAGATTCATTACTTATGATTCCTATTTTATTAATCAACAATGACACC
The DNA here is from genome assembly GCA_963277665.1 of Viscum album. Classification (NCBI taxonomy): domain Eukaryota; kingdom Viridiplantae; phylum Streptophyta; class Magnoliopsida; order Santalales; family Viscaceae; genus Viscum; species Viscum album. Next base: position 1,291,978,153 of record OY728120.1, on the reverse strand, counting down.
ATATATCATTTTTTATTTCATAATATCATAATGATAATTTATTAATTTTAAAAAATAATTTTTTTTTCAAAAACATTGAAAAAAATATTTATAAATCACAATTAACTACTAACTAATAATTGAAAAAACTAACAAATAATAAATAAATGATAAATAATTTATCTTCAAAATTAAAAATAAAAAATAAAAAATTCGGGGGTTTAACATGAAAAATGGTCCCATAATCTTAAATTTTCTCCCTTGAATACTTTGGAAGAATAAAAACTTAATGATCTATACAAACATCAGTGTAAAAAAGAACAATAGGGGTGATCAAAAAAATAATATCAAACAATGGATGAATGTCAGTTAAGAATTTGGTTCTGATGAAAAAAATATTTAGTGGATGATGAAACCATGGTAAAGGATGAAGAATTAAAAAACCAAATCTTGAATTTCAATGAAAAAAAACATTGGTCTTTAGGGATCAGCGGATCGAATTCAGAGTCATAGAGAGTCATGGGGGTTTTTTCACGAGTTCAGAGAGATTTTTCATAGACCCAAAAAATGAGGATTTATCAATCCTGAAAAAATTTAAAATGTTTTTGGAAACAATTGGTGTAAAAACTATTGAATAAGTGTTAGAGAAAATAATTCACAAGTTTTCACAAAAACTAAGACAATTTTTTTTATTATGGAGTCAATTTTTTAAAAAAATCCACTGCCTTAAAGAGCTTATCTAGTGTTTTATGGTGTTAGTTTTACCAAAAAATGACCCCAAAACCCATATTTAAATATATTTAAAAAAATTTATTTTGTAAAAATTATTATAAAAACCTCTTGTACATTATTTTTGCATCGGATTATAAAAACCTGATGTCATTTCACTAATGTTAATGCCAGTATTTCCACAAGTGTTGTGAATCATAAAACCCATGCATGAAATATCAAAAAACTTATATGAGAATAACCATAAATTTAATTATAAGAGTCATGTAATACATTAATTGAATGTATATACACCACACAAAAGGAATGGGTCGTGAATAAAGCATATATCACATAAAAATATAAAGTGAGATGAAATCCCCATACCTTCTATCTTGAATCTCATTGTACTCTTTCAAAAAAAATATATAATAAATATAAATTTATTATAAATAATTTAAAAATAAATATTCATATTTCTAATGTGATATATGGCTTGATTGTGACCTTATATTACCCACATGATAACTATATTATGTTAAGGATTTACTTTGGATAATATATTATTTGTTCTTTGCATGTGTCTTAATTTGTTTTATCATTGGTCCGTATACATATATCCTAATTACAAAATGTTAATAATGATATCAATATAATATATATTGAGTAATTGTGTACAATAATAAAATATAGAATATATTTTTATGAAATTGAATACACTACTCATGGAGATGGTAAGTCATATGTTTGAATAAATATTAGTTCCATTTTTATAAATGTATTTAAGGATATAAATAAAATGAAATATGATTATATAATTATATAAAATAATTAAAATTGAATTATTATGTCATATAAATTTTATAAGTTCCCTAAACCCATCATTAATAAATTTAATGTAGTTTACGAATGAATCATGTCACTTTGAGGGGGTTGTATCCAACACATCCTCAAACAAAATTATCATATTGAAAAACAAATGGAAAGTAAAAATAGATATTGGTAGTAAAAATGAATAAAGAAGCATAAATTAATAATAAATTTAATATATAACATATATAAATAGAGTTTATTTTATAATTATCACCATGAGAGTCATTGTGGAATATTGATGAATCATCATTTAGTGAGGTGTTAGTTCACCGAACACCTCCTCCTAAGTTACCACACACATAAACAATATGTTCATTATCCATTATATAGAGTTGTGTGTTGTTTTAGGTATAAAATGTTTCATAAAAAATCCTAGTATATTTATTATACTAGTTTTCGGATATTATAAGGTAATAAAGATTGTGTAGGGGGTGAAAGAAAATAAAAGAAAATATGTGAGAGAATACATTACCCCTTAAACGGGTAACTCCTTTTAGATTGTCTTGAAAGGTTTCATTGGACATATTTCTTCCCATAGGGAGGATTCATGTTGGAAGGTATGTATTTTGGGATGTGTATATGGATGTTATTGTATGGTCTTAATATGTTTTATTGGTGTGAAGAAGAGGGAGAGGTGGTGAGCTTTTATAGGGAAGGAGGAGTCGCACCCTTGTAAATATTTGAAGAGAGAATTCCACCCAAATATTTCATGTTACATATGGATATAATAAGGATAAAAATCAAATACCCTAGAGGATAGGGTCTAAATATGTCATGATAATGGATTTTGAAAAAATATACTGGTCGTTTTGGGCCTTAATCTTATGGTTTAGTCCCTTAATAAGTTTAATTTGACCTTAATCGATGTAATTAATTTTAATCCATTTCACTAATAATTTTGGGCAAAAACTATGTTACACAATTTATAAATTATAAAATATTATTATTAGAAATATTTAATCCATTTTAAATAATTCTATTTACAGAAAATGAAGAAATTAATTTATAATTAATCTCGTAGTTAGGTCCACAATGTGGGGACTTATAAAAAAAATTATCAAAAATTAGCTATGTTTTTTATCTAATTTATTTTGGAAATTGGTTCTAATTAACCACCATGGATTATTTGATAAAAATATAATCTTACTGGATTATTAAATAAAATTAAAATAAATTTTATTGATTTAAATAAATTAAATGAAGTTATAGTTTTGAATTAAGATATAGTATATTTCACTATTCATCTAAAAATAATGTTTTTCCCAAAAAACCCCATTATATGTCCCTAACCAAATTTCGTAATTATATATAAAAATTAATTTCATTTTATCATATTCATTTAATAAATGTTTCTAAAATTAATTTTATCAGTAAATGTGATTCATTCGTGAAAATAAAATTTTTATACCAAAACCAACTTTAAAAAATATCATATCTTTAATTATCAATATGTTTTATTTATATAAAAATTTATAAATGATATTTGAAAACTATTTTTTAATATTAATATTACAATTATCGATATCTAGGTTGTATGTATCATGTTTAAATAATTATAAAAATAAAATGATGTTTCCTAGAAAGAACGATGTTACGTGTAACGTAAGCTAAGTCGGTGCTTTGGGAAACGTATGCCGAGTTGGTACTCTGTAACATGTCCTATGTTGGTGTAATGTGAAAGGAATATCTATATTAGTGCATGTTATGTCATAAATGAAAATTTAATTTTACAAAAAAAGTTTGATAAAAACTCAGGTTGTTACAGGCCCAAATGGACCCCACTATTTGAGACGAGTTTGTACCAATTTACTCTATAAGAAATATCAATGGGTAATTTGGTGGGTCTCCCCACAATAAGAATTAAACAAAATGACTATATATTATAGGAAAACAAAAACACACCACTGAACACCTCTACTAGGGTATGAAAACATTATGAGTGGAAACTCCCACTCATGAGACCAAACTGAACCGCAATAGATTCATAAAGTCCAATGACATGATGATAACAAAATAGGGCTAAAAATCCCAAAATCAACACCATTGTAATATAAAGAAAAGTATAATAGTACATGTACTTGTGAACTATAAGGAATTATCAGACCTCATGGGATGTAAAAAAGAAACGAGACCACAACTGCCTTTCCACAAATAGAAACCTTCTATGATGAATAAACAACCACATAAAACATATCTTTTCACCATTCTATCACTAGGGAACAAATACTAAACAAGTTCCTCAAACCCCATTAGTTCTTATCTGCGTATGAGCTTTACTATGGGACTTATGGATAGAGAAATGATTTTTAATGAATCTCTTGCCTCATAGCCAGGTGTTGAAGATCCTCGGTGACAAATTATCCATTTGATGTCGCAAGTGGTCACACAGAAATCCATGAAGAACTAACATAAAAAAGCACACATATGGACCCCATTTTACACAACAAGTCACCACACTAAAATGGGGAACTATAATATTCACACACATCATCATATTTCATTCTGATCATAAATAACTAGATTGAATAACCCACTAAATAATCCTCCATTTATAATAGAGAAATATGGAATTCCCTAAATAAAAACATGATTCCATAGAAATAGAATTCCTGATAAGAGTTATGATCCAACTCTTACTTATCTAATGGAAATTTAAACACTTATAAACATCACCAATGATAACCATCACAACCTATAAAACATTACAAAGAAATATAATTTAAACTGATCCCCAAACAACACACCATTTCAACAAAATGACATGGATGATTCATATAATTGGGCATTCCGTAATGATGGAACAACATGATCCCTCACTTAAAAGAAACTAATAAATATCCAAATTATTTATACACCATGGCTATCACTAATAGCCTAAGTCCACATTCCATTATTCCCACTATAATTCCATTTACCACTTCTAGATCAAACTTCCAAGAACAATGGTGGATAAATTTACCGTTAATGATGTAGAAGAATCCTGAAAACTAGAGTTTCTTTTAACATCTCACATCCACAATTCTGATTCAAGAGGATTATCCTAAATAAATAAAATATGGGAAATGGGAATAATCATTGAAACACAAGAATAACGTTTATGGGTTGATCAAATTGAGGGTTTTCCAATGGGGAACCAACCATGGACACACTATAATGCCCATTAATAATTTTGGGGGGTTTCACAAGGAAATAAGGATAAGAATAACGTAATCAAGGACAATCCATTGACTAAAATCCACTACAACCAAACACTAATAAAAAAAGGTATCCATATCAAAGGCTTCCCAACCCAGTAACAAGAACTCAAACATGAGACACCATTCGTACATGAAGAGTTATCAAATAAAAAACACCTCACTATAAACATTCTCAAATCAAATGAAGGCATGGCACACAACCACTGGTTATTAAAACATCACCTATTCAATTTAAAAGAAACAATGAAATGTATTAAACAAGTTTGGTGGGATACACACTCACTAGTAGTATTCCATAGAGCCTCGCACATTCTTATTCTCCTTCCCTACTGGGAACCCCTCATCTCTTGTCAATATTATAACTCATCCAATTATTCCCTTAACCATATAAAATCCCAGAAATACCCATTCATGTGGTCACTCATGGAAATAGAAATGTTCAAACAAAAAATTCCCAATTTAAAAATCACTATACTTTTCAAATCCCACCAACCTTGAAGTAAAAACCATTTTAAAACTCCAAAAATCAAATCATTTCATTCTTTATAAAAATAAAATCTATTAGATTATTTCCAAAATCCAATTAATCTTGTAACAAAATAATTTTACCAAAAAAACAAAATTAAATATAGAAAAACCTATTTGATTAAAAACTCAATCCCACTCTTTTAAAATAGTTTTCCTTAACATTTTTCAAATTTAAATTTTGTTTATCAATTAATCCATTTTAATAACTCCCATATTTAGATCATAAATTTCCTATTTCATTAAAATCATACCCACTTCAAAAAACAATTTCCTAAAAAAGCACTATTCTGAAACATCTTTCAAAATTATTCTGAAAACTAATTTTCCATATTTCCAAAATCAAGGATTATCGATTTTAAAATCTTGTTTTCACAGTTTAATTAATAAGGATTCTCAATAAATTTTCAGAGTCTTGAAAATCCCAAATAAATTATCACAAGGGGAAACTAGTGTCGATGGGTGAGTTCTCCATATGGTTGGTGGAAAAATGCTAATGACACCACTATCTCATAGAATCTTCTAGGACCATGTCCCCATATCCACATGGATTTATAGGCCCTCTGATCTCATTGAGACCATTGACCTAACTCCCTTATTATTTGACAACACAAAAAACCTCCAAGAACCAAATAACACAAATAAATTTTGTCTTTCCACGGTGAATATTTTCTAATCAAGAGGTGTGCGGGATAAGAACCCTAAATGTAACCACAACCTCAAGCCCCAACATTCCTAAATTTGGTCTATCCCAACTCCACAACAAATAATGTAACCCAAAAAGGGCATAATCTCCTTTGATACAATTTTATCATGATCCATGTTGAAGTTCCATCCAACATGACAACCGACCTGTTCCATGCCATGGTCTGAAGGGAATTCCCCATCCCCATTATATTGAAACAGGTTTATGGGTATCAATAATGCACCTTGCTAATGATATCAACCATTTATATTTTCACAAATAACCAACAATAATTGACAACACAATAACTGATAACCATAACAAATCACGGTACAACAAGATTTAGAGTTAAAATTTTATAGCATTCACCAAAAAACAAAGAGAAATAGTAGAAAAGAAGATGAAAAAGACCAACCCAAGACTACATGGAACAGGAGAGTCATTACCCTCAAGCCACCATCTGTAACAACTTAATAATGATATGGAACACTAGGAACCCAATAAAAAATCACAACAAAACATGGCTAAATATGAGTCATATAAACAAAGTCTATATACACCCAATGGTGTATGTAGGGTGTGATATAAATCCTAGTAGGATTCCACCCCATGAAAGGATTCCATTAGAGAACAATAAAAGGAAAATTAACATGTTCATTCATGAAAAACGTATTCAAAACAATTATGTGGAATCATTTTAAGAAGAAACATTTTCAAGGGAACTTTACCCATTAAAACAGTGTCACCAAATGTTTGACTTAAATTTATGTATAAAAAATACACACAAGGTACCTCATATACTAATGGATGGAATCACACAATATAAGAATAATGCCACAAAATATGGATAAAGCACCATGGGTAAATCCATATGGGTAATCTTGCTCAATCAAGATAACATAACCATATACCTCAGTATGCTATAGAAACCAAAACCATAAGATTTCTCCTATAAAATCAACTATGAGGGGAAACCACATTATCCTTGAGATCTCTAATCATAATAAATATTGAGTTAGTTTTTTAATCCTTAATATTTCTATGTTACAATCATAATAGCCACTTTTGTATCAATAGCACACTGGATCTAGTCATCCAACTTGGATTCATAGGATTCCCTTGTTCTCAAATTCTCATTTAAATGTCACATAGAACAACATTTTTATATAATATTCCAATCCATATAAATATATATAGAAATAACAATTTTCTATAAACTAAAAAAATTCATTTTACACACTCCAAAACGTTTTTCAAATACACCTACCACTAGTTATGCATTTCCTAAATCCCCATTTGACAAAACATAAGAAAAAAATAAATCGACTAGTTATATCGGACAATACCCTGTAAAATCCACACTCAAACATTGATTATTTTTTAAAACATCTTTACCATCATTTAAAAAATTCACAATTCATACTAAAGGATAATGAAATTGAAAAAAATATGCTACAATTCGAATTTCATTCATAAAACTCATTGTTTACTTTAAATCCATTGGATATCCCATTTATCACTCCCCACAAAGATCATAAAACACCTTTTTCTAAGAAACATCATAATAAAACATACACAAACATAAAAATTTCCTTCAAAAATCCTCTTTCATTATGAAGGCATGAAAAATAACTTCCAAAATATATTTCTCACCAAAAATTTTAACCATAGAAGATTTTTAAATGCAAGAAAAGGAAAATTAAATTCATATAAAAATCATAGGTCATGGAACCGGCTACCTCATGTGTATAAAAACATTTCTTAGTAAGTGTGAAAGTGAATCCAAACACCCACAAAACCATATCAAGGAAATATCTTAAAAAATCATAATTTATCCTGAAAAAATAATATTTAACTCAAAGAGACCTCCTAACTGATGGAGATAAGAAACACCAAGGAAGAATGTTATGAACCCTAGAAAATAGGGGAAACAAGAACATAGGGAACATACTTGATGGATCATTGAGAAACCTCACCAAATCCACCAATGGAAGGGAGACCAAGGGGGATAAGTAGAGAAGAGGTAGGAACCAAGGGATGAGGAGGCTGAATGGGTTGGGAAAAGGGGGAGTTGGGAAATAACCCAAGAGCGAAAAAAGTGGAATTTCAAAATAGTAATGGGCTTGACATCCCACACAATTTTCCTGTAATGTTTTCTAAATCATGCACCAAGAATGATACCCCTAATGTCTAAGAAGAACATACCTCAAGGTTATATTTCACACTTTAAAAACCATGAAAATCTGTGTAATTAGAGACTGTCAAAAAATGTCCATAAGTTGCATAGTTTTATTTAGAATGATAAATGGTTTGCTAAATCATGTGCCGACTGTGCACGTCATGTTTTAATGCAAAAATTTTCATTTTTTCTCCAAGTACTCAACAAAAACCCATGGTAGAACTCAATAAAAAAAATAAATGTATGATTACCTAAAAATTTATAAATAATCACCCTTGATTCACGGGTGATAAAATCAAGACCTTAAAATGAATAGGATCAAAAAAGGAAAATAAAAACCCTAGTGTTGAAATTCATAGCATTTGGGATGTCTATTTTTTATTAAATCCTTTTTATATTTATTAAATATTCAGTGCATTTTTTTTACCGATGCTGGTTATTTATTTACCTTGGTTCTTATTCTGATATGAGGAAAACTCTAAAAAGAAACACCCTATGATCTTATTACATGTAAAAATACACCAGTATATGGGGAGGTGTTCTTGAGGCATGGTCTCCAACTAGTTTGGTTACTATTTATAGAGTGAACCAAGTAAGGATTTGATAAAATTGGTAGGCCATTCTAGATTACCATTTTTTTAAGTCTTGGAAGATTTTTTATTTCATCATTATATATAACCATTTTTTGTATTCCAAGATATAGACAAGTAGTTATTTAAACCTTATAATTAGAATAATGATTCATTTCCTAGATTTGAAAACTCACATCACTGATCATTCAAAAATGTCTTAATAGTTAATGAACTATTATTTTCTATATATTTTTATTATTTTTCAAAATATGAAGGATCTTATAATTTGGGAGCTTTACATAATTTCATGGTTTATCATGAATATTAATCTTTAATAACATTGGAATCATTAAACATATTTATGATAGAAAAACTAAAAAATATAAACAATACAATGAGAATAAACTCCAGTTTTTGAGGTGTTGAATCATCTTTTTTGGTTTCAAATAGTTCATATGTTTTTTCACTTTCATCATTGTTTATTGACATTATATTATTAGAATAAAAGTTTTAAAAGACCGATAAATAAACCATTACTAGTCTTATTTACACGATAGAAATATCTTTTTTGTCATAATCTCATATTCCATAGATAATAATAATTGATAAAGGAAACAAAAAAACGAATGTTTAGAAAAATTATAGAATCTAAATGAATAGCATAAACAATATCATTACCCTATTAAGTAAATACTAAATCATTTTTTGTTTAAAAATTTTTTGATGTATTTTTTTAGGGAAAACATCATAACTATCTTCACATAATTTTGACATTCTATAAATATAATAATTTAAACTACATAAAAAATATTTTAAAATTTCAAACAAACACAAAATACTATATTTGAAAAAGTCTAATTATTTTTTCCATAATCATTTTTTACAAAAATGGCATTTCTATCATGAAACATTATAATATTATTATATATAAGTAGTCCCTAGTCTTGATGTTTAACAATTTATTATCAAGATACTATAATTGATTTTTGTTAATATTGAATATGTTTTTCTACAAAAATATCAAACAATAATTAATTCTGGTACACATATATTCTTATATCTAGAAATGTTATTAATAAAATATGAAGTCATCATAAAATGTGTAATAGGATTTCCATAAACATAATTATCAAAACTAAAGTTAAAAAAATTCATTAGTCCTCAATAATATGAAATTTTTATAGAATTGGATGTGAATGAGGTGGGAATATATTAATAAGTATATATTATCATCAATCATGGTTGTTAACCAATCCTGGTTGTATATTAGGGTGTGGTTTATTTTCGATTAATCCTGGTCAAGGTTTCTCTATAATTTATAAACCATTAAATATACCTTTGATATTTTCCATTTTATATTTCAATTAAATTTTTTTAATAAATGTGATTCATGTATTTTTCTACATTTAGATACGATTTGAAATGAACAGATAAATCATGATTCTTTTTTAAATTTTATAATTATATTTATGTTCAAAAAATGATTATTCAAAAAAAATTGTATTCAAATAAATATTCATAGGTTATAATACCATAAATGTTTTGATTTTTAGTGTGATTATACGTATGAACAGTTTAGATGCAAACATTATTTAGTGTCTTATATGTGTTTTTCATAAAATATATGTTTGATCAACGTTACGGGGCATGGTCACATGGTCTTAAAATAAAGAAGAGTTACATTTTATCATGCTTACTAATAATGGCCTATTTTAATTGTTATTTTCCATGTAGCCTTCCATGTTCATATTTCATGATAAGTTGACATGAATTTTTTTTGTAGTCACTTCTACACATTATGTATTCACTTTATTTTTTCTTGTGGTAGCTTAATTTCTTATTATGGAAACTTTAGGGGTTCTTATGGTATTTTTAGTTAATCATGTGATATAATCATTTGTTCATGTGGTATATTCATTACATCATAGAGTAAATAATATTTTATTATGGTAGGTACATTGTTCTTAAGGAAGGTACATTTTTTTCTTTTATTAGGAACATTTTCTCTTGATGGAACTAAAATAAATACACATTTTTATGTTAGTATTTCGGAAATTTGACTCTCCATACATAAGGTAACTTGGTTTTCCTTGTAGTAAGATGATTCAATTTTATGCTCATTAGATCATTAGTTTGTGGTAGGTTTAGTATAGAAGATACAAATTGGATTATTATAAAAAATATTTTATAGAAATATACAATAAAAATACATAAATCATTTCAGATTTTCTATTAAAGTCTCTCTTTTTAATATTCCTTCATTTGTAAAAAATTGAACATCTACAAGTAAAAATATTTTCTCAATAGCCTCTTCAAAACTATATTATATGAAAAATATCATTTTAGGATATAGAAACACCTTTGTGTTTACAAAATGAATTTTATTTTACAATAGTGGTTTCTAAAAAAATACCCTTCACCAAATATTAAACTTAATATAATCTTTGTATTTATATCATTATTCTGTAAAAATGATTAATTTTTTAAAAAAAATTGTTTATGGATGGGGGGATAACATTATTTATATTGATATAAACATTTTGGATAAAATATTTTACCATTGATATGGAATTTCAATCCATATTTTATTTTCAAATCATTTCATTGAATTAGACATAATAATAAACATATCTTTAAACTTAATATCATATTTTTCAAAATAAATCATTGTAAATTAACTGTTTCACTAATCATATAAGATAAATAATATAAATATAAAACTCATGGGTATAGGTACATATGATCTAAAAATATTCCATTATATTTAAATCCATGATTCAAAAACCCATTGCGACAATATTTTTAACACCCTAGGTAAATAAAGAATATGAAATTTTCATATTTATCCATATTTGTGAATAAAATATTAATATTACTCTAAAGGGGACGCTATTCTCGATGGCGTACCCAATACGCAACAACGAGTTTCTTGGGAATCTTACGTTGCACTCTAATAATAAAATAATATTATGGTAGTTAACGCCTAACTGTTGTGATGGCGGGAATGAATAGAACTAACTAAAAAATGATTATATATGTTTGCCAAATATTTTTAATTTTTACAATAAATGTTAGAGGATTAAAAATGTGAATGAATCCAATTTTAAGCGTAAACATTCTAATATTCTTTAAAAGGTCGATTAACCGCCTTTTGATGGAGAACCTCTTTTAAATCCAATTTTTGACAATTATATGTGTAATATTTGACAAAATAAAATTATTCTTTAGAATCGGGACATCAAAATTTACTTTGTGTAAATTTTTGGTATTTTTCCGAAAAACTTCAATTTTTAATGAATAGTGAAAAATGTTGTATTTTAATTCAAAACCTCTTTTTAATATAATTTATTTATATGATTAGATTATATTTTGAATTGGTTTTAAAGTGAAATTAAAATATATTTTTACCATTTAATCAAATAGTGGTCATTGGAATTAATTTCACTTTGAAATTTGACTTAAACTAGTGTTAATCTTTTGATATATATTGTTTCATAAAAACACGCTATTTGTTCTAACAGCAGGAATTAATTATTAAATCAATTAATTTAACATATATGTTATGAATTTTTTAAAATAGACATTATTTTTGAATTTGGAATATCAAATATAGCTTAGGGTGAATTTTTGGTAATTTTCTAAAAAACTTCAATTTTTGATGAATAGTGAAACCACTAAGTGGTACTTATAAAAACTGATTTTTCCGTTTAAATGAAATTTTTCCATCTTTGTGTTTTGAATTTCAAAAATCCAACATAAATGTTTGTAATTAATAAGTAAAATGTGGTTCAATGGGATTAAAATAATTTTATGGTGAATAGTAACTTATTAAGTTTTTAATCGCGTTTAGAGGTAATTAGTATAGTTTAAGGTAAGAATAATGTTTTAATAAAATGAAATGACCTAGACACATTTTCTAACCTCATTGGATGTGTCATGGCCAACCAAGACAATCCATGGGTCAACTTGGGGACCCCATGGAGCCACTTTGGTTGGAAAATGACATAAATATCTTTTTATTTAATGTTAAAGTAAAAATGACACAAACATGAGATGTTTTACTAAAAAAACATTTACATGGGGTTATACAAGTCATATTTTTTACTATAAATAGTAATTGGAAAGATAATAATATTTCCTACATCATAGTATTTTTTTTATAATTTTTAGATATTAAATAAATTAAATTATTTATGACATCATGATGATGCAGCGATGACCTCATTATTTAACGATTTAAATAAAATGGAAAGATAATGTAAAATCTAAGACCTACAAATGTAAAAAACCTATTTTATGGGTGGATTTCGAACCCTTATCACCTTATCCTCAAAACACATCAATGTGGGACAATTAAAATCCGAATCTCATTCTAAAATAAAGTAACATTTCTTTACTTTCCAAGAGTGCCTCTCCTATCCTCTTATAAAAGGCCCCCACCTCTACCTCCATACCCACACTTCAAAAGCCTTTGGCTCGGCCAAAACCTTCCCATTTTGTCTCTCCACACCCCTCTGTAACTCCTTGAAGCCTCACTTTGGGCATAATTCTTCCCAAGGAATCCTTTGAGCTCAAACCAATGGGAGTTACCTGATTTTAAGGTAATGTCTTCACTTGAGTCCTTTTGTTTTATTTTGATTCTCCACCCCCTAAACTCTTTTTATTCATTTCTTTTGTAACAAATCCTGTATCCTCAATATACTAGTATGTTTTTATAATAAGTTTTCGAGCTAAACTTACACACACCTACATCTAATGGTTAAAGAACATACTGTTTCCGTGGATGGAGAATTTCTGCCTCCCGAAATGATGATTGTTCAACATTCTTTTAACACCTTCAAAGGTGTCCATTAAGATGAAACTATATTTATATATGATATATAATATGTTAATGTTTTACTTAATCTTCTGTATTTTTCATTTATGGCATACCATTATGGTTTCCATTATGGGTAAACGCGATATCTTCATTTAAGGAAGTACGGACTACCGCCCCCTCAAAGTGATTTGATTCGTTAATACCATATGTGGTACGTATAAAGGATATATATTTAATGATATTATATATGATACCATACTGGAATTAAAATACTATTATGTATCATTATGTTTTAATTCCATTAAATATGAAATAGAAATGGAAGTAGCGTTCATGCGTACGTACGGCTTACCGTCTCCATGAACGGTACATTTCATTTCTTATCTCAAAATGTTATGTACTATTATAAGTACATATATATAATGGATATATATGTAATATATTACATATAAATTATGGATATCATTCTGGAATTATAACATATATATATCTCTCATTTTGTTTTAATTCCATTAATATGACAAAAAAATGAAAGTAACATTCATGGGTACGTATGGCCTACCGTCTCCATGAACGGTGCTTTTAATTATTATCTCCAAATAAAATGGAATAGTATAAAATAAATATATACTGGATATATATGATATTTAAAACATAAATACTATTCTGGATATGATGTACCTATAACTACATGGAAAATTATTTTCCAACAAGTTCAATTTTTGACTCATGTACCAAACATCGACAAAAATGTCTGATATGAACTCATATTATTAAAAAATTATTATAAAATTAAAATATGTGATATGAACTGAATAATAATATTTATAGGAGGTCCTTAAGAAATTATAAATTGACCTAAGTTTATTATTCAGGAATATAAAGAAACGAACAAGACAAGTTGGACTTGAGGTAAGGGATCATACTCCTCTCTTTCTTTTTAAGTACACTCTTTTATGTCATTCCTTTTAAGCTCATCTTTCTTGTGATTGGGATGTTCTTTTATATTACTCTTACTGTAATTTTTATGTTCATATGATGATAGACCCTATTCTCTCTCATCAATCCATTTTGGAAGTTTTGAGTGGCACTGTTAGGCTGCCAAATTTTCGTAAGAGATCTAACCTTTCTCTTTCTCTTTAAGTACTCTCCTTTATGTCACTTCTTTTAAGCTCCTCTTTGTTATGATGGGGGATGTTATTTTATATTAATCTTGCTGTAAATTTTATTTTAATATGATGAGGGACCCTATTTGATCTTATCAATCAATTTTTGGAAGTTTTAAGTGGCGTTGTTAGGCTGCCGAGTTTTCGTAAGGGATTTTTCATCTCACTTTTATTCCCGTGAGATTTATGCTACATTTGCCACAATTTCCTTTTAGTGTTGTATGTACTGACCATTATTTTACTCATTGTGTAATATACTTTCATTTATGAGTATTTACATCAATTTTTTATTGTCCTTCTTTCACAGGGCGTATGTTTCGAAAGATACCCATATCGGTAAGGGAACCTTTCACCCTCTTATTTTTAAGACTTCTTTTGTTATGTCTTTTAATTAACATACTATTATGTTGGGATATGTTCTTCTATATCCTTATTGATTTAAATTTTACGTCCAAGTGATGAGATACCCTTTTTATCTCTCATCAAATCATTTTCTGAATTTTGTTGTGACGCCGTTAGGCTGTCAAATTTTTGCAAGGGAACTTCTTAACCCAAATTTGATTCTTTGGGATAAACATGTACTCCTTGAATATGTCGTTCTATGAATATGTGTGAATGACCTATGATTTTTTTACACTTAATATCCACTTATATTTGGTGTATTCGTTTGTCACACATAATTATGTAATTGATTTGTCCTTAAACCAAGGATACCATCTTTGTAAGGGACTTCGTCTCAATCTCCTTTCATTGAGGCGTATTTTGTTTTATACAAAACCTTCTTTTATACGGTGTATAAACCCCTTTTACTTTTACGTTTATTCAAAAGGAATATTTGTTATATGAAGCATTCTACAAAACGACAAAAGGGAATGGTTTTGTCATACGTATGCGGCGACAATGACTTCTCCGCCGCTATGACTATTATTTGAGTTTCGGCTTCCTCTACAAGCCATACCATATTTTTAAAATAAAAATAAATACCATGTTTTACTGTTCTTTTATTTTGGTATTGCAAATGGTTTTCATAAGGTTTTTTATATCAATGTGTTTTATTGATATCTTGTGATTAAAATGTGGAAATGTTATGTTTCCTTTATGCATGTTTTATGATCTAATTCTCTAAAACTCTAAACCTGAAAAGATACTTAATGTGTAATCTTGTAATAACTCAATACTAAGTAAGGTTTAAGGCTAGGGCCTTATAGTTGGTATCAAAGGTCGGTTTATATAACTTTAGAGGTTAGGGTATTCTTTAAGCATAAGTGACATTACCATAATGGTTAGGATTTCAGAAAGAGTCATAGTTTTTAGATAAAGTGAATGAGTAAGTATATCTTCCTCATTAGTACATGATGGTTTTGTTGATATACTCACACTAAAATTTTTGTTTTTAGTGAATAGATGGATCTATCAGGCACCAAAGTGACAATAATTTTGAAGGAATCTCTGGGGGTTCTCTGATTAAGAGACTGGATGAAATGGGGGATTCAATGAGGAAACTTGTGGTTTTTCTAAACAAACTATCAAGGAGTCATGATCAATCACTTGAACCTTGGTATTATATGTAATGCATCATGTATAAGATTACCAATCGATGTGGAAGTTCAGGTAATAATTATAAAGGTAACCATTAGGGTTTATATGATCCTTACTTTTGAGGTAATTATGGGTTATTATATGTTATGATGGAAAATGAAAGGCATGAGATAAACTTGAGGTTAAAATATGTTATGATTATTTTTGAAGATTTTATCTCATTTTGTGGAAAGTTTTATGAATTATATAGTTTTGGAAAAAGGACAACACGTAGACCGTGTGACAACTCATCGCGTCGGACAAAGGTGCGGGAATCGTACCCACAACCAAAGTGCGATTGGTATTTATCGCCTACCACTGGACTACATGAAGTCCCTGGTTAGTTTGACTAATTCTTTTTAGTTAGATGATTTTAGGAACCAAGAGTAAGTTTATTTTGGGTTATATATGGAAATGATTAACCTATCATGGAGGATATGTGATTAGGTTAATTACTTTTCAATATGAGTATTGAAGAGAAACTGATGTTATTTGGAGATAAAAGTTAATTTGTACCTTGGAAGACTATGTGATTAAATCCTTCAAATATGTGGGTTTCAATCTTATTTTGGTTTACTTTTAAGAATTTTATGGGCAATTTGTTTATCGGATGGTCCTCGTTGAACTTTGGGTTTTGTTAGACAAATTTTGGAGATTAAGAATAGATTTTCTTTTTATAAAGGGTTATCCTTTTCTGGATTATCTGATCTTGTACTAACATTTTTGGTTTTGGTTTTGGATTTTTTCTAAAGACATGGGAAATATATAGTTCACTTTTGTGGATTAGGTGATTCTCTATAAATTGATTATAGTACTCTTAATGCGAACAAGTCTTCCTAAATACTCGTCTTCTGGAGAAATATGAGTTTGTGTAAGAAATCTAGTAAAAGTTGAAAGTCAACATGACAAGTAAGTATGTTTCCTTAAGATCAAAAATAAATTCCTCAATGAAGAGTAACTTAAAACAAAAATGTTGTCTGTTAACTTTTCCTACTGGGGAATCGAATACCGTTTAACCCATCACAAGTTTGTGATTCTCTTATGGTTAACTTTCTCCTAGACATGTTTACTATCACTCTCCATCAGAACATAACCCTTTGTTTTTTCCTCCATGTCCATATTTTCATACTTGTAATCCTAGTATGGGTTAACTTGGGTGACCTTTGTACTTATCTTTCTTTATTTTAAAGTGATTTTTTTACTGACTCTTGTTCCGATGTGGGATTTTCAATGAATTTTCCAAGCCCAATTTTAAAAATTGAGAGGACACAATTCCCAAAAGGGGGGAAGGATGTAACACCCCAGGTAAATAAAGAATATGAAATTTTCATATTTATACATATTTGTGAATAAAATATTAATATTACTCTAAAGGGGATGCTATGCTCGATGGCGTACCCAATACGCAACAACGAGTTTCTTGGAAATCTTACGTTGCACTCTAATAATAAAATAATATTATGGCTAGTTAACGCCTAGCTGTTGTGATGGAGGGAATGAATAGAACTAACTAAAAAATTATTATATATTTTTGTCAAATATTTTTACTTTTTACAATAAATGTTAGAGGATTAAAAATGCGAATGGATCCAATTTTAAGCGTAAACATTCTAATATTCTTTAAAAGGTCGATTAACTGCCTTTTGATGGAGAACCTCTTTTAAATACACGTTTTGAAAATTTTATGTGTAATATTTGACAAAATAAAATTATTCTTTAGAATCTGGACATCAAAATTTACTTTGTGTAAATTTTTGGTATTTTTCCGAAAAAGTTCAATTTTTAATGAATAGTGAAAAATGTTGTATTTTAATTCAAAACCTCTTTTTAATATAATTTATTTATATGATTAGATTATATTTTTAATTGGTTTTAAAGTAAAATTAGAATATATTTTTACCATTTAATCAAATAGTGGTCATTGTAATTAATTTCACTTTGAAATTTGACTTAAACTAGTGTTAATCTTTTGATATATATTGTTTCATAAAAAACACGCTATTTGTTCTGACAGAGGGAATTAATTATTAAATTAATTAATTTGACATATATGTTATGAATTTTGTAAAATAGAAATCATTTTTGAATTCTGAATATCAAATATATCTTAGGGTGAATTTTTGTAATTTTCTAAAAAACATCAATTTTTGATGAATAGTAAAACCACTAAGTGGTACTTATAAAAACTGATTTTTCCGTTTAACGGGAATTTTTCCATCTTTGTGTTTTTAATTTCAAAAATCCTACATACATGGTTGTCATTAAGAAGTAAAATTTGGTTCAATGGGATTAATATAATTTTTTGGTGAATAGTAACTTATTAAGTTTTTAATCGCGATTAGAGGTAATTAGTGTAGTTTAAGGTAAGAATAATGTTTTAATAAAATTAAATGACCTAGACACATGTCCTACCCTCCTTTTATGTGTCATGGACGACCAATAAAATACATGGGTCAACTTGGGGACCCAATGGAGCAACTTTGGTTGGAAAATGACATAAATATCTTTTTATTTAATGTTAAAGTAAAAATGACACAAACATGAAATGTTTTACTAAAACAATTTTTACATGGGGTTATACAAGTCCGATATTTTACTATAAGTAGTCATTGGAAAGATAAAAGATTTAATACATATTAGTATTTTTTTTATAATTTTTATACATTAAATAAATTAAATTATTTATGACATCATGATGATGCAGCGATGACCTCGTTATTTAACGATTTAAATAAAATGGAAAGATAATGTAAAATCTAAGACCTACACATTGACAAAACATATTGGATGGGTGGATTTCGAACTCTTATCACCTTATCCTAGAAACACATCAATGTGGGACTATTAAAATCTGAAACTCATTCTAAAATAAAGTAACATTTCTTTAGTTACCAAGAGTGCCCCTCCTCTCCTCTTATAAAAGGCCCCCACCTCTACCTCCTTACCCACACTTCCAAAGCCTTTGGCTCGGCCAAACCCTGCCCATTTTGTCTCTCCACATCCCTATATAACTCCTTGAAGCCTCACTTTGGGCAGAAGTATTCCCAAGGAAGCCTTTGAGCTCAAACCAAAGGGAGTTACCCGATTTTAAGGTAATGTCTTCACTTGAGTCATTTTGTTTTATTTTGCTTCTCCACCCCGCTAAACTCTTTTTATTCATTTATTTTGTAACAACTACAGTATATTAAATATACTATAATTTAGTTATAATAAGGATTCGAGCTAAACTTACACACACCTACATCTAATGGTTAAAGAACATACTGTTTCTATGGATGGCGAATTTCTGCCTCCTGAAACGATGATTGTTCAACATTCTTTTAACACCTTCAAAGGTGGCCATTAAGATGACACTATATTTATATATGATATATAATATGTTTATGTTTTACTTAAGCTTCTGTATTTTTCATTTATGGCATACCTTTATGGTTTCCATTATGGGTAAACGCGATATCTTCATTTAAGGAAGTGCGGATACCGCCCCCTCAAAGAGATTTGATTTGTTAATACCATATGTGGTACGTATAAAGGATATATATTTAATGATATTATATATGATACCATACTGGATTTTAAAATACTATTATGTATCATTATGTTTTGATTCCATTAAATATTAAATAGAAATGGAAGTAGTGTTCATGCGTACGTACGGCTTACCGTCTCCATGAACGGTACATTTCATTTCTTATCTCAAAATGTTATGTACTATTATAAGTACATATATATAATGGATTTATATGTAATATATTACATCTAAATTATGGATATAATTATGGAATTATAACATATATATATCTCATTTTTTTTAATTCCATTAATATGACAAAAAAATGAAAGTAACATTCATGTGTACGTACGGCCTACCGTCTCCATGAACGGTGCTTTTAATTATTATCTCCAAATGCTATGGAATAGTATAAAATGAATATATAATGGATATATATGATATTTAAAACATCAATACTATTCTGGATATGATGTACTGATAACTACATGGAAAATTATTTTCCAACAAGTTCAATTTTTGACTCATGTACCAAACATCGACAAAAACATCTGATATGAACTCATATTATTAAAAAATTATTATAAAATTAATATATTTCATATTAACTGAATAATAATATTTATAGGAGGTCCTTAAGCAATTATAAATTTACCAAAGTTTATTATTCAGGAATATAAAGAAACGAACAAGACATGTTGGACTTGAGGTAAGGAATCATACTCCACTCTTTCTTTTTAAGTACACTCTTTTCTGTCATTTGTATTAAGCTCATATTTCTTGTGATTGGGATGTTATTTTATATTACTCTTACTGTAATTTTTATGTTCATATGATGAGAGACCCTATTCTCTCTCATCAATCCATTTTGGATGTTTTGAGTGGCGTCGTTAGGCTGCCGAATTTTCGTAAGAGATCTAACCTCTCTCTTTCACTTTAAGTACTCTCCATTATGTCACTTCTTTTAAGCTCCTATTTTTTATGATGGGGGATGTTCTTTTATATTCCTCTTGATGTAGATTTTATTTTAATATGATGAGATACCCTATTTGATCTCATCAATCCATTTTTGGAAGTTTTAAGTGGCGTCGTTAGGCTGCCGAGTTTTCGTAAGGTATTTTTCATCTCACTTTTATTCCCATGTGATTTATGCAACATTTTCCACTATTTCATTTGAGTAGTGTATGTACTGACCATTATTTTACTCATCGTGTAATATACTTTAATTTTTGAGTATTTTCATCAATGTTGTATTGTCCTTCTTTCACGGGGCGTATGTTTTGAAAGATACCCATGTCGGTAAGGGAACCTTTCACCCTCCTCTTTTTAAAAGACTTATTTTGTTATGTATTTTATTTCACATAATATTATGTTGGGATATGTTTTTATATATCCTTATCGATTTAAATTTTATTTCCATGTGATGAGATACCCTTTGTATCTCTCATCAACTCATTTTATGAATTTTGTAGTGACGTCGTTAGGCTGTCAAATTTTTGCAAGGGAACTTCTTAACCCAAATTTGATTCTTTGGGATAAACATGTACACCTTGAATATTTCATTCTATGAATATGTGTGAATAACCTCTGATTGTTTTACACTTAATATCCTCTTATATTTGGTGTATTCATTTGTCACACATAATTATGTAATTGATTTGTCCTTAAACCAAGGATACCATCTTTGTAAGGGACTTCGTCTCAATCTCCTTTCATTGAGGAATATTTTGTTTTATACACAACCTTCTTTTATACGGTGTATAAACCCCTTTGACTTTTACATTTATTCAAAAAGAATCTTTTTTATACGAAGAATTTTACAAAACAACAAAAGGGAATGTTTTTGTCATACGTATGCGGCGGCAATGACTTCTCTGCCGCCGTGACCATTATTTGAGTTTCGGCTTCCTCTACAAGCCATACCTTCTTTTTAAAAGAAAAATAAATACCATGTTTTACGTTTCTTTTATTTTGGTATTGAAAATGGTTTTCATAAGGTTTTTTATATCAATGTGTTTTATTGTTATCTTGTGATTGAAATGTGGAAATGTTATGTTTCCTTTATGCATGTTTTATGATCTAATTCTCTAAAACTCTGAACCTGAAAAGATCCTTAATGTGTAATCTTGTAATAACTCAAGATTAAGTAAGGTTTAAGTCTGGGGCCTTATAGTTGGTATCAAAGGTCGGTTTAGATAACTTTAGAGGTTAGGGTATTCTTTAAGCATAAGTGACATTACCATAATGGTTAGGATTTCAGAAAGAATCATATTTTTTAGATATAGTGAATGAGTAAGTATATTTTCCTCATTAGTACATGATGGTTTTATTGATATACTCACACTGACATTTCTGTTTTTAGTGAATGGTTGGATCTAGCAGGCACCAAAGTGACAATAGGTATGAAGGAAACTGTGGTGGTTCTCTGATTAAGAGACTGAATGAAATGGGGGATTGAATGAGGAAACTCGTGGTTGTTCTAAACCAACTATCAAGGAGTCATGATCAACCACTTGAACCTTGGTATGTTATTTAATTCATCATGTACATGATGACCTATCGATGTCGAAGTTCAGGTAATAATTATAAAGGTAACCATTAGGGTTTATATGATCCTTACTTTTGAGGTAATTATGGGTTATTATATGTTATGATGGAAAATGAAAGGCATGAGATAAACTTGTGGTTAAAATATGTTATGATTATTTTTGAAGATTTTATCTCGTTTTGGGGAATGTTTTATGAATTATATAGTTTTGTAAAAAGGACAACACATAGACCGTGTGACAACCCGTCACATCGGACAAAGCTGCGGGAATCGAACCCACAACCAAAGTGCGACTGGTATTTATCGCCTACCACTAGACTACGTGAAGTCCCTAGTTAGTTTGACTAAATCTTTTTAGTTTGATGATTTTAGGAATCAAGAGTAAGTTTATTTTGGGTTATCTATGAAATGATTAACCTATCATGGAGTATATGTGATTAGGTTAATTACTTTTCAATAAGAGAATTGAAGAGCAACTAATGTTATTTGGAGATAAAAGTTAATTTGTACCTTGGAAGACTATGTGATTAAATCCTTCAAATATTTGGGTTTCAATCTTATTTTGGTTTACTTTGAAGAATTTTATGGGAAATTGTTTTATCAGATGGTCCTCGTTGAACTTTGGGTTTTGTTAGAAAAATTTTGGAGATTAAGAATAGATTTTCTTTTTATAAAGGGTTATCCTTTTTTGGATTATCTGATCTTATACTAACCTTTTTGGTTTTGGTTTTGGATTTTTTCTAAAGACATGGGAAATATATAGTTCTCTTTTGTGGATTAGGTGATTCTCTAGAAATTGATTATAGTACTCTTAATGCGAACAAGTCTTCCTAAATACTCGTCTTCTAGAGAAATATGAGTTTGTGTAATAAATCTAGTAAAAGTTGAAAGTCAACATGACAAGTAAGTATGTTTCCTTAAGATCAAAAATAAAGTCCTCAATGAAGAGTAAATTAAAACAAAAATGTTGTCTGTTAACTTTTCCTACTGGGGAATCGAATACCATTTAACCCATCACAATTTTGTGATTCTCTTATGGTTAACTTTCTCCTAGAAATGTTTACTATCACTCTCCATCAGAACATAACCCTTTGTTTTTCCTCCATGTCCATATTTTCATACTTGGAATCCTAGTATGGGTTAACTCCGGTGACCTTTGTACTTATCTTTCTTTATTTTAAAGTGATTACTCTTGTTCCGATGTGGGATTTTCAATGAAGATTCCAAGCCCAATTTTAAAAATTGCGAGGACGCAATTCCCAAAAGGGGGGAAGGATGTAACACCCCAGGTAAATAAAGAATATGAAATTTTCATATTTATCCATATTTGTAAATAAAATATTAATATTACTCTAAAGGGGACCCTATGTTCGATGGCGTACCCAATACGCAACAACGAGTTTCTTGAGAATCTTACATTGCACTCTAATAATAAAATAATATTATGGTAGTTAACGCCTAGTTGTTGTGATGGTGGGAATGAATAGAACTAACTACAAAATGATTATATATGTTTGTCAAATATTTTTACTTTTGATAATAAATGTTAGAGGATTAAAAATGCGAATGAATCCAATTTTAAGCGTAAACAATCTAATATTCTTTAAAAGGTCAATTAATCGCCTTTTGATGGAGAACCTCTTTTAAATACACTTTTTGACAATTTTATGTGTAATATTTGACAAAATAAAATTATTCTTTAGAATCGTGACATCAAAATTTACTTTGTGTAAATTTTTGGTATTTTTTCGAAAAAGTTCAATTTTTAATGAATAGTGAAAAATGTTGTATTTTAATTCAAAACCTCTTTTTAATATAATTTATTTATATGATTAGATTATATTTTGAATTGGTTTTAAAGTGAAATTATAATATATTTTTACCATTTAATAAAATAGTGGTCATTGTAATTAATTTCGCTTTGAAATTTGACTTAAACTAGTGTTAATCTTTTGATATATATTGTTTCACAAAAACACGCTATTTGTTCTGACAGCGGGAATTAATTATTAAATTAATTAATTTAACATATATGTTATGAATTTTTTAAAATATTCATCATTTTTGAATTCGGAATATCAAATATAGCTTAGGGTGAATTTTTGGTAATTTTCTGAAAAACTTTAATTTTTGATGAATATTGAAACCACTAAGTGGTACTTATAAAAACTGATTTTTTCATTTAAATGAAATTTTTCCATCTTTGTGTTTTGAATTTAAAAAATCCGACATACATGGTTGTCATTAAGAAGTAAAATGTGGTTCAATGGGATTAAAATAATTTTTTGGTGAATAGTAACTTATTAAGTTTTTAATCGCAATTAGAGGTAATTAGTGTAGTTTAAGAGAAGAATAATGTTTTAATAAAATGAAATGACCTAGACACATGTCCTACCCTCATTTTATGTGTCATGGCAGACCAAGACAATCCATGGGTCAACTTGGGGACCCCATGGAGCCACTTTGGTTGGAAAATGACATATATATCTTTTTATTTAATGTTAAAGTAAAAATGACACAAACATGAGATGTTTTACTAAAACAATTTTTACATGGGGTTATACAAGTCATATTTTTTACTATAAATTGTCATTAAAAATATAAAAATATTTCCTACATCATAGTATTTTTTTTATAATTTTTAGACATTAAATAAATTAAAGTATTTATGACATCATGATGATGCATCGATGACCTCATTATTTAACGATTTAAATAAAATAGAAAGATAATGTAAAATATAAGACCTACACATGTAAAAAACCTATTGTATGGGTGGATTTTGAACCCTTATCATCTTATCCTAGAAACATATCAATGTGGAACCATTAAATCCGAAACTAATTCTAAAATAATGTAACATTTCTTTATTTTCCAAAAGTGCCCCTCCTCTCCTCTTATAAAAGGCCCCCAACTCTACCTCCTTACCCACACTTCCAAAGCCTTTGGCTCGGCCAACACCTGCCCATTTTGTCTCTCCAAATCCCTCTATAACTCTTTTAAGCCTCACTTTTGGAAGAAGTCTTCTCAAGTAAGCCTTTGAGATCAAACCAAAGGGAGTTACCCGATTTTAAGGTAATGTCTTCACTTGAGTCCTTTTGTTTTATTTTGATTCTCCACCCTGCTAAAATCTTTTTATTCATTTATTTTGTAACAACTACAGTATATTCAATATAATAGGATGTTTTTATAAGAATTATTCGAGCTAAACTTACACACACCTACATCTAATGGTTAAAGAACATACTGTTTCCGTGGATGGTGAATTTCTGCCTCCCGAAACGATGATTGTTCAACATTATTTTAACACCTTCAAAGGTGGCCATTAGGATGCCACTATATTTATATATGATATATAATATGTTTATGTTTTACTTAAGCTTATTTATTTTTCATTTCTGGCATACCTTTATGGTTTCCATTATGGGTAAACACGATATATTCATTTAAGGAAATGCGGACTACCGCCCTCTCAAAGTGATTTGCTTCGTTAATACCATATGTGATACGTATAAAGGATATATATTTAATAATATTATATATTATACCATACTTGAATTAAAATACTATTATGTATCATTATGTTTTAATTCCATTAAATATGAAATAGAAATGGAAGTAGCGTTCATGCGTACGTACGGCTTACCGTCCCCATGAACGGTACATTTCATTTCTTATCTCAAAATGTTATGTACTATTATAAGTACATATATATAATGGATATATATGTAATATATTACATATAAATTATGGATATATTCTGTAATTTTAACATATATATATATATCTCCCATTTTGTTTTAAATCCATTAATATGACAAAAAAATGAAAGTAGCGTTCATGCGTACGTACGACCTACCGTCTCCATGAACTGTGCTTTTAATTATTATCTCCAAATGATATGGAATAGAATAAAATGAATATATACTGGATATATATGATGTTTAAAACATAAATACTATTCTGGATATGATTTACCTATAACTACATGGAAAATTATTTTCCAACAAGTTCAATTTTTGACTCATGTACCAAACATCGACAAAAACGTCTCATATGAACTCATATTATTAAACAATTATTATAAAATTAAAATATGTGATATGAACTGAATAATAATATTTATAGGAGGTCCTAAGGAAATTATACATTGACCAAAGTTTATTATTCAGGAATATAAAGAAACAAACAAGACAAGTTGGACTTGAGGTAAGGGATCCTACTCCTCTCTTTCTTTTTAATTACACTCTTTTATGTCATTCCTTTTAAGATCATCTTTCTTGTGATTGGGATGTTCTTTTATATTACTATTACTTTAATTTTTTTGTTCATATGATGAGAGACCCTATTCTCTCTCATCAATTCATTTTGGAAGTTTTGAGTGGCGCCGTTAGGCTGCCGAATTTTCGTAAGAGATCTAACCTCTCTCTTTCTCTTTAAGTACTCTCCTTTATGTCAATTCTTTTAAGCTCCTATTTGTTATGATGGGGGATGTTATTTTATATTCCTCTTTCTGTAAATTTATTTTAATATGATGAGAGACACTATTTGATCTCATCAATCGATTTTGGGAAGTTTTAAGTGGCGTCGTTAGGTTGCCGAGTTTTTGTAAGGGATTTTTCATATCACTTTTATTCCCGTGAGATTTATGCTACATTTGCCACAATTTCCTTTGAATGGTGTATGTACTGACCATTATTTTACTCATTGTGTAATATACTTTCATTTATGGGTATTTACATCAATGTTGTATTGTTCTTCTTTCACGGGGCGTATGTTTCGAAAGATACCCATGTCGGTAAGGGAACCTTTCACCCTCCTCTTTTTAAAAGACTTCTTTTGTTATGTCTTTTTATTCACATACTATTATGTTGGGATATGTTCTTCTATATCCTTATTGATTTAAATTTTATGTCCATGTGATGAGATACCCTTTTTATCTCTCATCAACTCATTTTCTGAATTTTGTAGTGATGCCGTTAGGCTGTCAAATTTTTGCAAGGGAACTTCTTAACCCAAATTTGATTCTTTGGGATAAACATGTACTCCTTGAATATTTCGTTCTATGAAAACGTGTGAATAACCTCTGATTGTTTTACACTTAATATCCACTTATATTTGGTGTATTCGTTTGTCACACATAATTATGTAATTGATTTGTCCTTGAACCAAGGATATCGTCTTTGTAAGGGATTTCGTCTCAATCTCCTTTCATTGAGGAATATTTTGTTTCATACACAACCTTCTTTTATATGGTGTATAAAACCCTTTGAATTTGACGTTTATTCAAATGGAATCTTTGTTATACGAAGCATTTTACAAAATGAAAAAAGGGAATGTTTTTGTCATACGTATGCGGCGACAATGACTTCTCTGCTGCCGTGACCATTATTTGAGTTTCGGCTTACTCTAAAATCCATACCTTCTTTTTAAAAGAAAAATAAATACCATGTTTTACTTTTCTTTTATTTTGGTATTGAAAATGGTTTTCATAAGGTTTTTTATATCAATGTGTTTTATTGATATCTTGTGATTGAAATGTGGAAATGTTATGTTTCCTTTATACATGTTTTATGTGATATAATTATGTTATGGTTCTTGGGAATTGTTATGAAGACGGGTGGTTCCGTGATAAACTAAGGGCGTGTGAGCCCAATATAGCTCTCTAATGCATTGGGTAATGCGAAGGAGTGAAACGTTAAGGTTTCTCCGAAGAGATTTAGGGAATATACTGTGGTGGGTATTCCAAATGTAACCAAGAGGGTTACTCCCTACGTAAGAATGTTATGAATGCCTCAAGTTACCTTTTATGTCTTATGATTTCTATGATTTATTCATGATTTTATGAGGTATGTTAAAGTGATTATGTTTTATGGGTAAAGTATGATTTCATTCTTATGTATACATGTACTCATGTTTCCTTTCCATATTTTCTATAACCCTTACTGAACTTTTTATGCTCATCCCAAGTTTTTTGAATTTTTTTTCATGGGTCAAGGTAAAGGTACATGATATGATGATAGTGTCAAGGAAGTGTCAAGAAAAAATCCATGTTTTATTTTAAATATGTTTTCGTTGATGGAAAAAAAAGAATATTATCTTTATGTAACCACTTTGTTTAAATGTGGAATGTAATGCAAGTTTTATGATCTAATTCTCTAAAACTCTAAACCTGAAAAGATCCTTAATGTGTAATCTTGTAATAACTCAATGTTAAGTAAGGTTTAAGGCTGGGGCCTTATAATATTTGAATGAAAAATTGTAGACATATAAATTTTTTCAAGGTTGTGAACTCATATATACATATAAAATGTTGTATTCTACCAAATTTATTAGATATTATTTGTTGAAAATATTGAATAATGGTATTAAATATGATTTTGATATGTTTTTATGAGTTTTAGAGATGGTGTTAATGTGATAAAAAAACTTAATGGAGAGATTTTTAGGGCTATATCATAAAGATATCACTTGGAACTATTAAAGAAGATTCTAAAAAAATAAGAATATTTTTATAGGAGGATTTATTTAAATATGTTAATTATAGATACTTTTGTATATGTATGAGAGTACATACAAAAATTTTTTACATTAATATTATAGTTACTCACTTATTTGGAAGTTGTGTTTGATAATGTAGATGTTTTATAAATTGGAGATGAAAAGATGATTTTTTATATTAATATTTTTAAAAATTATAGGAGTAATTGGGAATTTTTATTCTACTTCATTTATGATATCATTTTAAGTTCATTTTAGGTGATTTGAAAGGATTGATAAGCCAAGTCTCTGCTCATAAACTATCTTGAACAAGGAATTCTAAAATATAGAAATGTATATAAATATATAAAGGTATCACCTTATAATCAAATTCAACCAGTAAAAGAATTCATCAAGTATGCAGATTTATAATAGGGTGTCCACATAATGGTTCGCTATGTATATGAATATGATATTTGTGTATCCTCATTATGGTACTCTGGAAATGATCCTTCACATAATGATATTCTCACAAGTGTAGATTTGATGTATGTGGATTCATATATTGAGAAATATATGTAATGGAATCAATAATATAAGTGGATCAAATAAGGGAATTCAAAATTGATCCTCCAAAAACGGAAATTCATAATTGGGGGTTGACACAAGGGTGGCCACATAAGGGGATTCATGAATTATACTTAAATAAAGTGTTATATACATAGAATTCTAGAATTAACAATCAGAACCACTTCACATTTATTGATGTTCATACGATGTTCTTCATAAATTTTATATCAAAAAATCTTGGATTACATTAAATAAACTGAATCAATCTAAAAATGATTAATTGAAGCATTTTTATTCTTTCTATAACACATGATCATATACCACATCAGAAATCCTGTACATGAAATCATGATTAAAGAGATCAAAATTTCTCATAGAATGATATTAAATATTATTAGAATCATAATTCATTACATTATATAATGATCCATGTCAGAACCATTTAGTTATTTTTCCTTTAGAAAAATAGAAACACAAGCCACTGGAACATAATTGAACTACATATCCACCCAATTAGTTCCCCAAAAATAGAAACCTTATTTTACATATCACATTTAATTCATATATTTATAATCTATAGAGAATAAAAACATGAAAGGATGAGATAAAATTCTCAGTATGGGTAAATGATGGATATATTAACTAAATATGAGCATTAGGGTTTGTAATCATCTTTCTATATTTTGAAATATCATACCCTGAAGAGAAAATACCATAAAAATGAGTCATGAAATAAATCAATGCAGTTCATAGCACATGAATCATAAAAGAAGAAAATTATGTTACCGCTGAGAGAATAACATTGGCATTGCTTATAGGTTTTTGGAAAACATGGAAGCATTGAAAATCTTATATGAAGGATATCTATCATGATATTCATAATTATTTTTCTTGGGATAATCACATGTGTACATACTTAGTATTGGGAAAACCTTCACTGTAAAAATAATATTTTTGTTTTTTGATAGCATATTATTTGTAACACCCTCATATATTTTGAAATACTTTTTTCAAATTAATTTAATATTTTCTAAATTTCCATTTCAATTAAATGTGAATATTTTTTTTATTAAATCACTAGGTTTTGATTTTATTATGCACTGCATAATGTTAATCCTACACTACATGAACTGGTTGTATTTTCATTTGGTATATGAAACAATATGTTTTTATTTTGTTATAAACAATACTGGTTCTCATAGATAGATTTTATTATATTCAAGGCTTTCTTTTTAACAAACTACACTATTCTATTAATTTTATTATTAATTTATTATTATACCTACTATCTAGAAATATGAATTGAATTTATGAATATGATAATATAAATTGTAAAAATATGATCTACACATGTATATTAAATTAATTCTTTGGTTTTTAGTTAGTTAGAAATTAATGAAAGAACTATTTGACATCGAAGAAACTCAATTTATAAGGAAACAATTTTTGTATGAACTAACACCATTTTATCTCAAAAAATTAAAAAAATATTGGTAATTTTTTTAAAAAAAATTATATATTATAAATTCAATAAATATTTTGACACTCATCCAATATATTATTCAAGTACATGATGAGATTAAATAAATTTTTTATTATTAAAAATATGTATTGCTCTAAAATGTAATTTACCCATCTCTTAATAAAGAACACATTTTAAATATGTATTTTCAAAAATTTATAATTTTAAATTTAAAAAGAAAATTTTATTTTTTATAGAGTAACAAAAAATATATATTTCCTTGAATTTTTTGAATTTTTCTATAAATATTAATTTTTTGATGAGTTGTGTATAATACTGAATTTTAATGTAAATCTGATATTTCGTCTAATTTGTTTATTTCAATAAATTATGTTATTGATTGGATTTGAAGTCCAATATAATCTATTATAAATTAATTAATACACTATAGGTTAATTTATTCAATTCAATTTTGAAATTGGATATAAAAACATAATTGTCCTTTGAATGTTTTTACTTAAAAACCCACTTTGTCTTCTCATCAGTGGAAATAAATTTTTATTAGTTTCCGACAGATGGATGATTATAATTTTGAAAAAAAGGATTCCATAGTTTTAATTATAATAATATATAATTTTCAATATGTTCAGATTAGTTTTTTAACAAAAACAATTGGTGAAACTGATTAAAATTAGTTACAACGATTAAGAGATAAATTCATTTATAAAGGACTAGACCATAAACCTATGGGATAATATGGCCTTTAAACATTTAGAAAAAAAATTATGGAAATATTTCGACCATATAATAAATTTTATCTAATTATTATTATTATTATTGGATTCACCATTCATGGTAAAAAAGTTTATTGAATTCATTTTTTCAAAATTTAAATGAATGTCAATCCTCCTCCACTTTAAAAAGGAACTCACCCTCAGACATTTTCACACATATAAATAATTTTTTGTCATCCAAAATATTATTTAATAATAACCCAACATCCATCAATTCATCCTAGAATCGTCCCAATATGTGTAAATCCATCCATGGAAGGGCCTTTCTGCAAAATAAGATGAGTTACTCAAAGAAGAGGTAACATGTATCCACAAACTCTGTTTTATTTTCATTCTCCACCCCATATAATATTATAATTAAATTATTATATAATAAATCCAGAATAATAATTAAACTTATATTTTTTTATTCTAATTGTTTTAATTAAATTTACACACACAACTATCTAATGGGTAAAGAACTTACCATTCATGTGTATAGAGAACTACTGCCTCCTGTAATAATGGCATTCTTTTTCCCTTTTCTACATATCATAGTTGAGAAATATTATGTTCCCTATATTTTTTTAATTAAATATATTATTTTTATGATTTCATTATTATTCTATAATTATTTTATAAAACAAACCTCTATTAATTCTATTTTGAGTAAATATGATGACTTCATTTGTGTGCATGTAGACCCCCGCCTCCTCAAATATATGGTATTCATTCACACCCTACATAGAATGTATTATGGATGGTTATAGTGAAATTTTATTCTATATGTTGATTAGTAATGATACTATGATTTTATTATATATATATACATATATTTCATTTACCATCTTTCACTCAATACAATGATAAAATGAAAATAGCATTCAGGTGTACATAAAACCTACCATCTTCATGAAAAGTATATTCCATTTAATAGTTATATATTTTATATAATATCAAAAATACATATATTATGAATATATATGATATTTATATCACTATTTATGTTATGTGAATAATTAAATCGGGATCTAAATAAGAGGATAATGAATAAAAAACAAAACAAATATGAAAAACAATGTAGATTTTACATTAAAAATAACCTTAACATTATGTAGTAAATAAACTGGTAATATAAATTCACAATAAAGTCATATATTATATTAGATATAATAAATTTTTTTAATATAAATAGTTAACATGTAATTATTATACATGAGCCTTGAATGTGTACGAAAAAATTCAAGACTATGAAAATTGAAATTCACTAACATTCTATTTCCGTGAGATACATGACATATTCACAAGTAGATTATTTTAAGTGGTGTTTTTACTATCCATTTTCATATTATACCATAAATCTCATTATTTTTATTGTATTTTAGGATTCATGTATTTTTATTATTTTGTGGGGATTGTGATTTAATGTTACCAAAGTGTTAATAGTTTGTTTCTACAATCTCATCATTTATTAAGAATGTTAATGATTATGATTACATTAATGAAATAATATAACCCATCACTAAATAACTGCCATTAAATTTCACCTCACATGGTTACTCATTTTATATCCATGTAATGGTACATTATCCCACAATTTTTTCTTTATATTACTATGAATTTTTTTATGGAAATCCAATTTTTTTTCTCTTTTCGGCTTCAAATTTATGTCACTTGAAAACTATTTTTTCTAAAAAGAAATCAGATTTTTACTATTATCATATAATTATTAAATGAAAATTTTAACCACATATTACCTTTTTAGAAAATGGTTTTAAATGTGAATATTCTTATCATAATCCTATCGAGGAACATTTCTAAAAAAGTACGGTGCAAATGGAATGTTCGACATGTAAGGATTTAACCATTGTCATAGTCATCATTCTATTAAAGATTAATTTTCAATAAAAAAGATTAAATTTTATAAAAAATGGTTTTCCTAATATTCTGGAAATTCGTTATTTTTAAATTACTTTTCAAATAAAATGTATTAAAAATATTATTTATGATTCAAGAAGTATATTTAATGATTTTTCAAAATAATTCATTAAATTTTTTCAAGGATATTTTCAAAAAAATGAATTCAATGATGTTTTACATTTAAAATATGTTTTTAGTTATTTAGATTTACCTTTATTAGTTTTGAAGAATATATTAAAATAAAATTATTTTAAAAATATATATATTTAAAAAATCAAGGAAATTATATTTTCCACAAGAAATGTTTTAAATGAAATGCTAAAGAAATTATGTTATGTAAAGTATTTTTGAAATGGTTTTAGAAAAATGATTTTTAAATAATATCTATTAAACATAATTAATTGTAAACGTGATCCTTAAAAATTACTCTCCATCTAAAATGACTTACTTTGTTATAGTTTATTCATTATTGGGGAGATGGTCCATGAATATCATTTATATTATTTCATTAATGTTTTCTGTTTAGATATAATTATGTTTATTAAATCATTCCTCTTCAATATGTAATATTATTTTAAAACCCATTTAATTTCACATATTATTACTTTTATGAAATGATTTTAAATCCTATCTATTTTCAAAAGGAAATGATATGATAAAATTCAAGGATTCCCATTTCACTTCATAGGTCATGATATCATGTTCATGAAACCCATGTCTTTATATGGGTAATGATATGATGAATGTTTTATTACCTTGTGGAACATGTATGTATTATTTTATTTTGTGTTATTTGCGGACTATTTATACTTCAAATTGATTGGATAATGATTTATATCTCATGAGGTAATGATGGGAGACATGTTGACCGGCTTGGTCAAAAAAGGGAACCAGGTGCATCCTGATCCAAAATGGGAAACATGTGAGTCCTAATACATAATGGGAAGAGGGGAAACCATGATGCATTATGGTAATATGGGGAAGCCAGATCCATTATAAGGTAAGTACTACAACTAAGGCTGGTGGTGTGTCCCATCCAGTAGTTGTAGTCCCCATGAAGTGCCCTGCTATATTATTGGCAACGATACTCAAATTTTAGGGATTGACAATTAATGTTTTGGTTTTTACTAAAAATTATAGGTTGTGTTCCTATGATATGATAACATGTTTAATTTTCATATTCATCATATGATTAATATATTAGGAAATACCAATCTTTATTATATTTCACATGTTTTAGATCTTTTATTAGGAGGTAATGTTATTAATATTTTATTCAGGTGTTCTCTTACCCCTATATTCATGATATTCTTACATATCTCACTTATTTCCCATATTACACATACTATATCAAAAAGATTTTATGTTTCCTTTTACCAATGTTATAAATAATAGTTTTATGTGGGATTATTAAAAGGGAAGATCTTTAAGGTTGATTTATAAGATCTCTCACTAAACTAGATAAATGTTTTCATGTTTCTAGATACATTAAACTATTATAGTCTATTTTATTTTACATTTGTAATGTGCTTACAATTATTAAAATTGATGTAATATCCATATATATTAATATTGGGTTTCAGTATTTAGTAAAAATAGGTTATCCTTCATTTGGAAACTAGGATAAGAAAACTTTGTTGATATACCTAGATATATTTCTAAGGATTTTCTAGGGATTTCTCTAAGGATATTTCTAATGATTGTTTAAAGTATTGGAAAATATCCTAGAATTTTCATAAAGGATATAGTGAGTGTCGACTTAGAAATACACCCCTATACACAAAATAGAAGTTGATGTGGATCTATCAGAAAATTAAATAAAGGTAATAACCCTGAAATCACAATATTAAGCTAAGATCGATTGGGAATTGGTGTATGACAAGAGGAATTAATGAACATCTAGGATGAAACACCCAAGGGATATGATTTTGGAATTAAAAAAGTCATTATGAGCCATCATAATCTATTCAAATAGAATATGGCTATTTATATCAATGTATAAACCTACAGTGTCAAAGATTAAATAATAAAGTGTCATTATTTAGACATCATATATGTAATTTTACATGATTATGTCAATTTATGTAGTGATAAGTATTTCTCACAAAATTATTTCCTGTTTTTTTTTCAATAGAGGAAACTAGATGTTATAAGGTTAAAATTGAATAATTCATATGCGGTATTTATGGGTATTATGAACATCTATATCCATAGTGGAAGTCTCTGGAATAGAATTAGGAAGGCCCACAAGTGTTGGTTATACTACTGATGATAAAGAGACCACAAAATGACATGTGAAGGTATAGGATGTTATTTCTATATTATTTAAATTAAACATAAGAAGAATGATTAGATTGAGGTTAAGGATCCTAAAGTTTTTAATCATTTTTCATATTCTATGAAATAGGTATTTTGGGATAAGATTATAATGCATGGGTAATGTTTTATGGATAAAGTGTGATGATTTAATTGTATGTGTATAAATTCAAAAAATTATCCATAAGAATCATGAACTATATGTTTTTTCCATTATGTATTTTCAAAAATATATTGAATTGTGCTGATGAACCATTAAAAGTATTTAATGCAAAGGTGATATATTGACTATAGAAATGTAACAATTAATATTTGAGAAAATTAAGTTTAGCATGGAGAATGAGATGATTTATTTTGATAAAGTAAATTGGATACTATTTATTACCATGAAATCTATTCATTTTTGTTTTTTACAATGTAGTCTATTTCGTCATTGATGAATTTTTCAACTAAGAAAATTTAATAAATATATCTGGAAATTACTATAATAATGAATCATGCATTTTATCCAAAATTGTTTTTCATAGTTTATGTTATTAACATGTATTAAAAGAATATAAAATTAGAGTATTCACATGTTTGGAATGTGGAAACCAAGAGATACATTTTCATATATTGGGTTTCAGTATTTAACTATTTCTGTGACGTTTATTCTATGGTTTTATATTTTCATCTTTTTTAAGGGTTATAAGGTTAAACATTTGTCAAAATATTTGTTGAGTCGGTATGGTTTCCTTATGACTTTTCCATTCCATTATGTTTTGGAAATCAAAAACACTATATCTCAGGGAAAATTTTATTTCCCCAAAAAAATTCTTAATAAGGAAAATTTCCTTTACCAAGGAAATTTTATCCTTACCTTTATTTTAATTGTTCATGTTATAGTATCTCTAAATCTATATCTTTTTGTTTCTTTGTGTAAAATTCGGTCTCATATCTAAAACCATATAACACTATAAATACATAGATATAGATCATTTTGTTTTCAGGTTCTGAATTCAGACTCTGAATTCTTTGAATTATAACTCTGAATTATCTGAAATTCAGATTCTAAATTCTATTAATTCAAACACTGAATTCTCTGAAATTCGGATTCTAAATTCTCTGAAATCAAAATCAAAATTCTCTAAAATTCCGATTCTGAATTCTCTAAAATTCAGATTCTGAATTCTCTGAAACTCGGATTCTGAATTCTCTAAAATTCAGACTTCGAACTCCATATAATTCGGACTCCAAATTCCTTAGAATTAAGACTCTGAAATATATTGAATTTAGGTTCTGAATACCATGAAAAACATAATCCTAATTTCCATGTAATATATAATCTGAATGTTTATTTTCAAAGAATCTGAACTTTATTGTTCTTTAGTCACTGAATAATGGATTTGGTTAAGAAACCATATTTTTCTTACCCTTGTTTTAGTTATGAAACGATGTCATTAAATATGTTTCTAACTAACCATATTTTGAGTTAAATGTGATTAGGTCCCTCTGAGATTCAAGGAAAAATATGACCGTTGGGGGAGGGGGCTGACTGTTGGAGAAGTACCTATAAAGAGGAGGTCATTTGAATGATCTCAAGACTTTTTCATTTACCAATATATTAATCTTGATATTACATGCTGCTAAAGTGATTTCTAGCAAGAGAGACTCTCATGCTTTGTGCATACTAAACATCTTGTTCAGCTTTAATCAAGCGACTCTAATTTTTTCTATGTACAATCAAAGACTTCTGGGGATAGGAAGACAGTGGTTTCAAGTTCCTTAATGTATGAGGACTTCCTTGATAATGATGATAGAGGTTTCGACTAACTTTATGTTAGAGTGCATGTGGGGATAACAAGACAAAATTTGAAATTCCTATCGAGGGATTTCCCTATTGTGGGTAAGACAGACTTTCTTGAAATTTTAAATCAAGGAACCTTTATCAAATGTTGTTGGATACCCTTCTATTTGGGATAAAATATTTTATAGATGTTACTTGTATTGTTTCGTGTTTATTTCCCATTGTATTTTTCTTAATAAGGAATGTATAACTATCTTATACATTCTCTTATTTGTATACTCTGATTAGTATGATTATATACGCTTTAAGGTGGAAACATTTCCTTGTAAACATTTCGTAAGATTCATTTTCGAAACCATATTTTCGGAACCTAGAAAGTTTGTAGAACTAAGAGGTCTTGTGAATTTTCCATGTTTAACATGGTTAAAAAATATTTCCTCATTGTTAAAATGGACTTTTTAAACCAACATTAATGGTTCCAAATGAGTTTTTAAAGTACACAATCCCCCCACCTCTTGTATATTGAGCATCTACATTAATATTTCGATCCTACAATTTTATGATAAACTTTAGATGATTATGTGATTTTAATGTTTTATATACCCATAAGAGTATTATTTCAGATTGTAAAAACTATTCTGTCAACTTTATTGAAGGTAACTAAAAGAAAATGGGATAAATTATCATGGATCTCATGATCAGTTACTAGTTCTGGAATGAAATTTTAACCTTCATTTTTGGAGAGTGAGGTGAAGTGGAAATTGGTCAAGACCTAACCAAAGGGTGAAATTTTACTTATGAAAGGGAATTTAATAATGTTATTATTTCTTCAAATAGAAATACTATTAAAATTTTGGAAAAGGGTCATGAAATAATATGTTGTCATATTATATTCATTTTTTATTATATTAGTGACCTCATCCATGCTTCTCCACTATATGGTTTTGTAATTCTTAATTATTTATAGATCACCCACATTATGGTGATAAGATATATTTATCAATAACTATGATTATTTTCACATTTCTTCCATATTCTTGTTTTCACATTCTAATTATGTTATCCAATGTGGAAACCTATTTATAAGTTACTTTGGGTAACCCTTATGTTTCCAATATTCCCTTTCCAATATATGTTTTATTACTCCTTTTTAAAATGTGTGATTTTAAGAAAGGAAGTTTCAAGTATTATTACATTGGTATTCTAGATGACTTTCATAGGATAAATTAATTTTTAAAGGGGTATAAAGTGACAACCTTAGATTTTGATAAATATATTTTTTTCCAAATTAATTTAATCATTCTGATATTTTTCAATTCAGGCAATATTGAATATAGTTTTTTATTAAAGAACTATGTTGGATTTTTTTATATGCAGCACAATGTTATTATTTTACTACATGATACACATATATTATATTAAGTTACACATAACACTATTTTTTATTTTATTACACACAATACTATGTCCCTCCCATATCATGAGTTACATTCGAGGCCTAATTTTTACTAAACTACAATATATGATTAATATGATTATTAAAATATTATTATAGATACGACCTTTCAATTGGAATTAATGTTATGAATATTATCAAAAAAATTGAAATTATGATATTAACATTCATATAAAATTAATTATCTGGTTGTAAATTACTAATAAATGTATATAAGAACTATTTTTGAATAAAGAAAATTCTTTTCTATGAAAAATATTTTGCTATGTACAAACCCCACTTTGTCTCAAAAAAATTAATCAAACCAATTCATGTAAATGTTTTCAACAAGATTTAAATATTATATATTCAATACCTATTTTTTATACTCATACAGTATATTTGGTAGGTTTAATATGAGAATAAATCCAAATTTAGGAATAAACAGATGTATTCTTATAAAAGGAAATTTTACATCATTTTAATGGGGAACTAATTTTAAATTTGATAGTTTACACTATTTTAATTATTATTTGAAAAAATAAAATTAGTTTTTTAAAATGTATCATAAAAACTAGATTATAGTTAATTTGTGGTATTTTTAGTGAAGATTCATTTCTTGATGAACAATGAATAATACTAAATTCAATTCCAAACTACTTTTTGTCTAATTTAATTTTAAGGACAAATTCTTTATAGAATGTTTTTACTGTAAAAATATATAAATAATATAAATTAATTCATTACATTTCATTTGAATCAATTTAAATTTTAAATTTTATTTAAAAAAATCCCAAACAATTGAACATTTTTAATTTAAAACCCCACTTTGTCATCCCATCACCAATATTAAATAAAATGTAATTTATTTCACTTATATGATTATAATTAGAAAAAATGATTCCATAAACTCCATCACAATAATTAATAATATCTTATCTTGTAAACATATTTTTTTACCAAAAATATTATTGAATGCGTTGAAAATTATA
Source organism: Viscum album (assembly GCA_963277665.1). Classification (NCBI taxonomy): domain Eukaryota; kingdom Viridiplantae; phylum Streptophyta; class Magnoliopsida; order Santalales; family Viscaceae; genus Viscum; species Viscum album. The sequence continues at coordinate 1,291,938,079 of OY728120.1, read as the reverse complement.
TACAACATTTAATAGAAAAATTTGTTTAAAAAATGACAAAACATTATACTTAAGGGAAAAATAACCTAGATATATTTAGAAAAATAGATTTTATTTCCAATATTAGACTTTATACTAAATTTTATCTAATTCATATAATTATTCTATCCACATTTCATTTTGGAAATATGAATTGAATTCACTTTTCTAAAAACTACAAAAATGACACTCCTCCTCTATAAAAAGTCACTCACTACTCCCATTTATTCAAATATATAATCACTATATTTCTGAAAAACTATTTGAAAATAAACTCTGGACATCCCTAAATTAATCCTTGAAGCATAAATTTTTTAATAAATCCATCTAATGAATCTGATTGGTGAAAAAGAGTTACCAAAATAAGAGGTATCAAACATCTTTAAAATACTTTATTTAATTTTCTTTCTCCACCCCTCTAATATTCTTATACTAGGATTACATAATATCCAATTTATCATCAAGATACTAATATATTTTTATTATAAGGGTTAAACCTACACTTACACAAATTTTCATCTAATGGGTAACAATCTTACCGTTGTTGTGTACGGTGAACTATAACCCAAGGAAATGGCGTTGTTTGTTTTTTCCTATACCAACACTCATGGTTGGGAATTATAATGGAAAATATATTTTTATATTATATATATGATATTTATGTAATATTAATTCATGTATAATTATTATATAAATCACACATTCCTGCTTTCAATTTTTTTTAAATATCATAACTACGTTTGTGGATGTGTGGACATCCGCCTGCTCAAAGTGATGTGATTCATTCACACTCAACATGGATTGTATTAAAGATTGTTTAAGTGAACATAAATTATATATATATATATATAATAATTATTATTCTATAATTATGTTACACACACACACACACACACATATATATATATATATATCATTTACTTTCATTCCTTGAATACGATAATAAATCAGAAACAATTTTCATGCATATGTACAACCTATTATCTCCATTAATGGTGTATTTCATTTTATATTTCAATAATTTTTATATTATTAAACATAAATATACAATTAATAAAAATGATATTTATTTATTTTATTAAATTAGATAAATAATTAAATCATCATCTCTATAAGTGATTAATAATAACAAGCCATAACATATATGAAAAACAAATGTGATATGATACGAAACATAAAATTAAAATAGTGTTGTTAATAAAAAGGAAATATAATGTCATATCAAATACATATATTGTATGGGATATAATAATATAGTTATGTGGTATATTTATAAGAATCATATATTTTTTATACATGAGGATTGAATGTTTATAATGAAAGTCAAGACTTAAGGTAGGGGGATTCCATATAGGTTTTAATTTCTATGAAATACATGCCATATTATATAATGATTCACGTATCATTAATTGCTAATAATTAGGACATGTATCACGTTTCTAATCATACATATTCTTAGTATTATCTAAAAATTTTATTCTCTTTTTCTTATACACTTATTCTCAATATATGCATATATATTTCCATTATTTACCCTCACTGAGCATTCTAGTTCACCCCTATATTACGTTTCCTTTCCCCAGGTTAAGTGGACTTTTTTGAAGTAGGAGTATAGACATGGGAGATATTTAATTGGTATGTTGAATATTATTCATGAAACTAGAATAATTTGTTCCTCGTTTCCAAGGACACTAATCTAGTATGTTCATCGTGCATTTGCTTTTGTAATGTGATGAATATTCGTATAAATTGATTAAATAGTCGTGTATGTTTTTAAAACGTCTCTATATAGTATACACTCTAATTCTGGTGTTAGGAATACCTCTCATGTGCCTTTTTATATCATAGAAAATTAATCACTATTCTATGAATTGGTGGTAGTTATATCATCCACACATCAAATAATCCATACATTCATGTTTCCCAAGATCGTAAAACATTCATCACATCAAAAACCATAAAAGGAAATGTGTTTCAGGATCATCTCATCAAATATTCATAAACATATAACATCTATAGAATTAATAAGGATGAAATAATTGTATCATACCCCTATTAAATTTTTTTAAACAATAGGGAATGTTATTCTTGATAAATATGACTTCTGTTAAGTTATAGATAAAAATGTTCTTCAGAGAAAAAACCATTGATTTTGAAAACCACATTTATAATACTAGTGGATTCATAAAGTAATGTAAAGATCATTATTCATTAACAATCACCATGTAAAATAATAACTGAATATTAAAAACAATAATGGCCATGGTGGTGGAAAATTCAATTCTTTATGTACATGTTAAAATAAAACATTCCATTTAATCTTGGGTAAAAATTCAAAAAGTACCGCATTCAGAAAATTACAAGATTATTAATTTTTTAAACATATTTTATAAAGTAAAATAGGGTAAAAAATAAATTAAATAATATTTTTTTAATATTAAAATAATCATTGAAAACAATTTTTTCTTTAATGAGTAGATATAGTGGAAAAAAGTTTTGTTCAGTAAAGAGAAAATAAAGTTAGTTTTCCATTAAAATTTTTATTTTTGTCACTTGAGATCATAATGAGTTGAACATTAATTTTAACTAATTTATATTCTTTTAATAATTAGAGGATAATAAAAAATAGTGTTTATTGAGATATGGATAATAATGTTTCATCATTGTTACCATAATCATAAACAATATTGATAAACGATGAAATTATGACATTATAACATTACGCCATTAGTAACACTAGAATCGTAAGACCAATTACTTAATAACATAATATGACATCTTAAAAATAATTAAAAGTGTAAATTTAATTATATTATATTCCTATATTTTGTTATATACTAAAAATAATAATTTAGGTGCATAATATAAATTATGTCTCTAAGGAGACAATTTGATAAAAAATCCCTTACATTCAGTCTTAAATTTCTTCATACATGTTTAAAACTCATGTATAAAAAATATAGATTAATTATTAATATATACATGATACACATATATATATATTTATTATATTATATAAGGTTATTTATGAACTTTTATTACCCATTTACTAACAATTGCTTCTTAAAATCACATTTTGCATTATAATTACATTGTTTTTCTACTATGTTTTGATTTGATATCATTATTATTTTAAAATAAAACACAAATTCATAATCTATTAAATATTATTCATTATATCATACGTATTATGTATTAATTTATTTTCATCAATCCAATAATGGTAGAGATAAATAAAATACTATAATTATAGAGATGGTGGGTCATATGTACAAAAGAATGTTGTTCCTATTTTCATGAAGGATGGAAACAATGTAATTAAAAAAATTTATAATTATTAAAAAAATAATTATTATTTCCTTCATATCAAATATGTTAATTAAATTTATCCTTACTATTTTTTATACAAATTTTATGTAAAAATTAATCGCATCACTTCCTAAGGTCGTAGTATGTTATACACAGGAGCAATGTTATTGTATCCCTTGAGGTGTGGAAAGAAAAAAGTTATTTGATTTATGATACTAAAAAAGTATATTAATATCATAAATAACATCTAAAAATTATCAATCCTTCATTATATCCATCCTTTAATGGGGGTCATGGAAAACCAACTACATCAGTTCATAGGACGTTAGACCGCCATACACATTATTGATTTTATTGAATCCCATTTGATGGAAGAGGTTGTGTATATAGGTTATTCCATAAAAATATAACATTATAATATATGGGATACAGTCGTTTTATTATATTTCATTTATTTTTTCATAAATGATGGTGGAATGAGAAGAATGAATGTGAAGAAGCTTAGTAAAGACAATTTCCTTTTATTACAAGACCTATTTTGGATATCTTATTAAGGACCCTAGTGTTGGAATTTTGAAAGGTAAAAAATATAATGTCTATAAGGATTTTGATGTGGGATTATTTTTTGGTTTTTCTGATCTAGATATATTGAGATTTTTTATGTCCTGAGGGGTGGAGATTCCCTTTTATATGTATGGAAATGGAACCTTCTTAGAAATCAATTAGGAATTTCAAAAAATATTTGAGAATGATAAATTTATTACCATGAAAAATTATTAAAAATTAACTTATAATTTTAAATTTTGATTTATAAGTTTGAAATATTACTATCCAATATTATTTTCAAAATAATAATTAGAAAACATAATATTATCATGCTAGATTAACCCTTAGTAAACCAATTTTTACAATAAAAATCATAACGAATTTTTAATTTTTTTATCTATTAATCATGAAAAAAAATTCAAAACCTTATTATTTAATATTAATTATTCTTATTTAAATTAATAAAACTATTCTTACAAATTAAACTCCCATATGTTCCAACATTTAATTTAAACTTAATTATGCAGATGCAATGAAAGAGTGTTTTTTAAAGAGAAAACAATCAAAAGTTGAATATATTTTCTTATCCAAATTCAATATGAAATTGATTCAAATGAAAAATATTTTAATAATAGATATATAATTTAAGTACTTTTTATTTTATAAAATTTTTAAAATGAAATTAACCTAACAAATTCTTTCATCGAAAAAGTTGTTGTAAATGAAAACACAATATTTGTCCCTATTAATGGAAAAAATATATTTTTAACAAAAATCCAATAATTTTATAGAAATATATTATTTAATTTATTATTTCAATAATGATGTTCATTTATTAAAATAATTTTTATAAAATATTTCCAAAAAATATTTTATTATTAGTTCAAAAAAATTATTTTTTAGAGGAAATGTGTTTTCTATGCATATAATGACTTTACCAAAAATTATATTCTTATTAATAAATATATTTTCATTACCTAAAATATTTATAGTTAATTTTAAGAATGTTTTTATTACAATTCATACCAGTTTGTATGATGGATTGTATATAAAACTCTTATTTGAATAAAAATAATATTAATAGTATTTGCCAGTTTGTTAAAACAAGGTGTTGAGTGTATCCCAAACAATCGATGAAATTAAATATATTAAAAAATATTATATAAACTATTGTTTAGTAAAATATAAAATTGTTATAGTATACCACAACTATAATTAATTTCACCATTGAAATTTTTTATTTTTTATAACCAACTATGGATACTCCAAGATCATTACATCCTCAGGATCCCATGTGGCTTCCTCAAGCTGGTGGTTTTCATTGTAAAAAAATTGACTATATAAGTGGTCCTGTATCATATAATTTTTTTATGTAATCATGAATACCCACTAGTTTTTTATCATAAAAAATATCACTCTCTAGTGGTTTGTTCTATATGATTAGTACATGCAATAGTTGTGGTATGTACTTTAACAAGATAGATATGTGAAAAATATTGTAAACATGAAAGGGGATTAGTAGAAGCACCAATATATAAGTTATAGTCCAGATAAAATTAATAATTTCAAAAGGACTTATTTAAAAATTAATTACTTTTACATTCTTTCCCAATATGATTACATTTTTCTATGCGGAAATTCTTAGAAAATCCTTCTCACAAACATCAAATTCCAAATCACAACGACAATTATTAAAATAACATTGTTCTAAAATTGTTTTTCTAATTGATCATTTCTTAATCATTCATAGTTCCCAAAAAATTACTTTCTCAAAAATAAACCCATTATGTATGGGTTCAACAATTATTTCAATATATAAAATAATAAGGGGTCATCTAAATGCTTGATTGAAAGCTATTTTTTGAATGAGTATTCCACTAGAGGAATGTAATGATCCCAACCACCTTTGAAATCCATATAAAATTAAGTCAACAATTACTCTAGGGTTTGAATTATTCTCTCATTATAACTATCTCTATGAGGATGACATATAGTGTTGTAATAAAATATTGTGGTAAGATCTTGTTGAAGGATTATCTTAAACATCATGTCAATCATCGGTTCTAGATCTAAAACAATGGAATGTGATATATGAAACCTGAACAATTCCATAATGTATATCATCAAAATCTAATAAAGATAAAAATATTATCTAAGAGAAATTAAGTGTCTTTACTTTATATGAATATCGAATACAATCGATATATTGTTATTCCATTAATAAGTTTTGGGGTGTCTAATAACAAAATCTATGGTGATGTTTTTCAATTTCAATTCTAGTATGAGAAATTGTTGTTATATCCTCTTATAAAATTTGTATCATCCATAACATGGTTAATTACTATATTCCAAGATTCATACTCTATGATATCTCTCTTTATTCCTTACCAATAGAATCAATTATTCAAGTCTCAATACAACTTTATATATCCAATATGAACTGAAAATGAAGAAAAATGATCTTCCCCTAACAATTCCTTCTTCAAATCTAGAATTCGAAGAATACATAAAACATTAAAAAACCTTATCACATGATAACAATCAATATTATCATTCGAAACATTTCTCACATTATTTTGAAGCCCCTCATTATCCTTCATTGCATATTTAATCATCGCGTGTATTGATGGTTGGACACTTATTTCATAATGATATAACTTCTACAGTTCATTTGGGGTTTCAATATCTCTCCATTAAAAATAAATAAATAATGGATATTTTTTGAACCACATCAAGAAAAAGTTAGCAAGATCCTTTTCACTCAAATCATTAGCCACGTTGTTCACTTTTCCAGGGTGTTAATGTTGTAAGGACTCATAATCGTTAATCAATTTCGACCATCTTATTGGGAAATTGTTTAACTCATTAAAGGGAAATTTATACATTAAAATTTGATAATTTTTATATATGGTACAATTTTCTCTATAAAAAAAATACCTCCATATATTTAATGAAAAAATTACCCCAACTAACTACCAATCACGAAATTGGTAAATCTTACCATGAATCATCAAATTTCATGTGGAATAAGTGGTAGCTGTAACATTTTTCTTGTTAATTCATTCAAATAACTTCTCAAATGTATCACTAATGATTTAAAACCATTATCTACAATTATATAATGTTATCATAGCTGCACTAATAAAATTTCTCATCAGTTCCATGAAATTGCACTCATATTCATTCGTCCAATCAAACATGGACCCCTTCTGAGTTAACTTGTTTTGTAGATTATATTATCATTATAAATTAACCATAACCCTTTATAATATCCCACAAATCCAAGAAAACATAATCTTTCTATCACAATGGTTGGTCCGAGACATCATGCAGTAACTTTCCTCTTTTAGGTATCCACTAATATACCATATATTGAGATTATGTGACCCAAAAATGAATCCTTATGTATCCAAAATGTATAATTTATAAATTTTTCATTCATTATTTTAAATCATTTGGATTTTAATAAAATTACCAAGTGCTCTTCTTGATCTTCCATTCACATTAAATTTTTTATATTTTCATCTACTAAGACATCCCCAAACCGATCAAGGTAATCACTAAACACACCAATCAAAAAATCCTTGAGAATAATGGGGAATTTGTAAGACCAAATGGAAATAGTATATACTCAAAATTTCTATACCATGTATTGAACTATGTTTTGGTTATATTATTCTTCTTAAGCATAAATGGATGATATTAATTATGAATTGTAATCTTTTAAAAATATTTAGCATCACATAGTTGATCAAAAAAATCATTAATACATTTTAGAGGATATTTGTTCTTTATTGTGATCATGTTTGTCTCCCAATAGAAAATATAGAGTCCCGTTAATCCTTATTTATCCCAAATAAAAATAATTTTTTCACTCTGTGGTGATACACATGGATGAATTATTCAGTTTTCAAGATTCTACTAGAGTTTCATCATCAAATCTAGATACTCAATTGGGGAAATTCTATAGGGACTCTATGAAAGTGGTGTGACACCAGGAATGTGATCTATTCAAAACTCAACTCAAAAATTTGTTTGTATATAGGAATAATACTCTGAAAAGGAATAAAATACATCATATAAAATAAACATATAAATCATGTTGAGTTTCTCCCAAAAAATATGATATAAATGACCCTATTGAAAAAGAAGCCATCCCATAAAACTGATGTTATTTCGATGTGATGTTCATAGTTATTTTCACGCAGATAGATTTTAAAAGGTTGGTTTAGTATGTCAAATATAACATACCATCCTAAAAAAATTTACGATGTTTTCATAGAGGAATCTAATACATTCCTATAATAATAAAAATTTCAACAGTATGAAGAATGAAGATATTTGCAGGTATCTCATTCCAAAAACATTAAACCGAAGAGGAATCATTGTTTGTTGATATCATCATCGTACCATTAGGGGTTATCAACCCCATTTCAACATCAAATCACTAAGGTGATGTTTTAATATTCATATAATATTAAGTATTTATAAAATATTAGTTCTATCCAGATTCAAATAAGACACAAGCAGTTTTATACAGAATGGTAAGTGTAACCTTCCACATGTCATTATATTACCCCTCATCAGAAATAGTGATCACAATAGATTTATCTTTTCCCCTTAATTAAAAGGTTTCTAATGTCCATTATTATCATAAATTCTATATTTTGGGAACATATAATCATAATTCCCAATCTCTTGGATTTTAAACTCTGATGTGTGGGAGTTGAATTAAATGGGTAATTATCTTTATTCTTGTCATCTGCTATATATTCCCATAACATCATTATTCTTCCACATTAAGAACATTTATCCCAAACATAAAATATTTACTTGTCCCTTAAGATAATATCCCCCATGTTTCCTAAAACTGTTCGAGCATAAATGAAAGACCATCTTAATCTATATGGTTTTTATAATTTCTTTTGACCTCCATCTTTTTTTCTTGTCTAACCCATATGATTTGAGTGTAACTATAATCATTATTTACACTATATTAAACATGTAATGACTTTATATAATATAATTATGTCTCTAATGGATAAATCCATTGTAAAATCCTGGAAATTTCAAGGAATTTTTTTTCTTAAATACTTTTGAATTTTATGAGTCTATGGTTTCTGACGGCGCCTTATTCTGAGGCCCGAAGTGCCCGAAATGATCCACCGATGTTTTGTTAAGATTAAATTAATGTGTGTAAGCAGTTTTCCTAAAAAAGTGGAATAACTCTTGAATGGTTGCTCGGATCAGAAATCTGAGGGCAACGTTGCGGTCAGGATGGCAGTATTACCCTAGGCGCGACTTAAGTTTAGTCGACATGAGCCTCCTATGAGAAATCCCAAAAATGGCTTAACCGTAAATAAAATAATTAAATAAATTATTTTATTTTTCAAATGCTTATAACTCACAAACGGTATCTCAGATTAAAAATCTGATACCATCGCTGAACTCGTGAGGGCATGCTTTATTTAAGCAGATATTATCTTTGGCCGGTGTGAGCCACCATAAAAAGTTAGTTTTTGGCCGCCAATAAAATAATTAATTGAAAATTATTTTATTGTAAAGTTCATAACTTCTAAACGGTAACTCGGATTGAAAATACGAGAGTACCGTTGGGTTCGTTGGGGCATGTTTCACCTAGGAAGAGCCTAACCTTGACCGCAGTGGGTCGAGGGTGACTGATATTAATTTTCCAAACTTTTTTTTCGGGTACGTTCAGTAAACATATTTTCGGAATTTTATAACTTTTGAATCGGTGCTCGGAATTGAAATCTGAGGACACCGATGAACTTGCAGCGCCGGTATTCACTTAAGGGGACCTTTACTGCAGTGGCATTTTATGCGGGTTGAAAGTTAATTTTTGGGGATTTGTAAAAATAAATAAATAAAATGGTTGTGCACCATTTTATTTATTTGGGTGGTTATATCCTCTAAGAGAATGTAAGGGGTGGGTCCCACACCCCATATAACCTCCCATGGGAGTATATTTGTGAGGTGGGACCCACACGAGGCCTAAACCCTTCACCTCCCTTAAACCCCCATTAACACTCCCTTTATTTATTTTGACAACACCTCCCATTAATTATGTGGAGCCTTTCCATCTCCCTTCCATTAAAGTTGCCAACTCAAATGCCATAATTAATTCAATAGAATTTTTGAATGAATTTGAATTTGATAGCAATGTTATATCATGGGAGAATAAAATAATAGCTTAGGATATTATTTTGTTTTGGCACTTGCGATGTTGGGATCATGTTGGAGATATTGAAAGGGAGAGTTCTTTCACGAAGAACGTGAAGAACGCTCCATGACTCGAAGAACCGGAAGCATTTATTTCTCCAACATTCTTCTTCCTCAGCGTTAAGAGAGGAGACATTGCCACAGGAAAGCATTGGTTACATAAACAACTCTTCCTCCAATGTTGACGGGACGACACCGTTCTTCCGCGACGCCCAACTATCGTGACGTCCGTCTTCTGCGACTCGACGACGTGCGACGTCAATTTAGAGGTAGGGTTTTTGTTTATTTAAGTTTGCGTGATTATTTCCCACAAGCATGGAAGAATATTCTGTTGGGTGTTTATTCAAACTACTAAAGTGGTGGGTACTGACTACGAACAAGTCCGGACCCACCGCTAACTAGTTCTTGATGTGCTGCGGTATGGGGTCGGGTGCGTGGTAACGGGAGGTGGCACGGCGAGCGGACGGGGGGCCAGGCGATGCGGCTAGTTTGAGGTGTGCCGGCGCGGGTAGCTGGGGCGGTGTGGTGGCACGGCGGGCAGGTGAGGGTGGTGGCGGTTCTGGCCGTGTGGAAGGAGGTCGGGTGATTGGGGCGCTAATTGGGAGAACATAATTGTGGAAGAGTAAATGAGATTGGAGAGAGATATGATTTATAAGGTAATAGTGGGCATAAAATCAAAAGAGAAATAAATGATAAATGGGGGTTTTGGGGATGAATTCCATCGCGCAAGGAGTCCAAAATCTTGATTGATTTTGGGGTTAGAAAGATAAATAAGTAAATAATTAATAATAATAATAAAATATTGTTATTATTAATTTTGTTGATAAAACACTGTTTTGATTGTATCTTCTTCGTGCGACCTCGGTTTCACGAACCGTCTACGGCACTGTGACCCTGACTTTGAGACGGAATTTATGAGTCCAATATTGGATGTCTTTTTTGGGTTTTTGGATCGGGTACCCGAAGCGCTCAGAAAATAATAGATTTAATATTATTATTAAATCCTTGACCTGCTATAACTCATGTGTGCGATGTCTGATTGGATTGCCGTCAGTGGCGATGTAATCCTGACATCAATATGGTCGATTCAAGTCTAGTGTTGAATATTAAATTCTGGTTCATGGCTCGGGCCAACGAAACACCGAATAATAAAATTATTATTATTATTACGGGATCTTGTATCTGACATATCTTTCTCATACGGTGTCGTAATGTCGAACCGTCTGCAAGGTTGCGACCCTGGAATTAAGACGGATGTTTCAAGACCAATTTTTGATATTTAAGTTGAGATCAAGGTGCGGGCCCCACAAGGCCCGGTTCGCGCGTGTTGTGGTGAAATCCAAATTTTTCACCGGCTATCCGTTTTGGACCAATGGGTAGTCCATCTCGTGTGTTTTTTCTTATGGATCGCAATGGAGTGACCGGTTTGGTTAACTGGTGTCATTTGAAGTACGGCCAGGTTGGTTTGAACCCGAAACCAACCGGGCCCTCGGAGCGGAAACGCTTATAACTTAAGGACCGGACGTCCGATTGACGTGTCGTTGACTTTTTTGGATTCCTCTTGATGAGAAGGTTCTTCTGGAATACTTCACCAGAGGTTTGGACGCAGTTGGAATATGGCCGGGTTGGATTGTAGCTGAAATCCCACTAGGCCCCTGGAACGGAAAAGCCGATAACTTTCAGACCGGACGACCGTTTGACGAACCGTCAACGGTGTTAGTGATCAAGTTGAGAAACGGTCCCTATGATTATACTCTATGTGAGTTCGAGGTACAGTTGAGATATGGTCGGGTTGGTTCGTACACGAAACCAACCGGGCCCCAGGGATGAAAAGGCTAATAACTCACAGACCGGGCATCCAATTGACGCGTTGTCTATTGCGTTGAGACCCCTATGACGAGGAGATACTTTTTGATACTTGGAGTATCGACCAGTAGCTCGTGGAATGGATCCTCCTAGAGACGAGCGTATGGAGTGCGGAGACCTAGTAGCTGTGGACCTGATGATTGCTTGTCTGATTCGATTCGGAGTGACTTGTATAGCCTAGTGGGGAGCACTACTTTGTGAGGTGGCGGAACCATGGTGGAAGATCACTACATTGTGAGGTGGCAGACCCGCGGTACTCAATAGGACGAGTAACTCTGTAGGCTATGAGGGGGAGTACTATTGTGTGAGGTGGCATACCCATGGCGTGGAGCACAACTTTGTGAGGTGGAAGACCCGCAGTACTCCACAGGAGGAGTACTTCAGCAGTCTAAGGTTAGTGAGTAGCACCACGGAGTCGTGACAGGACTACTGTGTTCGACAGAGGAGGATTTCTCCTACAGTTGTGGTTTCGACATCATGTTTAAATCTTGTTTTGATCTGAGTCAATGACTTTTGTGTTTACCTCCTGATTGAGATGGGTCACTTGATAACTTAGGTATATGTATGGTCATATACCTAAGTAGTGGTTATCCGTTGATTTCATAACCATTGTGTTTCCTCATGATTGAGATGGGTTACTTGATAACTTAGGTGTGTGTAAGGGCATACACCTAAGTAAAGGTTATCCGTTGAGATCTTTATTTGTGGTTTATCCTTATTGGATTTTAGTGAGACCATGAGGGTCTCGGGGTCCTACTATGTATCGTTATACTCACCCCTGCATGGGAAACACCCGCACCACGTTGTGTTGGTTGCAAATGATGGACAGCACTGATCGTAGTTGAGGCTTGTTGAGCTGGATGGTACCCGGAGGAGGATCTCCCAACAAGTCGGTACCCAGAGGAGACAAATGGACGGATGGTCGAATGTGGAGTGTTGTGGAGGACATCTGTACCTACCCTCTAGGTAGGATCCGTGGTGGATGATCCAGGAGCTGTTTGTCACCTTTTAGTTGTTGTCCTTTGAGTTGTACTTTACTTTCAGTTGTAGTTGTACCTTTCTGTTGGGCTTGTATTTCCGGCCCCTTTGTATTTCCAGCACACTTGTTTACTGCTTTACTTAGTGTTAGCTTCCGCTTGTACTCTTTTGTGTTGTTTACTTTTATAAAGTCAATGCCTTCCATTTTTATTGGGATTTATGCCTTTGGTGCTAGTCGCCAGCCCCGGGCCTATGGAAGGACGGCTTGGGGTTGTCATGGCACGGGCCCCGAGGACAGGTCGTGAAAAAATGGTGTCAGAGGAGTCGGTTCTGCCGCATAACTTAGGACTCTGATATTTTCTTTTTGTGAAGCAATAGTTTTAAGGGTACTAAGTGTGGTTTTCAGTTCACGGAGTCCAGTGTTGGTGCGGCAGCCGACGTATCCGTACACCAGGACCCTAACTACTAATTTCCGACTTAGTGCATGAAAACAATGATTGCGTGTGTGTTTCAAAAGTTTTCTTTAAGTCAGCTCAAACCAGGTCAGCTCACCAGGTTTAAATCATTTGACCGTGTCGCATCTGTTCAGGATGTCTCCACGCAGACAGTCAGTTGGAGTTTCCGAGAGAGTTCTCGATGACGGATCACCGAGAAATGAGGCTCCGGTGCAGGGCCCTCTTTCTATGTTGGATCATTCAGGTGTTATACCAAAAGCACCACCACCCATTAGGTAGCAGATGCCACCAGCTGTACTAGTGGACGGTGCATGCTGGCAGAGCACGTTACACGAGTTCCAGCAGCAGAGGCCTCCGAGGTTACGAGGTGAGACAGATTTCTAGGCAGTAGTGGACTGGATGGAGGCGATTTCTAGAGTTCTACACCTAGTTTAGAGCTAGTAGAGAAGATGGTTATCTTAACTAATGTTGTTTCCCAGTGAGTGACCATGAGGATGGTCTGCATAGTGATGAGGATTCGGTATGTGGACTGATTCCTGAGAAAGTACCTTCGGGTAGTGTGCCAGCTCTATCACTACCTGTTGGTCAGCAGTTACAACTGGAAATACTGGTAGAGGACGCATGTAGACTTAGTGTCTTACACATGTTTCAGCACGAGATACCCCTCAGGTTCCGAGGTGAGACCCACTCACAGGTGGCTGAGGACTTGCTTGAGGAGGTGGCTGAGAGTTTTCTAGAGCTTATACAGCTTCGGAAAAATGACATGTCAGTAGGTGAGTATTCATCGAGGTGTACCGATCATTCTTGGTATTTTATGACTACGATACGATTAGTGATTTAGATATCAGACCTCTAAGAGAGGTGTGTTTAAGGATATCCGAGTAAGCACTCTTTCCTCTATGCATTCCTACTTATGTTAGGGTGCTAGAGAGAACTTTTGTGGTTGAATGTTCTTTGGAAGATCGGTTTTATCCAGTGAATGTTAGTAGTGGGAAGATACGAACTGGCACCAGTCTCAGATACTTGGGCATGTAAAATGTTTCAAGAAGAGGAAGTGTTAAGGACAGTTGAATCTGAAGAGCCGAAGATGTGGAAGCAGAGCTTGGAGAGCAGCATGAGGTGGTGTACATTTCGACATGTTCCAACCACCCGCCTTTGTAGTCCCTGCCCCGCTCAGGGAACTGAAGGGTAGGGGAAGAGAATAGCTTCATGCTATCACGGAGTGTGACCCAAGGGCTCTAAGAATGATTTGAGGTATGGTCTGTGTCTACTACGAGCTGCCATATCAATAGACATGGGTACCAATCATTCCTTCCTTCCACGAATCTTATCTCATACCTAAAGTTTCCGGTTAAAACCATTGACTTGACCCTCACTTCTGGAGATACCTTTGAGAGGAGAATCGATAAACACACTTACGCCGATAAGTGTGATCTGACCCTTGAGGCGAGAGTTTCAGTTGGAACCTCTTGGTGGCAGTGTCGAGGCCTTACGATGTTAGTTTGGGTATGGACTGGGCAACCACAGTTCATACACGAATTGATGGTATTAGGAAAAATAGTTTGTGGTTTACTTACAAAGATGGGATGGGTTTCCCTTGGTCAGCGAAAAGGAAACCCCAGGTAGCACAGGAACCTCCAGGAGAGCACATTGGATCAGAAGGCTTAGATGCGTGCTCAGTACCACTTTTATTTCCCCTAGTGTGTGTTGAAGCTTTACAGGGACATAAATCCCTGAGGTGGGAGTAATGTAAAAGACCATAAATTTCAAGGAATTTTTTTTCTTAAATACTTTTGAATTTTATGATTCTATGGTTTTTGATGGTGCCTGATTCTAAGTCTCGGAGTGCCCGAAATGATCTGTCGAAGTTTTGTTAAGATTAAATTAACGCGCGTAAGCAGTTTTCCTGAAAAAGTAGAATAACTCTCGAATGATTTCTTGGATCAGAAATCTGAGGGAACTGTTGTGCTCAGGATGGCGGGATTACCCTAGGTGCGACTGAAGTTTAGTCGGCACGGGCCTCCTATGAGAAATCCCAAAAATGGCTTAACCGTAAATAAAATAATTAAATTAATTATTTTATTTTTCAAATTCTTATAACTCACAAATGGTAGATCGAATTAAAAATCCAAGACCACCGCTGAACTCGTGAGGTCATGCTTTCTTTAAGTAGATACTAACTTTGGCCGGTGCGAGCCACCAGAAAAAGTTAGTTTTTGGCCGCAAATAAAATAATTAAATGAAAATTATTTTATTGTAAAATTTATAACATCTAAACGGTAACTCGGATTGAAAATCTGAGAGTACCGTTGGGTTTTTTGGGGCGTGTTTCACCTAGGCAGAGCATAACCTTGACCGCAGTGGGTCGAGGGTGACTGATATTAATTTTCCAAACTTTGTTTCGGGTACGTTCAGTAAACGTACGTTCAGAATTTTATAACTTTGGAACCGATGCTCGGAATTGAAATCTAAGGACATCGATGAACTCACAGCGCCGGTATTCACTTAAGGGGACCTTTACCGCAGTTTCGTTTTATGCAGGTTGAAAGTTAATTTTTGGGGGTTTGTAAAATAAATAAATAAAATGGTTGTGCACCATTTTATTCATTTGGGTGGTTATATCCTCTAAGAGGAAGTTAGGGGTGGGGACCACACCCCACATAACCTCTCATGGGAGGATATTTGTGAGGTGGGACCCACACGATTCTTAACCCTTCACCTCCCTTAAACCCCCCTTTAACACTCCCTTTATTTATTTTGACAACACCTCCCATTAATTATGTGGAGCCTTTCCATCTCCCTTCCATTAAAGTTGCCAACTCAAATGCCATAATTAATTGAATATTATTTTTGAATTAATTTGAATTTGATAGAAATGTTATATCATGGGAGAATAAAATAATATCTTAGGCTATTATTTTGTTTTGGCACTTGTGGTGTTGGGAGCACGTTGGAGATATTGAAAGGGAGAGTTCTTCCACGAAGAACGCGAAGAACGCTCCATGACTCGAAGAACCGGAAGCATTTCTTTCTCCAACCTTCTTCTTCCTCTATGTTAAGAGAGGAGACACAGCCACGGGAAAGTGTCGGTTACTTCAACAACTCTTCCTCCAATGTTGACGGGACGACACTGTTCTTCCGCGATGCCCGACTACCGTGACGTCCGTCTTCCGCGACTCGACAACGTGCAACGTCAATTTCGAGGTAGGGGTTTTTGATTATTTAAGTTTACGTGATTATTTCCCTCAAGAATGGAAGAATATTATGTTGGGTGTTTATTAGAACTACTAACATGGTGGGTATGGACTACGAACAAGTCAGGAACCACCACCAACTAGTTCTTGATGTGTGGCGGTATGGGGTCAGGTGCATGGTGACGGGAGGTGGCATAGCGAGCGGACGGGGGGCCAGGTGATGCGGCTGGTTTGAGGCGCACCGGCGCGGGTAGACGGGGGCAGTACGGCGGCGCGGTGGGCAGGCGAAGGTGGTGGTGGTTCTGGCTGTGTGTAAGGAGGCCGGGTGATTGGGGCGCTAATTGGGAGAATATAATCGTGTAAGAGTAAATGATATTGGAGAGAGAGATGATTTATAAGATAATAGTGGGGATAAAATCAAAAGAGAAATAAATGATAAATTGGGTTTTTGGGGATGAATTCCAGCATCCAAGATCGTTATTGATTTTGGGGATAGAAATATAAATAAGTAAATAATTAATAATAATAATAAAATATTGTTATTATTTATTTTGTTGATAAAACACTGTTTTGATTGTATCTTCTTCGTGCGACCTCGGTTTCACAAACCGTCTGTGGTAGTGTGACCCTGACTTCGAGACGGAATTTATGAGTATAATATTGGATGTCTTTTTTGGGTTTTTTGGATCGGGTACCCGAAGTTCTCGGAAAATAATAGATTTAATATTATTATTAAATCTTTGAACCGCCATAACTCATGTGTGCGACGTCCGATTGGCTTTCCCTCAGTGGCGATGTAATCCTGACATCAATACAGTCGATTCAATTCTAATTTTGAATACTAAATTCTGGTTCATGGCTCGGGCCCAAAAAACACCGTATAATAATATTATTATTATTATTACGGGATCTCGTATCAGACATATCTCTCTCATACGGTGTCTGAATGTTGAACCATCTGCGAGGTTGAGACCCTGGAATTAAGTCGGATGTTTCAAGACCAATTTTGGATATTTAAGTCGAGGTCGAAGCGCAGGCCCCACGAGGCCCGGTTCGCGCGTGTTGCGGTGAAATGCAACTTTTTCACCGGTTATCCATTGTGGACCAATGGGTAGTCCATCTCGAGTTTTTTTCCATATGGATCGCAATGGAGTGACTGTTTTGGTTAACTGGTGTCATTTGAAGTATGGTCAGGTTGGTTCGAACCCGAAACCAACCGGTCCCTCTGGGCGGAAACACTTATAACTTAAGGGTCGGACGTCCGATTGACGTGTCGTTGAATTTGTTGGATTCCTCTTGATGAGACGGTTCTTCTAGCATACTACACTTTAGGTTTGGATGCAGTTGGAATATGGTCGGGTTGGATTGTACCCGAAATCCAACCGGGCCCCTGGAACGGAAAAGCAGATAAATTTCTGACCGGATGACCATTTGATGAACCGTCAGCGGCGTTTGTGATCACGTTGAGAAATGGTCCCTATGAGTATACTCTATGTGAGTTCATGGTACAGTTGAGATACGGTCGGGTTGGTTCGTACACGAAACCAACCGGGCCCCAGGGACGAAAAGGCTAATAACTCACAGACTGGGCGTCTAATTGACGCGTTGTCTATTGCGTTGAGACCCCTATGACGAGGCGGTCCTTTGTGATACTTGGAGTATCAACTAGTAGCTCATGGAACGGATCCTCCTGGAGACAAGCGTACGGAGTGTGGAGACCTAGTAGTTGTGGACCGGATGACTGCTTGTCTGATTCGATTCAAAGTGACTTGTATAGCCCAGTGGGGGGCACTACTTTGTGAGGTGCCAGACCCATGGCGAAAGAGAACTACATTGTGAGGTGGCAGACCCACGGTACTCAACAGGAGGAGTACCTCTGTAGGCTATGAGGGGGAGCACTACTGTGTGAGGTGGTAGACCCATGGCGGGGATCACTACTTTGTGAGGTGGCAGACCCACAGTACTCGACAGGAGGAGTACTTCAGTAGTCTAAGGTTAGTGAGTAGCACCTCGGAGTCGTGACAGGACTACTATTCTCGACATAGGAGGGGTTCTCCAGCAGTTGTGGTTTCGACATCATGTTTAAATCCTAGTTTGAACTGATTCAATGACTTTTGTGTTTACCTCATGATTGATATGGGTCACTTGATAACTTAGGTATATGTATGGGCATATACCGAAGTAGTGGTTATCCATTGATTTCATAACCTGTGTGTTTCCTCATGATTGAGATGGGTTACTTGACAACTTAGGTGTGTGTAAGGTCATAAACCTAAGTAAAGGTTATCCGTTGAGATATTTATTTGTGGTTTATCCTTGTTGGATTTCAGTGAGACCTTGAGGATCTCGGGGTCCCTAATGAGTATCGTTATACTCACCCCTGCACGGGCTACGCCCGTACCTCATTGTGTTGGTTGCAGACGACGGACAACACTGATCGTAGTTGAGGCTTGTTGAGCTGGACGGTACCCGGAGGTGGTTCTCACTATGAGTCGGTACCCAGAGGAGACGGACAGACGGACGGTCGAACGCGGAGTGTTGTGGAGGACATCTGTACCTACCCTTCATTTAGGATCCGTGGTGGATGATCCAGGAGCTGCTTGTCACCTTTCAGCTGTTGTCCTTTGAGTTGTACTTTACTTTCAGTTGTAGCTGTACCTTTCTATTGGGATTGTATTTCTATCCCCTTTGTATTTCCAACACACTTGTTTACTGCTTTACTTAGTGTTAGCTTCCGCGTGTACTCTGTTGTGTTGTTTACTTTTATAAAGGCAATGCCTTCCCTTTTTATTGGGATTTACGCCTTTGGAGCTAGTCTCTAGCCCCTGGCCTATGGAAGGCGGGCTTGGGGTAGTCATAGAACGGGCCCCGAGGACGGGTCATGACATCCATACTAATTCATGTTTTTAAACCATATAAGAATCGATCAACATTACTATAAGTTTTGATGTTAATTCGAGAATGTAGCATTGAACTTCTTGTTAAATTATCAACATAGAAACCAACATATTCATTATCTATCTACACTATCTCATGTATTTATTCCTCTATTTTTGTATGTAAAATAATAGGTAATTCCATATTGAAAAAATAATCTCTTAAATTCATCCCACTCTATGTAGTCAAATTCATCACATTTTAAAATATTATTTAGGTGAGTCCACCAATGATCTACTTAACCTTCCAAATTATAGAAATCCATTAAGAATTTTTCATGTTACGAAAATAGGAGAATGAAACATATATTTTCAGTGGTACTGATCCATTACACAGTAAATAGTGGATCAGTGGAACCATTAAAATAAGTTGGATGTTTCCTCATGAAGGAAATAATAGAATCTTTTACCCTCCTTTTCTGATTGGGTTTTTCATCCTATTTAACATCTTGATAAATTTGTGTGTACATAGAAATGAAAATTTTCATTTAAGATTCAAAAAAATTTGGTTTCATAGAAGTATAATCATCAAATTTTATATTTCATTCATAATTAAAATAGTTCAATCGGGTATAATCCATGAACTGAAACAAAAATAATAATAATTGTGTGATAAATAATAATCATAGTGGAAGACAACATAATCAAGATAAATCATTTAGACGATGTCTTAAATAACAATTCATATTTTTTCATTCTATTACACCTTAGTCTTAACCTAGGACATTTTTTGCTAATATTATAATCCTTCATGATGGTTTTAAAGAGTTTGTGTATTTAAAATGAATATTCACCTGTAGTTTCAAACCATGTGTATAGTAAAGATCATTTTCATGTACCATTTAACACTGAAGAAAATCCCAATGAGTCTTTTTATATTTATTTCCCATAGGGACACTTATTTTTGAACGTCATCCATAAGTAGTATCCAAACAAATATTTATTTCCATGGTAACAAAATGTTATATCATTCACTAAAATACTAGGATAATCTCATATACACTAAAAAATTATTAGATTTATTCATTCAGTTGTCCCTAAATATCTATTATCCATACTTCCAAAAGATAACTATATATTTCAAAAATTACAAATATTGTTACCCAAACTTTTCATACATAGATATTATGTCTTATTATATGAAAAATTTATTACGTTAAATAATTATCCATTCCAGAATCATTTAGGCCTAGTGCCATTTGGAAAATGGAATCCTAGAAAACTATATTATAAGTAAACTATATTTTATCCCACACTGTTCCTCAAAACTAGAATCCTTTAAAATATATCACAATTAATACCTCCCTTTATAACTTTGGGAAAATAAATATAATAATGGTTTAGCTTAGTTTCACAATAAGGGTGAATGTGGAAGATATCAATATAATATGAGTATAAGGGTATGAAAACATGGTGATATCATTTAAAACCCCATACTATGCATATCATAGATCAAAAACATGATTCATTACATAATATATGGAAGTTAACATGAAATGAATCATAATGGAATTAAAATACATAATCCCTAAGAGAAAAAAATTTGACTAGGTTATTATTATGTGGAATAAATTTAAGCATATAAAATATTATGTCAATGCTATATATAATGATATTTATAACATTTTAATCATGTTTTAACTACCCATGTACCTTCTTTAGGATTGGGATAACCACTCATGTACTGTCTTGTTTTTGTCTTGGGATAACATCCAATTAACCATCTTGTTTCAAGACATGGATAACCTCCCATGTGCTATTTGATCTCATATAACATTAATAACTTCCCAAGGATTTGGGGGGTTTTATGGTTCCCATTCATCACACAATCCTTACATTCATGTTCAACAAGATCATAAAACATTTTTTATATCAAATCCCATGCAAGGAAATGGATTTCATAATCATCTCTTAAATTCATAATAAATGCAAACCATCTAGGGAAAAATAAAGATTTTACCATTTTATTGAATCCCTAATAAA
This sequence comes from Viscum album, assembly GCA_963277665.1. Taxonomy (NCBI): domain Eukaryota; kingdom Viridiplantae; phylum Streptophyta; class Magnoliopsida; order Santalales; family Viscaceae; genus Viscum; species Viscum album. The sequence goes on along the minus strand of OY728120.1, from coordinate 1,291,916,554 downwards.
TAATAGAAATCAATAATGGTTGTTTTACATGATAAATAATAATTCTATATATTTATCATTCAAAAAAATCATGTGGATAACAACCTTTAATTTTGAACATCACAATTTTAAAACTAAAAAATTCATAAATTAAAATCAAAAGCATTTTTCATTAAAAAAAACTAGTAAAAATATAAAATAATATTCCATATAAATATTGTGGATGAAAATGAAAAATTCTATTGATAGAATAATAGTTATAAGAAAAAAAATTTAAAATAATTCAAAGTAAAAAATTATATCATTTGGAAAAAGACAAGAACATTCATCATTAAAACATATTTTAAAAAGATAAACCTGGGTAAAAATGAAGTTATAATACTTTTCTATAATATTATTAACTTAAATTAAAACACTTTTTTTAAAAAGAAATTGGTATGGTGGAAAGGGGGTTTTCAACTGAAGAGAGAAATAATGTTCATTTCACCATAAAAACATTATTTTATTATCATGAGTACATATAGTGTAACATACCAAGTAAATAAAAAAATAATATATTATCTTTATTATTATTATTATTTTAATTAAATATCAATTTTACCTTAATGGGGTTTTATGTTTGATGGTGTACCTGATACGCAACAATAGGTTCCACTGAAATCTTAAGTAGCACACTAATAATATAATATTACTATTTTATAAGGTAGTTAACCCCTAGTAGTTTTATTGGTGGGAATGAACAGAAATTACTAAAATATGATTATACATGTCCGGTGAATGTTTTATCATTTATCCAATAAAAGATGTAGGCTTAAAATGTGAATGAAACTAATTTTAAGCATAATTTACATTAAAAGGTGGATTTACCGCCTTTTGTTGGAGAACCCTCTTTAAATATTGTTTTGGTCACTTTAATATGTTCTATTTGACAAAATAAAATCCATATTTTGAATTGGTACATCAAAATTTACATTAGGTAAATTTTTCGTATTTTTATGATAAAGTTCATTTTTTTAATGAATAGTGAAAAATATTGTATTTTAATTCAAAAGTTCCCTCTAATATAATTTATTTACATGGTTATATTATCATTTAAATTGGTTTAAAAGTTTAATTAGATTATATTTTTACCAATTAATCCAATTTTTGTCATTGAAATTAATTTCACTTTGAAATTGGACATAACAAGTGTCAATCTTGTGATAGTTATTGTTTCTTAGAAAACACGCTTGTTGTTTTGACAGTGAGAATTAATTATAAATTAATTTATACCAATATAGTGTTTTAAATTAGGAAAAATGGATTCCACATTTTGAATAATGATGTCCAAATTGTGTAAATAGGTATCTTTTATTTTTTGTCATTTTAAATTCTTTAGTAAAAAAATTATTTACCATGGTTAAAGGGTAAATATGGTAAATAAGGGTAAACAAATATTATTATAATAATATAAATTTACCCCAACATGTGTTCAAATCATATGGAATGATACATATCTGACCATGGGCACCTTTGGGTTGATTTCGGGACCCCATGAAGCCACTTTAGAGTGATAATGAAACTTTATTTTAAATGACATAATGTAATGGAAAAAATGATATAAAAATTTAACATTTTTTAAATAAATTTTTACATGGGGTTAACCTTATTAATAAATGATTTATATAAATAAGTTTATAAATATTAAATTTATATCCAAAACGTGTCCAATTATTATTGTATGATTTTATTTACACCATTAGTCATAGTATATTTGACATTAATTAGTTTTGGAAATTTATAAACCGAATATCATTATATAATAAAACAATATTTTCAAACTTTCCTAAAGAGCCCCTACTCACCTTTATAAAATTCCCTCACTTATAACTAATTCCTAACACCTCTCAAGCCCCTTGGCTTGTCCAAACCCTGCCCAAATAATCTCTCAAGATCCCTCTCTTACACCTAGAATCCTTAACTTAGGAAGAAGTCACTTCAAGAAGTCCTTTTGGTTCAAAGCAAAGGGAGTTACCTGAATTCAAGGTTACTGTTTATCTTAACTTATTTTCTTTTATTTTACATTTCCAACCCTTAAAATAATTTTATTCCTTTCTTTTATAACAACACCAGTATCTTCAACATACTAGGATGTTGTTATGTTAAGTATTTGAACTACAATTACACACACCTCCATTTAATGGGTTAAGAACATACTGTTTCTGTAGATGGAAAACTAACAACTCAAGAAACGTTGATTGTTCAATTATCTCCTATCGCCTCTCACGGTGGCCATTATGATTGAACTATATTTATATATGATCTATATTATTTTTATTTTTTTATGCTTCATTATTTTTCATTTATATCTTTCTTTTATGGTTCCCATTAGGGGTAAACGTGATAATTTCATTTGAGGAAGTGAAAACTACTGCCCCCTCAACATGATAAGACTCGTTAATGCCATATGTGAGATGTATAAAGGATATGGTTACTGATATTATATATGATATTATACTAGAATTATAATATACTTATGTATTATTATGATTTAATTCCATTAAATTACAAAATAGAAATGAACATAGCCTTCATGCGTACGTGCGGATAACCATCTCCATGAACGGTGCATTTTAATTCTTATCTCCAAATGTTATGTACTATTATAAATACATATATATACTGAATATATATGTTATATATGACATATAAATCATGAATATCATTCTGTATACAATGAACTTTTGACCTTGTGAACAAATTGTATTTATAAGAAGTCCATTTTTTTACTCAAGTAAGAAATATTTACAAAACAACCATTATTAACTTAAAATATTAAATAATGTTTATAACATGGTAATACGTGATATAAATGGAATAATAAACTTTAAAAAGGCTCTTAAGTAGGTAGAAATTATCTTTAGTTTATTATTCAGGAGATTAATGAACGATCGATTCAAGTCGGACATGATTTAAGGGACTTCATCTCAATCTCCTTTCATTGAGGAATATTTTGGTTTAATACCTGAATTTATTTTAAAATCTGTATAAACACCATTGAATTTTCATTTAATTAAATGGGAATATTTTTCAACAAATCATTTTACTAAATAACAAAAAAGAATATTTCTTTTAACATAATCGGTGACAACGACCTCACTACCGCCACTAGTATTATTTGATATGTGGCTTCCTTGACATGTAGGAATGTTTTTAAAAGGAAAATAAATACCATATACCCTTTTAAGTATTTTGGTATTGAAAATGGTTCTGATAATGTATTTTTTATGTAGAAATATTTAAGTGATATATTATAATTGAAATGAGGAAATGTTTTTTACTTCATATTTGTTGTATGTGTTATGATTTTATAATGGTACTTGGACATTTACATGTGGTTCTGTGATAAACCAAATAACGGGTGGTGTCGTAAAAAAATAGTATGGGTGGTTACTTTATAACCTGAAATGAATTGGGTATGGAAGTCGGTTGTATGGTTATTCCATTTAGTGATATGTGTGGAAGTCGAACCTATGGTTATTCCATTTAGGTATGTTTATGTACCAAGTTACCTGTATATGTTATGTGTTATTTATTTGGGTTTTATGGTAATATTTTTGTTACAAAATCATAAGAAATGGTCATTTATTCAGTGAAGAGTATTTAGTACTTCATAAAGTTGAAAATTATTACACATGATAATGTATTCATGGTTTACTTTTTTTTTAAAAAAACTAATAGTTTTCCTTCTTTGTGTATCCCTTACAATGATCTTTATTCTCATACCATGTTTTTGAAATTTTTTCACTAGACATAAAGTGGAATAGGGTCAAGGATGGGAATAATGAAATTTCATGCCGTCTAAAGCATGGATCTAGACATGACTCTTTTTTTCAAGAGTTTTTATTTTATGAAAAAAATGGAAACTGAGTAGAAGTGTCTAACTTATAATTTATGTGATATAATGTAATAGTTATGGCCTAATTCTATAAAACTCTAAACCTAAAAAAATCCTCAATGGGAATTATTCATTTAATTAAATATTATGTAATGTTTAAGGATGGGTCTTTATAGTTGGTATCAGAGGTCAGTTTAGACAACATTTGGTGTTAAGGTATTCTTAAATTAACATCCATAAATTAATTCATGGTAAGATTGAAGTGAAATAGCATTTACAGATTACCATGTTGCTTTACATATGATATTTCTGTGTTTAGAATGGTTTTCCACAGAGGAAATAGGGAAGCTATGTTGGGACAACATCAGGGGGGAGACAACCTTCCAAATCAGCAACCTGAGATGGTCAGAATCGGAACTGAACATTTTGTTGTAGTGATAGCACAATTGACTCAGGGTATAAATGGTGGGGGTATCTAGGCAGAAGATCATCTTGATCAACCACTGAGGAACATGTAATAAGTGGATCATTTTATGAGGAAATATCCCCCATCATTCAGATGATTATCTGAACCTGTACTAGTTGATGGGTGGAGTAAAGTATTATATAATATTTTTGAGGTTATGGGGTGTTCAAAACATCAAAAGGATAGTCTCACTGTTTACCATTTTGAAAGTGAAGATGGTCAGTGGTGGTCAATGGGGAAATATTTCAGAGATAGTGATGAGATTGATACTCTTGATTGGGATGAATTCAAAGGTATGATTCTTGAAAAATATTTTCCTATGGTGGTTCATCTTAGAATGGAAAACCAATTAATTGAACTGAGGTAGGAGGCTGACATAATGGCTACATAGAAAGAAAAATTCGATCGACTAGAAAGGTATGCTCAGAATTTCATACGAGATCTTGATAGTAAAATCAACCATTTTTACTCAAGATTAAATCCAAAGTATCAAGGGGCATTAGCTTCTCATTAGTTCAAAAGTTATGAAAACATGTTTGATGTGAAGAGAAAGTGGAAATGGAGTTTTCCAATGATCAGATCTTCCTTGACAAACAAATTAATAAGAGGTTGAGGTGGCAGGTGAATGGAAATAACTCTTCAAAAATGTCTAATGGTAAGAAACATAAGTTTTTTGTTTGTGAAAATTGTGGTAAAAAGCATGCTGAGAAATATCTTCTGAATTCTGGTAAGTGCTACCAATGTGGTAAAATGGGACATAAGGCTCATAATTTCACAGAAAAATATCAGGGTATTGGTAAGACAAAATCCTATTTACAGTCATTAAAATGTTTTAAGTGTAATGAAAAGGGTCATTATGAAAATCAGTTTCTAATAAAAAACTCAAATGTGGAAAAGCAGAAAAACTAAAAGCATAAAGGGGTGGGGATGTCCTTTGAAACTACTTCAATAGATCTTGGGCCACAAATAAAGTAGTTTCAGGTTCAATGTTTTTTTGTTTAGATTATACCAATGTTTTGTTTGATTTGGGGTCTACACATTTGTTCATTCTTGAGAAGCTTTCAAGTAAATTTGTAATTCCATCTCAAGATATGAATCCCGAACTTATGGTCAAAACACAAGGAGTAAATTTTGAAATTAAAAAAAATCATAAGAACCTTCTTGTCCTTGTGTGTGGAATGAATCTACCTACAAACCTTATTGTTTATCCTCTAGTAGAGTTTGATTTCATTTTGGGCATGGATTTTCTGTCTATTTATCATGCTAAGATTGACTAATGATCTAAAGTGGCTTCTTTTCAGAAATATTTTCAGTTTGTGTACAAGAATAAACCCTTACTTTTGATCACATATCAAGAAGCTGAGAAACATGTAAAATATGGAAATAAATGTTACCTGGAACGTATTGTTGAAAACAAAGGAACTGTTGAGATTAATTACATACTAGTGGTAAATTAGTACCTTGATGTTTTTCCTAATGAGTTACCTGGTATTATACCTGATTGAGAAGTTTAATTTAATGTTTACTTGGTTCCTGTTGTTAAGAGAATTTCAAAACCCCCTTATCAAATGGATCTAATTGAACTTTTAGTGTTAAAGAAGCAATTATAGTTGTTATTAGATTAAGGTTTCATTCGAACTATAACATCACCATGGAGTGTTCATGTCTTTTTTGTTAAAAATAAAGATGGTTCAATGAGACTTTTCATTGATTATAGATCATTGAATAACATCATTGTTAAGAACAAGAATCCTTTTCCTCATAAAGATGATTTGTTTGATCAGCTACAGGGAGATCAATATTTTTCATAGATTGATTTGAGTTTCGGGTACCATTATTTGAATGTAAAGGAAGAATACATTCTGAAGACCACGTTTCATACTAGATAAGGCCATTATGAATTTGTAGTAATTCATTTTGGGTTAACCAATGAACCTACTATATTCATGGATCTTATGAATATTATTTTCTGTGATTTCTAGGATATATTTGTGGTTATGGTCATTGTTGATATTTTGGATTATTCTTAAAGAAAAGTGAAGCATGAAATTCATTTAAGGGTTGTCTTGCAAACCTTAAAATAAAAAAAATATATGGGAAATTCAAAAAGTGTGAGTTTTGGTAATAGTATATTTCATTCCATGGTAACATTGTTTCAAAATATGGCATAAGAGTTGATACTTCTAAAACAAAAGTTGTTGATGAATGGACAAGACCCACAAATATAACTGAGCATCATATTTTTCTTGGTTTGACAGGTTATTATCAGAGGATTGTTGAAAATTTAGCACGTTTATCTAGCGCATTAACTAAGTTAACTCGGAAAGGAGTTAAGTTCATTTGGACAAAACAATGTGATGATTGTTTTCAATAATTGAAATGAAGATAGGTTAATGATCCAGTTTTGGCACTTCCTTCTAGAAATAGTGATTTTTTTATCTATAGTGATGCTTCATTGAATGGACTTGGTTGTGTCCTTATGCAGAATGATCAGGTAATTCCTTATGCTTCGCGTCAGTTGAAACCTCTTGAGTTAAAATACCCTACACATGATTTGTAATTAGCTCTTATTTTTTGTTTTAAAAATTTATAGGCGTCATTTGTGTGGAATAAAATGTGAAATATATACTAACCAAAAAAGTATAAATTATATATTCAGTCAGAAATAATTTAACATGAGACAAAGGAGATGTTTGATTTAGTCAAGGATTATGATTTCATGATCCTTTACCATATGAGAAAAGAATATAAAGTGGCTGATGTTTTGAGTAAAAAAAGTAATGCTTTATTTACCATGCTACGTTTGGAACAAGATCCTTTGGTGTTTTATTTGATGAACATTGTCTTAGATGTTCTTGGTGCAAGAAAATATTCTTTTTTGTTTCATGTGTCAGTGAAATCATCTTTATCATATTGAATAAATAAAGCACAGTAAAAAGATAGTGAGATATAGAAAAAGGTAGAGTTGGTTTGGAAGGGTATGTTTCTAGAATTTAAAAATGATAATGATTGTGTTTTGAGGTTTGGGAAGAGATTATGTGTGTCTTGTGATTCAAATTTGATGAATGAGTTGTTATGTGAAGCTCATAGTTCTCTATTTTCAGTTCAACCTGGCAGTACTATGATGTATAGAGAACTTCAAGAGTATTACTAGTGGGATGGAATGAAAATAGATATTTCTAATTTTACTATAAACAGTTTGACTTGTCATTAGGTTAAAGAAGAGCAATAGCTACTGAAAGGGATGTTTCAGTAATTACTAGTGCCCGAGTGGAAATGGGAAAATATATTCATGGACTTCATTGTGGGATTACCGAAGACATCTCGAGGTAATAATGCAATCTGGGTTATTGTTGATTGGTTGACTAAATTTACTCATTTCTTTCATTTTCTAGATACATTGTCTCGAGATCAAATTTCTCGATTGTATGTTAAAATGATAGTTAGGTTTCATTGAGTTCCCCTCTCCATTGTATCTGATCATGATCCCAGGTTTAATTATAACTTTTGGAAAGGTCTTTATAAGTCATTGGGTATTGAGTTAAATTTTATTACAGATTTTCATCCTCAATAATATGGTCTGTCAGAATGAACAATCCAGGTCTTGGAGGATATCCTATTTTCTTGTTCACTGGATTACCAAGGAGGTTGGGACCAACATATTTCATTGGTTGAATTTTCTTATAACAACAGTTTTCATTCTAGTATACAGATGGATCCATTTGTGGCATTATATTTAAAGCATTGTCAAACTCCATACTTTTGGGATTAAGTGGGTGAAAGGAAGCCGAAGGGACCAAAATTGGTAGATGAGATTGCAAAAATGGTTCAGTTGATTCAGAAGAACATGATAATATCTCAAAATAGGCAGAAAAGTTATGCAGATAACTGGAGGAAGGATCTCCCTTTTAAGGTAGGTGATCAATGTCTTTATCAATGTTTATCCATGGAAAAGTGCGATGCATTTTGGTAAGAAATTAATGTTGAGTCTGAGGTTCATTGGACCTTAAGTAATTCTAGAGAAAGTAGGATTAGTTTTTTATAGAGAGGCTTTACCTCCATGTTTATCCAAGGTACACAATGTTTTTCATGTCTCAATGTTGAGAATGTATAATACAGATCCATCTCTTATTTTATGTCTATAGGTAGTTTAGTTGGAAGAGAATCTCTCTTATGAGGAACAACCAGTATAGTTTCTTGACTATAGAGATCAATTATTGCGAAATAAGGTAATTCACCTGGTAAAAGTTTTGTGGAAATCCATATGGTAGAAGAGACAATGTGAGAATCTGAAAATGCTCTGAGGTATAAATGCCACCATTTATTTGATAAGTGAATAAAATTGTGAGGAAGCAATTTCCAAAAGTGGGGAAGGATATAAAATCCCAGGTAAATAAATAAATAATACATTTTCCTTTTATTTAGTTTTTTGATAATTAAATATTAATTTTATGTTAAAGGGGTTTTTGTGTTCGATGGCATATCAGATACGCAACAATGGGTTTCTTTGAAATCCTATGATGCACAATAATAATATAATATTATTATTTTAAATGGTAGTTAACACCTAGCCATTATATGGGCGGGAATGAACAGAACTAACCACAATATTATTATAATGTTTGTTAAATGTTTTAACATTTATCCAATAAAAGATACAGGCTTAAAATTTAATGAATCTAATTTTAAGCATAATTTATATTAAAAGGTTGATTTACCTCCTTTTGATGGGGAATCCTCTTTAAATGTAATTTTGGTCACTTTTTTTGTGTTATATTTGACAAAATAAAATCCTTCTTTATAATCAGGATATAAAAATTTACTTTGTGTAAATTTTTGGTATTTTTCTGATAATGTCCATTTTTTAATGAATACTGAAATATACTGTATTTTAATTCAGAATGACCTTTTAATATAATATATTTATATGGTTATTATATTTTATTAATTAGTTTCAAAGTGTAATTAGATTATATTTTTACCAATAAATCCAATTTTGGTCATTGGAATTAATTTCAGTTTGAAATTGGACATAAAAAAGTGTCAATCTTTTGATAGATATGTTTCTTAAAAAAACACGCTTGTTATTTTGACATCGGAAATTAATTTGAAATTAATTTCTTCCACTTTGGAATTTGAATTTTGAAAAATTTCCTCCATATTTGGAATCAGAAGGTCTAAATTGTGTAAACATGTATCTTTTATTTTTAGACATTTCAAAAATATATCAAAATAAATTTATTTACCATTGTTAAAGGGTAAATCTGGTAAATAAGGGAAAACAAATATTATAATAATAATATATAATTACCCTAAAATATGTCCTAAAATCTTTTTTTGATCCGTATATGACCATGGGCTTCTTTGAGTCGATTTTGGGACCCCATGGAGCCCCTTATGAGTGATATTTAAACATTATTTAAAATAACTTAAGTAAAGGCATAAATTACATAAACAAATATATTTTTGTAAATTAATTTTTACATGGGGTTATATAAGTCATCTTTTAAAATATAAATATTAATTGGAAATATTAAATTATTTCCTATATCATTTTATTTGTTTTATAATTTTTAGTCATCAAATAAATACAATTATTTATGACACAATAATGATGCAGTGTTAACCTCATTAAATAATGATTTAAATAAATTATATTATAAATATTAAAACATAATCCAAAACCTATATAATTCTTATTGGATGATTTTTTTCGACCATTATTCATCTTATCATTGACTTTAATTAGTTTTTGGATTTTATAAACTGAATATAATTATATAATAAAATAATATTTTCACACTTTCCTAATGATCCCCTCCTCCCACTTATAAAATTCCCTCACTTATAACTCTTTCCTCACACCTCTCAAGCCCCTATGATCGTCCAAAAATTTCCCAAATAATCTTTCAATATCCCTCTCTTACCCCTAGATGCCTTACCTTATGCATAAGTCACTTCAAGAGGTCCTTTTGGTTCAAACCAAAGGGAGTTACCCGAATTAAAGTTAACGGTTTTTTTATCTTCTTTTCTTGTATTTTACTTCTCCAATCCCTAAACTCTTTTTATTACATTATTTAATAACAACAACAGTATAAAAAATATACTAGTATGTTATTATGTGAAGGATTTGAACTATACTTACACACACCTCCATCTAATTGTTAAAGAACATATTGTTTTTGTGGATGGAAAACTAAAGCCTCAATAAACAATGATTGTTCAATTATATCCTACCTCCTCTAATGGTTTCCCTTATGATAGAAATATATTTATATATGATATATATTATGTTTATGTTATCTTTATTCTTTGGTATTTATCATTTATATCATACCTTTATGGTTTCCATTATAGGTAAACGCGTTAATTCCTTTTGAGGAAGTGCGGACTACTGCCCCCACAAAGTGATATGACTCATTAATGCCAGTTGTGGGATGTATAAAGGATAGAGTTAATGATATTATATATGATATTAAACAATAATTATAATATAATTATGTATCATTATGTTTTAATTCCATTAAAGTATGAAATAGAAATGCAAGTAGCATTCATTCGTATGTATGCTTTACAGTCTCCACGAACAATGCATTTCATTTCTTATCTCTAAATGTTATGTACTATTATAAATACCAATATATACTGAATATATATTTTATATATGACATATAAATCATGAATATGATTCTGGATACAATGAATATTTGACCATGTGAACAAATTGTAATTATAAGCAGTCCATTTTTTACTCAAGTACCCAATATCGACAAAACAACCATTATTAACTTAAAATGTTACATAATGTTTATAACATGGTAATGTGTTATATAAAAGGAATAATAAACTTCAAAAATGCTCTTAAGTAGGTATAAATTAACTTTAGTTTATTATTCAATAGATTAAAGAATGATCGAGTCGAGTTGGACACGAGCTAAGGGACATCATCTCAATCTCCTTTCATTGAGGATTATTTTGTTTTAATACACGACTTTCTATTATATATAGTATAAACACCTTTGAATTTTCATTTCATTCAAAAGGAATATTTTTCAATGATGTGTTTTACTAAACAACAAAAAGGAATGTTTCTTTTAACGTATTCGGTGACAACAACCTTTCCACCACTGCCAGTTTTATTTGATATTTGTATTCCTTAACAATATATAATATTTTAAAAAGAAAAATAAATACCATATACCATTTTACGTATTTTGGTATTGAAAATGGATTTGATAAAGTATTTTTTATGTCAATATATTTAATTGATATATTGATATTGAAATGTTGAAATGTTTTCTTTCCATTATATTTCTAACATATGTTATGACTTTTTAATGGTACTTGGACATCTGATGGGTGGTTAAGTGATAAACCAAATGACAGGTGGTGCCGTGATAAACCAGGATGGGTGGTTACTTTATAACCACCAGTGCATTTGGTATGGAATTCGTCCATATGGATATTCGATTTAGTGATATGTGTGGAAGTCGACCGTATGATTATTAAATTTAAGTATTTTTATGTCCCAAGTTACCTATATATGTTATGTGTTCGTTTTATGGGTTCTAAGGTAATATTATGGTTACAAAATGGTAAGCAGTTATGTTTTATTCAGTGAGGAGTATTTACTAATTCATAAAGGTTAAAATTATTACTTATGATAACGTATTCATGGTTTACATTTTTCTTAAAAAAACTAAAATTTTTGTTCTTGGTGTATCCCTTTTTGAGCTCTTCATGCTCATACCATGTTTTGGAAAAAAAATTCACAGGACATAAAGTGGAATTGGGTCAAGGATGGGAAAAAGGAAAATTCAGGTTTTCTAAAACATTGATCTAGACATGACTCTTTATATCATGAGTTTTTGTATAAAAAAAAAATTAAACTGAGTAGAAGTGTCTACCTTGTAATTTTTGAGATTTAATGTAATAGTTATAGCCTAATTATCTAAAACTCTAAACCTAAAAAGATTATCAATTTGAATTATACATTTAATTTAATAATATATAATTTTTAAGGCTGGGTCCTTATATATTGAGTTCAAAATTAATGGAACATGTTTATTTATAATAAATAACCAATTTATAATAAAATAAATGAGTTCCTTAATTTAAATATTTCAACATTGGAATAATAATCACCAGAAATCCCTAACAATTTTGATATTATGACACAAAATATTTACCACATTGGTCACATTTATATAATAATACCCAAGAAAGTATAACATAAAATGAAAAAAAAAATCATAAAATCATAAAATTCTTACTAAAACATATCAATAGGGAAATATATACGCCACACAAAATAAGGTAAGATCAAAACAAAAATTATGACCGAAAAGATAACAAATTGAAACAAAAAAACTTATCTTAAGTAACAAATTATTTCATAAACATTTGAACCTAATGTATTATAAATATATATTTATTAAACATCTATTAAAGATATATATATATATATATAATAACATATATTTTTTACTTGGAACCTATTATTATTCATTTATTAATAATCTCTTTTTTATAATCATATCTTGGGTAATAACTAATTTGTTTTCCATGTACATGTGACTTGGTATAATCAGTCCATTTAATTTGATCATGATTTAAACATATAAAGAATGATACAAATGATATAAATATAATAAATATACATTATATGTCTATTTTTTTCAATCCATAAAAAATAGTGATACAAAATGAATGATATTGTTTCTAGAGATGGTAGGTTGAACGTATGCATGAATGTTGTTTTATTTTCTTTGTCATATGCAATCAATAGAATATAAATATTATAACAAAAATATATAATCATTATAAAATCATATATATATATATATATAATATATTTATTAATTAAAAGAGTCTTTACGTACCTCCATGTAATGAATAAGTGGAAAAAAAATAAATTCAATTGAGAAAAAATTTATAAGTTGAAAAAGTTAAAATAAAGAAATTCAAAATGATGTTTATTATATTGAATTATATTATATATATATATATATATAATTTTTCTAATTTTTTTTTTGAAACCATTTTTAAAAAATTAATAATATATTTTTTTAAATGTAAATGAATTCTTTAATGAAAACCCAATATTTTTCTCAAAATATATAAAAATTAATCATTTTAGAAAAATAATAAAAATTAAACCGAATATAATTTTGAAAATAGTTTTTTGAAATGTTTTTTATTTTATTAGAAAATTTTTTATATATGTTTCAATGATTAATTTCATCTATTTTTGTTTAATGTTATTTTAAGGTAAAAATTATTATTATATAATATAACGACTACCAATAATTATGTTTTTTTATAAATGTATTTACATGATCTGAATTATTTATAATTTATTTTAACAATTTGTTTGATACTATTAGAAAATATATTTTTAATGAATTAATTTTAATCATCTTGTTTAAAAAATAATAATATTTACATTATATCATAATTTGTTAAAACTCGGTGTTGCATATAACACAAGCTATCGAAGAAACTAATTTTTAATTTAAATAGTTTATAAAATCATAGGGTTTTTAATTTTGTGTTGATAAGGATGAAAATTAGAAGAACAAATTAAAAGTTTCAGTTTCACATGGTTTATATAAGATGCAATTTTCTAATGACTTAGAATGAAGAAATCAATCATGGTACTCATGGAAATTGAAATAATGCATGATGTAATATGTTTTATATAAAAGGAAAGTTCATGGTTAGTTAATTACCATTACGTAATAAAATTATCCATTTAAACTAATGTAATAATATGTTATTATAATATCTAATTTAATTTTTTGTACATGACCTAATTTACATGGAAATCAAATTAACTAATAACCACATGAAACATAATTATATATATGAATAATGGAGATAACGAACAATTATTGAATATAGATATAAACCCAAAAAAATACTCTATGGTATATTTATAATGAGTTAATATCTTAATACATTATAATATCAAAAAATAGTTAGCAATAACCTTTTAGATCCCAAATATCTCTCAACAGAGAGGAATACATACATGAAAAAGTATTATGAACAATTAGAAAGACCATGGTCACAAATAATTTGGAATGAGTTTAAAAGCTAGATGATATATTCCAAAAACAATTAATGTTATTTATGAACTATATATATGTGATCTAGTTGATCTATGGTGTTAATGGAGGAAGATCTAATATATGTGGTGTAAAATAAATCAGAACCATGGGAATATATTGCAAAAATATAGCGATATTATTATAGAATACAATGTGAATTTGATATAGACCTATCTAATTATTCTATTTGAAAATGTGTTACTTTTTATTTATTGGACTATGATAGTCCTAAGAGTTATAACTACTTGTGAATATATCATATATTCCCTAATTGTTTTGACCAACCAGTAATGAGTATGAGTTTGGTTCTATGCTAATACTAATAAATATACCAATTTTAACTCTAATTATATCTCAAAATTATGATTTGTGGATGTGAGAATATATTCAGTTATTTAAGACCATAAAAGTACTAAATATTTAGTTTTAATAGGATAATACTACTAACTATACCCCTGAAACAATCATTTGTTCATCTATATTGATGAATCATAAGTATGGTGAGGGAAAATCCTGGACACCAATTAAGATCAATGAATTAAATGAGTATAGAGAATCCTTATTCTCTAAAGAGTAGGGTTTTAAATAAAATATATGGTATAAAGTATCATAGTTTTAGGAATAAAATTCCACCTTACCACTAATCAGTGACCTTATAAGGTAGTATACAGATATTATTATATGTCCACCCATTATTGGGGGTGATACTATTAATCATACTGATAATAGAAATATGGAGGTTGATAGAAAATTAAAAGACCATAATGAAGTCTATATTATTACAATTATATGTAATAGTTATGTGAATTGATATTACAATGCATATTTGGTAAAGAATATTTAGTATCCATGAATGAAATGAGAAATTTAATGAATCTAATGTATATGTTTTAAGGAGCATATTTGATTATTTTAACATGGATGATGTTGAAAACACTAATGTGTATTTCTTTGGATTAAATGATATTTTGATTTATATCTTATGATTTTGTGATAATCTATATTGTACGATATTTTAAAATATATTATGAGTAATTTTCCAGATAAATTTTCTCCCACAATATTCCCTATGAATGGTATGGATGTGTTTTTATTGTATGAGAAAAATAAAAATATCATATATTATAAAATATAAAATACTTCAACACTCAAAATGTGAATATTGAGGATATGTCATTTGTACCAATGATATTTAAAATTAGATAGATAAGTATGATCAATAAACAACCGGTTTTTAAGAGGTAGAAGATGATGAAGAATTTAACAATATTATTTCACTGCTCTTAATGAAATTTGGAAAATGAATATGGAATGGGAAATATAAAATATAACGAATGTTTTAAAATTTTAATGGTTTAATAAATATTTCATATGATTTTAAAAATAATAAATATGGTTAAACAAAATATGATGAGGATGATAAAAATCCATTGAAATGGAAATTTAGGAAGGAAAATAATTATAACAAAAAGAAGTGGAAATTTGATGAGAAATATTGTGAATGAAAGCTAATAATTAATGTGTAGTAAATATTATGAAGTTAATTTCTTCTCAAATTTTGAAAGATGAGTTACCTAGTTATTTATTGATGACTATTAATACATGATAGAACTAGATTATCTATTAATGGTATGTTAGAAAATTTGTTTTGTGAATGACACAAATCTCAAAAATGAAAATTGAAAACTAGAAAATTAATATTAGAATGAAATTATAGAGAAAGGAGAATATTTCAAGGAGGAATATTTTTTTATTAAGGACATAAAGATGTATAATTTAGATAATTATAATAATTATAATATGATATGAGACCTTGAAAATATGTTCATTTTCTAATGAATATGAGTTTTCTAAGACTAAATTCGTGTATCTAATTGTTTAAAATGAGTTCACTGAGTTAAGGGAAGACATTAATGGATCGGTTAATATTAGAGGTTACAATTTTAAATCTTGTGAGAAGAGGATCCCAATCTAGAATGTTGAATCTAAACAAAATGTATTTCAAAATAGATATTTCATTTATTAAAATTCAGGGATTAAAAATAAATTTAATGAAATCTAGACCAAGGAGAATGTTGAAGGAAAATATTCCTCATCAAAGGAATAAACGGTGTCAACTAGTTAATTATACCTAGGAAAAGTAAGTTTTATTTTACATTAAGAAAAAATATGAGTAAACTATATGTATCAGTAAAGAGAATATAATTTTTAAATTACTAATTTTTTTAGTGTTGTGGAAAGTGGAGACACAGTTCTTGTTTTTTAATATGAAATTATAAAGAAAGAGGTAAGAACCAAGTTGAATCCTCACTGATAATTTCAAAGTATATTAAAGAATAATAATGTTGTTTTATGATATAAATCAATTATATCAGCTAAAAATTTTTTGTCTTGGTGAAAAATAAAAAAAATGTGAAACAAATCAACCAATCTATTGATTTCAATACTTTTCTCCCTAGAGAATCTCGCTAGGATGAAAAATGGTAAAAGCCCAAAAAAATTACAATATAAAAATATATCATTATTTAATAATCCTTGATGTAGTTTTAGAAAATAAAAAATTGACCACATCTAGAATCTGTGATTGATAATTTGGCTAGACTAATTAATCTTTGATAAACAAATGAAAATTAAACAAATGAATGCATGTATTAAATGAAATAAAGCGGTTACACATGATGATTTTTAGATTCAAGATAATATGTCCATAAATTATGATATAAATGTCCATGTATGATTATATGTTTAATATTCGTAATAATGGGATGGAATATATAATTTTTTTGATAATCCATCTATGAAAATAATATTTGATGAGAAAGTATAGATTTGAAAAAAAATCATTCATTTCTAATTATGGTAAGAAAATTAGTTTCAAATGAATAAAAAATTGCTAAGAAGAAATAAAATTTACACCTTTTAAAAGATATGATTAAGATAAATAATAATTCACATTATGTGGAATGATCAAATGACCATTATTATAGTTTAGAGTAAACTACCAACCTCTATGAATTTACAAATGAAAAAAGTGGCATCCAGTAATTCAAATTTATTGTGTGGGGTTTAAAATAACCTATACGGTATTCATGGAAGATAATGAGTGTTGTAAAAGAATATAAATATATTAGATATGACTTCATGGGTATTATAAACATACATTATATAAATGAGTGGTGTAAAACCCATTATGGAGAGCATGCATAAGGAGAATCTATAATAATTTTACTATTAATGGTATTTTTTTCATTTTTAATAGTTATAAAAAACTAGAGAAAGTTATATTAGAAGAAAGAATAAAACAATTTAGATTTATTTTATCCCATATATTTTAATAATGTTGTGTTTTTATTGATGAATATATGATAAAATGATGTAATTTTATGATATGAACATGATTTTTTTATCGATATGTGTGGAGGTTTAAATTTATTGATGAAAAATAAATTGTTTAAGAACCCTTATAATTATTAACATAGTTCGAATCAGATGATTATTATGATTATGGATAAAATTAACCACATGAGTTGCATCTATCATGTATTATATAAGAATTTATCCCTTATATAATTAAATTTGCTAATATGGAGGAACCGTTTTATGTCAAATTATCATTATATTTATTTTCAATAATGTGGAGAATAATAAAAACATGTATTGTTAAAAAAAATATGTTGATATAGAAAAAAAATATAATGTGGGAAATTTTTGTTTCCAATAGACTAGATTTTATATATTATAAATGACGAATCATAGTATTGAGTAATATTTCAATATGTGTTTTTGAATTTTATTTATGTGATAAAGCTGGAGGATAACATAATGGAAAATGTTTTTTGGTTTGACATTAATCTTATCAAATTTATGTGTTCATGATGGTTTAGAAAAAAAATTAATTTTTTATATGATGATAGATGTGATTATCAATAGGTCAGATACTAAATATGATCAATATGAGCTCTTCCCATTGTAGTTTATATAAATGTTAACGAGGATGGATTTTTTGGAAGTAATCATTGACAATGAAACTACTGAATAAATTGGAGCTTCCTAGAGGATTGTTATGGGTTTACCTTTTTTAACTCAGGGTAGTGAGGAGGAAGTGGTCATCATTCATGTGATTGAGATTATCCATAGTTCATATGAGGTGATTAGAATTTATTTGGAAGCATGAGACTAGTAAGGAAATTATACAGAACATGGAATTATAAAATTAATAAAATTATATATCCTTGTAAAGGAATTTCCATTAAAAATAATTAAACTCTAAAGACAATTCACCATGAAGGTGAACTCATAACATAAGAATAATTTCAATAGGTTTTCTACCTAATGATTTACATGTCTAAAAATATAGAATATGCAGATCCATGTAAAGTTACCCCCAAAATGATCCATCACATAAATAGATTCCCACATAAAATTATAAAATTATGGGGATTCATGTATTTAGATCCAAAAAAATGAATCTATAATAGAAATCATTGATATATGATCAATTACATATGATATATAACGAACAGATCCTGCACTTATGGACTCAACACATATAAATGAAGTGTATAATTTTTTTATGAAAATAAACAGAACAACGCATAACATTTATTACATTCTATGAAATTTTCTATTCTAGGTTATTGAAAATTAGTAGATTCTTTAAAAAATATAAAAATATAAAAACAAAAAATAACTTAAATGAAAAGTATTCATGTTTTAAAACTCTTTAATCGAGCATAACTCCATCAAAAAATCTACTAAACTTGTAGAAAACCCATTTTAAAACACAGAGTGTTCATTTGTAGGCCTTGTAAGGGGTTTTGAAAACATTAATAAATTATTTTAATACAATTCCTTGAAATAAATATATTTACTTAAAAATATATTGTAAAAATGTTTATATATTAGATATATAATTTATAAAAGCCAAATTTTCTCAAAATAATTATAATTGAAAATATCATTGGGATTTCTCCATTGAAAATAAAAAATCATGTTTGGTAATTCATGATACTTGGAAGACCATAATAATCACATAATGCCTCTAGTCATAACTCATCTGAAACATAGTTCCATTAAGATTTATGGGCTCACTCCCCATAAAATAACATTCATTATACTAGTGAAAATTTTGAATCCACATTTAATTGACCTTTATTTTTTAATCCTAACCTAAATATTTTCAAAATAAGTACAAAAAAGTTATTTTCTTTTCAAAAATTCTTTTTCTTATAAAATGTCATAAACATTCCATTTATATTTTATTCAACTATTTTTAGGAGAATCAAATAATTAAAAAAATAAATTGTTTATTTGAAAATCAAATATAAAATGCATAACAAAATAAATGCATGCTAAAAAAAGAATACATGGAATATCGATGTTATGCATAACTAATAGCCATGACTATTTGAAAATGAGATGTTGGTAATTTCATTTTACATTATATGATTAAATTTAACACAAATTAATAGTTTTAGAAATTATTATGAATATATTAATAAAAATATATAGATATGAATATGCATTTTTATATTTATAATCTAATATATTTTGAAAAACATCATACCCTTTCTTAAAATTAATAATGATTCCCTCATATTATAAATTCAAAAAAAATTAATGGATTTAAATGCATATATTAATACATATTTTTAAATAAAAATATAAATAGATACAATAAAATTAAAACCCCATAAAAACAAAATGTTTATGTTGTAAAATTAAATCATCCCTACTAATAAAAAGTCATTAAAAATAGCTAAATTGAAAAAAAAGGTCCATAATTATAAAATAAATTTAATATAACCCTAACATAATATTTTCCATTACCTAAATTATATAAATATAAACATACAATATAACTTATAAAATGATCTCAAACAAAAATAAATTCAAAGAAAATAAAATTAAATTAAATAAATAATAATCCCTTGGATATAAACATAAATAATATTTTTAAATAAATACAATGATGCTTTATAGAAAAACCATGATTTAGAGAATTATATTGGTATATATATCCATTTAATAAGAAAATTTCTCATTTAAATATACTTTTGATAAAACGAATAGAATTTCATACCTTCAAATAAATGAACCATTTGCGGAAGGGCTAGACACAACAAAATTATGAGGAAAAAATGTATAATATAGAATTAGAAAATTGTTAAATTATCATGTAGAGTGTGAAAAACTATGGTAAATATGTGGATGGAAACTATCTAAAGTGTATAATTAAACTTATTTTAGAAGAAAAAACAGATCAAAAAATATTTACTAGAGAGAGAGATAATGAAACTGTTATTTATAATCTTAAAAAAATCTGAATTCATTGTCATGTTCAAGCTTGTGGTCCACGATGTGAATAATGATGTCGAAAACGAAAGAAAAATAGCACAACAATGTAGATATAAATGATATCAAATGATGATAATTGGGACATATGTGGACCAACATAGAAAAAATTATGTTCATAATCAATGCAAACAAATAGATCAAAAACAAGATAAAGTGGAAGTCAATAGTAAGGCACAAAATTCAAATATATTGAATCAAAATGAATGGACCACAACAGGCCATGACTTATTGAAATCGAATAATGTAGAAACATGTAACACACTTCCATGACCAAATAAATAATACGTTTCACACCCAGAAAGAAAAATTACACCGACCTCATGTTAGGTTGGAGTATATTAAAGAATAATATATCTTGATATCGATCAGAACAAAAACCTAACCATAATTGGGATCATTCGATGATGGTCAAAGAAAACATGGCTTCACTCCAACATCATCTCCAGCCGAACCCTACTTGGAGTGCCATGTCAACATTTGGTGTCCCCTTGGTGGAATCTCCCTGTCGTTTCAACCTCCACCACTCAAATACCTCAACTCCTCCTAGTGAAACACTACCAGAAGTGGTTTGTCCCTCTACATGAGATGAAGGAATACAAACCCTTCAGGTTCCCTTGTTCACGACTCCACTTATAATAACACTCCCATAACCCCAATTCCATTTTTTATATTTATCCATTATTAATTGGTTTTATTTTTTTAACAAAAAAATTCACCAAACTATAATAATTATAATATTTTAATTTAAACTAGTTTATTACAATTCAAAATTTATAAATATAATAATTTTATAAATGTAATTTCATTATAATTATAACTAATAATTATAATTTCACATACATATATAATTATATATATATATTAGATATTCATTTATTTAAAATACCTATTAAATTAAATTTTGATATAAATAAATTATATTTTACAAAAACAATTAACTAAATATAGTTATTTTAAAATATTCATTTAAACAACATAATGTAATATTTTTTTATAATATATGTTTGAAAACTATAAATTATCTTTATAATTAATTATTAGTATTATATGTAATTAAATCACAAATTTTCAAATATTATTTTGAAATAAAATTTCCTCAAAAATATTATTAGTTGGTTTTTATTATAAATAAATTAATTCATTGAAAAACAATAATAAACAATTTCTGGAATTTCTAAGATGTCACATTCCACCCCTTAAAAGAATTTTTCAATCACAATTCATTCAACAAGGTTTTGAAAATTCTGAATTTTTATCATCAGAATTAAGAAAACTAGGACTGATAAACATCTAAATTTAATCTCTTAGAAGAAAATATCTAATCTCTATGGTTTTCTAGACCGTTTCTCAAATACCAATTCTCATGAATCGATCATGTGCTTCCAAACACAACTAATATAAATGTTTTGTATAATTTCTTATGAAATGAAACTAAAAAATCATATTATTTGTTACAAACTGAGAATTCTTTTGGTCTTGGTTATAAATAATCAGACACATGCATTAAAACATAACAATACCATACAAATAAAAATTAAATAATCTAAAAGAATTCTCACATGCTAAATCCTTATTTGAAATAAAATCCATTGTGAACTCGACTAATACTATAGAAAAATGACTTTAAAACATGTTGTGTTCATTTTAGTATTCCTAGTAAGAGGTTTTGAAAACATTAATAAATTAGTACAAAACAATTCATGAAAAGTTAATACTTAAAATTATATTTTCATAATTATTGTATACTAATTAATTAATTTATAAAACCATCATTTTCTAAAATTAATTATAATTGGAAAAAGAATTGGGATTTATCCATGGAAAATAATAAATCCGAGTTGTACATTCATGATAAATGGAATTCCATAATAAAATCATAAGGCCGATAGTCATATCTAATATAGAACATAGTTCCCTTAATATTTATAGGTTTACTCCCCAAAACATAACATTCAATTTATGATTTTCAATTTTGAAAACACATATAATCAACCTACCTTTATTAATAATAACATAAAAAATTTCTATAACATATAGAAAATTTATTTTCTTTTAAAAAATATTTCATTTCTTATAACATGTCATAATCATTTCCTTGAGAATTTTTGAATCTTTTTTAGGGGAATACCATACTTAAAAATAAATTTTCTTATTTAGTAGTCATAAATAAAATTCATAATAAATAATGAATACATAAAAAGTATAATGAACTAGTCTTGACATACATTAACATTAAATATCTTTTTAGGAATAAATAAAACATTACCCAAAAAGATTAATGAAGACCGTATTATTCTAGTTCATTTAGGAACATGGAATCATAAACACTGGTATATAAGTAAGATACTTTTCCTCTAACTGTGTTCTTCTTAAATACCACCCTTCTTAGAAACATAAAACATAATTCATATCTTCATAAACTGGGGAAGAAAACATAAAATAGGGTGAGATAAAATTCATAGTATGGGTAATCAAGGGATACATGCAAAAAATAATTAGCATATGTGTATGAAACCATGATCATGAAATGATATGACCATACCCGACATATCAAAGATCATATACATGAATCAAGGAATAAACCATGGGAATTCAAAACATATGAATAATACTAAAATAAAGAACATAAGACATGAAAGAATAACTTAAGAATGAAACATGGAATAGTGGAAGAAATGTACGCATATAATATGATTTTTGTAGTTCCCAAGTAATTTCTTCCAACACCATCATGGTAATTGAGGTCCTCTCCACAAAAAATTTGGTTGTCATGGTTTACTTTGATGAAAATCTTGGTTGCACGAGTTCACTCCTCATACTATCTATGTATTCATGGTTCTGTCCCATGGCCATATTGGTAGTCTAGGTTCATTCCCCAAACCATCATATTCTATCTAATGAGATATAAACCTTTACCTAATGCATTAGATTGATATGTTAGTTCCACTCATCTAAAATGAAATGATATACATATGTGCCTCTAGATCATAAATAATCATATCATAACCCGTTAAAAGAAATGGGAATTATAAATATGTAATTATATCATAACCTGTGTAAAGATACTAGTTTCATTTTAATTTTTATATAAATATAGCTCGTGAAAAGAAGAGGATTTCAAATGTGTATAACCTGTGAATGCAAAACATGTTCCATAAAAAACATTCCATCCAAAAAAAATCATTCAAAAAATTAATATGAAAGGGATCATCAAATAAATTCTCTATAAAGTAATGAGTAACACCAATGGATGTTATCTTATATGGTAAGTAATATTTACATATCTTATAAAAAAAATTCTTGAAAAAATATCCTTTCAACATTGAAAATTCTTTATAAAGCATAGAACCTTTTTGAAAATAAATTTATATGAAAACAGAATTGAAAACTTATAATGGAAGCATTGAATATAATAAAATATTTATAAAAAAAATTTCCGTCATAATGGGTTCATAAAAATATTTTTTAAAACATTAGGAATATATTTTTGAAATAATTTTGCAATATTTTTTTGAAAACATTATTTTTCAATAAAATAGATTTCCAGCCCAAGATATAGATGATTATATTTTAATTGAAAAAATTATATTAATTACCAAAGAGTGAAAAATTGTACAAATACTTGATTATATATTTATTAAACATAGGATAAGGAAACATGTGAGTATTAATGTGTGTTGGATCTAAGATTTATTCAAATGAAGCATAAATGTAAACAATCTCGAATCGCGATGAGATTGATTGAATAGACTCTTATAACGTGGAAACATTGGATCATAATCTCCATCTATGAAAAAAATTACATGGAGCATAAAATATCATGAGAATAATTTGATTCATGATATAACATGTAAAATTTGTGTATATACACTTTAAAAAAACATTTAGGTGCATAACAATACATGAATCATAAAGAAGGCCAATTGAGACAAAACATTTTTAATGATTTTAAAAAAAATTAAACATAAAAACACAGAATAAAATTTCATAATATGGATATTTATATTCCCATAAATTTAGGTATAATATATATAGAATACAATCAAGGGAATTAAATACACCACAGAAAAGGAAGGAGTGGCAAACATTGCATGTATCTCACGAAAATAAAAAGTGATAAGAAATCTCTGCACCTTGTGTCCTGACTCACGTTATACTCACTAAAACCACCTATATAATAAATATAAATTTCTTATACATCTCATATATAACCATTAAATTTTGACCATATATTACCAATATTTTAACGATAATATGTTAAGGTTTCACTTTGGGTAACATTCACTTTGTTTATCGCATGTATCTTAATTTGTCAAATCGTCGGTCCTTATATATATGTAATGATTCTAGAATTTGATCCATGATATAAATATAATGTATATATATATATATATTATATATATATATTTAACATAATCTGTAGGATATATAAGTTTGAAACTGAAAACATCATTCATGGAGATGGTAGGCCATACGTATGCACATACGCTATTTGCATTTAATTATCATGTTGATAGAGTGAAAGTAAAAGATATATATATATATATATATGATTATTAAGTAATATTTTTTATATCATATATCTCATATTTTTTCACTAATACAATTCATGTAGTGTTTGAACAAATAATTTTGATTTGTGGGGCAATAGTCTGCACTTCCGCAAACAAAATAATCGTATTTACCAAAGATGGAAATAAAAAACGAATTTTCAAAATATAAGTTAAATAAGCTAAAAGTCATTAAAAATATAATATATTTCATATATTAAAAAATTTCCATCATAATGGCCACCATTAGAGGCGGTAAAGAAAATTGAACAATCGGCATTTAGTGGGGTGGTAGATCACCGTACACATAAATAGTATGTTCATTAACCCTTAGATGGAGGTGTATGTAAGTATATTTTGAATACATTTCATTATTAAATAATATTATAATGAATATATTGTGTTTTTCTTCAATCACTGGGAATATAAAGTGGGGTTGGAGAAAGAAAATAAAATAAATGTCTTGAGATAATATGTAACCTCTTGATTGAGAAACTCCTTTTGGTTTGTGCTAAAAGGATTACTTGGATTTCCATCTACACAATGAATGTATTCAAGGAGGAATAAATGAATTTAGGGATGTTTATTTGGAAGGTATTGTTCAAACATAATATTTTTCAATTGTGTGTTGAAGGTGGAGATGAGGTAGCTTTTTATTGGGAAGAAAAATGACTCCGATGGAATTTTTAGAATCAATTTTAGTGTACACATGTTCATACCTAAAATAAAGTCATACTAAACCTATAAAATCATGAATGGATGGATTATCGACGAAACTATGGACATTCAATTGGTTTTGGACATGTTCATATATCATTTGGCCCCTTAATTTTAATTTTTATTCCTTGATAATCTTAATTACGCCTTAAACGATGTGATTATTTTTAATCAATTTTTCTAAACATTTTGGACAACAATTATCTTAGTATTATTAGTATATAATTATTATAAATAATATGATGTTCTATTTATGGGTTTTATAAATTCAAATCATAGAAAAACAAAAATAAATATTAATACTAATCTCACAGACAAGACAAAATAACGGGGTTTTAAAGTAGAAAAAATGTTACAAATTTTATTAAGATTTTATATTGAATTTATGGGTTTCATCAACAAATTTTGTTTCTCAGAAAAGTCCCACAATTTCACCATATCATATTTTTGAAATTATAAATTAAAAAACGAATTTCAGTTTATCAAATTGAATTCATAAATGGGTATAAAAATAATTTTATTAATAAATTTAGTTGATTTGAGAAAATATTATTTTAAAACATAAAAGTAAATTTCTTAAAATAAATATATTAAATTATCAATATGTTTGATTTATATTAAAAATTATAAAAAATATTTGATGATTAGTTATTACTATTAATATTACTATGTTTTATGGCAAGTTTATAACATCTGATTTAAATAATTATATCCTTAAAATGATGATTCGTAGAAACTTTGTGTTCCATATGACTTACATTAAGTATGTGTTGCATCTGTCATGTGCCAAGTCAGTGTTGCATGTAACGTGTGAAAAGATGGTGTTTCATGTAACAAACACGGATTTGGTGTCATGTAAAAGGAATTAATTACTTAATTTATTAAAAGACACAAATTAATATATAATTTATTCAAAAAACTTCCATAAAACTTATGGTGTTACATTCTACCCCCTGATAATATAATATTTTCCATCAAAATTCATCACTCAAGTAAAAAAAGAGGATGAATCAGCTCCATCATATCTTAAACATCGCATGTATCTTCCTCTAACAATTTATTTCTCCAAAAAAACATTATCCATGTGAGTGGTCCTATTTCGTAGAACTGTCTCTGATCATTCAAAAATTTCAAATGGTTTTTCATCATAAGACATATCATCCTTTAGTGGTATGACCTTTGAGTTTAGTAAATGTGAAGGGTCAGGTATGTACTGTAACATCCCAAGTAAGTAATGAATAATAGATATTTTTATCTATGTCTATTAATGAATTAGATAGTGTTTTAGAGGCTTAAAATGAAAATAAATCCAATCTTAAGCATGGAATACACTAATATTCTTAAAAGATTGTTTTACTGCCTTTTGATGGAAAACCCTTTTTAAATCAATCTTTTGAAAATTTTATAATCTATATTTTTCAAAATAAACATATTCATTATGATTGGGACATTGAATTTTACATTGGATAAATTTTTGGTATATTTCTGACAATGTTCATTTTTTAATGAATAGTGAAAAATATTGCATTTTACATCAAAACTGCTTTTTAATATAATTTATTTATATGATTAGATTACCTTTTGAATTGGTTTTGAAGTGAAATTAGAATATATTTTTTACCATTTAATCCTATGGTGGTCATTGGAATCGATTTCACTTTGAAATTGGACTTAAACAGGTGTCAATCTTTTGATACGTATTGTTTCATAAAAACACGCTATTTGTCATGACAGCAGGAATAAATTATTAAATTAATTAATGTGACTTATATGTTTTTAATTTTGTAAAATAGACTTCATTTTTTAATTCAGAATATCAAATATATCTTAGGGTGAATTTTTGGTAATTTTCTGAAAAACTTCAATTTTTGATGAATAGTGAAACCACTAAGTGGTACTTATAAAAACTGATTTTTCCGTTTAAATGAAATTTTGCCATCATTGTGTTTTTAATTTCAAAAATCCGACATACACGGTTTTCATTAAGAAGTAAAATGTGGTTCAATGGGAATAAAATAATTTTTTGGTGAATAGTAGCTTATTAAGTTCTTAATCGCGATTAGTGGTAATTAGTGTAGTTTAAGGTAAAAATAATGTTTTAATAGTATGAGATGAGCTTGACACATGTCCTACCCTCATTGGATATGTCATGGTCGACCAATACAAGCCCTGGGTCAACTTGGAGATCCCATGGAGCCACTTTGGTTTGGAAATGACATAAATAACTTTTTATTTAACGTAAAAGTAAAAATGACACAAACATAATATGTTTTACGAAAACAATTTTTACATGGGGTTATAAAGATCAGATTTTTGATTATAAATAGTCATTGGAAATATAAAACGATTTCCTACAGCATAGTATTTTTTTTATAATTTTTATACTTTAAATAAATTAATTTAATTATGACATCATGATGATGCAATGATAACCTCATTAATGAACAATTTAAATAAAATGAAACGATAATATAAAATCTAAGACCTAAACTTGTCCAAAAACTATTGGATGGGAATATTTCAAAGCCTTATCATCTTATATTTGAAATATATCAATGTGGGACCTTAGAAATTCGAAACACTTTTGAAAATAAAATATTTGTTTCATGATTTCCAAAAGTGCCCCTCCTCTCCTCTTATAAAAGGCCCCCACCTCTACCTCATTTCACACACTTCTCAAGCCTTTGGATCGGCCATCCCCTGCCCATTTACTCTCTCCACATCCCTCTCCTCATCATAGAGGATTTCCATTGGGCATAATCCTTTCAAAGGAAGCCTTTTGGCTCAAATCAAAAGGAGTTACACTTTTAAAGGTAATTCATTCTCTCATGTTCATTTGTTTTATTTTGCTTCTCCAACCCCCTAAACTCTTTTTATTTACTTCTTTTGTAACAACACCAGTATCTTAAATATACTAGGATGTTGTTATAAGATTTATTCAAGCTACACTCTCACACAACTACATCAAATGGTTAAAGAACATACGGTTTCCGTGGATGGCGAAATTCTGCCTCCCGAAACGATGATTGTTCAATACTCATTTAACACCTTCAAAGGTGGCCATTATGATGTCACTATTTTTATAAATTATATATAATATCTTTATTCTTTCCTTAAGCTTCTGTATTTTTCATTTATGTCATACCATTATTGTTTCCATTATGGGTAAACACGATATCTTCATTTTAGGAAGTGCGGACTACCGCCCCCTGAAAGTGATTTGATTCGTTAATACCATATGTGGGATGTGTAAAGGATAAAGTTAATGATATTATATATGTTATTATACTGGAATTATAATATACTCTTATATAATTATGATTCCATTCCAGAAAATATGAAATAGAAATGGAAGTAGCGTTCATGCGTACGTACGGCTTACCGTCTCCATGAACGGTGCATTTCATTTATTACCTCTAAATGTGATGTAATATTATAAATAAATGTATATGATGAATATATATGATATATATGTTATCCAGATCATTAATATCATTCTGGATATAAATAACCTTTGACCAAATTAACAACATGTAAGTGTAAGAAGTCTATTTTTGACTTAAGAACCAAATACCGACAAAATGAACATTATTAACTTAAATGATTACATTATGTTTATAACATGGTATAAAAGGAATAATGTACTTGAAAAAGGTTCTTAAGCAAGTAGATATTAACTCAAGTTTATTATTCAGGAGATTAAAGAACGGTCGGGTCAAATCGGATACGAGGTATGGGACTTCGTCTCAATCTCCTTTCATTGAGGCATATTTTGTTTTATACACAACCTTCTTTTATAAGGTGTATAAACCCGTTTGAGTTTTACGTTTATTCAAAAGGAATATTTTTCTATGAAGCGTTTACTAAACAACAAAAGGGAATGTTTTTGTCGTACGTATGCGGCGACAACGACTTCTCCGCCGCCGTGACCATTATTTGAGTTTCGGCTTCCTCTACAGGCCATGCTTTTTTTAAAAAAGAAAAATAAATACCATGTTTTAATTTTCTTTTGTTTTGGTATTGAAAATGGTTTTCATAATGTTTTTATATCAATGTGTTGTATTGATATCTTGTGATTGAATGGTGGAAATGTTATGTTTCCTTTATGCATGTTTTATGTGATGAGATTATGTTGAGGTTCTTGGGAATTTTTATGAAGACGGGTGGTTCCGTGATAAACTAAGGGCGGGTGAGCCCGATATAGCTCTCCAATGCATTGGGTAACATGATGGAGTGAAAAGTTAAGGTTTCTCCGAAGATATTTTATGGAATATACTATGATGGGTATTCCAAACGTAACCAAGAGGGTTACTCCCTACGTAAGAATGTTATGAATGCCTCATGTTACCTTTATGTCTTATGATTTCTATGATTTATTCATGATTTGATGAGGTATGTTAAAGTGATTATGTTTTATGGGTAAAGTATGATCTCATCCTTATGTATATATGTACCCATGTTTCCTTTCCATATTTTTATATCCCTTACTGAGCTTTTTATGCTCATCCCAAGTTTTTTTTGAAATGTTTTTCACAGGTCAAGGGAAAGGTACATGATATGATGATAGTGTCAAGGAAGTGTCAAGAAAGAATCCATATTTATTTTAAATATGTTTCCATTGATGGGAATGAAGAATACTATCTTTATGTAACCACTTTGTTTATATGTGGAATGTAATGCAAGTTTTATGATCTAATTCTCTAAAACTCTAAACCCGAAAAGATCCTCAATGTGTAATCTTGTAATAACTCAAGATTAAGTAAGGTTTAAGGCTGGGGCCTTATAGTTGGTATCAGAGGTCGTTTTAGATAACTTTAGGAGTTAGAATTATATTAAATGATTATCCAAAAATATTTTTTTTTTGAAATGATATAGCATTTGAAGATTACCATGTTGCTTCATCTAAGAAATGTTTGTTCAGAATGGTTTTCCGTAAAGGAAATAGGGAAGCAGTGCTAGGAAGGCATACAGAAGGAAATAACCTTCTGAATCAGCATCCTGAGATGGTCAGAATTGGAACTGAATAGTTTGTTGCAGTAATGACGCAGTTGACTCAAGCAATAAATGGTGGTGGTATCCATGCACGAGATCAGCCAGATCAACCGCAGAGGAACATGTCTGTGGTGGAACATTTCATGAGGAAACATCCCCCATCATTCAGAGGATCATCTGACCCTATGTTAGCTTAAGGGTGGATTAAAGAACTAGAGAAGATTTTCGATGTCATGGGGTGTTCAGACAATCAAAAGGTTAGTCTTGATATTTACCGTTTGGAGGGTGAAGCAGATCAGTGGTGGTCGATGGTTAAAAACATTAGGGACGCTGATGAGATTGATGCTCTCGACTGGGATGAATTCAAAGGTATTTTTATTGAGAAGTATTTTCCTATGGCTGTTCGACTTAGGATGGAAAAACAATTCCTAGAATTGAGGCAAGAGGAAGACTCAGTGGCTGCCTATGAAGAAAGGTTCACTCGATTGGCAAGGTATGCTCCAAATTTTATCCGAGACCTTGATACTAAAATCAATCGTTTTTATTCAGGATTAAAGCCAAAATATCGAAGGGCTTTAGCTTCTCGTGAGTTCAAAAGTTATGAAAAGCTTGTTCGATGTGCTGAGAAGGTAGAAATGGAGTTTTCCGATGATCAAGTGGTCTACAACAACCAGAAAAAGAAGAGACCGAGGTGGCAGGAGAAAGGAAAGAATTCTTCAAAAAAGTCTGATGGTAAGAAAACTAAGTTTCCAGTTTGTGATAAATGTGGCAAAAGGCATGTTGGGGAATGTCTTCTGAATTCTGGAAAGTGCTACTGATGTGGTAAGATGGGACATAAGGCTCGTGATTGAACTGAAAAGGATCAAGTTGAAGGTAAGACCAAATTTGATTTACAGTTAGTGAAATGTTATAAGTGCAATGAGATGGGTCACTATGCAAACGAGTGTCTAACAAAGAGCTTGAGTGATGGGAAGCAGTTAGACTACAAGCAGAAAGGGGTGGTGAAATCCTTTGCAACTACTTCAGCAGATGTCGGGCCATCAAATGAAGTTGTATCAGGTACTTTGTTTGTTTTTTCAGATTATACCAATGTGTTGTTTGATTCGGGGTCTACACATTCTTTCATCTCTGAAACCTTTTCTAGTAAAATGAGAATACCATCTCAAGAAATGACTCCTGAACTTTTGGTAAAAACACCTGGGGGGAATATTGAGGAAAAAAGAATTTATAAGAATCTTCCTATCCTTATCTGTGGAAAGAACCTACTTGCAAACCTTATTGTTCTACCTCTAGTAGAGTTTGATGTTATCCTGGGTATGGATTGTCTCTCTATTTACCATGCTAAGATTGACTGTAGATCTAAAGAAGTTTCCTTTCAGAAATACCTTCAGTTTGTGTACAAGAATGAACCCTTACTGTTGATAACTTATCAAGAGGCCGAGAAACTTGTAAAAGATGGAAATGAATGTTACCTTGCACACATTATTGAAAACAAGGTAACTGTTCAGATTAATGATGTGCCAGTGGTAAATGAGTATCCGGATGTTTTTCCTAATGAGTTGCCTGGAATAATACTGGATCGGGAAGTTGAATTTACTGTTGAACTAGTTCCTGATGCTAATCCAATTTCAAAACCCCCTTATCGAATGGCTCAAATTGAACTTTTAGAGTTGAAGGAGCAATTGCATGATTTATTAGAGAAAGGTTCCATTAGACCTAGCACATCACCATGGGGTGCTCCTGTTTTATTTGTTAAAAAGAAATATGGTTCTATGAGACTTTGCATTGATTATAGAGCCTTGAATAATATTACTGTTAAGAATAAATATCCTTTGCCTCATATTGATGATTTGTTTGATCAGCTCTAGGGAGCTCAGTATTTTTCGAAGATTGACTTGAGGTCGGGGTACAATCAGTTGAAAGTAAAATAAGGAGACGTTCCGAAGACGGCTTTTCGTACTAGATATGTCCATTATGAATTTGCAGTTATGCCTTTTGGGCTAACCAATGCACCTGATGTATTCATGGACTTAATGAATAGAAATTTCCATTAATTCTTGGATAAGTTTGTGGTGGTTTTCATTGATGATAATTTGGTGTTTTCTAAAAGTAAAGAGGAGCATGAAAGTCATTTAAGGGTTGTTTTGCAAACCTTAAAAGAAAAGAAACTATATGGAAAATTCAGAAAGTGTGAGTTTTGGTTGCAACAAATTTCTTTCCTTGGTCACATTGTTTCTAAAGATGGGATAAACGTTGATCCTACAAAAACAAAGGTTGTTGAAGAATGGCCAAGACCCACAAATGTAACCGAGATTCGTAGTTTTCTTGGTTTGGCAGGCTATTACCGAAGGTTTGTTAGAAATTTTCCATGGTTATCTGGTCCAATGACTAAGCTAACTCGGAAGGGTGTTAAGTTTATCTGGACAAAAGAATGTAATGATTGTTTTCAGGAACTGAAAAGAATATTGGTGAATGCTCCAGTTTTGGCACTACCTTCCAGAAAGGGTGAGTTTTTCATCTACAGTGATCCTTCATTGAAAAGACTTGGTTGCGTCCTAATGCAGAATGATCAGGTAATTGCTTATGCTTCACGACAATTTAAAACACATGAGGTAAATTACCCAACACATGATTTGGAATTAGCTGATGTTGTTTTTGCTTTGAAAATTTGGAGGCATCATTTGTATGGAGTAAAGTGTGAAATATATACCGATCACAAAAGTTTAAAGTATATATTCACTCAGAAAGAATTGAACATGAGACAAAGGAGATGACTAGAATTAATCAAGGATTATGATTGTACGATTCACTACCATCCGGGAAAAGCAAATAAAGTAGATGATGCTTTGAGTCGAAAAAGTAATGCTTCATTAGCAATGTTGTGTTTGGAACGTGATCCTTTGGTTAAGGATTTGATGAACTTTGGCATAGAAGTTGTTGGTGCGGGAAGTTATTCTGTTTTGTTTCAGGTATCAGTGAAATCTTCTCTATCAGACAGAATCAAGAAAGCACAGAAGCAAGACAGTGAGTTGTAGAAAAAGGTAGAGCTGGTTCAGAAAGGTAAGTTGCCTGAATTCAACATTGATAATGATTGAGTTTTGAGATTTGGGAAGAGATTGTGTGTGCCTTGTGATTCACAGTTGAAGAGAGAGTTGTTATGTGAAGCTCATAGTTCTCCGTTTTCAGTTCATCCTGGCAGTACTAAGATGTATAGAGATCTGCAGGAGTATTACTGGTGGGATGGAATAAAAAGAGATATTGCTGATTTTACTGTGAAGTGTTTGACTTGTCAACAGGTTAAAGCAGAGCGGCAGTTACCGAAAGGGATGCTTCAGCCTTTACCAGTTCCAGGGTGGAAATGGGAGAATATATCCATGGACTTTGTTGTGGGATTACCAAATAAATCTCGAGGTAATAATGCAATCTGGGTTATTGTTGATCGCTTGACAAAATCTGCTCATTTCCTTCATATTCGAGATACATTCTCTCTAGATCAACTTTCTCGTTTGTATCTTAAGGAGATAGTCAGGTTGCATGGAGTTCCCCTCTCCATTGTATCTGATCGTGATCCCAGGTTCACTTCTAACTTTTGGAAAGGCCTTCAGAAGTCGTTGGGTACTGAATTAAATTTTAGTACATCTTTTCATCCTCAATCAGATGGGCAGTCAAAACGAACAATTCAGACATTGGAGGATATGCTACGAGCTTGTTCTATGTATTATCAAGGAAGTTGGGACCAACATCTTTCTTTGGTTGAATTTTCATATAATAATAGTTTTCATTCCAGTATACAGATGGCACCATTTCAGGCATTATATGGGAAGCAGTGTCGAACTCCATCTTTCTAGGATGAAGTGGGTGAAAGGAAGTTGATGGGACCAGAATTGGTAGAAGAGATGGCAGAAAAAGTTCAGCTGATTCAGAAGAACATGAGAACAGCTCAGAGCAGGCAGAAGAGTTATGCGGATAACCGGAGGAAGGATCTATCTTTCGAGGTAGGTGATCATGTTTTTCTCAAAGTATCACCATGGAAAAGTGTGATGCGATTTGGTAAGAAAGGAAAGTTGAGTCCAAGGTTCATTGGACCATATGAAATTCTGGAGAGAGTTGGATCAGTTGCATACCGGGTGGCTTTACCTCTGAGTTTATCTTAGGTACACAATGTTTTTCACGTTTCGATGTTGAGAAAGTATATGCCAGATCCATCTCATGTTTTGAGTCCAGAGGTAGTTCAGCAGGAAGAGAACCTATCTTATGAGGAACAACCGGTCCAGATTCTTGACCACAGGGAGCAAGTGTTACGAAATAAGGTGATTAAGCAGGTAAAGGTTTTGTGGAAAAACCACATGATGTAAGAGGCAACATGGGAATCTGAAAATTCAATGAGGGATAAGTACCCCCATTTATTCGATAAGTAAATAAATTGCGAGGACGCAATTTTCTAAAGGGGGGAAGGATGTAACATCCCAAGTAAGTAATGAATAATAGATATTTTTATCTATGTCTATTAATTAATTAGATAGTGTTTTAGAGGCCTAAAATGAAAATAAATCCAATCTTAAGCATGGAATACACTAATATTCTTAAAGGATTGTTTTACTGCCTTTTGATGGAAAATCCTTTTTAAATCAATCTTTTGACAATTTTTTAATCTGTATTTGTCAAAATAAACATATTAATTATTATTGGGACATTTAATTTTACATTGGATAAATTTTTGGTATTTTTCTGACAATGTTCATTTTTTAATGAATAGTGAAAAATACTACATTTTACATCAAAACTGCTTTTTAATCTAATTTATTTATATGATTAGATTACCTTTTGAATTGGTTTTGAAGTGAAATTAGA
The DNA here is from genome assembly GCA_963277665.1 of Viscum album. Classification (NCBI taxonomy): domain Eukaryota; kingdom Viridiplantae; phylum Streptophyta; class Magnoliopsida; order Santalales; family Viscaceae; genus Viscum; species Viscum album. Next base: position 1,291,880,653 of record OY728120.1, on the reverse strand, counting down.
ATATATTTTTACCATTTAATCCAATGGTGGTCATTGGAATCGATTTCACTTTGAAATTGGACTTAAACTGGTGTCAATCTTTTGATACTTATTGTTTCATAAAAACACGCTATTTGTCATGACAGCGGGAATAAATTATTAAATTAATTAATGTGACTTATATGTTTTGAATTTTGTAAAATAGACTTCATTTTTGAATTCAGAATATAGAATATATCTTAGGGTTAAGTTTTGGTAATTTTCTGAAAAACTTCAATTTTTGATGAATAGTGAAACCACTAAGTGGTACTTATAAAAACTGATTTTTCCGTTTAAATGAAATTTTTCCATCATTGTGTTTTGAATTTAAAAAATTCTATATAAATGGTTGTTATTAAGAAGTAAAATGTGGTTCAATGGGATTAAAATATTTTTTTGGTGAATAGTAACTTATTAAGTTCTTAATCGCGATTAGTGGTAATTAGTGTAGTTTATGGTAAAAATAATGTTTTAATAGTATGAGATGAGCTTGACACATGTCCTAACCTCATTGGATATGTCATTGCCGACCAAGAAAAGCCATGGGTCAACTTGGGGACCCCATGGATCCACTTTGGTTGGGAAATGACATAAATAACTTTTTATTTAATGTAAAAGTAAAAAATGACACAAACATAATATGTTTTACGAAAACAATTTTTACATGCGGTTATAAAGATCAGATTTTTTATTATAAATAGTAATTGGAAAGATAAAAATATTTCATACATCATAGTATTTTTTTTATAATTTTTAGACTTTAAATAATTTAATTTAATTATGACATCATGATGATGCAATGATGACCTCATTAATGAACAATTTAAATAAAATGAAATGATAATATTAAATATAAGACCTACACTTGTCCAAAAACTATTGGATGGGAATATTTCGAAGCCTTATCATCTTATCTTAGAAATATATCAATGTGGGAACCTAGAAATTCGAAACACATTTGAAAATAAAATAATAGTTTCATGATTTCAAAAAGTGCCCCTCCTCTCCTCTTATAAAAGGCCCCCACCTCTACCTCATTTCACACACTCCTAAAGCCTTTGGTTCGGCCATACCCTGCCCATTTACTCTCTACACATACCTATCCTCATCCTAGAGGATTTCCTTTGGGCAGAATCCATTCAAAGGAAGCCTTTAGGCTCAAATCAAAAGGAGTTACACTTTTAAAGGTAATTCATTCTCTGATGTTCATTTGTTTTATTTTGCTTCTCCAACCCCCTAAACTCTTTTTATTTACTTCTTTTGTAACAACACCAGTATCTTCAATATACTAGGATGTTGTTATAAGATTTATTTGAGCTACACTCTCACACAACTACATCAAATGGTTAAAGAACATACGGTTTCCGTGGATGGCGAAATTCTGCCTCCCAAAACGATGATTGTTCAATACTCATTTAACACCTTCAAAGGTGGCCATTATGATGTCACTATTTTTATATATGATATATAATATGTTTATTCTTTCCTTAAGCTTCTTTATTTTTTATTTATGGCATACCATTATTGTTTCCATTATGGGTAAACACGATATCTTCATTTTAGGAAGTGCGGACTACCGCCCCCTGAAAGTGATTTGATTCGTTAATATCATATGTGGGATGTGTAAAGGATAAACTTAATGATATTATATATTTTATTATACTTGAATTATAATATACTCTTATATCATTATGATTCCATTCCAAAAAATATGAAATAGAAATGGAAGTAGTGTTCATGCGTACGTACGGGTTACCGTCTCCATGAACGGTGCATTTCATTTCTTACCTCTAAATGTGATGTAATATTATAAATAAATGTATATGATGAATATATATGATATATATGTTATCCAAATCATTAATGTCATTATGGATATAAAGAACCTTTGACCAAATTAACAACATGTAAGTGTAAGAAGTCTATTTTTTGACTTAAGAACCAAATACCGACAAAATGAACATTATTAACTTAAATGATTACATTATGTTCATAACATTGTATAAAAGGAATAATGAACTTGAAAAAGGTTCTTAAGCAAGTAGAGATTAACTCAAGTTTATTATTCAGGAGATTAAAGAACGGTCGGGTCAAGTCGGATACGAGGTATGGGACTTCGTCTCAATCTCCTTTCATTGAGGCATATTTTGTTTTATACACAACCTTCTTTTATACGGTGTATAAACCCCATTGATTTTTATGTTTATTCAAAAGGAATATTTTTATATGAAGTGTTTACTAAACGACAAAAGAGAATGTTTTTGTCATACGTATGCGGCGACAACGACTTCTCCACCGCCGTGACCATTATTTGAGTTTCGGCTTCCTCTACAAGCCATACTTTTTTTTAAAAAGAAAAATAAATACCATGTTTTAATTTTCTTTTATTTTGGTATTGAAAATGGTTTTCATAATTTTTTTATATCAATGTTTTGTATTGATATCTTGTGATTGAATCTTGGAAATGTTATGTTTCCTTTATGCATGTTTTATGTGATAAGATTATGTTGAGGTTCTTGGGCATTATTATGAAGACGGGTGGTTCCGTGATAAACTAAGGGTGGGTGAGCCCGATATAGCTCTCCAATGCATTGGGTAACGCGAAGGAGTGAAATGTTAAGGTTTCTCCAAAGATATTTTAGGGAATATACTGTGATGGGTATTCCAAACGTAACCAAGAGGGTTACTCCCTACGTAAGAATGTTATGAATGCCTCAAGTTACCTTTATGTCTTATGATTTCTATGATTTATTCATGATTTGATGAGGTATGTTAAAGTGATTATGTTTTATGGGTAAAGTATGATCTCATCCTTATGTATATATGTACCCATGTTTCCTTTCCATATTTTTATATCCCTTACTGAGCTTTTTATGCTCATCCCAAGTTTTTTTTGAAATGTTTTTCACAGGTCAAGGGAAAGGTACATGATATGATGATAGTGTCAAGGAAGTGTCAAGAAAGAATCCATGTTTATTTTAAATATGTTTCCATTGATGGGAATGAAGAATACTATCTTTATGTAACCACTTTTTTTATATGTGGAATGTAATGCAAGTTTTATGATCTAATTCTCTAAAACTATAAACCTGAAAAGATCCTCAATGTGTAATCTTGTAATAACTCAAGATTAAGTAAGGTTTAAGGATGAGGCCTTATATGTACTCACTTGAGAGAGATACATGGATCAAATCGGGGACTAGGGATAGATTTTTCTGGGGTTCCTTGGGATAAGATACCTTCCAAATATGATCAAGAATCTCAAAAGGACCGATACTTCTAGGGTTTAGTTTCCATTTATTTATGAATCTCATAACATTCAAGCAGGGTGAGATTCATAGAAACACCTTTTCACCAACATCAAATTCTTGATCATGTTGATATGTATTAGCATAAATTTCTTGCTGACATTGAGCTACATTGATATGTTATTGAATGGTTCTAACCTTCTCTACCATTTCCTTATTGATATTAGAACCCAATAATTTCATTTTCAAACTTAGTCCCAGTAAATTGGATCTCTACATTTCATCTTAAAGTGGTCTTCATAAGATGACATTGGAATTCTTGAGTGGAATCTATTGTTGAAATAAAACTCAACTAGAGGAAGGTGTTGATCTCAAGCACCATTCAAATCCATAGAATAAGATATCAACATATGCCATAGGGTGTGAATTGTTTATTCAGACTGACCATATTTCAAAGGATGATAGTCATTAATGAAACATATTTTTGTGTGATATTCTTATTGACGACTTCTCTAGAACTTTTATTTTAACCATATATCACAACATGAGACAATAGAATGTGGAACTCCATGAAACATTGCAACTTCCTTAATAAATATCTAGAAAAATGATCTTGAGAGAATTATTTTCAAATTGTGATGATGTGTTATAAAATTATAAGTTTATTGACTACCTCCCATATATAATTAAACCATATATAGGTTTTGTGAAGTCCAACAACAAAATACAAAGTTATTTTCTCCCATTTCCTTTCATTTATAGGTAATAGATGTAACATCCACTATGACTTTTGTCTTTCAGCCTTAACATGTTGCCACACTAACCACCAAGATAAAAACTCTACGATATCTCTCTTCATTCTATCTCACCATAAGTATTCATTCATGTCCATATATATTTTCATACATCCAGGATGAATAGAGAATGAATAACTATGAACATCATATAACAGCTCCTTCTTCAAATTTGGTATGGAAGGAACTTATACACAGTTTCATAATCTTATCATTCCATCCTGATCAAGGTTAAACTCAAGAACATTTAGAACTTTCATTTGAAGACCTTCATCTTCCTCCTCTTCCTCCTAAATCATTATGTGGATAGAGGGATAACCATTCATTTAACAAATATATAATTTTCCCCATCATTTATGATTTCTTCACCCATCCTTTTCCAATTCAAAAATATTTTATCTTTGTTGATCCTAATCCTATATAAGATATCATGATATTTCTAACTCAATGCATCAGACAACATGATTTATTTTCCAATCTTGGAATGTATTGAGAAGTCATAATCCCTTTTTAAATCTAACCATATTCTCGTGTGCATATTCAACTCCTCCTTTGTGAATATATATTTTAGAAATTTAGGTTTTTTATATATATCATACATTTCTACATAAAGATAATGTCACTATATAATTAATTAAAAAATTATCATTGATAACTCCAGATAATGTGTCAGGTAATGTTTCCCATTGATCATCAACTATAATGAGGTAAAGTCAATAATAATGTTATTTTTTATAAGAAAACATCCCAATTCCTTCATGGATGCATTGATTTATATTAAAAAACCTTCTATACTATAGGTCAATGTAAGCATAGGTTCATTGAACAATTATATATTTAGATACTTATAATTATCCTTAGATTAATCTCTCTAGAGAAATTTTAAACCCTTTCGTGTTAGCATGGTCTGTGAATTAGATATTCATGAGAAGTGCTCCCCAATTTGTCGATAATATCAATCTAAGAAAATATAGATACAGATACTGTAAAATCCCAAGTAAGTAATGAATAATAGATATTCTTATCTATGTATATTTATGAATTAGATAGTGTTTTAGATGGTTGAAATGATAATAAATCCAATCTTAAGCATGGAATACACTAATATTTTTAAAAGATTGTTTTACTGCCTTTTGATGGAAAACCATTTTTAAATCTATCTTTTGACAAATTTATAAGCTATATTTTTCAAAATAAACTTATTATTTATGATTGGGACATTGAAATTTACAATGGATAATTTTTTGGTATTTTTCTGACAATGTTCATTTTTTAATGAATAGTGAAAAATACTACATTTTACATCAAAATTTATTTTTCATATAATTTAATTATATGGTTAGATTATCTTTTTAATTGGTATTAAAGTGTAATTTGAATATATTTTTACCATTTAATCCAATATTGTTCATTGGAATTAATTTTACTTTGAAATTGGACTTAAACTAGTGTCAATCTTTTGATACTTATTGTTTCATAAAAACACGCTATTTTCTCTGACAGCGGGAATTAATTATTAAATTAATTAATGTAAGTTATATGTTTTTAATTTTGTAAAATAGACATCATGTTTGAATTCGGAAAATAAAATATAGCTTAGGGTGAATTTTTCGTATTTTTCTGAAAAACTTCAATTTTTGATGAATAGTGAAACCACTAAGTGGTACTTAAAAAAACTGATTTTTCGTTTAAATGAAACTTTACCACTTCTGTGTTTTGAATTTCAAAAATATGACATACATGGTTTTCATTAAGAAGTAAAATGGGGTTCAATGGGATTAAAATAATTTTTTGGTGAATAGTAACTTTTAAGTTTTTAATCGCGATTAGAGGTAATTAGTGCCAATTAAGGAAAAAATGATATTATAATAAAATAAAATGACCTATACACATGTCCTAACATTATTGGATGTGTCATGGACGACCAGGAAAACACATGAGTCGATTTTTGGGACCCCATGGAGCCACTTGGGTAAGATAAATACATTAATGCTTTTTATTTAATGGAAAAGTAAAAATGACACAAACATGAGTTGTTTTACTAAAACAATTTTTACATGGGTTTATACAAGTCATATTTTTGACTATAAATAGTCATTAGAAATATATAAAGATATATTACATCATAGTATTTTTTTCATAATTTTTAGACATTATATAAATTAAATTATTTATGACATCATGATGGTGCAGTGATTACCTCATTAATAAAGGATTTAAATAAAATGAAAAGATAATGTAAAATATATGACCTACACATGTCCAAAACCTATCGGATGGGTGTATTTAGAACCCTTATAAACTTATCCTAGAATTATATCAATGTGGGGCCTTTTAAATACGAAACAAATTTTAAAATAAAGTAACATTTCTTTACTTTCCAGGAGTGCCCCTCCTCTCCTCTTATAAAACGCCCCCACCTCTACCACCTTACCCACACTTCCAAAGCCTTTGGCTCGGCCAACCTCTGCTCATTTTTTCTCTCCACATCCCTCTATTACTCCTATAATCCTTACTTTGGGCATAAGTCTTCCCAAGTAAGCCTTTGAGCTCAAATCTAAGAGAGTTACCTGATTTTTAGGTAATGTCTTCACTTGTGTTCTTTTGTTTTATTTTGCTTCTCCAACCTCCTGAACTCTTTTTATTAATTTATTTTGTAACAACTCCAGTATCTTCAATATAATAGTATGCTGTTATAAGAATAATTATAGCTTCACTTACATGCACCTACATCTAATGGTTAAAGAACATACTGTTTCTGTGGATGGCGAATTTCTGCCTCACGAAACGATGATTGTTCAACACTCATATAACACCTTCAAAGGTGGCCATTAAGATGTAACTATATTTATATATGATATATGATATTTTTATGTTTTACTTAATCTTATTTATTTTTCATTTATGGAAAACCTTTATGGTTCCCATTATGGGTAAACGCGATATCTTCATTTTAGGAAGTGCGGACTACCGCCCCCTCAAAGTGATTTGATTCGTTAATTCCATATGTGGGAAATATAAAGGATGTAATTAATGATTTTGTATATGATATTATACTGGAATTCTAATATAGCTTTATATCATTATGATTCCATTCCATAAAATATGAAATAGAAATGAAAGTAGTGTTCATGCGTATGTATGGCTTATCGTCTCCATGAACAGTGCATTTCGTTTCTTACCTCTAAACGTTATATTATAAATGCATGTATATACTGGATATATATGATATATATGATATCTACATCATTATTATAACTCTGGATATAATGGATACATGAACAACTTGTAATTATAAAGATTTTATTTTTGACTCAAGTACCAATGATCATTAAAACGACGGTTAATAACTTAAATAATTACATAGTGTTAATGACATGGTAATAAGTGATATAAAAGGAATAATGAACATGAAAAAGGTTCTTAATCAAGTATAAATTAACTAAAGTTTATTACTCATGAGGTTAAAGAACGATCGAGTCAAGTCAGACCTGTGGTGTGGGACTTCGTCTCAATGTCCTTTCATTGAGGCATATTTTGTTTTATACACAACCTTATTTTATACGGTGTATAAACCCTTTTGACTTTTACGTTTATCCAAAAGTAATCTTTTTTTATACTAAGCATTTTAGTATGTATGCGGCGACAACGACTTCTCCATCGCCGTGACCATTATTTGAGTTTCGACTTCCTCTACAAGCCATACATTTTTTTTAAATGAAAAATAAATACCCTGTTTTACTTTACTTTTATTTTGGTATTGAAAATGGTTTTCATAATGTTTTTATTATATCAATGTGTTGTATTGATATCTTGTGATTGAAATGTGGAAATTTATGTTTCCTTTATGTATGTTTTATGTGATACGATTATGTTATGGTTCTTGGGCATTATTATGAAGACGAGTGGTTCCGTGATAAACTAAGGGCGGGTGAGCCCGATATATCTATCCAATGCATTGGGTAACGTGAAGGGGTTAAATGTTGAGGTTTCTCTAAAGAGATTTAGGGAATATACTGTGATGGGTATTCCAAACGTAACCAAAAGGGTTACTCCCTACGTAATAATGTTATGAATGCCTCAAGTTACCTTTATGTCTTATGATTTCTATGATTTATTCATGATTTGATGAGGTATGATAATGTGCTTATGTTTTATGGGTAAAGTATGATTTCATTCTTATGTATATATGTACTCATGTTTCCTTTCCATATTTTTATATCCCTTACTGAGCTTTTTATGCTCATCCCAGGTTTTTGAAAGGTTTTTCACAGGTCAAGGGAAAGGTACATGATATGATGATAGTGTCAAGGAAGTGTCAAGAAAGAATCCATGTTTTATTTTAAATATGTTTTCGTTGATAGGAAAAATGAATTCTATATTTTATGTAACCACTTTGTTTAAATGTGGAATGTAATGCATTTTTTATGATCTAATTCTCTAAAACTCTAAACCTGAAAAGATCCTTAAGGTGTAATCTTGTAATAACTCAAGATTAAGTAAGGTTTAAGGCTAGGGCCTTATAGATACCATTGGACATCAAAAGCAGAACTGTTTTAGAAATGATATCTGCTCTTATTGCTCTGTTAAGGGTCATAACCAGAAGGTATGTAAGAAACTGTATAAAATACAGCATAAATATGGAGAAGCTCTTCCAGAAACTAGAAAATTGGGTGATTCCAATGAAGGAAATGGGTCTGGTCCAACATAGGTGCAGGCTGTCCAATCTCAGCAGGAGGATTGGTGCACCTCTGAGGAATCACAACAAGCTATGGATGAAAAAATTCTTCTAGAAGATTGTTCTGATCTTAAGGTTGTTAATCAGCATGAGGTCTTCTTCCATGCCGTGGAGTTGTAGGGACCTGTTGACAAACTAGAGGGTCCTACGATGCCTCTTCATGGCCCATATGCACATGAAGAGTACAAATTAGATGCAGTCTTGGTGGACTCCACTCAGTAAAATTATGCTGAAACCCAGGTAAAGGATGATTCCTTTATCATTAACCCTAACATGGATGCTTGCAAATCTTCGGATGTAGAATCGTAGATTGTTGAGGAACTCAACAAGCAGTGGAACACAATGAATATTGCGGGCAAATGGTCTGACACAGAGAATGATGGTTCGCCAAAGAAATTTTCATATCGAGATGTTGTTAAAGGAAAATCAGTTTCCATTGAAGGCTTTTCTCCCTCAATGACAAAGTCTCGGCCAAGGAAGGAATACTCACATCTGAAGCCCACTATGGTGACTAGATCCATCTCCAGTGGAAGAAAGGCTAGAGGTAATTCTTTCAGTCCCCTGGATGATGAGTCTGATTGGGATTATGATGAGTATAACCCTCTTGAATTTGATTACTGGTGCTATTGACATTTTATGTTTTAGAATGAGGGCAGTTTCATCTTTTTTGTCTGCATTCCCTTGTTGTTCCATGTTTTTGCTTTTATTGAATAAAGAGGCTTGCCTCACCTTTTTTTTAAAAAATATAGATATAGATCTAAGTCTCTATGGTTAGTCTAGACCAGCATTAAATATCCTTTTTCATTGATGGATCCACTACTTTACCATCTCTTGAGATTATATGGACCAATAATTAAACCATTTTGTAGATAAAATTCACAATTTTTAAATTTTTCAAATAGATTCACTTTCCTTAAGGTCATTAGAACAATTGTCATGTGATCTTTATGATCTTCCTATCTCTTTGAATAAATAATAACATCATCTATAAATACTACCATAAACATATTTAGGTTATCACTAAATACCCTATTCAATAAATCTATTGAGATAGTTGGGGAATTAGTAAGACCAAGTGTTATCACTATATATTCATAGTGTACATACAATATACAAAATTCAATCTTGGGTATATCCTCATTCGCAAACCTCGGTGGATGATATATAAAATAAAGGTAAATCTTGGAAAAGTATTTATCTCTATACAATTGATAAACATTGCCATCAATATGTAGAAGAGTATACTTGTTGTGGATTGTGATCCTTTTCAACTCCTGATAATAAATGCATAGTTTCATGGATCCATATTTCATTTTCAAAAAAATAACCAGTGCACACCAATGTGACACACATGAATGAATAAATACCTTATTAATATTTTCTTGGATATTCTTCTTTAATTCATACATCTCAATTAAGGCCATTCTATAAGGGTTCATTGAAATTGGTATGTATCCAAGTATGAGTTTTATTATGAACTGAACATCACATTATGGTCGAAGACCGGACAACTCTTCCAGAATGAAATCCACAAAATCACAAACAATATCCATATCATTGATTTGGATTCCCTCCCTAATCATTTGGGATAAAACCCGTTTTTAATGGTAATTAAGACCCATACCATAGATGTTATCTCCACTTGATGTTCATACATATAATCACATTGATGAATGATTATAGCAGGGTTTGAAATTTCTAACGTCACTTATGTTGCTTGAAAATTGATTTAGGATTTATGTAGTGAAGTCCATTCCATGCCTTACATGACATCAAATTCTACCAATGTAAGGATGAAAAGATTTATAGGAATCACATTACCATAATCATTAACTTGAGAGGTTTCATAGAATTGAGATGTGATCATCATACCATTTTGGGTTTACACTTCTAATTACACATCTGATTTTTTTTGTGGAATCATAAAACCCTTATAAAATACATTTTATTTGAAATAGTGCGTAGATCCAAAATTAAATATGACATTATCAGTTCTAGAGTGGATGGTAAGTGTACCATTAAATAGATCCTTATTTCACCCCTCATTAGAAAAAGTGATTGCATGATATTTCCCCTTTTCCCTCAACATAATAGGTTATTGATGTCAATAATCATCACCAGCACTTTGATGTGGGATATTGTTAACATAATGCTCATTTTCCTTACACTTGTGGTAAAAAATCATGGGAACTTCATTTTGTGATGCTTTTTCTACATTCGTAACATTATCTTACTTATTCACATCACATAGGTAATAAATTTCTTAGTGACCTTCCTTTCCACACTTAAAATATTTATTACACCCCTTAAGGAAATTTCATATATTCTTATTCCCACACATAGAGCATAATGGAAATATCATATTCTTTTCTTCTTGGTTTTTTTGAATTTCCTTTAAAATATATCATTCTCTTCTGGTCAAAACCAATATATTGATATATGAATCCAACTTCCATTTCAACCATGATTTCACAATGCACAATCTCTTTGTAGATTCAAAATTCTCTTATGGAAAACACCCTTATCATACTAGGATTTAAGACACTGAAGAACCAATAAACATTACTTTTGGGTTGGATGATATTTTTTGAAGCATACATCAGATGTCTCATGAAATAATCTTTTATGGTACAAATAGATTCACCATCCATTTTCATTAAAACAAGGAACTATTTCTCCACTTGGTAAGAAGAATTTTGGGGAATTATATAATGAAAAACAAGTTCTTAGACTCATCTAATTCCATGGGTTAAATATCTTATTGTTGCCTTGTATTATTGATTACATCCCACAACTAATCAGATTCACCTTCGGACTGATAGATATCCAAAATTACATTCACATGATCCAAAAATTGATGAATGGAGAATATATTTTTAGTTTTATTGATCCATTTTTTATCATCAATTGAATCAGAAGACCCAATGATAGTTGGTGGATATTGTCTTATGAAAGACATAGTAGAAATTTTTTCCTCCATTTTCTCATTTGGGAGTCCACTATGATTTAAATCATGAGAAAGATGTTTGAGCAGAATAATGAAGAGTTCTGTTACATCTTCCGAAGCATTTGGTGGCATTGGAGGAAAAATAATGCCTTTTCCATATCAGTCAACTTTAATATGGTTCTTTTAGGATCTATCCATTGACTAAAATAAAACGCATAATGTAATAAATTGTTATCATAATGAGGAACTACATAATCATGAAAATTAACTAATAGGATTTATAACATATAAAACATTCCTTAATATATGACACTATAGGTTTATACTATGTTATTCATAGAAAAATTCTATTTAAATCATCTATGATGGTCCGTGATGAGTTTGTGAATTTCCAAAGCATATCCCTTAAGAGTGTCAAACTAATAGTGGAGAAAGGAACATTATCTTGTACCATATTACCCTGAGTTGGGCCTATAACATTCTTTCTAAGTTTTTAATCCTAGGTAAATATATTCCAGATCCATATACACTTGTTTTATCTAGATAGGCATGTATTCCTAGGAAACCACTTGCACTATCCTTTACCAAAATCCCAACGCATTTTCCTAAACATTGACTAATACAGATACATATCCTTAGAAATTTATTAAGGGTTATCACTAAGGATTTCTCATCCTATTTTCCAATGGTTAAAAAACATTTCCTCTGATACTAACTAAAACAACACATTATTGACATACATTAACAATACAAAATGTTTTTTGGAAACATAATGCATTGAAAAATCAAACTCATGAATCTCTTACTAGTCTAATTCCTTTGAAAACATGGAAACATAAAAAATAGTACACACGTGAACCACATTATATCCCACTAGGTTCTTCTTGTCTATAAACCTTCTTAGACACATCAAACATAACAAATATTTTCATAACCTATGGAAGGAACCATAAAATAGTGTGATCTCAAATACAATGTAATGGTAAACAAGGTAGCCATGTAAGAAAAATCATGAGAATAAGGGTATAATAACATGATAATGAAATGAAAAGATCATACCTTTCATATCAAAGATCATATAAATGAACCATTGAATAAACCTTGGAAGTTCATAAGACATGAATAATAAGGAAATAATAAAAACAAGAAATGAAAGAATAACATAGGAAAGAAGCATGGAATAATGCAGACACACAATAATATAATATGATTTCCATTGTATCTAAGTAATCACTTCCAAGACCATCTTAGTAGAATAGGTTCACTCCCTATACCATCTTGGTAGTCATGGTTCACTCTTATGTCCATCTTGTTAGAATTATTTTTCTCATCATACCATCTTGGTAGTCATGGTTCACTCTCATGGACATATTAACAGTGTAGGTTCATTCCTAATAACATCTTAGTCTATATAATGAGATATAAATAATTACCCAAGGCATTGGAGGGAGGTACATATCCCATCATTCTCATAATTAAAACATACATAAATATGTCACAAGGTCATAAATAATTATATCATAACCCATGAAATTAAATGGGTATTAGAAAGATGTAATCGTATCATAACATGTTGAAAGATTTGAGTTTCATAAACATTTTATCATAAACCTAAACCATGAAAAGAAACGGGTTTCAAATCTATGTTACCAGTGAATGTGAAACAGGTTCCATAAACATTATTTCAACAACTTATAATTCATTCATTAAAATAATATGAATTTAAAAATTGAACAAGTTCCCAAAAAAAGAACAATTTACACCAATGGAAGTTATCTTAGATATAAAATACTTTTTAAATATCTTTTAAAATCATTTCTTTGGGAAAATATATATTCTTCAATGAAAATGAATTTTAAAACACAAAATCTTTTTAAAAACTTTTTTCTTGGAAAATAAATTTTAAAACAAATAATATAAGATTTTAAAACAGTAAAACATTATTGAAATAATTTTACCTTGAAAATGGGCTTCAAGGATCACTTGAAAACATTTATGAAAATAGTTTTTAAAACATTTTTTAAAACATGCTTTTTAAAAACAATAGATTTCCGACTAGAGAGAGAGATGATCAGATTTTACATTAAAAAGTTACCATAATTATCCAATAATTGAAAAAAGATAATAATTCAAGAGGATATCTAAAATAAAAATATTATAAGGAAAATCATGAGTATTATTGAGAGATGGATCAAATATTTCATCAGATGAAGCATGAATGTAAACAATATTGAAAAGCGATGAGATTGTCTTAATAAATTATTATAACTTAGAAACATGGGATCACACTCTCCAAGTAATAAAATAAAATTAAATATAAAAATATAGTAAAATGAAATATATTAATGATAATACATGTAAAATTTAAGTTTATTCACCAAGAAAAAAATATTATGTGCGTAACAAAACAAGAGTCTCAGGGAAGGAAAATTGTGACAATTTTTCTACCAATTTGGTATCTTTTGAAATTTCAACCCCATGAATGAAATTTCATAAAATGTAAATTTTTATACACATAATTTTATATATACGATACATAAAATAAAATAATGGTAATTACATACACCACACAAAAGGAATGAGTGACAATCATAGCATGTATCTATCGAAAATAAAATGTTAGAAGAAATCCCCTTAGCTTGTGTCATAAATGTCATCATACTCAATAAAAAAATTTATAATAAATTAAAATTTATTATTCATATTTTATAGAACCTTATAATTATGAAATAATATTAACCATATGTTAATGATAATATGTTAATGTTCCACTTCGGGTAGTATTTTCTTGGTTCTTCGCATGTGTCTTAATATCTTATATCGTTGGTCCTTATACTTATATCATGATTCCAAAATTTGAATCATGATATAAATATCATGTATATACCACGTAATTTTTTATTAATATATATATATATATATATATTATCATTTAAAAATATAAAACATCGTTCATGGAAATGGTATGTCGTACGTAGCCAAGGACACTATTTTCGTTTAATTGTTGTTTTGAGAAAAAGAATGAAAATGAAATATATATATATATATATATATATATATATTATAGTAGCTTTAGGATATAATATATTTCATATATTTTCACTTATATAATCCTTAATATTATCCATGTAGTGTATGAAGGTATCATATCATTTTGATGGGCCATAAGTCAACACCTCCTCCAACGAAATTAACATATTTCCATAAGATTTAAAGATTAAAGATAAGTTCTAAATAAGAATTATAGAATTTTAATGACATTATAAATATAATTTATAAAATATATAAACATATTTTTCATCATAATGGACAACATTAGATGTGTTAAGTAAAATTTAACAGCCATCATTAAGTGAGGCGGTAGTTTTCCAAACACATAAACATTATGTTCAATATCCATTAGATGGAGGTGTGTGTAACATTAAGTTGAATAATTATCACAAAAACATCCTAGTGTCATTATTATACTTTTGTTTTTATAAAATCAGGGGAAAATTAAATTGGATGGGTGGATAATGAAAATAAACTAAATGACATGAGAGAAGATGTTACCTCTTGATCGAGTAAACTCCCTTTGGTTTGTGCCAAAAGGATTTTTTGGATTAAATTATTCCCAAGGGAAGTTTTGTAGGAGGAATATATGGGTATTTGGAATTTCATATGCTATGTTTTCTCCATAATTAATATGTTTGATAAGTGTGAGGAAGTGGTAAATGTGGCGGCTTTTTATAGGGAATGAAAAGGACTTATATAGAATATTTAAAAATAAGTTAGTTGTACACATGATCTTTACTAAAAAAATAATACCAAACCAATAACTCATGAAATAATGGTTTATGGATGAACGGTTTTTAGAAAATTAGTGTTTTACTATTTGATATCTCTTTTTGGCCTTTAATTTTATGGTTTAGTTACTTATTAATCATAATTTGGCCTTAATCGCTTTGATTATTTTTAAGCACATTTACAATTCCTTTTGGTCAAACATTAACAAGGTATTATGAGACTGAAAATATTATACTGAATACAATGGTATTTGAAATAGTTTTTAAATTCAAATCAGAAAAGTAGAAAAATTAATATTAATGATAATCCCGTAGACAGGATGAAATAATATGTTTATAAATTAGAAAAATATTTAAATGTTTGTTAAGATTTTATATTTATTTTTATAGTGGAATTGATTCGAGTGAATTAAATTGTATTAATATCTGTAGTATTTAATTAATTTTTCCTTAAAAAATTATAATATCATTTAATATTAATAAATAATTAAATATTAAATATTTTTAACAAAAAAGATATATTTTTAACTATTCATAAAAAAATTATATTTCTTCGAAAATTCAAAAAAAAAATCACCCTAGGATAATTTTGATGATATGAATTGAGAATTTTATTTTATTTTCTCCAATGTAATTTCTCTATGTTTCTACAAACAAATTTTATAATTAAAAGCATTTTCTTTAAGAAAACGACATTTTAAAACATAAAAGGACTTTAACAAAACCCATATCGTTAATTATCAATATGTTTTACTTATGTAAAATAATTATAAAAAAATATTTGAAAAGTATTTATAACTATTTATATTACTATGTTTAAAATATGGGTTATAATTATCTCATTTTAATAATTATGTCATTAAAATTATGTTTCATAGATAATATGTGATGTGTGTGATTTACAAAAATTCAGTGTTTCTTGTATCGTATGCCACGTAAGTTTTTCATGTAACATACATCAACATGGTGTCTTGTGAAAGGAATTTTCTACCCAATTCATTTAAATAATAAAATGAATATTTAATTTATTCAAAAAAAGGTCCATAAAATCTCTAGGTGTTGTAAAAAAGAATACTTGGAATGTCAATGTTATGCATAATGCATGGTAATAACAATTTTAAATTGCAACGTATATAATTAAAAGTCGAAAAATATGATCAAATTTTACATTAATGAAAATTTTAGCAATGATTGTGAATCATTTAATAAAAATAGGTATATATGAATATTAATTTTTCTTTTCATAAACTATTAGATTTTTAAAAACATTAAACAGTTTCTTAAAAATAAATATTCCCTCATGTTATAAATTCTGAAAATGTAATATGTAGATTAAATTATATGAATATATACATATATATTTACAAATTAAAAGGTAAATATATATAATAAAATTAAAACCCATTAAAACCACATAACATATGTTGTAAAATTAAATAATCCCTTACTAATCATGAATCTGAAAAAAAATTCTAAATTGAAAAATAGGGACCATAATTCTTATATAAATTCAATATAACCCTTACCTCAGATTTTTTAGAACATAAATTATATAAATATAAAACAAATATGTGAATTATAAAATTATATCATACAAAAATAAATTTAACATAAAATATAATGTAATTAAATAAATAAAAACCCCTTGTATATAAACATAAAATATAAAAAAAATAAACTGACCCATTAATGAAAAATTATGAATTAGAATATAGTTTTTGTATGTTTATAAATATATATCCAATTTATTAGAAAATTTAAAATTTAATTATTATTTTTATAAAATTTATTAGATTCACAAATATAAAAAAACTACTTGATATTTTTACACACTAGAAGAATGAAAATAAAATTAAGAATACAATTCTCAAACATGGTGTAATGATCAACCATATTGTGAAAAACTATAACTGAGACACAGAATGGAACAGTAGAGCATGGAAATTGAAACACCTTGGGGAAGAAAAATAAGAACAGAAAAATAAATACAATATATACACAAAATGAAAGTTATTTTTATAATAAAATCTGAATTTATATACATATTCATGAATGTGGTGAAATCTCTGAATAATGATCCAGAAATTGAGAGAAAATTGGTGCAAAAACATATATATAAATGACATTAAATTTTGATAATAGGGACATCTACAGACCAAAATAGAAAAAAAATAAAAAAAAATAGATTACAAAAATTACGAACCAGAATTCAATTAAAATAGAAATGGTGCAATTAATCTAAATCAAAATGAATGGACCGAAATAGGATGAGACTTGTTGAAATAGAAAAAAGAAGAAATAGGACAAAAACTTCCTAGAAAAAATAAATCTTAGGTTCAACACCAATAATGAATATTGACACCTACCTTACGCTAGGTTGGAGTAGATCAAAGGTTCATTTGTCCATATATCGCTTAAAAACCCCTAACCGAAAAAAGGCTCCTTCAATGACACTTAGACAAAACTCAGTCAAACTCCAACCTCATCCATAGTTGAATGCTACTCATAGCACCATGTCCGAATTTGGTGTCCCCTAGGTCAAATCTCCCATC
This sequence comes from Viscum album, assembly GCA_963277665.1. NCBI lineage: Eukaryota > Viridiplantae > Streptophyta > Magnoliopsida > Santalales > Viscaceae > Viscum > Viscum album. Next base: position 1,291,862,571 of record OY728120.1, on the reverse strand, counting down.
TGGGATGACCTACACTACAATAAGTCCTCTACTCCTCCTAGTGTTGTGCTTCCCGAAGTGGATCAATCCTCCACTCAGAATGAAGGACAGGAAACCCTCAGTGGTCCCTTATTCTTTGACTATACTCAGACTCCCCCTCTTATAACCCCAATTTCGTTCTTCATTTTTATCCATTATTAACTTGTTTCATTTTTTAACACAAATAATTTTACAAAATGATCATAATTATATTAAATTAATTTATCATAATTAAAATTTTATAAATGTAATAATTTTATAAAATTAATTTAATCGTAATTCATATCTAATAATTATAGTTTCATATATAATAATTATTAATATATATATATAATAAATTCATTCGTCTAAAAATATTATTAAATGTTTTGACTTATAAATAAATCCATTTAATAAAATATTTTAATAAAAATATTAATTTGTTTTCTTAGATGTCACATTCTCCCTAGTAAAATAATTTTACCCTCACAATTCGTTATTCAAACTCTAGAAAATTACAAATTTACATCTATTGAAATAAGAAAAATAACACTTAGAAACTTCTATACTCTATCACTTATATGACTACATCTAATCTCCAATGTTGTCTTGACCATTGCTTCGATAGAAATTATAATGACCTGAGCCTGTACTTCTAGACTCAACAAATATTAATGTTGTGTATAATTTTCTATTTGAAAAGAAACTGATGACCAAAAAACATTTATTACAAACCAGGTAATTATCTAGTCTAGGTTGTCAAGAATTTGATAAATTCCCTAAAAATTAACAATACCAAAAAAAAGAATAAAAAATAAAAAAAAATGATTTCTGGTGTGCTGACTCTTTAATTGAGGAGAACGCCATCAGAAACTCTAATATACCTATAGAAAAAATATTTAAAAACATTGAGTGAGAATTTAGTATGCCTAGTAATGGGTTTTGAAAACGTTAATATATACTATTACAACAATTACTTGAACAAATAATATGTACTTAAAAACATATTTTCATATTGTATTTTACTAATTAATTTTTTTTAAATTATCAATTTCCCAAAATTATTATTACTGAAAAAATAATTGTGATTTCCCCATTGAAAATTTTAAATCTTGGTGGGTAATTCTTGATACTTGGTAGACCATAATAAAAAATAAGATTCCTAGTCATAACTCATATAGAAAATAGTTCCCTTACAATTTATGAGTTTACTCCACATAACATAACTTTTATTATACTACTGAATATTTCCTAAAACAATTATAAAGGAACTACATTTCTTAATCATAACCCAAATCATTACAAAATACATATATAAATATTATTTTATTTTAAAAAATGAATTTTCTTATAACATTTCTTAAACATTTCCTTAAGAATTCATAAACCCATTTAAGGAGAATCCCATACTTAAAAATTTAAATTCTTTTTTAAAATTCATTAATAATTCCTAATAAATTAAATACATATAAAAATAATAATACACGGAATGTCGATGTTATGAATAACACGTGGACATGACTATTTTCAAATGCAACTTCCATAATTTTAATTCAGTTAAAATGATAAAATAGAACATGAATAAATAGTTTTAGCAATTATTAAGAATCATTTAATAAAAATAAGTTGATATGAATATGCATTTTTATATGCATAAACTGGTATATTTTGAAAAACATCATACCCTAACATAAAAATAACAATCCTATCATGTAATACATTCATAAAAAATGGGTAGATGGATTTAAATACATATATAAATATATATATATATATATATTAATTTAATCATAAATAGATATAATCAAATTATAATACGACAAAAACGAAAAACATAATTTGTAAAATTAAATAATCCCTTAATAATCAAGAATCATAAAAATAACTAAATAAAAAAAGGACCATGATTCTAAAATAAATTTAATATAACCCTTACATCATATTTTTTAAAAAATAAATTAGATAAATCAAAACCTAAGACATAAATTATAAAATTATCCCTTTCAAATAAAATTCGATCCTAAAATAAAACTTAATTAAATAAATAATAATTCTCTACATATAAGCATAAATTTTAATCATAAATAAATAAACTAATCCTTTGCATAAAAATCATGAATTACAACACAAATTTGGTATGAATATATATATATATATATATATATATCTTCTTTTGAAGAACAATTCAAATTTTAATATAGTTTTGATAAAATGAATATAATTCCTTAACATTATATAAATGATCCAACTACATGAGGTTTGGACACACCAAAAATATGAGCAATGAAAATATAGAATATAGTGCTAAAAATTGGTTAAATGGTCAAGAAGAGTGTTAAAAACTATGTCAATGTCTTGGAATGAAAATATTGAATGTGTAGAATTAAACTAATTAGGGAAGACACAAAATAACACAATAATATATATTGTATAGATGAAGAATTAATATCTTGTTTATAATTGTGATAAATATTAATTCATTTACATATTCAAGAATGTGGTGAATGATGTCAAAAATGACTTAGTAAATAGAAGAAAACTAGCGCACAAATGTAAATAGAAAAGATATGAAATGATGATAATAAGAACATCTACAAAAAAAGTTTATTTTTTTCATAATCAATTTACATAAATATATCAAATATAGTATGAACCTGGAGTTAATAAGAAGCAAAAAAGCGAAATTACACTTAATCAAACCGAACAGACTAACACAGTCCAAGAATAATTGAAATTGTAAAACAAAGAAACATGAAAAACATGACCATGACCAAATATATCATGGGATTGACACCAAAAAATAAATATGACACCCACCTCAAGATAGGTAGTAGTATATCGAAGGTTCATCAGTCTGGATATCTATTGGAACAAAACCCTGATAGAAACTAGGATCCTTCGACAATGCTTAGACCACACTTGGATGAACTCCAACCACTTCTATGGTTGAACACTACGCATACAACCATGTCGTTGTTCAGTTTACCATTGTTCAAATCTCCCTTTAGATTCAACCTTCACCACTCGAAGCCCTCAGCTACTCCTAGTCCATTGCATCCAAAAGTTGTTCGACCCTCCACTTAGGATGAAATACTCAAAACCCCGAGGGTCCCTTGTTGTGTGACTACACTCGGACTCCCCATTCATTAACCATAATTTTATTTTTCATTTTTATCCATTATTAATTTGTTTCATTTTTTTAAACAAAAAATATTATATAAAACTACAATAATTATAATATATTTATTTAAAAAATTTATCAGAATTAAAAATTTATAAAAGAAAAATTGTTTATAAAAGTAAATTAAACATAATTTATAACTAATAATTATAACTTCATATATATATATTTTGTAAATTCATTCATTAAAATTATTAATTTATTAATGTTTTTATGATAATGAATTCTATTTTACAGAACTAATTTAATAATTATATTTATTTTAAAATATTTTTTAACCAATTAAAAACTATATTTATTTTTATTATATTAATTTGAAAAATATAAATAACTGATATAATTAATAATAAGTATTATAATTAATTAATAAACATAATTTCAAATATTATTTTGAATTAAAATCATCTCAAAAATATTATTAGTTATTTTTAATGATATATTAATCAATTTAATATAATATTTTTTTATAAAACTAAATTTGGAAATTCTAGGATTTCATAAGATCCATCACGTATCAATATAAAAAATTGGGGTTCGATGAAATGATAAAAATTTAATTGGATATGAAAATGAGATTTTCAAAAATTGATCAATGCATTAAATTTTATAATGAATATAATGAAGAAATAATTAATTAATGATTCAGATGTTTTTTATTAATTGATCTAATATCCAAATTTCATGTGATTTTAGCTAATAGAATTCATATAAGTATAATAATCACATCATACACAAGTAATCAAAACACTGAGGAAGGTCAAGGTCACTCAAAATCTATAGTGATAATCCATATGGGTTGATATGATCTAGTAGTTTTTGATTATAAGGTCCTGACTATAGACATTACATAATCTTGAGAATATTAAATAATTGAATTTAATTCAATTTGAGGATCTTTTCAGGTTTAGTTTTTTGGTTAATTAGGCCATAACTATGGCATAACAGCTCAAATATTATAAATTATACACTTCTACTCAATGATTTTTTTCAAAATGAAACTATTTCAAAAAAAGAAATATTTTCTTTAAAAAAATCTTTTTGAATTATTCCTTTGTATTACCCTTTCTTATACCATATGAAAAATATTCAAATACTTGGGATGAGTATGAAAATATCATTAAGGGATATAAAATATGGAATAAAACCATTAGTCCATGTGTATTTAAAACCCAAGATAGGATTTTCACAAAATAATATTTTATACCCATGATACATGAACTACTTAGTATAAATATTGTAATCATAATATTACTAAAAAACAACATTTAAATCATAAAACATAAATAAAACTTGTGTGGTCAATGTCCTATTTAAATTTTATCTTTCACAGCTACATAGGGAGTAACCTACATGGTTACATTTGGAATACCCATCATAATATATTACTTAAATCTCTAAGGAGGAACTTTATTGTTTACCTCTGTCATGTAATCCCAATCATTTAAGATCTATCAAGGGCTCACCCACCCTCAGTTTATTATGGAACCTCCCTAAAACATAAACAATTCCCATAAAATATTTCATATTCATTAAACATAAAACAATCCTAAAATAAAATAACATTTCCACATTTCCGTTGCAAATATATCATTTCATGATATTGAAAAATTCAATCCAATTTAAAAAGAACATTTAAAACATTTAAAAATATGATTTTTGAATCAAAGTGTCCCATAAAACATTGATACATTTAACAGTATTAGCATTTTAAAACTTTAATGTCTATATAATTAAATAATTAAGACCATTTTTTAAAACATGGATATTAATGAGAAATATTTATAAGAATAAATCTTTAAAAAAATTTAATTGATGTTTTAGTTAAAGAGTCCCTTAACACATGAGAAAATACATGAATAAAAATAATTACAGAACCAAATTAAACCGAAAATATAATATCATGATAATATATAGATTCGTGATATAATAAATCAAATATAATTAGATACACCATGTGAAATTGAATTGGTCCATAACAAAAAATATGTCTCTTTAGAATGTACATTAAGATGAAATCTCTTACAAAGATTGTATCATTAGATTAAGGATAAATCAATAAAATAATTATGTGGAAAAATATAAATATACCCAATATAAGTGGGAATTTATTGTAAAACAATCATATTTCATTCTCACGTACTCTTGTAAAAACAAAACCAATAACTCAGAAATTTAACTCAATGAAATGGGATTGAGTTATGATTTCCATTACAAAGATCATATAAATTATATATGAAGTTATAAGTGGGGTGATTAGTTTTTGAAATAGTATATCCACAAAAAGGTAAGTGTATATTAAAAGATAAATAAATAAATAGTGATTCCACAAATAATCATGTCATAATATAATCAATGATGTATAGATAAAACCGAATGAGTGGAAATTGAGTTTAGAAATTCCCTTACAATGATCTTTTTGTTAATAAAATAGATTGATAATGGGTATCAAATATTAATCTACATAAATAAATTATAAATAATAGATAATATATCAATATAAATTTCCCACATAATCATATAACAACATAATCAAGAAGTACAAGATCAACTAAATGAAAAGAAATTAGGTTAAGATATTCCTTAACCTTTAGTCAGATTCGTCATATACAATAGTTATGTTCCTGAATAATAAACATAGGTTAATTTATAATATCATGAGAAAAATTTTAAGGGTTTTTATTCTTTTTATATCACTTATTACCATGTTATAAAAATTACATTATTATTTATGTTCATATCGGGCGTTTTGTCGATATTCGGTACATGAGTCAACAATGAACTTGTTTTGATGTTAATTTTCCATGTAAAAAAATTCCTCGATATCCAAAATATTATTCATGATTTAAATATCATATATATCAAATATATATGTACTTATTATTTCCATAATATGTGGATATAATAAATTAAATTCACCGTTAATTGATATGGTAGGTCATACGGACACATGAATGCTACTTTTATTTCTTTATCATATTAATGGAATGAAAACTAAATGATACATTGGTATATTGTAATTATAGTATAATATATTTTTTATATAAGTAACAAAAGTTCATTTATGTCATTATTTATAGGGTCCATGTATGTCATGAATGATTCATATCACGTTGAGGGGCGGTAGTCCACATTTCCTCAAATGAAATTATCATATTTACACATTATGGAAAGAATAAAAGAATGTTTTAAATAAAAATTTCAGAAGAATATATATGAAATATAAATATAATATATATAATATATAAATATGGTTCCATCATAATGGCCACCAAGATAGGTGGTAGGTGATAATTTAAGAGTCATCATTTCGTGAGGCAGCAGTTCACCATACATCGAAACAATATGTTCATATCCATTAGGTGGAGGTGTGTATAAGTGTAGTTAATATACACATAAAAAACATACTAGTATATTTAGGATCTTATTTTTGTTCAGTAATCGAAGAATAAAAATATCATAGGGAGTGGATAAGTAAAATAAAGGAATGGTACATGAGAGAATACGTTACCACTAAATTGGGTATCTTCTTTTGATTTGAGCCAAAAGGATTTCCTTAATTTCCGTATTTCCATGTTAAGGATTCTATTGTAAAGGGAGAGATCTTAAGAGCTTATTAGAGAATAATTATGACTACACAAGGGACATGATATGTGTGTGTATGTGGGTAGAGTTGGTTACGTTTTATAGGAGGGATGTGGGGAACTTTAGGAAAGTCTTGAAATATTACTTATTATAAATTCCATTTCTATGAAAAAAGGTCCAAACCTTTTTTAAATTAGAATATAATATTATTTTTGTTTGAATACCCATAATACAATAATTTTTAGACCTATTTGATTTTTTTATCCTTATCTATTTTGTTTAACTCTTATTTTACCCTTTTTAATCTTAAAGTGACATCATGTTATTTACACATTGTGGGTTAATGTAATTACCATATCATTCCAAAAGACCCAAAAAAAATTAATTTATGAAATATTTGGACTTATCATAACCATTTGGAATAATATTATATTTTTAGGAAATTAATATCATTTACAAAACTATTTTGTATTTTATGTTACGAATTATGTTAATTTTTGACACTATTCATACATGACTTTTTATAGAAATCCATAACAACTTGATTATTTAAAAACAAAAAAATTGAATTAATAATAAAATTTAATATTCATCTATGGAATTTTTAGATGACATTAATTATGTCAAATAATATTTATGTTAATATTTATAATATCATTTAATTGAATCCTTTATTAATGAAGCAATCACTACAACATCATTGTGTCATAATTGAAATTATTTATCTGATGTCTAAAAATAATAATTAAAATATCATGATATAGGAAATCTGTTTCTTTTTATAATGACTATTAATAGCTGAATATATCAATTATATAACCCTATATTAAAATTTATATATATAAAATTCTTGTTTATATTTTATTTCTCTTTACATTAAATTAATTCTTATAACGTGTCATTATCACACCCAAGTGGCTCCATGTGGTTCCGAAATATACCCAAGATTGAACATGGATGAAAATATCTCATAAAATAGGATCATAAAATGTGTTAGGGTAGTTTTAATGTTATTATAATAATATTTGTTTACTCTTATTTATCATATTTACCCTTTTACCATGGTAAATAAAATAATTAATTAAGTAACTATTTATAATTCCCAAAAATAAAAGATACATGTTTATGAAATTTGTTCCTTATGATTCCAAATATGGAATCCATTTTTCAAATTCAAAACACCAAATTGGATTAAATTAATTTAAAATTAATTCTCGTTGGAAAAACTAGTAAGCGAGTTTTTAAGAAGTAATAACTATCAAAATATTGACATTTTTATGTCCAATTAAAATGGGAAATTAGGTAGAATGACCAAAATTTTATTAATGATAAAAATTAACCCAATTAAACTTTAAATCCAATTAAAATAACAATCTAACTAAATATATAAATTAGATGAAATGGAATTTTTGAATTCAAGTGCAGTATTTTTCAATATTCATGAAAATATGAATTTCATCAGAAAAATACCACAATTTCAACCAAAGTATATTTTGATGTTCCTATACTAATGAAGAATTTTACATTGTCAAATAAAATATATAAAAGTAAATAAAATGATATTTAATAAGGTTTCACTCTTAATAAGAGGTAAACCGAACTTTTAAAAATATTACATTACTTCATCATTTAAATTGAATTCATTCTCATTTTAAGACTCTAAATTTTTTTGGAAAACAGTAAAAACTATTTACCAACATATGTAATAATATTTTTGTTAGTTATTTTCTTTCCCGCCAAAAAAAATTGTTAGGCGTTAACTAAAATCTAAAATAATAATAGTATTATTATATTATTTTTCAGTATAATTCAAAGTTGTGTACAATGTATTATTTTAGAGAATGTTATTGTTGCATGTTGTGTACACTTTTGTAAAATGAGTCCCTTTATAAAAAAATTAATATCTTATTCATAAATATTAATATATATGAAAAATTATTATTCTATAAATACCTAAGATGCTACATCATTCCCCCATTTTAGAAATTGTGTCCTCGCAATTTTAAAATGTGGACAGGTAACTTCATTGAAAATCACTCATCAGAAAAAATATTCAACAAAAATACCGCTTTAAATGTTTGAATGAGAAATAAAAAGGTTACCTAGGATAACACATACTAGGATTCCATATATAATACCATGTATATGGAAGAAAAACTAACAATCCTATTTTGATAGAGAGTGATAGAAAACTAGATTAGGTAATGGATAACATTATGAAAACCACAAACATGTGATGGGTGTAATGGTCTTTGATTCCCCATTAGGATAAGTAAACATTAAGAAACATTTTTTGAAGGTCATTTTTATAATGTATATGAATTTATAAATGATCTTTACTAAGAACATAAGGAAACATATATAATTTTTAAGTGGAGTTTCATCCATTAATAAATATCTACCACAAACTCATATTTTCTCCAAACAATGAGTATTCAAGATTACTTTCTCACAACTGAAGTTCTAAAATTAACTTATATATTATCACATAATCCAAAAATATGAACCATATATTTATATTTTATTTGGACACTAACCTAAAACCTAAATTTTTATAAAAATATCAAATAATCCCCCTAAAAGAATAATACTTTACAAAAAGAAATAATATAATTAATCTGCAAAATTTAAAAGAACCAAGAATTAAATAAAGGAAATTCAAAATACTATTTTCCATATAATTCTTTGAAATAATAAAAAATAAAAATGAAACCCAAAATTTTGAAGGATTTGATCACAAAGTCTTCAACGATAAATCATAACATTTTTCTCTAAATAACACCGACTACTCCTAATGTATCAATTTTATAAGTAATTAACCTTATCACATATTCTCCATGATATGTTAATCACATCCTTAAATACTCTGAATCTCCATATGTCAACAATAAAAGAATATATTCTTCCAAATAAAAAAATTCAACCATTACTCCTCAAATGAAATCCCATGGTATTCTCTTTTATTTTTGCATATAGTATTCCTCTAAGATTGAATGTATTTAAAGATAACATTTCCCACTTAATCACCAAATAGTTTTTCTAATAATAAGTATATCCATTTTATAAAAAATAAGTTCCCAAAATAAATTTATTCTTGTTCCATAAAATCATTTTATTATAAGTCATACTTCGATTCGCATGGACTTACTGGACACTGTAGGTTGTCACCCATATTACAAGTTGTCCCTTTTATAAATCCCAAAAATAAACCTAACAGTTTTAACCTCAATGGTTGTCTTATACCTCTCATTTTCATCCCAACTCATAATTTCATCGATATCATAATTCATGAAGTCTTATATATATTGATATTTTTTTAAATTTCAGCATAATATGATAAAATAAAACTATTCCTGATGAAATAACATCATATCTTGATCATGGTTTCCACCTAGTTTCATCATCATCTGGTTCACATAGATAGAAGGTCCATGTATTGAAATATTGATTTATAGATCTTTCAAAATCATTTTCATTATTTTTTCAAATACTCTTGTAAAACATGGGTCATATTTGTGTTTGTAGAAAAAATTGTTTTAGAAAATAATCATGTACGACATAAAAATTCAAAGCATATTATAAAAAATGATTTTTATAAAACAGTCGGACTGAGTTTGGGTTTAAACATTCAATAAATAGTCCTTATAAAACACCATAAGTATGTGATGAAATACTATACTTTAAGAGAATATATTAATAGTTTGTGGAAGTTTCTCTTTATTGAGTACCATTTTCAAAATCATAATATGCTTCAAAATCTTGTGAAAAGGTAAAATATTTGAAAATGCCTTGATAATATTTACCTTTCTTCAAAATATGACAATATTGAGAAAATATGTTTTTATTACATATTACCCATGATCTACAATGGGATTGAGGTATAGTGGAGGTGTTTGATAGGTAAAAAAAATGCTTGCATGTGAGTTGTATGATAGAAAAGGTTTCACAATAATCCGAACATGATTTTTTTATCATTATTTCAAGAAAGTCATTTGTAAAAGAATGTTATATGAGATCCTCCTCATTACATTTTTAATATACATTCCTTGTTCTGTAAAATTTATATAATAGGAATTTAACAAAAATAATTTACATATAATGTTACAATATGTATAACTAAAACTCTTAATCCCAAATGTTGTCTAAAACGACCTCTGATAAAATCTATAAGGTCCCATCCATAAATATTACTTGATATTGAGATAATTCAAAAATTGACTTTAATTCACTTTGAGGATCTTTCCCGGTTTATATTTTTATATAATTAGGACATAACTATCACATAACATCTAAAATATTACAAAGTAGACACTTCTACTCTATCTAATTGTTTTTAGAAAATTAAACTGTTAAAATAAAACAAGAATTAATTTCTTGATAAAAATTGTCTCGAATTATTACATTCTCTTACCCATCATTATACTCTATAAAAATTATTTCAATAACATGGGTTGAGCTTAAAATGCACTGTAAGAGATATAAAATAAGGAATAAAAATATTAGTCTTTGAATGTTTAAAACACATAAATACTTTTTCAGAAAATCATACTTTTTACCCATAAAACACAAACTACTTAGCATACATCTTATAATCTTAAGATTACTGTAAAACATCAAATAATTATTTAAAAATAATGGTAACTTGTGGAATACATATTATTTTAACATTTTAGCTTTCATAGATACATAGGGAGTAATGTTCATTGTTACATTTTCAATACCCATCATATTATAAATTCTAAATCTACCAGAAAAAACATTATCAATTTACCTCTGTCACCTTCCCCAATGAATTGGGGAGCCATCACGGGCCCAACCACCCTCGGATTATCATGAAACCACTAGTACACATAAAAAATTCCCAAAACCATTAAATAACCATAAAACATAAAACCGTATTAAATGTTAAAAAATAAAATTTTTACATTCTCATTCACAATATATCATTTCATTATATTGACATAATCATTAAAATTTAAAAGGAGCATTTAAAACATTTAAAATGAATATTTTTTAATCCAAGTGTTCCATACCACTTTTAAAATTTTAAAAGAAATAAAATTTTAAAACATTAATTTCTATATAAATAAATCCATAATTAAATTTTTAAAACATGGACATTACTGAGAAATATTTAGAAGAATAAATCATTAAAACATTTAAAATTATGTTTTAGTTAAAGATTCCCTTAACATGTGAGAAAATACATGAATAAATATAATTAAATAAAAACATTAATCAAAAATTATAATATCATGGTGATAAAGAGATTAATGATATAATATGTAAAAGGGAAGTATATACACCCTATATATGTGAATTGGTGTGTAACATCCAATAAGTCTCAGTGGAATGTAAATTCAGATGAATTCTATTATGAAGATCATATCATTAGATTAAGGATAATTCAATGAAATTATTTTGTGTCAGAAATATTAAAACAGCAAATATAAGTCGGTATTCAGTGTAAAACAATCGTAGGTCATTTAGACATACTCTTGTTAAAACAAAACAAATGAAATTTATATTTAACTCAATGAAATCAGATTGAGTTAAGATTTACCTTACAATGTTTGAATAAATGACTTAAGAATTTATCAAAGGGGTGATTATGTGTAGAAATAGTATATACACAAAATTTGAGGTTGAAATTAAAACATAGATAAATAAATATAGAATCCGAATATAATCTTTTCCTAATATAATCAACAAAGTATGTGTAAAACCGAATGAGTGAAAATTAAGTTTAGATATTCCCTTAAAAAGATAATTATGTCAATAAAACATATTAATTATACGTATTCACAATAAACAAACATAAATAATTTATAAACACTATATAAGATATCAATCTTGATTTCTCATTTAATCATAGAACAACATAATCAAGAAGTATAAGATCAACCCAATGAATAGAAATTTGGTTCGGATGTTCCCATACCTTTAGACTGACTCATCACATACAATCGTTATGTTATAGAATAACAATCATGGGTTAATTTATACATTATTGAGAACCTTTTTCATGTTTATTATTCCTTTTATATAACATATTACCATGTTATAAAAATTATACAATTATTTATGTTCATATCTAACATTTCGTCGATATTGTGTACATGAGTTGAAAATGAATTTGTTTTCATGTAAATTGTACATGTAGTCAAAAGTACCTCATCTACAGAATATTATTCATAATTTAAATATCATATATATCCAATATATATGTATTAATTATGTCCATAATATTTGGAGATAATAATTGAAATTCACCATTCGTGGAGACGGTAGGTCGTACGTACGCATGAACGCTACTTTCATTTCATTGTCAAATTAATGGAATGAAAAATAAATGACACATATGTATATTTTAATTATAGTATCATATCTATGTTATATATTTTACTAATTTTCATTTAAATTATCTTTGATATGTCCCATGTATGGAATGAATGATTCATATCACATTGAACGAGAGGTAGTCCACACTTCCTCAAATGAAATTATCATCTTTACACATTATGGAAATCATACATGTATGATGTAAATAAAAATTATAAAAGAATAATTGAAATATAAATATAATATATATCATATATAAATACAGTGTCATCATAATGGCCACCATTATAGGGGGTAGAGGATAATTGAACAATAATCATTTCATGAGGCAGTAGTTCATTGTACACAGAAACACTGTGGTCATATCCATTAGATGGAGGTGTGTTTGTTTCTATTTCAAATACTTATCATAAAAATATCCTAGTATATTGAGGATATTGGGGTTGTTATTTGATAAAATAATAAGAATATCATAGGTAGTGGTGAAGGAAAATAAATGAAAAAGACCTTAATAGAAGAACATACCTCTAAATCGGGTAACTTCATTTGATTTGAGTAAAAAGATTTCTTGAATTTCCTTATGCCAAAGGTAAGGATTCTAGGAAGAAGGTATGGATATTGGGAGCTTATTTGATAACAATTTTGATGATCCAAAGGATTGAGAGGTGTGAGTATGTGGGTAGAGGTGGTGGCCATTTATAAAAAGGATGGTGACTTTAGGAAACTCTTGAAATATTATTTTATTATAAATTTAATTTCATTTAAAAAATTATCAAAACAAATTTAATTCTAATATAATATGATTTCGGTTCGAATACCCTTCATCAAATAATTTTTAGACATGTTTTTAATATTTTTTACCATTTTTAATCTTATTGTGATATCATGTTATTTAAAAATTATGGGTTAATGTAATTACCATATAATGTTAAAAGACCTAAAAAGTAATTTATGAAATATTTTGACTTATCTTAGCCATTTAGACAAATCATAGATTTTTATAAATTTAATATAATTTAATATACAATTTTATATTTTCAGTTAATAATTAATTTAATTTTGGACAATATTAAAACTTTTCTTTTTTTAAAAAATTCATAACAACTTGATTTATTCAAAACAAAATTGAATAAATCATACAATTTCATATTCATCTAGAAAATTTATAGATGACATTAATAATGTCAAATAGTATTTATGTTAATATTTATATTATCATTTATTTTAATACATTATTAATGAAGTAATCAGTGCAACATCATTATTTTATAATCAAAATTATTTATCTAATGTATAAAAATCCTAAAAGAATATTAAGATGTAGGAAATATTTTTATATTTGTAATGACTATTTATATTATAATATATCAGTTATATAATCCTATATTAATTGTTTTTAGTAAAATATTCATGATTATGTTATATTTCACTTTACATTAAATTAATTGTTATAATATGTCATTATCACACCCAAGTGGCTCCACGGGGTCCCAAAATCAACCCAAGGATGAGCATGGTCGGTAATATCTCATAAAATTGTATTAGGATATTTGTTAGAGTAGTTTTAATATTATTATAATATTAATTTTTAACTCTTATTTATAAGATTTATACTTTATCCATGGTAAATAATATAATTACTGAATTTACAATTCATAATTCCCAAAAATTAAAGGTAAATATTTACACATTTTAAACCTTATGATTGAAAATAAGGAATACATTTTCCATATTCAAAGCACTGAATTGGAAAGTTTTAATTTAAAATTAATTCTCCCTGTCAAAAAAGAAATACGGGTTTTTAGAAAGCAATAACTATCAAATGAATTACACTTGTTTATGTCCAATTTAAACGGTAAATTACATAAAATGACCAAATTTGGATTAAATAAAAAACATAACATTACACTTTAAATCTAATTAAAAGAACCATTGAACTATATAAATAAATTATATTAAAAGGCATTTATGAATTAAAAAGTATTACTTTTAACTATTCATTAAAATATTAATTTCATTAGAAAAATACCAAAATTTCAACAAAAGTAAATATTGATGTTCTGATTCATAATAAGAAGTTTATTTTGTCAAATAAAACATATAAATGTGATAAAAACTACATTTAAAAATGGTTTTCCATCAATTTGTGGTAAAATAGCCTTTTAAAAATATTATAGTATTTTTTATTATAATTGGATTCATTCCCATTTTAAGCCTATACATTTGTTGGATAAATATAAAAATATTTAACAAACATGTCTAATAATATTTTTGATAGTTCTATTCGTTCCTTATAATATAACATCTAGGAATTAACTAGTATTTAAAATAATAATAGTATTATTATATAATTTTTTAGTATAACTCAATGTTTTGTGAAATGTAATATTTATGGGAAACTCATTATTGTGTTTTGAGCCCACTATTGAACAAAGAGTTCCTTTAAAATAAAAGTAATATCTTATTAATAAATATTAATAGATAAGAAAAATTATTACTCTATAAATACCTAGTATGATACATCATTCCCCCCTTTTTGAAATTGAATCCCAGTAATTTTCAAAGATGGATCGGAAACTTCATTGAAAATACCACATCTGAAAAAGAGTCAATAAAGAAACAACTTTAAAATACTTAAAGGGAAGTATACAAGTCACTCGATATAACACATACTAGAATTCCATATAGAATAAAATGGATATTTATGAAAAAATCAACATCTTGTTCTAATGGAGAGTGATAGAAAACATGACCAGGGGAAGGTTATGAATCTTAAAACCAAAAAAAATTCTGATTGGTTAAACAGTCTTTGAGTCCCATATACGAAAAGTAAACACATAACATTTTTTAAGGTCCTTATCATAAAGTATATGAATTTATTAGTTATATTGACTATGAACAAAAGTAAACATACTTACTTGTCAAGTAAATTTTCAATCATTAATAAATATCTACCAAAAAACCATATTTTCTACAAAAAATGTGTATTCAAGATGCCTTTCTCACAGATGATGCTCTAGAATAAACTTCTATAGAATCACATAATCCACAAAATATAAACCATATATTTCCCTTATCTTTATAAAATAACCCAAATCCAAAATGGTTATAAAACTACTAGATAATCCCCCAAACTGAATAAACCTTTATAAAATGAAATACTACTCTTAATCTCCAAAATTCAACAGAAATACTGAAAATTGAACAAAGACTAACATATAAACAATTTTCCTAAAAATTATTCAAAATAATGCAAAATAAAATTGAAATCCAATATTTGGAAGGATTTGATCTCAAATTCTTCCACAATAAATCTTAACATTTACCTCTAAATAACATCAGCTACTACTAAAGTCTCATATTTAAAAGTAAACAACCTAATCACATACTCTCCATGATAGATTAATCAACTCCTTAAATAATATAAATCTCCATATTTTTATAATAAAAACATTGATTTTCCAAAAATAAAATTCATCCATTACTCATCAAATGAAACCCCTTAGTATTCTATTTTTTTGGAATATAGTGTTCTAAAAATAATGAATGTATTCAAAAATAACATTTATCACTTAATCACTAAATCATTTTCCTTTACTAAGGATATAAGGCCCCATCCTTAAACCTTACTTAATCTTGAGTTATTACAAGATTACATATTGAGGATCTTTTCGGGTTTAGAGTTTTAGAGAATTAGATCATAAAACTTGCATTACATTCCACATATAAACAAAGTGGTTACATAAAGATAGTATTCTTCATTTCCATCAATGGAAACATATTTAAAATAAAACATGGATTATTTCTTTGAACTTCCTTGACACTATCATCATATCATGTACCTTTCCCTTGACCTATGAAAAACATTTCAAAAAACATGGGATGAGCATAAAAAGCTCAGTAAGGGATATAAAAATATGGAAAGGAGACATGGGTACATATATACATAAGAATGAGATCATACTTTACCCATAAAACATAATCACTTTAACATACCTCATCAAATCACGAATAAATCATAGAAATCATAAGACATAAAGGTAACTTGAGGCATTCATAACATTCTTACGTAGGGAGTAACCCTCTTGGTTATGTTTGGAATACCCATCACAGTATATTCCCTAAAATCACTTCGTAGAAACCTTAACATTTCACTCCTTCGCATTACCCAATGCATTGGAGAGCTATATCGGGCTCACACGCCCTTAGTTTATCACGGAACCACCCGTCTTCATAATAATTCCCAAGAACCTCAACATAATTGTATCACATAAAACATGCATAAAGGAAACATAACATTTCCACCTTTCAATCACAAGATATCAATACAACACATTGATATAAAAACATTATGGAATCCATTTTCAATAACAAAATAAAAGAAAATTAAAACATGGTATTTATTTTTCTTTTAAAAAGAAGGTATGGCTTGTAGAGGAAGCTGAAACTCAAATAACAGTCACGGCGGCAGAGAAGTCGTTGTCGCCGCATACGTACGACAAAAACATTCCCTTTTGTCATTTAGTAAACTCTTCGTATAAAAAATATTCCTTTTGAATAAACGTAAAAGTCATAGGGGTTTATACACCGTATAAGAGAAGGTTGTGTATAAAACAAAATATGCCTCAATGAAAGGAGATTGAGACGAAGTCCCATACCTCGGGTCCGACTTGACTCGGTCGTTCTTTAATCTCCTGAATAATAAACTTGAGTTAATTTCTACTTGTTTAAGAACCCTTTTCAAGTTTATTATTCCTTTTATATCACTTATTTCCATGTCATGAACACTATGTAATTATTTAAGTTAATAACGGTCGTTTTAACGATCATTGGTACTTGAGTCAAAAATAATCCCTTTATAATTAAAATTTTTTCATGTATCCATTATATCCAGAATGGTATTCATGATGTAGATATCATATATGTCATATATATCCAGTACATTCATTCATTTATAATATTACATAATCATTTAGAGGTAAGAAATGAAATGCACCGTTCATGGAGACGGTAAGTCGTACGTACGCATGAACGCTACTTTCATTTTTATTTCATATTTTATAGAATGGAATCATAATGATATAAATGTATATTATAATTCCAGTATAATATCATAAATAATATCATATTTCCATCCTTTTTACGTCCCACATATGGTATTTAACTAATCAATTCACTTTGAGGGGGCGGTAGTCCGCACTTCCTTAAATGAAGATATCGCGTTTACCCATAATGGAAACCATAAAGTTATTCCCAAAATTAAAAATACAGAAGCTTAAGGAAAACATAAACATATTATATATCATACATAAATATAGTGACATCTTAATGGCCACCTTTGAAGGTGTTAAAAGAATGTTGAACAATCATCGTTTCGGGAGGCATAAATTCACCATCCACGGAAACAGTATGTTCGTTAACCATTAGATGTAGGTGTGTGTAAGTGTAGCTCAAAAACTTATTATAAAATAATCCTAGTATATTGATTATACTGGATTTGTTACAAAAGAAAATAATAAAAAAATTAGGGGGTTGGAGAAGCAAAATAAAACAAAAGAACTCAAAAGAAGACATTACCTTAAAATCGGGTAACTCCCTTTGGTTTGAGCTCAAAGGCTTCCTTGGGAAGACTTATGCCCAAATTGAGGCTTCAAGGAGTAAGAGAGGGAAGTGGAGAGACAAAATGGTCAGGTTTTGGCCGAGCCAAAGGCTTTGTAAGTGTGGGTAATGAGGTAGAGGTGGGGGCCTTTTATAAGAGGAGTGGAGGGGCACTCTTGGAAAGTAAAGATAAGTTACTTTATTTTAAAATGGTATTCAGATTTAAGAGGTCCCACATTGATGTATTTCTAGGATAAGGTGATAAGGGTTCTAAATCCACTCATCCAATAGGTTTTGGACATGTGTAGGTCTTATATTTTACATTATCTTTCCATTTTATTTAAATCGTTAAATAATGAGGTCATCGCTGCATCATCATGATGTCATAAATAATTTAATTTATTTAATGTATAAAAATTATAAAAAAATACTATGATGTAGGAAATATTTTTATCTTTCTAATGAATATTTATAGTCAAAAATCTAACTTTTATAACCCCATTTAAAAATTGTTTTAGTAAAACACCTTATGTGTGTGTCATTTTTACTTTAACATTTAATAAAAAGTTATTTATGTCATTTCCCAACCAAAGTGGCTCCATGGGGTCCCCAAGTTGACCCATGTCTTGTCTTGGTCGGCCATGACACAACCAATGAGGGTAGGAAATGTGTCAAGCTCACCTCATTTTATAAAAGCATTATTTTTACCTTAAACTACACTAATTACCTTTAATCGCGATTAAAAACTTAATAAGTTACTATTCACCAAAAACTTATTATAATCTCATTGAACAACATTTTACTTCTTAATGAAAAATATGTATGTCGGATTTTTTGAAATTCAAAAAACAAAGATGGAAAAATTTCATTTAAACGAAAAATCAGTTTTTATAAGTACCACTTAGTGGTTTCACTATTCATCAAAAATTGAAGTTTTTCAGAAAATTACCAAAAATTCACCCTAAGCTATATTTGATACTCCAAATTCAAAAATGAAGTCTATTTTACAAAATTCAAAACATAAAAGTCACATTAATTAATTTAATAATTAATTCCCGCTGTCATGACAAATAGCGTGCTTTTATGAAACAATAAGTATCAAAAGATTGACACCAGTTTAAGTCCAATTTCAATGTGAAATTGATTACAATGACCACCAATGGATTAAATGGTAAAAATATATTCTAATTTCACTTCAAAACCAATTCAAAATATAATCTAATAATATAAACAAATTATATTAAAAAGCAGTTTTGATGTAAAATGCAGTATTTTTCACTATTCATTAAAAAATGAACATTGTCTGAAAAATACCAAAAATTCACACAAAGTAAATTTTGATGTCCCAATCATAAAGAATAAGTTTATTTTGACAAACATAGCTTATAAAATTGTCAAAAGATACATTTAATAATGGTTTTCCATCAAAAGGCAGTAAAATAATCTTTTAAAAAATATTAGTGTATTACATGCTTAAGATTGGATTTGTTTTCATTTTAAGCTTCTAAAACACTATCTAATTCATTAATAGACATAAATAAAAATATCTATTACTCATTACTTACTTGGGATGTTACATCCTTCCCCCCCCCCCTTAGAAAATTGCATCCCCGCAATTTATTTACTTATCAAATAAATGGGGGTACTTATCCCTTATTGCATTTTCAGATTCCCATGTTGCCTCTTCCATCATGTGGTTTTTCCACAAAACCTTTACTTGATTAATCACCTTATTTCGTAACACTTGCTCCCTGTGGTCAAGAATATGGACTGGTTGTACCTCATAAGATAGGTTCTCTTCCAGCTGAACTACCTCTGGACTCAAAACATGAGATGGATCTGAATATACTTTCTCAACATCGAAACATGAAAAACATTGTGTACCTGAGATAAACTCGGAGGTAAAGCCACCCGGTATGCAACTGATCCAAATCTCTCCAGAATTTCATATGGACCAATGAACCTTGGACTCAACTTTCCTTTCTTACCAAATAGCATCACACTTTTCCATGGTGATACTTTGAGAAAAACATGATCACCTACCTCGAAAGATAGATCCTTCCTCCGGTTATCCGCATAACTCTTCTGCCTGCTCTGAGCTGTTCTCATGTGATTCTGAATTAGCTGAACTTTTTCTGCCATCTCTTCTACCAATTCTGGTCCCATCAACTTCCTTTCACCCACTTCATCCCAGAAATCTGGAGTTCGACACCGCTTCCCATATAATGCCTGAAATGGTGCCATCTGTATACTGGAATGAAAACTATTATTATATTAAAATTCAACCAAAGAAAGATGTTGGTCCCAACTTCCCTGATAATCCATAGAACAAGCTCATAGCATATCCTCCAATGTCTGAATTGTTCGTTCTGACTGCCCATCTGATTGAGGATGAAAAGTTGTACTAAAATTTAATTCAGTACCCAACGACTTCTGAAGGCCTTTCCAAAAGTTAGAAGTGAACTTGGGATCACAATCAGATACAATGGAGAGGGGAACTCCATGAAACATGACTATCTCCTTAAGATACAAACGGTAAAGTTGATCTAGAGAGAATGTATCTCGAATAGGAAGGAAATGAGCAGATTTTGTCAAATGATCAACAATAACCCAGATTGCATTATTACCTCGAGATGTCTTTGGTAATCCCACAACAAAGTCCATGGATATATTCTCCCATTTCCACTCTGGCACTGGTAAAGGCTGAAGCATCCCTTTCGGTAACTGCCTCTCTGCTTTAACCTGTTGACAATTCAAACACTTCATAGTAAAATCAGCAATATCTCTTTTCATTCCATCCCACCAGTAATACTCTCGAAGATCTCTGTACATTTTAGTACTACCAGGATGAACTGAAAATGGAGAACTATGAGCTTCAGATAACAACTCTCTCTTCAACTGTGAATCACAAGGCACACACAATCTCTTACCAAATCTCAAACGAAATCATTATCAATGTTGAATTCAGGCAACATAACTTTTTGAACCAGCTCTACCTTTTTCTGCAACTCACTGTCTTGCTTCTGTGCTTGCTTGATTCTGTCTGATAGAGATGATCTCACTGATACCTAAAACAAAACAGAAGAACTTCCTACACCAACAACTTCTATGCCAAATTTCATCAAATCCTTAACCAAAGGATCATGTTCCAAACGCAACATTGCTAATGAAGCATTACTTTTTCGACTCAAGGCATCAGCCACTTTATTTTCTTTTCCTGGATGGTAGTGAATCATAAAATCATAATCCTTGATTAATTCTAGCCATCTCCTTTGTCTCATGTTCAATTATTTCTGAGTGAATATATACTTTAAACTTTTGTGATCGGTATATATTTCACACTTTACTCCATACAAATGATGCCTCCAAATTTTTAAAGCAAAAACAACAACATCTAATTCCAAATCATGTGTAGGGTAATTTACCTCATGAGTTTTCAAATATCATGAAGCATAAGCAATTACCTGATCATTTTGCATTAGGACACAACCAAGTCCTTTCAATGAAGCATCACTATATATAACAAACTCACCATTCCTGGAAGGTGGTGCCAAAACTGGAGCATTCACCAATCTTCTTTTTAATTCCTGAAAACAATCATCACATTATTTTGTCGAGATAAACATAACACCCTTCTGAGTTAGATTAGTCATTGGACTATATAACTGTGAAAAATTTCTCACAAACCTTCGGTAATAGCCTGCCAAACCAAGGAAGCTACGAATCTCGGTTACATTTGTGGGTCTTGGCCATTCTTCCACAACTCTTGTTTTTGCAGGATCAACAGTTATTCCATCTTTAGAAACAATATTACCAAGGAAATAAATTTGTTTCAACCAAAACTCACACTTTCTTAATTTTCCATACAGTTTCTTTCCTTTTAAAGTTTGCAAGATAACCCTTAAGTGTCTTTCATGCACTTCTTTACTTTTAGAAAACACCAAAATATCATCAATGAAAACCACCACTTATCACCTGATTCAAATGAGCCATCACTGCAGTAAACTATTCAATTTTGATTCTAACCATCTCAGTATGCTGATTTGGAAGGTCATTTCCTTCTGCATGCCTTTATAGCACTTCTTCCCTATTTCCTCTACGGAAAACCATTCTGAACAAACATGTCTTAGATGAAGCAACATGGTAATCTTCAAATGCTATATCATTTAAAATATATATATAGATATATATATTTGGATAATCATTTAATATAATTCTAACTCATAAATTTATCTAAACCGACCTCTGATACCAACTATAAGGACCCAGCCTTAATCCTTACTTAATCTTGAGTTATTACAAGATTACACATTGAGGATCTTTTCGGGTTTAGAGTTTTAGAGAATTAGATCATAAAACTTGCATTACATTCCACATATAAACAAAGTGGTTACATAAAGATAGTATTCTTCATTCCCATCAATGGAAACATATTTAAAATAAAACATGGATTATTTCTTGACACTTCCTTGACACTATCATCATATCATGTACCTTTCCCTTGACCTGTGAAAAACATTTCAAAAAACTTGGGATGAGCATAAAAAGCTCAGTAAGGGATATAAAAATATGGAAAGGAGACATGGGTACATATATACATAAGAATGAGATCATACATTACCCATAAAACATAATCACTTTAACATACCTCATAAAATCATGAATAAATCATAGAAATCATAATACATAAAGGTAACTTGAGGCATTCATAACATTCTTACGTAGGGAGTAACCCTCTTGGTTACGTTTGGAATACCCATCACAGTATATTCCCTAAAATCTCTTCGGAGAAACCTTAACGTTTCACTCCTTCGCGTTACCCAATGCATTGGAGAGCTATATCAGGCTCACCTGCCCTTATTTTATCACGGAACCACCCGTCTTCATAATAATGCCCAAGAACCTCAACATAATCGTATCACATAAAACATGCATAAAGGAAACATAACATTTACACCTTTCAATCACAAGATATCAATACAACACATTTATATAAAAACATTATGAAATCCATTTTCAATACCAAAATAAAAGAAAATTAAAACATGGTATTTATTTTTCTTTAAAAAAGAAGGTATGGCTTGTAGAGGAAGCCGAAACTCAAATAACGGTCATGGCGACGGAGAAGTCGTTGTCGCCGCATACGTACGACAAAAACATTCCCTTTTGTCGTTTAGTAAACGCTTCGTATAAAAAAGATTCCTTTTGAATAAACGTAAAAGTCAAAGGGGTTTATACACCGTATAAGAGAAGGTTGTGTATAAAACAAAATATGCCTCAATGAAAGGAGACTGAGACGAAGTCTCATACCTCGGGTTTGACTTGACTCGGTCGTTCTTTAATCTCCTGAATAATAAACTTGAGTTAATTTATACTTGTTTAAGAACCTTTTTCAAGTTCATTATTCCTTTTATATCACTTATTTCCATGTCATGAACACTAGGTAATTATTTAAGTTAATAACGGTCGTTTTAACGATCATTGGTACTTGAGTCAAAAATAAGCCCTTTATAATTACAAGTTGTTCATGTATCCATTATATCCAGAATGGTATTCATGATGTTGATATCATATATGTCATATATATCCAGTACATGCATTCATTTATAATATTACATAATCATTTAGAGGTAAGAAATTAAATGCACCGTTCATGGAGACGGTAAGCCGTACGTACGCATGAACGCTACTTTCATTTCTATTTCGTATTTTATAGAATGGAATCATAATGATATAAAGGTATATTATAATTCCAGTATAATATCATACATAACATCATAGTTCCATCCTTTATACGTCCCACATATGGTATTTAACGAATCAAATCACTTTGAGGGGGCGGTAGTCCGCACTTCCTTAAATGAAGATATCGCGTTTACCCATAATGGAAACCATAAAGTTATGCCCAAAATGAAAAATACAGAAGCTTAAGTAAAACATAAACATATTATATATCATATATAAATATAGTGACATCTTAATGTCCACCTTTGAAGGTGTTAAAATAATGTTGAACAATCATCGTTTCGGGAGGCATAAATTCACCATCCACGGAAACAGTATGTTCGTTAACCATTAGATGTAGGTGTGTGTAAGTGTAGCTCAAATACTTATTATAAAAACATCCTAGTATATTGAGGATACTGGATTTGTTACAAAAGAAAAGAATAAAAAGATTTTAGGGGGTTGGAGAAGCAAAACAAAACAAAAGGACTCAAAAGAAGACATTACCTTAAAATCGGGTAACTCCCTTTGGTTTGAGATCAAAGGCTTCCTTGGGAAGACTTCTGCCCAAAGTGAGGCTTCAAGGAGTCATATAGGGAAGTTTAGAGACAAAATGGTCAGGGGTTGGCCGAGAAAAAGGCTTTTTA
Organism: Viscum album; assembly: GCA_963277665.1. NCBI lineage: Eukaryota > Viridiplantae > Streptophyta > Magnoliopsida > Santalales > Viscaceae > Viscum > Viscum album. Next base: position 1,291,837,500 of record OY728120.1, on the reverse strand, counting down.
AGTGTGGGTAAGGAGGTAGAGGTGGGGGCCTTTTATAAGAGGAGAGGAGGGGCACTCTTGGAAAGTAAAGATAAGTTACTTTATTTAAAATGATATTCGGATTTAAGAGGTCCCACATTGATGTATTTCGAGGATAAGGTGATAAGGGTTCTAAATACACTCATCCAATAGGTTTTGGACATGTGTAGGTCTTAGATTTTACATTATCTTTCCATTTTATTTAAATCGTTAAATAATGAGGTCATCACTGCATCATCATGATGTCATAAATAATTTAATTTATTTAATGTCTAAAAATTATAAAAAAACTACTATGATGTAGGAAATCCTTTTAGATTTCTAATGAATATTTATAGTCAAAAATCTGACTTGTATAACCCCATGTAAAAAAATTTTTTAGTAAAACACCTTATGTGTGTGTCATTTTTACTTTAACATTTAATAAAAAGTTATTTATGTCATTTCCCAACCAAAGTGGCTCCATGGGGTCCCCAAGTTGACCCATGGCTTGTCTTGTTCATCCATGATACAACCAATGAGTGTAGGACATGTGTCAAGCTCACCTCATTTTATAAAAGCATTATTTTTACCTTAAACTACACTAATTACCTTTAATCGCGATTAAAAACTTAATAAGTTACTATTCAACAAAAAATTATTATAATCTCATTGAACCACATTTTACTTATTAATGACAACTATGTATGTCGGATTTTTGAAATTCAAAACACAAAGATGGCAAAATTTCATTTAAACAAAAAATCAGTTTTTATAAGTACAACTTAGTGGTTTCACTATTCATCAAAAATTGAAGTTTTTCAGAAAATTACCAAAAATTCACCCTAAGCTATATTTGATACTTCGAATTAAAAAATGAAGTCTATTTTACAAAATTAAAAACATATAAGTCACATTAATTAATTTAATAATTAATTCCCGTTGTCATGACAAATAGCGTGTTTTTATGAAACAATAAGTATCAAAAGATTAACACCAGTTTAAGTCCAATTTCAAAGTGAAATTGATTCCAATGACCACCATTGGATTAAACGGTAAAAATATATTCTAATTTAACTTCAAAACAAATTCAAAAGATAATCTAATCATATAAACAAATTAGATTAAAAAGCAGTTTTGATGTAAAATGCAGTATTTTTCACTATTCATTAAAAAATGAACATTGTTTGAAAAATACCAAAAATTCACAAAAAGTAAATTTTGATGTCCCAATAATAAAGAATAAGTTTATTTTGACAAACATAGCTTATAAAATTTTCAAAAGATAGATTTAATAATGGTTTGCCATCAAAAGGCAGTAAAACAATCTTTTAAAAAATATTAGTGTATTCCATGCTTAAGATTGGATTTATTTTCATTTTAAGCTTCTAAAACACTATCTAATTCATTAATAGACATAGATAAAAATATCTATTACTCATTTCATACTTGGGATGTTACAAAGGATATCCATTTGATAATAAATAACTTCTCTATATCAACTTAATCTTGATCTTTAAAATCATTTAATTATATGTCATTTTTAGATTCCCACGCCCTTACCTGACCCGACGGGTTGTCACCCATCTTGCTGGTTGTCATCCATCTTGTGGGTTGTCCCTTTTATAAAACACAAAAATAACACTAACATCATTTAACATCAATGGTTTTTTTTTACCTCAATTTCATCCCAAATCATAATGACCTCAACATCATAATTAATTAAGTCTTATGTATATTTATATTAGTTTATTTCACTTTTATATGATAAAATAAAATTGTTCCCAAAGAAAGAAAATCATACCCTGACCATGGTTTCCACCTTGTTTCATCATAATCTGGTTCACGTAGATATAAGGTCCTTGTATTTCAATACTGATTTATATATCTTTCAAAATAATTTACATATATTATCAAAATACACCTTGTACAACATGGGTCATATGGGTGATCAAAGAAAAATAGTTTCATAAAATAATCATGATTGACATATTAATTCAAAACATCTTATAAAACATTTTTTACATAAAACAGTCATCCTGAGTATGAGTCGAAACATTCTATAAGTGGTCATTTTAATATACCATAATTATGTTTTGGAATAAAATATTTTAAATGAAAATATAAATAGGTTGTGCAGGGGTATCCTTATTTAGAAACTTTTTCAAAATAATAATATTCTTCAATATCTTTTGATAATGTAAAATATTTCAAAATTCCTTGATAATATATATTGTTCTTGAAAATATGAGAATATTGAGAAAATATTATTTGATTAAATACAAACCATGGTTCATGATTTTATTGAGGTATAGTAGAGATGTTTTATATCTCAAAAAACAGATTCCACGTGAGTTGTATGATATTAAATTTTTCACAATCATTTGAACATTACTTTGTAATATTTATTGCAAGCATGTATTTTGGAATATATAAAAATATTGTTTGAGATCCTCCTCCTTCCATTTATAATCTACTACCCATGATATAAAAAATTAATATGATAAGGTTTTACCAAAAATAATTGTTATTGAATATTACCATATGTTTAACAAAAACTCATAATCCCCAATGTAATCTAAACAAACCTTTAATAAAAACTATAAGGCATCAGCCTTATACAATACTTAATCTTGAGATAAGTCAAAAATTGACTATAATTCACATTTAAGATCATTTAATATTTTGAGTTTTAGAGAATTAGTCCACAACTATAGCATAACATCTCAAATATTACAATGTAGACACTATTACTCTAGCTAATTCTTTTACAAAATGAAATTGTTTTAATAAAAAAAGAATTATTTTCTAGATAAAAATATTCTTGAATTCTTATTTTCTCTTACTCTTCCTTATACCCTATGAAAAAACATTTAAAAAATTTTGATTGATCATAAAAATCATAGTAAGGTATATAAAATAAGGAATTAGACCATTATTCCAAGAATAATTAAAACCCATGAAAAGATTTTTAACAAAATTGTATTTTTTTTCCATAAATCATAAACTAATTAGCTTAATTATTGCAATCATATGATTACTAAAAAAACATGTTATAAATCATCAAACATAAAGATAACTTTTGGAATCCATATCATGTTAACATTTTAGATTTCATATCTACATAGGGAGTATCCTTCATGGTTACATTTAGAATACCCATCATAGTATATTCAATAATTATCTTATGAAAACTGCATCGTTTATCTCTGTCACCTTACCCAATGCATTGGAGAGATATCTTGGGATCACCCAACCTTATTTTTTCCAAGAACCATCTGTATACATAAAAAAATCCCATGAACCATAAAATAAAAAATATATCATAAAACCAATATAGTGTAAAAATTACATTTCCACATTTTCATTCAAAAGAAATCATTTAAATATATTGACATAATCAACCCAATTTTATAGGCATATTTAAAAAATTGAAAAATAATATTTTTAAATCAAAATATCCCATACCACTTTGAAACCTTTAATGGAAATAAAATTTTTAAATTTTAATGTACGTATAAATAAATCCTTAAAACCATTTTGAAAATGTGGACATTAATGAGAAATATTTTAAAGAATAAATCATTTAATCATTCAAAATGATGATTTTGTTAAAGAGTCTCGTGCCCCTTGAGAAAATACATGAATAAAAGTAATTAGATAATAACATTTTTCAAAACATATAATATCATGAGGATAAAGTGATTCACGATATAATATTTCAAAGCACAGTATATACACCATATAAAATTGAATATGCGTATAACGTCAAATAAGCCTTAATGGAATGTAATTTGATACGAAATATCTTACAAAGATCTTATTATTGGTTTAAGGATAAATCAATAAAACAATTATGTGTGAAAAAAATAAATTAATCCAATATAAGTGGCTATTCTGTGTAAAACAATTATAGGTAATTCACACATTCTCTTGGAAAAACAAAACCAATGACATGTATATTAACTCAATGAAATGAGATTGGGTTAAGATTTATTTTACAAAGTTCATATAAATTATGTAAGAATTTATAAATGGGGGTGATTATGTGTAGGAAAATTATATGCACAGAATGGGAAGTTTAATTTAAAATATAAATAAATAAATAGTGATTCGACACAAAATCTTTTCAAAATATAATCAATGAATTATTTGTAAAAAACAATAATTGGAAATTGAGTTTAGAAATTCCCTTACAATGATCATTTCATTAATAAAATAGATTGATTATGTGTATTCACTATAAATACACTTAAATAAATTATAAATACTAGATAATATATTGAAATAAATTTCTGACATAATCATATAATGACATAATCAAGTAGTAGAAGATCAAACCCATTATTATAAATTATGTTAAGAAGTTCCCTGACCTTGAGTCTGACTCATCACGTATAATAATTGTGTTCTGGAATAATAAACATAGGTTAATTTATAATTGTATAAGAACCTATTTCATGTTTATTATTCCTTTTATATCACTTATTTCCTTGTTATAAAAATTATATAATTATTTATGTTCTCATCAGACGTCTTGTCGATATTCGGTAAATGAGTCGAAAATGAATCTGTTTTGATGTTAATTGTCCATGTAGTCAAATTCCCCCTATCTCCATAATATTATTAATGATTTAAATATCTTATATATTGAATATATATTTATCTATTCTGTCCATAATATTTGGAGATAAGAAATAAAATTCACCATTCATGGAGATTGTAGGTTGTACGTACGCATGAATGATACTTTCTTTTCATTGTCATTTTAAAGGAATGAAAACAAAATGAAAAATATGTATATTTTAATTATAGTATAATATATATTTTATATATATTACAGAAGTTCATTTATTTCATACTTAATAGGTTCCATTTATGGTATTAATGAGTCATATCACATTGAGGGGCAGAAGTCCACACTTCCTCAAATGAAATGATCATATTTTCACGTTATGGAAAGAATAAAGGCATTTGTAAATAAAAATTAAAGAATAATATATAAAATATAAATTTAATATATATCATATATAAACAAAACTCCATAATATTGGATTCTATGATAGGTAGTAGGGGAAAATTGAACAATCATCGTTTCGTTCGGCAGTAGTTCAGCATACCCAGAAACAAAATGCTCATATCAATTAGATGGAGGTTTGTGTAAGTGTAGTTCAAATACATCCCATAAAAACATCCTACTATATTTATTTTAATCTTTTGTTTTTTAATAATAGAATAATGAGATCATAGGTATTGGAGAAGGAAAATAAAGGAAAGGAAGTTGAGAGAAGGCGTTACCTATAAATCAGGTGACTTCTTTTGATTTGAGCCAAAAGGAATTTTTCAATTCCCTTCTTCACAAAGTAACAGTTCATGGAGGAAAAGAGGGATATTGGGTGATTATTTTAGATTAATTTGGACAATACAATGGCCTTGAGTGGTTGGAGTATGTGGGTAGAGTTGGTAACCTTTTATAAGAGGGAGGTGGGGAACTTTAGGAATCTCTTGAAATATTATTTTATTACAAATTCTATTTCAATTAAAAAATATCTGATACTCATTTAATTCAAAGATAAGATGATTTTGTTTTGAATAACCATAAGCCAATAATTTTTAGACAATTTAGGCATATTTTTTTATCCTTATCATTTTGTTTCAACCCTTATTTTACCCATTTTAATCATAAAGTGATATTAAGTTATTTACACATTGTGGCTTAATGTATTTACCATATCATGTCAAACGATCGAAAAAAATTAATTTATGAAATATTTGTACTTATAATAACCATTGGGATGAATCTTTTATTTTTAGTAATTTAATATTATATAATAAACTATTTTATATTTTATGTTTTGAATTATGTAAATTTTTGGACATTATTCATACTTGAATTTTTTTTACAAATTCATAAAAACATGTTTTTTTGAAAAAATAAATTGAATTTATAATAAAATTTCATATTACCCTAGAAAATTTGTTGATGTTATTAAATATTTCTAATAATATTTATAATAACATTTATTTTAATCCTTTATTAATGATACAATCACTACATAATCATTATGTCATAATTAAAATTATGTATTTAATGTCTAAAAAATATAAATAAAATATCATGATGTATGGAATAGTTTTAGAATTATAATGACTATTTATAGTGGAATATATTAGTTACATAACCCTATATTAATTTTTTTTGAAACATATACATGTTTATGTTATATTTCCCTTTACTTTAAATTTTTTTATAACATGACATTATCACAAACAAGTGGCTCCATGGGGTCCCAAAATCGACCCAATGTTGAACATGGTCAGACATCTGTCATTACATATGATTTGGAAATGTGTTAATATAATTTAAATATTATTATAATTTTATTTATTACTCTTATTTACAATATTTACCTTTTAACCATGGTAAATAAAATAATTATGGAAGTTACTATTCATAAAGTTTTAAAATAAAAAGGTACCTATTTAAATAATTTGGAACTTTTTGATTCCAACTATGGAATTGATTTTTCCAAATTCAAAACAAATAATTTGAAGTTTTTATTTTAAAATTAATTCCCATCATCAAAACCAGAAATCATATTTTTAATAACTAATAACTATCAAATGATTGACATGTGTTTATTTCAAATTTCAAGCGAAAATTACTTAAAATGACTAAAATTGGATTAAATGATATAAAAATATCAAATTACACTTTAAAACCAATTAATATATAATATAATTATATAAATAAATTTTATGATAGGGTAGTTTTGAATTAAAATGAAATATTTTTCATTATTCATTAAAATATGAATTTCATTAGAAAAATACAAAAATTTCAATCAACGTAAATTTTGATGTTATTATTATAAATAAGATATTTATTTGGTAAAATAGAACATATAAAAATAAAAAAAAATAATATTTAAAAATGGTTTGCCATCAAAAGGTGGCAAAATCACCTTTTAAATTTATTAGAGTATTTCAGGCTTAAAATTGGATTCATTCCCATTTTAAGCCTCCAACATTTAATAGTTAAATTTAAAAACATTTAAAAACATGTGTATTCGTATTTTTTTGTTTTATTCCTTCTCACAAATACAACTATTAGGCGTTAACTAAAATTTTAAATAATAATAGTATTATTATATTATTTTCCAGTATAACTCAAAGTGGGGTGAAACCAATGATTTCTGAGAAACTCATTATTGTGTTTCAAGTATGGTATCGAACAAAGGTTCCCTTTAACAAAAAATTAAGATCTTATTAAAAAATATTAATAAATATTAAAAATTATTATTCTATAAATATCTTGGATGATACATTGATGTACTTAAATAACTAATCATGGTTGATCCATTTCTTATAGGATTTCTATGGAGAAAGTTGTTAAAATACTGTTGTAAATGAAATTTATATTTTGAAGAGATATCACTACTACTATGACATATAATTGTAGTTGTAAGTGTGAATATGTAGACTCTTCTATGTTAGTCCTTAAAATGAACATAGTGACACTCTATGTTTATCATACTAGAATGGTTCTTGAAGTTGTGACCATTTGTTCATATAGTAGAGAATCTATTATTGGAGAGACTATCCAATCAAAATAAGGTTAAAAATTTTATATTGACCCAATAATACCTATTGTGACACTTACTCTTTTTCACTATTTCATATGAGTGTTTGTTTTGAGAATATTGAGAGTGGATCAAAAACATAAAAATTCAAAACCATTGAGTTTAAAAGGAATAATTCTTAAGAGAGGACCACTAATTCACCCTCCTCGTAGTTCTAGTGGATCCTCCCTAGGGAAATGAAATTTTAATGAATTAAAATGGAATCATATACCCTAAAAAACTATTGATTGATTTCAATTATGCCAATACCTAAAATAAAATATTTTCACAGTTTCCAAAATACTTATAGTTATCTTGGATAAATCCATACATTGGATTGTTTTCTTCCCCACTAGAAAAGTTTTGGTTTTTATGACCATGGATTATTATACAAAAAATAATAATCTTTTCAATATGACTTAAACCTATACCCACCTATATTGTCAATAATGTACTAGATATTAGATATCATACTTCATCATCATCTATCCTTAATATTTTAATTAAATTTGGTAAAATTTGAGTAAACATACACAAATTATTATATCCTTTTAAAATAAATTAGTTCCATATTAGAAAATAACAAAATATATTGACTCCTCAAATTATGGATGTGTACAATTATATGGAGAATATAATCAGAGGATAATATTCCCACCATAATGATAAATATGATTCAATTAAAAACATAAGTAATATTACATATTTTGATCATAATAATATATATTCTAATATTGAACAACTTCACCAAATGGTTATGAAATAATGTTTTTCTATCACATAATTCTTTAGTGTTAGATGAGAGTGTTTTTAAATTTTTTAACCAGTCCAAAAAACTAATTTACATAAACATTCTCTTTTATCAAGGATTTATCTCAATGTAATATTGATTTATTATGTTTTTATTATATCTATAATATAATGGTTTATCAATTAAGTACAAAATTGTAAATTCATTACATAAGTAGATAAATTAAATATTATACAATTAAAAAATTAACCATTTTAAATTTCATAATAAAAATTAGTGGTCCAAGATCCATATTCCATTATGTAACAACATATCTTTTGTGGAAACCACATCACAATATCTATATATATTTGGAATTAATCTAATGAAATTATATTTAACTACTGGTTGGTTGAGTGGATAATTATTTTCACAATTATTATATAGATAAACACAATACTTTTCATTAGTTATCCTTCTTTAGGGGCTCCCTTATAACAATATCGCAATAAATATACCAATCAAAAAGGAAAAAAACAGTTATGGTTACCTCATTACTCTCTCTCCACACACAAGATAAGCATGGGGAACCCACTAGTTTGATAATTATGCTCTTGAAATGTGTTTTCAAAAGAAGGAATTAAATAAATTGATTTTGAATACCTGAAAAGGGATTGTGGATATATCTTCATTATTGTGGTATATTTATTTCCACAATCACATAACAATGGAAATTGGTTTATTTAGAGTAATAATTTTTTATGTTCAGCTTTGTTCATTGGGATACTAACCATTCACCTATTTTAGTACATTGAATGTGATTTTCTTAATATAAACATACATATATATATATCATTCAATATATATATTCAGAACATTATATTAGAATGTTTTGAAACTGATCTTCAACAATTTTATCATCTGACAAATTCAATAATTATAAATTAAATATTGATTCAATATTTAAATATATACATATTTATATATATAATGGTGTGAAATATAAAAATGATTCTGTGATTCAAACCCATTTCTGGAACCTAAATATCATATACATATTTGAAAATAATATGTCACAAATCATGGTCAGTGATATAAAAATGTATTTATTTATAAATATATATATATATAAGAAATTTTAATTTCTCATATAAAGAAATAAGAAAATTTTGACTATGGATATGAGGTCCCATCCCACCTATTTTTTCATTTGATCACATATCTCTATTTTTTATTCACTTCCCATCATACCCAATATCCATGAGAAATTTTGTAATTTGGTTATAGGAGACCTATAGCCATGCATAGCCCTACTGAGGGATATACCTCTTTTTTGAACAAGTGTAAAAAAGATTTAATTTCACCATCATATCTCTTGTATTCTCTCAAAATACATAAATGATTTTATTTACTCAGTATGTAAATTGTATTCTTCTATAAAAACCATGTGATCAAATAATTTTTATTTATAACTCATTGTAGAACTTGTGTACTTGTATATGATAATAATGAAAAATATAAAGCTATTCTCATACCAAACATGTAACTACTTATTTTAAATTTTATAAAAACTTTATAAAATATTATATAATTTTCATAGAAATATTATATATCCAAATTAAATGTTATCAAATATAATTTCACATGATTTTAAAAGTAATATTTAAATATATTAATACTGATTTAATATATTTTTCTAATATATCTATTAATTATTTATAAACATTCATTGATTAATTATTTTATAAATAATTTATAAATTAAATAAATGAAAGAAAATATATTTTCCAATAAATTTTAATTTTTCTCAATATTATAAAATTAATTAATAAATTAATTTTGGAAAAAATAAAATATTCATCACATATCATGTTTTATTATATATTGAAATCATGATCTATGATTTAAGAAAAAAATGAAACATTTTTTTATAAAAATAAGAGGGTTTAATGATACCTCCTTACATAATAATATTATTTGTTTAATGACACATAATCCAATGATATGGTTAAAAAAATTCCTTTTTAAGTATAAATTTTTGATATACTGTAATATCACTTTTGTAATGAGAATCTCTATTCTGCAATGTAAATATTCACATCTATACACTATGATAACCAATATTGTATGATATGATATATAAAAAATTGATTATTTAAACTATGTTGGTATATAAGTTATCCTTTATCACATGGATTTACTATGTCACGACTTAATGCATCTAAACCGGGGTTTTTATAGATAAAATAACACTCATTAAATATACGTGAACACAATATAATCCTCATAGCCATGATGACCAAGCAATTTGTAACTTAAATAGTGTATAATGTAAATGATGAACATATACCTTTAACTAAAGTAGAAAAATTCCCTTTTCCATGATAAATTATGTTATATAATTATAATTAAGAAACAACCATTGTAATATTCCTTCTACAGTTTATCTAAAAATGACTGAATCACCTGACTATTTAGTTATACCATCCTCATAACCATATTATGATAGTACCACAGTGGTTATGGATTCTATAGGGATATATTTTCATGAATAATTGGAGAATCAATTTATTGGTCAAATAAAATCATTATTGTTAGAACCTTCCTTATATATCCCTGAAGACGCTATTGGTCCTTCAATGAAACTTAATGTAACAATACATAATGTTTATATAATGACATGTAATTATAATTTGTGTAATAATTTAACTATGCACTTCACATTTATGTTCACATGGTTCTACCATAAATTATATGATGTGAAAAATTACTATACTTTATATTAATTATCATTGAATGATACTTAAATAGTCACTATTTTTATTCTTATCATACCTACATTCTGACCAATCTATATCACATTCTACACTATTATCATTATATATTGTATGACACCACTATAGTAGTAGTGTGATATCCAATGTTTCCCATATAATATACCGAAAGAATATCATATGACATGACCTTAGTTTATTTATATTTCTTCATACAACATATTTATAACAAATAATATGATAAATACAATTTATACATAAAATTTAATCATGGAATTTCCATTTATGCATTAATAATATCATTATATTTGAATTACTGATTAATTATCATATCATAAAATTTCATTACCATCTATTTATTGACTTTATAAAAAAACATTAATCTTCATTATCAATAAAATAAAATAAAATATTTTCATTATATATTTAAATAACTATTTAATAGAAACAATTATGAATTTATATAATAAAATTCAATGATATTACATTCTCCCAAAAAAAATTAAATTGGATCCTCTCAATATTAATTTACAGTCACCTATGAAATATAAGATATGGACTTAATAAAATAATATTGAATACATATGTGTGTTCTATTATGAAATGAACCATTACTTTGAGGATACGATTATGAAACTCATAATTTACCTCAAAATATTTATATATTTAGATTTTTCGTATTCTCATCCATTTTAACTATAATTCATTTATAATATTATAAAATTTTCATTCATAATCCTTTAAGAAATTAATTTTTGTGATTAAATTAAGGAATTTTAGTTAAATTTAGTGTGTCCAGTGTTTGTGATGATTATTTCATTTAAATATTATTAACAAGTCCTATAAAGATGAAAAACAACATCATATGATTTTGTTACCATTGAAACATTTTTTATAGTTGTGAAAATATCACATAAAATCATGTTATATTTTCTATTATCTACTAAATAGTGATTATATGTCACCAATTTAGATAATAACTTATTTAATGAGTTGAATAGGTTCTTTTATTGTTTTGTGGTAAAAGGTAGTAAATATTTTGAGAAGAGGATATGATTATGTATATTTTATGTTGTTTATAATAAATAAACCATATTCTAAGTTATTTATATGTTAATTCCTTTTGAAATGTCTATTGTTTATATATATCATGTTTGGAGTTATTGATGTAAGATGAATTTAAGGAGAAATAAATATAATTCATTTTATGTTCCTTGATTCCATTCTTGGACTACGTTGCTACAATTTGAAATATTCTGAATCAATGGTTTCCCTATTTTGGATGAGGATGGTTTTGAATTTAATAAAACTATAACATTTGATCACTACACTTCTTAGTGAAGTTTCTCACCATATAGAATCAATTGGGGAATTTTGGTTTCTCTAAATTTTTGAAATCATCCATACCTTAACCCTTATAATCTATCATTGTCAATAATATAAAATATATACCACACCATATTTATAAAGAATGTTGTTGATTGGTGTCAATTAGATTAGAGTGGATTTAGTGTTTTGGTTACCACCATGTCATAATGTGTAGACCATGCCATGATGCTCAGTTAGAAAAAATGGGATGGTTCTGTAGATTTGGAATCCTCCACACTATATCCCTTTACCCATGTAAAAGTTAAGCATTAATGTTATGTGGAAACCACTAAATATAGAACAGATACCCCATAGTCCCTTTATATTGACTATTGAAGTTAATTCTAGATGTTTTTTGAGGTTTCCGAATGAATTATCAAAATCTGATTATTGTGGTCATTATTCTAGTTTATAATTGCAAGAAATTAATGATAAGAAGATGAGGATATTTTGAATTATGATCCAAAGAATGAGTTTGACCGTTGAGTGTAGAGATGTTGGTGATTGGAATTTGAATTTGAATATAAAAATTAAACTAAAGTGAAATTTTGAAAAATTTGGATAGTGTAAGAATAATTACATTAGAAAAAAATTTGGAAAATGAGAACATAAAGAAGAGAATAATAAGTTGTATTAACTCTGTATACTGTAAAGTATTTAAAATATCCATCATGTATTTACTCATGTTGAAAAAGTATAGGAGAATCACAACAGTAATAATTAATATTTATTTTTGGAATACTTTCTTTTTACTGATATCATACAGTATTTGATTTTTTCATCTGGGTACGCACTATCATAGTTGGGATACATGATGCAGCTTTAATTCTTAGATGATCCTTAATCCTTATACCTATATATTGAAAATAGTTTTTCATGTTATCTAGTTAGAATATCATTCATGTCATGTACTAGCCTTATCATATTGAGATGTGAACATTGTAAATCTGCATTTCAGTTCTTGTGTGTCTGTGTGTTTTGAGCATTTATTTACATTATCATTAACCAATAATTATTATTATTTCACCAATAAAAGGTAAAATAAGTATAATCACTGATTCATCACTCTCATTGAAATTACTTAATGATCTAGGAGGTTGTTGTTGAAGTGGTTTCAGAGAATATGTTCACCTCATTGGATATTTACTATGTAATTTTTTTTAGGAATACTCTCTCTGTTTGGAGTTACATTAACTAAATTCCTATTGTATATCATGGAAAATCATAATTTAATGAATAAAAATAGGATTCCACATTTAGATGAAAAATCTACCATATCTAGAAGGAAATTATATTTCCATGCCTTTTATCAATAAGCATGAAAGTTCTTGGGGATGAAATGGATGTGTTTCCACCTTGTATTCATAATGATACTTGGGACTAAATAGATATAATTCAAATTTTGAATGATTTTCATTTAAATAATGCATTACTTTAATCATTATATAAGAAAAAATTTCTCTAATTAATAGGTATTACGAGATCTTAATTAAATTGAGATAAAATTATCATTATCAATTAATGTTATATAATGGTAAAGTAAGTAATAATAACGATTTGGGGGATGAAATATGAATATTATAAAATTCAAGAAGATGGATATATAGAAGGATTATACTCAAATGTTAATGTGATGGTGATTACTATCATAATGTATATTGATAAACTATATGATACTACTATGTTTGAGAATATATATAATATCATTCTAGATAATTTTTATACTAATATCTCTTATCTTGATTATAGGGATCAAGAATCACTTCCTTACTATTATTATCATATATTTATCAAGGCAAATGAGACAAGGATATTATGTTTCTTTATGAAGAAGTGAAAGGCTAAAAATAAATCAAATTTAAAGCTTCAATTAAAGATAATTGTATGAATAATATGTGTTACAATTTTTTTGTTACTCTTATTTTTATTTATATTTGAGAAAAAAACTAATAATATGATTTTTTTACTATCTAGAAATTTCATAAGAGGTTTGGATATGATTAAAGGAAAAAATATAAAAAAATTATTTTGGAGTCATTAATTTGTAAATTTTATTAAATATTTTCCATTGTTAAAATAAGGTGGAGTTTGTAATATGGAAATAAAACCCCCACATAGATACTTTAAGATGATATCAAAAATGTATGAAAAAATATTTTTTTCATATGTTAAGAGAAATAATTCCCCTATATTCTAGAGAGAAAATTTATTATCTAAATTTGTATGTAGTGATATAATTTATGTGGAAAAAATCAATAAGTTCATTGATTTTGATGAAAAAAATATTTTTTTAAAGGTGAATTATTAAGAATTAAATAGTGAAAATTTTAGTGGTTTAAAAGACAATGAAGAAGTTAATAATGAATTAATTAAGAAAAGAGACCTTGTCGAGTGTCTTCCAATAATCACTATGATGGAAAAATGGATAAAAATGCAAAAGAGATTTATCTTTTTAGAAGAAGTGAGATAGTTCGTATAGAATAAAAATTAATGTTGTTTTGATTATTTTATGGATTTAAAATTATTTTTTTCTATATGAAAGTTTCAAGAGACAATATTGATGATGGAGTAGAAGGGAATGAAAATGATTTTGATCTCCAACATAAAAATTAATGAGATTATAATAGGTGACTCCAAATGAATGATAAATTTCTACAAAACTATAATAGTGGTTTGGGAAAAATTAAATAAACACTAGGATAATCAACATCATATTAGAATATTGAAATATAAAGAGATAATAAATCGATTAAATTGTGTAAATTCATTTAAAATAATCAAATTAATATGAAAGTGTTTGATGAAAAATTATGGGATTCATTAAATTCTAGAAATTCTGAGTGCATCCACATGAATGAAAAAACTACTACCAATGGTGATATAAAAATGGATAAAGTGAATTTTAATGTGAAGAATAAATTTTTATATATAAAAAATAATGGTTTTCATAATGGTTCCAAAATTAATGGCCAGAGTAAGGATGAAATATAGAATCGGAGTTTTGGAAATACTGATGTTTGTTATAGAAAATAATATTCTAATGGATTTTTTGTACTGTGAAGGTTTTTTGACCATGTAAAGGATGATATTTAAAAATTACAAATAAAATAATGAGTTTATATGGCTTGGATGATAGAAACTGAGATAGATTCATCTCTCCCAAAAGAGAACAATTCATAGATGACATAAGAAATCTGAATTTTGTATGTTGATGGATTGAAACACAATCAACATATTATATCTTAGTTATGTTATGAATGGAATAAATTGATTTTTTATATTGGTTAACTTTCTATAAATAGATTAAAATATAAGTTTATCCTGGAAATAGTAAAATTAACAAGTGTTATATTTTTAGATTGTTGATGTTGTAAATTATACTTTTTTATGAATAAAAGAACCATATATATTATGGATTGAAACAATTTGTCATCATTCATAATGGAATATGTGAAATATTATTTATGGATACAATTTATTTAATTTTTCTATGATTAAAATTGAATGGAACTATATTTTTTCTATGTGTCAAAAAAGAATATTGTGAATACACCATATAATATTGATGAAATAAAAACAACTCATTCTTTTGTGTTGATTCAGAATAACATTTTATGGCCTATAAACAAGCATTAAAAATGGATATAGGTATTTTATCTACTTTATTGATGAATTTACCTTTATTTTATTTCATATTTTTATGAATGATAAGTCATAGGATTTAAAATTATTTAATTGGTTCATGAAATTTTCAGATAAAAAGTGTGGGTACATCTTTGAAGATGATTAAAACTGCTAATGGTTAAAAATATTCCAGTACATTATATTGGAATAAATTAAAATTTTCTTGAAAAAAATGAACTATAAACACCATAAATAATTTTGTGGATAAACTAAATTTTATAATCCTATTAGATATGGCCAAAACAATATCAGTGGATCCTGGTACATCTCATTTTTACAAGAGAAAAACCATTGGGGTAGTCTTTAAAATCCAAAATACTATTTACAAGATATATTATAATATTTCATATTTTGATATATATTATAATAAATATCTTTTATTTATGTATCTATAATTATTAAAAACCATATAATTGTCAAAAATAATTGTGAAAGTCTTGGAAAATTCGAAAAATGTGGTTTTGAAGGCCTATTTCATAGTTATCCATAAAATTGAAGAGGATTACACTATTATAAAAAATTATAATGTAAAGTTAATTGATAATACTAGTTTTAGTATTATGGTTAAAATAAATAATATAGACTCTCATGAAAAATCATGTTCCACAAGTGACTATGATGAATATAATTTTGTGAAAATACGACCTAAAAATTCAGAAAATAGTGAGAATAATGAGTATTTTCTTGAATAATAAGTTGATTTTGAAATTTCAAGTCTTGAAGGGAAATATTTTTCACATCATACATGGTTTAAAAGAATTTTTAATGTATATAATATTATTTGAAAACATGAAAAAAAATATTGAACTGGTTAAACGTTGAGGATAAACTCTAAAATCACATTATTTTCCCTAGTATAACCAAACGATGATTAAGAGGAAATGAATAATAAAGATGTTATTTATGAAATAAATAAATATATAGATTTAATTTAAAATAATTAGACAAGTAAATTAGTACACATTATAAATTTACAGAACATTATTGGGAAAATGTTGACGTTTTATAATAACATGAATCAAAAAGGTGACGTACAGAGAAATAAATAAATATTGGTAAGGATATTCACAAGTACATATCTTTTAGTTCAATTATATCATTACATTATTTTAAAGATATTAAATTGAAATAAATTTTATTTCCATTGATATATAAAGTTGCATCTATATCATTCAAATACATTTCAATTCATCCTTCCCAATAGGTGAATTGGATGAAGATATTTATACTCAAGAACATTTTGGTTTATTGTTTGGTGGACATGAGATTTTAGTTTTCAGGTTAAGAATGGATTCATATGGTAAAATGAAATCTCTAATATATATGCATTATAATCATGAAACATTAAAAATGGTGTTAAATTTCATAAATGGTTATTTGATATCAATAATGTTTCTTTGAAATAATGATGTTTTTCATGAAGAATATTAAAAATAAATAAATAAGGTGTTTGAAATATTATTGATTTGTGAGATGAGATATTTTTTTGGATATATAATCTCTCAACGGATGGATTATATTTTTTATATTAATAATAATATTCTTTATAAATGTTGAATAATCTAGGAATGGATGACTCAAATATTTTTTTTACACTAAATTTTGTAGGAATAATTTTTGGAAAATGAATAACAATGAAAGGATGTTTATCAAATGGATTTTATAAGATGATTGGATGATAACTATACATCACAACTTTAAGACTAAATATATTTTATACTGTTAAATTTTTTTATAGGTATCAATGTTCTCTAAAAGTGACACAATTGTTAGAATGAAATAAAATACATAGATACACAAAAGGCATAAATTATTTTGGTTTAAAATATGATAGATATAGAATTCCTGATCTTTATATTTATTTAAATTCAAAATGGGTGGAAAGTGTTGATGACTTGTGATATACATATAGGGGAGCCTTATCTATTATAAGAAGATGTTTTTATTGAAATTTATGAAAATAGGAATCCCTGATCACTAATAAGGTAGATATATATATATATATATATATATATATATATATATATATATATATATATATTACACTCTTTCCTTGACAAAACATATATGGATAGAGAAACATCTAGATGATATCAAAGATGTAATGAATTTTTAGTTACTTTTGGTATGTGACATTATATTTTTTTTAGTCATTAAAAATAGATTGTTTTTAATTCATAGTTCCACCACATTGATATAATATATAAATTAATCAATAATATTTTAGATAATAATTAATTAATATTAGAATATGTTCATAAAATGGAAAAAAAATATATGATGTCTTCACCATGTCACTATTGAAGGAATATTCCATTATTTAAAGAAGATGTTATATGATCTAACCCATTATTTATAGGGCTATGGGATATTATTATTTCACACCTCCAATCATGTATTTTGAAAATTTTTTCATAAGTAAAAAAATTATGACAATATAATCATTAAATTTATTTTTATCTTGTTGTTGATTGTCAATGTGGGGGGAAAATGTAGGGTAGAATACATTAATATGTGTTACCTTATAAGGAATCATAAATTTAGAGTGATGTTTTTTAATGTGGTATTATATGATTTGTGAATATATGAACTATTTTAACAATTCATTTTACATGATTGTATGATTCATTCATGTTTTATATAGATTTTTATGTAATGGTGAAGTTTTGTTTGAAGTTTCTAAAATTTGTGTTTATGTAATATTTATATATATCAAATTCATATGGAAATAATGGTATTATCTATTTTGTGTTCTTGTTTTTATCATTGAGATAACTAATGTATGATTAGAAATAATTAAGGGTGATCCATTTCTATGATTCTTGTGTAGTATGGGGATTTATTTTACTTAGATTCTAACAAATAATAAATGTGTAATGTTGATCCAATGAGGTGATTTGATGTGTTTTTTGAATTATGGTAGTGAAATTTTTAAAAGGGGGATACATATTATTATATTGTATTTAACTATAAAAATTAATTATATTATAAGTGATTAAATCATTCAATTCCATGTGATATATTCATAGTGTCCATATGTAATGGTTCGAGTTCATGATGAAAGTATAATTAAAGGGTAAGTCTATATTTAGTAGTATAGGTTTCATGCTAGAGAGCATGGACCACACTAAAGCTGACCAAACTATGTAGTAGATGAAATATCCAGACTATAGAAGGGTTTGGGATCATTTTTTATTGGTAGATGACTATATAAATACACCATTCCATTATGAAGGTCCATGTCATTGAGAAATTGTAGAAGAATATTAGAAAATATTAATTTTTAGTGACCTCTATGCCATAACCTTCAAATACACCATAGTAGAGATTATGAATGATAGACTAAACCATATTTATAATACCACTCCACATAGTGTATTAATATTTATTAATGTGGCAGAATAGTTTTGTTGACCTCTATGATAGAGTGGGTAGTCCATTCCACAGAGGTTGCCTTGATATAATTAGGCAGTTCTTGATATTTTATAGACTTCACGATGTAGTCCCTTGAACACATTGTAGCGATGATTGATATCTACATTGAAACTAAAGATAAAATATAGGATTAAAGGTAATATCCTAGACCATGTTTTAGAAGTTAAATTTATATTGTTTTGAGGGTTCATTATAACATGGATTCTTATGGTGAATTTATTTTTTTTCTATCAATAATAAATAAAATTTTCTAATTGGATAATCATGATATTTTGGATTAATATCCAAATTAATAGATTGAAAGAGTGAATGGAAGAAGTCCATGATTTTATGTTTAATTTTAATTTAAAATTCAATCTAAAAGTGATTCTATAAAAAATATGCATTGTATGAGGAAAATTGAACAATGAAAAATAGAAATAAAATAAGAATATAAAGATGTAAATAAAAATAATTTATATTCATGTATATTATATCATAATGATGTGATCCTTCCTATATTTTTTCAGGTTTAAAAAGAAGATGAGGATCACTATATAAACAATTAATGGCTATTTTTGGACGGATTTATTCTTTTTTACATCGAATTATTTGTAATACCCTTTAATCTAAATGGGTTAAAATACTAAATGATTTGAATTATTTCAATAAGAAGAATATTCCTTTAAGGTAGCTAACCATATTATAACTATATAGTTATGAATTATTTCATTGAATTAGTTATTAGGATGGGTGAACTCTTGGGATGTTTCTTAGGGTATGTGTGAGTTTGGAAAAAACACTATCAAATAAAAAAAATATTTATGGGAATATTCATTAGTCTAATGGTCTATTCAGGAATTTCAGTAGGCCCCAAATTGGAGACCATACGTCTAGATGGGAAAATGTGGTTCCCTACAGGCTAGGATCATATGACAATGTTAATGTGGAGTTTTTATTCTATCAACAGGGCCCATTTTTGACTTAGGTATAATAGGAGGAACACAATCATAAGTGTGGTGGAAATCCTAAGGTTTTTATATAGGGTACACAATAAGGGAATTGTACTCTAAATTGGGTCAGAATATAACTCCAAAAAACATTGAAGGATTAAAAGAATAAATTATAAGATGCATGTTAGCCTATTGAATCTTTCATTTTAAGATTACAAATGATTTGAACTCCATAGTTATCTTTGTTTTAAAGGAATGGTGATCGAGATGGGTAACCTCTTAGAATGTTTATCATGGTGTGTGAGAGTGAATATAAATCACACAGAATGAAAATATTTTTCCAATTTTGGATTATCATTTTTCTAATGATCATGTGTTTATGTGTTTATTAGTGATAAAGATTCACATTAACCATTAATGAGGGTTTTCCCACAAAATATTTATAAAATATATAGAATCACTAAATCACCCCTATAATTGATTTATCACAAATACATGAGGTTCAATATCACTATTTTATTATAAATAGTTTAAATTATTATAAATTAAGGGATAATTCCTTAAAATAATCCATTATTTTTTAAACATTATTATTTCGATATTGTTCTGAATAATGAACCAGATTTTTTTAAATGATTCCCAAACTATGTATCAAATGGAAATATATTCAATAATTCTCTAGGGTATGATTCAATGTAAATAAAAATATTATAGATATAAAATTTTGAAGATATAAAAAAAATATTATATATATTTTATTTTTTAAATATAGAAATTAACATTATATCATTTGGGATTTAAACTTCCACTGTACTATTTAATTAACCAAGATCACTCCCTTAACCTCTTCTACTATAGATTCATTTTATTTTTGGTAAATTGATTTTAATAAATCCTTATGACCATAAAATTAAATAATTTTAAATTTTTATAATCTCCCTATCCTTATAACTCATTATTTTAATTGATTTAATCACTTCAAATGAAATAATCTTTTATTCCCTTTATGAAATATCTATGGAATTATCCCAAATATTATTTCATATTAAAATTTCCATACATCCATTACTTTTCTTATAAATAGTTCTTTATACATTTAAATTATTTATTCTCTTCTTCCCATGATTTCCTTTTTTTGATATTTGACATTGAAAACTCTTTATTATTGAATAAACATATCAGAAAATCCACTTACAATTTTTTAGAGATACTAAATCTATTAGAATAATTGGATTTAATATAATTATAAAGAATCTGGATTTTAAAAAATTGAAATCATATTAAACACTATGTCTTCTAAAATATGTAAATCCAAAATAAAAAATAACAACATTTCCATCATCCAATTTTCAAAACACCCAAAATTTTTACTCAATATCTACATTTTTCTCTCAAGGAAAACATTTCATAGTGAAATAATGTCTTAATGTCATTAAATTTAATTAATTCTATTTCCTCTACTATCATATTATTCATGGAAAAATTAAAACCATTGATCAAAATCTTCTTTATGATGGCATCCCACCATTATACAATTATCTATCTTACTTTATCATAATGAACCAAACTTCATCTCAATGGGATTAATCTCTCACTCTTCAACTATTTTATTTATAATTATAATGAATATAATAGGTAATTTCTTCAAAACAATTATCTAATATTTCTATACCTTTATGAGGGATAATAATTTTTTCCATAAATGTATGGTAATTTTTCAAAACCAGAATTAACTACCCTTATATTGAGATAGTTTATCCAACTCCAAAATCATCTTGATTTGTTTTCCAATAAGAGATCCCGAAACTATACATGGGACATAACACACATTTAATACCTTAAATAATTATATATTTTGATATAATTTCAAATACCGATTTTACCATAACGATAACTATAAATATATAATCACAAATAAATATTACTATGATTTTATTACATATGAATATGAATTTTTTAAATTAAAAAAATGAAGTGATTTGTTTTTTTTTTTGATAATTTATTTTCTATTTATGTTCATATAAATACAGTTCATAGGGTATGTTTTGAAAATTCTATAATTTTTGTAATAATAAACCCAACTCAAAAAAATCATAGTTAGAGGTTAAATAAATATTTTAGTATTCTTAGAAATCTAGAAACCATCATGATAATGGAATTGTAATTGAACAAAAAAAATATATCATAAAAAGACATGAGGAATTATTATTCCCTCACTTTGTATCCCTAGATAAAGCATATAAATATTTATGGTTTCCTAGGGGAGTGAGGAACCAAAATAATTTTTGAGATTCAATGCATATGAAGGTGTATTGTACAATAGAAGAAAACTATAAAAACATTATATATGATAAAAAAATATTAAAATGATTCCATATAAATATATCATGACAAATGATAGAATTCATTATGACGGAAATAATTACTATAACAAGTTTTCCTTGTGCCAATACATTGTAAAAAAATGGATAGGAAGGTACAAAATTATAAATATAGTTTATATCTTGAGAAATATTAATACAACAGGTTGATATATTATTGTAGGCACCACCCAACACTTTTTATGTCCAATAAATTCATCACTTAAAATTTTTTTATTAAAAATATAACAGATATTGTTCCCTAAGGATGATATTATGAAAACATGGAAAATAAATCAACAAGTAAATAATTTTAAGTAATAATAACTTTATTTGCAATGTAAAATTATTAGTATATCTGTCAAGCTAAGAAACATTCAAAATAAATTATACAATAATGGGTGCTCACACCATATAGGGTAATGGGTATAAAATTATGTCTATATAAGTGGATAGTAAGATATAAAACATATCCTTATGTTAATTTATATTTATTTGGATGATAAAAATAAATTCAAGAATGATATGTAGAGTGATAGAAAGCATAATCAAATGAAAAGACAAAAAGTGGGAGGGAACCCTTTTTAATATGTTAATATATGACATATGGAAATACTATAGATGTTATAAGACTTGTAATACCTTGAAAATAAGAGTAATACATCAATAAATACCATTAATATAATTTATAAATTAAATGAAATAATTTATAAAATATGGATATGATATATGAAAATAATGATGATGTGAAAGAGAAGCCCCTTACGTTGTTTCATAACTCACTTTAGAAATACATATAACATAAAAAATAGTCAATTTTTATTCACTAAATATTCCATTAAATAATTCATAATTATAATATCACATTCAATCAACCCTAACATAATAGAATCATGTAGACACAAAAAAGTGGGGTGAAACATTTTTTTGAAAATTTTAATTATTTATGTTCACTTCATTTATTCCAAATTTTATAGCATTATAGATGAATTGATCTAAAAATAATAATGTGTAAAAAATATTTTTCGTTAAATATTGAAATTAAATAGATATATACAAATAATACTGTTACTTGGTTATACATTAATGTGGGTGACTATTTCCTTATTGTATATATCATTTCCCCACTAAGGTTGAGTCCGTGAAATTTGTTTTTCACTAATATCTAAATGTGAATACATATGGGGGAGACATTATCGATGACCTTAGGAGCTATCTGAAAAAATTATTAATGTCTTCAAATGGGTTCCTCATAGTGACAGTATGTAGATTACATTGTTGTTATATTTTTTCCTTTTGGAAGAAGACCATTTTTATAATCTGGGATGTTACATAATCTAAAAAAATGAAATTTCCTCCTCAAACTCAGGACTTCATAAACTAGTGGATTTTAAATTCTAATAATATAATAGTCATCCAATTTTTCTCAATGTCAAAATTATCAATGTTCTCATGTAATAGAAATCATCCTAATCTTCTTTCTCATTAATATTTTTATTTGGATTTCTAATTATCTTCAACAATATAAACCCATTATTCTTCATTAATCCCTATTTATGGGATCTTCACTTGAAGTAGAATAACATTAGTCTTTCTACCATCTTCCATGACTATTTCACACATCTAATATTCAATAGAAAATATTTATCACCCTCTCCTGTCTATTATTTCATCCTCCATTCACTAAATATTATTTTCCCATATGCCATTGGAATTGATTCATGATTTCATCTTCTTCTATTTTTTTCATCTTTTTATAATATCAAATTTTCATCACATAGAAAAATTTTAAATTATTGGAAATATTTTAACTCTATAATCTTTTTTTTGTGATATTATCACTTTTAATACTATTCAAAAATTCCTTAGTGAATTATCATAGAATTAATAATCAATTGAGAGTTACAAATATTCATTTTTGAAGAACATTAATTATCATGTGAAGTCCCTAAATCCATTTCATTTAATTATCTATAATCCCCACCATTAATTCATAATATTCTCCAAATCATTCAGATATTTATGAATTGATTTTAAACATAGATTAAACATAATTAATTATCCTAAATTCTTTCATTTTTAGAATTATTTAATATTCTATAAGAAATAATAATTACAATATTTCCCTAAAGTGATTTAGAATTTCTCTTATCTATCATCTACTTAAACTTATATATCAATTAAAATATCAATGTTAATCAGTAATATGTTAATTTTCAAATTATGTATACTTTTTTAAGTCTTATTTTTTGTTGTATAACATTGGAGTAAATATTAGGTAACATATATGATATGTAATGTATAAATTTTTAAATATTCTTTTTTCTCAAGGTGAAATTAAAAATCATAGGATATCTATTACTTATTCATATATGATTATTCTTGGTCATATATGGTGAATGAAAGTGTAAATTATGTATCATCTGACTGATGTTATGTATAATAGTACAACACTCAATTATTCATTCATATGATCAAATTAATCTAATATGTCATAATGAACTCATTATATTGACAATATTATATTATGATGGATCTTATATACTGCTTTGTGAAATACTCAACTCAAACCTAAAATTATAAAACTTCTACAAGTCACTATAAAACTACATTTATTATTCTCCACACATATCTAGCATCTCTAGATCAACTCAAAATAATAGAACTGAATTTGTGTATTTATTAAACATTCACTAAAAATTCATAAATAATTAACAAATAAATAATGTAATTATCTCATCATATATAAACCACTCATATTTTAAGAAAAAATATCATGCATGTGATATTCTCAAATTTTTTAGTTTCCTTTGTAATAAATATCACAACGCTAGATATACACTAACTAATATATAGATTTATTCACTCACATAATAATTCGTCATGACTTATATTATTAATCCCATAAAACTCATAAAGATACAATGATATACCATGATTTCAACAACTATCAACAATTTTTATTGATTCATGAAAATATTATATTATTAATAATAACTTATTCCAATATTTATATAATTATATAATTCCCAAAACCATTAGTATCTATTGTAGAAATCCTTATCTTATTTTTAAATCCATGATAATAAATTATGTTCTTCATACTTTGGGGTCTTTATCATTTCCCATCACATATTTAATGACTTACTTATTAAAATTAAAAAAAATCCTCATCATATTATATTGTGCTCTTCACACTGTGGTATTTAACAACAAATTGAAATTCAACATCAGATGTATAATTGTTAAGCACTTTGTCTCATCTTCAGAATGAAAAATGTGTGAATAGAATGTAAATAGTGATTTTTTCTACATTCTTAATGTTTTTGGAGAATTTTAATGACCATAAATCATTTTATATCCCCAATCATCAAGATTATCAATATATGGGATCTTCAATTGTACATGAATAAAAAAGACACTATCTAAAATTACATATTCTTATTTGACATTTTTTATCATGAATAATATCATTTTGATGTCTACACTATTTTTTTACCTTTCAATTCTCTAAATAATATTTTTTAGCTTGTATTATTCTTCACTTCTTTATCAACTCTTCTTAAATATTCTAATTATTCTAATATTTATCATCTAATTATAATATCACATATATGTATTATTATTATATTTTAAAATATGGAAACTATTTTATGTTCATCGACACCATATAAAATCCTGTAAAATTTAATAAGTATTCAATTGAAAAGTATCTATGAATTGAACTTAATAAAAAAAATTTAAATAATTATATTTGATGTTAAAAAATTATGATACGAAGTCCCTATATAAATTAGAATTTTTTTCCCAATACATTTCTACTAGATTCATAAAAAATAACCAAGTAATTTTAATACATCTAACATTATGTTTATCATAAAATCATCTGAATTATTTCTATACTATTCTATTAATTTTGAAAAAGTTTAATATTTTGATATAAATAGTTGTTCAAAATTTTAATTTCAATGAATTCAAATTTTTCTTATAGATCCTTAAAATATTCATATTTATAAATTGAATCCTTAGATTTAATATTACAAGTGAAGTTTTTTATATTTTCTACTTTTTAAAATATTAGATAATAAAATATACGTTAGTGTTAATGTTATATATAATCTATGTAATGATATGTATCACATATTATTTTTTCCATATTATCATACTTATCATACGTACCAAAGGGATGCATTTAAAAGTTATATCTTAGTATTATAAGTGATATTACATGTCATTAATTGAATCATACATGCCATATGGAAGATGTCACTTATCATAGTGAAAATTCTAGATATTCTTACGTATGATAAAAATGAAATTATGAAACAAAATGAAAAAATAAATTTCCAATATTATATTTTCTGGCACTTATGTAGGTAATGTGAAGATTATAAACAAATACACAATATTTTCAAAAATTTACAACATAGATGAAAATATAATTAAGCTATGTTTGGGCATCCGCATCCACTCAACTCGTCTCAAAACAAATACTTTAGAAATTTATCTAAAATTACCAATTAAAAAATTAATAATATTTATATAAATTCATCACATATCTCATAATTTCCACTATTTATAGCTCAATCAACTTCATAATCTAAGTGATATTACTATAAAATATAATAGACACTGGGATAAATATTTTAATGATATACAGACACATACTTATATATAGATTTATTCCTCTATAGATCAATTATTATTTTTATCTATTATGAACCATCTCAAACTCATCAAGATCCTATATTGGATTCACAATCCATTAACCCCCAAATCTTTTCATTAATATATTAAAAAAATCAAAATAATAAATCCATTTAAAACATCTTCTCTGAAGTTTTATTTCCAAAAACTCAAAGCAGTAGTTGCCATAACATTCTTCAATTTACCCATTATATGATAATAACTAAACATATTAATTAATTGAGTTATTAATCATCACCAAACATATATTTACAGTCTTACATTTAGAAAAAATAAAAAATAAGTATACAAAAAATTGGGCTCTCCATTTCCATTTCAGATCACCTTTTATTCCTTTATTAAATTTGCATTGTCCACATCGAGCTCTTTGAGTTTTTTCAGTTCATTATTCCAAAACATATTTATGGTACCAAAATCCATCCAATATCATTATCAAATGATCCATTAGCCTAAAATTTTCAAGGTGTTTATATTTATTATTCAGGAAGTAACTGTGTACAATTATATAACAAATTCCACAAAATTGTTCCAAATAAATAATTTTTTTCTTTTTAATAATGTTTTAAATGAATTTAAAAGACTATGATTGTAGAAATTTAAAATAATTATTATCATCAAAATATTTTCAATTAAATTTATTAAATATTTAATTATTTGAAAATTGATTTTTTATTTTATCATGAAATATATTTTTAATTAGAACCTTGAATGGACTAAAAAACAAATACCATCTTTCACATAAGTTCTTTAAAACTACCAACACATTATTATTTTTTTAAATGAGTATAAAAGAAGTTTAAATACATTAAAATTTAAATTTTTAACAAAAAATCATTGATTAACTTAAATAGTGTTTTAATTTTTCATTTATTTACAGTTTATATTATATAATGTCTAAGAGTATTATTCAAATGAAAATACTTGGCTATATAAATCCATACTTGGATATCATAACATTTTATGAAAAAGGGATTATCAGAATTTAGAAATAATATATAATTGATAAATGAAAAAATTGGTCTTAATAAAATATGAATATAATAATTCCAATAAATGTATATGAGGTTTGAAATAGTTTTTATATTTCATAATGTAAAATATGAAATTGAAAATAAGACATAGTAACCCAAAAATATCTCTATTAGTCATCTTAATTGGGTTGAGTCTAAGGACTTCAGTAGAGAGACATTGGGAAATAATAGGGCTATATAAACATGTATATGGGTCTGTACAGATGGATTTTAGCATTGATTTGGATATAGAAATATTGTTCGATGTGTGAAGATATTGGTGAAAGAGGGGTGTTTATATGTTACGGAAGATTATTTTCATTAAATATTGTATTTATTATTTTATTATTTTTTATAATGATTATAAATAGTGTGGATTCATAAGAGTTTTATTAGTGTTTGGTTTATAAATATAGGTTTATTTTACTTTTTAACCAATAAAAAAACATAGTGTAATATTGTTAAAATTTATGTTAATTTAAATAATCGGAAATAGTTTTCATAAAAATAAATTTTAACATAGTATTTAAATTCTATTTGAATGTTTGGAAAAAATTTATATTATATATAAATCAATTCGATTAAATGTTTAATATTTGTTTTGAAAATTTTTGTATAAATATTCTATATAATCTTCATTCATGATGATTTCATAAAGCTTATTGTATACATAATATTTTTATTTTCACTATTCAACAAATAATCATCAATATGAAAAATAAAAATCTACAATTACCTTGCCTTGAATTACCATATCAGTCAGTATTCCATGTTCCCTTACACACAACACTCTATACCCCAAAGGGTGTTGAATAGGGGTGAGTTCCAAATAATTTAATGGGTGGATATAACCTAAAATAAGAGGGTAACAATCAATGGAAATAACCAAAACATAGAGAACCATATTCAGTGTATGAGTGATCACATAAACACAATGCTATAAATAAATCTAATTGTTATAATACAAACCCATATTCTAATAATGGAATATTTTTTTCCTAACATGTATAATAATATATTCAAAATATATATAAAACACACACCTTATCCTTACTATAATCCTCATGAATCAACACAACCCTACCTCTATAAACCCATGAGCTACTCTAGTCTAATCCACAAAACAACCTACGGGGAACCCCAAATAAAACAATACGTAATACACATTCATTGATGATACCACGTATGGTATGACAAATAAATATCATTATTGTATCAAAAATTTCTCCCATTACATTCCATCATATTCATTTTTGAATGATGGAATACATTAAAAACACACAAGAGCTTTAGATTTCATGTGATGACAATGATGCCCCAACTCATTGCATATGTGTCACCATGTGAAATTTATTCCACCATGACACATAATCATACCTAGTTAATCACTATTCAAATATATACATTGTTTTATCATGAAACCATCCACATAAATACTCATGTTCTATATGTATCTGGGTAGAGAATCATTATAGTTTTGACTGCTATATGAAGGATAAGGGTAGGGTCTTTTGTCCATGACATAAAGTCGTCTTCTAAAAAAAATAGGTAGCATATACAAACAAAAAATTTATTATCTCACTCAAAATAGGTTCCATCCATCAAATCCTTATTCATACCTTAACCCCATATCACTCATGATAGTCTTTTAATTCAATATATCATCACAACACATCCCAGATTCCATTTCACTCATGGAAGTTTTTGCAACAAACCATGTTTGAATCCAACATAAAATACCAATAGAATATGAATTTTGGAAATTATTGGATGCGTCATTTATTAAACTAAGATTCAGATTGTAATTATGAGAGTTGGAAAAAATTTATGTGTTTGTTTAGACTTCGGTGAATACCTAGGGGATTCCTTAGGTGTCTCGTTGGGTTTCGGGAGCACCTATACCCAAAGAAAATATTTTTGTAGTTTTTGCATATGGATCATAATCTGACTAAAACATTCCAAACCCTAGTAGGAAAACATGCCTCTTGTATCAGAGGTAAATAAGTGCCTCACATTGGCTATGAACAGTTTTCCCAAACAGTGTATGTATCTCTATGATTAGTACCACTTCGGAAGTACCAAACTAGTATTCATCACATAGTTGGAATATAATTTGGAAAAACTTTTGACACTACCATGTGATATGGATTTCATAGGTAGTGGGTGTTTCATGATTGGAGAATGGTTTTTACAACCATTATTCCAAACAATGGGACCCCGGTTTGAGTCTGAAATTATGAAAAATTTCTTAGTATGTTATAATTTTTCCTTTTCATTATTTCTTATCCTCTTTCCAACCGTGTGAGGCTCTATTTAGGCTACATGGATTCATCCCCAAGCATGTTCAAGCCATGAAGATAAATCCTCCAACTATCATCTGATTTGAGTGGCTTCGGTCTCTATGTATTCACATTGATAATCTATCAATTCATATTTAGTCAGTCATTCTTTATTTTACTCTCAATAATGTTATAATGGTGAAATATCATTTTTTGTGTTTTCAGGTCGAAGGCACATTTCTTAAATATCATATAAACCAAACTGTATCAGACCATGATATTGGATGAATGCAACATCATATCTACGATCTCTCTGGTAAATGTAGTTTTTCTTAAAAAAAAATTCATCTTATAAATAACATCATTCTTCCACACGTCTACCTTTACCATGAATTTATATAGCATTGGTTCATTTATATTAAATTGATTGGTGAACTTCTTAATACTCATGTTAATCATTGTTTTTTTACACTTGATGATGAACACCCCATGGGTGTGCCAGAAAAAATTATCCCTTTGTTATTAGTTGTTTTAAATTTATTGAATGCCTTCTAAGAATTCATATTGAATTACGAAATGGTTTTACCTATATTATTAATATCCCAATTGATAATGTCATATACTAAGTGTCATTTTTAACTCTATAATCAAATTTTCTTATTTTGGTTGTTTTCTAAAACTCTCCTTTAATATGAATTTGGTTATGATTCTTATATTTGATGTTAAATTGTGATAAATCAATTGTTTGAGAAATAATGTCATGTTTTTAGAATAAACCCCCTTGGATGAGGCATGATGTATTTTAAATTGAAAATTGATGATATTTTCATTAAAATGTGCTTGGATTAATTTTTTGGTGTTCCTATAGTCATTCTTGTAACTATTTAATATAAGTTATGTTTTGTACAAGGAATCATTATTCATAGATAAATGGAGTGTCCTGCTTCTAAAAAATGTTATCGAACCAATGCACCTTCTAAGTGCATGACATGAACAACTTTTATCTAAATTACTAATGAAACAAGAAACTTCTATGAGTTTGGAATACATCATAATTAGAGATTATAAAGAAGGTAAATGCCCAATTGTTTAAGGATCCCTCTAAGATCCTTCTTGAACCTTCAAAAAAAATTCATTATTTTGGTAGATTCAATGGAATTTTTTAATTGAGTGGTTTATTCATGATGGGTTTTTTCTATAAATAAATATGATGACCTCACATGATTTTTTTTCCTTCTATGATAGATTTAGATAGTATTTATTAAATGGAATGACATTTTCAGGATGAAATTGTTTACATTATTTTATTAAATGAATTTATTATAATTTAATTGAATTGGATGGTACTAAAATTCTTCTTATCAAAATTAAATAAACATGGATTCTGTTAAGTTTTATTAATATGAATCATTAAATATGGTGGCTTCATAAACGTAAAGCAGGAGATGTGATACCTCATTGCAATTTTTATAAATAATATTTCTCATTGATATAGGAAGTGTAATAATGGTTAGGGTCCTATATAGAATAGTAGGATCATTCTCTCTTACATCAGGCGTTGAGTCAGTGCATCTCATAAAATTGAAATTTTTGGGTCAGTGGGCATCGTAAATCAAATCCCATAAGAGTGATGACACGACAGTGCACTCACTATTATTCGAGTGTTGACATGACAACACACTGTCCATCTTGAGTGACGATCATGATATATCCCACTCATTATGAGATTTAAGGAATGTATACTTTGTCTTGATATTATAGGCATACATATTTAGGTTATGGATGACTGAGTTCGGTACTTGTCCAACTAGAAAATAGTAATCACATTATATGGACACATACATCTACACTAACTTGGTTCATATAATTTGTTATGATATATAACTATATTATATGTATATTATTACTATATATATAGTTCTTGATAAAAAAAATTTCCCAAAATGATCCAATGAAGGTAGACCTTCTTGGTTTCCTTTAAGAACCTATTTGGGTTGTTGTTTATTTTTTCAGTTCCGTTTATTATTTATATTATCGGGTCACATCTTTACTTATTATTTCATGGGTTGTATTTATTTGTATACACCATGGGTGGTAACCTACTAGAAATTATATCTCACACCCTTCTTGGCACTCCATTTCCCTGGGGTACATGAGTAGACATTATATTTGTAGGACCATAGACTATTGTTTGAGTTGTTTCCCTTTCCTTTAGATTTAGGAGAACATGACTAAGTTGGAGCTCAAGATGCTCATGGAGATTTCCCATGATGATATTAATTATTTTCATTATTAATGTAATGTGTTGTATTATATTTATGATTCTATGTCTATTTTTTAATTATTTATCATTATATGGACATGCATACATTATTTTATATTTTTGTTTGACATATTTTCTATTCAATTTATTATTATTATTCCATTGATCATTCATTCTAGTATTATTTATTCTACTATTTTATATTATTTACCTTTTGAAATATCTATATTATACTATAATATGAGTGTATAACCTCCCTATTGTCACATCTATAGAACCTTAACTCTACTTGACAGCCTATAGCATATGAGGAGGCACACATGATTCCATCTAACTCGTTGATCCAGTTATCATATTAGCGTTCAGATGTACCAGAATGATATAATTTTTTATTATTGGTGTTCTTATTTACTTTTGTATTAATGTTTTGGGCTTTTAGATATGATAATAAGAATGTGTCTGTGCTTGGTAAATAAACATGTTTAGGACTGATCACCCCACTTGTGGGGAATTGTACAAGTGGCCAGGGATGGGATGTCTTTTAATATTCTTTTCAGTTACAATTGATTATGATTTCACCATGAGTGAATGGATTATGATCTACTACTTATTGATTTATAACATTTTTTTAATTTTACCCTCTGACTAATATTTTAATGATGATTCATTACATGTATCATTATAAGTATGAAGAAATTAATATTTCATGCATAAACCATTCTATGTAGTTGAATTTATAGGTTTACTTTTGATTCTAATTGGGTTCGTTGGGTGATATTCAATGATATTATAAGTTATCATGTGTTTTATACTTTTTTCTAGGTATTTTAGTGACATGATTAGTTCTATGCATGTTTAGTTATTTATTAAGATTCCTTCCTTGTATAACCTGCTTTGATAAAAATATGTCATGATGCCTAATAAGTCAGTATATAATGTTTAAATATCATGCATTATTTTGTAGAATAATTTTTTCTATATTTACTGAATGTGATAACATGCTTATTTATGATGTGATGTAATTGGCTGCATAGGATTAATTTTTTAAATACGATTAAATGGGAACCAGGTCTCAGTTGTAAGGAATATGGGTTCCTTATTTATTTATTATCATTTTTTCTATTTTTACGACGAACGAGACCTTCCATAAATTCATCACCTTCCAGAATATGGGTTCCTTATAATTGGGAAATTTTCACATGTATACTAGAACCATCTTAGATATTTATACAAGTTTAAAAACTATTTTCTTTATTTAATAGCTACCTATGTTTATGGGGTAAAGTGAAATTGGACTATTTTTGTGGGAACCATGTTCCAATCTATAAAGGGTTTGTATGGTTTATATATTTTTAAATGGCCACCCAAATAATGAAGCCATTATTTATATATAACCATGTTTTTACTGAAATTTTAGTAAATGTAAGTGCTATTTATTTTTGATTTGAAATCAATTGGATGTCTCTATAAAGGCTTGTGACTATATTACACATTCATGGGAATCATGTTATTAACTTATAAAATGCACAATTGGATCCATGTTGGTTAATTAGGGCATGTTTCCTATGAGACGACCCATTTATGTGTTTTTAATTTCTATAGTTAATAAACTGCTATTGGGTTACATTCTGATAATCCTATGGTGGATTAATGGGACCCTTGTATGTCTTCTAATATTTTAAAACCGAAATGAAATTTATATTATAAATTTATAAATTGTGATGGAATGTTAATAAAATTATTAGTGTTTAGAAGGTATTTTTTTTAAGAAATTATTTATTTTATTGATGTTATTTTTAAATACTAAAATGTTTAATGATGGAATATGAACTATTATAATGAATTAAAAAGGAACATGAAGTGGTTTCCATAGTTTAAACACCTTTCTAAATGAATTTTAAACGTCTCTTTGAGCTTCCATGGAATAGAATCATGAGTGTTTTCAATATTCCATTCTTTGTTTTTATCAATGGGTTAAATGATTTTCTATTAATCCTGGTGACATTCAGGATGGAATGAACTATTAATAGGGTCGACGATTATGATTTTGTGAGGGAATAACCTGAGGTAGGTATCACCCATATATCTTAGTTTTTTGGTGAAATTCTATGATTTTCATGAAAGTTGGTGTCGTTTGGGTGTCATTTTCCCTAGTAGGACTCTTAGTCTCAAATGACACCAGTGACCAAATGGGTGGTCATGTTTTCTTGTCCTTTTTCTTATACGTGATCATTGACTAATGCTTCGTTTCAGTAGTTTAGACATGATAATGGATTGATCATCCTCTTAGTAGGTCTCATGACCATTTTCTCTTTCCATGGGTGACACAGTATGTATTTATTCAGGTTAATGTTCATATGGGGATATATGACTCAAGGTTAAATCTATTTTGTGGAATAACTATTACATGAATGAATATAGAGGATATCTTAGGGATGGTATCAAGGGAGTGTCATCTTTCTTCTAAAACCATGTGGTAGTATTCACTGATGCACGTGATACCCATCAAGTAGTTAAATTATTTATCATACTGGTTGATTTTTGTGAATTGTTGAGTTTTGATCAATTTAGTATGTTTTTAGGTTTTCTATATAGTATAATTACCAATAAGTTAATGGGACTCATGTTCTACCCAATTCCTAGAATCAAATCTAGGAGGATCAAGTGTTTTGACATGCTGGTTAGGTTGGGATTGGCTTTCCTATTAAATATTATGATTCTTGTGGTTGTGAATCAGATTGTTCTCACATGTGAATTTAGGGTGGTTTTGATCTAGAGCACTTATGAATGGACACTCTTACCCTTCTCCCAATGATTAGGACACTCCATAGGTTCAGAGAGTCTTGGTAGTTATTTTGTTTGTGTTAGTGATTACTCAGCAACACGACATTGTTGTGGTTGGCTATGTGTGAAACTACTGAAAAATTTGTTTATGATGGACTTTGGTGTTTAAATGCGAAAGATCATGTAATTCCATGTATGATATAGGTATCTTGG
Source organism: Viscum album (assembly GCA_963277665.1). Classification (NCBI taxonomy): domain Eukaryota; kingdom Viridiplantae; phylum Streptophyta; class Magnoliopsida; order Santalales; family Viscaceae; genus Viscum; species Viscum album. Next base: position 1,291,801,342 of record OY728120.1, on the reverse strand, counting down.
TTTGGTTGATGATGTGTATGAAGGTTATGAAAAACAACTATGAAGAAGTCAACCATTAGTGGTTTTACTATTTGTATATTGGTTTCCCTGGTTAGTTGGAAACTATTAAACTCCTCTTTGTGTACTCTACTGAAAAATATGAGCATGTACCCTCTATTTAAATAATCTATGATGCACAATAAGAGCATCGATCATACACCATAATAAATTTTTAAAATCTTTTGACCTAGGCATGTATTATCTATCATAGTTTCACACTATACATGTGGTTTTATAATTGTGGCTTGGTTATTTATGAGTGATACAGGGGTACCAATATAGGAATTACTTGGACAAACTCATGGACCCCAGTTGTTTTCCCTCTAAAATATCCACTAGGTGGATACATCTCTAGGGTCACTCAATGATCTGATGTGGACATCAGGGCTTTGTGCCAATGTTTGACTTGTAAATATGGTGTATGGACTACCTTATGTTAGATCCTTAGACTCTATTTTGATTAATCTATGGTTATAATGGACTAGTTTCAAGGCTCATAGGTGTTTTAAAGGGTGACTATTCTAGTGGGTGGCATCTAGGTTACACCCGTGTTTTTATGGTGGGATGAATAATAAAATTTCCAAGGGAATATCTAACCATGATATGTTACCAGATGTAATGTATGGGCTTCGTCGAACACACATTCAGTAGACACAATATGACTTAAAATAAGGCATTGTGTTTCTTTGTGGAAAATTCGAATAGTCTAATTTGACCATTATATAGAATGGTATGACATAGTTGGGTCAACCTGTTTTCCTTATTATTCGATGTACATGTTCCAATGGAACAATTTTAAAACACAATGTCAGGTTAAGTTGGGTGTTGTGTAAGGGACGACAGTGTCTTTCATTGAAAGCTTGAGTGGCCAGTTTCATTCTGGTCAATCAGGATTTGACCATTTATTTGTGAGGAGTTTTTTCATGGCCTCGTGTGTAATTATTATCACCCTCATCAAAAACATTTTGGTAGCATTTATAAAATTATAAGGGAATTAATTTTTGGAAATAATGGCAGTAGAGGTTCCATGGAACTAAAATGGACCCCTTCTAATGTCAAGACCTATGGTGGGGAGAACTATCATCCATATTTTCAAATATATGACATGGTCTTGTCTCTAGATAAATGGTCTTGGTTTAGTACCATATCATTGTTTTAGTTCCGAGTATGATAATTGGATAAGGTTTACATGACTTATGTTTTATATGATTGAGATGTTCTCGAAGGTGTGTTGGGAGTTTGGGATCCCAACATTATCATTTTAATGGGGCATTAAAACCCATATATGTTGGGGGATGTTCTCGGTGTTCCCAAAGACTTCATGGGGATAACATGTTCTATGGTGGGGAGTTTTTAATTACCCATGTCTTGAGCCAATGCGATATTGTAAGGAAATTTGATTTCTGGTGATTACATGATTGGAAATTCATTAATCTAAGCTTTAGAACATAATTCTGAGAGTTGGATCACTTCAACTTGTTGTTTTATGAATTTTTTGAAGGCTATAGGGGTTACCTGGATGTCTCGTTGAGTTACATGAGTGTCAGGACCATAAAATTACATGTTTGGAGGCTCTACGCAAGAGGAATGGTTTGTCAAAAACCGTGCAGCCCCAAACAACACATTGTGCAGCCTATATCAGAGGTACATAAGTTTCATAAATGGTTTTCACACAGCTTCCCCAAACTCTACACCTATCCTAAAAAATTAGTGACACCTAGGAAATACCTAACCACTAATCATTTTATGGTTGGATCATTGTTAGAAAAATTGTCCAGAACAACCTTGAGAGGTGGGTTCATTAGGTAGAGTGTGCCTTATAATGGGAACACAGATTGGAAAAACTGTGCTTCTCAGTTTTTGGGGTGAACAAAAAAAAATTAACTTACTGAAGTTTTTGTTTTCTTCGATTTATTTCATCTCCTTCTTCCTGCTACATGAGTATCTCCTTTTTACTCTTTGGATTCCTCTCTTAGCCTATTCTAGTAATGACAATAAATCCACCTTTTGTCATCTGATTCATGGATCATATGTCTCTATTGATCGGCATTAGTAATCCCTCAATTCCTCTTCATTCAATCTTTATTTAGTTTCATGTTGATCAAATTATAATTTTTCCAGCTCATTTTCCCTATTACCAGTGAAAATTATTATTTCATAGATATCATCCAAATCGGACCAAATCATACCTTGATATTGGACATGTAGTGAATATTCAGTATAAGGTAGGTGGTCTATGAATTTTTCCTTAATTTTACATCATTTTTTAAATAATTTTTTTCTATCACACAATAGCCTTTTCTATGAATTTATGTTAAATTGGATCCTTATTATTAAATTGACCTATGCATCATGTAATAATCCCATTATTCAGTGTTTTTACTTTTAGGTTGTCATGCTCAATCACAGACACCCTCTAGTTGTGCCGGATTAAATTTTCCCATAGTAATTAAAATTTTTAAATTCATAAAATTTCATTGAAGTATTTGTCTTGGAGTATCAATAGGTTTTCCCTTATTGGTAATAGACCAATTTTTAATAGAGCCTCATATGTTCAATGTAGAACTATATAATGGAATTTAAATGTTTTGGATGTTGGCCAAAAATCTTTTTTTAATATGAATTTTGTTATGATCCATGATGTTAAATTGGGTTAAATAAATTGTATGATAAATATTTTCCTATTATAATAATATAACCCCTCAAATTAGGTTAATTTTCTTCTAAATATAAAAGTGATGATTGGTTATATAAAATAGGTTTTCCATAATTCATTAGGGTTCTTGTAGGATTTGATGTAATTGTTTAATATAAGGGATGTTTTTTAGACGGACTCTTTGGTTTGTGCAAAATGGGCTGGTCCTCTTCTATATAATTTTTTCGAACCAATTCACCTTTTAAATGCATTTATTGGCCCACACCTATCTAAATAACTAGAAAAATAGTAACCTTATATGTTTTTATCTTGCTTTATAATTGTTTTTCCCCAGGTTGGTAAATTCCCAATTGTTCAAGGTGCCTTCTATGTTCCTTTTGGAACATTTTAAATAAATTTTTATTTTTTTGTAGATTCAATGTCATTTATTGATTGACATGTTTATTCATGATTTTTGTTTTCATTAAATAAATTAGATTGCTTGACATGATATATTCACCTCTATGAGTGATTTAAATGGTATTTATTAAATGTAATGACATGTTCGTGGCTTCATGTATTCCTTGAATGTATTAAAAGAATTTATAGAAATTGAATTTAATTAGATTCTATGAACATGCCTCTTGTAATAATTAAATAATCATGACTTATGTGAATTTTTATAATTGTAAAACCATGATTATGATGACTTGATGAATGTATATTGTGATAGGTAATTCCACAAGGATATTCTTTTATATATAATTATGCCTTGATATAAGATGGGGAATGATAGTAAGGGTTCTATTGAGAATGGAATTATAATTCTCCCATACATTGGAAGTTGAGTCATGTTGTCTCACACCATTGAAATTACTGGGATTAAGGGCATGACGCAACACATACCATGTGACTATAGACATGACATATCACCCACTAATCATTGAGTGTTGAGATGATGAAACACTCACCATCTCAAGTAATGGGAATGAAATATCCTACTAATTTTTTATGTATGTCATGTTACCAATGGATTGGGTTTATAAGCTTGTTCATACTAATTATGTATGATTGATTTACATCCTAATCCATCCTACAAACAGTATTCCAGGTATATGGCCACTTATTTCCAAATTTATATTGTTTATATAGGTGTATGCGATATATAAATATACTATATGAATATTATCAATACATATATTGTTCCACATAAAACACTATTATTAAAATTATTCAATGTAGGTAGAGTCTCCATGTAACCTATAGGATCCTGATTTTGTTCTGAATTATTTATTCAGTTATGTTTATTATTCCTATTTCCTACTCACTACATTACATATTCATTCATGGACTAGATTCAGTTGTGGACATCCTGGGTGGTAACCTACTGGAATTTATATCCCACAACCGAATCATGCTTCCATTTCACTGGGGTACCTTAGTAGAACTTTTGTTCATAGTAACATAGACTATTTTTTGTGCTATTTGCATATACATGGGAGTTCGGATCATTGGACTAAGATAGAGCTCCAGATTCTCATGAAGACTAATCTTGAGGATTTTAGATATTTTATTTATTCATATATTGTGTTTTATATTGTTTTCAGATTTATTTTTATTTTTTCATTACGTATCATCATATATACATGAATACATTATTGAATATTACCATTGTTCATAAATTATATGCAATTTATTATTTTCATTCTTCTATATTATCTTTCTATTATTACTTATTCCATTGTTATCTATTATTTTCCTTCTGAAATAACATTGTGCTACATTGATAAGATGGTATAGTCTCCCCTCTACCATCTCCTTAGAACCTCACTTCTTGTTGATAGCCTATAGCTTATGGGGATGTGCGCTTGATGTTTTGTGACCCAGAATTCTAGTAATTGTCTTAGTGGTCATCTAGGTCATAAAATTATAGTCACAACTTCTAGTCTCATCAAGTATCATGTAATACAACATCATAGTCATTAATTTATATTTTATAATGTTTCATTCCTAATGTGGACCATAAATCCTATACCACTCAAAGAGAATGAAATTCTATCAAGCCTCACAATCTCACTCATTATAGGCCTAGATATCAATCTCAATAATAAATACATCATACTCAAGGAAATTTATCCAGAAAAATATTAAACATAGTGGTCCTATCAATCTTGATCCATCACTCATCCTAGGTCTATTACGTTATAGAAACCCACAATCTTGCACACAAATACAATTGATTGAAACATACTATAGGTTCCATATACCATCACATGAATCACCAAATAATAAAATGGTTTTATTAAATCGAGACTAATCCCCTCAATGAATAATATATTGTCCCTCACATCAGGTAATTAAATAGATTACTCATTCACTTTCCTAGTATCTACCCATTCATACCAACTTACATAAAAAATCCATAAACAAAACCACATATAAAAGAATCATTCTAACCCTTTCCTCATCATGTAGGGTAAAAATATGATTCAGCACCATCTTAGAACCCTAAAAAAGACCCAGTAAATTCTCAGGACCTATATTTGGTTATCTTACCACATCTATTAAGGAGATATCCTAGATCATCCAAATTAGATTTTTTTTTATTAATCCATTTTAAGGAAAATGGAAAAAACCAGAGTACACTACAGGAGCACTACATGCTGAAAGAGCTTACAAAGTGGTGAAACACAAGGCTTAAGTTACTTGAATCTGCTGCTCTAAAGAGCTCCCAGTGTAGCATACCAACCTGGGTGTCAGGATCCTCACTGATGAGCTCTTCAAAGTTGGAAATCATCCTCTCCATCGTCTGAATAAATTCCTCTGAGTTGATTTTTCCCTTATTGAACCCGCGGGCCAGAATTCTATCCTGTTTATCTAACCACACTTCTTGCTCCTCTATGGAATCAACTTGCAACCTTCGTGCATAAATTCTGTTGAGATCCTCTTCTGAAACATTAGGACGGATGGCTTGTTCAATCATATCTTCCTTGGAGTGCAGGATGAGTTTCAAGCACTCTCCATTCTCTTCTTCTTTGTCACATATAGGCTTGTTTGTTCCTTCTTTTTCCCCCTCCTAAAGGGTTGTGCTTACTTTGATCTTTCCCTTCTTGGCCGACCTAGTCTCCATTGGTTTTGGAAGATGAGAATAATCCTTGCGACTCTTAGTCTTTTTCCCCTGGACCACAATACATTTTCCAGAATCTCTAGCGACTTTTTTCCCCTTCTTCCGCCGAGGGCTATGAGGGCCTTTTCCTTTACATCGATCCATGTTGTCCATTGAAGGAGTACTATAAATGTCATCACCTGAAAATCATCCTCCGGAGACAATATAGGATCCTGAACATCCAATCCAACAAAGCGGTTCCCCAACGATAACTGCATGCCTTCGCAGAGAGGGCTCGGCTTGAAAAGTGAATGCTCCAGATCTACCTTCTTCTTCATGACCTTATCTTTCCCCCCAATCCCAACCTTCGGATGATCCCCCAGGGTGTTAGGATCTAGTTCCTTCAAGATATTGGAATTGGCCAACTTCTCCTGTTCTCTGGAAGAAGTAACAGCAGCCAAGAACGACTTCCCCGGAACCAAGGCCGATCCCATGGGTTGGTCATTTCCCCGACCCATGAATTGCAGATGATGGTTGTCACCCCGACCTCTCCCAGGAGAGCTTCCAGCCCCATGAGCCTCACTGCCTTCACCTTCCTCGGCTTGGCTAGGTAATACAGGATGAAGCCCCACATCCACAACGGACCTCTCCACACCATCGCCCCTAACACCCAGATCATGCCTCAATCTAGAAAAAACATCTGCAACCCTCGGGCCAACCTCCTTGAGTTGCCCAGGTTTCTCAATCCTCACAGGACACAAGAGAACCCCCGTCGCCCCTGGATCCTCCCCGCGCGCCACACCAATCGCACCCGGATCCACTCTTGAGCATGACTGGTCCTCTGCCTCTAGAGCCACCAACACCTTCGAGGGCCTGTCAAAACTCCCGCGGCGACATCCTGAAACGTCATGGCCGATCTTGCTGCAATCGGTACAGAACGCGGGCCAAGAATCAAATACCACCCGCTGCTTCCATCTCAGTTCTTCTCCAACCGAGATCCAAAGCCACTCAGTTGGGGGTTTCGAAATATCAACTTCAACTCAAACACGGGGCATAATAGGGTGACAAACCACCGAGGTTCGATGATCAGAACAGAGATATCGGCCGATCAAGTTCCCAAGCATACAAATGATAGAGGGATTCTGGAAAGGAAGAGGCAAATCGGGAAAGCTAACCCAAATCGCGGCCGACGGCGGATCGCGGTTCAAGTTGAAGTCGAACGACCATCGTAGAAGGAAGAAGCCGCACCCATCAAACACTCGCGGCGCGCTCGACCAGGCGACGACCAAGTCCTCCTCAGATTCAAAACGAATCATCAATTGACGCCGGTCGAGCAAACCCACCACCGCTCGATTTTGTAAACCCCAAGAACCAAAGACGAAGCGGTCGAAGGCATCTACCGAGGGACGACGACCTCTGAAACGAGCCACTAGCGTTGATCTGTGCAGATCTGACGCCGCGTTGAATTCCTTGAGAGAAATCGCGAGCTGAGGAGAGCCTTCGTGGAGGTCAGGGACCTTAGGGCTAAGCGAAATGGCCGGAAAGGGGGGGAGAAAAGCTGGGTTGGTGAAAGGGATGAATGGACGAATCACCGTGGGAGGAATCCCCCCTCCCCCCGCCGGGGAGGAGGGTGCCGGATCTACAGTCATCGTCGAGCTAGGGTATCTTCACAGATGCGAGAGAGAAAACGCGAATAGAAAGCACATCACCATTCCTAGATCATCAATCCGAGGAAATACCACTCTATTACAACAAATCCAAACAAAAATTATTTATCTCACTCACAAAACTCATCAAGACTCACCTCCCTCTTCAGAGGGAGTTCCTTATAACTGATAAGTCACACATATATATCCCCCATAAACTCTCAATGATAAGTCACTCATTCCAACCCCATTTCTCTCTAACCCATGTATAATATCCCAAACCGAACCCCACATGTTGAGCCACAAAAAGGACTCATGTTAACAAAAACAACACCATATCCCAATGGAGACAGACTCATTTGGTGATATCAAATCATTAATGTGATAATAAGCACTAATTATTATAATAAGAAGCCTAACACTATCCTATATAATCTACATAGTGAATCCATAAATCCTATATTTCAATATGGTCCCATGAAATGAAATAAGGAATGAACACTCATCAATGAACATGTTTATGAATTTTTATTAATGCGAATGAATTTATCCACATTGGAGTTTTCAATATTTTGGTGCCTCATCTAGTCCATTCTATGCCAATACCATGTACCCATATCCCAATGACTTCTTGTATCATCCCAAACATCATTGATAATTATATAAAAATTATTATAAGTAACTATATAATTTAAAAAAATAGTGATAATAAACATAAAACTTACAAGTTCCAAATTTCACACTGAAATATTTAGAAACATCTTGTAAAACATCTATAGCACATCCCAAATGAATTATAAAGAAAAAATGCATATTACCGAAAACCAAAATAATAAAAAATTCCCACCATTATCATGAAAACCCAAAAAGCATAAGAAAATTATTTAAAAACAATGAAACTAAAAAATATGATTTTTATCACCTCCCTACATCCCCCTATATCCACTACACGGGAAAATTATTCACCCTCAATGGAATAATCCATGATATAGTTAAATTGACCCTAAAACAAAGTCTTATTTATACAAAATTAGTGATAAATAAGGGGAAACCAAATCCATAGTAGGGGAAAGAAGGAACATACCTTGAATTCTCACTAAAACACTCCAAAACTAACCAATCTCAAGGGGAATCTTAGGACACCAAGTGAGTGTATAAACAAAAAAACACCCCACTCTAGAATCCCAAAACCCCATAATTCATGAAAAAATACATCTTTAAAAGGATAATGTAACCCTTGATAAGGAGTAATCAATCTAGAAACCATATATTATTTCAATTTTGGGATAATTCAATGAAATTGGGGAGAAAAGGCGACCACACTTAGATAAACATTATTTATGACATGAAAAATTGTTTAATCCATGAAATCTTTGAGGTAGATGCCAACACCCCTCATTCAGCCCCATTAAATGCCTAAATTGACACCCATGAAAAAAATTCATGGTGTGAACACCATGTCACACTTTTAATTCCCTAATTCAATATTTTTAGTATCACTACCACAATAAAATATATTTTTAATCTTCTTGAATGAATGTGGAAACCATAAATCTTCCATACACATAAAAAAATTTGGGTATCCAAAATATATATAATAACAATAATTGTCATGATTATAAAAATGAATCTCCTACCAAATAAATAAATTCAATTCCCTCTCAAATTTATGACCCAAAAATATTCTATTGGTTATAAACAACCAAAATATATAGATTCTCATCCATATTGATCCATTTTAGTACAGAAACTACATCTACCAAAACTGTCTTGGTAGTTAATTCACTAATAAAACAACCCCAACCACATTATAATTCAAAACATAATTCAACTTCACAAATCCAACCACTAAGGCACACTATTCACTATATGTAAATCCACCCACTCTCCAACAATGCTAACATAAAGACATTTCCCACCACACCCCCTCTAGATAAACACACTATGGTATCATCAACAAATTTATCCCAATGATTATGGTGTTACCCACCATAAAAAAATTTTAATAGTAGACAATTCCGAAAAATGATGAACTAAAACTTAGTATTTTCCAATAAAAACAATATTTCATGGGTCCATCAATACACTAAATTCATTTCCAAAGGTCTCTCCTAATGTCAATACTACGATATGATATTTTATTATATAGAAAACAAAATACTAAAATCCTAAGGCCTTCCATTCTCAAAATATCTATGTTTTCCCACTGATGGATAGCCAACTATCAAATTAAAATAGATTTACTTAGATGGGAATCAAATTATAATTTAAAAAACACCAATGTTCGTATATTACTCCCATTTTAATTTCACAACTGAATTAACAAACAGCTTTTCTAGTTTTCAAGATCCCATCCCGATAACTAGTACTCCTCATATCTGACTCACTCTCAAATGACCCAAATGCTACCATGATCCGAGTTTCAATGCATTGACTCCAATCATCATTTAATCTAAATATCAATAATTGTATTCACGAACTGTCTATATGATATCATATATTCCAATACATTGATATCACTAGGTCTCCTAAATAGTCCACTAACAGGTATCACCATAACTAAAAAACATTCAACATGTGTTTTATTTTTTTATGATTGGTATAATGATCCCCATCATTGGATTATCATTACCATCATACTACCGAACCCTAACCCAAAACTCCAAATCCCTCACATCATCAATTACTTCACATAATAATTTTATTATCCAACACTTATGCACGAACCAGAACCAAACACTAATGTTTCCCATTATTTTGTACTTGAAACATGATCCTTGACATCCCACAAAATCTACCCAATATAATTTTTACACCCTCAATCATCCAGTTTTCCACTACCGACTATATTAATTCCCTTACACAACTTCTCATAAACCAAATCAAAAAATTCTCTTCACCATGTAAGCTTGAAAATAACCATATAAGGAACCAAAAACATGTGTTATCTTTCCACAATAAATTTCATCATTTCCCAACATCCGTAGTTTGACTTGATCTTATCCACAACATGAGTGATTATTTGCTTTTCCGAACACAAAATTCTCCTCGATACAAAACTAAATGGACATGTCAATAACAAATGAAATCTTTACCTTGAAAATAAATAAATTTCAATGAAATTTTCAGTAACAGTCACTCTCTTATACCCAGGAAATATTGATCTACCAAAAAACATATCATTTATTATTTCCTTATATTTACCTTGATCTCATCTTATCCCAATGGTTTCACACTATTAAACATCATATCTCACACTTGACTCAATATCCAATTATTAACGTCACATCTAATGTTGGATTATGCCCCTAACCGACTATCTATACCCCTTACACATGTTAGTATTATTCAAATCCATGTGGCATATCAACTATTATAAGGCATACTACACAGTCACTTATAACCCAGGGTTTTTTCAAATTCCAAGAGTATTTACCCACACACTAACATCTAAAATCGTAGAATCTACAAACACTTCTCACTATTATACTTAAAACCCCTCTAAAATTATAATCCATAATTCCTATCAATCAAGCACATGGAAACCAAACATGAAACATATAGAGCATATTGGTCTCTTTTTAAACCCCAAGGTACATCACTCTTGTCTTTTTCTTTGACCACTATGGGTTTCCACATCTAATGAGAAATTCATGAACATCCTCAGATAAAATCATAGTCCTTCCATTCCCACATTGACCAATATCATGGACTTCAAATTCATATACCATCTTACTAAGGGTCTCTATAAATCCCTTAATAATGTGATTACATTTATGATACTAGATACCCACCCAATGTAAAATAGAAATTTAGTTCCATTAGAAGAAATAAATTACTGTATAGAAGGGTTTAATTCAAATAATCTGTTAAATGGGAAACAAACTATATTTTTTATTGAAACTTCAAATAACCACTCCATATATTTAATAAATATAACCATAGAAAAAATACGTTTGTTAGGTATTTCATAAATAAAAAATTTGATAGATGAATATTGATTCTTTCAAATGGACCATGATTCCAAAAATCATAAAAAAATTCTCATGTAAACCTATAATATTGAAGAAACTTACTATAATAAAAGTGATATCCAAGAAAAAAAATAATACATCTGGATAACAATAATTTCCATTAAAAAGGTTTTCATGACTCCTTAGTCTGAGATCTATCACATGATATGACACATTCTTAATCCACCTATCTACCGTATCCCGAAATTGTAAGTATAAAATAAGTTCTTTGATACAAAATGATTATTAATTGACTAAGAATGTTTATATAATTTGGTGTTCTATGTGGCCTCAAACATGCCTCGCCATATGATATAGGATTAAGATGGATGGTAAGGTCCTCAATTAATAAAATGGAAGTCAATTCCCTCCAATCAGAGTTAAATATATAGTTAAACTAAATGAAACATACATGTATGTAAACAGAGTACACATGATCAAGTAAACATATTGAAAATTATAAATGTAACTAAAAAAATAAAACCACAGAAAAATAAAGAATATATAAAATTTCCCACTTAAATGATTATATATAAAAAGTAAATGGGAAATATACACACATTTTCCCTACTTCCATAATTGGGATTCAGCACAATTATAAATCCTTATACACTCGAGTTACTCTAACCTCATCCCCTACACATCCCTTTAAGTACCTAAAAGAAAATAATAAGGTCTTGATGTCCTATAGAGTTACTATGAAATGTGTGAGAAAAATATCTCAATAGTTTTTAATAATGTTCCCAAGTATATAATATCATATATGTATATGCATTGGGAAATAATTAAACACATCAAACAAGTTCATTAAACATCTTACAGTCTTTACACCATTGTGCCTACTTGTGAATTAGGTCTCCATGTACTAACCAGGAATACACAAAACGTGATCATATTATCTCTATTTCCATGAAATACTCGACCATATCATCTCATGTGATTACCCACATAACCCATCACACACCTAATGACTTTGGGTATAAAAAAACTTATTCTTGACAACTATCTATTGGGTAAAAGGTGGTTTAGGTGTCCACTATCTAGAGTCTCTTTCTCCCTCATGGAGGTCCCATGTCAAATATCAAATACTAACATCTCACTCATGGTTGGTTCTATCCATTGGATACCAAAAAACATGAATACCACATATCACTCATGGAAAAATCATCATCAAATCTTGCACTATGAAAAATAGTAGACTATTTCTTTCTCATGATAGTCCAACCATCCATTCTAAATAAATTTAAAAAAGGACCCCATATCACTCATATCAGTCCTTGAAAATCCTATCCCACTCATGGATATGACAACAAAATCAATATTCACAGTCTCTCTCAAGGTAGATTCTGAATTCATGCACAACGGGGTCCCCATATCAATCATGTATTTCTTTCCAAATCTATCTCACTTTTAATATGGAAGGGTATTAATATATATTACCAAATATGGGTTTATCACCAAATAGAGTTACTGAATAAATAACACAAATAAAAAACAAAATAACACAGGGACAATAGATCATCATAATGAACATTATCTGATCCCAAGGTGTTTGTCACTTAATAATTATCCCCACACTGAATCATGTCTCATCCAATACATTGGGAAATACTCTAGGTCACACTAGACCCATCTAGACTACTTATCATGGACACCAAATCATTATTTTATCCCTTTGGGAACCAATGTGTATAGGATCATCCTAAACGAGGACTCATTAGGTGAATTTCACTTCCCATTTAATCCCTCGTTGGGAACCCTAGGCCAAGACCCAACAAATTTCCAAGACTCATATCTTTGTAAAGTATCACATAAAATAATGGAGATATATTATCCCATCACATGGAATAATAATCTATCATTAAAACCCAATATAGTCTTAAAGGAATAATCTAGATAACTAAACTAATCTAGACTAACCGCTAGCCTCATGTAGGAAACCATTATCACTCACAAGAAACATAGTTGTCTCTCTCATAAACACTCGACTCTAAGCCTCCCAATCCTATCCAAAATCTTTAAGAACCTCCATAGGCTGTCCTATATTTAAAATCACATGAAAATTTCTAACCACGTTCTCACATCATCTCAATCAATAACTTATCCCCTTCCTGACATAGATGTCAGGAAATCCAAATTCACATAAGTGATAAGGAGAACTTATTTTAAGCATTGGTGGCCCAACACAATCGTGTATTATCTACCAATGGAAATAATGGTCACTATTAATCTACCTTGTCCTATTAAAATTATTTTGCAAATAATACCCATTCATAATCAAGTATACAAAATTGTGTTAAGGGGACCACCACACTCTAAAAAATAGTTACCATCCTCACCATGCTCTATCAGGATATTTTAATATAGCCCCTGAATTTTCCATGCTCAAACCACCACAATATTTCTTATATCATACATGTATCCATAAATATTTATCAATAAAAATATATATTAAATTATTTAATTAAAAAATAGGAATAATTGATACAAAACTAATTTTGTATCACAATAACATCAAAACCATCACTAACATCCCATAGAAGATATGTGAAAAATTCCCAAAACTAAACTAATAATAATATATATAATCCATCACATTATCAATAATTTTGTTTTATAATTTAATAATTAACAATTTATAATTTTTTGATATAGAAAACCATTGTTAAAATAATGAAATATTATATATGAACAACTACTCAAGACCTACTCAAGCCTCCCCATGCAAATTCCATATCATCCTTGGTCTATTCTATGATGGTCTAGAGGAAACAACCAAAAAACCAAGTTTTACTAGTACCAAGTCATCGAAAAATATGGGGAAACCAAAATAAATAGAGGAAATGAGATATGTAACAATAATTTCAATTTACATTCACCAAATCTCCTACACTAGTCTTTATCAAATGAGAAAAAGAGGGAGGATACCTATAAATAATTCCACTCCTTATACCCAACAACCACTAAAACATGAATCATACCAACCTAGAAAATATGAAGTTTTCCATTATTAATAAGGATCCACCCTAGAATTATTTATGGTGTGTATATGGTGTTCACGTATTGAAATAATATAGATAGACAGCTCTTCTAATAGAAAAACACTATACATATCATGAAAAATGGTTCATGAAATGAAATACATAGAGAATAGGTCAACACACATTGAATATCTCTATTTAAAAAAAATTCCCCAATCCATTAAGGGCATGAACACACATTCATAGAGTTAATGCCCTTTTTTAATTGTTTTCAACATCTTTGTTACCTAAAAATACTCTATCATCCTCCCAAACACTCGAGGATTATACTATAAATAAAAATTAAAAAATCCATTTAATGATTTTAAAAAAGTCCGAATATTTATCAAAGTGTATTTTTTCAAAACAAATGCCTCACTAAATCAAAAAAATCAAATTACCTTTCAAAATAAAAACATAAAATCTATCTTTCCATAAAAATCACTATAGTATAATATCAACAAGAATAGTTGAAAATGATATGAATTTAATAGTAATAATCAATTAATTATATGTAATTTAATATTTATATAATTAATTAAGAATTAAATTTAGTATTAATAAATTTATACTTTATGTTTACAATTCCATGTTAATGAAAACTTTTCTTTTCTTATGAAAAAAACATTGATTTCTAAAACTATGCTAAAAGATATATTAATATAAAACTATGAAATAATATATATTTATATATAAAATTTAAATAATATTTTTTTATACGTTATTTTTAGATTCTGTATAAAATGATATTTCAATGGAAATTTTACATACAGAAGATCAATAATAAAGATTTATATATCAATAGATTATTATATATTTATAAAAACTTGTGAAATAATATAGATTTATACGTTTTATATATATATATATATATATTATCATTTCAATATTATGTTAATGGGAACTTTACTTCCAATAATGTGATAATATATATTCATATTACATGAATCATAAAATAAATAAAATTTGTAGACCCTTGGAATATATAGAGGTCATATAAAAATAATATTAATATATTAGCATATGTATCAGCTCATTAGACAATATTATATTGAATCATAATCCACTATAAAACTACCAATCCAATGAAATAGGTCTAGAACCATGTTTCTGCATAAACCATTAATAGGATACTAGATCAAGGAACATAAAATTAAATTCATGTCATTTATGTAGTTTGAGAGGAATTCCATTGAAAAGATGCATTTCTATATCAACTTGACTCACCGGGTGAATGTGATAAAATAGTTTCAAGAATAAGTCTATGGTGGGTTATAATAAAAAAATGAATAATATAATATATATTTTCATTTAATACAATCATATATACATGTTACCATTTAAATAAGAGACATGTACCTCAAGGAATCATATACAATCTTCCCAAACAAGGACATGCCTTACTACCTTATATTTAATTACTATTATATCCTCATGTACTAATGAGGTAAACTATATAGTAACTTTAATCTGATAAATTGTCTTAATCAAGAGGTATAGTCTTATAACCATGATAACCCACTCATCGAGTCCAACCAAACTCATCAGTTATCTCACTGACCATCAATTAAAAAATATTAATCATAGGAAATAATGATCATTCCTAGATCACTAACAATGTTAAATATTTTAGGGATCAACCATTAATGATGAAGGTATGATGATAAAAAATAGGAAGGAAATCTAATGATTTTATAATGAAACAAATAAAATTTGAATAAAAATTCCATGAAAAGTCAAATGGGAATAAAATAAAAAATAGAACCACATTGTATAACATAAACCAATTATCATTTCATTCTTTATATAGAAATGTAAATCCAAAAAAAGAATCATTTCAAATATCCATAAAGAATCACCAGTCATGTCCCATATATTTCTAGTTATTACGGGTTTTAGATCCCATAAGATTATTACAAAACAATATGATTACAGGATGATACCTTTAATTAGAAATAATGTGTTTGTAGAATCATTATCATCATAGCATGTACAGTGGCCACAATTTTACTATTTTAAACCCTATTCAAAGTAAATGATCCTAAAAGAATGTTAATTTTACATCCATTATTATAATAACTACTAGTGTAAAACTGTAATAAGATTTCATTTATTCACTAACATGAATGATATCCATTTGGTGAGGCAATTTCATCAATTAAGAAATTGATCATGCATGGGATGACCTTAAAAGAAACTTCCTTTCTCAAAATGTCATGATCATGATCCCTAATTTTAAATTTATTGTCATATCATTGTATGGGTTATATTTACATGACTAAGGTTTTCATGAACATTCCCAATATGATTACTGTTCTTTTCCATGAAAAACCATAACTTGTAGGATATATACAAAGTAACTATATCGAACACAAGAAAACAAATTGAAGGGTATCACTATAATAATAACTTTGGATTACAGTCCCCATCATGAGATATCAAAATATAAAGACTATATCCCCAATTTCATTCCAAGTCTCAATAATGAACATTATTGAGTATAACTTACCATCATGAAAATATATCTTTAAGGTGATTTTTGAAATTAAACACCGTCACATAGCCAATATAATGTTTTATTAACCATTCTAATGTCATCTCATTACCTAATGAAACCATTATGTGATCTCACATATAGTCTTACTGTAATCACATATATCACATTAAATTTTTATAAGACCCTATGTGTAATGGACTCTATTTATATTCTAATGGATACACTCAAGGTTTTATAAATATCCCACTGTAAAAAACCCATTAGACATTTTATCCTAGAAAAATCCATATATCAAATAATGGAATGTGTATATATATTTATCCAAAACCATAAATCCACTTGATATTTAAAAATCCATTATAAGCATATATCAATCAAGAAAAAACATAAAAGATTGTTTTCTTAAAAAAATAGTCATCTCCCACATAAGGTCAATAATACCAAACAATATTTACAACTACCCATTCATTTTTATTTATAAAATAAAATCCAGTTAAAAATTTTACCAAACCATAAAAATAGAATTAATGTTCTTCATTACACTCCGAATTCACTTTTGTAAAATAAATGAAAACCACTTTTGAAAACAAATAAATTTATAGTAAAATCCCATCTAGAGACCAACCAGGTTAAAAACCCACTTTATTTTAACATCCCTTTGAAAAATATAAAACCCTTTATAATTCCATTTCAAATTAAATCCAATTTAATTTTATAAAACTGGACCATATTTTACATCACATATCCATGAAATCCATGTGACGCTATATTAGTTATGGTTTATTATGCCCCCACTAAACTAACTACATATAAATTTTAATATGATAACTTTTAAGAAGATAAAATTGCATACCATTATTATAGATTCATAATAGGTAAATAATGAATCCTTATAATGATAAAATAATCACAATAATATAAATTAACTTGTATTTAATCTATCATAATACTAATAATACTTGTTCTAAATGTGTAAATTCCACTTAAAAATGAAATATCCAATTTATATCTCCATGTAGATACAACACAAAATTCATAAAAATGAGACCCTATATCATTAATAGTTTCATTTATAATGAACAAACTCATTTCACATAAAATTTTATAATACACAAAGAGATAGAAATCTATTAGAGTGTCATGCCAACATAAAAATCACAATAAATGAGTATTTATTTCACCTAAAATACAGCCATGAATAATTTAAGAAAAATATATAACACATAAACTCAAATTGATAATAATTTATTTAAAATTTTAAAAATATACATATACACGCTATGAATCGAATATATATCGATTAAAATTAAGTGAATAATTTTGAATTCATCACTACCAAGCCTCCTTTAGCCGTATTTCATTGAATAAAAAAGGTTCAAAATGCTTTAACCAATATCCAGTAAAATAATGAATTTAAATCCATCCTCAGTCATTCCATGGTAAATAAAGAGGAGGAGGAGGATGTAAGGTAATTTTATAAAAGGATAAAATTATTATTCATAAACATTAATAAATCCCAAACTATATATATAGATGGGGTGAATCAATGAGTTAGAGGTGGGTCATCATTAACATGTCATTCACCAAGACATACAAGGAATCATATGAATATTATTATTTAGAAAGGGGAGTCCCAAATTAGATCAATTTTTGAAAAATATCCAACATATTTTCAGGTGCTCATATCCCAATACTAGTTACCCAATATCTCACAATTATTTTTGTGAATGTACACTAGAATTCTAGTGGATTTTCATGTGGGAAATCCACCATGTTTCTTGATAGGTTACCTTAATGACATTGAAATCCAAAGCTAATTTCGATTTATCTCTCCAATACCCATGACTTTACACATTGTTTTTTATATAAGGTTCTCAATCTCAAAATTTTTTATTTATATACTAATAATTAAAACTTCTTACCTATACTATACTTTTTTTTTCAAAAATACACCATAGCCCTAGTTCCATTGGATTTTAATTCTTATCCATCTCCATTGATGACTGATTACATATATTACTTCAAAATTGTCATCAAAACCCTTTTCATACTAAAAAGGAAAAAAAATTACATAAATCAATTAATGACATGTCCTATTAAGCTATTAAACATTGGAATAAAAAATCCATCCCTTGGATTCTCATCATGATTCCTCTATGGGACTCCAACCATAGAAAATAGTTCTCACTAAGAGAGATTTACCTGATCCTTTTGATTCACAAACTTTCTCCATAGTAAGTATCTTCTATGTTTTATTATTTTACTTTACACTATACATACATACTCTCATTAAAAAATTTTAATTCCATAATTTCTATAAAAAAATTAATTACCAAGAAATTTAGCTAGTTCTTGAATGTACACAAGGATTACCAAACACTAATGCTAAATAAAATTATTTCCTTATGGAATTCTCAACCATATTGAATGATTAGTGGATGCCTAATTTTCCTAATAATTATACCCACCATATGATTCTCATAAAATCATAAAATTGTAAAAACTAAGAGCTTCCAACCACATTAACAAGCTAGTTTATCCTTAATAAAAACACACATCCATATAACAGAATCACATATAAAATTAAATAATTCTTATCAAATTCCATAAAATATTGAATTTAAAACTCCAAAACACGTGTAGTTAAATTAATAATGAAAATGTACATGGTAACTCTTTGTTAAATCCCTTAAAAAATAAGTCTGGTTACACATATTACAATTTTATATAATAAAAACAACCCTTAAGTACCCAAAATTATTTATGATGAAATGATTTTGGGGGAGTGAATAGATTTTATCCTAAATTTTAGTAAATTAAAATTGATCCTTTAATTGTTTCCCCCCATGGACCTTTTTAACATTGTATTCCATTTAAGAAAAATTTATCTTTTCTTATTTAACCAAGTATACACACAACATGAAATTCAATAATGTAGTGATGTATGTATGATTTTTTTTTATAAGTAATAGACTCATGAGAAACCTACTACTTATTTTTATCTAGATGTCTAAGTCATAAATATTCAAATATATATTTTTTCATCAATGTTTAATAGTTTATTAGGTAACATGATCTACCACAAACACATTATTACATAGGTCTACATTCATTGACATACAAAAGGTTTACAATAACCTCATCACATGAGTTGGTCATATTATAAAATCATTTGACACATTTCAATGACTTATACTATTGAAAAATATTATCATCCTCACATTTAATTCCTTTTCATAAATTTTGATTGTTCTACTTCATCTCTCAATCATATTTGTTGACTTTAATATGAAAATTTATGAAAAAGACTATGTTAGTCTCCCTCTTCAAAGATCATAGCTCTTAGATATTATTTAAAAATTTCTCCTTATGATTCACTCAACATAGAATGAAGTGAAATGGATAACCAATAAATATAAAATAAGAATTATAATCATAAAACCTTATCAACATTTACTCTTATTTTATATCACAACTTTTGTGACACATTTTAATAAATGATGTTTCATGGCCCCTTCCCCACAAGGTGTACCCCTCCTGAGCTGGAAATGTGAGAAGGGAGATAATAACCCCTGATTCTCGCCTCATGTAGGCCTCGGGTTGTCGACCAACACTGAGGGAATAATAAACACACAAATGGGTGGTATTACCATCTAAGATAACACATATGAAAGGGATAGATAAGACAGACACAAACCTACTCCAACTCAGAAAACAATATAAATGAAATCCCAAGTAAAGATATGAAATATCATGCAAAATTTCTACATCTAAAAGGGGAAAAAATGCAAATACCCAAAAGAAAGTAAAAACCACAGCAACCACGAAGCCCAAATATCTCCTAAAACACTAAGCTAGTAGAAACCATCCTATTCTCCAACATGTTCCAAGTGACCTGTAAATATTTTATATATTCATAGGGTGATTAAAATAGTATACTTAGTAGGATCCTCCCTAGAGACTCTTGTGCAAAAGTAAACAAAGCATGTTAAAGCACAATGGACAACAAATGAAACTTACTCATCACCTAAACTAGTATATAAGGTTCCCAGCCTCACCATGGATACTCTCACCAAGTATCACATATAAAAGTATATAATGTAGTAATGAATATCAAGGGTACCCTACTACTACATCCCTAATAGTTTTCCTCTTTTCACCAATGTCGTGTGTCTTAAGCATCTCTCTCCAAAAAGGAATTCACGTAGACACCTAGGTGAAGCACCATAATATGCACCTCATGTAACAAAACCACCACGTCCACATAAGAAAAGTAACTAGGTAGTTTCTGGGAGCCACCATAGCTCACATAACGTGTATAATATGTCAGGAATTATACCTCAAACAATTACAACCCACATACCATGTAAGGATCCTCAACACATCACAACCTATACACGTTACACCTATAGTAGTCCATAGGAAACTATATCCAGAATATATGAGTGTGAATAACCACATGCCCTTACTTAAATCTACACACATATATGGGGAAACCTAACCAATGTTCCTTCCATCACAATTAACTACCAAGAGAAGAGAGAAGTTCCAAAGAGGGTATTCATCCATCCATCCTCTCACCAGAATGTTAGGGAGAACACCCCCCATAGATTAGAATCCCTAGGGTGTCAGTTACCCTAACTGATGGGGTGGAGGAGCATATAGAAACACAAAATGTAAAAAATATAATATATCTCAGAACCACACTTTGGGAATAACCTTTTTTAGATTCATCTATAGCTAATGTCTCTCGGACTCCCAGCTAAAACATATAAGACTCGGTATCCTATAAGAACAAATCCTTTTAAAGATATTGATTACATTACTTCATTCCCTTTCTATCAGTTGGACTTTACGTCCATAAATTCTTTAAACATTAATTAACAAATAATAATTTCCAGATTATATTTCATTAATATCACACCCAATGTTCATTGTTCCTTTAAATTGAAACCTCAACACTACATCCCAGCAAGCTCCAACCCCATGGGTTAACATAATTTATTAAATCATTTATTAACAACATTATTACTTTCCCATATTCCCAAAAATTCTTGAAAAATATTCCAATATACTAAACACAAGGGGGATCAACAATGTGAGCAGATGAACTACCCATGGAGTATTTTCTGCCTTAGCAAGAGTGTAGGCCAAACCTCCCTTAAGAATCCAAACACAGAAATCACCTGGCTACCCCTTACATCATTGATTCTTTTGGAAGGAGGGTGAGCAAAGCAGCTTCCTTGTGCTGTGGGCAAAGTAAGAATGATAAAAAACCAACAATAAACAAGAAGCATCCAAATATTCAAATCCAAACTGTTCTATCATCTCTGGTGTTCTCCCCAACACCCACATGCATAAAATGATTCATCTTTCCAATCTAGGGGTCAACTGCTGTCATAACCAATAGGCATACCTTCCCCCACATATCACAATAGCCTTCCAGGCTCACATCATAACACAAGAAGCAAGAAAAAACATCATATAAATTGGGTGCTTAGCCATTAAACAATAATGTGGGTAACTCAGAACCCTATAAGGAATAATCTTTTATCAAACAACAAATTCTTTAATCGATAATGAATTAATTGATTTATTATTTGTTGGTTCTAACTTTAGGAAACCTAAACAGTAAGCTATCACAATTTGATTAAACATGATTGCTGCATCAATTTTATTAACATCTAATTACAACAATGAAGACCAGATTCATTTACATGCATCTTTGTATTTATCCAAACAGTTATCAAATTACTCCATCTTTATAGTCAATACCAATTTCCATCAAGAAAAAAAATATAACAAATTACACATAGATTTCACATTGTACCAAACCAGAGTCAATTACATACAATCAATATCAATTTATTTATCTAGATCAAGTATTTAATATGTTGATTCTATTGTGATATAGTGGGATAAAACAAGCTAACTCTATAGTAGTATGTAAAATAATATAAGAGAAAAAAATACCCTACCTCAAACAGTTCATGATGTTCTTTATATGAGAATGATCCAAACAACAGGTTACGATCTCCTCCCCCCATGACAATTGTATCCACCCAAGGACGCAGAGAGGACCCCACAATGGTCAACACCCAAGAAAAGTCCATTAGGAACAGGGAGATAACATTCTATAAAAGGGGAAGGAGAAATAGAAGGAGATGAATATAAAAGAATGATGATAGATCATTCTTTATATTGAAGATTGATTGATACTATTTGGTTGCATCCAAAACGGAGGGGAACCAATCCAAGGAGGAAAGAATCATTGAACAACTCTTATAGGAAAGAATGAAAGGTTCGAGCATCACACACCAAAGAACAAGTAGGAATAATTTGGTATGAAGATATGTCGTCCCTTTAGAAGATTTAATGTAGCAACAGTTTAAGATACACTAGATTTTCCATTAAAAGATGATCACATTAAACCATGTGGTTTGACCAAGTAAATGAATCTAGAGCCATTGGAAAATTATTATAATAGTTATGACCATTGAATAGGCCTTATATTCCTTAAATAGAGTCTTTAAATGCATTTTACGTCAATGGAAATGTTAAAGGGGAAAAATTTTAGGAAGATGGAAACACTGTTCATGAACTCGAAATTTGGAAAAGGAAATAGATGCTACAGTTGGAAACTCACCATTTTGGAAACACTGTTCACATAAGGCAACCATTGGAACTATTCACATAGGCCTACTATTGGAACTATTCACAAGGATACTATTGGTACTGTTCACATAAGACTACCGTGGGAACTATTCACATATGCCTATTGTTGGAACTGTTCAAATATGCCTACCGTTGGAATAGTTCACAAGGCTACAGTTGGAACTATTCACATAAGAATACCTTTGGAACTATTCATAAGGCTATTATTGGAACTTTCATATTGGCCTACCATTGGAACTTTTCACAAGGCTACTGTAGGAACTGTTCACATAAACCTACTGATGGAACTATTCACAAGGCTACAGTTGAAAATATTTACATAAGCCTACCATTGGAACTTTCCTCAAGACTACCTTTGGAACTGCTCACATAAGACTACCTTTAGAACTGTTCACATGGTAACCATTTGAACTATTCACATAATCCTACCATTGTAACTCTTCACAAGGCTACCTTTGGAACTGTTGACATAAGCCTACGATTGGAACTGTTCATAGCAGTCTATAGTGGGAACTGTTCATAGAGGACTACTGTTGGAACTATTCATAGTGGTCTCACTGGTGGAACTGTTCACATAGGTCTCACTAGTCGAACCATTCACACTAGTCCCACTAGTGGAGCTATTCACGGCAATGTAAATTTAGAAACTTGTAGAGTATAAGTCACCTTGACCTCCAGAACACCTCAATCACTATATTTTGGTAGAGGAATGGACCATAGAGGTATAGGCCATTACATTAGATACCTCTCAAAACATTCTCATCCCCGGGAATTCAAAACCAACCCAAGAGGAATGTAGGGTCCAAACAACCACCTTGTAAGAAACCTCTTAGGGGAAAACCACCATGAGTTGTTTGAAAGCTGGAAAAAGACCTCGACATCTGAGAACAAGGAAACTAACATTATATATCCATACAAGTCATGCATAAAATCACATAAATGGTACAAATATGATAGCATCAAAGAAAAAATCAGAACCACAACTTAAAACATCACTAGGTACTGGACATGCATCTAGGGATCCTAATCCCAATTACCATCCTCTACACCACCATGTCACCACAATACATGAACCAATGGGATAGAAAACCTGCATAACACCTTCTATTTGTAGTCTTGGATATCTACCAGCCACTCCTCGATGGATGCATCATCATCAACATGGATCTATCCCAAATTGATGATGTGTGAGTCATCATGAAGATAACAATGGAGTTGTGACAAATGAAAAACATCATTTATCCGGATCATTTACGGGGGATTTTCTACTCAATATGCCATGACTCCAACATGATCCAATACCTCTAAAGTCCCAACAAACGTGGGATAAATCTTACTCCAACAACCAATCCTTCACTTCCTATGATGGGTAGTCACCTTTAAAAACATGTGATCCCCAACATCAAACTCAAAAGGTCTCCTATTTTGATTGTCATATGATTTCTGACGATCATGTTATGTCTTCATCCTCTCATGAATCACCTTAACCATCTCCATTTTATTCTGTACTAGTTCTAGTCTAAGAATTGTGGAATCCTTGAACCTAGTCCAGCACAACAAATAATGGAATGGTCATCCATACAAGGATTTAAATGGTTCCATAACTACGGTGGAGTGAAAAATATTGTTGTAAGAAAACTCCCCCAAGGGTATGTGCCTCATCCACAAACATCCAAAATATAGGACACAAGAGCATAACATGACTTCAAGATTCTGGATATTCTACTCTATATGACCATCCATTAATGGATGGAATAATGTTCTAAGGTATTTATAAGAACAAGAAGCATGTTGGAGACCTCTCCACACCCTATAGGTAATACAAGGATCTTGATCGGATATGATTGTCCTCAGGACTCCGTGGAGTCTCACCACCTCCTCCAAATACTACCTCAAAAAACATCCACTAAGCTTGACTCCTTGATCACTATGAAATGAGTTGATTTTGTTAATTGATCCACTACCACAAAAATTGTGTCATGTCCTCCCTCAGCTCGAGGTAAACCAATAATAAATCCCATTGAGATGTCCTCCCACTTCCAATGAGGAATATATAATGGCTAGAGCAGACCAACATGAACATGATGTTTGACATTCTCCTTCTGGCATACAAAAAATCGAGACACATAATTCACAACCGCACGCATCAACACAAGACACCAAAAATAACTCCTCTCAAGACTTGTACATCTTTGTCACGACTGGATTTACCGCTAAATGAGAACTATGTAACTCTATGAGAACTGTCTCACACATTGAAAAAGTAACAAATATCCATCCATGATAAAACACTCAATGTTGTTAATCCCCAGACCAACCATTTGTTGCCTCGCCACAAAAAACTCGGTCTCCCTATACCTCTACCTCAATATCCCCTAACTGGGACTCTTCCTCCGGCTACTCCCAAGATGAAGGCACCGTCATCTGAAAAAGAAAACGGTTTCCCCCAAATTCTCTCAAATCAAGATGTAATGTAGAAATTTCTTCTATATATCTCTATGAATCACCAAGATTCACACATTTCATCACTATGAGACTTCCTTCTCAATGCATCATCTACAAAAATCCCATTTCCAGGGGTATATGATATTTCAAATTCGTATTCATATAAGAAATCCATACACCGATGTTGTCTCAAATTTATGTCACGCTTGGAGAAAACATACCACAGTCTCTTATGACCTATGAAAACCACAAAGTTCTCGCCAATAAGGTAATGTCAACACAACATCAGGTAAAACACCACAACTTCCAACTCTAGATCATGGGTGGAAAAGTTACGTTCATGGAGATGAAACTTCTATGATCCATAAGAAACAATGTATCTCTGATTCATCAGAACACAACCTATACCCAGATGTGAAACATCGCAGAAAAATCATACTGAACTCCCACTGCAGGATGAGAATGAACTGGATCACTTACTAACTTATCCTTGAGATACCTGAATGTTCTCTGACACTAATCATTAAACCTGAACTTTTGATATTTCCTGGTCAATGTTGTTAGAGGAGTTGCAGAATGAGAGAAATCATTTACAATCCTCCTATAGTATCTTGCAAGACCAAGGAAACATCACACCACTGCCAATTTCTTGGGGGCTTCCCAAGACACAACTGCTTCTATCATTGATGGATCCATAGCTACTCCCTTCTAGGACACAACATTCCCCAAGAAATGGACTTCTTGAGACCAAAAAAACATTTCTAAAACATCACAAACACCTGATGTTGGTGAAGAACTCCCAAAATGGTGTGTAGATGCTCTGCATGATCTTCTTTTTACATGGCATACAAAAGGATTTCATCGAGGAAAACCACCATGAACTTATCCAGGATATCACAGAACAACGCTTTCATCAATCCCATGAACACATCTAGAGTATTCGTCACACCAAACGGCACTACAACAAAATCATAATTACCTTGATGACATTGGAAAGAAGTCTTCGGGATATTCTCATCCTTCACATGTATTTGATGTTATTCTTACTGTAAGTCAATATTTGAGAACCAACTTGAACCCTTTAGTTGATCAAATAATTCATCATTATGTGGAAGAGGATAGATATTATTCACTGTCACATTGTTTAAGTGACGATAATCGATACACAACCACAAACTTTCGACAACCTTCTTCATGAAAAAAACTGGTGCAACCCACAGAGACTCCCTCAGCTGAACAAAACAAAACTATATCAATCAATCAAGATATATATGTAGATATATTAACTTATAAGGGAAAATCCAATATAGAGAAAAAAAGATAAGAGATACTCCTAGTTGTAGCTTGATCCCAAACATGATCTCTTGTAGAGGGGGTAATGCTACAACCTCTTTTGGAATGACATAAGGGTACTCATTTACAACCCTAAGAAATTCCAACTATTGATCCTCTGAAGAACTCAAAATCAACTCATCTTATATGTATGATAAGAATGGAACATGCCTATGACCCATCTGAGGGTCTCGCTCACCAAAAAACACCATTGGTTCTCCATCCGAATCGAAGAACACAATCTTCCTCCTAAATATATCCACAATATCCTGCATCAAATACAACCAATCCATGTCCAGGATGAAATAATATGGTTGTATCCATAAACAGAGGAAATCTACCCAAGGGTGGTGTTGTCCAAGCACTATATCACAGTCTCTACAAACTTCAAAAAAGTTAGCATGACCTCTAACTGGCGTCGTCATCGAAAATGGCATTGGAAGCCTCTCTACCTCAATTCCCAGAGCATGGACAAGGATATGTTATATGAAGAAGTGTGCCGCTCCTGAATCAAAAAAGGCATCAACCAGGGTATAAAATATGTAAAGGGTACCTCAAAAGACATATGGCTCACCTGGAGCTAGAAACACTAAAGCATGAAGTTGACCACAACCACATCCATAGACTCTCTGAACCTATTGAAAACAACCACCATGACCTCTATCTACTCTTTGAGGACAGGGAGTGTCATGGGGTTATCCTCTACCTACACCATCAACCCTTCGATGATCCATAGCTGGTGAAACCTACTTCTGCTACCTCAGCTGGAACTACCTCAACAGAGGAAGCTGGAGAGGAACACATGGTGCATGATGACTCCTCTGAAATGTCGGGAACTCTTACTTCTAATTACCTCGACCACCACATGAAAAAAAAGCGTTTTATCCCTTTGAATAGGCTTGAGAGCCGCTTCCCCCGAAGAAATGATATTCTAAGGGCTAGGACCTACCCTCGGTCGAACAGAAACTCTTCAACCATAAAAACTAGGAACCCCGGACCACATCTCTGCTTCATGAGGAATCATGATAACTCCCCTTTCTTGACGATCTAGTTCTTGTAAATATCCTTTTGACGACCTATTCCCTCGCCAGATCCTCAGGATATTTCTTAACCATAAAGGGGTTTACCTCACGCTGGATCTCTAAATGCGAAGTCTCCTCTAAATACCTCGCCCTGGCCTCCTCATCTGGAAACTAGTCCAAAGCATAATGTAAAAGGTTCTAGAAATGTATTCCAAACTCTTGAACACTAGAGCTCCCCTTTCAAAGGGTAAGAATCTCCTAGAGACTGGATTTCTTTGCATTCAAATAATTAAACTCAATTTTAAACATGTCATGAAACTCCCCCCATGATATTTCCAACTCCTTGTGATCCCTGAGGAACAAGAACCACCACTGGCTTGCTACTCCATGATGCATTTTCACAAAAAAATACACTCATTTCTCTTTCCGAGCGCAGATCAAACTGAAACCTATCTCTACCTCCACCAACAAGTCTTTCGTGACTGCATCTAAAATGGATCCCTCGTACATCTACATACAATGGAATTGAAATTCTCGGAGTTTCCTCCTCCATGTGTTGTCATTGCCGAACTCTACTCTAAAGTGATATGCTGGCACAACTTACTAGACATATTCTGCGGGGACATGACAAGGACGTCAATCGGAGCCATGCCTAAAAATTAACATAAATTTAGTGATCCTAAACATGTAATATGGAAGACTCAACATTAATTAATTAATTTTTTTTCTTTTTTAGTTTTTGGTTAACCTATCACAAGGTTTACCCATTCAAACATAGGCACAATGAAGAATGGTGCATGATCTTTTCCTCAGTATGTACCCTGCAACTAGTTTCACCTTGTTTAGTAAACCTTGTAATCGTAGTGTTCTGTGCATCAAATCATAGGGGGACCTAAACACCTATGTCTCAACCAGTCTTCATTATTTTCATCACTTGTTAAACATGACTGACAAGGTTTCCCTACCAACCAGGAATTCTTAGTTATGCCTAACACCAAACTCCATCTTATCCCTCAACCTCTGTCTTATAACACTCTGTCATGAATCTCTCACCATAAGGTGCACCCCTCCAGGGTTGAAAATTTCAGAAGGGAGATAATGACTCCCCAAGTCCCGCCTCTTGTTGGCCATGGGTGTGAGACTATCACCGATGGTATAATAAACACACAAATGGGAGGCATTACCCTCTAAGAGAACACATGTGAAATATAGAGATAATATAGACACCAATAAACTCTATAAAAGACAGTATTATAAAATAAATCCCAAGTAAGGATATGTAATATCATGAAATACTACTATAACTGAAATGGGAAAACTGGAAATACCCAAAAGAAAGTAAAAACAACAGCAACCAAAAAGCCCAAACAACTCTTGTAACCCTAATATAGTAGAAACCTGCCTGATCTCCAACCTAATCCATGTGACCTGAAAACTATTTATATAGACATAGGGTGAGTATAACAGTATACTTAGTAGTATCCTCCTCAGAGACTCTCATTCAAAAGTATTGAAATCATGCTAAAGAAAAATAAACAACAAGTTAAACTAACATGTCACCTAAAAAGTTATACTAGGTTCCCAGCCTCACCATGGCTACTCTCACCATATATCGCATTAAAGAGTACATAATATAATAAATAATATCAAGGGAACCCCACTAATACTTCCACACTGGTTTTCTGATTTTCTCCAATGTCGCATGTCCTAAGCATCTCTCTCCAAAAAGGTGTGTCGCAGACACCTCGGTGAAGAACCACAACATAAACCTCGTGAAGAAAACCCACCACATCAACATTAGAAAAGTAACCAGGTAGTTTATAGGATACACTACAGCTCACATAATGTGTATCAATATTCGGGAATTATATCTCCATCCATAACATCCCACACACCGAGTTAGGATCCTCAATCCATCACAACCTATACATGTTACACATATAGTAGTCCATAGGAAACTATATCCAGAATATATATGTTTGAATAACCAAAATCCATTACAACCCTCCACACACATATATGTACAAAATTAACCGTTGTGCCCGCCAGCACAAGTAACTACCAAAAAGAGAGGGAGGGGCCAAAGGGGTTAGTCAGCCATCCATCCTCCCACCAAAATGTTGGTGAAAACACCACTAGGGATCATAATCCCCAGGGTTTTTGTTTCCCTAACTAACGGGGTGGAGTAGCATATAGAAACCCAAAAAGTAAAAAATATACTATATCTAAAAATGACACTTTGGGTATAACCTAGTCTTAAAATCAACTTCAGCTAACATATCTCAGACTCCTAGTTGTGACTTCTAAGACTTGGTATCCTATAAGCACATAACCATTTAATGATATTGATTACATTCCTTCATTCCCTTATATCATTTTCACATTACGTTCATAAATTCTTTAAACATTAAATAACTGATAAAAATTTCCACAATATATTTAATTATCATCACACCCAGAGTTCATTGTTCCTTTAAATTGAAACCTCAACACTGCGTCCTAGAAATCCCCAACCCCATGGGTAACATCATTTATTCAATAATTTATTAACAACATTATTACATATCCATATTCACAGGCATTCTAGTAAAGATTCTAATCTAGTAAACATAAGGGTTCATCATGATGAGTAGATGAACTACCCGTCGAGTCTTTGTCGCCTATAAAATGTTTTTAGACCCATTCTCACTGAAGAATCTAAACACGGAAATCATGTGGCATACCCCATGCATCTTCGCATATTTTAGAAGGAGGGTAAGAAAAATAGTTGACTTGATCAGTGGGGAAAGTAAGGAAGATAAACAACCAACGGGAAACAACAAGTATCCAAACGTTCACATCCAACCTGTTCCGTCATTTTCAGTGTCCTCCTCGATGCCCACATGATTAAAATGATGCATCATGCCACTCTATGATTCAAATGCTACCACAATAAATTTCCCTCCCTGCCCCCACATATTACAACAGCCTTCCAGTCTCACATCACAACACAAGCAGTAGGAAAACAAATATCATATCAATTGGTCTCTGGGCCCTTAAACAAGCAAGAGGGTAACATAGAACCCTACGTGGAATTACCTTTTATAAAAAAACAAGTTCTTTAATCCATCTTAAATTAACCAGATTATTATTTGTAGTTTCTAACTTCGGGAAACATAAACAGTATGCTATCACAAATTGATTAAACATTCTTATAACATCAATTTGATTAACATAAAATTATAACAACAACAATCAGATTCATTTACATGCCTCTTTTCTTTATCCAAACTATTATCAATTAATTCCAACTTTACGTTCATTACAAATTTCCATCAAGAAAAAAATGCTAACAACGAAATCATAGATGTCAAACTGTCATGAAAAACAAGAGGTAGTAACATTAGATCAATATCAAATTATTTATACGGTTCAAATATTTAATATGTCAATTCCATTTTGATCTTGTGGGATAAAACACTCTGACCCTACAGTTGCATGTAAATGAAAAGATAAGAAATGAATCCCCTACCTCAAATGGTTCTTGACGTTCTTTATATGAGACCGAGTTACACAATGTGTTTCTATCTCCCCTCATGACAACTGTATCCACATGAGGATTCCTAGATGTCACCACACCAGTCAACACCCATGAAAAGTCCATTAGGAACAAGGAGATAGCATTTTATAAAATGGGATGGAGAAACATAAGAAGATGAACCCAAAAGAACAATGATAGATCATACCATATATCTAAGAGTAATCTATACTTCTTGGATGCTTCAAAAATAGAGGGGAACCAATCCAAGGATGAAAGTTTGATCACACAACTCCTTTAGGGAGGAATGAAAGGTTCGAGTGTATCACACAAGAGAACTAGGAGGAAGAACTATGGAGAATGATATCCTTTACCTTTAGAAGATTTAATGGAGCAGAGATTTAAGATACACTGGATTTTCCATTAAAAGAGGATCGCATTAAACCACATGGTTTGACCAAGTGAAAGCCTCTGGAGCCTTATGAAAATTAATATAGGAGTTATGGCCTTTTAATAGGCCTTAGAGTCATTTAAAATATCCTTTAAATCCATTTTTCATCAAAGGAAACGTCAAAGGGGTGAAACTGTAGGATGGTGGAAACACTGTTCAAGAACTCGAAATTTGGCAAAGGAAATAAAGGCTGTATTTGGAACCACACCATTCAGGAAACACAATTTACATAAGGATACAGTTTTAACTGTTTGCATAAGCCTAAAATTGTAACTGTTCACAAGCCTATCATTGGAACTATTCACATAAGCCTTCTATTGGACTTGATGACATAAGCCTACCATTGGAACTATTCACATAAGCCTATCATTGGAACTATTAACAAGGATACAATAGGAACTGTTCACATAAACCTACCATTGGATCTATTCACAAGGCTACCATTGGAACTATTCCCATAAGCCTATTGTTGGAATTTTTCATAAGGCTACCATTGGAACTATTCATATAAACCTACCGTTGAACTATGCACAAGGCTACCATTGAAACTGTTCGCATAAACCTACCAATGGAACAGTTCACAGGGATTCTATTGGAACTATTCACATAAACCTACCGTTGGAACTGTTCATAGTGGTATATAGTTCGAACTATTCACAGTGGTCTCCTCAGTGGAACTGTTCACACCTATCGTACCGGTGCAACTGTTTACACCTGTCTCACTAGTGGAACTATTCACACTGAACTCAAAGGTGTAACTATTAACCAAATTGGAAATTTGGAAAAGTGTTGGGGTAAGTAACCTTGATCAATAGAACACCACAATCATTATATTTCAGTAGAGGAATGTACTAGAGATGTTTGGGACATTACATGAGGAGATATATAATTTAGTGTATTCTACCAATCTCACTTCTTCTTATTCATATACATCTTCTTATTCTATTCCCAAATTTTATTTTCCTACTTCTACAAGTTCATTATATCATATTCTCTGATATTACTGTAGATATTTTCATAACACTCACTAACTACTAATTTGAACATCTCCTCTTATTGTTAATTTTATGTTATAAATTATAAATCATTACAAGTGATCAATTTAACTTCTAGGTCACGTTAAAACAATCGAAAAATTATAATATCTTAAATATTATGAGTAAAAATCAAAATCACACCCACACTAAATTTGTTTTCCATGATTTCCATCTATTTTATTTCAACGGAGGCACATGGTCTTTCCCCATGATATCGCATATCAGGTTTTCCTACAACATTTTCACCTATAAAATTTCTTATGTGTTATTTTCTTATATTCCTATAATTTTATAATTTTTCAATTTGATTATCACTTATATATATTTTATACCAAGACACATAGTTTTTTATTAATCTCCAAAATATTCCATGAAAATATGTATAAAATATATTCTTCAAAACTATATAAAAAAATACAACAAAAAACACTTGATACATGAGACTTCATAATGAAACATGAGATCTTCACATAAAAATTATACAGATTAATGAAACATGACTTCTAGAGTCTGGATAGTTTTCTCTATCTGACCTTCCATCAATGGATAGAAAAAAGTTATAAGGTATTTCTAAGAACAAGAAGCATGCCGGAGACCTCTCCACACCCTAGAGGTAATACTAGGATATCGATCAGATATGATTGTCCTCGGGACTCCGTGGAGTCTCACCGCCTCCTCTAGATACTACCTCAAAAAACATCCACTAAGCATGACTCCTTGATCACTATGAAATGATATGATTTTGTTAAATAATCCACTATGACGCAAATTGTGTTATTTCGTCCCTCAGCTCGAGGTAAACCAGTAAGAAATCCCATTGATATTTCCTCCCACTTCTAATGAGGAATATATAATGGATAGAGGAGACCAATAGGAAAATGGTGTTCGATATTCACCTACTTTAAGACAAAAAATAGAGACACATAATTCACAATCGCACACTTCATCACAAGACACCAAAACTAACTCCTCAAGGCTTGTACATCTTTGTCATGAAAGGATTTACTGCTAAACGATAATTATGTAACTCTATGAGAACTGTCTCATTCATTGAAAAGGGAACAAATAGTCGTCCATGATATAACACTCAGTGTTGTTAATCCTCAGAAAATCCATCAGTTGCCTCACCACAAAAAACTTGGTCTCTCTATACCTCTACCTCAAGATCCCCTAACTGGGACTCTTCTTCTAGCTGCTCCAGAGATGAAGGCATTGTCATCTGAAAAAGACAACTTTTGCCCCAAACTTCTCTCAAATCAAGATGTAATGTAGAAAGTTATTCCATATATCTCCAGGAATCACCGAGAATCATGCATTTCATCACTACGTGACTTCCATCTCAATGCATCAACTACAACAATCCCATTTCCAGGGGTATATGATATTTCAAAATCGCATTCATATAATAACTCCATACATCGATGTTGTCTCGTGTTTATGTCATGCTTGAAAAAAACATACCATAGTCTCTTATGTTATATGAAAACCACAAAGTTCTCGCTAATGAGGTAATGTCAACACAACATCAGATCAAACACCACAACTTCCAACTCTAGATCATGGTTGGAAATGTTACGATTATGGGGATGAAAATTCAATGATCCATAAGAAACAATGTATCTCTGATGCATCAGAACACAACATATCCCCAGATGTGAAACATCACAGAAAAATCTTAATGAACTCCCACTCCAAGATGACAATGAACTGGATCACTTACTAAGTTCTCCTTCAGATACCTAAATGTTCCCTGACACTAATCATTAAACATGAATTTTTGATATTTCCTGGTCAATGTTGTTATAGGAGTTGAAAAATGATAGAAAGTGTTTACAATACTCCTGTAGTAGCTTGCAAGACCAAGGAAAAATCGCACCACTGCCAATGTCTTGGGGGCTTACCAAGACACAACTGCTTCTATCATTGATGGATCTACAGCTACACCCTTCTGGGAAACAACATTCCCCAAGAAATGGACTTCTTGAGCCCAAAAATCACACTTTTAAAACTTCACAAACACATGATGTTGGCGAAGAACTCCAAAAATGATGTGTAGATGCTCTGCATGATCTTATTTTGACATGCTGTACAAAAGGATGTCATTGAGGAAAACAACCAAAAACATATCCAGAAAATCACAGAACACCGCTTTCATAAATCCCATGAACACATCTGGAGAATTCGTCACACCAAACGGCACTACAACAAAATCATAATTACCTTGATGGCATTGGAAGGAAGTCTCTGGGATATTCTCATCCTTCACATGTATTTGATGTTATCCTGACTTCAAGTCAATATTTGAGAACCAACTTGAACCCTTTAGTTGATCAAATAATTCATCATTCTGTGGAAGAGGATAGCGATTGTTCTCTATCACATTGTTTAAGAAACTATAATCGATACACAACCACAAACTGTCGACAACCTTCTTCATGAACAAAACTGGTGCACCCCATGGAGACTCACTTGGCTGAACAAAACAGAACTATAACAATCCATCAATCTATATACATAGATCTATTAACTTATAAAGGGAAATCCAATATAGAGAAACAAAGATAAGAGACACTCCTGGTTGTATCTTGATCCCAAACACGATCTATCATCGAGGGGGTAATGCTACATCCTCTTTTGGAATGACATCAGGGTACTCATCTACGACCCTAAGAAATTCCAACTATTGATCCTCTGAAGAACTCAACATCATATCATCCTATATGTATGATAAGAATTGAACAAGCCTATGACCCATCTGAGCATCTCGCTCACCAAAAAACACCATTGGTTCTCCATCCGAATAGAAGAACACAATCTTCCTCCTAAAGATATCCAAAATATCCTGCATCGAATACAACCAATCCATGTAGAGGATGAAATCATATGGTTGTATCCATAACCAGAGAAAATCTACCCCAGGCCGGTGTTGTCCAAGAAATAGCTCACATCCTCTACAAACTTCAAACAAGTTAGCTCGGCCTCTAACTGGTGTAGTCATCGATAAAGGCATTGGAAGCCTCTCTACCTCAATTCCCAAAACATGGACAAGGATATGTTATATGAAGAAGTGTGTCACTCCTGAATCAAACAAGGCATAAACCAGGGTATAAAACATGTAAAGGGTACCTCAAATGACATATGGCTCACCTGGAGCTAGAAACACTAAATCATGAAGTTGACCACAACCACATCCATGTAATCTCAGACCCTATTGACAACCACCACCACGACCTCTATCTACTCTCTGAGGATAGGGAGTGTCATGGGGTTATCCTCTACCTACACCATCAACCCTATGATGATCCATTGCTGGTGAAACCTACTGCTGCTACCTCGGCTGGAACTACCACAACAAAGGAAGCTGGAGAGGAACACATGGTGCACGATGACTCCTCTAAAATTTCAGGTACTCTTGCTACTAATGACCTCAACCACCACATGAAAAAAAAGTTATTGATCCCTTGGAATAGTCTTGAGATCCAAAACCCCCAAAGAAACGATATTCTAAGGGCTGGGACCTACCCTCAGTCGAACAGAATCTCTTCTACCATAATAAATGGGAACCCCGGACCACAGCTCTGCTTCATGAGTAATCATGATGACTCCACAATCATGACGATCTAGTTCTGGTATATATCCTTTCGACAACCTCTGCCCTTTCCGGCTCCTCAGGATATTTCTTCAGCATAAAGGGGGTTACCTCGCATTGGATCTCTAAATGCAAAGTCTCTTATAAATACCTCACCCTGGACACCTAATCTGGAAACTAGTCCAAAGCATAATGTAAAAGGTTCTAGAAATGGATTCCAAACTCTTGCACACTGGGGCTCCCCTGTCAAAGGGTAAGAAGCTCCTAGAGACTGGAATTATTCACATTAAAAGAATCAAACTTGATTTTAAACATGTCTTGAAACTCCCCCCATGATATTTCCAACTCCTCGTGATCCCTGAGGAACACGAACCACCACTTCCTTGCTACTCCACGATGAATTCTCACAAACAAAGACACTAATTTCTCCTTCCGAGCACAGATCAAACTGAAACCTATCTCTACCTCCCCCAACCAGTCTTTCGTGACTAAATCGAAAATGGATCCCTCATACATCTACATACACTAGAATTGTAATTCTCGGAGTTTCCTCCTCCTTGTGTCGTCATTGCCGACCTCTACCCCATGGTGATATGTCGGCACAACATACTAGACATATTCTGTGTGAACCTAACAAGGACGTCGACTGGAGCCATGACTGCAAAATAACATAATGTTAGTGATCCTAAACATGGAATATGGAAAACTCAACATTAATTAATTAATTGTACTCTTTTTTTTAGTTTTAGGTTAACATATCCCAAGGTTTACCCATTCAAACATAGGCACAATGAATAATGATGCATGATTCATTCCTAGGTATGTACCCTAAAACTAGTTTCACCTTGTTTGGTAAACGTTGTAATTGTAATGGTTCGTGCATCAGATCACAGGGGGCCCTAAACACCTATGTCTCAGCTAGTCTTCAGTATTTTCATCCCTATCTAAACATGAATGACAAGGTTTCCCTACCAACCAGGAAACCTTAGTTATGCCTTACACAAAAATTCATCCTATCCCTCCACCTCTATCTTATACCACTCTGTCATGACTCTCTCCCCACAAGTTGTACCCCTCTAGGGTCGGAAATTTCAGAAGGGAGATAATGACTCCCCAATTCCCGACTCTTGTTGGCCTTGGGTTGGAGACTATCACTGAGGGTATAATAAACACACAAATGGGAGGCATTACCCTCTAAGAGAACACATGTGAAAGATATAGATAATACAAACACCAATAAACTCCATCTAAGTCAACATTATAAAATAAATCCCAAGTATAGATATGTAATATCATTAAATACTACTATAACTGAAATGGGAAAACTGGAAATACCCAAAATAAAGTAAAAATAGTAGCAACCGAAAACCCCAAACAACTCATATAACCCTAATATAGTAGAAACCTACCTGATATTCAACCTACCCCATGTGACCTGAAAACTATTTACATAGACATTGGGTGAGTATAATAGTATACTTAGTAGTATCCTCCTCAGAGCCTCTCATTCAAAAGTAATGAAATCATGCTAAAGAAAAATAAAGAACAAGTTAAAATAACATGTCACCAAAAAAGGTAAACTAAGTTCCCAGCCTCACCATGGCTACTCTCACCCAATATCACATTAAAGAGTATATAATATAATAAATAATATCATGGGAACCCCACTGCTACTTCCACACTGGTTGGCCACTTTTCTCCAATGTCGCATGTCCTAAGCATCTCTCTCCAAAAAGGTTTGTCGCAGACACCTCAGCGAAGAACCACAATATAAACCTCGTGAAACCAACCCCCCACATCCACATTAAAAAAGTAACCAGGTAGTTTATAGGATCCACTACATCTCACATAAGGTGTATCAATCTTCAGGAATTATATCTTCATCCATAACATCCCACACACCGAGTTAGGATC
The DNA here is from genome assembly GCA_963277665.1 of Viscum album. NCBI lineage: Eukaryota > Viridiplantae > Streptophyta > Magnoliopsida > Santalales > Viscaceae > Viscum > Viscum album. The sequence goes on along the minus strand of OY728120.1, from coordinate 1,291,762,404 downwards.
CTCAACCCATCACAGTCTATACACGTTAAACATATAGTGGTCCATAGGAAACTATATCCAGAATATGTGTGTGTGAATAACCACAAGCCATTACAACCCTCCACACACATATATGGATAAAATTAACCATTGTTCCCGCCAGCACAAGTAACTGCCAAAAGAAGAGGGAGGGACCAAAGGGGGTATTCATCCATCCATCCTCCCACCAAAATGTTTGGGAAAACACCACTAGGGCTCAAGATCCCCAGGGTGTCAGTTTCCTGAACTGATGGGGTGGATTAGCATATAGAAACACAAAAAGTAAAAAATATACTATATCTAATAACCACACTTTGGGTGTAACCTAATTTTAGAATCAACTGCAACTAACATGTCTCAGACTCACAGCTGTGACTTCTAAGACTTGGTATCCTATAAGCACAGAACCATTTAATGATATTGATTACATTACTTCATTCTCTTTTTATCATTTTCACATTACGTTCATAAATTCTTTAAACATTAAATAACTAATAAAAATTCCCACAATATATTTCATTAGCATCACACCCAAAGTTCATTGTTCCTTTAAATTGAAACCTCAACACTGTGTCCTAGAAATCCCCAACCCCATGGGTAACATTATTTATTCAATAATTTATTAACAACATTATTACATATCCATATTCACAGGCATTCTAGAGAATATTCTAAGCTATTAAACACAAGGGGTCATCATGGTGAGTATATGAACTACCCGTCGAGTCTTTGTCACCTATAACAAGTTTTTAGACCCATTATCACTCAAGAATCTAAACACGGAAATCATGTGGAATACCCCATGCGTCTTCGCACATTTTGGAAGGAGGGTAAGAAAAATAGTTGACTTGATTAGTGGGGAATGTAAGGAAGATAAACAACCAACGGGAAACAACAAGTATCCAAACATTCGCATCAAACTTGTTCCATCATTTTCAGTGTCCTCCTCGATGCCCACATGCATAAACTAATGCATCATGCCACTCTAGGAGTCAAATGAAACCAGAAACAATTGGCCTCCCTGACCCCACATATTACAACAGCCTTCCAGGCTCACATCACAACACAAGTAGTAGGAAAACAAATATCATATCAATTGGGATCTGGACCCTTAAACAAGCAAGAGGGTAACATAGAACTCTAAAAGGAATTACATTTTATAAAACAACAAGTTCTTTAATACATCTTGAATTAACCTGTTTATTATTCGTAGGTTCTAACTTCGGGAAACCTAAATAGTATTATATCACAAATTGATTAAACATTCTTACTACATCAATTTGATTATCATCAAATTATAACAACAATAACCAGATTCATTTACATACATCTTTTCTTTATCCAAACAATTATCAATTAATCCCATCATTACGTTCATTACAAATTTCCATCAAGAAAAAAAGTCTAACAAAAAAATCATAGATGTCAAACTATCATGAAAAAAAAGAGGCAGTAACATATGATCAATATCAAATTATTTATCTGGTTCAAATATTTAATATGTAAATTCTATTGTGATCTTAAGGGATAAAACATTCTGACCCTACAGTTGCATGTAAATGAAAAGAGAATCAATGAATCCCCTACCTCAAATGGTTCTTGATGTTATTTATATGATAACGAGTCACACTACATGTTACTATCTCCCCTCGTGAAAACTGTATCCACATGAGGATGCCTAGACGTCACCACACCAGTCAACACCCATGAAAAGTCCATTAGGAACAAGGAGATAGCATTTTATAAAATGGGATGGAGAAACATTATAAGATGAACCCAAAAGAAAAATGATAGATCATACCTTATATCTAAGAGTAATCGATACTGCTTGGATGCATCAAAAATAGAGGGGAACCAATCCAAGGAGGAAAGTTTGATTGAAAAACTCCTTTAGGGAGGAATGAAAGGTTCGAGTGTCTCACACAATAGAACTAGGAGGAATAACTAGGGAGAAAGATACCTCATACCTTTAAAAGATTTAATGGAGCAGCGATTTAAGATACGCTGGATTTTCCATTAAAAGAGGATCGCATTAAACCACATGGTTTGACCATGTGAAAGCATCTAGAGCCTTATGAAAATTAATATATCAGTTATAGCCTTTTAATAGGCCTTAGATTCATTTAAAATAGCCTTTAAATCCATTTTATGTCAAAGGAAACGTCAAAGGGGAGAAACTATAGGATGCTGGAAACACTGTTCAAGAACTCGAAATTTGGAAAAGGAAATAGAAGCTGCATTTGGAACCTCACCGTTCGGGAAACACAATTTACATAAGGCTACAGTTGTAACTATTTGAATAAGCCTACAATTGTAACTGTTCACAAGGCTATCATTGGAACTATTCACATAAGCCTTCCATTGGACCTGATGAAATATGCCTACCATTGGAACTGTTCAGATAAGCCTATCATTGTAACTATTAACAAGGCTACAGTTGGAACTGTTCACATAAACCTACCATTGGATCTATTCACAAGGCTACCATTGGAACTGTTCTCATAAGAATTCATTTGGAATTTTTCATAAAGATACCATTGGAACTATTCATATAAGCCTACCGTTGAACTATGCACAAGGCTACCATTGGAACTGTTCACATAAGCCTACCAATGGAACTGTTCACAAGGATTCTGTTGGAACTATTCACATAAACATGCCGTTGGAACTGTTCATAGTGGTATATAGTTGGAACTGTTCATAGTGGTCTCCTCGGTGGAACTATTCACACCAGTCGTACTGGTGCAACTGTTCACACCTGTCTCACTAGTGGAACTATTCACACCGATCACAAAGGTGGAACTATTCACCAAATTGGAAATTTGGAAAAGTGTTGGGGTAAGTAACCTTGATCACCAGAACACCACAATCATTAGATTTCAGTTGAGGAATGCACTAGAGATGTCTGGGACATTACGTGAGTAGATATATAATTTAGTGTACTCTACCAATCTCACTTCTTCTTATTCATATACATCTTCTTATTCTATTCCCAAATTTTATTTTCCTACTACTAAAAGATCATTATATCATATTCTCTGATATTATTGAATATATTTTCATAACACTCACTAATTACTAATTTTCACATCTCCTCTTATTGTTAATTTTATGTTACAAATTATAAATCTTTACAAGTGATCAATTTAACTTCTAGGTCACGTTAAAACAATTGAAAAATGATAATATCACAAAAATTACGTGTATAAATAAATATCACACCCACACTAAATTTTTTTTCCATGATTTCCATATATTTTATTTCAAGGGAGGCACATGGTATTGCCCCATGTTATCGCATATCAGGTTTTCCTACAACATTTTCACCTATAAAATTTCCTATGTGTCATTTTCTTATTTTCCTATAATTTTATAATTTTTCAATTTGAATATCACTTATAGATTTTTTATACCAAGACACATAGTTTTTTATTCATCTTTTAAATATTCCATGAAAATTTGTATAAAATATATTCTTCAAAACTATATAAAAACATACAACAAAAAACACTTGATACATGAGACTTCCTAATGAAACATTAGAGCTTCACATAAAAATTATACAGATTAATATTGAACCTATAATATCATATTGTAACTAAATTATATCTTATTCTCTCATTTATAAATCAATATAATTCTCTTGTGATGTTAAATACTGTTAAAAACAATTCAAACATCAACATATGTAATTTAAACTTTAATCCCCAATGATATTTCTCTAATATTTTTATTTGACCAAAAAAGAATTTATAGAAGATTATTAATATCAATATATTCTAAATTATAATTTCTAAAAAAAGTATTGAATTGTGTGGTAACAAAGCATTAGGGTTTTAATGACAGAAAAAACAATATTTTATTTATCAAATTTAAATTCCACTTTGAAATAATTAATTTTAAAATATTTTAAAATTTATGATTTTTTTTCATTGTCCGAAATAATACATGAAAACAAAATCAAATAGAAATAGGAAAATATGTACAGATATTTCAATATCATGAGAATATTTATTGTTTATATTTTTTAATTAAATCCAAAGGTTCTAAAAAGAATCCTTTACACAAATCTCCCAATAAAATGAAAAATTGAACCATATATAATTGTTAATATATCGACTATATAAAATTTTGTTTTTATTCATTTTATTTCTATAAAATAAATATAATTGGTATGAAATACGTTTTTAAAAATAATAATATATTCAACTCAATTTTATTGGTATATGATAATAAAAATTTAATACTAATGGTTAATATTTAAAAAAAATCCTATGATAATAGTATACATTATATGTAAATTTTTCTTTCTTATAAAAACTACATTTATAAATTTAATTAGATATTATGATTTGAATATTTTTAATCATAATTCACAAATTAAAAAAATTGGATAAAGTTACTTTATAGGAATAAAATAAATTTTAGTAGGTAAATACTAGTTACCATGATAAATCATTTTTTTCATGTTATGATATTTTCAATATATTATAATTTTTTATTAAATGTATAAATTTTGAAATAAAATATATAATATTGTGTTCATACTTATATTAAAATAATTAAGTGTCCATTAGCTGGTAATAATTGTTAAATATGATTAACATCACTGAATGATTAAAATAACTTTTTTTATAAAAATATCTTTTCAATACAATATATGTTTTATTTTAAAATTTAATTATGAAAAATATAGAAATTTAATTAGTTAAATAGATTAAATTATATGATTATACCAATAAAATATTTATATTAATATTAATATTGTATGTTTATCAATAAAATAATTACAATGTCTAATTTTTACTCGATATTAATAAGTGTTGAATTGTGTGATCTATTGTGGCTCAAATTTTACTAATTAGATTTGACCCTAAATTTTTTAGAATACATTGTATAGGTTGTAAAGTTAATAAAACCTATCTCAAAAACAATTACTCATCTAGATCTCCTAATTATATTTCAATTTTACTCTTACCCATTACATAACATTCATTTACAATGATTTGTCCCTCTTTTCAACTATAAAAGGATCTCAAATCCACCAAAATCAAGTGAAAACTATTGTCTCAAATTATAATGAAAAAAATACCCAATATAATTATTCTATATCCGTTCTAAATTTTTCATCCTTTAACAACAAAAAATTCTACATTTCCTTCACATAAATAGAACACATCAAGAGAAGATCCCAATTCTTAATTTAAGTATCACCTAACATTAAACATCTATTCATTATACATAAAATCAACCATCATATAAAACTGTTCCAGAATTATGAGTATAATGAAATTAGTATTAATAATTTAATTTAATGATGTTATATTTATTGTATAACTTATATATATTCCCCTCCTAATCAATTGAATAAATTAAAAAGTTTCTCATGCATGTTTGTGGACTAACACCACCATGAAAAATGGTATTCATTATTCATCACCACTAGAAAATATATACATTATTTACTAAATTATTTATTTTATATAAATAAAAATTATATATTCTATATTTAATATATGTAATAAGAAATCATTGTGAGACTATCCTCTTTTAATGAACGTACTAAGAGGAATATTGCATTATTTATTAGTGACTACATATTTTTCAATTTGGTTATTCAGATAACTCGTTCTTATCCTAAATCATAAAAATTAAAAAATTAAAATAATTTCATTATAATTTTAAAATTATGTTATCATAAAAAATATATTTCATCCAGATCCATACTCACTTAATGATTGACATGTTCTCTTTTTGACCATTTAACCACCTACAATAAAAATGCAACAGATTTCTATAATATATGCATTTGGAAATATAATATTGGATATTAATATAAATATATTTTTTCATATAATTTTAATATAATATCTTTTACTCATTAATTAATTTAACACTCTTATTTCTTTATAACATACCCAAACAAGTTGGTTACTTACATTTTTTTTAAGAAGGTGGTACCTTGGTCAAAGACCAAAGCACAGTTTATTGAATATAAAAAAATCAATAGGGTTATATGAGAAGAAATGTAGGCAGTTTTTTACAATCATTGTAAAAATTATGGAATAAATAAAGAGGAAGATTGTCAAGAAAAGTCATATACTGGTGAATTCCCTTGTTCTCAAGAGCGTCAGAAATATTGTTCACTTCCTGGAAGGCATGAGTGGTGATATAATCAATCTCCGGGAGAGAATTCAGGAATTTCTTCCAAAGCATAGTGAGGGGCCAGGCCAGGTGAATTGCCACATTACAGATTGCCTGAACAATGGCGGTTGAATCACTTTTGATCTAGAGTTTTCTCCATCCTTTTTTAAGGGAAAAATTGATTGCATGAATGACACCCATCATTTCTGCTTCCAATGAGGAAGCTATACCACATTTGCCAAAGAGACAACCAAGGCACTGACCAGAAGAATCAATGAAAATCACCCTGAAGTCGGCAGGCCTAGGGTTGACCTTTGAGGCACCATCAATGTTCAATTTGATCCATCTTGGCATAGGAGCCTACCAGAATACTTAAAAGGTATGTTTGGGTAGTTGATAGATTTCATCATCCCAGATTTTTCACAGTACCTCCTAGTCTCCAATAGAGTTGTTGCAGTGGCCTTTTTGGATCAAAGTAGCCTCACAGACTGCAATGAGAATCATGGATTTTCTTGAATTGAGATTTAATGAGAATATATTATAAATGATATCATTTCTATCATACCAGATCACATGCATAAGCTCAGCAACGGCAGGGAGGAAGATGTATTCGATTTGTTGAGAAGCATCCTGACCAACACATTTCATTAAAAGAGAATATATTGAGTCAGGTATAAACCATCTATACTAAAAGATATCAAAGATATAATTCCATAAAGCAGAGGCTTTATAACATGATAAGAAATGATGGTTAATATATTCTCTATGTTGGTTACATATATGACACCTAGAACAAAGTTTAATACCAAAAGTTTGAAGGCATACCTCAGTGGAAAATCTGTTGTGAGTAGTACGCAAAATAAGAGTCAGCCTTGTAGGTTTGAACCAGGGTTTGTTAAAATGCACTAACAATTTAAATATGGATTCAGTGGAATGGAAATTCTGATGGTAGAAATTTTTGGAGTCAAGAATTCCATTTGGGGACCACTCCTAGACAAGGAAATCATCAGAGATAGTATAAGGGTAGTTGTCATTGATTTGAGAAATATTGTTTGGGAGGTCATTCTTGTGAGATTGAAGAACTTCCTTTAATTAAAACATTATAAATAATTATAAAAGATCATTTAATGTACCTAATATGATCATGTAATGGTAAAAGTTTGGAAAATTAAGGGTGAAAAATAACAATATTCTGAAACATGTTCAAAATGATCAATATTACTCACCTCGGATATTGGAAATATATATTAACATACTAATATATATGTTAATAATACCTATTAATTAATTTCATGGAAGGATATTTTTATGAATAGGGGTATGAAATTGAATATGAATATAATTATTTTTATTTAAAATGAGGTTAGTATGAATTGAACTAATTAGGGAATAGGGTAATGGTTTTCATAGTCTTAATAATTGTTCTTTGAGAAATGATGACTGTTATACACCATGCTTCCATTGTATGGTTTAATATTAATTTGTTTCCCAAGATTATTTCATTTTTTTTAATTCATGAGTTATTATAATCTTTATCAATTTTTATTAAAATATATTTTTACTCATGTGTCACCCATGTCATAAGAGTATTTTGAAACTCAATTTTCATTCAATTAGTTGTGATCACTATCTTTTAATATTTTAATATAAGAAGGGTACATACTAAAACCTGATTTTATTATGTGTTATTATCACTTTGCTTAAATTTTAACTACATAAACCCCTTTTTTAAATATTTCATACATCATGGATGATGTCTCTAGTAAAATATTATGATAACTCCAAAATGAATAACTGGTTTTTTTATAATTCCCATAATTTCATTATATCCATAATGTATAATAATTGATATTTTATGGATTTATTAATTTATAATTGTTGTAGATGGGGTTTAGCATAGTGGTAAAGCAGCCACATAATACTATATGAGGTTGTGGTTTGAAAACCCATTGGGCGTAGGGTACTGTAGTTGAACTATAGCAGTTGTGCAACAATACTATAGTGGCGGTGGATATGTAGAACTAGTTGAATTGTATCGGTGGTGGGTGCTATAGCAGAAATTGTAGCAGTGGAATAACTATATCAAGTACTTTAACACCATGCGTACTATAGAAACACTATTAACCAATGGGAATTTGGATCAAAAACCATGGCCTTCGGGGCCACGTAATGGGCTTTCATGCCTACTGGTCCAAGGGGCCATGTATTGAATAAATAAGGCTTGGTGGATAGGATATTACTTGGGGTCAATGTGGCCTGACATTCTGGATGATTTGTGTGGTGTGTGTGTGTGTGTGTAATATAGTTTTACCTCTAAAAACCTAATATATATAATTTCTCTTTTCTCATCATACTAGAGAAATAAATCGAGACCAATAAAAAAATTTCTGAGGTTCGTTTCTAAAATTTTTGTTGATAATATTTTATCTCCTTGTTATATGTGAATTAATTATCAACATTCTTTTTCTACACTGTGATTTGATGATACATAGAATGAATAATAATTTTTTTCTTGTTATTTGGGCCAACAGATTGTAATCACATATTCTGTTTGGGTTTCCTAAACAAGATATAGGCATGAATATGAAATTAGGTACCCAATGATGATTCATGAATTTTTGGATTTTTGAGTGAGATTTTGCGGTTCTTGTGGCTGCATGATCTCATCGATCAATGGAAATTATATTGTGAGGGGTAATTCACTTCCAAGAGTAGTGTCCATACATGGTTCTCTGGTGAGTTGGTTAGTTGTGGTCAATAATGTGGTCATTTTTTATGAGTGTCAATGTGATTGGAGTTATATTTCAGGGATATATTTGAAGGCCTATTTGATTAGCCATGTGTGTTTTTATTAGGGGGATGAAATTTCAATGTGATAGAAGAAAAGATCCATTAAAATAAATATTAAAAAATAGGGGAGAACCTGTCTCTCTCCCATTGACAACATCATGAATTACTTCCCCATTGTTTTATATTATTTTTGAATAATAATTTATTTAAATTTATATTTATTACAATGAATCTCTTAATCATCCACATGCATAGTGAAACACCATAAGAAAATATCTTCCACCAATTAAATACATACTATAATATCTCCCTAAAATGAAACTCCAATCTTGTTGATCCATATAAGGACATTCACACATTATAGACCATGTTTAACCAACACAACAGTGATCCACGACTAAATATTACACTCAAGTCCATAATTATATAAATATTTATCAGGCTATCATTTCGATATCCATATCTACATTTATTTAATGAATTCCAAAAAAACTCATGACTGTGAACCATTGTGATAAATTACAAGTGAATAAAGATAAAATGTTCCAAGTATTATCGAACCGTAGGAAAAAAAGAACGCTGACAATTAACTCATATAGAACGAGGATAGAAAATGAAGAAAAATAACTATTAGTAATTTTCATCTTCCAATATTCACATTTTCCTTGATTCTTTGTCATAAATTGATGAATTAAGATAAATAGATCCCCAAAAACAATATCAATTCCTATACCACAAAAATATTAATAAATGTACACAATAAAAAAAATTTCCCATTGAACTAATTTGTTTGATGATTATTTTTCATTCATAATGGGTAAATAAATATGTGATAAATTCCAAAAAAATATTACCTCAAAATGGATTAGTCTTTGAATATTAATGATCACATTTCCTTTTCATTGTTGATATCCACCAGCTCTATTTTCATTAGATATCATTATGTTACGCTAATCATCAATCCATGATATCAACTCCCATCAATGATCCACCACAATCTCTCTCAATTCCTAGAGTTATGAGGATACACCTAAAATTTAGTTAACATAGCCTCACTATATTGGAAAATACATGTTGCTGTATCAAATTTATAACGAAATTAATCTAATTAATTTACTAATTATTTACACCTGTGAATAATTTTAACCAAATGAGTAATGCTGACAATGATTATGTAACACCGTGGATAAACCCCTTACTATGAACTCAATGGTAACATGAAATTAATTATATGAGACACCATTTGAGTGTTATTTTACTTTTATCATAAATATTCACAAGTGTGATATTAATAGATTTAATATTTAAAAAATATAATTTTTGGGCTCTCTATTCCTTAAAATATCACACTGTCTGAATGATTGGATCAGAAAATATTCCTCATAAAAATTATATTTATTAAATGTAAAAAACAGGGACTTTGTTTTATTCTATTATTAAATTATTTTCAACATTTAGAATCTCATAAGAAACAAAATTTTGGGGATACAAAGCTATCAATAGAGTCTCCCACTCCCATGATCTCTCTAATGGTTTCATGTACTTCCAAAAAAATAGACCAAATGAAATTGCATTCCCATGAATCATCTTTCCCTCTAGGTTATCAATGTTGTTGGATCCTTGAGAATATAAACTCTACTCTAATATCCTACCATAACCCATGTAGATATCATAAAAAAGTTTCAAAAATACCTCATAAACTTTGATATTTGGAGAATTAAAATAAACACAAAAAACTGTGGCTACAAAGTTATCTAGTACAAAAATTCACAAATCTAACCAACATTAGGTGAAAAGAATGTGATTATAAACCTGGAATACATATGTTGAACCCACTAAGACTCTAAAACAATCAAACTTCAAAGGAAATTTTCATTAATCCCTATTGAAATACTGATATTTTAGGGATGTCTTCATCTACCCTAGATGAATTACTCCCTCACAGCCATCACTTGCACAAAATTTGGGGACCATGTGCTATCACCAAATGGATTCAACCAGTATGATAGTGAATTGTATGGTCCCTCATACATGGTATAAAAATGGTTCTATACTAATATATGAGTGTTAATAATTATGATATGGAAAATACACCAAAGTTATATCATCCACCCACATATAGCCCAAAACTATCATTTGAACCCAAATCATGTTTACCAGAACCTAAATGAACCCCTTTACCTGGCCCATTGACTATGGTAAAACACGTTTCTCAACTGTAATTGAGTCCCTAAAGGCTTCCCTGGATCCACATACAAATTTTTCCATGAAGTAAAAATCATTTTTTTAATGATTTTTCATTTAATTCCACGAGTACGGACTACATACATCCTCAAAAAGTGTCCCAAAAATATACCAAAATCATTATTGGTCATGACACATAGGCAGGTGAGACAAAAGGGTGACTAACTTGAAAACTTCCTACAAATCCAATGTCTACCCAACCAATGATAATAGATATTGGTACATCCTCAACGCCCTCTGATAAACATCTAAATTAATGAAACGTCATCATTACCTCATTTTATAGTGTGACTTGTGTCACAGTCATCCTCAAAAAATGATGGAGATCTCCCCACCTTTGAAAAACCCATTTAAAACATATCCAATGGATATCTAGTCTTTCAAAATATAACCATTTATATCCTGATGTTGTTGATAAAAGGAAAATTGATGAAATAGTGGGATACAAACTATCAAATGGAGGTAAACCACAATATCCTCATATAAGGCCCCAGCCTTAAACCTTACTTAATCTTGAGTTATTATAAGATTACACATTAAGGATCTTTTCAGGTTAAGAGTTTTAGAGAATTAGATCATAAAACTTGCATTACATTCCACATTTAAACAAATTGGTTACATAAAGATAGTATTCTTTTTTCCATCAACGAAAACATATTTAAAATAAAACATGGATTCTTTCTTGACACTTCCTTGACACTATCATCATATCATGTACCTTTCCCTTGACCTGTGAAAAACATTTCAAAAAACTTGGGATGAGCATAAAAATCTCAGTAAGGGTTATAGAAAATATGGAAAGGAAACATGAGTACATGTATACATAAGAATGAAATCATACTTTACCCATAAAACATAAGCACTTTAACATACCTCATAAAATCATGAATAAATCATAGAAATCATAAGACATAAAAGGTAACTTAAGGCATTCATAACATTCTTACGTAGGGAGTAACCCTCTTGGTTACGTTTGGAATACCCACCACAGTATATTCCCTAAATCTCTTCGGAGAAACCTTAACGTTTCACTCCTTCGCGTTACCCAATTCATTGGAGAGCTATATCGGGCTCACCCGCCCTTATTTTATCACGGAACCACCCGTCTTCATAACAATTCCCAAGAACCATAACATAATCGTATCACATAAAACATGCATAAAGGAAACATAACATTTCCACATTTCAATCACAAGATATCAATAAAACACATTGATATAAAAAACCTTATGAAAACCATTTTCAATACCAAAATAAAAGAAAAGTAAAACATGGTATTTATTTTTCTTTTAAAAAGAAGGTATGGCTTGTAGAGGAAGCCGGAACTCAAATAATGGTCACGGCGGCGGAGAAGTCATTGTCGCCGCATACGTATGACAAAAACATTCCCTTTTGTCGTTTTGTAAAATTCTTCGTATAAAAAAGATTCCTTTTGAATAAACGTAAAAGTCAAAGGGGTTTATACACCATATAAAAGAAGGTTGTGTATAAAACAAAATATTCCTCAATGAAAGGAGATTGAGACGAAGTCCCTTACAAAGACGGTATCCTTGGTTTAAGGACAAATCAATTACATAATTATGTGTGACAAACGAATACACAAAATATAAGTGGATATTAAGTGTAAAACAATCAGAGGTTATTCACACATATTCATATAATGACATATTCAAGTAGTACATGTTTATCCCAAAGAATCAAATTTGGGTTAAGAAGTTCCCTTGCAAAAATTTGACAGCCTAACGGCGTCACTACAAAATTCAGAAAATGAGTTGATGAGAGATAAAAAGGGTATCTCATCACATGGACATAAAATTTAAATCAATAAGGATATATAAGAACATATCCCAACATAATAGTATGTGAATTAAAAGACATAACAAAAGAAGTCTTTTGAAAAGAGGAGGGTGAAAGGTTCCCTTACCGACATGGGTATCTTTCGAAACATACGCCCCATGAAAGAAGGACAATACAAAATTTATGTAAATACTCATAAATGAAATTATATTACACAATGAGTAAAATAATGGTCAGTACATACACCACTCAAAGGAAATTGTGGAAAATGTAGCATAAATCTCACGGAAATAAAAGTGAGATGAAAAATCCCTTACGAAAACTCGGCAGCCTAACAGCGCCACTTAAAACTTCCAAAAATGGATTGATGAGATCAAATAGGTTCTCTCATCATATTACAATAAAATGTACAGAAAGAGGAATATAAAATAACATCCCCCATCATAACAAATAGGAGCTTAAAAGAAGTGACATAAAGGAGAGTACTTAAAGAGAAAGAGAGAGGTTAGATCTCTTACGAAAATTCGGCAGCCTAACGGCGCCACTCAAAACTTCCAAAATGGATTGATGAGAGAGAATAGGGTCTCTCATCATATGAAAATAAAAATTAAAGTAAGATTAATATAAAAGAACATCCCAATCACAAGAAAGATGAGCTTAAAAGGAATGACATAAAAGAGTGTACTTAAAAAGAAAGAGAGGAGTAGGATCCCTTACCTCAAGTCCAACTTGTCTTGTTCGTTTCTTTATATTTGTGAATAATAAACTTTGGTCAATTTATAATTGCTTAAGGACCTCATATAAATATTATTATTCAGTTCATATCACATATTTTAATTTTATAATAATTTTTTATTAATATGAGTTCATATCAGACGTTTTTGTCAATGTTTGGTACATGAGTCAAAAATTGAACTTGTTGGAAAATAATTTTCCATGTAGTTATAGGTAAATCATATCCAGAATAGTATTGATGTTTTAAATATCCTATATATCCAGTATATATTCATTTATACTATTCCATCAAATTTAGAGATAATAATTAAAAGCACCGTTCATGGAGACGGTAGGTCGTACGTACGCATGAACGCTACTTTCATTTGTTTGTCATATTAATGGAATTAAAACAAAATGAGAGATATATATATATATTATAATTCCAGAATGATATCCATAATTTAGATGTAATATATTACATATATATCCATTATATATATGTACTTATAATAGTACATAACATTTTGAGATAAGAAATGAAATGTACCGTTCATGGAAACGGTAAGCCGTACGTACGCATAAATGCTACATCCATTTCTATTTCATATTTAATGGAATTAAAACATAATGATACATAATAGTATTTTAATTCCAGTATGGTATCATATATAATATCATTAAATATATATCCTTTATATGTACCACATATGGTATTAACGAATCAAATCACTTTGAGGGGGCGGTAGTCCGCACTTCCTTAAATGAAGATATCACGTTTACCCATGATGGAAACCATAAAGGTATGCCATAAATGAAAAATACAGAAGATTAAGTAAAACATAAACATATTATATATCATATATAAATATAGTGTCATCTTAATGGCCACCTTTGAAGGTGTTAAAATAATGTTGAACAATCATCGTTTTGGGAGGCAGAAATTCGCCATCCACGGAAACAGTATGTTCTTTAACCATTAGATGTAGGTGTGTGTAATTTTAGCTCGAATCCTTTTTATAACAACATACTAGTATATTGAATATACTGGATTTGTTACAAAAGAAATGAATAAAAAGATTTTAGGGGGTGGAGAAGCAAAATAAAACAAAAGGACTCAAGTGAAGACATTACCTTAAAATCGGGTAACTCCCTTTGGTTTGAGTTCCTTGGGAAGACTTCTGCCCAAAGTGAGGCTTCAAGGAGTTAGAGAGGGATGTGGAGAGACAAAATGGGCAGGGGTTGGCCGAGCCAAAGGCTTTTTAATTGTGGGTAAGGAGGTAGAGGCGGGGGCCTTTTATAAGAGGAGAGGAGGGGCACTCTTGGAAAGTAAAGAAATGTTACTTTATTTTAGAATGAGTTTCGGATTTTAATGGTCCCACGTTGATGTGTTTCGAGGATAAGGTGATAAGGGTTAGAAATCCACCCATCCAATAGGTTTTGTACATGTGTAGGTCTTATATTTTACTTTATCTTTCCATTTTATTTAAATCATTAAATAATGAGGTCATCGTTGCATCATCATGATGTCATAAATAATTTAATTTATTTAATGTCTAAAAATTATAAAAAAAAATACTATTATGTAGGAAATATTTTTATATTTCCAATTAATATTAATAGTAAAACATCTGACTTGTATAACCCCATGTAAAAATTGTTTTAGTAAAACATCTCATGTTTGTGTCATTTTTACTTTAACATTAAATAAAAAGATATTTATGTCATTTTCCAACCAAAGTGGCTCCATGGGGTCCCCAAGTTGACCCATGGATTTTCTTGGTCGGCCATGACACATCCAATGAGGGTAGGACATGTGTCTAGGTCATTTCATTTTTTTTAAACAATATTCTTACCTTAAACTACACTAATTACCTCTAATCGCGATTAAAAACTTAATAATTAACTATTCACCAAAAAATTAATTTAATCCCATTGAACCACATTTTACTTATTAATTACAACCATGTATGTCGGATTTTTGAAATTCAAAACACAGAGATGGAAAAATTTCATTTAAACGGAAAAATCAGTTTTTATAAGTACCACTTAGTGGTTTCACTATTCATCAAAAATTGAAGTTTTTCAGAAAATTACCAAAAAATCACCCTAAGATATATTTGATATTCCGAATTCAAAAATGATGTCTATTTTAAAAAATTTATAACATATATGTTAAATTAATTAATTTAATAATTAATTCCCGTTGTCGGCACAAATAGCGTGTTTTTATGAAACAATATATATCAAAAGATTAACACTAGTTTAAGTCAAATTTCAAAGTGAAATTAATTCCAATGACCACTATTTGATTAAATGGTAAAAATATATTCTAATTTAACTTTAAAACCAATTAAAAATATAATCTAATCATATAAATAAATTATATTAAAAAGAGGTTTTGAATTAAAATACAACATTTTTCACTATTCATTAACAATTGAACTTTTTCAGAAAAATACCAAAAATTTACACAAAGTAAATTTTGATGTCCCAATTTTAAAGAATAATTTTATTTTTTCAAATATAACACATAAAATTGTCAAAAAGTGGATTTAAAAGTGGTTCGCCATCAAAAGGCGGTTAATCGACCTTTTAAAGAAAATTAGAATGTTTACACTTAAAATTGGATTCATTCGCATTTTTAATCCTCTAACATTTATTGTAAAAAGTAAAAATATTTGACAAAAATATATAATCATTTTGTAGTTAGTTCTATTCATTCCCTCTATCACAACAGCTAGGCGTTAACTACCATAATATTATTTTATTATTAGAGTGCAACGTAAGATTCCCAAGAAACTCGTTGTTGTGTATTGGGTACGCCATCGATCATAGCGTCCCCTTTAGAGTAATATTAATATTTTATTCAAAAATATGGATAAATATGAAAATTTCATATTCTTTATTTACCTGGGGTGTTACATCCTTCCCCCTTTTGGGAATTGCGTCCTCGCAATTTTTAAAATTGGGCTTGGAAACTTCATTGAAAATCCCACATCGGAACAAGATTCAGTAAAACAATCACTTTAAAATAAAGAAAGATAAGTACAAAGGTCACCCGAGTTAACCCATACTAGGATTCCAAGTATGAAAATATGTACATGGAGGAAAAAACAAAGGGTTATTTTCTGATGGAGAGTGATAGTAAACATGTCTAGGAGAAAGTTAACCATAAGAGAATCACAAACTTGTGATGGGTTAAACGGTATTTGATTCCCCAGTAGGAAAAGTTAACAGACAACATTTTTGTTTTAAGTTACTCTTCATTGAGGAATTTATTTTTGATCTTAAGGAAACATACTTACTTGTCATTTTGACTTTCAACTTTTACTAGATTTCTTACACAAACTCATATTTCTCCAGAAGACGGGTATTTAGGAAGACTTGTTCGCATTAAGAGTACTATAATCAATTCCTAGAGAATCAACTAATCCACAAAAGAGAACTATATATTTCCCATGTCTTTAGACAAAATCCAAAACCAAAACCAAAAAGGTTAGTACAAGATCAGATAATCCAGAAAAGGATAACCCTTTATAAAAAGAAAATCTATTCTTAATCTCCAAAATTTGTCTAACAAAACCCAAAGTTCAACGAGGACCATCCGATAAACAAATTGTCCAAAAAATTATTCAAAGTAAACCAAAATAATATTGAAACCCAAATATTTGAAGGATTTAATCACATAGTCTTCCAAGGTACAAATTAACTTTTATCTCCAAATAACATCAGTTGCTCTTCAATTCTCATATTGAAAAGTAATTAACCTAATCACATATCCTCCATGATAGGTTAATCATTTCCATAGATAACCCAAAATAAACTTACTCTTGATTCCTAAAATCATCTAACAAAAAAGAATTAGTCAAACTAACCAGGGACTTCACGTAGTCCAGTGGTAGGCGATAAATACCAGTCGCACTTTGGTTGTGGGTTCGATTCCCGCAGCTTTGTCCGACGCAACGGGTTGTCACACGGTCTATGTGTTTTCCTTTTTCCAAAACTATATAATTCATAAAACATTCCCCAAAATGAGATAAAATCTTCAGAAATAATCATAACATATTTTAACCTCAATTTTATCTCATGCCTTTCATTTTCCATCATAAAATATAATAACCCATAATTACCTCAAAAGTAAGGATAATATAAAACCTAATGGTTACCTTTATAATTATTACCTGAACTTCCACATCGATTGGTAATCTTGTACATGATGCATTACAGAACATACCAAGGTTCAAGTGGTTTATCATGACTCCTTGATAGTTGGTTTAGAACAAACATGAGTTTCCTCAATAAATCCCCCATTTCATCCAGTCTCTTAATCAGAGAACCACCACAGTTTCCTTCAAACCTATTGTCACTTTGGTGCCTGCTAGATCCATCCATTCACTAAAAACAGAAATGTCAGTGTGAGTATATCAACAAAACCATCATGTGCTAATGAGGAAGATATACTTACTCATTCACTTTATCTAAAAACTATGACTCTTTCTGAAATCCTAACCATTATAGTAATGCCACTTATGCTTAAAGAATACCCTAACCTCTAAAGTTATCTAAACCGACCTTTGATACCAACTATAAGGCCCCAGCCTTAAACCTTACTTAATCTTGAGTTATTACAAGATTACACATTAAGGATCTTTTCAGGTTTAGAGTTTTAGAGAATTAGATCATAAAACCTGCATTACATTCCACATTTAAACAAACTGGTTACATAAAGATAGTATTCTTTTTTTACATCAACGAAAACATATTTAAAATAAATATTGGATTCTTTCTTGACACTTCCTTGACACTATCATCATATCATGTACCTTTCCCTTGACCTGTGAAAAACATTTCAAAAAACTTGGGATGATCATAAAAAGCTCAGTAAGAATTATAGAAAATATGGAATGGAAACATAAGTACATGTATACATAATAATGAAATCATACTTTACCCATAAAACATAAGCACTTTAACATACCTCATAAAATCATGAATAAATCATAGAAATCATAAGACATAAAAGGTAACTCGAGGCATTTATAACATTCATACTTAGGGAGTAACCCTCTTGGTTACGTTTGGAATACCCACCACAGTATATTCCCTAAATCTCTTCGGAGAAACCTTAAAGTTTCACTCCTTCGTGTTACCCAATGCATTGGAGAGCTATATCGGGCTCACCTGCCCTTAATTTATCACGGAACCACCCGTCTTAATAACAATTCCCAAGAACCATAACATAATCATATCACATAAAACATGCATAAAGGAAACATAACATTTCCACATTTCAATCACAAGATATCAATAAAACGCATTGATATAAAAAACCTTATGAAAACCATTTTCAATACCAAAATAAAAGAAAAGTAAAACATGGAATTTATTTTTCTTTTAAAAAGAAGGTATGGCTTGTAGAGGAAGTCGAAACTCAAATAATGGTCACGGCGGCGGAGAAGTCATTGTCGCCGCATACGTATGACAAAAACATTCCCTTTTGTCATATTGTAAAATGCTTCATATAACAAAGATTATTTTTGAATAAACGTAAAATTCAAAGGGTTTTATACACCGTATAAAAGAAGGTTGTGTATAAAACAAAATATGCCTCAATGAAAGGAGATTGAGACGAAGTCCCTTACAAAGACGGTATCCTTGGTTTAAGGACAAATCAATTACATAATTATGTGTGACAAATGAATACACCAAATATAAGTGGATATTAAGTGTCAAACAATCAGAGGTTATTCACACATATTCATAGAACGACATATTCAAGGAGTACATGTTTATCCCAAAGAATCAAATTTGGGTTAAGAAGTTCCCTTGCAAAAATTTGACAGCCTAACGGCGTCACTACAAAATTCAGAAAATGAGTTGATGAGAGATAAAAAGGGTATCTCATCACATGGACATAAAATTTAAATCAATAAGGATATAGAAGAACATATCCCAACATAATAGTATGTGAATTAAAATACATAACAAAAGAAGTCTTTTAAAAAGAGGAGGGTGAAAGGTTCCCTTACCGACATGGGTATCTTTCGAAACATACGCCCCGTGAAAGAAGAACAATACAACATTGATGTAAATACTCATAAATGAAAGTATATTACACAATTAGTAAAACAGTGGTCAATACATACACCACTCAAAGGAAATTGTGGCAAATGTATCATAAATCTCACGGGAATAAAAGTGAGATGAAAAAGCCCTTACGAAAACTCGGCAGCCTAACAGCGCCACTTAAAACTTCCAAAAATGGATTGATGTGATCAAATAGGGTCTCTCATCACATTACAATAAAATGTACAGAAAGAGTAATATAAAAGAACATACTCCATCATAACAAAGAGGATCTTAAAATAAGTGACATAAAGGAGAGTACTTAAAGAGAAAGAGAGAGGTTAGATCTCTTACGAAAATTTGGCAGCCTAACGGCACCACTCAAAACTTCCAAAATGGATTGATGAGAGAGAATAGGGTCTCTTATAATATGAACATAAAAACTACAGTAAGAGTAATATAAAAGAACATCCCAATCACAATAAATATGATCTTAAAAGGAATGACATAAAAGAGTGTACTTAAAAAGAAAGAGAGGAGTAGGATCCCTTACCTCAAGTCCAACTTGTCTTGTTCATTTCCTTATATTCCTGAATAATAAACTTTGGTCAATTTATAATTTCTTAAGGACCTCCTATAAATATTATTATTCAGTTCATATCACATATTTTAATTTTACAATAATTTTTTAATAATATGAGTTCATATCAGACATTTTTGTCGATGTTTGGTATATGAGTCAAAAATTGAACTTGTTGGAAAATAATTTTCCATGTAGTTATAGGTACATCATATCTAGAATAGTATTTATGTTTTAAATATCATATATATCCATTATATATTCATTTTATAATATTCCATAGCATTTGGAGATAATAATTAAAAGCACCGTTCATGGAGACGGTAGGCCGTACGTACGCATGAACGCTACTTTCATTTTTTTGTCATATTAATGGAATTAAAAAAAATTGAGAGATATATATATATATGTTATAATTCCAGAATGATATCCATAATTTAGATGTAATATATTACATATACATCCATTATATAGATGTACTTATAATAGTGCATAACATTTTGAGATAAGAAATGAAATGTACCGTTCATGGAGACGGTAAGCCGTACGTACTCATGAACGCTACTTCCATTTCTATTTCATATTTAATGGAATTAAAACATAATGATACATAATAGTATTTTAATTCCAGTATGGTATCATATTTAATATCATTAAATATATATTATTTATACGTACCACATATGGTATTAACGAATCAAATCACTTTGAGGGGGCGGTAGTCCGCACTTCCTTAAATGAAGATATCGCGTTTACCCATAATGGAAACCTTAAAGGTAGGCCATAAATGAAAAATACAGAAGCTTAAGTAAAACATAAACATATTATATATCATATATAAATATAGTGTCATCTTAATGGACACCTTTGAAGGTGTTAAAATAATGTTGAACAATCATCGTTTCGGGAGGCAGAAATTCGTCATCCACGGAAACAGTATGTTCTTTAACCATTAGATGTATGTGTGTGTAATTTTAGCTCGAATCCTTCTTATAACAACATCCTAGTATATTTAAGATACTGGAGTTGTTACAAAAGAAATTAATAAAAAGATTTTAGGGGGTGGAGAAGCAAAATAAAACAAAAGGACTCAAGTGAAGACATTACCTTAAAATCGGGTAACTCCCTTTGGTTTGAGCTCAAAGGCTTCCTTGGGAAGACTTCTGCACAAAGTGAGGCTTCAAGGAGTTATAGAGGGATGTGAAGAAACAAAATTGGCAGGGTTTGGCCGAGAAAAAGGCTTTGGAAGTGTGGGTAAGGAGGTATAGGTGGGGGAATTTTATAAGAGGAGAGGAGGGGCACTCTTGGAATGTAAAGAAATGTTACTTTATTTTAGAATGGGTTTCGGATTTTAATGGTCCCACATTGATTTGTTTCGAGTATAAGGTGATAAGGGTTCTAAATCCAACCATACAATAGGTTTTGTACATGTTTAGGTCTTATATTTTACATTATCTTTCCATTTTATTTAAATCGTTAAATAATGAGGTCATCGCTACATCATCATGATGTCATAAATAATTTAATTTATTTAATGTCTAAAAATTATAAAAAAAAATACTATGATGTAGGAAATCTTTTTATCTTTCCAATTACTATTTATAGTAAAAAATCTGACTTGTATAACCCCGTGTAAAAATTGTTTTAGTAAAACATCTCATGATTGTGTCATTTTTACTTCAACATTAAATAAAAAGATATTTATGTCATTTTCCAACCAAAGTGGCTCCATGGGGTCCCCAAGTTGACCCATGGATTTTATTGGTCGTCCATGACACATCCAATGATGGTAGGACATGTGTCTAGGTCATTTCATTTTATTAAAACATTATTCTTACCTTAAACTACACTAATTACCTCTAATCGCGATTAAAAACTTAATAAGTTACTATTCGCCAAAAAATTATTTTAATCCCATTGAACCACATTTTACTTCTTAATGACAAACATGTATGTTGGATTTTTTAAATTCAAAACACAAAGATGGCAAAATTTCATTTAAACGGAAAAATCAGTTTTTATAAGTACCACTTAGTGGTTTCACTATTCATCAAAAACTGAAGTTTTTCAGAAAATTACCAAAAATTCATCCTAAGATATATTCGATATTCCGAATTCAAAAATGATTTATATTTTAAAAAAATAATAACATATATGTTAAATTAAGTAATTTAATAATTAATTCCCGCTGTCAGAACAAATAGCGTGTTTTTATGAAATAATATATATCAAAAGATTAACACTAGTTTAAGTCAAATTTCAAAGTGAAATTAATTCCAATGACCACTATTTGATTAAATTGTAAAAATATATTCTAATTTTACTTTAAAACCAATTCAAAATATAATCTAATCATATAAATAAATTATATTAAAAAGTGGTTTTGAATTAAAATACAACATTTTTCACTATTCATTAAAAATTGAACTTTTTCGGAAAAATACCAAAAATTTACACAAAGTAAATTTTGATGTCCCGATTCTAAATAATAATTTTATTTTGTCAAATATAACACATAAAATTGTCAAAAAGTGGATTTAAAAGAGGTTCGTCATCAAAAGGCGGTTAATCGACCTTTTAATGAATATTAGAATGTTTACGCTTAAAATTGGATTCATTTGCATTTTTAATCCTCTAACATTTATTGTAAAAAGTAAAAATATTTGACAAACATATATAATAATTTTGTAGTTAGTTCTATTCATTCTCGCCGTCACAACAGCTAGGCGTTAACTACCATAATATTATTTTATTATTAGAGTGCAACGTAAGATTCCCAAGAAACTCGCTGTTGCGTATTGGGTACACAATCGAGCATAGCGTCCCCTTTAGAGTAATATTAATATTTTATTCACAAATATGGATAAATATGAAAATTTCATATTCTTTATTTACCTGGGGTGTTACACCTCATGAGTCCCACATTCCCCAACACAAATTCCCAGAACACATAAAAGTCATCAAAGTGTATTATCATCAACTAATCCCTAATGGGGTAAGGATATTTTCAAAAAGTCATAATACTATACTATGTTGTAAAAAAATTTATGTATACTATCATGAAATCAAAACAACCAAAGTGGCTTTGGAAAACTATTTCTGGTATATGATTCTCCAATACCATAATTTTTGATAACCTTTCATAAAGACAAACTATGGGAACCAATTCAACCCAATACAATAGTTGATGAAATCAATAATTCATAGAGGTGGATACTCTTCCTTATATCACTTGGATTCGGTGAAAACAATTCTGTCCCAACCTCAATCACTCTTAATTTTCTTAGTCAAACATTCCCAGTATGCCTAGGTAAACAGAACATGTATTATAAAACATGATTCTTCTCGAAATCTTTACTGAACCATTTTCTTAAAAAGATAAAAAGGATCCATATAATATGATTTTTCCAAAATAATGGGAAACCTATAGTTCTATCCCTCATAGAATACTATCATTGGATGGGTGAAAAAACATAACACATCCCTATGAAGAAAGAAATAAAAATACACCACCTCTATAGGAAATGAAATGATTGTATATTCCTATAATCTAATGGTATTACTATACAACTAAAAATAATTATATTATATCTTACCACAAATGTGTTCATCCATTTCATCCTATGATCATTCCTTATCAATGTATGAATAATTCATCTCAAATAGCCATAACATCCCCACACTCATTGGTGTTAAAAATTAAGTGTATATGTTAGATAACCAATTAATATTGGGGGAAAATCATAAGGTACCATTTTCATTTTGAAGAAATTCCCCATGAGACTCTTTCTCCTCAAAAGGACATTCCAAACCTTCAGAAAAGGTTTGTGGTCACAGATCCTCTCTGTTATATCCTTAAACACATGGGTCAAGCCGAGAGGCTCCACTAGTATTATAGTTTCAATCAATGGATATTAATAGGGATAGGTGTCTCAATACTCAGTGTGAAAACATAAACTCAGTCAGTGAAAAAAAGTTCCATCCATGAACCACATCTGAATCCTATAGGTCACCAGATCCTATAGTCTACTACTCATAAATTCCCATTCCCTTCTATTTACCACAACCATTTTTTACTATTACACCTTAAAACAATAAACACTCAAACACATAATTCAATGGAACTCATCCACCACTCCAAAAAAAATATGTATTGGACATCACTGACTTTTATGCATGGTTTTTGAATCGTGTATCAAGAGGAAATATGGGGGGGATTTTCCCATTCCATGCATGTCTAATTTAATGTCAAAAATCACTAAAACATGTGTCTACTAACTTATAACATCTCCAAAAAAATAATAAATTAATGAAGGAAAAAGAGTGGACCAAATATATGCATAACAGTACTACAATAAAAGTATAATGGTTAATTATCATGCGTTGAAACAGTCATAGATCCTGTGGATAAAAATATTCTAGTGCCTATAGATGTCAAATATTCTAACCAATATATTTTTTATCTTGGAGTTTTCCACCATAGGTGGTGTTTCTAGTGTCAAGCCAAAGCACCAACCACCTACTACTACTCCACCAAAATCCCCTTAATTCCTACCACCTCACAAACCTACAAGCCCTAGCCATTACCTATACATTAGGTATTCATCAACCATCTGTCTGACTATATTAAAATGAGTAGAACTATCTCACATGATATGACAATACTCATCACAGGAATAGAAATTATCATGCCTTAGTGAATTGAGCTTCCCCTAATGTCTTCGTGAAAGATGGTTCTTCCTTTGGTTAGACCTGTCTCACATGAAAAATATTTGTGGTTACTAATAACCATGAATCCCTATATATCACTACATCAAAATAACATTAAATTCAATCAAACCCTATGAATCATCCTACAATAGAAAAACATTTATCCCTGAATTAGTTTAATATGCTACAAACACATAAACCATAAGAGGTGCATCTAAAAAATGATCAA
Source organism: Viscum album (assembly GCA_963277665.1). Classification (NCBI taxonomy): domain Eukaryota; kingdom Viridiplantae; phylum Streptophyta; class Magnoliopsida; order Santalales; family Viscaceae; genus Viscum; species Viscum album. Next base: position 1,291,737,109 of record OY728120.1, on the reverse strand, counting down.
TAGGATAAAGTTAAACTTACTAAATATCCAGGTGAAATTACACCTTATGGATAACCACCTTCAGAAGGCCTCATCACTCATCAGATATTACTCTCAAATCTTCTATAGAATCCTCATAGGATTCCATTATGGAAACATCCCACAAGAGTCAATACGTACGATGATTCATTGGTATATTTGGTGAGTAACATAAGAGGGACTTGGAGACCAAAACTTGTTCCTATATAATACACATTGTAATTCTTTCTAATTAATCAGTGACTACATGTACCGAGAAAAAAAGTATTTAATTAGATTCATAATGAATGGAAACCTAGGGAAAAACACAAATGCCATATTCCTTAGCCAGAAATATGAACTCTATATATTTTAAATTTATTTCTGTAATTCCCATATCAAACAAAAGAATAAGAAAAATGAAAATCAAAACACTTGTCATTGAATAGAAACCACATATGATACTAATATTTAATGAATCAACCCAATTTTTCCTAACTATCTGGTTGAAAGGAAATATAAAACTACCCAATCATTGAAACCATATGCCATGGGATATAAACAAGTTCCATTAAGTTATATCTAAAATGGGAATCATATCCCAAATTTACCTATATTCATGAATAGATCCCAATATCTATATAATGATTAAATTTAATGAAATATATAAAAATTAATATATAAATCTATAATATCATAATTATAGTATGAAAAAATGTTTTAAAGTAATATGAAATATCCAAATATAGTCCCAACCAAAGCTGGAATATAATGTCTCCCCAACTTAGAGGGAGAGGGTTATTATAAATAAAATCAATATACACCTCATTTTGTCCATCCCAAACTAATATACTCCTACTTCTAGTCTACAATAAAAATAGTTAAATGGTTCATTTTATACATAATATATGACATTTTTTGGAAAATAATATGCTGGGGTGAATACAAAAATACCCTATAAGAAACCATTGAAAATACCACACATATATCATAATGAGTAGTAATCTCATCACATACAGTTATGTCATACATTAAATGAGACCTATTTATAACAAAAAATATTCCCATATATTCTAAAAAATTCCACACATCCCATGTGGTCATAATCATAATTCTATACCTGGTATCCAACTCAATGATCAAAGGTAATGCTCGTCTACGAAATTTCACTCCAAGATCCCACTGATCAATTATGGAACATAACCAGTAGATATGACTCATGTTTCATTGCTAAGATGATGGAACTTCCTCATTATACAAGATAAAATATATTAAAAATTACATGGTCATTAGGAGTCTCTATTAAGAATGTTTGATTTGAAACTGAGAGTATTCCTTCGATATACAATCTTCATTTGACTAATTCCACATTTGAATGATCAGTTATTTATACACTGATAGGCGGTTAATAGAAAAGGATTCCTGGGGGAAACCTTCCCCAAAATGAAACATCCACCTTTATAACTGATAGGAAACCTGGTAAGTGTTGGACTTTACAATTTTATGAACCCTACATAGGTAAAACTAGATGAATGTGAGGATTTATTTGGGAATCTCATAGGGATATATTCTTTATTTTACTAAGGGGTATGGGGTATAATTCACATGACCATATGAAGTAATAACCCCATAGAAACATACTGAGACAACTGAAACTATAATAGAGTAACTCATCCAAACTACAATAATTAATAGGAATATGGAATGGGGTCACCATCTTTTTATGAGGATGATATGTTGCATTGAACCCTTATAAGAATGGTGGAATGAAACACACCCCACAAATACTTGTTATGAATCACTAAAATAATCATCTCACATATATCACCTTGTGTTTCACCTCTTTTTCCAAATATAATTTCATCTTCACATTCATCATGGAATACATCTCAGGATGGACTATACAAGTTCCCATATTAGTGTCTCAAAAAATCATGATGAACATATGAGGCTCATCATTGGCCCAAAATAATAAAATATAAATTGATCGATATGTAATTGTACATAGAAACAAATTTAAAAACAGATCAGGGTATTGTGATATACATGAAAAAATTCTCAGGCTAGGTCATTCCATTTCCCAAAATATACGCCCAATAAAAATGAATTTTACCTTATAACACACAAAGTGTGCTACATGGACCTGAGCAACAATCCAGAAAAACATACCCAAGAATGAGATTGAAAATTTTTCTATAAAAGTAGGTTTTGTAACTAATTATTTACTTTATAAATTATTCTAATTAATCTATTTATCTTCCATATGTACATTTCCACCCCTTAAGAAAACATCATGCTACTATTCAAATAAACCAAAACAACTCCTTGAAAAGAAATAAACAATACAAAAACACTCAAATAAGCATGACCACAATTTTAACCATATCCTACCAACTCTCGGAATATATATTCATCCACCACTAATAGAATCTAGGAACCCTATCACAATCTCGTTTCCTAAAATCAATGTTTCTAGCCAGACATAAGAACCTCTAAATACAACTCACTAATCCAAAATTACCTGAATCATCATTTGGATCACATTTTATTATCTATGATTCCAATGTGTTTATGAAACAAAAACAATTATTCTTTCCATGATCTATTATACTAAAGAATATGCGTACATTGATCACCCCTTCCAGCTATCATTGAACTTTAGGCCAATAAAATAATTTTGATGATGAATTAATGGATAAAATAGAGACAAAATTCTGAAAACACTAACATTAGTGACAAACCACATAAAATGTTCACATTTTCTTCAATTTTCGTTCTATATGGTGATGAATATATAGATTTAAATAATACTAAACAATATAATTTTATATAATGTTGGGTGATCAATCAATTACAAAAATTATGCAATTGACCCAAATATTAATTTTTTAGATGACTAAATGATGTTCTAAATGGTTAAATTAAGACATGAAAAATAAAAAAACAATTTCCTAAATTAATTTGGATCATTCTCTCATGAAGAATTATCACATGTCATTGTAGTTGTCGATATCCATAAGCTATGTTATAATTTCAGATATTTATGTTACTCTGATCATAAATCCATGATCTTTATTTTCTATAATGATCCTCCATGATTTTCACTATATTCTGAAAGTTATAAGGATAAACCAATGAGTTGTTCATAATAGTTTATTTATATCATAATAAATAGGTTAGTTCATCATTGTAAAAAAATAAATTGAATTTATTTAATACATTATTTTCAAAAGTGTTGTATTTTCACCAGAATCTAAATTCCAATAATGATTATATAATTCCTAGGGTGACCCTAATATACTAAAATCAATGGTGGTGTTAGATTTCAGATCATAGATTTAAATTTAGTGTTATTAAAAATTTTAGTCAAACTAAATGCATTAGATATTAATACATTTTATATTATAAAAACATCAATTTGGGCTCTCCATGCATTGGAATATCATGATGTATCTGTACATGTCTCCAAATATATTATTAGAAATATTCCAAAATCATAAATGTAAAAAACAGAAAAATTAAAACTCTTTTTCATGATGTGGGTTTTCAATAAATGAACATTAAAAAACATTAAAATATTTTTTCTTTCCTGATCAAATGTTTTATCTTTGAGGAAAAATTTACTTTGAAATCATTAAATAGTATTCAAGGGCCCATTATGGGTAAATAATTTTAAATTTATATATATTCAAAAGAAACACTTTACCATTTCAAAAAATTCATTCAATATTGTCCCATAACATAGACTTTATGATGAAGTTAAAGATGTTTTCTAAAAACTATATTATGTTTTCAAATCAATTATCATTTTCATATTTAAAAGGATTTACCATTATGGGATTTATATTTCAAGATATACCTTGTATTTTATATTATTCTATTTTTATTTTAGTGATTGAACTCACAATATAACAAAATTGAATTTGTGAATGCTTATTATGTGGTACCATTCAAATCAGCCATCATTAAAGGGAGTTTTCCTTATATACCATAATACATATAACTTTCTCTTACCAAACAATGGATATTATCTTCTACTACCATCTATATTCGTTCTCTACATAAATCTTGTTCATTTTTTCACCATAAATGTATTTTAATTCCTTATGTTTTTATATCAATATGAATGTTTATTGATTACAAAGGAAAGTTTATTATGCATAAAATTGATGTTAACATGATTCAAATAGTGATTTAATTGAAAATAAATAAGTCTCGAGTGGGGCCCTATAATATATTTCCCCACAATGCAATAGTCGGTCTAATGAGACAATTTGTTATGGTATTTGGTTTATTCCTCCTCAAAGAAAGCATGATGTCATGGTTGTTACATTGATAAAAATATTGATATCTTGTTATCAAAGTTGATGAAGGAATGGAGACATGATTAAGGTATTGATGGAAAAATATCATTGATAATATGCATTAAATTTCATTGAATTTAGTTTTTTATACAGGTGGCTATTTATATTTTTATACATGCATTTATGTCAATATCATGTGACTAGTAAAATGGAATTATTTCATAACAATTTTGTCCTTACATTGTTATTAATATCTATTTCTAGCATTTATATCTTATGATATTTTTTCCCCATACTGAGCATCTGAGCACACCCATATAAGGTTATTATTTCTTTTAGTTAAGATGGAAACTAGTGCAAATGATTGGTATAAAAGAGAATCATGTGTGTATTTTGATATAGGATTTTTGGAGGCTTATTATTGATTTTGTAGCTTCTTATTTAATGGGAAAATTTTCATTCAATGGTAAAGGATTTGGTTTCTTATCAAAAAAATTTCAATAAATATCTAATATACTAAAAAAATAATTCATTTAATTGTGTGTGAACAACCATTTTTTGGTTATATCAAAATTATTAATAGTTAAAATTAGGTCACATTAAGTTACATAAAATTCAGTTTCTAAAGAAGATATTCATGATAACTGAATTTTTGAATGCGGGTTCAGGGATTTACAGCTTCTATCAAAGGAAGGTTTAGATAACATTAGATGTTAAGATATAAATTGTGGATAATTTGAGTGAAGATAAGTTAAGGTTGATCATAATTTAAAATGTATGGGAAACCCTTTTAGATAGAAGGTGAAATGTTAAATATTTTTTATATAATTAATGGAAAACATTATGTAAACCATAGGTATGTGTTTAATGGATAGATCTTTGTATATTAAAACATGAAGGATTTTTGGTAATGTATCAATTTTGAGGCTACCCTAGAAAATTAATCTGAGTCTAGATATTGGATTATTGATGTAGTTGTGGCATAGGTGAACCAATGGGTAATAATAATATAAATATAGATTTAATATTAAATCAATATGCATATTTTTTCACAATTAGTGGTTATAATAAAACACCAAACTATATACACTTTTAGGTGATATCACATTTAATAAATAATACCCCATGAAAAATTTATTATTATAAGGACCAAAACGTAACCAGTATATAATATTGTAAATTAATAATGAAAATTAATTTTTATAATCCAAAATATATTTTCAATTTATTGTTTTGTATAATTATGTCATAACATATACATAAGAACTCATATAATATAAAGTAGACAATTCTACTATATATCTATTTTTTCCAAAATATAAAAATTTTAAAAATAAAACATGCATTCATTATGTAAAAAACTTCATGACATTAAACCTAAAATTTTACATTACATTACCAATCCATAAAACCTATGAAAAAATTTTAAAACATGTGTTGAGAAGAAAAAACTGTGTAAGGGACATAAAATCAATGAAATAATACTATTGTTTCTTGAATACTTACAAACAGGTGAAGGATAAACTTTTAAATCATAAAAGTTAAATGTACTTACCTTGTGAAAATATGAGTATTTAATAATACATATAAAACCTAAGTTCACAATATATGTTACTTGGAGAATAAATTTCCTAACTGGATTCTTATTTTAACCCTCATGGCTACCTTATAATTTGTAACCGGCACAACATTCTAGGCTATGTTATGATATAACCATCCTAGTTACTCATGGAATAACCATTATTGTCAAATTAAAAAATAAACTTAACCAATGAATTTGAGGTCTATCACTGACGAACCATTCATAATAAATAATTCCCAATAAACATAACATAATCATTAAACAACAATACTTTCATCATAAAAACTATTCCTTTAGGGAAATCGAAAATCAGTGGAATATTGTTTATATACAATGGGAATGAAATATTTCAAAATAAACATGTAATATATTAATGAAAACATAAAAAACATTTTGATTTAAATAATTAGGTAAATACTCACATTTAGTATATGAAAAATTATTTCGTTTTAATTTGGTAAAAATTGAATTTAAAAGATGATTTTTAAAGAAAAGTCCCTTACCTCAAGTTTGATTTCATTAAAACATGTTCACATAGCCTTTATAATGATTTTAAGAGTGTTATTAATTTATTAATGAATTATATTAATATTTAAAATACCTTATATGATTCTTTTATAATATATTTCCACAATTATAGAAGTAATATTTTGTTATTTTCATTATTTTAGGTGCGTTTATTTCATTTTTCTATGGTTGGATCATTTTGGATTTTCATGTCAATTGGAAGAAAAACTATTGAAGTGGAAATAATTGGTATTAATATGTTTCCATGATATTAAATGATAACATATATAATTTTTATCTAGTAATTGAATGATTTATTAGATAAAACATTTATGATTAATGATTGGTTTATTTTCAGCAGGTTTACTAAAATCAAAAACAAGTTTCATTTTATTTAATGACATATCTATATTTTTGTTATAGGAAATTAAAAAAGTTATTATATACATATTAGAATATGTTGTAACTATAATAATTGATTTATTACCATCATTTAAGTCATTAAAGAAAAATGAAAACTCATCATCCATGAAGGTGTTGAATTGACACAATATGGAGGATGATTTCACTTTCTTGAATAAGATATGAAGGGGTGAGGATTGATGATGGATATTCAATTAATACAATAAAATTATAGTACATGTAAGATAATGGAGTTATCACCTCACTTTGATGGGGGATGTTATGAGAGAATTATATAAGAAAATTAATTGAAAATAAAACAAAAGAAAATTAATATGGATTTTACCACATTAATTCTTGTCATTTGGAACCTCTTTAGGGTAATTGAATTTGGTATATTATTGAGGTAAAAGGATATAAGACATGGTGGAGAAGATAAGGATTCGTATTGGGTGGAATTTTTACATGATTCGTTTATTTTGAAGTGTGAGGAGAAGAGGTGGTGAGCAGTTGTATTTACAATGGAGGAGAGAGGTGTTTTTGGATTCATTTATTTATTAGTTTATTATTTTAGCTCAAGATTATGATAATAAAGGATTACCATGAAAAAATATTTTAAATATTGAAGTATTGTTAATGATCATGGGCTTACATCATCCATACATTATCTATTTCTCAATAATTGATTTATTTCTTAAAAACCATAAATTGTTGAATATCACTATTCAGTGAAAATTCAACATTCTCAGAAAAATACCAAAACATTTACCATACCATTTTTTACATGTGGACAAAAAAAATAAATTAAATTTTATGAAAATAATTTTCTAAATGTGATAAATTAAATATTTAATTAAAATCATCATTTATTTGAAAAATATTTATTTTAAAACTATAAAGTCTTTCACTTAAACATTAAAAAATTAATTAAGATATTATAAAATTATCTTATAATAATAATAAAATAAATTAATATTTATAAATATATTTCCAGAATATAAATTTTATCTTAAATAATTATATTAGTTATAATATTTTAAATAAAATTGTGTATTTTACAAAAATAAAACAGATAATTTATTATTATGGTAACATTTTTTTAATTATTCAATGATATAATTATATCATGTTTTCATTCATAAGATAGATAAATATTATTTATAATTTCATTAGTGACGTAGCTTTTTCTATAAGTATAGATTTCCTAATTTTTATAAATACAACTAATTTCATTATTTATATATTAATAATTTAACTATTTAATTCCAAAAATAAAAAATATATTTTATAATTACATGGGTTGTTACATTCTACCCACACCTTCTGGAAATTATTTCATCATAATTTTAATTATTTTTTTAAAAAAAGTGAGGCTAGATTTCACTTATATCATTTTCACATTACTAGGTTTTTTCATCTACCATGTGGTTTATCTACAAAACCATAACCTAGTGAATTTCATTATTCTACAATACCTGTTCTTTATGATCAAGAATATAAACATTATTTTCTTCATATTAAATGTTATGTTCCAACTAATCAATCAGACAACTTGGAACAAGATATGGATATGGAACATACATTCATAACACTATAACATGAAATATTTTTTGTACATGGGAAAAACTCTGAGGAAAATCACCTCAGTTGGTAACTGATCCAACTTTCTCTCAGATTTCATAGATTCTAATGAACCCTGTAAGATTCTACAATTTCTTACCAAAATTAACTACACATTTTAATAGATAAACATTGAGAAAGACAAGATCACATCCCTTGAAATAATTACCCCTCCTTCGGTTTCCCGCATAACTTTTATTCCTTATCTGAGCTATCCCCATAAATTATTGGATAATATTTATTTTCTTACACTTAATCTACTAATTATGGTCCCATAAACATCATTTCACTAAATTCATCCCAAAATGACAGATTTTAACACCGCTTCCCATATAAGTTTTCTAAAGTTTCCATCTATATACTGGATTGTAAACTATTATTAATGAAAACTAAACTAATGAATAATGTTGAACTAGAATTCCAAGGAAAACCATTTAACAAGAACATATATTTTTTTCAAAGGTCATAATTTCTCACTCAGTCTATCCATCAAATTGGGGATGAATGAATGTGCTGAAATTCAATTCTATGCTTGATAACTTCTAAATGCCTTTACAAAAGTTACAACTCACCCTTAGATCATGATCAGAATCAATGTAGAGGGGAACTCCATGTAACCTGACTATATCTTTGTGGTAAAATCAGGAAACCATATCCAATGAAATAATATCATGAATAAGAAGAAGATAAGATGATTTATTCTATCGATCAATAATAACCCAAATCACATTATTACCTCGAGATGTCTTTGGTAGTCTAGCAGCGAAATCCATGGATATATTTTCCAATTTTCACTCTCACATTGGTAATGGAGGAAGAATCACCATTTGTAGTTGTCACTCTATATTAACAAATTAACAAGTCAAACATTTCATGGTAAAATTAGTAATATCTCTTTTCATTCCATCCCACCCGTAATAATCCTGATTGTCTCTATAAATCATAGTTAATCCAAGATGAACTAAAAATAGAGAACTATGAGATTCACTTAATTAACCTTTCATCAACTAGGAATCAAAGAGAACACATAATCTCTTCCCAAATTTAAAAACACAATCATTATCAATGTTAAATTATTGAAACATCCCCCACTCAAACCAATTTTTTTTGGAACTCAAGGTATTATTTCTCCACATAATTATCATTAATAGAGACGATTGCATTGACACCTTAAAAATAGAGGAATTTCCAACACCACCAACTTCCAACAATAAATTCATCATATAATTAATGATAGGGTCATGTTCTAAATGTTACATGGGTAATGTCACACTGTTTTTTAACTCAATGAATTTACCACTTATTTACTTTTTGAAGATGGTAATTAACCATGAAATCATAATCCTTTATCAGTTTAATCTATCTTCTAGGCCTAATTTTCATTTCATTATGAGTGAATATATACTTGAATCATTTATGGTCAGTATATATTTCACATTTGGATCCATATAAATAATTTATCTAAATTTTTAAAGTAAAAAAACAACTATCAATTCTAGATCATGTGTGGGATAATATAACTAATGTGATTCAAGTTTTCTTGAAAAACAGGAAATTACATGATCATTCTGCATCAGATCTCAAAAAAATACCTTCAATGAAGCATCATTGTAGATGACACACTCTCTATTTCGGGAAGGCATGTCCAAAACTAGAGCATTCACTAGTTTTATTTTTAGTTATGAAAAAAACACCACAGTTATCTTTCTAAGAATGTTTAATAAATTTTCACGTAAACATAGTTAGTAGGATAGAAAACCATGAATAATTTTTAATTGCCCATCAGTAATAGCATGATAATACAGGAAATCAATGAATCTGAGTAATATTTAATGGTCTTGGAAATTCATCAACCAGTTTTTTTGTATGATCAACTGTGATACATCCTTATTTAAAATTTTCCAATGAAAATAAATAATTTTCAACCAAAATTCACATCTTATAAATTTCCTCTATGACTTCATTTATTTAAGGATTGGAAGAAAAATAATTAGAAATTTTTATGATCATTATTATATTTTGTATAAACCAAAATTTCATTAATAAAGAAAACAAAAACAATATCCAAATATTAATTGAATAATATGCTCATTGGATCCATAAATACTGTAGGATCATTTGTCAAACCAAAAGGGAAAAAAATTTCAATATCATAATAGGAATGATGTTTTTAGGTTTTCATCATCCTTCACATTCAGCTAATTATACCAATATCTGATGAAAATATTTTAACAGTATAGTGCTCTAGGGAGCTAATCAAAAAAGTCCTTGATATTAGGAAATAAATAATTATTCATAATTCAATTTTTTATTTATATCCCTATAATTAGTGAAAATTATCATGAAACCATTTTTATTTTTAACCAAAAATATTGTATCACCCCATGGTGAAATTGTAATATGAATGAAGCTTTTATGAAGTAACTCACATAACTTATTTTTCATATCTATATATCCCACATGATCCAATTGATATGGGGTTTTTGAAATTGTTTTGTCATTAAGAAATAATTTAATGGTAAATTCATCTTTCTGATCAGTTTTAACACAATGAAACTTTTTAGGAAAAATAATTAGGTATTTATTTATAACTGACAGATCATTATTCTAAATACTTCACTTGTTTTAAAAAATATTGGAAATATAACATTAATTTCTCTATTTTAACTTTTTTTTACCTTCCCGATATGTTATTAATGTTGGAATCGGGCATGCAGCGGAAGACCCAAATAGGTGGTTTTTTAAAAAAATTCCACTGACGATCAATGTAAACTTGTTGATGTCAGTGCACAGTTTCCAAGTCATAGTCGAGGACCATGCCATATGGATTTAAGCACTATATTAAACCGTAAAATACCTAGTTTAAATTTGAGGCCACGCATGGCGTATGCTCATCATTGGTGATATCTACTTGAATAATTCGAAGTTGAATTCCTCTATGTTGTCCACACACTATTCAAGAATTCCTTGGGAGAACCATTTGCCATAATCTGGGTGCTAGTGTGTAATTGCAACGATGTCATCAATGCTCCAACGATGACTGCATCGCTTCTCTAGCGATGCGAGAGAGAGTGATCGATCTGATGTCCATGGATCCAGAGCCTCTCTCTCTTGAAAATTGGAGAGAGTAGAGGAGAGGGAAGGCCTATGAATTGTTCTTGTCAAAATCCTATCCTCTTCTATTTATAGTCGTTAATTAAAATACCCACTGTCACCTCATCGGCCTTGAATACATAACACACTATCAAAACCATTTTATGACTACTAAACTATGTCATAATTATTATTATAATTTACTTGTAATATATTAAAATATATTATGTTATAATAATTGAGACATTAACTCGACTCATCACCCCTTTAAATGTTAATTGAACTTTGAATAATTTAACATACATCAATAAATAATTTTCATGTATTTACTAAAACTCGAAATTACATTTAATAAATAAATTCTATAATCATAATTATAAAATCGAAAAATGTTAACTAATTTATTTCATTGGTGATTGTTTAACTTTGTAAAAATCCCGGACCCCTGTGGTGGGCCCACTATGTCAAAAACACCAATTCAACTGAATAGGGCAGATTCTTGAATACCCTATTATGTGTAACCCAATAAGCCCTTATCTCAACAACAGTGAATAGTATTCACTGTCCAAGAGTGTGATCTTGCAACCTATTATGGCCCATAAAGAGATAAGGATTGTCATAGCAGTGACAACCAACCTACCAACACGCACTGTGTAATATAATCTATTTGTCTCTAATATCTCATAAAGTAGTAAGCACTCACATGTCATCACCCTTTTTCTTTATTTATTGTTTGTTGTTTTAACTAGAAATATGTACCCTTCACGGCCTTGGACATTGTCTTATAAAGGTACTACCATTCATATCAACATAGCCGGAGATATATTACTTTCATGACCCAGAAGCAACAAATCATTTCATGACCATTCAACCGAAGCCAATCCACCAGTGACACACCCAACACAAACTACCTCACCACGACTTTATTGCCATGGTTTTCATTTTTCATTAAAATGTGCCATCAAATGACCTACATTGGAAATGATCTCAAGTCAGTAGACCATTACACATGATCGTAGATAGGAAATTCTTATGACGCCCGATAATTGTGGTGTTCCTATTGGCGGTTCAGTCCTCATGATCTCACAACTATAGATCACCATGTGCAAACACCATGAGAAGAAGTCTCAATGCTTACGAGCCCCCAACACCAGATAGTCAAACATCTAATTTGTTCAGATAGTAAGATGTATTTATACCATAGAACATATATTATGATTAATTTCATAGTATTAAGAGGATCTCATTATAGCATGGAAACTTCTATAACCTTTCGATACGATAATTAATCTTTGGACATTACCATTTCAATAGTGGACATAGAAAAGTCTACACTATAATTTTAAGATGACATTATGTATTTCTAACTATATATAAGATATGGTAATCAAAATCACCAAATAGTTGGGTCTAGGTCACCCACAATTTCAACACTCCTACTTGCACTAGATCCAACATGATAAATAAAATTGTTAGCTACTCACATGATTAACATCATGTTTCTAATGAATAATGGATTTAGCTACTGGGTCCACCAGGATTCTTCCGCATGGTAATTCTTCTATTGGGACCTTATCTCATTGAGTAAAACATATCAACAGAGGGTATCCAGAGTATATTCCTTTTAGTCCACTGTCATAGCTTGACATCTTGGCTAGTAATATTATCATAATTTACATTATGAAAATACTTTTCTTACTAGCTGTGATTCTATGAACTGGAACAAATTGCTGCATATCTTTTTCTTTGATGTCTTAGAAGCTGTAACATACTTGGTATTTGTACGTATGGCTACCATTGGCTGATATGAGCTTTACTGACTCATCATCTTTATCCTAACTATGATAGTAGATCACATTGATCTATGGAAGACTAGTTTGTATCCCCAAAAACTAGTACCCTTCTTCTCCATTTATCTAGTACATATATTTTGTACTTGCCAAAGTACAATTATATGGTTATGATTACATCCCTTACAGTGCTCCAGAATAAAACTGATATTTGCCTATTGTAAAATATATATTGTCAATATTGGTTCATATACATATTATGGCATTTGTGATTGACCCATATCTTCGAAGTATGGATTTAAACTCACAATGTTTATCTCATACCATGTATTGAACATGTCAACATGGAGATATTTTGCCTTGTGACATAGGCAATACTTCATCTCTTGAAATGTTTCAACATTAATTTTTCAATACAGTTTCATTATATTTAAGATTGACTAGGACCAATCAACCTATAGATATACCTTATTAGATCCTATTTCCTATACTTCAGTTGCTATATTAAGTTAATCATTAGAGAATAAATTTCATTTTGGTTTTAACTAACATTGAGACCAATGTCTGATTTCCATATGTTGTTGAACATACATTACTTAGAAAACATTGATGCTCCTACTAACCTCTCATAGACACATAGAAATCATTTGTAGAACATGTATATTCTATGACCATATTGCTTACTTTAATCCTAAAACGGATTTTGGTAACTTGGAACATTTTTTAGCATTCTGTGACGTGACTATCCCTTTATGGTTGTGTCGTATAGGCACTGGTTGTGTCGTATAGGCACTATTCACAATCGGGGGGTATGACATCCAATTCATAATAATGTGATCTTATATATTATCTATGATAATTAAAATTATAACAGATTTAGGCATAACGACTTAGTCAAACCAATCGATCCTTATTGGTATTGTGCTTGTACCAACCATGTATCATCTCACTTGAATACCCACTACAGTATTCAAAATAATAATCCCCTTTTGCACTTTGATACATGGAATCCATTAATTGTATTTTAGTTGGTCTTATCAATTTTAGCTAATTTCAAAATACTTCTTGCTTGTAGGAAATATTATTTATATTGAATAACAGATCACCAACCATTGTGAATATAAAACCATCACCATGGTTTTATCCTTCCTATACAGTACATGTCTCCAGTACATACTATATTCTGCATGTGCTTGTGGAACTAATTCCATTGCCATATATTTGTGCATTTTGACAATTTACTAAACACTAGTCAATAAAGATCCCACTATCTCCAATAGATATTTCCACCCTCTTATAGAAATACATACAATAACTTGACTATATCTTCTCTATGAGAGATATTTTTGTAATATCCTAAGAAACTGTTAGGATTATTATACTAAATGCACAATGTGTTTGTCTTGATGCAAGTTTTTTTATTTATGAAGAAACTTTTATCATACAAACACGTTTCCTTATAAATGAAATAATTTACATCATACCATGACTCATGAGACATCCATTAGTCATTACTGTTGGCATATGGTTGTGGGATATCACCGTTAATTGCATAGCAAGTCATAAAATATAATGGAAGTTTTTTCTGGATGCAACATTGATATTACTTATATCAACACATTGATATATATAATATGCGTTTAAGAAATACTCAATGCTACATTTTGATGATCAATGTTGAAATGTAAGACTTCATCATCAATCCTCATCATTAACATTAATTTCATGATGTCGATAAGGTAATGTGTGTTTAAGAATTGCTCCACACTACATTATCATGATTGATGAATGCTTGGTTGAGATATTCATCACTATCCCATCCTGAAGCAACTCATATCTCATGACCATGCATTTAATTCACTTATTTATTCCTTAATTACATAAAATAATATTACGAAGTATATATAACACTAGCATATAATGGGAATATTTCAATCTTACTAGTTGAACTATTTCCAAAAGCATTGTGATATACCTTTATTTATAAAGGATCCTTTGTCTAAACAAAAGACGTTGATAATACCAAAATTATTTAGCTATGCCGAGCCTAAATACCATACATTGTAAATTCATGTTTTATAATTTTAGTATTACTTGACAAAGAATTATCTTTTCACCACTGGGTTTAAGTATTACATTTATATTCATCACTAATTTCTTGTGAGTCATGTATTATTGAACTAGTGAATGAGTTTACCAAAAAACCAATCCTTACAAAACCTTAAAGAATGTATCCTTGCATCCAGGAACACATGCGATTAATGTTTGTGGTTATACTCAATATTAGTTCAACACGAATCATACACATGAAAATTAAAGTAGTCATGTACTTCTCATTACTGGCCTAGGTTTCACCCTTTTGTAGCCACATGGAGAATACCCTTGACTTCTAGTAATATTTATATACATAAAGGGTAACGGTATTTAAATACGCATATGTAAAAACATATAGTATTAAATATCCATGTTTTAATAGGAAACATAACATTAATGAATATTATGGATGTAGAAGCGGAAACTTTATTCTTTATATCTAGTTATTGCTTTTAAACATGCATAGTATTATTTTATAATATGAAATGCAAATAATCATTGTTAAAACCTAATTAATTGAAGGACACAAAGAATGTGTCATTGGCATTAAATTCCATTGACCATTCCACGTTGTCTTTCAATTTATTCTCCCTAAGAATTAATGATAAAAATATCTTTGAATTCTTATTGACATGGAAATCCTTACCATGAATGGTAATGAAGTGTTTACCCAATAATTTTTCATTTTGTGACTTAAAAAACATGGGTAATGTGGTGAAAATGATATGAGAAAGGGATCTAATTAAATATCAAGATCAATCATTCAATTTACACATACTGGTGTAAACTATCGCCTTATTCATATCATTGATTCTCTTTCTCCTTAAAAACATCCCGAATATGAGACTTCATGTTATATCATCCATTTCCTAGTGTAGAGACTACAACTGACACCAGACATTGATGAAAGCATAATGATATAACTATCATATGCTTTGTACATTAGTCTGATGTAAGCAATTCCACCATTGCTTCTTAAGGTAGTTTAATGGTGTTGGGGACACTGACACCTTGAGTTTCCTATATCATAGTACTATGCGTATAGGCCAGTACAATCCATGGATACTTGTGTCAGTATGGAAATTTACATTGTATAATGTTTATCGTAGTTTAAACTTGTTGTATAACTTGCCGTTTTTCTACAAAAATAAATTTTAGCAGATTAGTGACTTTTATCTGGATAACTGGCTTAGACATTTTGAGTAATTATTTAAATCATATAATGTCTCTGACTATTTTATCAGATTCTAGGAACCCTCTAAACTAGAACCAAAAAACTATGTCGCTTGAATATTCTAGTGGAAAGTATCCTAGAACCACCTCTCATAGACTACAAGCTATGACCATGCCACAACTTGGAGGGTTCTTGGTGGGATTTTGGCTGGCCGACCGCTTTAACTTGTGGTTCCATGATCTGTTGAGTGAAGTCCCAGCTTCTTAAAATCAGAACATGATTTACTCAATGTTTGCCTCTAAAATTAAAACAAGCTAGCTATGGGTATTTCTTTTCTACAATTTTAGTTATGTCAACCCATCATTCCTATAAAGACTTATCGGTAGTAATAGACACCCTTATCTATGGCATGACCGTCACATCAAAAAATCGATTTTGTCCAAACGTAAATGACAGAAGGTGGTTATGACATAATATATCATTGAGGGTTTTATTATTTTTAATGTGACGAAATAAACCAGTTTTCTATTTTTTATTTATAAACACATACTATGTGATCACACACACATCGGACCATGCAAGAAATAGAAATTTCCTCGTGTCACATGTTCATTTTTTCTTGCGTGCTTGTTAATTTATATTCTATGTGATTGCGTTATAAACTACACATTCACAAAATAATAAACCATGATGAAATAAAATGAAAAACCTGATCATGATTTGATTCTAAAGAATGATCTGTTCAATGAATAAAATGCCAACAGGAACCCTTGGGGTAAGTACCTTTAGTCGTGTGGCTTGCAACTTGAACAACAATGTCATCTCATCCAATGAAACTCTTGTCTCGTGTGTCGCCATCACATGTTATGAAGTGCCTCACACCTTGTCTCATCATTATACAACTATAGTAGCACACAAGAGAGGGGGTCTCGGGGTGTAAAATGTACATATTTGAGAATTGGCACCCATGCCCTTATATATATAATGATAGTTGAGATGACACGTCGATCGCATTTTATTTAATTAATCTAATTATTAAAATAACATGAAATAATTAAATAGATAAATTAAATAAACGTACCAAACATACTTTGGTCAGTCTCCAGGTCCTGATCACCATACACATTAACTCACGTATATAAACTAAATTTAGAATAAAAATTTAACTTGCTTCAAAATTAACATGATGGAATTGAATTGAATTATAACTTCCCTTCTGTTTTTAATTCAATTCAACATTTTTTTAGTCCCAATTCATTAATTTAATTTTAAAAATAAATATTAATTAATTAATTAAATTATTTATCTCCAAAATTAAATTAATTACGACACATTAAATATAAACCAAATTTAATATTCAATAAATTTAATTCTGAACTGAAATTACTTTTAATTAATTTAATTAACTTATGATTTAAATAAAAAAATACACTGTCCCCATAAACCCTGATCAGGGCATTTGAGGGTCAGATAAAACCCACCCATGACCATTTTGAGTTGTTTCGACTCTGTGAAAGGGAGACTTGGGCCGAGCGGGTTGGCCCAACGGGGAAGTGAGGTTAATTGTCCACTAGGAAGACCCATAGGCAGCCAGGACAAGCATGTCCAGGATGGTGTGGCCTGGCCGGATGAAGTGAGACAGCCCAACGGGGCTATCAGTAGCTGGAAAGGGCTAAAGGCAGTCTACTGGCACAGTGTCGTAGGAGGGAGAGGTGGCTAGTGGCGTGCTGGCTTGTTGCACCTTGTTCACGGAGGGCAGAGTGCCACTCTATGGGGCGGGCAGACGAGGCGGTCGTAGTGCTGGCTGGTTGAAGCACTGTTTGTAGTGAGGAGGCATGGTGGAGGGGCGGCTAGGTCAACCATTTCCCCATCGTCGCTATAGCTACAGTAGGAAGAGGCAGCCCTACCTATATTCTTCATGTCTCTACGGGGAAGTCGCGGCTCTATAGGCAGAGGGAGACGATGCGGCGCTATGCGGAAGTGCCTCCAGTGTGCTGATGGAGGCCGGTTTGCACGGAAGAACTGGGCAGACAGGGGCTGTACCATTGCTGGTGAGGAGCTGGTTCCGTGTGGTGGAGGCTGGCTGCTATGCTTGGAGTTGGGAGGACCAGGTTCGCTTGTATCTTATGCTCTACTACTGTAGCTCAAGAGGAGTGGTGGCCTTTTGTACCGGGTAGGCGCATGCAGGATAGAGGGGGCTGCCTTTGGGGCTGCCGCAAATTGGGGGGGGGGGGGGGGGGGTGGCTCGGCCCCCAATCAAAACGTTTTTAATTTTTTTTTTTCTGGACCTCCACTTGAAGGTCTTCGCCCCAGTATTTTTTATTTGAAATCTTTCATGACCAGCTACGTATGTCCTGTACCCAACCCCCCTTATTTTTTAAATAAATATGAATCTCAAAATTGAGTCATTCGCCCCCTTTTTTTAATACTTCTTAAGTCTATATTTAGAATTGAAATTATAAAAAATATTATAATAAAATATTATATTAATAAAATTATTATTATATTACAATTATTATTATTAAAATTAATTTATTATAATAATAATCATCATTATTTTTATCAGACAATACTTTTACAGTAACTGGATGTCTATCCGGTGAACATTAATTAAACAACTGGTTTAAATCCGAGTATGAACTTTAGATGACCGCATATGGGTCATCCGATATCCGATTCAAATACGGTTTGCCGCGTTGGGACTGTAATGATTCCATCTTCATTGCTTAATGGAAATTTAATTTTCATGCGATAAAAATGACACACACTTGCTCTGATATCACTTGTTGGAACCGAGCATGCAGAGGAAGCCCAAAAAAGTTGCGTTTTTAATATTTTCCACTGACAATCGATATAAAATTATCAACATCAGTGAACAGGTTCCCTATCTTAGTAGAGGACAACGCATGAAGGATTTTAAGCACAATATTATACTATAAAATACCTAGTTTAAATCTAAAACCGTTCACGATGTCTGCTCGTCGTTGGCGATCGCTTCTCGAAGAATCTGAAGATGAATTCCCCTAGATCATCCACACATGCTTCAGTGAATCTACAGTAGTGCGGTTCGTCGTAATCCAGGTGGTAGCGCAGAATTGCGATGACGTCTTCGAGGCTCCAATGATCACCGCATCGCTTCAATAGAGATTCCTGAGAGAGTGCTCGATCGGATGTCCTTGGATCCAGATCCTATCTCTCTAGAACACGGGGGAGTGGAGAGGTGATAGAAGCCACATGAATAGTAATTGGTAAAAGCCCCTTCTCTTGAATTTATAGTGGTTAATTATAATATCCAGTATTTCCTTGCTGGACCCAAATACATAACGCACTATAAAAGAAATTTTTTGACAACTAAACTGAGTCATAAATATTATTATCATTAACTTGTGATATATTAAAATATATTACACGACAATAATTGAGACATTAACTTGACTCATTACTCCCATAAATATTAATTAAACCTTGAATAATGTAATACTAGTCAATTAATATTTTTCATGTATTTACTAAAACTCGTAAATTAAATTAATAAATAAATTCAATAATAATTATTCTAAACTCGAATAATATGAATTCATTTATTTAATTATTGATCGTTTAACTTTAGACAAATCTTGGACCTCTATGGTGGGTCCCACTATATCCAAAACTCTTATTACACTAAATAGGGAAGATTCTTGAATACTCTATTATGTATGAACATCTAGGACCTTATCTCAATAGTAGTGAATAGTATTCACAGACCAAGAGTGAGATCTTGAAACACATCATGACCCCTGAAGAGATTAGGATTGTCACAGCAGTGACAACCAACCTATGAATAGACACTGTTAAATATAATCTCTTTGTCAGTAATATCTCATAAAGCAGGACACACTCACGTGCCATCGCCCTTTTTCTTACTTTATTGTTTTTTGATTTAACTGGAAGGAATTACCCTTGACATCCATGACCATGTTTATATAAAGGTACTACCATCCATATCAACATGGTCTGAGATATATTACTTCCATGACCTAGAAGCCACAAATCCTTTCTTGACCATTCAACAAATTCCATGCCACCAATGACCCACCCAACACAAACTACCTCACCATAGCTTCATTGCCAGGGTTTTTGTCTTTGATCCAAATGTGCAATCAAATTGTATACATTGCTAGTGATCTCAAGTCAGAATATCATTACACTTGATCGTATATAGGAACATCTAATTACACCTGAAACATGTGTTGTTCCTATTGGAGGGTCGGTCCTCATGATCTCAAAACTAGAGATCACTAAGTGCGAACATCTTGAGAAGAAGTCTCAATGATTATGAGACTGAAACACCTAGTAGTCAAACATCTACTATGTCTAGTAATAAGGTGTATCTAGAGCATAGAACATATCTTTAATATTAATTTCATAGTATCTAGAGGTTCTCATTATAGCCTTGGAACTACTATAACCTTTCGATACGACAATTAATATTTTGACATTACCATATCAATAGTGGACACATAAAAGTATACACTATAATGGTAAGATGAAATCATGTATAGATAACTATATACACAATATGTGAATCAAAAACACTGAATAGTTGGGTTTAGGGCACCCACTATTTCAACAATTAATTGTATGAATTCATTCTTTTATTTAAACTGAAACTCATTTGAAAAAAAAATCATTAGCTATATAATCAATCATATCATGACAAAAAGTATGTCAACCCATACTCAGAATAAAAATAGAATCTATTAAGGGAAAAATAACTAGGTCATTATGTAATTTATTTCCATAGAAACAAATATAATGTTCTTATCATGTCTTTTTTCCTTAATATTTTCTACTTGGGGTTTTACCATAAGCAATAGTTTCATTTTCAGAGGTTAAATTTCCAATTTACAAGAAGGTTTATCAGATTTAAATTAATGTATATACCCCACATTAAATAACAAAGCAGTAAAATATGATTAAATAAAAAATATATATAATACAACTTAATTGTATGGATTCAAATCTTCTAAATTACTCGCAAATGATTTCACTTCACCTTTTTTCTTATAGTCTATCCCCTTCACTTCATTTGGACCCTTCTTTGGGAAGGTATTTTCATAGTCCCTCATATCACCATATTTAAAACACATTATATTTTTCTTATCCAAATTAATCAATACAACACTATTATTTTTTCACTAAAATATCACAGCATGTTTCAAAATATACATCATCGTAATCACTTCATAAATTTGTTAATTCATTCCACTTGGTTTATTATACAACACATTCCACAAACTCAAAACTCTACATTCTTACCATTATATTTATTTGATTGACTCCAACACTTTTCTTTCCATTATGACATCTTCTTCTTATTAATGTCAAAGTACACTTAACCATCAGAAAAATATATTTCAACCCTCTCAACACATTTAATAAGTTTCTCATAACTTTTGAATTCACATGTATCTAATTCCCTTAGATACCTTGGAATTAATCCTAATTAAAAATGATTGATTTTACTATTGATATCCCATGTAAGATTTGGAGAATACATAGACAATTAAATGAAGTTTTTTCATACCCAACCTTTGAATCATAATATGTTTGTTTCAATTCATGGAATTGACATTCCATCCTAAGTAGAACAACCATAGGAAAATATTTTTCATGGAAAATATCCATAAATTCATTTCATTCAATGAAATCAATATTTTCTATTTCCAAAAAATTTTGGTCCATTAAAAATTACTATTAGACTTAAACTTCAAAATTATAAATGGAAAGACTAGCCTTTTGATTGTCTATACCCCCAATGATATCCAATATCTATTCAATAGATTTAATCCACCCATCTACGACCACTTTGGTAGAATATCCTTTGAAAGTAGGAGGCTGTTTCTGTAGGAAATGTTCCACTATCATCAGGTTAATTTGTGATAGCTCTTGATGTTACCTTTCATAGATTCCACCATCATTTATAGTCTACATAAACTAATACATTACTATCATAAACATATCTATTCCAATTACCATAATTCTAGGTTGTGTATTTGGAAGGATATCATCATCTTGATGCCTCCCTACAGCAGCATCCCTGTTTCTTCTATGAAAAATCAATTTGAACAGATATATTATAGATAAAGCAAAATGGTAATATTTAAATTGTATATAATTTCAAACTAACCGTAATGTAAAAATAATTTCTAGTAGTCTATTAACATCTACCTAACACCTAATGTTATCTAAACAGTGATCTGATTCCAAATACAAGGACACAACCTTAAACCTTTCATAATATATTAAATTCAAATAAAAAATATATTTTTAAATTCCAAAATATGGTTATTAGTTTAGATTTTTATGGAATCATTACATAAAAAATAAAAAGTAAAACATATATTACGAAGTAGAAAATTCTATGAAATATCCATTTTTTTACATTATGAGCCTTTAAAAAACAAAACATTCTTTCATTACATAAAAAACATCATGAATTTATACTTAAAATATTCTTTAACTTTACCCATTAATGAACTCTATGAAAAAAATTTAAAATGTGTGGTGAACATAAAAATATCATTGAGGGACATAAAAAAGTGAACTAATACCCTTGGATAATTAATACTTACAAACACATGAATGATAAACTTCTCACCAAAAAAATTAATGTATACGCACATTGATAAAACGTTTGGTTTTCATAAAACATTGAATACATAAATAAACCATTAAGGTGACTTCGTGAATCATGTGATTACCATACATACATATGAGTTTAACCCTCACATCTACCTTATGTTTAGTAACCCTCGTGGGTACCTTAACCATTGCGACTACCATATGATGTAATCATCACAGTTACACATGAAATGACCATTACAATCAACTTCCAATATAAAAATATATAATATATTTGAGGGATATCAAAGACCCACCCATCATCATATAAAATTTCCATGAACCATAACATTATCATTAAATAATACTACTTTCATTATAAAAATTAGTCCTTGATGAAAAAATCATATTAAAGGAATATTGTATACATACAATGGAAAATAATTTTTGAAAAAAAAATGTACTATTTTAATGAAAACATAAAAAAAATAATGGATTCATTAATGCATGAAATCTGATCATGTCCTATATATAAAAACTTTCTTTTTTAATTTTTGAAAAATAGATTTTAATAAAATATTTTTAAATAAAAGTTTGTTACCATTGGTTTGACTTCCTTCAAATGTGTTCAACCCTCCTTTATAATGATTTAAAGAGTGTTACTAATTAATTTAAAAACTATATTGAAATTTTTAATACATTATATTATTCTTTTATAACATAACTCCACCCATTTATTAATAATATTTTGTCTTTTTCATTTTTTTTGTCTTTAGTTCAAGGTTTCCAGGGCTGGTTCATAATAGATTTTGTTCTAAAATGGATGAAAAACAACATAAGTGGAATGAAATAGAATTAATATGATTAAATTTTTTTAAATGATACCATGTAAAGACCCGCAAATTTCAAGGAAATTTTTTTTCTTAATTTTCTTTGGAATTTTACAAGAGCGCAGCTTCAGACGGCACCTGATTCCGAGGCCCGGTGTGCCCGGAATCAATTTCCGAAGTTTGGCTCGGGTACGTTCAGTGAACGGACGAGCGGGTTTTTCTATCTTTTGAACCGGTGCCCGGAATTGAATTCTGAGGGCACCGATGAAATCGCAGCGCCGGTATTTGCTTAGAAACGCCTCTTCCGGAGTTGCGTTTGCTCAGACGTGGTTTTTAAATTTTGGGGCTTTAAGTCAGAAATAAAATAAAGTTTGTGCGACAACTTTATTTTATTTCACTTAAGCTGCTTGGAAGCCACTTGAAGCCACTTAAAGACGGCTTGAACTGTGTTGAACTGGATAGGAAGCTATCCAGAAATATCCTACCCCCTTGGTAGGATATTTGTGAGGTGGGGCCCGCACGAGCCCCGCCGTTTCTTTCGCTAAGTAACGCACCCGCGAAAACCCGTCAAAGTAACTGAAAAGTCAACCGACGCGTTTTCTTTAATTTCTTAACAGACCATTTAATTGGGCGGTTTATTTCGTGAATTAAATGGGCTGTTTCATTCGTTGAATTAATTCAACGAATTTAATGGGTCGTTACTTACGCGTTTGCGTTTGTTGACAAAATAATAAAATAGACAAACTTGTCTATTTTTGAGGATTGCTATCGTTGTGCAATTCCTCTGAACCTCCACCCTCCCCGCGAAGAACGCGAAGAACGCGAAGAACGCGAAGAACGCGAAGAACGCCGGCGACCGGAATTCGACGACGCACACCGTGATCTGCGACGTCGACGAGCTCTACCCGCGACGTTCTTCGGCGACGCCTCTTCTTCCGCGGCCGATCCTCGTTCGGCAATTAAGGTGAGAAACGAATTGTTTATTTCTCCCCTTTTTTATAATTCAATATCAACGGATTTAAATTAATCCGTTTGATCTTGATCCGGAGATTGGCGACGCGACGCCGGATACCGCGACGACGCGACGATCTCCTTCATCCGCGACGAGCGATTCCGTGACGACCTCTCGTCCGACGACGACGACAAGGTAAGGGTTGATTGAAATATTTTCCTTTCCCGTGATTTTATTTCTTTTAAAGTAAAGAACCTGATCTTCGAACAATTTTAATTTATTTAAAATTGTTCTTGATTATTTGCTTTTCCTCCCGATGATGTTTATGACTAACGCGGAGGGTGCGGATCTAACAAACAAGACCCGGCAACCCTCTGCCGATCTTCCCTTTTTTGTGCGGATCTGGCGGACGACGACGAACCGTGCGGCAAGGGCGATCCGTTGATCCCGCAGTAAAGATCGGCCCCCGGGAGGAGCAACGGCGCAGACGGGAGGCAAAACGGGCCACCGGAGCAACTCCGGCGGCCCGCGGAAGGAGGCGGCGGCGCCCGGCGCGCCGCCGGAGGAGTCCGCCGCGGCCGAGCCGCGGCGGCGGCGAACCGCCGGACCGCGTCCGCGGTCCGGCCACCCAGCACGCGGCCCGCGCGGGCCGCGTTTCTCCAAAGCCGCGGGTCAAACCCGCGGCGGCTCACTCGGCCGCTCGGCCGAAGCCGAGCCGGCCGGTCCGGTCGGCCGGGCCGCGCCCAGGCCGGACCGGACCCGGCCTAGCCGGGTCGGGCCGACCCGGTTCGGCCGACCCAGGGGGGGGGGGGGGGGGGGGTTCGGGCCGGGTCGCCCCGGGCCCAGAACCCCCGTTTCGGGCCCTCTTCGGTCTTTCGCCCATATCTTGGGCCTGAGACCTCTGATTGACGAACCGTCAGCGGCTACGCGATCCTTGGATCGAGACGGTCGTTTTGGTATATTACACTCAAGGTTTCGGAAGACTTTGGGTTCGGCCGGGTTGGTTCGTACACGAAACCAACCGGGCCCTCGGAGCGGAAACGCTCATAACTTGAGCTACGGACGTCCGATCGACGTACCGTCAGCTGTGATAGTTTCCTCTAAGTGAGACGGAACTTTTGGCATAATCCGCCCGAAGATCGGATACAGGCGGAGTACGGTCGGGTTGGTTTTTCCCTAAAAATCAACCGGGCCCCTGGGACGAAAATGCCAATAACTCTCAGACCGGGCGTCCGATTGACGCGCCGTCTGTTGCGTTGAGATCCTGTTGTCGATACGGAAGTTTTGGATACATCAACTTCGGACTACGTGTCAGTTGATGTATCAGCCTCTCGGCTCGTGGAGCGGACCCTCCTAAACGAGCTCGCTAAGTGCGGGAACCCTAGCGCTGGCTGTGACTTCGACGACAGAGCAGAGATCCTCCGTGGACTGCGACGACGGCAGAGGAGAGATCCTCCGTGGACTGCGACGACGGCAGAGCAGAGATCCTCCGTGGACTGCGACGAAGGCAGAGCAGAGATCCTCCATGGACTGCGGCGACGACTATGCAGAGATCCTCAGTGGACTGCGTCGACTACTGCACTCAGCGATCCTACGTGGATCAGTGCTACAGGTTCTGTGTGAGCCCGATCCTATGTGGGTCCTTACTACCGGTTCTGTGTGAGCCACTGCCTACAGGTTCTGTGTGAGCCCGATCCTACGTGGGTCTTTGCGGGGGTTAGTACCTATCGATCCTTCGTGGGTCTGACGACTTAGATGGATCAGTGATCATCTTTGACGTCATCTGAAAAAGTATACCTGGTTGAGCTGAATCTTATGTTACTCCCCTTTGTGGATTGTGTTGAACTATCCTTTGTGGATTTACTGTTTACTCTCCATGTGGATTTGAGTCTTGCTTTCCTTTGTGGATTGAGTTGTTCTTGAGCTCGTGAGCAGATCTAGAATTGGGGACTTAGGTATATGTATGGGCATATACCTAAGTCGAGTCAGATGTTACTTTGTGATTGCATCTTTCTTTTGTGCTATATCCTTTGTGGATTTCGGGAGACCTTCGGGGGTCTCGGGGTCCTTACTGAGTAGCTTATACTCACCCCTGCACGGGCTATGCCCGCACCTTGTTGTGTTGGATGCAGACGACGGACAGCGCTGATCGCGGTTGGGGCGTGGAGCAGGACGGTACCTGGAGGTGGACCACTGGGCGGGACGTGCTCGGAGCGGACGTGGGACCCGAGGAGCCTGGAGGCTATCTGTACCCACCCTTCAGGTGGGATTGCCAGTGGACGACACGAGGCCGCCGTCTTTTCTTCAGTTGCTGTACTTTACTTTTCAGTTGTACTTTACAGTTGGGCTTGTATTTCCGGCCCCCTTTACTTTTCTGCACTCTGTAGTTACTTTCCGCTTGCTGACTCTGTGGTGGTTGTTACTTATAAAGGCAATGCCTTCCCTGTTTACCGGGAATTTACGCCTTGGTGCTAGTCGCCAGCCCCTGGCCTATGGAAGGCGGGCTTGGGGTAGTCACGGCACGGGCCCCGAGGACGGGTCGTGACAAATTGGTATCAGAGGTGGTCGGTTCTACCGCAAACTCTGATCGACTTTTCTTTCTATATGAAGCAATAGTGTTTAGTGTATTGAGTGTGGTTATCAGTTCAGGGAGCCCAGTGTTGGTGCGGCGGCCGACGTATCCGTACACTAGGACCCTGACTCCTGATTTCCGACTTAATGCATGAAAACATTGATTGCGTGTGTGTTTCAAGTCTTCTTTGTGATTACTTGTGTCAGCTCACCGGGTATACTGATCTGCTTCATGAAAGTCTCAAGTTTTCCTTGTGATTACTTGTGCCAGCTCACCAGGTATACTGTTCTGACTGTGGTGCTCTTGTTCTCCTTTTCAGGATGGCCCCGCGACGACAGCCAGCTAGGGTTCCGAGTGTAGGGCGCGACGGCAGCCCACCGAGCGACGAGGCCTCGGTGCAGGGCCCTTTGCCAGTAGTGGAACCGGCGGTAGCCTTACCCGCCGAGCCACCGATGCTTCCAGTACCAGACGCTGACGATGCACGTCGCCTCAGGGCACTGCATGAGTTTCAGAGCCAGCGACCGCCCAGGTTTCGCGGTGAGGTGGACCCCCAGGCCGCCGAGGACTGGCTAGAGGCGGTGGTACGTATCTTTAGGCTAGTGAGGACACCAGCGGATCTCATGGTGATTCTCGCGGCGAGCCTCCTGCAGGCGGCAGCAGGACGATGGTGGAGCTTGATGCTCCAGGTTCACGATGAGGCATCCTTGCTCTGGGCGGACTTCGAGAGCCTCTTCCGCTCTGAGTTCGTCCCGGCCACCCTCCGAGCGGTGCGCATCCAGGAGCTTCTCCAGCTGCGCCAGGGCAGCATGACGGTCGCTCAGTACGCGGCGAGGTTCACTGACCTATCTCGCTACTCGACCGACATGGTACGGGACCCCTTCTTCCGGGCCCGGACCTTCGAGCAGGGCTTGCGACAGGAGATTCGGGCGTCGCTGATCTCCCTCAGCATTCCGACCCAGGCGGGAGTGCTGGAGCGAGCCCTCCTGATCGAGAGCTTCCTGGCAGAGCCTTCTTCAGCGGCGAGACCTAGCGCAGGGCGGCAGGTAGCTGAGTCTTCGACAGCAGGTAGCCGACGGATGACTCTCGGGTCCAGGCAGACCAGACCCGCACGCAGACGGCCTCAGGACACCGGCTCAGCAGTGCGAGACACACAGCGGAGTGCCAGCCTTCCGAGAGGCAGGCTGTGCTACTCCTGCGGCGGGCAGGGTCACATGGCTCGTGACTGCCCGACTCGCCGATCAGAGGAGCAGCAGACGGTGGAGGGGCCACCCAGGCAGAGGCAGAGGGTCGACCGTGGCGGTCCGCAGGGAGGAGGCGGACGAGGCAGAGGAGCTGTCCGAGCAGCGGGTGGTGGGCGACGCTTCCAGGCTCTACCCCCACCACCACCAGGAGGGCCACCTCGACCACAGGGAGCTGGCGGGCAGGGACAGGCCCAGCTCCAGGCAGTGGAGGCCTACGACCCCGACATGCCAGAGATGATTCGAGGTACGATCTGTGTCTATTCCACCCTTGCTACAGTACTTATAGACACAGGAGCGAGTCACTCTTTCATAGCCTCTGCCCTTGTTCGGAGCTCGGAGATTCCGACTGAGCCGTTGGCTCGATCCTTACGGCTAGAGACTCCTACGGGAGCAGACTCGACGATTACGCACTGGTGCCGGCAGTGTGAGCTTACTCTAGGAGGCGAGAGCTTAGGCTGGGATCTCCTTGTAGCGGCGTCGAGGCCTTACGACGTCATCTTGGGCATGGATTGGCTATCCACGGTTCATGCCCAGATCGACTGTTTTAGGCGCAAGGTACGATGTGTTCGCACCGACGGGAGCAGGTTTACCTTCACCGGCGAGAAGGGAACCTTTGCAGCACAGGATGGACTTCCGCGGAGGAGAGTGCAGCCCATCTCTCATCAGTTGGCTAGCCTCATCCTAGGAGCAGTGGACGTGCGGAGTCCAGTTTTTCCTGCAGTGGTGGACCAGTACGTGGACGTCTTTCCCGACGACGTTCCAGGGCTACCTCCTCGTAGAGAGGTAGACTTTTACATCGACTTGTACCCCGGGACAGCCCCGATATCTACTCCAGCATATCGGATGGCCCCCGCCGAGCTTCGGGAGCTGCGGGTACAGTTGGAGGACTTGCAGAGCAAGGGGTTTATCCGACCCAGTGTTTCACCCTGGGCTTCCCCGATTTTGTTCGCCAAGAAGGCGGACGGGAGCTTGCGACTGTGTGTCGACTATCGTCGCCTGAACCAGGTGACAGTGAGGAACAAGTATCCGCTGCCACGGATTGATGACCTCTTCGATCAGCTCAAGGGAGCGCGGTGGTTCTCGAAGATAGACCTCCGGTCAGGCTATCATCAGCTCAGAGTTCGAGACGAGGACGTGCAGAAGACGGCCTTCAGGTGTCGGTATGGCCATTATGAGTTCTTGGTTATGCCGTTCGGCGTAACCAATGCTCCAGCAGTGTTCATGAGCCTCATGAACAGGATCTTCCAGCCATACCTCGACCGATTTGTCGTGGTCTTCATTGACGACATTTTGGTATACTCGACGACTGAGGAGGAGCATGCCTACCACCTGCGAGTTGTGCTAGACACGCTCCGAGAGCACCAGCTTTATGGCAAGCTCTCAAAGTTCCAGTTCTGGTTACGTGAGGTCCATTTCTTGGGGCACGTCATCTCTGAGGCGGGAGTTGCAGTGGATCCCGCGAAGATCGAGGCAGTACTAGCTTGGGAGCCACCCAGGAGCGTGACAGAGGTGCGGAGCTTCTTGGGCCTAGCCGGATACTATCGGAGATTCGTGCCAGACTTCTCCAGAGTTGCGGCACCACTCTCAGCGTTGACGAAGAAGGGGAAACCCTTCGTGTGGTCAGACAGATGTCAGCAGAGCTTCCAGGAGCTGAGACAGAGATTGACCAGCGCACCTATCTTGAGATTGCCTGAGGAGGGAGTTGGATACGTAGTTTACTGCGATGCATCAGGGACTGGACTCGGGTGCGTCCTGATGCAGGAGCGGGCCGTGATCGCCTACGGATCACGTCAGTTGAGGCCGCATGAGAAGAACTACGCCACTCATGACCTGGAGTTGGCAGCAGTGGTCTTTGCTCTGAAGACTTGGCGGCACTACCTGATGGGCGAGCGCTTCACAGTCTTTTCTGACCACCAGAGTCTCAGGTATATCTTCTCTCAGAAGGACCTGAACCTGAGACAGCGGAGATGGCTTGAGTTCCTCCAGGACTATGACTTTGAGATAGTCTATACTCCTGGGAAGGGGGACGTGGTAGCCGATGCCCTCAGCAGGAGGACGGGCATTCAGCTCCTTGAGGAGGCGACGGAGTAGCTAGCCTCCTTACGGATATCCTTCGTGGATAGAGACGGAGCAGCCTTTCTTCAGTCTCTCACAGTCTCTCCTCCACTTCTACAACGGGTCAGAGAGGCTCAGCGTGGGGACGCTGACTGTGAGACCCGGCGTGCACTGATATCCTCAGGTCAGGCGCCTGATGGTTTCTCCCTTGGAGCAGAGCACGACATCCTTTTCAGAGGACGTGCCTTCGT
Organism: Viscum album; assembly: GCA_963277665.1. Lineage (NCBI taxonomy): Eukaryota > Viridiplantae > Streptophyta > Magnoliopsida > Santalales > Viscaceae > Viscum > Viscum album. Next base: position 1,291,706,039 of record OY728120.1, on the reverse strand, counting down.
ACCAGTCACTTTACGAGAGGAGGTGTTGAGAGAGTTTCACACTTCTCCCTTGGCGGTGCATCCCGAAGTGGCGAAGATGTACCAGGATCTCAGGCGATAGCACTGGTGGCCGGGCATGAAGAAAGCTGTGGCAGAGTTCGTTTCACGATGCCTCACCTGCCAGCAGGTGAAGGCAGAGCATCAGGAACCAGCAGGCTTGGTACAGCCCTTGGAGGTCCCGGAGTGGAAGTGGGATGACATATCTATGGACTTCGTGACTGGACTTCCACGCACTTCCAGAGGTCACGACTCCATTTGGGTGATTGTCGACCGACTCACCAAGTCGGCACACTTCTTACCCATCAGAGAGCAGGGCTCAGTGGAGAGCTTGGGACGTCTTTACGTCCAGGAGATCATACGACTTCACGGTGTGCCATCGTCTATCGTCTTCGATCGAGATGCTCGTTTCACTTCCCGGCTTTGGAAGGGGTTGCAGGAGGCGTTCGGGACGCGGCTCCATCTGAGCACGGCCTTCCACCCTCAGACGGATGGTCAGACGGAGAGGACCATACAGACACTCGAGGACATGCTCCGTGCATGTGTTCTCGACTTTGGTCGCAGCTGGGAGGACCACCTACCCTTGGTGGAGTTCGCGTACAACAACAGCTACCACTCCACCATCGGGATGGCACCATACGAGGCGTTGTACGACAGACCCTGCAGATCACCGTTGTGCTGGACAGACCCGGGGGAGTCAGCACTCGTGGGACCAGAGATGGTCCGAGCCACGACAGAGAAGGTCCAGATCATCCAGGAGAGGATGAGGACAGCTCAGAGCCGGCAAAAGTCATATGCTGACAGGAGGCGGAGGCCACTGAAGTTCGAGGATGGCGACCACGTCTTTTTGCGTGTCTCACCTCGACGTGGTTTACGGAGATTTGGCCGAGGCGGCAAGTTGTCTCCACGCTTCATCGGGCCTTTCCAGGTCCTCAGCAGGATAGGAGAGGTGGCTTATCGCCTGGCTCTACCACCTCAGTTGCACCGGGTTCACGACGTCTTCCACGTGTCTCAGCTGAGGAGATACGTGCACGACCCGACGCACATCATCGACTTTGGGGAGCTGGACGTGGACGATGGGGCGACTTTTGCAGAGGTCCCAGTGGAGATCGAGGATCGACAGGAGCGGGTCCTACGTGGGCGGTCGATTCCTCTTGTGCGCGTCAGATGGCAGCACGGGAACCTCCAGGAGGGCACTTGGGAGCGGGAGGCTCAGATGCGTGCTCAATACCCCCATTTGTTCCCCTAGTTTTTGATGTATCTTTACGGGGACGTAAAGCCCTGAGGTGGGAGTAATGTAAAGACCCGCAAATTTCAAGGAAATTTTTTTTCTTAATTTTCTTTGGAATTTTACAAGAGCGCAGCTTCAGACGGCACCTGATTCCGAGGCCCGGTGTGCCCGGAATCAATTTCCGAAGTTTGGCTCGGGTACGTTCAGTGAACGGACGAGCGGGTTTTTCTATCTTTTGAACCGGTGCCCGGAATCGAATTCTGAGGGCACCGATGAAATCGCAGCGCCGGTATTTGCTTAGAAACGCCTCTTCCGGAGTTGCGTTTGCTCAGACGTGGTTTTTAAATTTTGGGGCTTTAAGTCAGAAATAAAATAAAGTTTGTGCGACAACTTTATTTTATTTCACTTAAGCTGCTTGGAAGCCACTTGAAGCCACTTAAAGACGGCTTGAACTGTGTTGAACTGGATAGGATGCTATCCAGAAATATCCTACCCCCTTGGTAGGATATTTGTGAGGTGGGGCCCACACGAGCCCCGCCGTTTCTTTCGCTAAGTAACGCACCCGCGAAAACCCGTCAAAGTAACTGAAAAGTCAACTGACGCGTTTTCTTTAATTTCTTAACAGACCATTTAATTGGGCGGTTTATTTCGTGAATTAAATGGGCTGTTTCATTCATTGAATTAATTCAACGAATTTAATGGGTCGTTACTTACGCGTTTGCGTTTGTTGACAAAATAATAAAATAGACAAACTTGTCTATTTTTGAGGATTGCTATCGTTGTGCAATTCCTCTGAACCTCCACCCTCCCCGCGAAGAACGCGAAGAACGCGAAGAACGCAAAGAACGCGAAGAACGCCGGCGACCGGAATTCGACGACGCACACCGTGATCTGCGACGTCGACGAGCTCTACCCGCGACGTTCTTCGGCGACGCCTCTTCTTCCGCGGCCGATCCTCGTTCGGCAATTAAGGTGAGAAACGAATTGTTTATTTCTCCCCTTTTTTATAATTCAATATCAACGGATTTAAATTAATCCGTTTGATCTTGATCCAGAGATTGGCGACGCGACGCCGGATACCGCGACGACGCGACGATCTCCTTCATCCGCGACGAGCGATTCCGCGACGACCTCTCGTCCGACGACGACGACAAGGTAAGGGTTGATTGAAATATTTTCCTTTCCCGTGATTTTATTTCTTTTAAAGTAAAGAACCTGATCTTCGAACAATTTTAATTTATTTAAAATTGTTGTTGATTATTTGCTTTTCCTCCCGATGATGTTTATGACTAACGCGGAGGGTGCGGATCTAACAAACAAGACCCGACAACCCTCCGCCGATCTTCCCTTTTTTGTGCGGATCTGGCGGACGACGACGAACCGTGCGGCAAGGGCGATCCGTTGATCCCGCAGTAAAGATCGGCCCCCGGGAGGAGCAACGGCGCAGACGGGAGGCAAAACGGGCCACCGGAGCAACTCCGGCGGCCCGCGGAAGGTGGCGGCGGCGCGGGTCGCCGGCGCGCCGCCGGAGGAGTCCGCCACGGCCGAGCTGCGGCGGCGGCGAACTGTCGGACCGCGTCCACGGTCCGGCCACCCAGCACGCGGCCCGTGCGGGCCGCGTTTCTCCAAAGCCGCGGGTCAAACCCGCGGCGGCTCACTCGGCCGCTCGGCCGACCCAGGGGGGGGGGGGGGGGGGGTTCGGGCCGGGTCGCCCCGGGCCCAGAACCCCCGTTTCGGGCCCTCTTCGGTCTTTCGCCCATATCTTGGGCCTGGGACCTCCGATTGACGAACCGTCAGCGGCTACGCGATCCTTGGATCGAGACGGTCGTTTCGGTATATTACACTCAAGGTTTCGGAAGACTTTGGGTTCGGCCGGGTTGGTTCGTACACGAAACCAACCGGGCCCTCGGAGCGGAAACACTCATAACTTGAGCTACGGACGTCCGATCGACGTACCGTCAGCTGTGATAGTTTCCTCTAAGTGAGACGGAACTTTTGGCATACTCCGCCCGAGGATCGGATACAGGCGGAGTACGGTCGGGTTGGTTTTTCCCTAAAAACCAACCGGGCCCCTGGGACGAAAATGCCAATAACTCTCAGACCGGGCGTCCGATTGACGCGCCGTCTGTTGCGTTGAGATCCTGTTGTCGATACGGAACTTTTGGATACATCAACTTCGGACTACGTGTCAGTTGATGTATCAGCCTCTCGGCTCGTGGAGCGGACCCTCCTAAACGAGCTCGCTAAGTGCGGGAACCCTAGCGTTGGCTGTGACTTCGACGACAGAGCAGAGATCCTCCGTGGACTGCGAGGACGGCAGAGGAGAGATCCTCCGTGGACTGCGACGACGACAGAGCAGAGATCCTCCGTGGACTGCGACGACGGCAGAGCAGAGATCCTCCGTGGACTACGGCGACGACTGTGCAGAGATCCTCAGTGGACTGCGTCGACTACTGCACTCAGCGATCCTACGTGGATCAGTGCTACAGGTTCTGTGTGAGCCCGATCCTATGTGGGTCCTTACTACCGGTTCTGTGTGAGCCACTGCCAACAAGTTCTGTGTGAGCCCGATCCTACGTGGGTCTTTGCGGGGGTTAGTACCTATCGATCCTTCGTGGGTCCGACGACTTAGATGGATCAGTGATCATCTTTGACGTCATCTGAAAAAGTATACCTGGTTGAGCTGAATCTTATGTTACTCCCCTTTGTGGATTGTGTTGAACTATCCTTTGTGGATTTACTGTTTACTCTCCTTGTGGATTTGAGTCTTGCTTTCCTTTGTGGATTGAGTTGTTCTTGAGCTCGTGAGCAGAGCTAGAATTGGGGACTTAGGTATATGTATGGGCATATACCTAAGTCGAGTCAGATGTTACTTCGTGATTGCATCTTTCTTTTGTGCTATATCCTTTGTGGATTTCGGGAGACCTTCGGGGGTCTCGGGGTCCTTACTGAGTAGCTTATACTCACCCCTGCACGGGCTATGCCCGCACCTTGTTGTGTTGGATGCAGACGACGGACAGCGCTGATCGCGGTTGGGGCGTGGAGCAGGACGGTACCTGGAGGTGGACCACTGGGCGGGACGTGCTCGGAGCGGACGTGGGACCCGAGGAGCCTGGAGGCTATCTGTACCCACCCTTCAGGTGGGATTGCCAGTGGACGACACGAGGCCGCCGTCTTTTCTTCAGTTGCTGTACTTTACTTTTCAGTTGTACTTTACAGTTGGGCTTGTATTTCCGGCCCCCTTTACTTTTCTGCACTCTGTAGTTACTTTCCACTTGCTGACTCTGTGATGGTTGTTACTTATAAAGGCAATGCCTTCCCTGTTTACCGGGAATTTACGCCTTGGTGCTAGTCGCCAGCCCCTGGCCTATGGAAGGCGGGCTTGGGGTAGTCACGGCACGGGCCCCGAGGACGGGTCGTGACATACCATATCTCATTTTTTTATACGAGGATGTTTCATTAGATAAAACATTGCTGATAAAAGTTTGGTTTATTTAGGGTGGGTTTTTCCGACCATCACAAACTCGTTTCGTTTTTTTTATGTTAGGTATGTAATTTTTTTACAGAAAGTTAAAAAATTTGTAATATACATATTGAAATTATTTTTAACTATAATAATGGTTTTATGACCAACCTTTAATGCATTAAATAAAAATGAAAATTTGTCATCCATAAAGGTGGTGAATCGATATATCGCTCATGATGCTTACGTTCTCTAGAATTAAAAGATAATAAGATAGGTTCGGTGATGTAAATTTCATTAAATCAATAAAATTTCATTATATTTAAGATACTATAGTTATCATTTCACTTGGATGAGGGGAGGTGGTGAGATAATAATAAAAGAAAATAAATTTTAAAGAAAATAAAACAAAATTAAATATTATTTTACCACTTAAACTCTTCTCATTGGAAACCTCCTTCAGATAATTGAATTTGGAAATTTGTTGATACCAAATGATCATGGAAGTTTGGGAGAGTATTTATAAGATTATTGGGTATAATTTGTACATGATTAAAGAAATTGGTGGTGTGAGGAGAAGGAGAACTGAGGGGTAGTAATTATAGTTGAAAAGAGGGGTGTTTTTGATTATTTTTTTCATTAGTTTATTATTTTGGCTCAAGACTATAATTAGTTTTGATTACTAATAATAAATAAAATAAATAGATAATTATTTTTCTATATTATGGACTTACATCTTCTATACATCATTTATGTCTCAATAATACATGTAATTGTTAAATATAATAAATTATTGTATTTCAGTATTCACCAAAAATTCATCTATTTCAGAAAAATCCGTAAAATTTACCAGAACCATTTTTATTTGAGTAGAACTGAAAAGTGAAATCCATTTAAGGAAAATAATTTTTTAAATATTATAAATTTAATTTATAATTAAAAAATTCATTTATTTGAAAAATACTCATTAGAAATTATAACTGATTTTTTTAAACATTGAAAAACATTAAGGTCTCGTAAAATTATGTAATAATCATATGATGAAAAAATATTAATTTTTTAATATAATATATGAATATAATTTTTTTAATAAAATTATATTAATAATAAAATTATAAATAAACATTTAGGCTTGACAAAAAAAACAACACAAACTTTTTCATTTTCAAAACATTTATTTACTTATACTATTATATAACTATATCCTATTTTCATTCATAATATAGAAAAATTTTATTTAGACGTGAAATGGTGAGGGTACTATTCTATTATAATAGATTTCTTAATTTCTATAAATACCACTTATTTCATTATAAATTTTTAAATTATCTAACTTTTTAATTGAATAATGAAAAAAATCATTTCAAAGTACCTATGCTATTATAATTATGTAAAAATATTAGGTTAATGAATAAAATTGAATCCAAAGTATATAAACCTACATGGAACCAAGAGTTATTTTTTATGAACTGAATGATAATATAATAATTTTGAAATGCAAGACATTTGTGGTTGAATTTTTCATGTAATTATCATAAATAATTCTCTTATTTTGTTAATTTATCATTACTTCATAATAACTCTTTTTGATTTTAGAAATTCATGAAGTCCAAAGAAATCAATTTAACAATGGATTCCTTAGACAATGTGATGATTTTCATAATGATGAAACTAATGACATGGGTCCTAGATTGAGAAAACATTTTATTATTCAAAAAATGATAATATCAATCTGGACTAAACAGGTGAACTTAGTTGAGACCCTCCAAACACCAAGAAATAGAATTATAGAGCCTCGTGGAATCCTAGGCAATAAATATGATAAAGGAAGGGAAATTAAATTTCTTATTCATTAAGTATAATGTAAAATTTACTAAGGATAATATCAAAAACGAATTAGAACACTCTCCACATGTGGAAAAGGATGGAATAGAGAAAAATTTTCAAATGACATATGAATCTTTCATTTCACTTGTTCTTGATAAAATATCGCTTTCCTACCCAAACTTATGTTATTTTGGTAGACACCTTTTTTGATATTTTATCTTGAGTTATTACAATCTTATTTATACCAATAACTTATATTTTATTGAGTGATAATTTAAATTATGATTTTAAATTTATTTATCATAGAGAATTTGTAAAGCCTAATGAATTTAAATTATAAATTTTTTTATTTAAAACCTAATTTGTTCATTGTCCTTCGTGACATGAAACACCAAACCAAATGAACTTGAAAATAGTATATAACCAATAAAATGTTTACATTATAAAAATTTGGGTTTCATGAATCTTATTCGATGAATATAAATATATTATAAAGGAAATTTATTATTTAAATAAATAACTAATGAACACAAATCACATTATTAATTAATAACAAGAAAATATCAGATAACAGATTATAATTTATATATAGTTATATTCCTATTTAATTAATTTTCATTACATTTTTATATAAAATAATTGTTTTCTCATTTTATAATTTTTTTTGGTTAAAATGATTTTTATATTTTAAATAATCATTGAATAATTAAGTAATTTTTTCAATTTAATTTTTATGAAATGTATTCTATTACCAAAGTAAATATTAGATACCAAAGTAAAACTATAATGTTTCAATGAATTATACATTTTTAAATATTCTTATATTAATTTATTTTCATCTATTTTAAAAAGAAGACTATAATTTATTATTTAAATGTTTTTTCAAATTTATTTCATATCATTTATTTTGTAATAAATGATAAATAATATAAAGGGGACTTAATGATTAAAAATATTTTTTTCTAAAAATATATATATTAATAAATTAATATTTTCATTATAATAAATGATTATACCGCATTGTGTAGTTTAATTAGATTATATTTAGTCCAAATTCAGATTCATCATGTAAAAAAATAAAAATAAGTGTTATACAAAATTTTTTCTAATAAATTTTAATAATGTAATTTAATTGTTATAGTGGTCAATCATAAGTGAACAAAATTTTGGGAAATAAATTTTTCTATATAAATGGGTAGTCTAGGGTCCCTAATGAACTCTAATCAAATTCCATCCTTATCCCTTAACTAATATTCTTTTTTAATAACTTTATTTGTTTTTAACCTTTAAAAGGATCTCATTGACACTAACTTCATGAAACAACTCTAGTAGAAATTTCATATGAAAGCCAACTATGATTTACTAGTTTTAGATCTTCTATACATGTTTGGAAGCCCCAAGTCGCCTCAAAGGTCCTTATGTCCTTTAGTTCCAAAGGATACATCAAGAGAAGATCTAAATTCTCAATGTATGTATTACTTACCCTTTATTATATTTTATTTTTCATTCTCATCAATCATTAAAAAACATTATATCCTTATGTTTATAATAACATCAGTATAAATAATATATGGAAATGTTATTATATTGATGGTATGAACAATATCTATTCACCTCCCATTCAATCGAAAAAATTATAATGTTGTCTTTGTGTGTCTATGCGGAATACCATATCCATGGATGATATGTTTCCTTATTCATCACAACCATTAAAATATGGTTATGTAAATGAGTTTAGTGAATGTAAATGTTATTTATTTCATAATTTATATTGTATAAATATGAATTATGACTTACACAAGTAATATACCTAATTAGAAATCATTGTAAAATTGACCACCTAAAGGGAACATACTATGAGGAATTCAGATTTATTCATATGTGGAAAATTCATTGTCAGTTACCTTATTCTAATTATTCATCCAAATTATTATTCATCACATAAATAACATCTAACCAATGAAGTTATTTTTTATAATGATATTATAACAAACTAATCTCTCCCATATCCATACTCAAACATATATTGTAATGGGTCCATGTTAGGTTTATATAACCACCTACATGAAAAATAATATAAATCAATTCCATTTAAGGATTTGAAAAAATATTTCTCAATACTAATAAGTTAATGATGATTTCATAGGGTTGTCTAATTCTAATATAAATTTTTAATTCATTAATTTATAAAAAAATAATTTTTTCTTCATAAATGACCAAAACAATCACTTTAGATACATTATTATATTTAATAATAAAAATAATTATTTTATTAAACTATAAAAAATTATATAATTATAAATAATAATTTTTATTTACTTTAATGATATGGAAATTATGATTGATTGTATAATAAAAAAGAACAACAATTCTATTATGATACATGTTTAAAATGATAAATACTACTCACACATGCTAATGAAAATTGATTACACCAATCTAATATACAAAGAGAGAAGAATTATAAATGGTAAAAAATGCTTAATTTTATGAAGTATAATATTAATATTTTTTTTATAACATGGTAGTAACATAACATCAAATTATTTTTATAAGTTTTTATTTCTTTAAATAATTTTATTTATTAAATAACATGTGTTACATGAAATAATGAGATTGGAATTATTGTGTAACAGGATTAAAATATTATTTTCATGTTATTGGATTGGAATGTATTAATAATAAAAACTAAATTATGAAACACATATGATATAAAATTTTATAAAATTTATTCATTAGTTAAAAATTGATTTCTATTAAAAAATAAAAATATTTCAAACAAAAGTATTCTTTTCTTCAAAACTTTTTATGCTCGCATTGTAATTTTATATTAATAAAATAAATCAATATATATTTCTGAATTAAAATAACAAAATTATTAAATTATTTCATTGATTAAATTTTCTAAAAATTATAATAATAATTTTGTAGGCATTTGATAAGAGTAAATCATATTTTGTTGTTGAAAATATATTTTCTCTAAAAATAAATTATCAAACATTTTTTACATATATAATAAAATTAATTTATAAATATTATAGGTATATAATTAGAAAAAAAGTATTAAATATTAAGAATAATTATTTATTTTTTTAACAGGCCATGTTTCTTTTTAATAAATATTAATACTAACTCTAGTAACATTTAACACCTTTTTAAAGGGTATATCATGTTGATCTAGATTAAAACTAAAAAACAATGACATATTGATAATCCTATTTCTTATTTTTTTTTAATTTAATATGGGAATTATAACCCTAGGATATATATTTATTTTCTTACTAGACACATTTCCATGGAAATTATTTATATATTATTTAAAAAAAAGAATGATAAAAAATATCACTCTCTTGGATTTAAATATCCATAATGTGTTCACATGGGGAAAAAACTAGTAATGAAGAAATAGTAATATTATAATTTTGAATAATAATATTATATTAATTTTGGAAATTTGCTTATAATTTTTATGTATTACATAATAACCTTAAATTCCTAAATAACTCTAAAATAGTATTAATTCAATTATTTGAGAGATGAAATACCTGATTTGGAAAATATTATAAGTGATATAATCTAAGTATGTTATACTATTCTATACAATTTATAATTGAATATTTAATACTTTTTTAAATTATTATATTCAAATTCCATGCTTTTTGTTATGTATATTATGTAAAATGACATAAATAGTGTTATAATTGACAATAATGATATTTTATCAAGAAATACATTTTTAAATTATTAAAAAATAATTAAAATAAATAAAAATGTAATTTTTCATTTTATATGGTCTAACATGTAATATAAGGTCATTTTATGTGACACTTATAAACTAGTAATTAAAAATTAAAACCCTTTAATACTGGAAAAGTCGTTACTTTAGTTAAAAATATAATTTATTAGCTACAGCTGAATCCAAATGATAAGGTTCAAAATTACACTACAACATGTCAAAATTTTGTCGTGAAATGGGATTAAAATATTATCATAACTTATCTATAAATTAACTCCCAATTGGGGTAATTTTCCTTGATAATTATTTTATTATAATTTAGTATTTATATAAATTGTAAAGGATCCCACACCTTAATTATAAAATGACACCACGTACCCCACAACTTTTCACCCCACTGAACCATATAAGTTTCCAAAACACACAAAAAATACCCGTATTAACATCAATATCCACATTATATAGGCTATATTATTCATAAATTACCAATATTAGAGCCCATTATAGGATATGTAAAGCAGTCAATTGAAAGAAGAGGTACTCATCTCAGCCAATAACATTCTTTTATACTCTTTATTAACTGCTGTAAATAATTTTTATTTATCATGAAATAATATATTCATTATAATTTATATTATAAAATTATATCCTTATTATGTAAACATCATTATACACAATAATTCCAATCATATGATAAGGGAATGTATCACTCATACTTTGGTAATTTTTGTCATCTCCACTTTGTCATACAATTATTTTTTCATAAAATTAATTCATGGAAGGATATTGTGATAGTTTTATTGATTATATATTATATTTTGAAAATTATAGTAATTCGCGGGTCATAATATCACATATATCAACATACCATCACATTCTTTGGGAAATGGTAATGTTTTCTATATTAAGGGGTTCACTACCACATCCATGAATCGATGCGGTTCATTTTTCATTAATATTTTACTTGGATACTAATGTTGATTAATTTTATGAATATATGTTATATAAGATATCAAAATAATCCTAGATTGATTAATTGATATTTACCGTTGTTTACTTCCATCCACTGAAATATGAAAACAACACTTATGCATATGTACGATATACAATCTCCATTAATAGTGTAATTCATTTTTCATTATCTAATCATTATGGGTGACTAAAAATAATTATATAGTAATATATATAATATTTAATACATTATTAATACTACGTGGATTATGGAACTAAGATAAATTTACATGGACCCAATTAACTGAACCGAAATATTCATGATAAACAAAATAGTTCACACCCAAAAATGATGATTGTAATGCATAATTATTAATGAAACTTGTGTTGAAAAGTTATAAAGGGGAAATATATGATAGTTTAAGTATTAAAATGATTATGGAACATAATTATGATAAATTTAAATTTATTATTCATGGAAATGTAGTGGTTTCTAAAATTGGTGAACTAATGTTTAGGGGATTTATGTTAAAATGTTATTATTTATCAGTATTGTTTATGATTAATTTATTATGATGAATTATTAGGATATAAATATCAATTTACTGATGAATATTCTTATCCTCTGGTTATTTCTTGAAAATAACTTTTTATCATTCATTTTAATCTACTTTTTACTCAACATTTAGATAATATGTGTGTAAGGAAAATCGACACCATTTCTCTCATTGATAAAAAAACATTTTCTTCTATCTCGATGCATTCTAAAAATATATTAAAAATGTTTTTTAAACTTCACCTATGATTTTTAATATCATTTATACCAATATTTTTCCTTATAAAAATTTAATTGAAGCAAATATTATTATCATTTCCCCATGAGGTAATTTTTTTATATTTTTAAGAGTTTGAATGTATTTTTTAAAAATATAATACATGAAGGGGATTTATTATCATCTTGAATAATTTTTTCATTAAATATTAATTTTTTTATAAAATGTGTATTTCAAATAAAATGTGTTCTTTTTTTGTTTGTTTTGTATTTTTATAATATTTTTCAAAATACAATTGTTAGTATCATTAATAATGGTTTAGTGACCATTTAATTATATTTAAATTTATAAAAAATAACATCCCTTAATTTTAATATTATTTACTAGGGATATAATTTAATTATACCATCCTTATTCATTATATGGATGGTTTTTGTTTATTGAATCCATATCATTTCCATTGGTGATTATTTGATCAAATATTTATGAAACTCATTTTATTTCATGGTTTCTGAAAAGATAAATTCTTTATGATATTGTGTATATGTATGTATGATATTCCTTATGTGAAGGGAAATACATATATATCTCTCCAATTAAATGGGTAATGATTTATATCTCATTAGATAAATAGTCATGGAATGGGTAGTAAATCATGTACATTAAGGGATTATTTCAACTATGATAGTATTGGGAGTGAACCATTTCTACTGCAATGGTTTGAGGAGTGAGCCAATTCCACTCTAATAGCCTTATCAATGAGCATTTAGAATTGGGGAAATAAATTTTTATTCTTATTTCTATGCCATATATCAAGGTATTAAAATTATGATATGTTTATATGGTTTATGTTCTTTGATTCTCATATGATTCGTGTCATATGAAATTCCATGATTTACTCTAGGACATAATATTATGATCATCGATATGTAGTGTATGGTTTTCAAACCTTAATATTAAATTTTTATACCCTAGTGATAATGTTATACATTGGTGATCATTGATATCTTCAACATTTAAACTTATTATGAATATATTTTCTTCCTTTTCATATGGTTTATTTTCTCATGTTATTATGAATGGTTTTAAGTATGATATTTCAAATAATGGTTCCAATTATGAATAAATTAAAGGGATATTATGTGGATATATTATGAACTAGTTGATTATGTTTCCACAACATCAAAGAAAAAAGACCAATGTGATTCTAGAATGGATGCTAAAATATGTAAAGAATATTTTTCTATTTATTGTAAATATCTATGTATTAAAATAATGGGTTATTATATTTATAATCATAATATTATTTAGTCAAGATTTGGAAACTAGTATGTGAAAAAATTTGTAATAACCCTTGGGATAAATCTACATATGGGATTTAATCATAAAGTGTTGGAAATGATCATGAATGGCTAATGTTTAAAACAAAGTTTCATTTAATAAGGAATAATGATTTATAAATACAATAAAATATTTTTCATCATTACGGGGTTTCCTAATAATATTATTTTATCTCGCACTATGCTTTTTTTGTTTAGTAATAATTTGGAACCTGATGGACTCATGTTAATGTTGAATGTTACCTAAAATGAAATTGTTCTATGCCTAAGAAATTTAATGTTGTGGGAGATGAGGTGAAAAAAATATGTTTCTATAATGAAAAAAATTCCCATGATATCAATCATGCTAATATAAAAAATGAGAAAAGGAGGGAACACTATTCTGTAGAGTTCTTCCTTAAGAAACTTCTACCTTATTTTATTGGATCCCTAAATCCACTAGTCCCTAAGTAGTTGATTAGTAAAATTGAAATGATATTTCTATTAATTAGAACTCGAAACATGAGAAACATATTCTAAATATTTAACAATTGGATGATGAATAAGATCAATGATAGAATCTCATTATAATCTAGAGATAACAAAAAAAATTATTCCATAGGGTGGAAGAAATTTATATTTTTCTATTTCAACAGCTAAATTTCTTATATATTACATATGAAATTCCACAAAACATTCATTGTGTTAAATATTAAGTATGATGTAATTGAGGTAGTTATGAAGAAAATTGTGTCAATACATTCAATATACGCTTCTAGTATTGTCATCTAACATGAATTTATTGTTGAATGATTCTATACTAAATAAAAACAAAGACACCTAAGGGAATTATCAAAAATTTACTTCAAAATATATGAAGAAATTGTTCAATGTGCTCTCAAATTGGAAATAAAGTAGTTACTATACACTAATCTCATGGTTTTTATAAGAAAATAAAATGTGAATTCAATTCTCAAAACCATTGCTAAAGATAATGACACATCCTTTATTATCAATGGGTGAAAGGAGACATGGGGAAAATTTTCTTTTAGATACATTAAATGTTTCATTTTTTAAAATTTATATTCTTTCTAAATAAAATTTTTATGTTATACGAATTAGTTTGATAATGATTTTAATAGATTGGGAGTTCCAAAAAAAATTCACCACCCTCACTCTAGTGTGATAAATGAAAAGAGTGTGGGAATTATGCTAACCAGATCCCAAATATGATGGATAATAGAAATTATCAACATCAATTTCCTCTTAATCCTATTAGTAATAGTAAATATTATCTGATCAAAAGTTTTTTATGTCGAGAACCATCATATCATGGTGAAATTTACACTTACCATCAACTATAAAACACATAATGGCTTATTTTATTTTTGATCCACCAACTCTATTATATCTAAAATATTTTCTATGGGTATAATAGTTACACAATAATAAATATATGTTGATTTAATAGTAAAAACATCAAATGGTATAATTATTGAATACACAGTCTAATTTTCTTGTTATTTTGATGTTTCTGGAGATTTTGTTTCTAAAAATATATTCATTGATCCTCTAATTGAATTAGAAATTATTTTGGGCTTGTTTTTTCATTCATTAGATGATTCCAACATAAATCTTAGATAAAGGGTTGTTAAATTTGATATTATGAAGCCACAAATGATCTCTTTTCATTGTGATGGAAAAAATTAAATAAAGATGTCAAACACATCAATAACATTGGTGAATATTTCTATTAAAATGGGGAGTTTATCCCATATATTTGGGTATCAAATAAACATTATGGATATGCCTATTTTTCCAGAGTTTATTTCTTTCTTTCTTGAATAATTTCATTGTCTTCCACCTTCACTTCCAAATTAGTTTTCAATATAACTCATACCTGGTTCTATAATTATTTCCATGACTCTATATAATGTCTCTAATTATATTACTGTTATTAATGTATCAAATTGAATAGATTCATTAGAAGGGATTAATTTAGATAAGAGTAAGATCATTGGTTAATCTTGTTCTATTTATTAATGAAGAATCGCAGTTTAATGAAACATTTCATTAATTAATGCTAATATAAAAATATCATTATCTAGAACATGCATTCTGTAGCTTGTTTTGATGACTTATTTTATCAAAAGTGCAGAAATCAATACTTTTCCAAAATTTATCATCATTCTGGTTACAATCAATTTTTTTCCAAAAAAGTTATATATTCCCATCATAGAATATTATATAATTTGTGGAAATTTTTAATTTTTAGTGATTCCATTTTGTGTAACTAATTTATCTTTATTTACTTATATTTAATGAATATTATCATCAGTGAATACCTTGATTCTTTTTTTGGTTGTTTTTATAGATGAATTGTTATATATTAAAATGTGAACGAAGGGAATTCAAGTCATATAAGGATTGTGATGAAGACCTATATGATAGATAAGAAATATGATAAACATACCATTTGTGAGTTATGTCTATTGAATATCTCTTTTATGGGTCGTATAATTTTATGCATAGGTATATCAATATGCCCTTAATCGAAATATTTTATTTTAAAATTGATTATAAAAAACATTGTGACTACTATCAATTTCATTCTTAGTTATGTGGGATTTTATATTATATTGGGGGATACATTTTCACAACTATTGAATCCACTCACTAGGTTAACTTGGAATGGAGTAATGTTCCTTCATATGGATCATAATTGGGGGTGTTTCAAGGATATAAATATAAGGATAGTCAGTACACCTCTTCTTACACTACCCTTTAGTGGAGAATTGTCTTTATTTTATAGTTACTAATAAAATAATTGTCTAGGATATTCTCTCATATAATATAAATGGTCATAACTTATGCCTCGTGACAATTGAATTTCCATGGGAAAAACTACCCATATAATGATTTGGAGTTAGTTGAGGTGATTTTTTCATTAATGTCCTGGATGAATTATATATATGGATATATGTGTGACATATATTCTGATAAAAAAAATATAATTCCAGTTTTTTCACTCCAATATTCTAGAACATGTGCCAAATAATATGGTTATAGTAGATTAGATATTATTACTACTCAATACAATAACCCCATAGTAATTTGAACTTGGTGATAGATGATATAAGAAGAAACGATCATTCTAGCTTATCAAGACTTGATCATGAAATCATTAAGGAAGCATAAAAACCTAATATTACTCATATGTGGGTTTAACCACCCATCAAAGTGATAATTAAAGAGGGTGTGAAGGAATTATTTGAACTGAAAATGATGGTGAAAAATATTCCAGAGTTTAACCATTATTAGTATAGAATAATGAGGTTAATGACCCTCATATATTTTCATTTGTCACCAAAATTAAATAAGGATCAATTAGATAAATTTGTTAGGTCTTCATTGTCTATTCATAAAGGAAGTATGATGATGTATAAAAATTTGAAAGAGTAATTTTGGTGGGATGGGATGAAGAGATTTATTGAATAGTATATTTTGTGGTTCATTGTACATAAAAAGTTTAAAGAGAGAGATAATTTCTAAGGTTATGTTATAAAAATTATCCATACCAAAATGTGAATATGAAAATATAACAATATATTTGTTTATATGAATATGAAAACCTTATAAAGAGAACAATTATTTTGGGTCTGTAGTTGACCACCATAAAAATTTAACACACATAATATAAATTAAACATGATTTATCAATTTATCAAACATATTGAGTCATATATGGAGTTCTTTTTAAGATTGTATGGTGTACCTCTATTAATTGTATCTAATTAGGATAAGAGTATTGCACCAATGTTTTGGAGTAGTCATCAACAATCTCGAGATAAATATCTATGTTTAAACATTTCATATCAACCAACGTTAAATGATAATTCATAGGGGACCATTCTATATCTAGAAGAAATTTCTAGATATTAATAAATGGATTTCATAGCAGGATGGGATCAACTCCGTCCTTTGGTGAAAATTTCAAACAACATTACCATTCAATCCATATTTTATATTTCTCCTTATGAATCCATATATTGTGAGAAGTTTATAAATCCAATGTGATGGAATATATTTAGTTAAGGGAAGAAATTTGGATAAAATATGGATAGGGAAATGAATGTTTTTTTAAGATCCATTAAACATCACAAAATACTTCCACAGATTCGATAAAAGAGTTGTTCTTGAAATTCACAGAATGATCTAGAGTTTGATGTTTGTGAAAATGTATTCTTATGAGTATATACCTTTATGAGGGTGAAAATATTTGGAAATAGGGGAATTTTATGCCATATGTATAATTTTACTTTTAAAAATCAAGATCGTATCATGATGGTAGCTTATGGATTTTTCTTCCACAAATTCTATATTAAGTTCATGATATATTGCATTTATCACCCTATAGGAAGTACATACCTGGTCATTCAAATGTATTTAACTCAAATCTTGTAATATTGTAGAATAATATAATTTATGAATAAAAATATTCAGAGACTCTAATTGTAGAGAAAAATTTATAATAAATAATTCCACTCACTGGTTCAATGATTTATGCTTAAACCACATATTTGAAAAATCTACGTGGGTACGCGAGGATATGATGAGCCATAACTATATTTATATTTATTTATTACAGTGATTAATTTGATGGTATAATTTAATTTTTTGTGGAAGAAGGTAAAACCATGTTATTTCAAATAAATATTTCTATTTAAATAAATTTATTCCTTCACCATCATTCATTACTCGGAACATTGAGTTTCGATGAACTGTATATAATTATTATAAAATTGGGTTTCCATTATAACCTAGGAATTGGTTAGGATATAATTAATAATAATAATTAATTATGAAATATTTATAGTCTACACTTTTATAAAATGAATTCATTATTTGTGAAATAAATATAATGAGAAAAGTGATTATATTAAAATTGCTATTTTTTGGAAGTTTTTTTACAAATGAAATGTATTAATATAATAATAAATTAAATTAGTCTATATAAATGAATGATTTTAATATAATTTAAATAATATTAACTTGATAAAATTAGTTAATCATTAAAATAAAATTTCTATGCATCAACTATGGATCATTTCTATTTATATGTAAAAGATGTTTTTTCTAAAAAGATGTTTTTGGTGAATTTCTTTCACATACATTAAAATTAGATTCACACATTTATATTTATCATTTTGGAAAATAATAATTAACTATTAAAAATATAGATGTTGAAATTTTGTAAATATGACACTTTTTGTCAATATGTATTTTAACAATGTTAAAAGTTTCACCTCAGACAAAGGTAAATTGATCAAATATTAATTTAAGACAAATTATAAGACCAAAAAATTTGTCTTAATTATTATGGGATAATGGGAATTAGAACCATTCAACATTAGGTTTCAAAAAAAATTGGGTACCCATCGATGAAAATGAATTATATTTCATTGAAATGATGGAATGTTATGGATTTAATATCTCTTCGTTTTAAATATCAGTTATGTGTCCACATAAAGAAGAAACTAGATTTTTATTAATTATAAATTCATTTTAGGTGTAATGAAATTATACACATGATGGTAATTTATTTATGGGTTTTAAAAATTATTTAATTACCAAAAATATCCTTGTTTTGTTTCCCTAGGTTTCTTCCATAACAATTGGTTAATAAAAATAAAATTATTTTGTGTGTGTGTGTGATATAATTTCCTAAAATTAATTTCCAATTATAAAATAGTATTTATTAAATTAATATAAATATAAAATGAATAAATTTGAAAATAATAAAGATTATATATTTTTATAAAGTTATACTTTTCAAGAAAATTATAGGTGAATATTATCTTTTAGAGTTATGTTAAAATACTATAATTGAAGTCAAACTTTTTTTTATGTATATTATAGAAAAATAATTTCATGGGGTATTAATTTATAATTAATATATTAATTAAACTATTTAAACATAGAATATTTCAGGAAATAAGATATGATGGAAATTATATGGATTAAAATGAAATAAATTGGCAATTTATGGTCTAATTTTCACATTATAAGTTTAAATTACAACACATTAATATTGAATATGTTGTTATCGTAATTATATTTCAATTGGGTAACTTAGAGTTATTCAAAACAATAATGTATTAAATAAAAACAAAATTTCTATAAATTATATTAGATGATGTGATTAAAACCATATCAAAAATTATCTTTAAATCGATATCAACATGGTGAGATTATTTCTGATGATAAATTTATTATACTTAATTATTCTAAAAAATCCAAATTTCATGACACATCAATTATAAAAGGGAACATCCACCCTCACTTATCTACAAAAAAGTAACCCTTATAGCTCAAAATACCTCTCAAAATTTCCCTTATAAAATTCCCAGAACATATTTTAGTGGTCTTGGACTTCCCAAAAGACTAACCCTAGAGCCCATATATGATATCAAAAAAAGTCATTTAAAAAAATAGGTAATTTCCTTACACAAAATATTTCATTTCCAATCCTCCCTAACTCCTTGAAATCAATGTTATTTATAACAAAATAATAAATTGTGTATAATTACATATCATAAAAGTTATTATGATTATGACAACACCATTATGAACCTTCATTCCTATCAAACAAAATGTGAAAGTATTGCTCGTACAAACATACAACCTACCGTCTACACGCAGTGATATAATTCATTTCCATAAAAATATATTATGAATGGGTATTGATATGTATTTAATGTCTATAGATGATATTTTTAAAATAATTATAATTCTATAATTATAACATAACATATACATACATACAATCTAATTATTTATAAATAGATAACGTCCTTAATATATATGTATAGACTACCACCTCTATAAAGCGATGTGATTTTTATTACAATTACATTTTACATGGATGAAAATTTTGATGAATTTAGAAATTATATCTAATTTAAATGATATAATAATTGTACTATAATGGTTAATTCATATTTACCATTCATTTATTCCATCCATTGAAAAATAGAAATTGTGTTCATCTTTACCTACAAGCAACCATCTCCATGAATGGTTTAATTCATTTATCATTCATTTAACATTATAGTTGAATCTAAATATATATGTTTCAAATGAATATTTATTATATTTATATAATTATTAATATTCTAGGGTTGATATAACTAAGATAAATGTACAAGGACTAGAACAAATGAACATGAATACTCATGATAAATTAAACAGTTGAGAATCAAAAATTTAAAATTTAATATGAAATTATTGTAAAAAGGTTGAGTTAAATTATAAAAAATGAATCAAATATGATATTATATGTATGAACATTACTAAGGTATATAATTATGATAAATTTACATTTATTTGACATGTGGTTAGGGTGATTTAAATTTATGTAAAACTTGCGGTAAGATATTTAATATTACCATCTATTGGTGTTTCATGATTAATTACTGTTAATTTTTTTATGATGAAATATGATGATATACATGTTATGATACTCATTAATTTTATTCTCTCCTATTTTTTTAAATTCATGTTTTCCCTATATTTTCCACACCTTTTTCACTTTAGTGACCAAAAATATATTTTTATAGAAAATCGACTTCCTTTCACTCTTAAATTAAAAAATTTACTATATAATTGTTTTTAAAAAATGTTGTAAAAATTTTATTTTCTATTTTTAAATGAATTTTATATTCTCTTATTACCCATATTTTAATTTTTAGAAAATTCTTTTAATGGAGTATTCTTATCATTATCTAGATAAGGTAATTTTCTCTTTTTAATAGCATGGAAGAATTATTTTCCTAATTTAGTGGAATAAAGAATTTTCCATTAATTATGAATCATTTTTTATTATGTGATTCCTCTACAAGTTTATAATTTTCATTTCAACTAATTTTTTTACATTTTTTGACATTATTTATAATAATTTATTTCAAAATGGAATGTATATTTTCCTCAATAATGTTATCCTAATATTCTAATGAAATTTTTAATAATAAATAATAACAAACCTTTATTTTTATTATGATGTAATGGGAATATGATCCAATGATTCCTTACTTATTCATTCTATGGATAGTTAATGTTTATGAAACTCATTGGTTTCCATACGTTTTGCTATAATGAAATTATGAAATATTTATGAACCCCAATTTTTCCTTTGTTTATGAAATGGTGAAACGTTTATAATTCACATTTCATTTGATGTGTTCTGATATGATGAATTCTTTATTCTATTGTGGATCATATATTTATGATATTATTTAGGTATTGGGTATTCCCTATATTCCACTCTAATGAATTGGGTAATTATTTATATCCCATGAGATAAAAAAGGATAAAATAAAGAGTAAATACATTACAATAATGCATTATCTCTACTATTGTACACATGTGAGTGAACCTTGACTAATATGATGGTTTGGTGACTAAATTCATTCTACTCTAATAGCTTTGGAAATTATCCATGACTACTATGGAAATTATATGTATATTATTATATGTATTTTATAAATAAATTTATATTGATTATTGTATGTTTTAAGGGTTTATGTATATGGATTCCCATTTTATTCAAGACATATGAACTACCATGATTTATTCCATTACATAAAATAATGATTTTTTAAATGTTGGGTATGATCTCCAAATGATAATATCACATTCTTTTACAATATTTCTAATTTTATGATTTTGTAAATATTGATATCTCATATGTTTTACCTTTCTAGGAATCTGAGCTCAATATTTCCATTTGTTTACATTCCAAAAGTGATGTATAATAGTAGTGAGAATGATATTTAAAACAAGGGTTCTATTTATCATTTTTACAAAGATAATATACCTACAATATTCTGGTGTGTATCATTATATTAAGTATAGAATATACATCTACTAAGATTTAATATATATATGTACGAAATGTATAAGTGACAATTACTACACATTCAACTATGTTGGGAAATATGGTAAGGGTTTCCTTGGACCCAATTCTGATTATTTGATACATATTATATATTATAACCCATATTTCCTTTCTATGTTTTCCAATTGATTTAATATCCCTTGAATTTTCTTTAAATTATTTCCCTATAATTCAAGAGATATACCAGTCCAAGTCCCATTATTTTCTTCAAATGACTTATAACTCAATTATTACCCCAATCATAAGAGTTATTGGTAACACAATTTAAATTCATTAGGCTCTAATAATTGTCAAGAAAAAATTTATCATGATATTTTTGTGTCTATTATTTTTATTATATTATTTCATATTATTTAATTTTTTTTATTTTTACCCCATAGCCCCATTTTTATATATTTCAGGATCGATGGATAATATTCCCTATAAAAGAAACAAATAACTAAAATCTCTTATCATTGAGTAATAATATTTAATCTAGATATTTAATTTTATACTATTTTTTATCCCATTGTATGATTGTATAATATGGTATATTATCTTCCACTATGATAAATTTATTTTTTTTAATACAAATTAAATTTTTACCACTCATTTTTTATGATACAGGTTTTCAAAAATGTATTTTGAAAATATTAAATGATTTTTACATTCATGGTCAAATGATTTATCTTATAGACCACATTTACCTGGATATGATAATTTATTTTTTAAGGCCACATTATGGGAGATTATTTTTAAATGTAATTTCTTTTAAAATATTCACATTACCATTTTGAAAATTGATTTTGAATAAAACTTATAACATATTCATTATGATGGCGTTAAAAATAATTTCCAAAAACTAAATTAGGATTTTTGATTAATTTTTATTTTCACATGTGTAGAAATTACCCTATTAGGATTTATAATTTATAATGTAACCTATATTTCATATTATTCTAATTATAATTTTATCATATTGAACTCATAGTATCGAACAATCAAATTATTCATCACATATTCAATCTTACCATTCAATGAATTATTCCTTAAATGGTGTTTTTTATCATGGTATATATCCTTCTACATTTAATTTATTACATAAGGGAAGTTATCCTTTTAAACATTCATATTATTCCACTTGATGAATAATTATTATTTATTGATTGGAATATTATTGTAATAATTTATGTTTTTTATCTCAATATGTATTTTTATTACTTTCTAATCAATGTTGATTATTAATCAAATTTTATTCATATTATTTTTATGGGGAATGAATTAGACATTTAGATGGGATGGGTGGGGCCTATATTATATATCCCCTTAATGCATCATTTTTTCTCATGAATTTTTTTGGTATTTTTTAATTCAAAACTAATGAATGAATGATGAATTTCTTGTAACCTTGATTGGAAAAATAAGGTGTTGATTGTGGAATTTAAGGATGGAATTATAACTTGGATAAGGTTTTATGGGTAAAATTAGTATCTCTTCATGTATTCGATCACCAAGAATTATATTTTTTTATAAATGTGTCTATTATATTATAAAAAATATATTTTTTAAAGGACATTTTTTTGTGGAATAATTTTTTTATCATTTTTTCCTTCATTATTTTTCATTTCATTTTCATTATTTTATTGATTCTGAAATAAACATTCCAATTCTGAATGTTTTAGATCACACTTATTTTGTTTCCATTAATATATGTTATAATTAAATTCACTACACATGATATATCTAGAAGTGTTTCATATGTGGATAAATTATTGGGATATATAGAAGACTTATTGAGGAAAAATTATATTCTTGAATATATTAAAAATTGTCCATATAATGAGAAATACATGACATTTTTAGTTAAAAATTTTCCTTAACACTCTGAAAATCTAAAACTAAAAGGACATTGAAGTGTTGTTACTCAATATTTTATGGTTATATTTTAAATATTGATGTTTAAAATCAGATTACATCAAATCATTTCAATCCAATGTTTAACAAATGTATTTATGAACACATGATTAAAAACTATTTCTTATGGACATTACACATATCAGTGAAAAGTATTATGTGATCACCAATTGATTCTAATAATCTATTAATGTCATACTAAGTAACAGAAACTAAAGAAAATAATGATTTAAAATGAAATTCCTATCCACATCATAAGGGATAGTATAAAAATTCATATTCACAACCCCCAAGACATATAAATCTCATCTGTGGATTACTTTAATTACAAATTTTTATTATACCATGTAGAAATTTTCTTATATGCCTTAAATATTCTGAAAGTTGTATAATAATAAAGTCATATGCATAAGAATAAATTTTAATATCTTGGATTTTTCTATGTATTATTTTTAAATATTTTATGAAATTATTATGAGACTATGTTTTTTTGTGGGATGCGATTCTGAGGCCCAGAGTGCCCAGAATAAATGTTTGAAAAAAATTAAACCATTAAACAGCACATGCGTGCGGGTTTCCTGAAAAAGTGGGATATCTTTTAAACGAGTGCTTTAATAAGATATCTTAGCGCACCATTGCGTTCAGAGAAGCAAATTTACTTTAGGCGGGGGCTAACATCGTTTGGCATGGGTCGGCTGCAAATGTTAATTTTTGGGTGTTTTAAAAGAAACATTTAGGAATAAATAAAATAAATAAATAATTTTTTTAAAAAATCATTACATAATGCGACAACACATATCTTTGTTAAATAAGAAGGAGCCCAGGGTTATGATCATAACCCTAGAGATTCCCCCTTGAATCCTCTGGCTCTTTAGAGAGGAGCAAACCTTGGATGATTTCGACGGACAACGGCGAACAACGACACGTGGATCATTGCACAACGAAATCAAGTCTCGACTGATGAATGATATTCCTCTTCGTCGATGATCAAGGTTGGGGTTGTTATTTCAATTTTTCTTCCCCATTCTTGGATTAAACATCGAATATGGACCAACCCACGAATAGGTTGATCTGTAGATTTGTGCTTTCTTGCGGGAGGGTTTTTTTGGCTTGATCTAGAGGAATTAATTCAAGTTAGATTAATGATTTGATTTTTCTCCACTTGATCCTACATACAGGAGAGGATGAACACCATGATGGATGACGGTAGAGGACCATTCCTCAATTTTCTTTTGGATTTATTTCCCCTTTCATTTCTCTCATGTTCTTAATGTTATTCATTGGGAGAATAAAAATAGATCATTGTGCATACATTTTGGGACGCAATGATCCCAAATTGGAGATCCGACCTCATGGTGACCTAGAAGAGGTGCGATGGAGATGGATGAGGAAGAATCGACACAGTTCATGAATGATCATTATCTGATCGTTCACTGCATGAATGATCAAAACGTGTCATTGAAGCTGATCAAAGGCCCAAAAGTGACAAAATAATATCCATAAGGTTGGAGAGACCAAATCTATGGAGTTTTAGGGCAATCGGATCGTCATAACGATGATTGGAGCATCACGGGAGGCACGCTGGTGAGACACGTCATTTCTGAAAATTTATGCAATACATGACATGTATCAAGATGACCATGACGTGTGGTATCAATGGCAGTGGATAGGGTTTCAGTTGTCAGACAGGTATCACACAACATGTGACCCTGGTCAGATGGCTTGTTGGACCTTCCACAAAGCTCGTCGTGTATTCTAGGAAGTACACAGACACAAGATGAACTACATGGCTTCAGAACTAGGCATGTAGACACTACATAGCAAGGAAGAGGCAACTGTGCGGGACTCAGTGTCTATCTAAGGTGATACACGGACACAGGATGAAGTACACGGTCATGTACTCCACCACACGAATAGACCAGGCCGACAACACGGGTTACCCCGTGTACTGATTACACAGGGTGGCGCACCTGGGATATAGCCATGTACGGGCACACAGCTGCGTACATAGAGCTAGACCAAGTTACTCGGACACGGTGTGTTCTCTATATTACACTTCATGTACTGAATTTCCTACAGGGCCAACCTTGCGACATGGGCCGTAGTATATGGGAAGTACCTGGGGTCAGAAGACAAGGCGTGTGACACTTGTACACGCCGTGTACTTTTTAGTACATGGCTTTATCTTCTTTTCCACCGTATCATGGAAATATTTAGTTTGGGTTAGTGCCCCTTTTTCTCATTCCCCTAAAGTAGTGGTATCATTTCCTACTATAGGAGTATGATCTCTTTAGAAGGACTTTCTGAGATAGAGTTAGGTGTCCCTCTGAGAGGCCCGATGAGTGATCCTCTATCCATTCTTGACCCTAGGTGGAGTCTACTATCGACATGACCACTTCCACAGGGAGATTATCACCTACCTAGTAGGTGAATTCCAGATGACTCAGGGTATCCACCATGGTCCTTGGAGAGATCCTCATCTTTGTATCGTGATCTATCCCAATCAGGAGTGTGTTCTCCAATAATGAGTGTATCTATCTCTCGTGACCTTTCCTGACAGACGGTACTTCTCAGATAGACATCATTAGAACTACCAGACACATGGAGTGAGTTCTCCAGGATGATTACTTCGTGGAATCTTCGAACTGAATCCCAAACAGGGGTATGTTATTGCGTGTCCTGTCCCTAGACCACGGGTCTGGGTTTTGAGTATATCCAAATTGTGTTCTCCAATTAAATTTTTAATAGTCATATATTGTGTAGTGATGACTGTACCATTCCATTGTGTATTGATATGTGGTTTTCAAGGTCCTCTACTGTGTATTGTTATAATCACACATGCATGGGCTTTGCCTGCACGTGTCATGTCTTGTGCAGACGAGCAGCCTTTTTATGGAGTCCAGGGCGAACCAGGACAGGACCAAGCTTTCTGAGTTCCCTATAGGCCGTGGTGTTACTACGATTATGAGTAGAATTTTGAGTACCTCTTAGTGTTTACATGTTGGAATTTTTAGTTTTTAGACTCTTGTTTTTGGTGGGCTTATATTTTGGCCTAGTTTAAATTCGGTACATTACATTCTATCGCACTCTTGTAGTTGAGTTTAGTTGTATGCATGCATTTTGTTTCCTAGTTGTTTTTACATTTCAAAATTGTGGGAATTGAAATGTGTGAGTGTGTACAGGTAGTTAGGAAATGCATCACATGTTAGTAATATGACTACTCGGTCCTAGTCACCAGTCCCTCACCTATTGGAGGCGGGTTTGTTGAGTCTTAGCACGGGCCCCACTCGGACGAGTCATGATAGAGTGATATCAGAGGTGGTCGGTTATACCTTAGGACCATGATTCTATGATATTAGTTTGGGAAAATAGGGTTAAGATATTCGAGCTCGGCTTTCAGGCCAGAGACTACAGTGTTGGTGCGGGCGGCCGATGTATCGATACGTCAGGACTCTGATAACCAGATTTTCGACTCGAAACATGAAAAAACTAGTTCTAGGTAAGTAAAATAATGGTAAATTCATCATATAGGAATGAGTTATGTTTTCCATGTTCCTTGTGTTAACTATCCAGATATACTCACTGACCGTTGTACATATTTTTTCATTACAAGATATCTCCACAACGCATACCCTCTAGGATTCAGCAGCACAATCTCGTGGATGACCCCCTCAGTGATGAGGCTTCGATTCAAGGACTAGTTCCATAGGCATTGCCGCTAGGTGGTGCACCTGCTATACCAGCACCAGTAGAGTAGTTTGTGGTACCTATAGTACCGAACAACGAGGAGCGTAGGATGAGAGCGCTCCATGAGTTCCAAAGACAGAGACCACTCAGGTTCTGAGGCGAGCCTGACCCTAAGACGGCTTAAGACTGGCTTGAGGCAGGGACCAGAGTCTTCCACCTCGTGTGGACACCAGTGAACTAGATGGTGATCCTAAGAGCGATCCTTCT
This sequence comes from Viscum album, assembly GCA_963277665.1. Lineage (NCBI taxonomy): Eukaryota > Viridiplantae > Streptophyta > Magnoliopsida > Santalales > Viscaceae > Viscum > Viscum album. Next base: position 1,291,677,901 of record OY728120.1, on the reverse strand, counting down.
TCAGGGTTCGGCAGAACGATGGTGGAGTCTGACCATGCAAACACACGATGAGGAGACTCTTTCATGGATGGTGTCTAAGCGACTCTTTATGGAGGAGTTCTCTCCGGTTAAGCTAAGAGTAGTACGCATCCATGAGCTTATTGACCTCCTAAAAAGAAGTTTGATGGTTTCTAACTAATCATCGTTGTTCACCATCCTCGCTAGGTACTCATTGGATATGGTTAGGGATTATTAATTCATAACTCAGACCTTTGAGTGAGGTCTATGAAGGGACATCCATTGTCACGACCCGTCCCCCAGGGCCCATGTCGTGACTACCCCATGCCCGCCTTCCATAGGCCAGGGGCTGGCGACTAGCACCAAAGGTTTAATCCCCTAAATTTGGGAAGGCATTGCCTTTATAACCTGTAAACTCACATAACAGAGAACACAACTAGAAACAAAACACTAAGTAAACTGTATAACCAAAGTGTGATGAAAAATAAATATGGCCGAAAATAAAAGCCCAACTATAAATTACAACGAACTGGAAGTACAATTCAACTCAAGAAAGAAAAAATAGCGGTTGGGTTGTCCTACGAGATTTCAACATGGAATGGTAGATACATATAGCTTCCTCAACACTCCACATCCGTCAGTATCCTCCGTGTACCAACTCATTGTATGGTCCATCTCCGGTTACCATCCAGTCCTGGTACTCTCAGCCTCATTCATCGTTGTCCTTCATCTGTATCCAACATAAAAATGTACGAGCATAACCCATGAAAGAGTGAGTATAACGATAGTCAGTAGGGACCTTGAGACCCTCAAGGACTCACAAATCCACCAAGGATAAACCACATGTTATGGAATCAAAATATTACCCTACTTAGGTATATTCCCATACATATACCGAAGTTATTATGTAATCCATCTCAATCATGAGGAAGAACACAAAATTACCGACTCATCTCAAACCAGGATTTTATTCACAATATTGAAACCTTGGATGCTGGAGAACTCCAGCTCAATCTAGAACAGTGGGCCTGCCACAGCACCAAGCATGCTTCCCACTAAACTTGGATTGTTGAGGTATTTCTCCTGTCAAGTATCATGTATCTGTGGTGTCACACTAAGGCCCTCCCCACCGCGGGTCTACTTCCATACTCAGGCGCTACCCCTCATAGCCTGCTGAGGTACTCCTCCTGTCAAGTAACATGGGTCTGCCTCCACAACTAGGATCTCCCCACTGGGCTAGTAGATTCACACCGAGTCAAACGGTCAACAGTTGTCAGGTCTCAACCAGCTACTAGGTCCCGCACTCTGCTCACTCATCACCAGAAGGATCCTCTCCCTGAGCTGCTTTTCAATACTGAAATTGTCACGAAGTCCCACAAAGAAGTATCTCAAATGTCCTCTACATGAAAGAGGTCTCAACACAATAGACAACGTTCCAATCAGATGCTCGGTCTGTGAGTTATTAGCCTTTTAGTGGTTCGTCAAACGGATGTCCGATGCCAAAGATATATCCAAAAGATAGTAAAGGGTCGTAGTGGGCCTGGGTCCGGTCTAACCTAGTCGGACCGCCCCGCACCGACCCCATCTGGGCCGACCTGGTTCGAGTCGACCCAACCTAACCTGTTGGGACTGGCTCGGCTTGTCGGGCGAGATGTCCCATTAGGTTCGGCCCGACATATTGGGTCCAGCCCAGTAGTTTGTGAGGGGTCGCGTAGAGCCGTGAGGGCGCAGACTGGTCGCGAGGGTGCAGACCGACTGTGGGTTGGCGCAAGAGCGGTTCATCCCAGAGGATTCCGTGAGGGGGTGTCTCAGAACAGTGGGCGCCGTGAGGGAGATTCGGCACTGTGGGTTTCGCAAGGGTCGTGGCTTGGGGTGGCTCAGCCCAGAGGCCGGGGCCGGTTCGGCCAGGGTGCTGTGAGGGCGCGGGCGGGGTCTTCCTAGGCAAGGCAAGGGCGCGCGACTGTTCGACCGAGGCGCCATAAGGGAGTAGGATTGTTCGGCCGGGGATTCATGATAGCGGGGGCCGGTTCTATCAGGGCACCGTGAGGGGTCGGCAGGCCGGCCCGGCCAGGGTTGCTCGGGAGGCCGGAGGGCCGGTTCGGCCAGCGGCGGCGCGGGGCTGGTGGACGTCGTAGCCGTAGAGTGCGAGGGGCGGCGGGTGCGGTGGGGTTCATGGGGTGCGCGGGTCATGTGGAGCCACAAGGTACACGGAGCGTGCGGACGGCGGAGCCGCAGGGCATGTGGAGTGTGCGGGGGGGTCGCAGGTGGCTTGGTCAGGGGCTTCCGCGAGGGTGTGGGAGGCTCGGTTAGGGACGCCGTGAGGGAGCGGCTGGGAGGCGGTGCTGCGGAGCAGTATTGTGTGACGTTTCCCATGTCGTGGCTGGTGGGGGTCCCTGACACCATTTTATGTGATCCTCCACATAGGTTGTAGTCCTTCTCCATTTCGATGAACACCAGAGGAGATCAGCGGAGGGGTCATTCCATGTTAGTTTGGCCCACACCCTCTACGTTGAGAGTGTTAGCATCCGACTCTACTTTAATCATGAATCATGAATGAGTATAATAATCTAAAAGATTCAAGAATTAGATAATAACCCCTACCTTGTTCATTGTTCGTCGACGGTGTTGTGGGGAAGAAGACAGATCGTTGGGAAAAGAAGGATGACGGTGTCGTCGGCGTTTTCCTCGATCATCAGTTTGTGCACCGACTCGTTGAATTCGAATAATTCCTAGATCGGAGGAAGTCTAGAGGAAGATGGTAAATGTTGGGATTGACGTTCTTTGTTAGTGGAGCACGTTGTTCGTTGGAGAAGCGTTCACCCAAGAACTCCTCCCAATTCTCTAAAGCCAAACCTTTACCCAATTCAACTGCGAAGGAAAAGGAATATCCAACATCAATTTTTTTTATAGGATTTAGTTTTATGTTGACACATAAAATTAATTGATAGCATTTAATTTTATTTCGACTTATAAAATTAATTGATAGATTTTAATTTTATGTTGACAAATAGAATTAATTGTTAGCATTCAATTTTATGTTGACACATAAAATTAATTGAATGAATTTAATTTTATGTTGACACATAAAATTACATTGAGGGAGTTGAGAGGTTTCCTCTCCCCCCCAATTATGAGGGATAAACCTCAGGTGGTCCCCACCACCATAACTCATGGGAGATTAAGGTATGGGGGTCTCTACCACCATAACCTCTCATGGGAGGTTAAGGTGTGGTGGTCCCCACTTATAACATCCACATGGATGGTTCCAACTGATAAAATAAAATAAAACATGGGTGTATTTTACTTTATTGTTTCCATGAAAAACCCAAAAACTATCTTTCACCCTCGAACAACTACCGTCGAGGTGAAAGTCTCTTTAAGCGAATATCGGTGCTGCGGGATCAAAGGTGACCTCATATTTCAATTCCGAGCACAGGTTCAAAAGTTAGAAAAATCCCGCTCGTACGTTTACTAAACATAGCCGAAAAAAACATCAGAAATTGATTTCGGGCACACCGGGCCTCAGAATCATGCGTTGTCAATTTTCGCGGACTCGTAAAATTCCCATTTATTTTAAAGGAAAACGTTACATGGAAATTTTGTGTCTTTACATTTTCCAAACCTCAGGCTTTACATCAATCTAATACACAACTCAATCTAAGGGAACAAGTGGGGGTACTGAGCATGCATCAAAGTCCCCCGCTACCATTTTCTCTCCTGGAGGTTCCCATGCTTCCATAAAACATGCACTAGAGGTATCTACCATCCACTAAGGACCCACTCCTATCGATCCTCAATCTCTACAGGAACCTTCGTAAAAGTCACCCCATCGTCGACGTCCAGCTCACCATGGTTGATGATGTGGGATGTTTCTTTCATATATCTCCTCAACTGGGATACGTGGAAAACGGTATCCACCCAGTGCAACTGAGGTTGAAGAGGTAAGTGGTATGCCACCTATCCAACTCTGCTAAAGACCTGAAAAGGCACGATGAATCTCAAAGATAATTTTCCACCTCGGCCAAATCTCTGTAGACCTCATCAGGGTGATACCCGTAGAAAGACGTCGTCGCCATTCTCGAACTCCGGAGGTTTCCATATCCTTTAGGCATAAGACATATGTCTAATTTGTGTAGTCTTCATCTACTCCTGGATGATCTGCACATTCTCTATGGAATCCCATACCATCTTTGGTCCCAATAGTGCTGACTCCCCTGGGTCAGTCCAGCACGAAGGTGATCTACATGGTCGCCCGTATATGTCATCAAAAGGTATCAACCCAATGGTGGAGTGATAGATGTTGTTGTATGCAAACTCCACCAAAGTTAAGTGATCCTCCTAGCTGTGACTGAAGTCAAGGACACAAGCACGCCACATATCCTCGATGGTCTGAATGGTCCGCTCATTCTAACCATCCGTCTGAGGATGGAAGGCGTTGCTCAAATGAAGCTGCATCCCAAAAGCCTCCCACAACTCCTTCCATAGTCGGGAAGTAAAAAATGTATCATGATTAGATAAAATCGTCATAGGTACACCATGTAGCTTCACAATCTCCTGCACATAGTAGTGTCTCAATCTCTCTACTAAACCCTACTCTCTAATCGGTAGGAAGTGGGTTGACTTTTTAGTTGGTCGATGATCACACAAACCGAGTCATGACCCCTGGATGTACGTGGAATTCCTATCATGAAATCCATGGATATCCCATCCCACTTCCACTGTGGGACCTCTAAAGGCTAAACCAAGTCTGCTGGTACCTAATGCTCCGCCTTCACTTGTTGACATGTGATGCATCAAGAGATAAACTCGGCAACTTCTTTCTTCATTCCCGACAACCAGTGTTGTCGTCGGAGGTCCTAGTACATCTTCAACAATCCGAGATGTACCGCTAGAGGGGATGTGTGGAACTCCCTCAACACATCCTCCAGAAGTGACACTGGTTCCATGGTACATTCTCTTAAAAGGATGACGTGCTCCCCACCTTCAGAAAATCTATCAGGTGTCTTCCCTGTTGATATCTGAGCACATCGATCCTCACAGTCAACGTCCCCACATCGCACCTCCCTGACTCACTGAGGAAGTGGGGGAGTGACTGTAAGAGACTAAAGAAAAGCTTCTCTATCTCGATCCACAAATAATATCTACAAAGTGACATGCTGCTCTGTTGCCTCACCTAGCACCTGTATACTAGACCTCCTACTTAGTGAATGTGCTACAACGTTCCCCTTCACATGATTATAGACAATCATGAAGTCATTGTCTTAGAGGAACTAAAGCCAACGTTGTTGTCTAAGGTTTATGTCCTTCTAAGAGAAGATATACCTGATACTCTAGTGATCAGAGTAGACTGTAAATCATTCATCCATTAGATAGTGCCGCCACATCTTCAAGCCAATGACCACTGCTGATAAGTCCAGGTCATTGGTAGCGTAGTTCTGCTCATGCTATCTCATCGGATGAGAACTATATGCAATCACTGCTCTCCCCTGCATTAGAACACATTCAATTCTGGTCCCCGATGCATCTCTATAGACTACATTCCCTATTCCCTCCTCTGGATGCCTCAAGATGGGGGCACTAGTCAGCCTCTGCCTCAGATCTTGAAAACTCTGCTGGCATTTCACTGACCAAACAAATGGTTCCCCCTTATTCCTCAAGGAAGATAATGGTGCTGCAACTCTGGAGAAATCTGGTACAAACCTACGATAATAACCATCCAAACCCAGGAAACTTCATACCTCCATCACACTCCTAGGTGGTTCCCATGAAAACACCGCCACAATCTTCGTTGGATCCACTGCAAATCCATCCTCTGAGATGACATGTCTCAAAAAGAGAACCTCACGGATCCAGAACTGGCACTTCGAGAGCTTACCATAAAGCTGGTTCTCTTAGAGCGTATCCCGCACTACATTCAAATGATAAGCATGCTCCTCCAGAGAAGTTTATTAGATCATAATTTCGTCGATGAAGACTACGACAAAGTGATCGGGGTATGGCTGAATGATCTTGTTCATGAGTCCCTTGAACACTATTGGAGTGTTGGATATGCCTAAAGGCATAACCATGAACTCTTAGTGGTTGTACCGACATCATATAGCCATCTTCTGCACATCCTCGTCTCGAACTCCAAGCTGGTGATAGCCTGATTTGAGATCTATCTTTGAGGAACACTGTGCTCCCTTAAGTTGATCAAAGAGGTCATCAATCATCGGGATTGAGTACATTTTCTTCATGGTCACCAGGTTTAAGCACTGATAGTCAACACAAATCCTCAAGCTCCCATATACATTCTTGGAAAACAGAATCGAGGCAGCCTAGGGAGAAACACTGGGCTGGATAAATCCCTTCCCTTGCATGTCCTCTAATTGGACACATAGCTCGCCAAGCACTACGAGAGCCAACCGATACGCTGGTGTAGATATCAGTGTCGTCTCATGGTACAATTCAATGTAAAAGTCTACCTCTTTATGAGGTGGTATACCTAGAATATCAATAGGGAAGACTTTGGTGTACTGGTTCCCCACTATAGGATAGCTCAGACACTCCACATCAACAGCTCCGAGGGTAAGGCTAGCAAATAACGAGTGATCTATTGCACTCTCCTCCGAGAAAGTCCATCCTATGCTACAAAGGCTCCCTTCCAGCTGTTAAAGTAAAAAATTGGTCCCATCTGTGTAGACACATCGCACATTGCGCCTAATATAATCAATCTGAGCATGTACTGTAGATAACCAATCCATACCCAAGATGACTTCATAATTCTTTGATGCCGCTACTAGGAGATCCTAGCTGAAGGTCTCGCCTCCTAGAGTAATCTCACACTACTGACACTAGTGCGTAATCGTTGAATCTTCTCCCATAAGAGTCTCTAGCAGTAAGGATCGAGCCAACAGCTCCGTCAGAATCTCCGAGATCTGAATGATGGTAGTGGAAATAAAATAATGACTCGAACATGTGTCTATAAGTACTATAGCTATGGTGGAGTAGACAAATATCATGCCTCGAATCATATCTGGAGGACCATGATTGTATTCCTCAGCTACCTGGAGCTGAGCTCTCCCCTGTCCACATACTACTTGCGGTCGGGGTGGACCTCTTGGTGGTGGTGGTGGTAACACCTCGAATCGTCGTCCACCGCCAGCTGCATGACCAGCTCCTCTGCCATATCCACCTACTAGCTGCGGACCACATCAATCAAACCTCTGTCTCTTCCTGGGTGGTCCTTATATCTTCTTTTGATCATCCGAACGGCGGGTCAGATAGTCACGAGCCTTGTGACCCTACCCACCACAGGTGTAACACTTCCCGATCCTGGTATATCTGTCTCCACTTCGGGGTCCCTGCACAACCAATCCTAATTCATGCAGTTGTCCACCTATAGGTCTGGTCCTCTTCGAAATATATGACATCTGTCTGCTACCAGTAGTATAAGACTATGATACATGTCGATTAGTGGTGGATCTCACTGCTAGAGACTGGTCAGCAAGGAAACTCTCCATTAGGAGGGCTCTCTCTAACACCCCCACCTGTGTCGGAATGATGAGTGAGACCACCGAAGACCTGATATCCCACCTGATTCCCTGCTCGTAGGTTCGGACCCTAAAGAATGGGTCTCTCACAATATCGGTGGAGCATAATTAGTGGTTAGTGAACCTCGCTATGTACTGACCCATAGTCATGCGGCCTTGTTGTAGATGAAGTCTCACCTGAATGCGCACTGCACGAAGAGTCTCTGGGAAAAACTATGCCTGAAACAGGCTCACAAAGTCTTCCCAGAGAAGAGTCACCTCTTCGGGAACATGGATCATCAAGATCCACCATCTTCCCGTTTCTTCCTGTAGAAGGCTGGAAAAAAAGATCACCATGAGATCAGCATTTGTCCCTATGAGTCAGAAGACTCTCACCACAGCCTCCAGCCAATCCTCAGCCACCTGTGGGTCCATCTGTTCCCTGATCCTGGGTGGCCTATTGCCCTGGAACTAATGCAACAATCTCATGTGGCATGCACCATCTGCTGCTGGGGCTGGTGGCATCAGTGACCCAACGAGAAGTGGTACTGCTGGTGCATCTGCTGGAAAATGGCCCTACACAGAGGTCTCATCACTCAGTGGGCTATCAGTGTGTATGAATCTCGGATCTGTCTACGTAGAGGAATCCTCAAAAGAAATAGGTGCGCTACGGTTAAAAGTTATACATGTTCAGCAGACCTTGTGAGCTGACTTAAAAAAACTTTTGAAAACACACACGCAATCAGTGTTTTCGTGCACTGAGTTTGAAATTAGAAGTCAGGGTCCTGGTGTATGGATACATCAGCCGCTTCACCAACACTGGACTCCCTGAACTGAAAACCTCACCAATTTACATTAACACTATTTCTTCACAAAAAAATATCACAGTCTTAGTTCTGTGGTAGAACCGACTCTATTGATACCAATTTGCCACGACCCATCCCCCAGGGCCCATGCCGTGACTAGCGCAAACCTGCATTCAATAGGCCAGGGGATGGAGACTAGCACCAAAGGCATAATATGGTAAATCCATGAAGGAATTTCCTTTATAACCTATAAATGCACACAACAGAGCACCCAGCATGATACAAAACACTAAGTGACCTTTATAACAAAAGAGTGATGAAAAGTAAAAGGGGCCGGAAATACAAGCCCAACTGTAAAGTTCAAGGAACTAGAAGTAAAAGTACAACTAAAAAAGGAAAAAAGATGATGGGTCATCCTCCGGGATTCCTACCTAAAGGGTAGGTATAGATAGCCTCCTCAGCACTCCATGTCTGTCAGTCTCCTCCATGAACGACTCTTCGTAAGGTCCACCTCCAGTAACCGTCTAGTCCTGGTACTCTCAGCCTCAGTCAGCGCTGTCCATCATTTTCATCCAACACAAAAAGGTGCGGGCATAGCCCGTGTATGGGTGAGTATAATGATACTCAGTAGGGACCCTGAGACCCTCAAGGCTTAACAATTCCACCAAGGATAAACCACAAGGTAAGGAATTAACAGATAACCCAACTTATGTATATGACCATACATATACCTATGTTATTAAGTAATCCGTATCAATCATGAGGAAGAACACAAAATTACTGACTCAACTCAAACCAGGATTTCATTTACATTATCGAAACCTCAGTTGATAGAGAAGCTCGACTCAATCAATTACAGTGGGCCTACCTTGACTCCAAGTGTGCTTCCCACTAACCTTGGACTACTGAGGTACTACTCCTATCGAGTACCGTGGGTCCGTCTCCACAAATAGGCACTTCTACACTATGGGTCTACTTCCACAACCATGCGCTCCCCACTGGGCAAGTAGATTCACTCCGAGTCAAACGTTCTGCAGTCCTTAGGTCTCTGCCAGCTACTAGGTCTCTGCACTCTGCTCGCTCGTTATTGGAAGGATCTGCTCCACGAGCAGCTGGTCGATACTCCAACTACCATGAAGTCCCATGAAGAAGTATCTCAATGGTCTGCCACATCATTGGGGTCTCATCACAATAGTCCACACGTCAATCGGATGCCCAGTCTGTCAGTTATTAGCCTTCTAGTTCTGGGGAACCTGTTAGATTCGTGCACGATCCATCTTGGTCATATCTCAATTATACCCCAAACTCCAGTGGGGTATAATCAATGGGATTGTCATGCTCTATGATTACCAGCACCACTGATGGTTTTTCAAATGAACGTCAGGTGCCAATGATATGGCCCAAAGATAGTGAAGGGTCGTAGTGGGCCTGGGTCTGGTCCAACCTGGTCGGACTGACACGGCCTGACCCAATCTAGGACGAGACGGTTTGGGTTGACCCGACCTAACCCTTTGGGTCTGGCCTTGACTATTGGGTAGGCTACCCTTTAGGTTCGGCCCGGCCCGCTAGGTCCAGCCCAGCAGGCCGCGAGGGGTCACAGAGAGCCGCGAGGGCGCAGATCATTCACAAGGGTGCGAACTAGCCATTGGTCGGTGCAAGGGCAGTTCTTCCTTGAGGGTGCCACGATGGGGTATATCGGCCTCATGGGCACCGTGAGTTCAGTTTGACCCGGAGGGCGCGAAGAGGGGGCGCAGCTCGGGGAGGCTCAGCCTGGAGGCCGGGGCCGGTGCGGCCGGGGCATTGCAAGGGCGCATGCCGGTTCAGATGGGGTGCTGTGGGGGCATGGGCCCATTTGGCTGGGCACCACGAGGGGTCAGCGGGTGGGTGCGGCCATGGCTTCTCAGTAGGCTGGTGGGCCGGTTTGGCCAGTTGCAGCGCGGGGCGCGTGGACTGCGCAGTCGCGGGGTGCGCATGGCGCACGAAGCAGCAGTGTGCATGGAGCACGAGGACGGCGGAGCCGCCAGGTTCACAGGTCGTGGGGGGGGGGGGGGGGGGCATGGGTGGCTTGGTCGGGGCGTCTACGAGGGTGTTGGAGGCTTGGCCGGGGCTACCTCAAGGGCGCGGTGGTGCCACGGGGCGGTGTCGTGCACCATTGCCTTGGTTTCTACTGGCGGTGGTGTCGAACGCCGTTTCTTGTGCTCCTCCACGTAGTTTGTCTTCCTTTCCCATCATAAAGAACACCAGAGGAGATCGGAAGAGGGGTCGGGCCATGTTAGTTTGGACCGTACCCTCCACGTTTAGAGTGGTAGCAAGCAGCGCTACTTTAATCCTGAATCAAGAATGAGGATAATAATCGAAAAGATTCAATAATTCGATAATAACCCCTACCTTGTTCGTTGTTCGTCGACAGTGTCGTGGGGAAGAAGACAGATTGTTGGGAAAAGACATATTTCAGTGTCATCGGCTTTTTCCCTGATCTTCCGTTTGTTTTTCAACTCATCGTAGTCAAAGACATCCTACATCGGAGGAAGTCCTAAGGAAGATGGTCAATGTCGGGGTCGAAGTTCTTTGTCGGTGGAGCGTATTCTTCATTGGAGAAGCCTTCTCCCTAGATCTAGCCCCAATTCTCTAAAGCCAAAACATTCCCAAATTCCACCGTGATGGAAAAAAAATAGCCATCACCAAAACAATTGATAGGATTTAATTTTATGTTGACACATAAAAAAATTGATAGCATTTAATTTTATGTTGACACATAAAATTAATTGATTGCTTTTAAATTTATGTTGACACATAAAATTAATTGATAGCATTCAATTTTTTGTTGACACGTAAAATTAATTTAATGCATTAAATTTTACGTTGACACATAAAAATAAATTTAGGGAGTTGAGAGGCTTCCTCTCCCCACCCCATTATGAGGGACAAACCTCGGGTGGTGCCCACCACCATAACTCATGGGAGGATAAGGTGTGGTGGTCCCCACCACCATAACTCAAGGGAGGATAAGGTGTGGGGGTCCCCACCACCATAAACTCTCATGGGAGGTTATGGTGTGTTGGTCCCCACTTATAACTTCCACATGGGTAGTTACAACAGATAAAATTAAATACAACATGTATTTATTTTACTTTATTATTTCCACGAAAAACCCAAAAACTAACTTTCACCATCGACCAACTGTCTTCGAGGTGAAAGTCTCTTTAAGTGAATACTGGTGTGGCGAGTTCAACAGTGCCTTATGATTTCAATTCCAAGCACCGGTTCTAATGATAGAAAAAATCAACTCGTACGTTTACTAAACATACCTAGACAAAACATCAAAAATTGATTCCAGGCACACCGGGATGCGGAATCATGCACCGCCATTTTTCCTGGACTTGTAAAATTCCTATTTATATTAAAAAACAATTTACATGGATATTACAGGTCTTTAAATCCATTCTAGTTTCGTGCTTCTATGAATTTTGACTTATGCTGGAGTGCTCGAGCGAGCCTCGGTGATTGGGAGCTTATTGTCGGAGCAGAGATGGGTAATGGAAATTACCAGCAGGAAAACAGGTGCGGAGACCTCGACAGTAGGGAGCTGACATTAGGAATAGGGATCAGGATGTGGGAGATGTCATTAGAGGACCTAGGACAGGGGATCGACAGTCCCAGGCGATCAGGCTGGATCCAGTCAGCCTAGGTAGAGGCAGTGCTACTCGTGTGATTGTAGGGGACATCTCGCTAGAGAATGTCCGACCCGTCAAGCTGCTCACATGGAGGCAGTGAATGGACCACTGAGGTAGAGGTAGAGAGTGGAGTAGGAGGACCCTCCAGGTGGTGGACATAGAAGAGGAGAAGGGAGAGCTGTAGTTTGTGGTAGACACATCAATTTACATCCACCACCACCCCTAGGAGGTCCACACCAGGCTCAGGGAGCTGTGGGATAGGGGCTGGGACAACTCCATACGGTTGATGCGTAAGACCTAGGGACTCCAGGGATAATCCAAGGTATGATCTGTGTCTTCTCTACCTTAGCTTCCATACTTATATACACATGTTCCAATTATTCCTTCAATGACACATGTATTGTGAGAATCCTTGAGATTCTAGTAGAGTCGTTGACTTGATCCTTATGCTTGGAAACACCTATGGGAGGAGACTCGATGATTACACACCTTTTCAGACACTATGATCTTACCCTTGGAGGTGAGAGTTTCGGTTGGAATCTCTTAGTGGTAGCATCGAGGCCTTTCAACGTCATTCTCTGTATGGACTGGTTATCTTCGGTCCATGCCCAGATTGACTGTTTTAGGTGAAGAGTGTGGTGTGCCCGACGTGATGGGATGAGGTTTTCATTTATCAGAGAAAAGGAGACCCAGGTAGCATAGAACGGGCTCATGCATAGGATGGTGTAGCCGATCACTCATTAGTTGTCTAGCCTTTCTCTCAGAGCATCAGATTTTATGAGCCCCCATTTCCCAACAGTAGTGGCAGAATATGAGGATGTATTTCCTGAAGATGATCCAGGACTACCTCCCTGGTGGAAAATCATCTTCTACATCGACTTACGTACTAGTACAGAACTGATTTCATCATCAGCATATTATATGTCTCCCACAGAGCTTCACGGGCTGAGGGTGCATTTAGAGGATTTGCAGAGCAAGGGTTTCGTATGACCCAACATTTCACCCTGGTCAGCCCTAGTATTGATTTCCAAGAAGGATAACAGGAGTTTGAGGTTGTGCATGGATTATCGGCGCCTAAATCTGGCAACGATAAAGTAAAAGTATCTACTATTGAGGATTTATGACCTCTTCAACCAGATGAGGGGTGAATAGTGGTTCTCAGAGGATTACCTTTGATTAGGTTATCACCAATTACGAGTATGGGGCAAGGATATACTGAAGACGACATTTAGATGCCACTACAGTCACTATGAGTACCTGGTGAAGCCTTTTGGCTTGAAAAATGCCCCGAAAGTGTTCATGGGACTGATGAACTGGATCATCCAGCCATATTTTGATTGGTTTGTAGTGGTCTTCATTGATGACATCCTTGGGTACTCAGTATCAGAGGAGGAGCACATGATACACCTGCGGATGGTTCTAGACATACTCTGAGAGCACCAGATTTATGAGATGCTCTTGAAGTTCCAATTTTGGATTCAAGAGGTCAACATTCTGGGACATGTCATCTTAGCAGATGGTGTAGCTATGGTCCTAGCCAAGGTAGAGGCAGTTTTGGCATGGGAACCACCCTGAAGCTTGATGGAAGTGTGGAGATTCCTTGGGTTGGTAGGATATTACCGGAGATTCATTCCGGATTTCTCCTAAATATCAGCATCAATGGAATCCTTGAACTGGAAGGGACAACCCTTCATATGTAAGAAGAAGTGCTAGTAGGCATTCGAGCAGTTGAGATAGAGTTTGATGAGTGCCCCGATCTTGAGATTACTGGAGGAGGGTGTGAGGTACGTAGTTTTCTTCGATGCATCAAGGAACGGTGATGGTTGTGTCCTAATGCAGAGACATGTAGTGATTGCTTATGGTTCGTGCCAGCTTAGGCCACATGTGTAGAACAATGTGACCCACGATCTCGAGTTGGCTGTGGTAGTCATCCCATTGAATATGTGGCAACAAAACCTTATGGACGAGCGGTTTATCGTCTACTCTGATGACAAGAGCCTCAAGTACATATTATCGCAAAAGGATCTAAATCTAAGGAAATGTAATTGGCTAGAGTTACTCTAATATTATTATTTCTAAATCATATATTCTCTTGGGATGGGGAACAAGGTGGTAGATGCTCTTAGGAGAAGGTTGATCTCGCAGCTGTTGAGTGAGGCGACAGAGCAGTTAGCCACATTGTAGCAATCCTTCCTGGACATCGAGGACACATCTTACCTTCATTAGATGGTTATCACCCCCTCCACTCTTGCATCAAGTAAGGGGGCACAACTTAGGGATGATGACTATGAGGTTTTATGTTTTTAGTTATCCACAAGACATTATTCTGATGGATATTCTCATGCTGGGGAGCACGTACATCTTTTCAGAGGATGCACTGTTATACCAGTGGCATTGAGGGAGGATTTATTGAGGTAGTTTCATATGTACCCATGGGTGGTAGATCTAGGAGTGGAAATGATGTACCAAGATCTCCGACGATAGTTCTGGGGATTAGGCATGAAGAAGGCAGTAACAGAGTTTGTTTCTCAATGACTTACATGCCAGCAGGTGAAGGCTGAGAACCAGGTTCCAACAGGAATAGCCCACCACCAGGAAGTTCGGGAGTTGAAGTGGGATGGAATATCTATGGACTTTGTGACAAGATTATCACAGACATCCAAGGGGAATTATTCTATCTGAGTGATCATTTACCAACTCACAAAGTCATCCCACTTCCAGTCGATCAGGGAGAAGAGTTCTCTAGAGAGCTTGGGACGCCTCTACATGCAAGAGATAGTTCGGCTTCATGGAGTCCCTTCAACAAATGTCTTTGATCGAGATTCCCATTTCATATCCCGATTGTGGGAGGGATTGAAGGAGGATTTTGGGACTCAACTACTCTTGAGCACAACATTTCATCACTAGGCTGATGGTTAGACAGAGAGGACCATCCAGGTTCTGGAGGACATATTGTGGACATTTATATGAGACTTTGGTCGTATTTGGGAGGACCACATATCTCTGGTTGAGTTTTCATACTATAATAGCTACCACTCCACTATTGGTGTAGCACCTTTTATGTCGTTATATGGGAGTCCCTTCTGGTCATCTATATGCTAGGCCGACCCTGGAGAGACAACACTCATGGGTCCGAAGTTGGTGTGAGATACCACTAAGAAGGTGCAGACCATCTGAGAGAAGATCAAGACTGCACAGAGCTAGCATAAGTCATATGTTGACAGACGATGGATACATCTGGAGTTCGAGGAGGGAGACCACGTCTTTCGAAGGGTCTCACCTCGACGAGGGATGTGGAGATTTGGTCGGGGTAGCTTGTTATCACCATGGTTCATCAGACAGTTCTATAAAATACACAGAGTGGGCATGGTGGTGTACAAAATAGCTCTAGCACCATAATTGTATCAGGTACTAGATGTCTTCCACATGTCGCAGCTGGGGAGGTACGTTCATAACCCATTGCATGTCATCGACTGGGGCGAGATGGGCATAGAAGATGGAGTGACCTTCGCTGAGTACCTAGTGGAGATTGAGGATCATCATGAGATGATCCTTTTTGGGTGGTCAATTCCCTTGGTGTGTGTCCAGTGGTAGCACATGAATCTTAAGGAGAGCACGTGGGAGTGGGAGGCTCATATTCGTTCCCAATTCCTACATCATTTTGAGTAGCCTTTGTTCTGCCTTTTCGGGGACGTAAAGCCCCATGGTGGGGGAGAATGTAATGTCTCATATTTTTCTAGGTATTATTTTAAAATACTATATGGAATTATTATGATACTGGGCTTTCTAACAGTGTGTGATTACGAGTCCCTGAGTGCCCAGAAAAAATGTTTGATATAAATTAAACCTATAAACAGCACACAAGAGTGATTTTTTGAAAAAGTGGAATATCTCTTAAACTGGAGCCTAGATTAGAAATACGAGGGCACTATGGCATTCAGAGTAGTGACTTTATATCATGTGAGGCCTAACATTGATCGACACAGGACATTTACAAAAGTTAGTTTTTGGGATTTTTTAAATAAACATTTTTGAATAAATAAACCAAATAAATAATTTATTTTAAAAATGTTTCCATAAGGAAACGATGCATATATTCTATAAATAAGTAGGAGCCCATGGTTAGGCTCATAACCCTTTAGATCCCCCCTATAATCCTCTCGTTCTTTGGAGAGAAGCCAACCTTGGAATATTTTTACAGACGCCGAAGAATGACGATACGTAGATCGTTGCATAGAAAAAATGAATCCTAAATGATGAATAATATTCCTCTTTGTCGACATTCATGGTAGGGGTTTTTATTTAAATTCATCTTCCTCATTATTAGATTAAATGTCAAATGTAGACCAACATGCGAACAGGTTGATCCGCAGATTCATACGTACCTACGGGAGAGTTTTTATTGGGTTGATCTCAGAAAATTAACCCATGTTAGATTAATGTTTTGATTCTTCTCTATGTGAACCTACTAACGGGAGAGGATCAACACTGTGACAAATGACGAAGGAGGTTCTTTCCTTTATTTTTTTTGGATTTCATTCCCCCTTTTTTCTCTCGTGTTCTTCACGTTCTTCATGGGGTGATGAACAACATATTTTTGTGCATCTGTTTTGCGACGCAACGATCCCAAATTGGAGATCTGACCTCATGGTGACTTAGTGGAGGTGGAATGATGATGGTGGGGGATGAATCGACATGGTTCGAGAATGATCGTTCTTCGACCATTCTTTGCGCGAAAGATCAAAACACGTCTTCGAGGCCATTCGGAGGCCCGAAACTAACAGAATCAGCTCCATAATGATGGAACGAACTAAACCATGGAGTTTCAAGGTGATTAGATCATTATAATGAAGATAAGATCATCACAGGAGGTGTGACAATGAGAAGCATCATTTCTGAAAATCTCCTTAATACACGGCGTGTATCACGATGAACACACCGTGTGGTATCGGCGGAGACAGCTAGGGTTTTGGGTGTCATACAGGTATCACACAACATGTGACTCTGGTCACACGGTGTGTTGGACCTTCCTCGAAGATCAACGTGTATTCTGGGATGTACACGGACACATGATGAACTATCCAGCTTTAGAACACGTTGTGTAGACCCTACATAGCTTGGTAGAGGCGACTATGCGGGAATAGGCATTTAGCTCGTGCGATACGCAGACATGGGATGGAGTACACGACCTTGTCCTCCACCACACAGCCAGACCAGGCCGACTACATTGGTTACCTCAAGTACCGGTTACACGGGGTGGTGCACATGGGATAAAACTGTGTACACGAACACGGTCATGTACACGGAGCTGACCCCAGTTACTCGAACATGGCGTGTGATCTGTACGACACATTGTGTACTGAATTTCCAACCTGAACTGCCATTCGACATGGGAAATAGTACACATGAATTACCCAGGATTGGAAGACACAACGTGTAACACTTCTACATGCTGTGTACTTTTCATTACATGTCTTGATGATCTTATCCACTATATATTGGACATGTTTCATTTTGTGTAGTGCCCCCTTTTTCTCATTCCACAAAATGTCATGTATCATTTCCTACAACATGAGTTTTATCCCTTCAGCATGACATTCCGATATAGAGTCAGGTATCCCTCCTAGAGGCCCAGAGCAAGGTACTTTATCAATTCTTGACCCTAGGTGGAGTTAGGTATCAACTTGACCACTTCCACAGGGCGCCGATCCTATACCTAGAAGGTGAATTCCATATGATTCACGGTATCCTCCAAGGCCCTGACAGTGATCATCATCTGTGTATTGTGATCTTTCCCACTCTAGAGTGTGTTCTCCCAGAATGAGTGTATCTATCTCTCGTAACCTTTCCCGACAGACAGTACATCCCAAAAGGACGTCATCAGAACTATCAGACTCATGGAGTGAGTTCTCTTGGATGAGTTCTTCATGGAATCTTCGCACTGAATCCCTAATGGGAGTATGATATTGTGTGACGTGTCCCTATACTATGGGTCGGGGTTTTGAGTATATCTGGATTGTGTTCACCTATTATATGTTTAGTATAAATATATTTTGTAGAGCTGATAGTACCTTTCCTTTTTGTATTGATTTGTGGATTTTGGGGTCCTCTACTGAGATCAAGATGATGGAAAAAATATAATGGGTGAGATTGAAGTTCACATAATATTTTTTACATCATCTTGAGCTCTATATGGAAATAATTTCAAGTCGTTTATTTAATGTAAGTTCAATTTACCTCTCCCCATTATTAATAATGAATATAAAGGAGGATAAGTTCTACCCCCAGTATTGATACCTTAAGTGTTAGTGAAGGTTCTCTATGGTAAAATTATTTTACTCTTTTTATCATTTATTTTTATGAAAATAATATTCCCCCTTTATCTTCCCCTATATTAGGAGAAACAAACACTTCAACATAAGAGAAATTTTATAAATTATTTTCTCTATATAATATCCTATCAACTAACAAACTCATTTTAAAAATAGGATATACGATATTATATCACAACAGTGATCAATTTAGAAAAATGTATACCCATTTATTTATTAGATTTGATAAAATATATGAAATTAACTTAAAAGGGGTTGTTGAAAAATATTTTCATAAAACAATATAAACCTTCCCCAAAAAAATTAAAAACAATCATATGTAATTTTTATTTATTAATTTTTATATAATATAGTCATCCCCCCATGTAATAATATTTTTCATTATTCATAACTCTTTGGGAAAATGAAAATCGTACCAAGTGATTGATATTTTGTAGTGGTAGTATAAATATCTAGATTTGACCACATTTTTAAAAATATCTAGAAATTCATTCTTTTGATAGGTCTCCCCCAAGGTAATCTCATTCATATTTGCCTTGGTTTATTTTTCATCATGAAATATCCTCAATTTATTTTTTATTATTTTTTTATATTGATACCAACTGTGATATGATAATGAACTTATTGAGTGGATATTTCATGATAAATATTTAAATGTCATTGATAGTTGGTTCTATTCTTTCATGATTGAGCTTAAATTAACTCAACCATTTTGCATAATCATCAATAAATGAAATATTTTAAACTTCATAGACTCCATAGTTTTAGAAATTGGGTTTATATATAACATTCAACCAATAAAATAATTTCATCAAATCTCTAAAATGAAATCACTTCATAATGTTAATTTCACCATTTATTTTATAAATATTTTCTTTTGGATTTTATGGATTGATGTATGTTTTCATATTTTATTTTCATAGGTATATGATTTATTTCACTATCAGGAAATTGACATCATTTTCTTTATGATTTCCCTATTTTTATAGAATCTCCAATATGATACGGAACAATTAATGGTAAATATTATAGGAACATTATAGGTATTGTTTAGGATTATTTCAAATATATAAACTTTTTATCAAATAAATAACTGGTGATTTTCCCTTATTCATTATTTCTCTTAGAAAAATTTTCATACATTTGACAGACTTATGTTATTCCTTCTTGTACCAACAAATTAATTCTTCAATAACAATTTGAAAATCCAACTTCAATAATCTCTCATAAATATTCATATTCATATTCTTATTTGTCTTCCAATAAATTTTTTTATCCATTTATTGAATTTACTCTCTTATTTTTTTCCCTAATTTTACCTTCTTGTTGATTTATATATAAAATATTAAATTGTTATGATGTGACCTATCCTACAATATAAGAGGAATATTTTTCTTACTGAATTGGAATCAAAATTATATATCCTCTTTTGTGTACTCTTCTAAATATTCTTGTTTTATTTGTATCACGAGTCAAACTTTTCAATCATATTCATTATTATTTATTATATTTTCTTCTTATTTTATTTATTTTATTGAATTTTTATTGTTTTTTACAAAAAAAATTATTAATAACGTTTAATACTTCTCCAGTAATACTCATATAAATTTTTTATCAATAATTAATGAATAATTTTCTTATATTATAGAATATATTTTTTACACAAAAATTTATTTTGTTTCATTATTACTAAACATAAAATTTGGACTTCTAATGATTCCATATGAGAACAAGTTATTCAATCATTTTTAGTCCATATTCCCAAAACTCTAAAATACCAATATCAATAAAAAAATTCTTCCATTAATTATTATATTAAACTATCAATATGTACAGCCTTGGTATTTTTTATTCTCAAAATAAAACATTTAAATTAATTTTAGAGTATTATCTTATCACACATTCTCACAAATAACCTTGGAACATTACTCGATTTTACAAAAAATTTACCCATCTATATTACCATACATAATGACTTTAATCTTATTCAACA
Source organism: Viscum album (assembly GCA_963277665.1). Classification (NCBI taxonomy): domain Eukaryota; kingdom Viridiplantae; phylum Streptophyta; class Magnoliopsida; order Santalales; family Viscaceae; genus Viscum; species Viscum album. The sequence goes on along the minus strand of OY728120.1, from coordinate 1,291,657,588 downwards.
AGATAAAATAGATTTAGTATAAATAAAATTATAACAGTAATATGATACTTTTATCAATGTTTATGTAGTGGATGAATCATTATATGATCGCAATCCCTTTATGATAATGATAGGATGCATTATAGAAGAAAATATCATTTCATATTTGTTAATGGTGTTAATTATAATTCAATATAATGATAAGGATTCTATATCAGTTATATTTATATTATTAAGCATTAAATATATCTCATGAGACTTAATATTGATATTTTTTATAGTCATCAATCTCTTTCATCAGTTCTATTTATTATTTCATTAAATTTTACATGTAATTGTTTTTATTTGGATGTTATCCTCTAAAAAATTTTAATTCTATAATATTCATTACCTTTATACCCATCTTTGTATCACTGAAAATCATAGAGAATTTTTATAATTTCTCTAATAGATTAATCCCGTATTTAACAACATTATCAAGTGATAATTTATCACAAATAATATTCTTATATTTTTCATCAATAATGGAAACTCTTTCTTTAAATGTGATATAGATTCTTCCTTTTTGAGCAAGTTTAGTTAGAGTTATAGAATAATTTACCATTTTCGCTAATGAGTCCTCAATTCTATCTATTTCTATATCTATCTAGAACATTCTATCTTTTTGTTCCCTGAAATATAAAAATATATATTATAAATCCATTATGAAATCCTTTTCCATTTAATACTTATCTCAAAAATAATAAAAACTATGTAATTAATTGAACTCATTATCATCACATTTATATATAGATCATTAGAGTAATTTTCAGTAGATTTACCAGATGATTTTCCACTAGGAGTACCATTAGGTAATGATAAATTCTAATTATATTTCAATGATTTTATATGATTATTTATCTATATATTCTTTATGACTCTCCAATTATAAAAAAGGAAAACAATATTTAATTTAAGAATAATTAATAAAAACATTTATTCCATGAGAGGATTTTTTATTTCAAATCTACACGTTATCAAATTTTGATAAAAACACTAGTGAAAGAAAAATGTTTACTTCTGATATAGTGATCTTTTTACTTGATAGTAATTGAAAAACACTATAGGATCTTCTAAAACACTAAATAATGAAATAAATCAGGCATATCGAATTTTTTTAAAAATTCCGAATGATATTTTAACTATTTATACTCGTTAATGTTTTAAAAATAATATGTCAGTTAATATAAATGGATATTTTCTAGGTTTAACTAGTATACACACCACATGAAATTCAATGAGGCTGTAAATTGTGAAACTTTTTTTACATGGTTAGGAAATATCCCTAAAAGATATTCCATATTGTTTGTAGTTTGTTTGAATAAAAAAATACACTATAAATATTTCAATAAAGTTATAGTTATTTGGAAGGTAAAATTATCTACCATTTCCACCAAATAAAATAGGTGTGTGTGTGTTCACTATATTATATTGGTGAAAATTATCAAAATCTAATGAATTATTTAGATTATACTATCTTTTGATAGTTTTAAATGAAATACACTTTTGAAGTAGACCATAATAATAAAACAGTGTATAATTGCTTATACAAATATTGATATGATTCGCCTCTCAATCAGAGTAATTGATATCCTTTATATATCAAAAAACAATCCTCACAAAACAATCATTAACATATTAACAAATCTTAATTATGATTTCAAAATTACACATTTGTATCCATATACAAATCAATCTTTTAATTTTCTTAATAAATCACTTTTTGGTTGAGAGGTAACCTTTCAATCAAAATGCCTCAATCTACATGACAGAACCATATTAAAATACTAATAAACAAAACTATTGGAAATTAATAATTAAAAATTAATACCATGATAACAAAGAAAAGAAAATTATGATTATAGATGATGTCCCATAAATACCGCCACAACCCCCTACATCACATAATTGATGAATCATAGTGAGAAACATCATAACTACCTCATTCCACACACCAATTTTATTGATTGAAAATTAAAATTGAAAATTTAAAAAAAATCACTATCCCAACACTTTAGATAGATAAACAAATCAAACGTTGCATGATGCTTAATCCTAAATTTGTAACTATAAACATTGTCCAACATGTCCCTACCAGCACACAGTTACCCACAAGAGCATCGGCCGACATTGACACCTCTATGACATACTCACCAGGAAACCATTAGAAAGATTCTCCATCAGAAGAAGATCCCATGAACTGGAAAAAAAATCTCACCACTTTCATCATCAAAAGATGAAATACTATAAAAACTTGGAATCATAGGTAATAAAAATGAATAACCAACACTAAGGGATACTAATTAAAGTGGTAAGTCCAACACATGTCTTGCCTCTTGAAAAACCCTACCACTCAATCAAACACATCCCAAATCCTCCTTAGAAACCATCTCTTCCAGCCAACCTTGATAGGATCAATGGAATTTGATTCTAGAATAGAGTATGTGCTGAGAACACCTCAAAAACGATCCATGATGAAACTGGAACTATCAATCTAACAAATAATGTCCATGTTGAACCACCACTACCAAAATAGAGAGAAAAAATCCATTGGAAATCATCATCAATATACTAGAGAAAAAATCATCTTTTCCAGGAAGAAAACCCGAAGAAATGAAACTTTGAACCATATGATTTAACTAGAATCCAATTTTTTTTTACATCACCATCAAATATGAGACCCCAACACAGAATCAAGACCATTAACACTATCCCAAAACAACCTCAAACACTGATATACTAAAACGAAATGAGGACAAGAACCTGAGTAAGGGTTAAAGGATAATGGGAAGGAGAACGAGCAAAAGAGGAAGCCATCATACCTTCCACCAACATAATCTGAAAACACTAGAGTTCCTTTTTGATGAAAAATTATGGAGTTTAGCATTAAGGATCTAGTTATAAGAGAAGTGGTTCGAGTGTGAGAAATACATGAAGAGAAATGAACAACACACTTTGGATAGAAATATATCATCATCATTATTTTAGCTTAGATCTTCTGTGTTAATGTGTAATATAAGTAATGGTCTATTATCTTGTTTCTTAATACCTTATTACTTATTACTAATTCAGGATCTATAAGATTATATTTTATATATTATTACAGGAACTCCAAATATTCTTACTTTAGAGAACTATAGTTTTACTTGATATAATCACCAACTATAGATATATTCAAGTCACACACAAATATTATATTTTCTCTCTTAAATTTAAAATTTGTAATGGAACCCAACTATTCATTCTATTTTACTTTCAAAATATCAATTAATTTATATACCACAAAAATTAATGCAAAGAAATAAAATTTTCCCACCACTTTTATTCCCTAAGATATATATATATATTTACATGCATCATAATATTTTCCCCATTACCTAACATATCCATTTTTTTCTTTCAATGTTTTCTCTTATAAAATTATATTACTTGAGTTTTCATTTTTTCTTCTCATTAACCAATTTTTTTCTCAGATAATAATTTTTAGATAATTTCTTGTAGAATGATTGTTTTTATTATTATTCTGATAAATAAACCCTGTAAATAATAATATAAGAAATACTTTCAGTATAAATAATAAAATACCATACAAGAGATAGTGGAAACGGCCATCCTTTTATAGTGTAACAACTTACCATGAAACCTATATGTACTAATATAGAAACTAATTACTCAAATAGAATATTATAGTAATCTTTTTTACTAATTCAACTAGATTTATAATGATTTTGTGATGTTAAATTGTGAAATAAATAGTTTTTTTTTCATATGATGATATTATTTTTTACTTTCATTGCTATTTAGGTTATTCTAATATCCTCTTTAAAATAAATAGAATAAATATAATAGTGAATTTTTAATATTATTCTAATATAATCATTATTGAAACATGTATTAATTAAGCCTTAATAATGAATATTTATTTTTAGAATTGGAAATAATAACATTTTCCTCATCCCATTAAAATTTCACATCAAAATCATTAATTTTAGATTTTTAATTTATTTCTAAAAAATGATATGTATTTAATGTTATACATGGAATCAATGTCATAAATTTATCAGAAATTTCATATACACATCTAGATAATGAATTATTAATTCATGAACTAATTATTTTAATAATAAAATTCATATAAAATCCATTAAATTATCACTCATAATGAATAAAAATATGATTCAGGTCCAATCTATATGTGATATAAGACAAATCAATACACCTAAAATAAATGAATTATGAATACTAAAATTTAGCTATCTATAATATCGTACACACTACATATGGTATACACATACTCTTTGAAGTCTTACAAATTATCAAAATCAACTAACTATGGAGAACTAGGTGTATCAATAACTTCTTAAGAAATATGAATTACCAATTTTCATATTGGAACATAGAATACTATAATTAATTAATTGATGTTAAATTTTATTCTAACCACCTAAAGGTTGTATTAAATATCCCAAAAAATCATATAATAATAAAATTAAATATCAAAATTATTATTATTATTCCAATATCCCCATGATTAACTAAAATTTTCATAGTAGCATCTTCATAATGAAGTATATTATTTCAATTAACTCAATTTTATTTAATTGTAGAATCAAAATAATCATTCATAACTGTTACATATATGATTTTATGTGTTGATTCAGGAGACTTAAAGGATGTTTCCAGAGTGATGAATTCTTTATTACACAACTATCTCCTGTTTATCATATTCAACTTATTTCATTCATTTTAATAATAGTTATACATATTGTATAGAAAATGGATAATAACTAGGTTATTAATTCAATTTTTTTTCTTTGAAAAAGTTTTTAGATAGTGTAAATCCATACATGATAAATAATCATTAACATACAATCCATTAGTAAATTCATTATATTATAACGTATGTCATGGAGCATCCATCTCTTCCATTACACATGAATTCATGGAATGATCCTTCATATTATTGAATTGGTGGATACCCAATCCATATACAAAAACTATAATACAAATATTGAAATATTCATAGAATAAATATATTCACAATCCAATGGATAGTTCGTAGAGAAATAATTTTCTTAAAAAATGACTCACCCTTTTTTTCCCAAAAAATAACCTTAGTGTCAAAAGGATTCATTCAAAAATAAATATTAAAATAAAAAAATGTAATTTTCATTAATATTTTATCCCGAAGGGGTTTGTTATAAATTTTTTTAGTAACATAATTTAAAATCATTCCCATAATTTTTTATCAATCCACTGAATCCAAAGTCACATAAGTGGTTCATAAAAAATTAACTTGTAAAATAATTTTAATACAACATTAAATTATCAAACAACATATTTTTTATATATATAATGTTTATAATTATATAAAATACCATAAATATCTCACTATACTAGATTAGATATCATAAATACCTAATTTGGATTGATAACAAATCACTATATTTCTTATTTTTTATGTCACACTTATAAATTTGAGGAAAAAGTGAATTAATTATTAGTTTATTTCAGTTAATATTGAACTATGTAATACAAGAATGTTATTTAATATTTCACTTATAAATTTTAAAAAATCTATAGTAATACCACTATGAAGATGAATAAATATATCGACCAAGAACCGTCACTCCCAGATCCATTGTTAAAATTTTAAATTCCAAATTTCTAACATTGATAGCGACAGGGGCCAACCAATTTTTACCCTATAAAACATACAATAACAAAAAAAATATTGGGTTACATGCATCATAAAGAAATTTTAGGTTTATATTTTTATAGAATTATGAAATATTCTTACATTAATAATACCCAATAATTTTGAGAGATTTTCTTTTATACTATAACTTGCTTTTCATAATCCATATTATGTCATCAACAACATCCCTCTGAAACCATTGTAGAAATAATTCATTCAACACCATAGGTCATAACCAAGGGAAAATGTATCATAAAATGTGTGAGATAAATGTTTTAGTAAGGGTAAAAATAATCATTAATAATTGAATAATATCAGAGTGTATATGAACTGAATAACTATATGATGACAAAATTTGAATGCATGAGTGAATGGTATAAGAACATATACTAATCAATACCTATATACTTAATTTTTAAACATGTATTAAGTATTTAATAAATGAATGATTTGTAAGAATTCATTATCCTGATCCATTTTATTGCAACATTGATCATGGGATACATTATAAACTCATGTAAAGCATATAAACATTGTGTTGGTGTCTTGGGACATCTGGATCATAGAAAAATTACCCGACTCTTTTGTAATAATTATAATTGGAATAAAAATACGATTTAATTCCTATATAATTATCCATAAATTATAATAATTACACAATTAATTTGATATATATACCGGGTATAACCCTTCATTTAATATATACATGTCTAACCCATTGTTTATGAGCTATAATGGGTCTCAACCATTCAAATAAGTATTTCAAACACCCTCATGAGCATTAATGAGGCTCAATCTTACATATAAGCTGTATCTAGCTCATATATTTCATATATTTTTAGTGTTCTATATATTTAATAATATATATATATATATATATATTTTATTTCATCATAAAACTCATAAAACAATGATAACCCTTTTTATAATAGGATGAACAAATTAAAAAGAAATGGGTTCCCTAAAAATATCATCAAAACATGTTTAAATCATTGAAAAGAAATGGGTTCCACAAAAATATCATTGAATCATGATTAACCCAAGGAAAATAAATGGTTTCCATAATTATATATTTGAAACATGATTGACACATGGAAAATAAAGGAGTTCAGAAAAAATATCTTCGAAACAATCAAAATCTATCTAGATAAATAATGAGGATGTTTTAATTAAAAAATAACCCCATTGTATAATAAGTAAAAATAATGGATGTTGATGTTGATGAATGGGAATACCATTATAATTTCATTAAATACATTTTGAGGTAAATAAAATTTTAATTTTTAATAATTTACATTAAAAAAATCACAATATATTATATTAATACTTTTTATTTTAAAAGATACATTGAATCATATAAAAGATAGTTTAGAAGTTATTTAGATATTTTCATTATGAAAATATCACTTTATTTTTTAAAATCAAAATTTTAACTATTTTGAAAATAATTTTCATTGAAAATAACATTGAATGAAATTCAGGTTTCACCAATGTTAATACAAGTCATTATGGGAAAAATTCCATTCATGATGTATAATATAAAATAAAGATAACATTCTCATTTTTAGTAAAATTCAAATGAATTTTTTTTGGAAAATATTAAGAATATTCTTTTAAAAACATTTTATAAAATGTAAAATTTGGGTAAATAATTATTTAATAAATCATCTGTATAATTCTAAAAAATAGATTTTTTTTGAAAAAGTGGTTTTAGAAGGAGAAGGGTTTTCGACCGAAGTGATAAATAAAGACAATTTTTATTAAAAAAATCAATTATTCTGTCATAAAAAAGAGTATAAAACTCATAATAATGACTGTAAATATCATGAATAACCATAGTATAAAAATATTCAATATAATTCATGAGAGGTATATAATAATATTTCAACATTTAATATTCAATAAAAATCAATCCTAATAAATGACGAGATTGTAACAACGAAATCATACAAATTTAGTAACATTGAATCATATTTCATATTTAAAGATAAAATAATCATAAACATAAAATATGATGATTACAAAAAAATAATGAAATTATATTCCAAAGGGGATATATATACACCACGTTATAAATGAATGATTCGTATCATGATAGAAAGTATTAAAGAAAGAAAATTGTGACAAAAATTCTTTATCACATCATTAATAGTTGGAATCATAATCCCCAATATAAAATAAAAAAAATTAAAAATTAAATATCATTAATATAATGGGATTCAAGAAATAACATGTAAAAGGTGAGGAATATTCACTTTAAAAATGAAATGACTGGTGAATTCACATATGTCTCCCAGAAATAAAATTGAGGGCAGCAATCCATTACCATATGTATTGAATTTTATTATACATGTGTAAACCTATTATACAATAAAAAATGATTATAATTAATATATTATAGAACCATATTTAAATAAATCACATCATATGTGACTTTATTAGGACCATTTATTACCTGTTTATTATTAATTCCTTAGTAAACTCACATTTCATGTAACATATTCTTTTTAATATATGATTTCATTTTAGATTTCTGGTATAATTAAATTGATCATGGTTACATCATCTCATGATTAATAATCATGAAATAATTATCATATTTATACATAATTTATAATTTTAAGACCAATAATGAAAGTATGTTTTTAGAAATGTTGTATGTTATGATCATGGAGATTGTATATTGTATATATGCCTGAGTAATGTTTCTATTTTTCGAAAGAAATTATGGAAAGGAGGTAAGTAATATGTTAAATATAAATAATTATCATTATATCATATATTACATATTATATCATTAACTACATTTATCTATATCATCCATGTGGTGGGGAGATGAAAAGTGTTTCACATCACTTCGTGATGGTTGTAGTACACATGTTCATCAATGATGTTATCATCTATCAGTGAATGAAATAGTAATAAAGGAATTGATATATTAACATTTAAGAAATATAAAAATTTCATTAATCTCATAGAATTTTCATCTATATAATATATATTTATTAAATCTATCTTTATTTTCTTCTATGTAAAGAATTAGTGAAAACGAATAACCACACTTTACGAGGCGGTAGTCCACCGTACACACAATTGACGTGATCATATAACTAGTGGAATAGAAAGTAAAGAAAAAGGTATGTTTTATATAATTAATATATCGGAATAATAATATATTAAATATCAAAGATATTATTTATATTAATCATTATTCATAACTTTGAGTTCTAGGAATGGAAAAAATAATGATATTAGTACATGAGGTAGTGGTCCTCCGTCCAAACGAATGATGGATTTGTAAAACATTTGATGGAGGTAGAGATGGTTTTAGGTCATTAAATTAACATTAATATTAATATTGTATTTAATATAATGATTTAATTATATAATTATTGTTTAATATGAATCTAATGATGTTGAGGATGATATAAAATAAAAAATTTCATGGATGAATGTCACCACTTTTCTGGGTAACCCCATTAGGATTCAAAAAAATGAATTCTTAGGTTGTATTTATTACGATATTAATATTTATAATAAAATAAGAGGGAATTTTGGAAGTGATTTGTTCTGTGATTGAATGAACGAATTTTTTATGATGGTGTGAAGAGGATAGGATAGGGCTGGCCTCTTATAATTGAGGTGTCTGTTAGACAAATAATATTATAGATGAAAATGGTGTTCCCATGTTTATCACATTTTAAAAGGAACAAAAATGATGTTTTATATATAATTATACATTATAAGAAAGAAATATTTCTATAAAATATATTTTATACAAGTATTTAGTCCATTAAAATCCTAATCTTTTCATATTACCCCATTTAAAAAAAATCCTTAACTATGATAAATAATTTTCTATATTTTCCCTATTCATTTTGGTAAAAAAATTATTTTAACATAATTAGTTATTATAAATTATGATGATTCAAAATAGAGAATCTATTTTTGTGAATTCCATTCATATAATTGAAAAATTATAATTTAAAATGAATCTCATTAAAGCAATGATAAAGTAGTTTTTAAGTGTATTTTTTTAAAGGAAAAGATAATTTTATATTTACAATAATAATATTATCAATTATCATATAAATATAAATTAATATTTTATGAAATATAATATATATATATATATAATTTAAATAATTCCTCTTAATGGCTTATTATAATTAATTAATATGGAGAAACAATTTATACTTTAAAATAGTTTCCTAATAAAATCCAATATTTAAATTAAAATACATCCTTATACTAAAATCCAATAAGATTTTGAGTCAAAAGAAATTAAGTTGTTTAAATATAAACATAAAAATTTTATTTTATTTTAATTAATATTTAGAACAAAATGAGATATAAATTTCATAACTGGTTGAAAATAAATAACTTTTTTACCAAAAATGGTATTTTTCAATTTTCATTGCAAATTAATATTTTTTAAATGAAAAAAATATAATCCAATGTAAATTTTGAAATTAAGATTTAAAAAATTAAGTTCTTTTTATCAAATAAATTTTCTTAATATTCTAATAATAAATTATAATATTTTATTTGCGAAATAAAATAAGAAACATTTTTGAAGAAACCATATTTCTGAAGAATATAATTACTTAAATAAAAATTTATTGATTATTTATTAAACACGTATCAATATATTATATTGTGTAGAAAAATTATATGTAAATATATATATATATATATATATATATCATAATGTAGATAATATTATATATACCAACCCATTTAATGGATATGATATATTTAGTGTATATATTGTAGAGCATTTATGATAGGTGTTGCATGGTGAATGCACCATAGATTATAAAAATATCAAGGTTGCATATACTGAATTTTTTTGAAGAGATTAAATTTACTAAAAAATAAATATATCATAATGTTTCAGAGTTTTATATTCTCTTATATTCATAATGTTGTTTCAAATTTATGAAATCATAAATAATTTTCTACATTGAAAATTATAAGGCATTGCATCCTCCCCCATTAATAAATTGTGTCCTTATAGTTTCGTTATTGATCATGGAAATAAATGGTTTGGAATTTAAAGATACCTTTTTGGGAAACACACATCTTATAATGGGTAAATAAAATATACTCTTGATAGGAGTTAACGGATGTGTTAGGGTGATCTAAAAAATAGATATTAGGTTTCCAAATAGGATAAAATATGTTGGAAGTGAATATTCATCCATTTTAAAAAAGTATAATGAGAAAAAATTTTATGGATAGTGATAAAGATCAATGATCCCAAGAAATATATTGATCAAATTGAATATTCATGAAATCAAAACCACAGACTTAGGTAGTTTGAAAATGTTCATTACTATCATGAGAAACGACAGTAATAAGAAACCATTTTGATTTGAGAACATATTCCTTGTGTGGAAGAATTGAATTTCTATATAGACTAAGAGAATAAGGAAATAAAATTACTCGATGTGTATAATTTCATCAATTGTAAAGTTTCAGAACAAGCACACATTTTTATCCAAATGTAGTGTTTTCTAGATAATTTTTTTAATCTAGAAGCACAAAAAAAACAATATTGGATCATATAACCCTAAAAGGATGAAAATCTATTCCACCTATCTTTAGACATAAAAAATTGATATAAAAATTTATGATTATTAGAAAAAAGATAAATATTCATATGAAATATTATTCATCAAAATTCAATGGTAATACCCAAAGGTAAAACTAAATCAATCCATAAATGAATAACAATATATCCAAAATAACTTCAATGAAATCATCATTAAATAGTGTTTTAACTATAAATTTTATCTCATACCATTCAACATCCTTGCATAAAATTTTTACCTCCTCCTTTTGAAATAACATTAATCACATATTCACCAAATCATAACTAAATTTCATCGTTACGTATATGATAAAACTATTGTTCTAATAATTACTTCAATATTTGAGATCATATAATCCTTAAGGTTATCAATATCCTAATACTTACGTTCTCATAAAAATAAATGAATAATTCATGTTAAACTGAATGTTTTCATATATTTCCTCCTAAAAATTCAATCCTAATATTTCATTAATAATTTTAAGAATCTCATCTCTAAAAACCATAATGGGGTTTTTAACACATTGAACATATGACCATCCTAATCCTTATTGAGAAATGATGGTATCTATTACTCTTATGATAACCTCACATGAAAAAAAATCCTAATTTCCAATTTTATATATACCAAAATCTCATACAAGATATAAAAAATGATAATATACACTCTTAAATATGGTAGATATATCATAAACCTTACATTTACAATATTCATATTGATCAAGGTGGCCCAATTTTTACTATCTGAAATAATAAATTTCAAAACTAAATAATGGATAACATATTTTCCAATGACCATTTTTGTTTAGTGTTTTAAAAAATGATCAAAAAATCATACACAAAAAATACACAATAATTTAAGAGTGTTTCTTTACCATTTTACCTTTAATTCCATATTATATATTAGGTAATAAAAATTATCCATCTAAAACCCTTATATAAATAATTAACTAAAAAATATAATTGATAACATGGGGAATTGGAAACCTTGGAATGGTGAGATAAAGTTATTATTAACAGTAAAAATAATCATTAACAATTTATGGCTATTTGATAGTATAAGAAAAGAATAAGTGTATGAATAAATAATCATATGGAATGAGACAATCACAAAAGAAATCATACCCATTAACACCTGAATCATGAATCTTGAAATATATCATAAGTTACTAGTAATGTAAATATTAATAAAAAATAGCAATCCTTATCAAAGTCATATAAAACATGTTGTCATCTGGGGACATCATCTTCATAGAACATCTACAAATCCCTCATAATTAGAATAACCATAAGTTATAATTCCAATATAATACATGAAATATTATAATCATGACGCATTGCATTAGAGAGAAATAATGGCCCTCACACTTTATATAATCTATATCAGGATGACTTATTTTTCCTGAGCTATAATGTGGAATAACCCTCCTTATAAGATATATAGGGAAAACCCGTGAGAAATAAAGGGGCTCAAAATCTTGTATAAGTTGTATAAGTCTCACATGTTTAATATAATGCTCAAGTACCATATCATGAATAATGTTTATAGAGAATTAATTAAATCATAAATCCTATAAAACCCCATTTTCGCCATTTTAAGATGATAAACCCCTTGAAATGAAATGTCTTCCATAAAAATATCATTGAAACTTTATTAACCATTGTATATTAAATGGGTTACATAAAAATCTATTTTAAATATGATTAATCTATGAAAATGAAATGGGTTCCATAACAATCACTTTCAAAACAAGATAAAATAATGGAAAAATAAATTTGTTCTCTAACAATATGTTTGAAATAATCATAATCCATCCAGAGAGATACATAAGATGGAATAATTACAACATATCCCTATTGGATAACAAGTAAAAACAAGGGTTGTTGAATTCGATGAATGGTAATACCATTAAAATATAACTAATGAATTTTTTAGGTGAGTAAAATTTTCATTTTGAATAAAAATATTATAAAACATCTAGTTAATATATATTTTTTAGTATCCTCTTTCCTTGAAAACAATTTTATATAATATTAATGAATCTTTTGAAATAAATTTAAACATTTCTTGTAGAAAACACACCTTCCTTTTGGAAAAAAATATTTTTAGTAAATTTTGGAAATCAATTTCTAGGAAAATAAACTTGAATAATTATAATATAAGCCTAAAATAATATAATTTTTTTGATGGTGTAAAATTATACTCATTAATACATGTTAATTTAGTTATTCCTTTCACCTTTTCTTAGTAAAATCTATGTGGGAATTATTTGGAAAATGATAAGATGTTTTATTTAATAAAATTTTCTAAAAGTAAAACAACTAGTAAAAATTTCATGGTTAAATATATTTTTTAATTATAAGAACATTTTTGAAAACATTTTTACAAAACATGGATTTGAGAGAAAATTATATTTCAACCGAATGGATAAATTTTGAGGATTTTTCTTAAAATCATTTAAAAAAATATTTAAAGTATCAAATATTGTGAAAATTGTACTATTAATTTTAAAAATCTAGAATAACCATATGATAATAGTTTAATTGATATTTCTTGATAGATATATCATATTTTATCATTGTATAAATAATAATAAACAATCTGGATAAATAACTAGATTGTAACATAGAACTCTTACCTCTTTGGTAAATTTTAATTGTAAGACCATTGAAATAATAACAATAAATGAAAATTAAAACATAAATATGACAAATTATATCATGATATTACATGTCAAAGGTTCTTAATATACAACTAATAAAATAAGATATGTATTTAGCATGATAGAAGTCTCAAATAGGAAACATTAAAACAAAAATATTTTACCTATTTAGTTTTATTTTGAAACATAATTACCTATAAATTATAACATAAAATGAAATATTAAATTTCATGATAATAAGGATGTTTTTGATATAATATTTCAATGGTTATGTACATACACCACAAAAAATAAAGTAGTGGTGAATGTTCATATGCCTCTTATAAATAAATGAGATCCTAGAAATATCATTCAATATGTAACGACTTTTGTTCTACACATTTAATCCTCATTTACAATAAATTTTATATTATATAAATTTATTATAAAATAATATTTATATATATTTTAGATTAATTTATTTAAAAATGACCTCTTCTTAAACATTTATAATCAATTCCTTGATAAAATCAAATTCTTGGTAATAGCTACTTTGTTTCTCATTTTTTTTATTTTTTGACTCTTATTTTGAACATGGTTCCATCACCTCTAGAGTAATTATCATAAATTAATTATCATATATATAAATCTAATATAATTTTTTTAATAAATAATTAAATTTGGTATTGTGAAATTTAGTGTTTTATGATTATGGAAATGGAAGGTTGTATGTACGCTTGACTAAGGTTTCAATTTTTCAACATTTATTATATAGAGTATGTATTTAATATTTTATAATAAAAAAATTTCATAATAACATATATGATATATTAGTTCGTTAAATATAATTACTTATATCATCTATGTGGTGTGGGGAAGAAAAATAGATTCAGTCGATTCTTAATGGCGGTAGTCCATACACACACGAACGATGTTATCTTCTTTGAGTGAGTGAAAAAGGGAAAAAATAAATTGATATATTAATTTTTAACATTGATAAATATTTCATTAATACCATTAGTTTGTTATTTATATCATATATAATTATTAAATTAATCATTCTTATATTCCATTTAATGTATTAGTAAAAATGAATTACCCCACAATGTTAGGAGGTAATCCACCATACACATGATAAAGTTATCATATCATTTATGAGATTGAATGTGAAAAAATGTCATATGATATAATTAATCCATAGGTAAAATGAAGTTATAAATATCATATATATTCATAGTATCTATTATCATAATCAAATAGGATAGGTGTTGATAGAAAAATAATTGACATCGATTCACGAGGTCGTAGTCTGCTATATTCATGAATAATGATTTCATAACCAAGTTGATGGTAGTGGAGATTGTTTTAGGTCATTACCGTAACATAAAAGCATTACAACGCATTTAAGATACAAATTTCCGTATATTTGAATATATTACTAACAATTCAATGAGGTTGATGAATAAAAAAATAAAAATACATTTTGATGAACGTAAACTCTTCTTCAGGTATCCTCCTTAGGTTTTCAAAAAAAATCTTCAAACGATAGATTAATTCAAAAAAAGACTTATTGGATGAGAGGACATTAGTTTGGAAGTTATATTTGAATGTAAAGTATGAATAAAATAGGGTTTCATTGCGTTATTGGTAGAGTAAAAGGGAATCCTTTTATAATTTATGTGAGTGGCAGTCTTGTAATTTTGGATAAAAAAAGTGTACCCACATTTTTATAATGCCAAAATAACAATCATTTTATTTTTATATTATCAAAAAATAGAAATTATAGGTTAAAAATATATTATTTAACTTTATTGTATACAATTCTTTTGTTTATTTTTATAATTTTATATTTAGTTTCACCCCCTATAATCCCATTTTATCTTTAACCGACGTAAATAATGTATATAGTTTTCACTATTAATTTTGGTAAAAAATAAATATCACATTATTATATAATAAAAATTTTGTTGATTAAAAATATGGAATCTATTTTTATGAATTCGATTAAAATAATTGGAAAAAATTAATTTTAAATTAAACTAATGGAAATTATGAGAAATAGATTTTTAAAGAAGTGTATTTTTCAAAGAAAAATTGATTTTATATTAACTCTATGACTAAAAATAATTATTGTATGAATATCAATTAAAATTTATTGATTTATTTTCTGTATATTTAATTCTATTAATTAGGAATTAGGGGTTATTTAAATTAATTAAAATGTATAATCATTATTCTCATTAAAACAGTTCTTTGAAAAATCCATTTTTTAAACCCTATGAAAACCTTCTACTAAAATAAATTATGATGTTCACCAAAAATATATTATGTTTTAAAAATATTATAAAAAGTGAATTATGGTACTTAAAATCATATTGAATACATAATAAAATGTTTAAATGTCTTATGTTACTGAAAAGAATGTTAGTTTTTACACAAATATGTATTTTTTCATATATATTGAAAAATAAATATTTTTCAAAAAATAAAAAAAATTCACCGAATGTGAATTTTATTGTGAATATTTTCAAAATTAATTTCATATTATCCAATATATATTATATAATTTCAAAATCATAAAAATAATTTTTTTTATTAAATACAATAGAATAAATTTTTTACGAAATCATTTTTTTGAAGAATATAATTACTTTACTAAAAATTGATTGATGATTTACTAAAAACTAATATGTAATTTATATTTTGTAGAAAAATTATATATAAATATATATCATAAAGTAGTTAACACTATTCATTTCAACCAATTTAATGGGTTCGTTATAATGGTTATATATATGTTGGGTCATTTAATGTTTGTGTTTCATGTTTAATATGCTAATATACATAAAAATATAAGGGATACATGTACCGAATTATATAGATGAGAATATTTTTTTAAAAATGAAATATATTTTAATGTCTAATGGGTTTATATTCTTTTCTATCCTTGGTGTTTCACATTTTTACTTCATCGAACAAAATTTTTATATTTAAATTCTCATGGTGTTACAATAAAAATATATAAAATGAATCATAAATGATAAATATGATATATATTGAGACCTATGCATATCATACTCAAAATTTCAAATTAATTCATCAGTTCATCCCAATGTCCAGTCACCTAATACCGAACATCCCCTTTCTATGTATGTTTCTCCCAAATTCATATGGGTAGGATAAGCTAATGATTTACCTCCAAATTCTTGATTTCATATATTTACCTCTAAATGATTCTATTCCAGAACCAATAAATTCATTGATACTATTTTGTTTCATTATCTACTAATTTTACCATAACTACTCTTTAGTTAGAATAATATAAGACCATAGGTTCACATCGTGGTATACTTGTTGATGCTAACTATTATTGAGGGTCTAAAAATCATGGAGAGACTGTTACCATAAATGGGATTCATAACCATATAGCATAAATCATCCAAAAATATACAAATTACTAGTTATACATTATACATACCCAAAAACAATGGAAACAAAATAAGGATCCATAAGTGGAAACTGAAGTCCAGTAACAAAAATTTAATATACAATATACATATTTATTACAAATCACATCTAAATATTAAATAATTACAAAAAATAAATTTTTAAATATGTAAAATTCTTATTTTAAAATATTGATGTATTATAGAAATTAAATAAAAAAACTAGCCTCTAGCCTAAATCAAAAAAAAAAAATATCTAAACAAATCCTCAACCTCTATAGTATTTCTGACCATATGATATATATGTGTAGCTCCCATCTGATATGTTTGAATACAATGTAATATAAAAATGAACAACGTATAACCAGATCCATATCATTTATGTAGGCTGTGAGTGATTCCAATCGACCGATATTATTCCCATAATTTATATTAAATTTTTTTCTTTATACATTTCTTTATATTTTTTTAATTACAAAACCACTTTATTATTTATTTAAAATTTCTCACAGATTTTGGTAAATCCTTTATTCATACCATTTTTTTACTATTTATATATTACTTTTTATTATATACTTTATAAAATGATTTTTGAGAAAAAATCGTCACAATAGTGATTGGCATATAATATTCTTTTACGTCCAAACATAGTCTATTTTAAAAAATATACCCATGTATTTTATTTTCCAATTATATAAAGATATTTTGAGTTATTTATTATATATAGACTATGAATTTGGTAATTCATGAAATGTATATAAATTTAATTGACTACATGAAGAAACTTCTTTCTGTATATAAAAACACCACCCGCAATCGACTACATGAATAAATGGATCGACTATAAGTTTAATGTTAAATTTATAAACAACCAATCAAATATTATTTTTAGAACATAAAAAAATAGAAAACATTCTATGTTCTTAATAAATAACATGGTGTTTTTTAACAAACTATACTGATCAATCAACCATGACCAATATTTTCCCAATGTAATGGAATGATCACATATTCATTCATTATTGACCAAAAGAATTGATTTCCCACATTACCTATTTCATCAACCATATATTGAATCTGAAAAACCTCAAAAATTCATATAATATAAGGTTTGACATAATTTTTGATGATGTTGATAGAAATATGTTAGATAAAAAATTAATATATTCAAATATTATTTGTTTTTCATATTGTTTCATTATATTTATTACTTCTTATTTATGTTTATCAATTAAATAAACTCCTTGACCTATAATTATTATTTATTCATATTTAATCCATTTTAATATATATTAATTTATTATTTTAAAATTCAATTGATGTATAAAGAATCCCATGTGTAGTTTAATATTCAAATAGTACGTTTAATTTGAGTGATAGAAATTTGAATATTATTTAATTTAAAATTTTATTTTCACCTAAATTCATGGAGTATTCAAATGAATTAGTTATCCATTATTATAGAAATTTTTTAATAGTTTATTCATTTATTAGTAACTTCATTATTATACTTCAATAATTAGTTATATTGATTATCAATGTAAATCCAAATGGGTTTGTTTTTCATGCACGTTAAATGAAGAATTGTCCTGATGGATTTTATTGTAAGATGAAATTGTAAAACACTAATGTACTGCATTGATTATACATGCATATTATATATTGGAAAATATGAAATAAAATGACTTTAATTATGTATTTTTTTCATGCAGTAAATCTATATAGATAGTTGATGGAACTAGTATTGTGCACTAGTTGTCATGGAGACATTCCTATTGTACTATACCATTCCTATTTTGTGATAAATCACTAACACACTATTGGACGTAGTTATAATATGTATGATTCTTTGATTCCTTAAGAGTTCTCTACTATATTAACACAATCACAAGAATATTTCAAATGGTTTTTATTGATCTTAATTCTTCCAATTTTTTTACTTTAAGTAATTATATATGTTTATAAAAACTAAAAAATTATTTTTATATATTTATACTACACAAAAAATGTACTTTATGGTTGTGCATAATTGGTAAAATGTCGTGGGATTTTTCAAATCTATGGTCAAGATAAATTAAGGATTGGTTTCTTCCATCACAACAAAAGAAAGTTAGCTTGGTTATGACCCCATATGAGAATTTTTTTTTTCATGGTTTGGGCTTCTAGAGCTTAAACAGATAGATTAATGGTTTTTTATTGTCTATCAAATGTCATAGATTCAATTACAGTGGTTCAGATTTCACTCTGTTTTCTGAAGATTAATAAGTGGATTCATGATCACGTAGATATAAACTGCTATAATATTATTGTTTTTGTTTATTTTTTTAATTATACAAGAATATTATATAAATTTAAATTTTTTTAAAAAATTTATAAAACTTTAAAGTTACCCACTTTTTATTATTTGTCCGTAATGATTTGGGGCATTATAATTGGAGTAAATTCATGGCCCATAGGTATGACATATTTATATTTATTTTTTCAAATCAATTACGTACATAAAAAATAAAATGAAAAGATTGGTTTGGCTTGGAAATAATAATTACAAATTATACTAAAATCCCTAAAATACCACCACTAATTGATGGATCAGATAATATATATTTTTATTCTCACATGGAATCCTATCTCTGTGAATTTATAGTTGGACTATCACGACCATGATTCACAATGTACATAAAGTTAACCCTAACTCATTAACTGGTACAGATTATGTTATATTTATACTAATGTAGAGTGTACATAACATTTTATAGAATTAAATTAGAATAAATGTGTAAATCCATATATATTAATACTAAAAAACACATGAAATATTGAAAATACTATAAGTTACTCTTTTAATATTGGATATTTTTTTAAAAAAAATGTTATGAATGTTAAGTGCTGATTATAAAGATTCGTGAATTAGGGAAATATAAAATTTTAATGAAAAGATTCATGGATTTTTATGTTATGCTAAATGGAATGATTTAATTGGTAAAAACATTAGATAATTCAAATTTTTTGAAACAGTGTAAATATAATTAAAAACAAGTGGCTCCATAAGAATGTATCAATTAATTAAATAAATATTTCAATAAATATTCCTTATATTTCATTCCAAGATCAAAACATACCGTCCAATATTATTTTTTTATTTTCAATTGATATTGATCTTTTGTTTCAATCCATTATTTTTGAATGATTTGATAATTTTATGGATTTTGTTTACATCATTATCAGCATGGATGGTTAGTTAAATAATGTTTTCAATATGAAGATGTGTATGCTATTTTAATCCCATCCAATGTGTCTTAATTAATGGAAGAAAAGTTTTCACACAGTTTTTCCAACCACGCAACAACCCCTTGTTATATAACTAAGTTATTAAAAATATTGATTTTATTGAAATTACTATCTCGCTTTCTACCTAAAATCTATAAAATAACCCTTATATCTCTCCCCATTACATGATTCATTGGCATAGAAACTATTATTCTCCCTCCAATTCATGTCCTATAATTTTTTTCCAACAACCTTTTCAATTTTAAGATTATAATTCATAGGTTTGGTCTTCTCTTTATTAAACTAATTCTTTCTTTCTTTTCAATATTTCCCCTCTATTAGTTACACATTATAAAAAACCTAGATAGGATTAGGTTATCAAAAATATTTTGTTTTTTATTTTTATAGTGTGAGAATAGCTCTTGGTACCTTCCTCTCTATATTTATAATGTATGTTCACAATCAAATTTTAACCTAGGTAGGTTCTTCCATGATTATTCTTTTATTTTACATTCCTAGAGTTCTAGAGTGTTTGAAATTATTTTCCATTCAAATTATAAATTTTATTGGAGTTCATTGGATTTAGATATTTATATTGGCCATAATTATTATTAAATTATATTTGGCATGGTTCTTATGGATTTCCACTAATTATGAGCAAGCACGTAGAGAAAAGTGGTACTTTCAACTTATAAAATTTTAATGGTAGAATATGTAAATAATTTTGATATTTTATTATTGTTTGTGATTATTTATGTAATTTTATTTGTTATATAAAGATTTTAGGTGGATGAATTGGTTGTATTTTACCTAGTTTTAAACCAATTTGAGGAGTCTATTTGTTTTATCCAAATGTTATTCACATATGATTAATGTATGAATTTCTGATGTTATTATATTTTTTAATATACATTTATATGTGTAAAGATATATATGAACATATTCATAAGGAAATATGAAAATATTTACACTTTTAGTGGTATTTATATAATAATATTTATATAATTATAAAAGGGTAAGTGTAAAACATCAAATAAAATCATTGAATTCATTTTTTAATATTTTTTATCAATAGAGATTTCGTACATTGATTACTATATTACAATCAAAGGCCTATTTGGGTAAATGTAAATAAATTTTTCAATGATTTAATCGTCATTATTATTATTATTACCATCATTGTAACTATTATTTGTATATGTTTCAAACCATGCTTTATAGAAATTGTTTAATGCTAGTCAAAGCAATATTTAAAAAGTTTTTTTTCCTTTTTCATTCCATGACTTGGACTGTGGAAATTCATCATGTAATTTTTATATGAGAAATTTTTTATTTATTTATGTTGGAAATTCTTCTAATAAAGGATTTCCTTATATGATAATCCTCATATGAAAACTATGGTTATTAGTTCAGATAAACAAGATGGTTGGAGGTCAGCCAACTGCAGAAATGATAGTGACAAATTTATGTGTCTCCCAGTCAAGAAAGAGATTTAGTATAAATACAAAATCCACCACTATGGTATCCTAGAATTATTAGGTTCCCCTAAACATAGTGGATTTTGGATATTTCTCATATGATTCATGTTATGAGTAATAATTGTATGAATTTTTCTTTGTACTTGTTTTACATTATTCTACCCCTATTTATATAACATTATTTGGTTCAACTCATTTAAAATTGATTTATCATTTATTTATCCCTTTTTTATTTATTTGGTTGTATAAGGCCCAAAATATAAAACATAACATAATATTTAGTTGTGTTATGAATTTTAATTTCTATCACTTTTATTATCATTTTCGGTATAGAGTTTTAGATAATTTTGATATAACTAGTACATTGAAAAACAATAAATTAAAACACAGACACTTACAAATAGTATATATTATTTCCACTATATAAAATATTATAACATAAAACATGATCTATTTGAAGAAAAAACTTCTCAACATTCATCCGGAATTAATATTTTTTTGAAATGCGGACAGTCAAGCATCCTTTATTAAAAAGAAAAAAAGTAAGAAATTCCCTCTTGAAAACTAAGAAAAGGGTAAACCCATTATAAGTGCAGATGAAAAACTCCATAAAAAACATGACCCAAGGCCCTTATATGGTACAAAATTAATATTAAGAAAAATAAATAATGACCAGTCCAATCCGTATGTCTCACCTCCCCACTTTCAGACAACACACTTGTGATTCCTATCTAAGATGATGCATCACCACCTCTACCAATAATTTTGTCATTCTAGTTCCACAACAATATAGAGAATTCCTCTATCCTACAATGACACGTGGGGGGAGGATCAGATAATAAGTTCCATCATACCTATATCTATCTCATGCCTCCCAACAGACATTTCTTATGAGACACTTATTACACTATCAACCTGATGCATTACATAATTAGATAGAAACCACTATGAAAAAAATATAAAAATGAAAATATGTGTTTATGGATCTTATAAAATCATAAGGCATTATAATAGAATATAGATAAAATAATATACATAAAATTTCATCTATTATACTTTTATATCCAAATAAATAAATATTTAATATGATATCAATAAAATTGAAGTCAATGAATGAATTATATCATTAAACATTCAAAGCCTCACATACCTCTTTGAAAATTTAAATTATAATCCACATTTAAGAAAAAAAGTAAACAAAAAATTAAATATAATTATAGTAGATAAAATATTGATATAGTATCCTAATGTGACATTATATACATCTTCTGAATGTTGAATGGTGCATATCATAAATAAATTCCATGATGAAATGAGTTTCAGATGAAATCAAATACCTTGAATCTCATATGTCATGTGTATATTTATCTTCATGAATAATAAACATATGTTAATTATTTACATGTTTAAGAAACCATTTAAATTTAATCATTAATTTTATTTCACTTATTATAGTTTTTTAAACAACTAATTAATCAATTAATTTTATGTAGAGTGTTTTCAACATATTTGGATTATGTGTCAAAAACAACTTCGGTAGTTCAACTGTGGTCAAAGTGGTAATTATATAAAAATATATAGAATAATAATCTTGAAATAATTAAAAAATTTATATCTAAATTATATTTTTAAAACCAATAATTATATATGTTTTTGAAAAATTAACTCACAATAAAATCATAGAGATGGTAGGTTGTACTTACCAATGAGTAACATTCTCATTTTTTGAATGATTATTATAGAACGTGGGTATGTAATATTTATATTTCTAGAATGATAATTATATCATAAATAACATATTTTTAAATGAAATATACATACATATACATATACATATATATATATATATATAACAATACTTTTGTAAAAGGTATCACATCTCATCGAGGAGGCGTTAGTCCCCATATCCACAAATGACGTTATGAGTTTTTCAGTGTGTGAAGTGGTAACAAAAAAATGATATATTATATTTCCATAAATATTATTATTTATTAAATATAATATATATTTTACTCATTTTCACATATGATTAATTAAATACATCCTTTATACATTCCATGTAATCTATGAATGTATCACATTGCTTTGAAGAGGCAGTTATCCACATGTCCACAAACGATCTTATAGTATTTACAAGAAATGTAAAGCGGGAAGGAATGCGTTATATAAAAATTACATAAGTATTTATAAAATCTAAATATTATATATAAAATATAATAGAAGAATTTATATCATATTTTCTAATCTTGATAAGTGGTAAAGAAAAAATAAACGACATTGTCTCTTGAGGTTGTAGTTCATCGTACACATTAATGGTAATTTTATTTCCCATTTGACAGAAGTGTGTATTGTTGTTGGTTTCAAACTTAAAAAAATAATATCTATACATTTTTAATAGATATTATATTATATATTCAGGTATTAATATATAAATAATTTTTAGAGAAAAAAATAAAACACATATTCACATGGAAAATGTTACCTATTTTTCAAGTAACTACTTTTGGTTTGCACCAAAGGGTATTCATGGATAGATTTATTCCCTAATGGGGACATAAGGGGAAGGGTAAATATGTTTTCATACAATTTTTTCATTGTTTTCAAGAGAAAATGGGGCTTTCTAGGTGCAAAAAAATGTGGAGGGTGGATTCCTTTTTATAGTGGAGGACAAGTGGAATTCTAGTAAATGTGAAAAGCTAGACACTATTTTGAAGTCTATCATACATTATTTTTGACAAAAATGAACCCAATTCTATAAAATATGATATATAGTCGAATAATTTCCTTAAAATGGGTTTTTAACTTGTTTATATGTCATTTATACTCATATTATTAATGTTTAACCACTATGTTACAACATTTTTACCTTATTCGTTGTAACTTATATTAATTAATTTCACTAATTTTTTTGGTAAAACTATAATTTGAAATTATTATAAATTATAAATTACACTGATTCAAAATATTGGTTCCATTTTTCAAAATACCTATCACATATGTGATAGTAAATAATTTAAAATTATTCCCACAAATGTGATGACAATGCTTGTTTTTAATGTAAACTTTCTCCAATGATTTTTCTATATCTAAATCTAAATTCAAATTAAAATTTCATTTAGTGACATAAATTCTAATAAATTATATAATTTACATCTAAATATACTGTAAAAAACAAAATTTAACCGTATAAATATATTTTAGAAAAATGCAGTTTTGTACTAACATTGTGCATTATTCACTTTTCATCAAAATATAAAAGTATTTTGAAAACTATCAAAAATAATTCAAATGTAAATTTTTATATTTCTTAGTGAAAATGATTTCTATTTTTGGCACGTAAAAATTATTAATGTTTCTATAATTAAATTTAAATTAGTGACTCCATTAAAAGACAATAATGTAGATTTAAAAAATTATTTTTTACGAAAAAACCTGATTTATTCTTATCTTATTTTTATAAAAATATTTTTGATGAATGTAAAAATATTTTATAAACATGAGTAATAATAATATAGTTATTTTTAATCACTCTCTATTCTAAATAGTCCAGGTGATAAATACCATATTGAAAAAAAATTAACATTATATTATTGTTTGGTATAACTCAGTCCCGTGTGCAAAATATGATTTTGCAGAAATGCGTTTTTCTGGTTGGGTATTCAATAAGACGTAGCATCCATTTTAATGTAAAATTATATATAATCCATAAATATTAATAAATTTGAAGTTGAATTATTCAATTATTACTTGGGATGTTACATCATTTCTCCCTTTTAGAAACTGTATCCTCACAATTTTATACACTTATAATATAAATGGGGATATTATAACCTCATTTAATTTTCTGAATCACATGGTTCCTATTAAACCATATGGTTTTTCAATAAAACAATATCTTTAAGTATTTATTTTCCCATAAAAAATTTATCAATATTTTCAAGAACCTGAATTAGTTGTTCCTCGTAAATATGGTTCACTTCTAATTGAAGTATTTCACGTCTCAATTGAGTACTAAGGATTAAATCAGATTTAATACCACTATGTGGTAAATTCATGTATAATTATCCATGATTTAATATAGTCTAATGAACCATGGACTCAACTTACCCATTATACCAAAACATTTCACACTTTTCTAATGTGAACCTTTTAAAAAGATATGATCACCAACCTCAAAAGGGTATTTTCTCTATTTATCCACATAAATTTTCTATATTATCTAATAATTCAACATTTTTTCACTGAATAAAATAATATTTATATGTCTTCAGCTCTACTAACAATGTTTCCATCACCTTCCTTTATCCTACATCATCTCAAAAACCTAGTGTTCGACACCTCATTCCATGTAATTCCACAAAAGTTTATGTCAATATACTGGAATGAAAATTTCCATAAGAAGAAAAATCTACCCAATAATGTGTTGATACTAACTTACTTGATAATTCAGTTTTCAAAATATGTCATACCTACAGTGTTCTGAATTGTTTACTCAGACTATCCATCAAATTAATGATGAAAAGATGTACTGAAATTTAATTTGGTACCCAAAAAATTATGATTTCAATTCCAAAAATTTAATTTTAACCTGGTATCACGGTCTAATAAGATGGAGATCGTAACTCTCTGTAACCTCAAAATATCTTTTAGATATATTTTATAAACATGATATAAAGACATTTAATCTCCAATGGGATGAAAATGGATATATTTAGTTAATCTATCCAAAACAACCCAAATCACATTATTAACCTTAAATGTATTTGGAAATACTATAATGAAAAACATTTATATATTCTCCTTTTTCAACTTTGGCACTAGAAAATGTTGAACCATCCCCTTCAACAACTTCCACTCTTCTTTAAAAAATTGAGGAGTCAAACAATTATCTATAAATAAAACAATATCTAATTTCTTTCAATCTCACCAATAATACTCTTGATGGTCTATGTAAATCTTAGTGCTTCTAAAATGAAATGGAAAAAAATTTATGAGCATCATAAAAAATTCATTCCTCAACTATGATCACAATCCACGCATAATCTTATTACAAATCGTAAAATATGTTCAACATCAATTGGAAAATCAAAGAACTTAAAATTCGTAATGAATTCTAATTTTTTTTTAAAATATTTGTCCACCTTATAATCTCATTCAATTATTCCTAACAAAGATGACTACACTAAAACATGAAACAAAATAGAAGATACCATTGAATCCATAACATCTAGGCCACAATTAATCAAATCATTTACCAAAGAGTCATATTCCAAATGTTACACGGTTAATTTTGTATTCATTTTTCGACTTGAAGAATCTGACACACTGTTTGCTTTTCTAGGATGTTAATGAATCAATAAATCATTACCCTTTATAAATTCCAGCCATCTTCTCTATCTCGTGTTCAATTATTTTTGAGTAAATAAATACATAAAATTTTTATGATCGGTGTATATATCACACTTCACTCTATTAAAATTATGCCTCTTTAATTTTACTAAAAACCCACTGCAGTTAATTCTATATCACGGGTTATTTAATTAATATAATGAGTTTTCAAACTAACATGAATAATAAGAAATAACCTTGTCATTCTGCACTTGGACAAAACCAAGACATTTCAATGGAGCATTACTGTTGAAGAATAAATCAAAATTTCTAAAAGTAAGGGACAAACTTGGAGCATTCACAAACCTTATTTTCACTTCTTAAAAAAAATAATCACATTCCTTTGTCCATATGAACCATACACATTAGTTAGTGGGATATAAAATAAATATTTTTTTTCAATATACCATCGCTAATAACCCATTATTACAAGAAAAATATGAATCTATTGACATTGGTCTGTCTTGGATACTCTTCGGTAACTTTTGTAATAATAGGGTAAATAGTTATGCCATATTTGGAAAAAATATATACAAGGAATACAAAAATTTCAACCAAATTTCAAAATTTTAAAACTTTCAACAGATTTTATTTTCAATTAAGGATTGAAAAACAATCCTTCAGTTCATTTCAGGTACCTCTTGGTTTTAATAATATAAAATAATATTTTCTATAAACACAAAAAAATAATCTACAAACTAATGGAAGAACATATTTATAATTTCATTTAATATTTTGGGTTCATTAGATAACCGAAAGGGAAAAACTATAAAATCATAATGCCCATATCTCATTTAAAATGATGTATTTGGTGTTTCATCCTCCTTCAAAATGAGCTGATGGTAACTAATCCTTGGATCTATCTTAAAAGAACATTATTCTCCCTATAGGTGATAAAAAAATAATCAATATATGGAAAATGATACATTCTATTTGTAGTGATATTATTCATGTCCTTATATTCAATAGAATTTCACATTGAACTATCTTTCTTTTCATTAATAAAATAGGAGCTCCCCCTGATGAAGTTTTAGGTCGAATGAAATATCCATCAGTAAATTATCGAAATACAGTTTTTAATTATAAAAGTTCTACATCATACATTATATAAGGGGGTTTTGAAACATTCTTAACATTATCCAGTAAATCAACTATAAATTTGAATTCTCTTTCATGGACAACACTAGGAAAATATTCTGTGAAAAAATTCTCAACTTCATTCGTTATAGAAATATCACTAATCCAAACCCTTTCTTTATTTTCAAGAAAATTATATATATAACATTCACTAGCATATTTAATCAATTTCTCATATTCATGGTATGTTTTCAAAGGTATAAAATCATGGAATAAAACTTTCTTGGCTTTGAAATCAATTTTACTAGGATAAACTAAACGAAAACCCATACACAAAATTATTTCAAACATCCATATGGCAATTTAGACAATATTTTTTTGAAATACCATATCACTAATGAAAATATGAATATTCCTATAATTCTTGTTTCCTCTAATACTTCCATCTAGGGTTTTTACCATGTATTTTATCTCACATTATGAGATAATATTTCTGATTGAAATGAATGTTTCTAAAAAATGAATGAATGTGATGTTCTAGAGATAGAGTATTTCTATAACTCAAATAAACATATAATATAACTATAACCACTTTATTGGATGTAACAACATCAAAAATAGTTGTAGAAATATTTTTTCGACATCCTTTTTCTTTCAATCATGATAGTCTACTCCCTATGCAATTAACTTTGTACGCACTTTGGCATAATGTCCTAACTCTATATAAAAAACTTCTTACCACTGGATTTTCATTTCTTACCAAATAATATTACTTTTATCCATGATCCAAATGACCAAACTAACCACATCTGAATCGCATACCATATTATGAAAGTCATTATCCATAATGATTTTAACCACACATCTCGCAAGATGAGGATTTTTTATTTCCTCTAATCTTTTTTGATGAATTATTTCACATTTCATACCAACTAAAACTCTTCTTTTTCTTATTTTCATGGTACACATGATCATTAGAAAACACAAATTCTACCTTCTCATCACATCGAACAAGTTTCTTGTATCTCTTGAACTGATGAGAATCCATCTCCCTTCTATATCATGTCTTTAATCACGAGTAAATATGATTTATCATACTCTCAATATCTCAGATAAAATTTTAAATGTACCCCACCAGTTGAGTGTAGTTTTATTCATATGTAGCCATAAAATCATCATCATTTTGATTAAATAACATGACTTGTTTTTCCATCCTATATTTAACAACCATAGGAATATAATACTCAAGAAAAATATTCATAAAGTCATTCCAATTTAAGGCATGAATCTCTTCCCTATCACTAATATTATTAAACATTGACATCCACTGTCTAGATACACCATCAAAATGAAAAATTGAACAATTATTAATTTTGTGAATTGAGAAACCAAAGACATTAAACATATTTTCGTGGTCTTTAATTCATCCTTTATCTATCATGGGGTCGGATGATCCTCTAAAGGATGGAAAATGTTGTTACATAAAATTTAACAATATCTTCAAGTTATTCTGATATATATTTGGTTTATCTCTTTTATATAAACCATAAACATTTATATTCTTCGACAAATAATCCATCACTTCAACAAACTACCCAGTTCTAATTCTAACTATCTTAGAAAACTAATTCAGAAGGATATTTTCCTCTCGGTGCCTTTCAAAAACATCATAGTTATTTCTTATATGGATGAAACTTCTAAAAAAATATAATTTAAATGAAGAAATATGGTAATATACAAATTCAATAAAATATTATCTTTACCATAAGGTAAAATATTTCAAGGGAAAGTTTTTAATATTACTATAACCTCTATAATATTCTAAACTAACCATTAATAACAATTATAAAGCCTTAGCCTTAGTACATAATAATCTTGAATTATGTTAATAATTATAATTTCATTCATATTGAGGATATTTTTAGATTTATAGTTTTATTGAATTATTCCAAAAATCCTACCTAATAAATAAAGAAAATACAAAGTGAAACTATCTATCAATATCCTTTTTTCCACCATAGAAAACTTTTATAAATAAAACAGGTTCCCTTTTATTAAGACACTTGATTACATTCAACATTATTTCTTCCAAACCAATACCCATCCTTATGTCCATAAAAATCATTAAAAAACATATGATGAGAATAAAAAGATCAGAAAATAATAAAAAAAGAAGGAAACCATTATTAAATTTATAAAAACTAGTACTCTTGAAAACATTATCATAATATAATACATTACATAAAAAATAATTATTAAATACATTCTCTTAAGAATAATTTTATTTAATAGATTTTTTTAAATGAAAATATTACTATAGAACCCATATCAAGAATAGATAATACATAAAGGTATTATGGGACATCATTATACTTGTAATTATTATAAAAGGTAAAACTATGAGAAAACACATATACCTGTCAATAAAAAATGTAATATCTATAATAGTTACTTTCATACCAAATGAATTGGAGGGTTATGATTGACCCACCTGTTGTTGATTTATCATGTTACCACCTTTCATTGGTTTATTATAGAATAACCCATCAAATATAAAATACAATTATATTATCATAACATATATAAGATTTCAATTTTCCAAATTTTACTCACATAATTTCATTTCTTATTACAAGAAAAAATATCATGATATTAAAATAATAATTCCATTTTCAATCCCATTTTTAATAAGAAAATACCCAGAAATGAAACAAAAAGAATGATTATTTTTCTTTAAAAATCAATAAGTAATATTGAGGATGAAAAATAAAAAATAGAAATCATAATTATTTTATCATTATTTTTATATCCATATAATTAATAGGTAAAACAATATCAAGATTACAGAAATCGGGTATTGAATTAAATTTTTAACATTCAAAGTGTCCAAATCCACTTTAAACTTCTAACTTATAATTCCCTTGAGTGATTTACTTTTATAAAGACATTAAATTACAAGAGAGTATTTAAAATATGTATCTATGATATCAAAG
Organism: Viscum album; assembly: GCA_963277665.1. Taxonomy (NCBI): domain Eukaryota; kingdom Viridiplantae; phylum Streptophyta; class Magnoliopsida; order Santalales; family Viscaceae; genus Viscum; species Viscum album. The sequence goes on along the minus strand of OY728120.1, from coordinate 1,291,625,985 downwards.
TGTCTATAAATACACCATAAATAATAATAAAGTTGTGTATCATCAATAAATACCACAGTAAAATGAGATAGAGACGAAATCCATTTCCCTGATTCTGACTTTTCACATGTGTCTTTATCATCAGTAATAATATACATACATTAATTATTTACATTATTTTTAAAACTTTTCATTTTTAAAATTATATTTATTTTACTTCTTAAAATGTTTTAAATAAATACATAAACAATTAAATTTTTGTTGTGTCTTCTGACCATATTCTATTCATGTGTAATAAATAAATTTGGTGGGTCAACTATGGTCAATGGGTTCAATATATGAAAAAATAAAAAATAAAATTCCAAAAAATAATTATAATATTTATACATAAATTATACTTTTAAAACTAATCATAATAGATGGTTATGAAAAATGAACCAACATTTCAATTATGGAGATGGTAGGCCTTATGTACGCAAGAGTAACGTTCCTAATTCTCAATGATCATTATGGAAAAGGTATGTTATATTTATCTTTTGATAATGAAAAATATATCATTTATATCATATTATTTAATAATATATACATTTAAATGTAATGGTAATAACATCACATCGAGGAGGTAGTAGTCCACACATCCTTAAATGATGTTATGACTTTTTAGTGTGTGTAAGGGTAATAAATTAAAGGACATATTATACTTCCATAAAGTTAATTATATTATTAATATCATATAAATTTATTGTATGTCACACTATTTTAATTTATCCCATTAGTAATACATTCTATGTAATGTGTGAACGTATTGCATTGAATTGAGGATGTGGTAGTCCACATGACCGAAAACGATGTTATCATATATACAAAACAAATAAAGCACGAAGTTATGTGTTACATAAAAATTATAGATGTATAAAAAACATATAAATAAATATATATCATATAAAAAAGTTTTTCTATACTAATTCATAACCATGAGAGGTGGTAAAAGAATATAATGACATTGTTTCATGAGGTGGTGGTTCACTATACATAGGAATGGAAACTTCGTTATCCATTTGTGAAAGTGGGAGTATGGGTATGTTAAAAAATTAAATATTAAAAATATAATTATATTTAGGATACTAATTTTATTATATAATAATATATTAATTAAAAATTAGTTCATATTGAATGAAATAAATCACAAATTTACATTTATGTATGTTACTCTTTTTTTAGGTAACTCTTTCTAGTTTTCACTAATGAGCTTTGTTGGTTGGATTTATGAACAGTGTGAGGAATCTAGGTTTAATGGGGGGTATTTTGGAAGATTAATTAGAAGTATTGGAATGTGGAAATGTGTCTTTATATGGTTGAAGAACTGGAATGGGTGAATGCCTTTATATTGTGGAGGGGGGTTGGCGTTCTTCTCAATATTAAAAGGTAAACACTATTTTGAGGTATCCCTTAAATTATGTTCCCCAAATAATTATTAGAATTCGATAAATGAGGTTATATGGTGCAATAATGTATAGAAAATGGGTTTTATAAATGTTTCTAGTTTTTTAGACTCTTAAGAATAATATTTAACCACCATGTAACCACATGTTTACCTTAATCACTACAATTAATTTTAATTACATTCAATAATAATTTAGGAAAAAAACACTTTTAACATTATTAGACATTTTATGTTATTATAATTTCATATATTTAATCTATTTTTATATATTCCAACCACATAAGTGGAATAAATTAATTTTAAATTAGTCCCACATACATGATGACAATCATTTTTTTAAACTAAAACTATTCAACAGTTTGTTAATATTATATATCTAAATTAAATGTAAAATAGTTTCCAATGACATAAATTGGTTTAAATAATATATTATTTATCAAATTATAATTTAGTACAAAATAAGAAATTTATTTTATATATATACATAAATTCGATGAAATGGCTTATTGAACTAAATTTCAGTATTATTCACTATTCACCAAAATTTAAAATTACTCATAAAAATACAAATAATAAACCCAAAATAAATTTTTATATTTAAAATTCAGACATGGAAAATATTATTTCATATACAAATTATAATTTTTTATAAAATATATTTCAAATTCATGTTCCATTAAAAGTTAATGAAATTCATTTTTAGATAAAAGTGTTTTTAATAATAAAACTAGATTTATTCCTATCATGAATATAAATTATTTTTGATCAATGTGAAAAAAATTTATGAACAGATGTGAACATAATTTAGTCATTTTTATTGACTTCTATTAATAAAAAGTCTAGGAGATAAGTTCCATCTTAAAAATAAGTTATCAATATATTATTTTTCAGTATAACACAACCTTGCGTGAAAGGAATCATTTTGGAAAAATATATTGTTGTGTGTCGGGCACACTATTGGATATGGATTAAATTTTAATCTAAAATTAATATTTAATTCATAAATATTAATATATATCCAAAATATGAATTCTATCATTACCAAGGACGTTACAAGGGGGTTCACCAAATGATTCCACTATATAAGAAATCGTCAATCAATAATTCTTTTATATTAACATCATATTAGTTATGACATAATTATATTTATTCATTTATTTTAAGTATTTGTAAAATAATATTAATTAATTAAAATTTGGGTTAATTGGGTTCATTATATATTTTTTAACAATTAATAAATAATATTATTTAATAATGCAAATTCCAAAGAAGAAAACGGGATATAAAAGATTTTTCAAAAAGTAGTTCTAGAAGAATGATCATAGATTTTTTTTCAAAAGTATTAGAAATATAAATTTTAAATTTCAATACTTTAAAACTATAATTTATGAAGATTTTTGTAATCTTAAATTTATTGTATCATTTTTTATACCCTTCTTGGAAATTTAGCTCCCAACTTACTTACAAAACTCTGTTTTTGAGGACCAAGTGATCTTGCATGTTAAAACACATATTCCAAGGCATTACACTATTCATAATACTTATCCAAGAGAAATAATGGGGTGGGACTTTTTAGATTATGGAATTTCACATTTTTTCATGTGATTCTCAAGAATTTATATCTTTTTATTTTCAACCCTTAGAATTATGACCAATAAATATGTTTATTCTTGGTGATTTTTTAATCATTATATATAATAATCTATGATTTATCAATATGTTTATTATTCTAGGATGGCCTCGGATTTAATTATTTACATTCTCATGTGGAATATGTTATATTTCATGTTCATCATATTTTTAATATGTTGTTTCAGAATTTTAGAAAAATTCCCCTCCAAATTTATCAGTTTTTATTTGGATGAAATTAAAACCACTAAGTAGGATATAATTAATTACTACTTGTTACTATAATTTAGTGATAAATAACACCCCTAAGTCCTCAACATAATCCATTTTGAGATATTTGTAGACAGGATCATGAAAAAAAATAGTATCAGATAATATGTACTAAAAAGTGTGTTGGATTCCATGGAGTCTCTCTAATTTGGTTATTTTTCAATAATTAGGGATAATACTATCTATCATTAAGATGTATATATTGGAAGAGTTTTAATTGATTATTTTTTATCTAAATTCCCATTTTATAATGGGATTTTGTGTTAGGAGTTGTGATTTTTTAGTTCCTATGGATGAGTTTTAGTGTATTTCGATATATTTTGATGGTTTATAGGATTTAATGAATATCATATGTATTTTTTTATTGTTTTAGTGATTCTAGGTTATGATTATGGTTGAAAAATTGAAATTTATACACATGGGTCCTTAAAAAATTTTGTATCATACATTCCTGGTTTTTAGGAACTCTTAGCGGTTGTCATGTGGTTGGCTCATAGTATGTCCAACCATTATTCCTAGTCATTCACAACGACTACCAATTTAATGAAAATTTATATTTAACTCCATTTTTAAAAATTTCATTTAATTTTGTGAAATGTAATTTATGATAAATTATAAAAAATGATTTTTTAACATGTTATTGTTATTTTATATGATTTTTAAGGCATTATGAAATGAGAACATGATTTATAATTTTTTTAAATCAATAATTTATATATTCATAATATAATTTCAAGTGATGATTAGGAATATATATATATATATATATATGTTTTTTTTGGAATATAAGGAATTTATAAATGGATTCAAATGCTGTTTTAAAATTTATAACAAGAGTGTGATCTTTTAAATGGGATTAACATATAAATTTTTATTTTATATAATGAAATGACTACTTTACACACTATTTATGATCCAATTTCATGGTAAGATATGAATGATGGAGTTTTTTTTCATGTAATGGGTGATTTGAGTTTTAGTGGTCCTTCAATGAGTTTTTTGTTTTCTCTATTTATAAAAGTATGCTTCTTGGAAGTTATGGAGGGTCATTATATCAGGTCGATCATCAACCATGGATTCATTTTCAATCATATTTTGATATGACTTATTTTATGGGTGTATACATGGGTCGTTCATTTATTTTATATTTGGATGGTGATTTTTTGTGATTATTTCCACATTAAATTTTTATAAATTTATAAATTTATGATTTTTTGTCGATGGTTATGGTAAAGTTTTATTTTCATCAACAAGAAATCAGATGACATGGGTGGGTGTCTTTAATCTAGGATAGTGCTCATGTAATTTTGAAAATTCATGTTTATAGTATGTACCTCATTTGTATTTATTTCTAGTAGTAGTTATGGTGATGAGTTTATTAGTGATAAATTTATTCCTTTATTCTTTTATTTTCCCTTTTATGTATTCCTTTACTCTTACTTGATGCCCCATAAAAAGTAATTGTTTTGGATTTTTTGGATTTAGTGCCAATTTAATGAGTATGTAATTTTTTTTCAAATTTTTGTTTGATCCCAAATGTATATTTTGGGTTGTGTTCTAGTTGTTGGTATTTTGAGTTATGATTCCCCCAAATCACACTTGTATACATGGACGACATAGTCACACAATTTTTATATATACATCGATATGATATGTGAAATCATGGATATAACCAATGAAAATTAAAAAATCTATAATTATTACTTAATATCTAACATCCTAACTATGCTTCTAGATATTGATATTTAGAAAACTCTTACACAAAATAAACTAATGTATCTAATTAATTTCCTATGTAATGGAAATTAATTATAGTATACATAAGAGACTAACTAATTCATGATAAGACATCTACATCGCCAACAATGTTTTCCACACATGTCATCATCCAAAACATGTCACATGTACTACATTTCAAAATTACATAGGATATGTAATCTTAAAAAAGGTGTGAAATAAGACACTAAATAAGGGAAATGTATAACTATATAAATCAAGGTATAAAAATGGGAAAAATAGATATTTAGGAATCATTTAAAAATAATAATCCTTAACCAAAAAGATTTTGGGATTTTCCTATATACAGGACAATAATTAAATGCAAGGATATTAATAATAATGACCTCATTCTAATGGAATGTATAATGATTTAAATCAAAACCAAAATGTAAATTCCCTATTCCTAGAAAATATACTATTATTTTGAGAGACATACATAAAAACCCAATCTTTTTTTTTATTATACATATCAACACATCAAGGTACTATCTAATTTTGTTTCTGACACATCCCCTGATTATCTCCGATGAAATAACCATAATATTCATCAAGACCTTCTATACCATTACCTACATGACCTCCTATGAAATAAAAATTCTATCCATATGATTAATGTTATGGAATGTAAAAAAATAATGAACTTCTATTAGTTGTTAATAATCATCAAGAATGTTAATACTTTTCCCCATGTAAATAAAATAGATAACACGATCGTATCCGAACTAGAGTAAGAATATGGATGGTTAACCAAAACATAGTCAACTGGACCATAATCAACTATTTTGGAATAAAAATATTTGTAATGAATATAATTTTCCATATGTACGTAAAAGGATTACATGATCATAACCCATCCAGAGGAAGGAGGAAAATAGTTACAAAGGAAAATAACCCTAGTTTAATGTAGGGAATATATAATGGTGTTCATAGAAATTAAAAATACCCTTTAAAATAATTATTAAAATTATATCATAATAATCAAATTTCTTTGATAAAAAGGGTTCAATCATCCAAGTTATAACCTATATATTGTTTGATAAATAATGAATCATATTAACCATTACTATAAATCATTTTTAAGAAAAATTTTATGATTAAATTAAAATATAAAAGATCATTTAGAAATAATTTTTTACTTAGAATTAAAATAAAAATATACATGTATCTTCCAATTGTAACTTTTAAAAACTTGAGATTAATGATTTTGAAAACAATTTATTTTAAATAAAATATACATTAATGATTCATTGAATATCTATAAACTTATCTTGGATAAATGAGGATAGGATGACATATCATGTGAAATAGAATGGTAAACCCCTTTTATTATTTTCAAAATAATTTTATTTCAATGTTGTATTGTATGAAAATAAAAAAATCAATTGTATTAAAACATTATTTTCAAAAAGTGGATTATAAAATACCGTATAATGAAATATTAGGTTATGAGAACCCATGAATTCAAAAAATAAATTCATGATGAAACATTATAACATAGGGAAAGATATTTCAGCTATCAATATCCCTTATAGAAAACATACTCCATGAGGTATGAATCATTTGAAAATGTATATTATATTATAAAAAAGTAAAAAATGATATAATATCACAAAATAAAACAATAAGAAATAATATTCCAAAAATATATGTTCATGTCAATGATAACTACTAAATTATTGAAAATTTAGTTACTAAAAACTCGTATGACTGGGGTAATACTTGATCCCAATGACATTTAAATAAAAAGTATTATTTTTGTTAGACAATAAATTTAATTAAAATAGTTTCATTAATTTCATGGAATATTAAATCAATATAATAGTATAAAATAGAAATGTGTACTATAAAATGTAACAAGTCCCAATGAACTAGAATTTAGACCATGTAAAACCTTATAGATAGTGTAAAACATTAATAAAAATTCATTGAAAGGGAAGAATTGTAATTTAACATGAAATAAAAAAATTAAATAATAACACATAATATGAAATATCAAATAGGAACTATATACCCCAGATAAATTAAATTAAGTTCATAGTACCAAACAAGTCTCAATGAGAGGAATTTGACAAGAAAACCGTAAATTTATTTCCTTACATACTTAATGACTCTCAATACTTCAATAATAAAAAATTGTATACCCAAATAATATAGGTAATAAACCTATTTCAAAAAATAAAAAATTTGACACATTATATATAATCACTATATATATATAATAGCATCCCACTATTTTCAACACTGTTTGTAGTTAATCTCAATCTATTTAAACATGTTTTGTAGATGTTATGTTTTCTTATATTCTTATCCAAAATTACATAATTATCAGATCATATATTGTACAATATGATTTTATCTGAGTAATTTTATAAAGATATAATCACATTTCATAGTATTTTTTGTTATGATACCTGAGGTTCACATCAGAAAAGAGGAGGTTTCAGTTTTTTAGAAGGAATGAAGGTCAATTTTATATATAATGAGTCAAATATTCAAATAACATGGAAATAAAAAATATATTTAAATTTATATAATATTAAAATACATAATAATTTCATATATTCATCCATGATATAAATGCATAGTATTTTTCATGTGCATGGTCAAACTATCCAAAACGTGAACCTAACATAATATACTAGCTGATAACTCTATAGACTATTATGAATCCTGTACAACCTCAAAATACCTCTGGCCTACATGGAACTCGGTCATGGGCATATATTTTTGAGTATGGGGGGCTTGTGAGACCCATATTGCTAAGGTTCTCCCTCAGGATCCAACAAAGGTGGGTCTCACTACATAGTACTAGACCTCGTTCCCTGTTTTTATAATGTTTCTGTTGTTGGTAATGCTGTTAAGATATCATCTTCTCACTTTTGTGATGATAAAAGCACTGGAAAAAATCATTATACCCAGTGATTTATCACACCACTGAGGTTCCACATGAATCTTATGTGGTTCCCTCAAAAGAGTTACAATTTCCAAAGGGTGATGTTTGGGCTTAAAACACTCTATCCTTTCTTCCATAAACTGTTAAGATAGATCTGTAGTCTTCCCTTCATGTGCAGGTGCACACTGCGAATGCAATTACTCTTAGTAGTGCTGCAGGTCATTGGATGGCTGCGACTACTGATCATCCTCGAGCTGAGGTGGAAACTACATCATTGATGCTCCCCCCATCACGGCTGCTAGAACCTCTTCAGAGGATAAAAGATCCCCCCATGACTGACCTGATTCCTGCTGTAGAAGAGGATAATATCTCATTACAATATACCAAAACATGGAATCATGAACGGATCCCTAGTAGCCATGGGTGTGGGTGAGGTTGAGTAGACCTCAACTCAAGGCAGGATGAATAACACTCTATGGATTCAAGTTTAAATGAAGACATTGAAATCATCCTTCAATAAGAGAGGAATCTCAAAGCGCTTCAATCCAATGGTTGGAGTCATGGGTGAGGTCGTGGATTTGATTTGGGTGCCTTATGGGATGCTGAACGTAAGATTGCAGATAAGATAAGAAACCAAATGGGCCCTCGTGATGAGGGCTATAGACTTGTGTGAAATAAAATGATTCACTCATCTTTTATGCTTGGTTTTTTAATATAAATGGCATTGGACCTTGAATTTTTTTTAAAAATTTATCAATCAGTGATTATGAAGATGTTTAATTGTAATATAATTATATCACATACATAAGTATATTATTTAGAGTTTATTAGTTTGATAAATTAAAATTTAAAATTACTACAAAATGTTTATAATTTAAATGATGTATTTACATAAAAAATGAGATCATTTTCTTCTTAGTTTGATCATTTTAAATGATTTTATTATAGATTATTATTTAATGATTATATAATTTATAGGTTAATAATTTTTTTATAAAATAAACATATTGATATTTTAAAAATATTATATATTCTTTAATCACCTGTAAATTTCCATCTATGTTATTATGTGATGTTAACCAAACAAAAATCATTCATTCCATGGACGCGGTAGTCCATAACTTTTCATTGCAGAAAATTTCATTTTATATTTAATGGGAGAGGGAGTAATATAATTGATTAATTAAAATATATTAAATATATATAAATATTAAAATTAAAAATTTAAATCTCATTTCATACAATAATTGTATGGTTTTGAAAGAAATCAAAAAATGTTGCATTTTAAGTGAGGTATACCAAACAATGCATGAGTGATAAATTTTTTTTTCATAATAGAAAATGGGAAAAGGAGATTTTTCATTATAAAAACATAATAATATATTTTTTATTCAAATAATATGTATTTTAAAAAAAATATTTGTAAATTGTTTGGGAAAATATAACTATAAAGGAATGAAGTTAATTAAAAATAATTACTCGTGTTGAGAACTTTGAGAATTACTTAGAAGATCCCATTGAAATGAATTGAATGGTATATTATATTTTTACCATAATTTTAATATATTTGACGACTATTAAATGGAATGAAAAAAAGATATAGTTTCTAGGGGAAACTAAATTTTTAGGTTTTTATAGTATTGGTGGTGAGAAAACCCATTAATAAGTGATGTGAATTACATTTTTTTAAATATTTCAACATTATATTGATGGAGTACCTGGTAAACATGTCATATGGATACAAAAATTGAGAAATAATTTATTGGAGTAGAAATATCATCTATAAATGCTTCATCCACATAATTACATTCATTTTAGTCATGTTTCATGTCTATTTCCACTTGAATAAAAAGGTTTACACTTTTTTATTTTAATGTGGTAGATAGTTTTTACCAAAGATAACTTCAACATTAAGAATAAAAATAGTGGTCCCCATATTATACAATTTAGAACCACTAATTATAAATTTTAAATCTAGTTCTATTAAATAATTTTTAAAAAATTCAATTTTTTTCTAAAAAATATGGTATTAAATAAATTTTTAAAAAAATATTAATTATGATATGAAATAAAAAAATGTGTGTGTAAATTTTAAAAATTTAAACTTATAAAGTAGATTTTAAAATAAATAATTTATATTAGAATAAGGATTCAAGGATTTATAATTTATAGTTACACACTAGTAATGTCATAAATGTTTTGTTTTTTGTAAAAATGGTAATTTTTATTATATAAAAAATTCAATTATTTTAGAAAATTTTAATAAATTGAAATTAAAATTATATTATTATTATTCACCCAAAATTATTTAAACGTCATAAATTTTTTAAAAATTTTTATTTATTAATATTTTAGTCATTTCCCCAAATATATTGGACAATTGATTATATTGGAAAATAGATTTTTATAATTTTATCCATTTTTATTCTAATTTCCTATCAATTAATAAATATTTTCATTGAATTATATTCTTCATATATTAAATATATTTTATTATTATGTAGTAATTATATAATTATTTTCTTGAAAAATATTGTGTATCTCATAAAAATATAAGATTTAGATAAATACATTTCTAATTATAAAATTACCATATTAAATAATTTAGATATATTAATTGGATTTCATTTATATGAAAATTTTCCATTATGGTAATTATATATACCTTTCATAAATTGTTATATCTGATTTATTCACAGTAATTCAATGTCTGGGTATTAATTGTCAAACTTATAATTTATATTTTTATTAAAATATTTATCAGTTCTATTTAAAATTAGTATTGCATATGGAAAATGTTGTAAAAAACATTGAATTATTTAATTTTAATAATATATTAAAATTTTGGGATGTGATATTCTTACTTATTATAATAATTTTTACAAAACGATTTAACTCATAATAACATAGTAATTTCATTTAAGAACTCATAATTAACCATACACCACTAGATGGTCATCTGATTATTTGGGATATTCAATGAGATTTATCTATCTAACAATTATAATAAGTTTTTTATAATATGATATATTACAATTTTAATTTCTATATAATTTTACTAAGCGATTAATATCGAAATACATATGGAATAATATTCCACAATACTTGAAAAATGATTTGTGAGAAAATCATATAAACTTTTCATTTTTATTTCTAACATAGTATCCATTAGCTATGGAAAATTTACATATCGTAGGATAAAATAAAAAATTTATAGAAAACTCACTATGTTATATATGAGTAGTAGTTACATTGGATTTTTCATTATCACATGGTTGAGGGTGACTGTTTCCCTTATTCGCCCTTGGATTGGGAAATTGAGTTGCATAATGCTTAACTCTCGTACAATTGAAGTAGAGAAATATTTTAACTTATCCCTTTAAAATACACATGAATGTCTTAGGAAATTAATATTTACACAAATATAATTTACATATAAATTTACGTTAATTTCCCCCATTCTTCATCCCATAGAGTTTTAAATTTATGAAATTGAATATTAGTTCCTTCCATGATCTTGTCACACAAATTTATAAGAGAATAAAACCTTCTATTCATTGGTTATTTTTGGATTTCTTTATATGTTCATTTTCTTAAACATATTTAAAGATATCTTGTTTGTAATAACAAAATGTATTCTCAGTCCATCTCCCATACAAATTGGGTTTTTATTATGTTAATCTCTACATTTTCCCGCACACCAATATTTCCCTATCGTTTAATCCATGACTAAAACCAAAATCATTGATATAAGTGATGATCATTACAAGAGAATTATCATAAATAAATAGTGTAAAATATAACCTCCATATGTCATGCTTTATATCAATAACATGTTAGACTGTACTTATTACAAAAAAACATGTATCAAACTCAGTTTGACCTATATTATAAATAATTTAATATAAATCATTATTTATTCTACATTGGTTAATTTATATTGGTTTATCTCATACTTTTTAACATATTCTTTAAAATGGATACTGTCACGAACCAACTCGGGTCGACCCTAAACCAGTCACCCGAGCTAGTCCACGACATGGCCCGAGAGGCGTTCCCGATCCTCCTAGGCTGGCGAAAAGCACCAGGGTATCAAGAAAGGTTGTGGGAACAATTTCTCCTAGTAAAAATAAATAAATAAAGCAGCAAAAATTAAACAGAGCAGCGCAAAATAAATAAACAGAGTAAGGTAACAAAACAAGAATAAGAGAAAATAAAACTAACCGTAAGAGACAACCACTAACTCCATTTGACCACATAGGTCACTCCCCAACTCATGAAAAAACTTCTCCCAATGTGAATGCACCCAATTTGTAGCCTGCACAAACAATAAAATAGAAAAGAACTATAGGTGTGAGTATTAAAACTCAGTAGGCGTTCCCAATAAACTATTCCCAAAGCACTACCTTTAAATAAAGAAATTTATTAATTCCATGTTTGAACTAAATATACAAAATATTGGTTTTCACACACACACACTTTCATTTCTAAAACAAGTATCAGTCCATTTCCCTTTATAATTTTTAAAAAACAATTCTCAATATTTGAAAGGAACAGGTGCATTTCAAATTAAAAAATTTTGTGAACAATTAGAAACCCCAACCTTAATTATTATCTAAAATGGAAAACCGTACATAACACACAACACACCCCATGGGCAATGGAAAAAGTGGCACACAGGGGCCAGCAACCGAATTAGACCTCTCAACCGTTCACCACATACAAATAAACACTAATAGAAACATGGGTCGAACCTTGGAGATTTTGAATAATCCAGAACATACTATACATGTGACTCATCCTGAAGGCATGCCCTAACTTGATGACGTCATAATTCCATAATGCTCGGCATTTCCCTACATAGCCTAACCGAGGGGCCCAATCCCCATAGCAGCAATAACTCAGTATTCCCCTACTATGGGGCCACTATCCAGTGCATATTCTAAACTAGTACAGTAATCGTTCTCAGAAGATTCACTCACTATTCCAGGTTCCCATGTCAACACATACAATAAAATGGGGTGCATTCACAATTTAAATCGATCAGTCACAATGAACAAACATCACATACAGCACACGCAATCAACACACACCAAAGATCACCCCTGAATGGGTTTTCCAAAATAATTTATTTTATTAAAGTGCCAAACGGGCCATCACGAATTTTAATGCAAAACCTCATTTCTGGAGATAGCTCAAAACACATGTTCAGAATAAATCATTTATCTTTAAAACTAGAAGTACATTTGAAATTCTGTGAATTATGTTTAAATACCAAATGTGAATTCTTTCAGTACTGGGTGTCTGCTCGTCAAGAAAATGTTTCAAGTGTTCGGTGTAAATTAAACGGATTTTCTCACACCAAATAATCATTTAAAAATTTATTATCTTATATTATTTCACATTCATTAAAATTAATAAAACATCAAGCAATTAATAAATAATAAATTTAAAGGTGATTACAGTGGGGGACCTACCTCGACTCGCAGCTCGGTTACGATGATGGTGCGGTACGTCCTAACTTGCGCAAAAGCACGTGCCACTTGCCGATGACCGTAATATCACAGAAAAAACTTGACAATCTACTGCAACAATGCAAAGTATCTAAAAACACAGAAACCATGTCCTAAAAATAATCAAAAATAATAAAAAGTATAAAACCCACATTGAAACTGGTGCAGGAGAAACGGAACGAACCCAAAACATGCAGTAAAACAAGGTGTGCCCCGCAAATAAAGGCGAAAAGAGCGCGGTTCGACGTGACTCAAGACACCCTTTGCGAACCTAGCGAGGGGATTCATGACCACGTCGGTGAAACACCCTACAAAAATTAAACAAAACCCAAAAACAATTAATGAAGAAGGACCAAAGCACGACCAAAAAGGTATCCGGGACTCACATAAACCAAAAACAAAACCAACCGCACACCAAACCCTTCCCAAAGTATCATTTGCATCACACTCACCAATACATAAATCATTTCAATAAATAATAAAACTTTTCTAAAATGCACAACAAGGCTTTACCCTAAAAACATACTCCATTTCTTCTCTTTAAATTCAAACGCACCTCGAAACATTTTCCAATCATGGTTTTCACCTTTTACACAAATAAAAACACCATTAAAATAACATATAAAACAACCTCAATAACACCCCCAAAAGCTTTTAAACCCGAAGAGAACCCAAACCCTCTTAAAAAAACTGCATACCAAAACCATATCAAAATACATTTTCAATCCTACACATGATTTAATAAACCAAATGAAAGATCTATAAAATTATAAGCAGTGACTCGACTAAATTCATTCCACATAAAACAAACACCGTTTCATATAAAGTCCCCCCTTTAAAAGCAAATCCACCTAAAAAAGTGACTGACCAACCAAGATGGGCCAAAATCACAAAGAAGAGACTGACACACTAATAGATAATTACTATAAATATTAAAACACAAAAGACCCTAATTCAGCAGGTGCGAAACCAAGCAACAGACATGAAACTTACCCAAAGACGAAACCAACAGATCGAAACCAATCAATTTCACAAGATACAATTAAATTTACAAACATTAATTGTATAATTAACGATTAACAATCGTGATAAGAACAAGAAAACAATGTAAACATAATTTAAAAGTAAATGTAATGGGGTTACTACCTCAAAGTTGGAGAAACATCTGAGAACCCAGAGAAAAACCTACATCACACCATCACCACACACCAAAGAAGAGAAAAACTGACCACTGGAGGGGGGGAGGGGGAAGGTCGCATGGATGGACAGGGAAGGGAGGCCTGGCCTCACGCCGGATGGATGGGAAAGGGAGGTGGTGCCGGAGAGGAACTGCCAGGGAAGAGGAGTCCTTTGGGTTACTACAGGTGGGCGGGAGCAGGTCGTGACGGACCAAGAGGAGAAAATCGCGCCAGAACAAGAGGGTTGCGTCAGACCAGGAGGGTTTCGCCATGCCGGACTAGTAGGGAGAGGGGGTGCGGCCGAGGAGGAGTGCTGGCTGTGCGAGGATCCGCCGCTGGTTGGGCCGCCGGGATGGATGTGCACAGGGTGCTGGGACTTGGGGTCGGGGGGAGCGAGCAGGGAGGGAGATCGCGCAGGGATGGAGGACTCAGGGGAGTCCCAGGCGGTGCAACAGGAAACAAGGGGGGGGGGGGTGTGACCCGCGACCAGCAAGGGGGAATGGGGGGGGGGGTGCGCCGGGTAGATTTAGGGTTTCTAAGTTTTTTCTTCATTTCATAATAGTAATAATAATAGTAATAATGATACTAATAATACAAATCATAATAATAAAAATTTTAATAACATAATAATAGTAATTTTAATAATAATTTTATTCATTTTCTTTTAAATAAAAAAAATCTTAATAACAACTAAATAATTATTTTTTCAACAATTTCATTGATAATATTATTAATAATTTTTTAATTACAGAAGTATTTTTTTCTACACAATAATAGAATTATTATTATTATTACAATTTAAACATTTAGCTTGTGTTATTTACATAAAATTTTATTTATTTTAAACATTACACATTTGTGCGGCCACTTGGGCCAATCGCGCGGCCACCTCCAACCATGTGATGTCTGCGCACCGGTCTGACACCCACCAAAACTGTTAAACGATAAAATAATTAGACTCGCGCTCGTCCTGCACCTTGGCAAGGCTAACAAAAACCAATAGATAATAAAATAAAATAATTTAAGGAGTCCGGGTGTGACAATTCTCCCCACCACATACACTTTCTGCCCCCAAAAAGTCACTAAGCCAACAGTTGACACAACTAGAGTCCATGACCAAACCAAACTAGAATAAACCGAGAGGCTCGGGGTGACCATTACAAACACACATCACACCCAAACAACTCATGAACAATCACTGCCCGAAGTTGAGGAGAGAACATAGGAGTGTTCTCCCCCCACAAGAATTCACTAATATGGAAACCCATGAAACTAGAACACACTACCCCACAGGGGGGTAAACGCGGGAACTCCCAAACTAAACTCGTTCATTTTCCCAACATGGACTAAAAAACACACCCGAGCCTTTGTCAGAATACTTTCTACAAAACAACCCAACAACATAAGGATGAAGAAGTAACTCAACACCTCCCATAAATTTCACGAATGAACCTCACCCTAACAAACACGGTTGAGACCAACACAAAATAAGAACATGTATGTCTATTCAAAGGCCCACAACATTGAAAGTGACTGAAAAAATTAAAACCACACTGAGAGTAGATAAGACCACTTGGATTATGGGGGAATGAGCTCATCACGCTACCACAACAAGGATGAGCCTACGACATCGATGATAGTAGAACAAAGAAACCTTGGATATTTCCATCTGAAGTTGAAAAAATGATCAGAGCCGATGTTCCACACACCCTCGACAACTCTTGACTGTGCGCGAGCTTCACCCTGAGTCCTGTGGCTGGGGCCCTGATAGCCAAAGTGTCTACCACCTCACAGTTAGTCATTTTCATAATCTAGTCTCTAACTCCTTCTTCCATTCGATTATTCAAACAACCATGGTGGTCGAACCTTTTCAAATGGATGAAACATGACGACTTAGAATGTATGGACATGCCATACTGGTGGCGCACAAGAGAGCAGTCCGACGAACTGGGAGCTGGTTCCAATGAGGATGGTTTCTTAGAGATGAGATCCACTAGCCCACACTCCTTGCTAGGTGGGGAACCTTCCCGGAAGTCGACCACCGTTAATCAAACCCAAAACTCCAACAATGATGATACATCCCACCTATAATAGTCCAAAACTAAACCCTCAAATAACTCTAGGGTAGTACGAACCTTAACTATCATGGGAGTTTCCAACAACCCTAAGACAGAATATCTTTTATAAAAAGACAACTACCTCTAACAAACATCGATTACCTAGAAAAGCAAGAAACACACAAAAGGAACTGAGAACAGAGAATAACTCATTAACAACTTTTGGAGGCTTTCTTGGCGGCATACTCATGACAACATGAAAAACACCATCAAAACCGGCATCAATCCAAAAATCAATCAAATCAACAACACAATCCAAGGACAAATAGACCCAGAATCCAAACATATACAAACAAAATCAAAAATCATTTTTCCAAAACCATTGTTTCTTTAAAAAATTTAAAAACTCACCTATGGCACCTTATGAACCGTCACATGTTCATTTATTCAATCCCGCTCACATCTTCTATGAACAAGTTCCCCACACACTTCCATACATACCCACACACGTGTGACCCTCCATAAGGTGTCCCAATGTTCAAACACTTCTTTTCCCTACCAAATAAAAACACACACCAAGTTTTTCCAAACCAATACACTTTCTCTTTAGAAATCCACTTTAGTAATTTCAAAAACAATTTCGAAGAAACACTATTCCATTTCAAAACCAATTTCACTTTTAACGCTCACTCAAATAAACTGAGACTAAACAGAACACAAGCAGTAATAAACCACTGGAATGAGGATCTAGTGCACATGTATGACCCAACGACATGGTGGTGAGCCATGCCCCAAGTAAAGAATAACACTAAGAGGGCCTTAAATCGGACACTTGGACTCCACATGGGTCACCACCCCATGTGAGGCTGCAACGTGAACTGATCAGCTCTCATTGTCATCCCTCAATCCAAAATAATCATAGACGAAAGACTCAAATCCTGAACTACCCCTGGTAACTCAGGTCTCATCACAGGCGGTGGTGATCAGGCAGTGACCCATAACCTACCTCCTGAGCCCGGACAGTCCTAATCTCTTACTACCAGACATCCCAAATAACAAAGGGCGCTCTGAAAAGAGAGTTCCGCTAAGGTATGACCTCCTTTGACACCATTTTGTCACGAACCAACCGGGTCGACCCTAAACTAGTCAACTGAGCCGGTCCGCAACATGGCCTGAGAGGCGTTCTCGATCCTCTCGGGCTGGCGACAAGCGCCAGGGCCTCAACAGTGGCTGTGGGAGTGATTTCGCCTCGTAAAAATAAATAAATAAAGCAACAAAAATTAAACAGAGCAGTGCAAAATAAATAAACAGAGTAAGGTAACTAAACAAGAACAAGAGAAAATAAAACTAACAGAAAGAGACAACCACTAACTCCATGTGACCTCACGGGTCACTCCCCAACTCATGACCAAACGTCGCCCAAGGCGAACGCACCCAAGATGTAGCCTGCAGAAAAACTAAAACAGAAAATAACTATAGGCGTGAGTATTAAAACTCAGTAAGCATACCCAACAAACTATTCCCAAAGCACTACCTTTAAATTATGAAATTTACTAATTCTAGGTTTGAACTAAATATACGAAATAGTGGTTTTCACACACACACAATTTCATTTCTAAAACAAGTATCAGTCAATTTCCCTTTATTATTTTTAAAAAAAAATTCTTAATGTTTGAAAGGAACAGGTGCATTGTATTTTAAAATATTTTTGCGAACAATTAGTAACCAAACCATAGTTATTATCCAAAAAGGAAAACTGCATATAACACACAACACACACCAAGGGCAATGAAAAAAGTGGCACATATGGGGACAATAACCGAACTAGACCTCTCAACCGTCTACCACATACAAAAAAACACTAATAGAAACATGGGTCGAACCTAGGAGATCGTGACCAATCCAGAACATACTATACATGTGACTCATCCTGAAGGCATTCCCTAACTCGATTACGTCATAACGCCCTAACGCTCAGCATATCCCTACATGGCCAAACTAAGGGGCCCAATTCCCATAGAAATAATAACTCAGTATTCACCCATTATGGGGCCACTAGCCAGGGCGTATTCTAAACTAGTGCAGCAATCATTCTCAGAAGATTCACTCACTATGCCAGGTTCTCATGTCAACACATACAATAAAAAGGGGTGTGTCCACAATGTAAATCAATCAGTCACAATGCACAAACATCACATAAAACTCACTCAATCAATGCACACCAAAGATCACCCCTAAATGGGATTTCCAAAATAATTTATTTTATTAAAGTGCCAAACGAGTCTTGACAAATTTTAAAAAAAACCTCATTTCTCGAGAATGTTCAAAATACTTGTTTAGGAGAAATTATTTATCATTAAAACTAGAAGTATATATGAAATCTCATGAATTATGTTTAATGTCCAAATGGGAATTCTTTCAATACTGTGTGTCCGCTCATCAAGAAAATGTTTCAAGTATTTGGTATAAAATAAACCGCTCTTTTCACACCAAATAATCATTTAAAAATTAATTATCTTATATTTTTTCTCATTCATTAAAATTAATAAAACATCAACCAATTAATAATTTCTAAATTTAAAGGTGAGTGCATTGGGGGACCTACCTCGACTCGCAGCTTGGTTACGACGATGGTGCGGTACGGCCCAACTTGCACAAAATCACGCGCCACTTGCCGACGACCTTAATATCACAGAAAAACCTTGCCAATACGCTGCAACAATGAAAAGTATCTAAAAACATAGAAACATTGTATAAAAAATAATCCAAAAGAATAAACAGAGTAAAACCCACCTTGAAATTGGTGCAAAAGAAATGGAATGAACCCAAAACATGTGGTAAAACAAGGTGTGCCCTGCAAATAAAAGTGAACAATCTGAAGAAATATTAATCTCTTCGCCTTCGGCGGCGGCAGACAGAGCGCGATCCGATGTGACCTGAGACACCCTTTGCGAACCTAGTGAGGGGATTCATGGCCACGTCAAAGCAAAACCCTACAAAAATTAAACAACACCCAAAAACAATTAATGCAGAATGACCAAAGCACGACTAAAAAGGTATCCGGGGCTCACATAAACCAAAAACCAAAACCAAGCGCACACTAAACCCTTACCAAAGTATCATTCTCATCACACTAACCAATAAATAAATCATTTAAATAAATAATAAAACTTTTCTAAAATGCACAACAAGGATTTACCCAAAAAACATACTCCATTTCTTCTCTTTAATGTAAAATGCACCTCGAAACATTTTCCCAACATGGTTTACAACTTTTACACAAATAAAAACACCATTAAAATAACTTATAAAACAACCTCAATAACACCCCCAAAATCTTTAAAACCTGAAGAGAACCCAAACCCTCTTAAAAAACAACTGCATACCAAAACCATATCAAAATACAGTTTCAATCCTACACATGATTTAACAAACCACATGCATGATATATAAAATTATAAGTAGTGACTCGACTAAATTCTATCCACATAAAACAAACACCGTATCACATAAAGTCCCCACTTTAAAACAAAATCCACCTAAAAAAGTGACTGACCAACCGAGACGGACCAAAATCACAAGGAAGAGACCGAAAAACTAAAAGATAATTACTATAAACATTAAAACATAAAAAGACCCTAATTCAGCAGGTGCAAAACCAAGAAACAACCATGAATCTTACCCCGAGACGAAACCAATGGATCGAAACCAATCAATTTCACATGATAAAATTAAATTTACGAACATTAATTTTCTAATTAATTATTAAGAATGATACGAAGAACAAGAAAACAAAGTAAACTTAATTTAAAAGTAAATGCAATGGGGTTACTACCTCAAAGTTGGTGAAACATCCAAGAACACGGAGCAAAACCTACTTAACACCATCATCGCACCCCAAAGAAGTGAAAAATCGACCACTAGAGGGGGGGGGGGAGGTCGCACAGCTGGACAGGGAAGAGAGGCCTAGTCTCACGTTGGATGGATGGGAAAGGGTAGCGGAGCTGGAGAGAAACCGCAAGGGAAGTGGAGTCCGCCGGGTTACTACAGGTGGGTGGGAGAAGGTCGCGATGGACTGAGAGGAAAAAACTACGCCAGACCAAGAGGGTTGTGTCGGACCAAGAGGGTTGCGCCGCACCAGGCCAGGAGGGAGAGGGGGTGTGGCCGAGGAGGAGTGCCAACCATGTGAGGAGCAGCCGCTGGTTGGGCCCCCGGGATGGCAGTGCGCAGGGTGCTGGGACACGGGGTCGGGGGGAGCGAGGAGGGAGGGAGATCGCGCAGGGATGGAGGACTCAGGGGAGTCCCAGGCGGCGCAACAGGAAACATGGAGGGGGGGGGGGGGGGGGGTACGGCCCGCGGCCAGCAAGGGGGAAGGGGGGGGGGGTGCACTAGGTAGATTTAGGGTTTCTATTTTTTTTTTCATTTCATAATTGTAATAATAATAATAATAATAATAATAATAATATTAATCATAATAATAATCATAATAATAAAAATTTTAATAACATAATAATAGTAATTAAAATCATAATTTTATTCATTTTCTTTTAAATAATAACAATCTTAAAAACAACTAAATAATTATATTTACAATAATTTCATTGACAATATTATTAATAATTTTTTAGTAACACAAGTATTTTTTCTACACAATAATAAAATTATTATTATTACAATTTAAACATTTAACTTGTGTTATTTATATCAAATTTTATTTATTTTAAACATTACACATTTTTGTGGCCACTTGGGCCGATCGCGCGGTCACCGCAAACCATGCGATGTCCACGCACCAATCCAACACCCACCAAAACTGTTAAATGATAAAAAAAATTAGATTCGCGCTCATCCCGCACCTTGTAAAGGCTAACAAAAACCAATAGATAATAAAGTAAAATAATTTAAGGAGTCAGGTTGTGACAAATAACCCAAAATACTAATAAAATTATAACATTATTCTAATCCAAAAAATAATTTAAATCTATTCATTCAAAATCCAATGTCCCACATTTCCATGAAACCACATATAAATTAATATATACCCTATCATAGGCATCTCTATGTATAAATATATTTAATCCATGATAAATATACTATTAGGTTATGTAACCTAAATATATTTAAATCCTATGTAATTATTTATTAAGGATATGTTATTGAAAAAAAAATACCCAACATGTTTTAAACTACATGTGGAGTTATGTCTTTTTTCAGCACTAGGTGGAGATCAAATTAATATCTAATCCTCCTGGTTAAGGTTATCTACCATACAAATATCTATTACAGTGACTTTAGAAAATTATAATATCTATAATTTGATATAATGGTGAGGAAAACCACACAATTCATACATTACCAACAAATTAATTTTTTCATGTAAACAATGAACTATTATTATATTTTCACTAAAGTTCTCTCTACATAATCCCCAAATAAAATTGGAATTATTTATTTAACATTAAATCATATACATTATTAAAGGGTTATATATACATTTGAAATTTTTATCAACCCATAAACATCTTTAAAACCCCCCAATCTACAACATTATTGAAATATTCCTTTAACAAAACAGTGAAACCATAAAACTACCCTCCCATATCTGGTGCTCAATGACAAATACCGTAAAGAAATATGCTGATACAAGCTATAAAATCATATAAATAAAAGTCTGTAACATAGAAATCAATATTTATTATTTCATATGTAACATTCTGACAACCATTTCTGGTATATATCACTAGATTATTAGGTCACCTCATTAACAAATAAGTACTATGTAGTTCCCAACAAATGAACATTTTATTTCATTTTATATAAGAAACTACTAATTTATTGATAACTATTTATATTATAACAAAACATTTACCACCTATTATACCCTAATAAACATGTATCATTTAATAATTTTCATCAAACTCTATGGAATAGAGGGAAGATATAGGGTTTAGCCGAAATTTTCAATTGGGAAACATATAAATACTGAAATTGGGACATAAAATGTATTGCTGGAATAGGTAAAAAACTTGAACCCTTAAACAACATGAAACTATGTGGACAGTATATCGATGATTATAAATTAAAACATGAATATCAATAATAATGCACACATACAAATGGAGTTAATATTTTATATACATCAAAAACATTTTTTCAATGACACACGCCAACACACTATTCTATTAATTGAAGAATAATAACCCAATACCAAATTTTTTTCTCATGAGGAAAATTTATGAATCATGTGGATGTATAATTATAGACCCCACTTATCACATGATTATGTTTGGTTCATTAACATGAAGAGTTAACCAAATGTTTTGTAAAATTCATTATTGTACCATATTTTAAATTTAAAAATGGAGACCCCTATAATAAAAGTGAAAAAATGTAAATACATAATCCAAAAGACTAATTATTCAACGATCATAATAAATTTAAATACCGTCACCCTTGTAAATAATAGAGATAAAATTATCATAACCTATCTTAAAGAATATGGTGTATGTTTAAACATTTCATAGTCAACAAGCCCGTAATCATCCGTTTTGAAAAAATAACACACAAAAATGAAAATAATTATTCCCATGTATATGAAATAGATAAATGATAATAATCAATTAAGATGATGAAGGTGGATGTTCTCAAAATAATATAACTCTAATTTATTAAAGGGAAAAAGAGATGTGTTTGGACAAGAATGAAAAACACCCTCATAAAAGAATGCATCAATCGGTATCACATGAATCGAACTATTTGATATTGTATACACAATCCCAAAAATGATAATATATATATATTAAAAATAATCATTAAAAATGAACAAAATTAGGGTGAATTCATTTGAATATTAACTGGTAATTGAATACGAAAAATTAAAATATATTTTAAAAATCAATTTTAAAATTATTGTAAAATAAAATTTCACAAGACACACTAAATGTTATCTTTTGAAACTATAATCTGAATGAATTTTAAATTATTTAATTTTAAAAATATTATCTAATAATGGAGACTTGATAAGTTATAAATATTATCTAGGAATCATCTGGAGATAATGACAAAACATGTGAATGTTAAAGGAAACCTCATTTTTATTATTTTAAAAATAGTTTTTTTAAACTTACATTGCAAGAAAAGTTAAAAACAAATTAATTTGTATAGAAATATAATTTTCCAAAAGTGTTTATTAAATTAAATAAATTAAATGATTAGTTTTTGGGAAACCATGTATATATGAAGTATGTTTATGATGATACATTATAACTCTTGGAAGGAGAATTAATCTATAAATATACCATATGAGAAATAAACTCCAAGAAGAATTATTATTTTAAGAATATGATTATGTGTTAAAAATGAGACAAATAATTTAATACACCATAATAAAATAATAGGGAATAATGTATAGAGCTTGTAAGTTCAATTGGATAATAATTAAATGATGAAAGAAACTTATGTTACCAAAAACACTAGGGAGTTGGGTAATGTAATGTACCATAATTTAAATGTAATGTTTTTAATTATATGGAATTATTTCAAGACTACATGCTCTGATGACATGTGATTCTGAGACCCGGTGATCCCAGGACGTAATTTTGATCCATTTTTAAGGTACGTTCAGTAAACATGCGAGCGGGTTTTTATAAAATTTGTATCAATGTTTGGATTAAAAATATAAGGGAATAGTTGTATTCATAATGTCGGGATTATCCTAGAAATGAAAATAACATCAGCCGGAAAGGGCTGAATGAAAAGGTTAATTTTCAAACATTTCGAGAAAAATAAAATAAAAATTATTTTATTTCCTTTCTCACTGACGAGTGATGAAATGCCAATGGTTCGGTGTAGCGATGAGGTAACAACAAGACACATTAATGGATCTCATTAAAGGATTATAAACATGTAGTGTAACGATGCATTAATGTTTAGTAACAGTGACACTGTTTGATAAACGAAATAGCATAACGAAAAGAGGATATAGCATAACAGAAACGTTGCGATGCGTTTTCTTTTTAATATTTTGACATGTTTGTGGGATGAAAAATAATGTGAGAATTATTTGATGAACCTCTGACAAATTTTCCTCCCCAATGAAGAATGATGAATTTTGGCTGGATTTCCTCGAATTTGATGTATCTCGAAGAATGATTGAATCCATAAACCTCTTGGACCCTCGAGGATGATGCGCTACAACAACAAACGTCAATATGGTAGGGGTTTGATTTTGGTTTTATGAATTCCCCATTCATTTTATAAAATATGAATGCAGATTTACCAATGAATAGGTTAATCCCTGGATCATTCATTATATAATGTGGGTGTCGTTCATGGATTTTCTATTAGGGATTAATTTTATTTTTGTTTGAATAATAATCCCCAGACATTCCCCTGTTTTAAACCTTTATAATGTAGGGAGTTGGCTGACATGAACATGGATGAGGTCCCTCTACCCATCTGTTATTCATGTATGTATCCTCAAATCAGTGCCAATAATAATTTGGGTCCAAGGATGGGATATCGGTGACCTGAGAGGCCCATAGGCACTGGCGTATTGAGAAACAGACCACTAGAGCCACTCTGGTGGCTTACTGAAGGAACTGATGGCGCGCCGGAGTTGGCGACAACTTGCAGTAGTAGCTAGAGGTGGCCTGTGGTAATGACCCATGATGGTGGGTACAGATATAGGGATGGGGCGTGCCTATCATCATGCCACGAAAGCAAAGAGGAAAGATGCCAACTGGCGCCGTGTGGAGGCAATAGCCCACATCCAGGCCACATGGACAACCTGGCGAGTTGCGGTCACTCTACCATGGAGGAGGGGAGACCATGGCCCATATTCCACAAAATATTGTGGATGAGGTTCTAGGTAGGGTTCGCATGGGAGGAGCATCCCGCTCCTTTCGGGCCGTATTTGGATAGGTAGGGGATGCAGCAGCGGCTAAGGTGTCCCAAGTGCACACCACTGGTCCGCCCCGAGCAGACTTAGCTCTAGCTGGAGGGCCGCACCCCCAGCCTATGGGCCGAGTCATAGCTGCACTATTGAGCCAGACCTACACCCATTACACTAGTCCCGATGAGACAGGTTCACCAGGCTGGACAAGAAAGGGTAGTCGCGTGACCCAGCGGGCTAAACCCTTGGAAAAACTGAGTTGGTCCCAGCGAGGCCCATTGGGCCTTGCCCACAGGCCAGGCCAGACCTCACCTACCCTCCCCTGATCTAGGATAGGTCAGGAAAGTTGAATTAAACCACAGTATGCGTTACCCCTGATCCTGTTTGGTCGAGTCAGTCCGACCGGGTCAGACCGGGGCCAGATGCAACCGACCCCTATTTACTAAAACATCAATAAATCATAGAACGAGTGTTAGAATGATGCTCCATCTATGGAATGAGAACCCTTGTGATGTGGTGGTCCTTCTGAGATACTCTTTAAGAGATTTGGTGGGGGTATATGACTAAGATGGATCGAACTCGAATCCAATCATTCCCTTTTTACTAAAATTCCCATATTTTACTTTCCATCCCTCGGTTTGATTCACCTTCTATTGTTTTGGAACCATTTCTATGAGTCAGTTATTTATGTTATTCTATGTAGAACTTTTTGGCAGTTGAGTTTTGACCAATGGGTCGAATAGGAGACATGTGGATCCTTAGTGGACTGAAAGAAGTGCAGTAGCCGTGGGGATCCATAGTGGCCTGGCGGATGAGGAACAACCTTGTGGATACTTAGTGTATAGAATTATGAGTAGCAACCTTGTGGATCCTTAGTGACCTGGAATAATATAGATGACTCCTCAGGGATGATTCCCCAATAGTAAGAAATGTCCATCACTCTATTCGATGAACCTTCTTCCTATTGTTTAGATTGTAACTGGTGTGAGTTTTCCTTGATTTGTGTATTTTCATTGTGGTTTCTTTGTGGTATTTCTCTTAAGTAGACTGTAATCCCATAATGAGTACTATGTTACTCGCCCCTTCATATGTTGTGTTTTGTACATATGACAGATGTTTTGATGAAGGACTTGGTGGCCAAAGAGAAGGCAGGGCTCAGTTGGACCAGCTAGACATGGCATACTACTTTGGTTTCCAGTATCTATACAACTCCTACCATCAAGTGGGGTTTTTTTGGATGTCTATCTAGAGTACCATTTTTTACTTTTTTGTTTTTAGTTATTTTGTTGCGTTAGTATTCTAGCCCACTTTTTTCTGTTTTACTTTCACTAAGAACTTGTTTGAGTATACTTGATTTCTTCTTTCCATTCATGGGATGTGTTTGGGTGTGTGCGAGCATGCAGGTACTCCGGAAAATCCCTCCAGAATAAAGGTTAATGCCTTCAGTGCTAGTCGCTGAGTTTTGGCCTTCAGAATGTGGGATTGGGGTATGTCAAGGCATGAGCCCCATGGTATGGGTCATGAAAAAGTGGTATTATATTTGATCGGTTCTACCCCATAGACTAAGAGTCCATTGTTTTTGTTTTGGGGAATCAATTTAAAATATTTATAGTCCAACTTTCATATTCAGGGTGTCTAGTGTGGTTGTGGAGGCCGAAGAATCCAGAACCTAGGAAATTGAATTTTGATTTTCGGATCAATGCAAAAAAAAACACTTATTGCGAAAGTGTCTCTTTATGTTATTTGGTACAATAGTCATCTCACTATGTTTAATCTATTTCTGATGGACCATCTTGGTCTTTTCCCAGATGACTCAATGAGGATCACCAGCCCAGATTCCATTACGTGACCATGAGGATGGTCTACAGAGTGATGGGGCTTTGGTACAAGGATTGTTTCCTGAGATGGTACCTTCAGGAAGTGTCCCATCAATACCACAACCCATTGGTTGACAGTTACTGTCGTTGCTACCGGAAGAGGACACATGTAGGCTCAGTTCCATACAAGAATTTGAATGACAGATACCACTCAGGTTCCGAGGTGAGCCCGACTCACAGGAAGGTAAGGACTGGATTAAGCTTGTGACTGAGTTTCCATCTAGCTCGGTCGTCATTAGGCCAAATGGAAATCTTGGCAGTGAGCCTTCTATGTGGCTCAGTAGGGAGATTGTAGGGTATATATAACCCCTATCTTAAGAGGAGTTTAATATTCCATGGACTAATCTTGAGAACATTTCTCATACAAGGGGTCTCTTTCCATAAAAATCTATGATGTATGTGTTCCTAAGAGATTATACATCTTCAGAAGGATGACATGATGATATCTGAGTAATCATCAAGGAGAACCAACCATTCCAAGTACTTGATGGATATGATACTACTAGTGCATCGGGTCTCAGAACTCCGACAAAGATGTGTTTAGAGACATCTGAGGCATCACTATTCTTCCATGCATTCCTACTTATATTAGGGTTCTAGGGAGAACCCTTGTGGTTGAATGTTCTTTGGATGGGTAGATATAGTCAGTGAATGTAAACAGTGGAAAAGTATAAAACTGACGTTAGTCTCAGAGGATTCAATGTGTAAAATATTTTAGGAAGAGGAAGTGATTGGGAAAGATAAATATGCAAGGCAGCAGAAGTGGAAGAGGAGATAAGACTATATCAAGAAGTGGTATACATTTCAACATGTTACAACTACCACCCCTATGTGGTCCCCACCAGGATTATGGAGTTGGAGGAAAGAGGAATGGAGTAGAAACATGCTGTCAAGGAGTCTGACCCAAGGGCTCTAGGAATGATTTGAGGTATGGTATTTGTATACAACTAGAAGCTTTATTAATATACATAGGTACTAATAATTCCTTCTTATCATGAATCTTGCTCAATACCTATAGTTTTTGTTTAAACTGTTGACTTGATCCTAATGTTTGGAGATACCTATGGTAGGAGACTCGATATTGACACATATTCCAATGGTGTGATATGAATATTGAGGCGAGAGTTTTGGTTAGAACCTCTTGGTGGATGTAGTGAGGCCTTACAAAATTAGTTGGGGAATGGAATTTTCATCCACAGTTCAGTCTTAGATTTAATATTTTAGGCAAAAGGATATGGTATATCAACAGTTTTGGAATGGGGTTTTCTCTGGATAGAGAAAAAGGTAACCCAAACAACACAAGATAAACTCATGCATAAGAGGGTGCATTCGATAACTCTTGAGTCAGCCATCCTTACCTCATGGTAGTAGATGTTTTGAGTTATCTTTTCCCAATAGTAATGGTGAAGTGTGGGAAATTCCTTTAAAAATATGTTTCCTAGATCTACCTCCCCACCAAGAGAGATAATTCTGCATCATTCTACACCCTGATATGGAACCAATGTCAACATTCAGATATCATAGGTATTTCTTAGAGATTCATGAGTAGGGGGAAAATTTGGGGTACTTATAGAGATAGGGCTTATTAAGACCCAGTTTTTGAGGTTATTGGTGGATTACTAGAACTTTGACCAAGTGGTTGTGGAGAATGAGTACCCACTACAAAAGGGTTGATGGGAACATCAATTAGTTAAAAGGGGTAGCCTTTCAGTTAGATGGAAAGGTGCATGTAGTCTTTTTAGCAGTTGAGAAAACATTGATGGATTGTGTTCCTCTAGTATGATGACTTTGAGTTATTTTATACTCCTAATAGGGGGAACATTGTGGCTGACACATTCAACAGGAGGTCTTGTTTGAAACTACTGAGTGAGGTGACATAGCAGTTTTCCATGATGCAGATATCCTTCTTAGATGATGATGGATCGCCTTACGTCCAATATACGATAGTAAATCCCCCACTCCTTTAATGAGTGAGGGAGGCATGACTTGTGGATGTTGACAGGGAGGCCTAATGTTCTCAAATATCCTCTAGAATGGCTCTTTATGGATTTTTGATAGGTGGGGAGAATTCCATTCTTTTCAGAGGGCACACCATAGTACTAGTGAGGGTGTTGATGGAGTTCCTCAAATCCACTATTGTAGTACATCCTAGAGTGGAGAAGATTTACTAGGGCCTATGACATTAGAAATGGTGACAGGGAATGATGAAAGTAGTGGCCGAGTTCATCTCACTATGCCTCACTTCTGAGAAAGTGAAGGATCGGCATCTAGTTCTAGTAGGCTTGGCTCAACCACTTGAGGTACTAAAGTGGAAATGGGTTGGTATCTTGATGGAAATTTTGATGGGGTTTCCACGTATATCCATAGACCATGATTCTATCTGGAGATTGTTGACTGGATCACCATGTCGGCTCACTTCCTACCTATCTGGGAGTTGGGAATGGTAGAGGGCATTGGATGCCACAACATCCAGGAGATAATATATCTCCATAGGGAGACTTCGAAAATCGTTTTAGGCTATGGTGCACACATTATATTATAGTTGTTGATGGGATTATAGGAGATGTTCATGACTCAGCTACACTTGAGCACAACTCTCCATTCCTTGATGGAAAGTCAGACAGAGCGGTCTATAGGGTCCATGGAGGACAAGATTCGTTCTTTCAACTTAGATTTTAGTCACAGTTGGGAGGACCACCAGACACTGGTGTAGTTTCTATACAAAAAAAGCTATGACTCCACCATTATCATGACAACATTTGAGACCTTATGCATTTGGCCTTGCAGATCACCCCTATGATTGACAGACCCATGGGACTTGGGACTCAAGGGTCGAGAGTTGGTACAGGAAACCACTAAGATGGTGCAGATCATCCCACACTGGATGGGACAACATAGAGCAGGAAGAGGTCTTATGCTGATAGGAGATAGAGACCCATTGAGTTCCATGAGGGAGACTATGTTTTTCATTCAGGTCATGCCCCAAAGGGGATTGTGGATATTTGGCTAGGGTGACACATTATCTTAGATGTTCAATAGACCTTTCCAAATTCTTAGCAATGTTGGAGAGGTGGAATACCTCCTAGATCCTCCCCCATAGATACACCAGTTGCATCATTTATTTCATGTTTCGTAGCTGAGAAGGTATGTGCATGATCAATTACACGTCATTGACTGGGGTGAGCTGGACATTGATGATGGGGCGAAATTTATGGAGTTCCCGATGGAGATAGAGGATCGATATGATCGGGTCCTTTGTAGATAGTCGATTCCTCTGTTGTGTGTTTGGTGATGGTACAAGAACCTCTGAGAGAGGACATGGGATTAAGAGGCTTGGATTTGTGCTTAGTACCCCCATTTTTTTATTAACCCTTGTTTCAGCTTTTGGGGATGTAAATCCCTAAGTTGGGGACAATGTAATGTACCATAATTTCCATTTAATTTTTTAAAATTATATGGATTTATTTTGAGACCACACGCTCCAAAGGTTCGTGATTCCAAGTCCTAGTGATCCCGAGATGAAATTTTGAACAATTTTTAAGGTATGTTCAGTAAACATGTGAGTGGGTTTTTCTATCTTTTGTACTGGCAATTAGATTGAAAATATGAGGGCAATATTGAACTCATAATTCCAAGATTCTCATATAAAGGACATAACGTTGACCGGAAAGGGATGAATAAAAAGGTTATTTTTAGGGTTTTTGAGAAAAATAATAAAATTACATAAAAATTTATTTTATTTCTTTTCTCACTAATGAGCGATGACATGACGATGTTGTGGTGCAGTGATGAGGAAAAGACGAGACACATTGGTGGAGATCATTAATGGATTGTAAACACATAGTCTAACAACTCTTTATTGATGGGTAACTATGACACTGTTTCGTAAATTAAATAGTGTAACGGCGCGATGTCGGCGCTTAACAGAAATGATGCAACATGTTTAATTTTAAATAGTTTGATGTGTTGGTGGAACAAAAAAACTGTGAGGATTCATTGATGAACCTCGGACAGATTTTACTCCCCAATGAAGAATGAAAAATGATGATTGGATTTCATCGACTTCTACATATATTGAAGAACAATGAACATCATCGACCACATGGACCCTCTAGGATAAAGCGTTACGGCACCGAACGTCAAAAAGGAATGTGTTTGATTTTGGGTTTACAAATTCCACGTACATTTATTAAACAAAGAAAGAAGATTAACCCACGAGCAGGTTAATCTGCGAATCATGTGTTCTTTCCAGATACTTAGATTCTTGGGTTTTCTATTTTGGATTAAATTTTTTGTTGGTAGAATTGTAATCCTCGGACCATCCCCTCTTTTAAACCTATAACATGAAGGGCGCGGGCTAACACAAACAAGGCATGGTTCCCTCCACACGTGTGTTCTTCGTGGCTATGTCCTCAAATTAGTGACAAGATGAATCTGGGGAAAAGGTAGGGATGGTAGCTACATGAGACGTTCTTAGGCATAGGAGGATCAAGAAACGAACCACCAGAGAAACTACGGTGGCCCATAGTGTAACACCCCGAGATTTTATGAAAAATATTATTTTTAATTTCATTAATGTCTTGTGTTCTACGCTACACCAAAAGGAGCTTGCACAAAACACATCCTTGACTTGCCTTTCAATACACGTAATCACGACCTTCCTCGATTGCGTGTGTAGTACGCAATACCGAGTTTCACTGAACGAGATATTATTATAATATTATTATGAACTAGCCGTTATGAATAGTAATACCCACTTTTTGAAATTTTATAAATTTTATCTTTCAAAATGGACTTCATTTTTGGATTCGGAATATCGAAATTATCTTAGGGTTAAATTTTGGTACTTTTCGGATAACTTTCACATTCTGATTAATAGTGAAAATTAATAAATTTTAATTAAAAACAACTTTTTTAATAGAAATAATTAATAGTGATAAATTATTAATTTGAGTGGTTTTAAAGTATATTTAGAATATATTTTTACAATTTAATACAGTGTTGGTCATTGGATGTAATTTCACATTTAAACCAGACATAAACAAGTGTCAATCTCTTGATAGTTATTATCTCTTAAAAACACGCTATTTGTTTTGACCACGGGAATTAATTTTTAAATTATTTAATGTAACTAATATGTTTTGAATTTGGTAAAATAGACATCATTTTTGAATTCATAATATCAAATATATCTTAGGCCTAATTTTTGGTATTTTTCTGGAAACTTTCATTTTTTGATGAATAGTGAAACCACTAAGTGGTAGTTAAAAATCTGAATTTTTCATAAAACTTAATTTTACCGCTTCTGTGAGTGGAATTTCAAAAATACGAGAGACATGGTTAATATCAAGGACTAAAATGTGGTTCAATGAGATGAAAATAATTTTTGGTGAATAGTAACTTTTTACTTTTTTTTACCACTGTTAAAAGTAAATAGGGTAATTAAGGGTAAAAGTGTTATTATTATTACCCTAAAACATGTCCTAATTCTATTGGATAAATTTAATTCGACCAAAACAACCTTAGGAATAGAATAGGATCATTTAGGCCCACTTGGATTAGATTAGGACATTTATTATTAATTTATTTAAAGAAGGGTTAAAATAGTTAAAATAAAAGTTTAATAACTAAATCATTTTTAATATAGGGTTATACATAAGATAAATTTGACTATTAATATTCATTAGAAATTTAAAAAGATTTCCTACATAATGGTGTTTTATTTTTAATTTTTAGACTTAAAATAATTTAATTTATTTATAACACAATGATGATACAATAATTATCTTATTAATGAAATATTGACATAATTGATGTTATAAATACCCAAATAAATGTAATTTGAGACTTTTTATGAATTAAAATAATTTTATATGTTAATATGACATGTTAGTGTTGATTTAATTAACTTTTTTTGAACTAATCATTCTGTTATGAGTTTCACAAAAATCAATTACCAAATAGTGTCAAAATTGACATAAAATAGTTTTTAAAACAAATATTATATTATTAATTGTTATTATATTCCTAAAAATCTAAGGTTCGGCCAAGATACTTATATCATGATAGGTGTATCATCAATGGACCACTTGGGGGTATCTTGGATGTATATGGCATGTTTATTAACTATATAATATAAAACTACAAAGTGACATGGTAAATGCCAATCTAATTAACTAAGAGTTAAAACTAAAAGATAAGGTTAATATAATGACCTAAACTTGTCTAAATTCTATTGTATGAGAGGATTGCGACCCATCCCCACATTAGATTCGAAATATATCAATTTGGAGCTATTAAAAACCGAATATGACTTTATAATAAAATAATATTTTTAGTTATTCCAAAGGTGCCCCTCTCCTCCCTTATAAAAGGGCACCTCCTCCCTCTCTTCCTCACACCACTTTGAGCCTTAAAGCTTGGCCAAACCCTGCCAAATTCTCTTCTAAACTTCCCTAGAAACATCCAAGAGGTCCTTGTATTCTTCAAAGACCAATTTTAGTGCCCTTAGAGGAGGTCTTAAGGCACTTCAAAGAAGAGGTAATGTCCGTTACCGATTCTTTCAACTTTATTTCTTCTTCCACTTCTTCTTAGGTTGTTTCATTATGAAGTAATAACATCAGTATAAATAATATAATTATATGTTATTATAAGTATTAAAAAATCCTATTTCACCATCTATCCATCCTATGAAAAATGAAATCACCGCGCGTGCGTACGTACGGAATACCGTCTCCACGCCGTGGTGTAATCAATTTTCCTCCACCACCTTACTTGGATGGGTATAATGTTGTAAATAATAACTATATATGATTATTGTAAAGTGATATTTATTCTTTAATATTATACATACACTCTAATAAAATTCCACGATCATGGGAACGATATCATCGCTCGTGCGTACGTACGGAATACCGTCTCCACGACGCGATGAGATTCATTCTCAATGATTAACCATTCATGAATAATTATAATGTATATATAATAAGTAATCATGAAATATATGACATAATAATGATACTGGATTTATGTATATATATATGTATGTCATCCAATTAATTCCATTCAATTCAATGAGGAAACGAAAACAACGTTCATGCGTACGTACGACCTACCGTCTCCCTGAACAGTGTATTTCTTTCCATCTATCGATCTATTATATATATGTATATTATGAATATATATTATATATAAATCGTGTTTTATATTCTGTAATTAAGTAATCATGATCTAAGTAATCATATGAATAATTACAAGTCAAAACACAGACGAAAAATGAAACGATTTTACCCAAAACTCTCTTTAACATGGAATTTACAAAAGAACGGGTCATATAAAGCCATAAGTGAACCATATATGATATAATAAAAATGAATATGATTCTTTAATAAGTCAATGAAATTATTTAAATCATTATACAATAGGTTCGGATACGTACGAAGTTATGCAAATCTCATTTTTATCCGAGATTGCTTATTCGTAAGTATTTACTGAGGTTATTGCTATCATCCATGTCGATGTTTTATAAAAGTATATTCATGTATGTTTAAATTCATTTTTACCCATTTGAATTTTACCCCATGGTATGGAAGGAATATTTTTTTTATTTACCCTACAAGGTACTTTTTGACTTTTCCGACAAAAGTACGAGAAGAATGTTTTTTTAACGTATACGACATGAAAGGATTTTTACGGTTTTATAAAGCCTTATTTTCATGAATATTCCTCCAAAATATTTCATGAATATTTTCAACAAAACCCTTTTCTTTTAAAATTGCATGACAATTTGTGAAAAGAAAATTATTTTGAAGAAAAAAGGATATTTTCCTCAAAAATTCATTTCAAGTGTTTTATCAAAATCTTTTTCATCTAAGATGACATTATTTCACATGTGTATGTTTCATGTATCATGTCTCTATGATTTACATGGTTTCTCTTTTCTAATTATGAAATGATATCCAATTTTTTTATGGATTACGTTATGATGGAATGATGTTTATGAAACCCATTTTATTTATTGGGTTTTTATGAATGATGTATATTTATTTTGTGGCACAAGTAAGAATGATTTCATTATGAGATGGGTGGGACCTATATCTCCCTAAAATGAATTGGGTAAAGATTTATGTCTCATGAGATAGACATGGCTGGAATGGTAAGTTAATCCGGTTCAGTATTACAGGACTGGAATGAGGAGTGAACTCGATTCAGAAAGGGACTATGTCTACTAAGATGGTCTTGACAACAATGCCTTGGCTACTATGGAAATAATTAAATGTTCTTAATGGATTCCACAATTACATGTTTTATTCCCATGCTATGTTATCATGATTTATGTTCCATTATGATCTATTCCTTATGTACTTCCATGTTTTACATCGTTGCTCAAGATTTTGATGTTTAAACATTATGTTCATGTTTTTAAGTTCAGATGTATATGGTATGTTTTATTTTATCCATGCTTACCCTTACTGAGAATTTTTGCTCACCCTTTTTATGTTTTATTTTCCCCCAAGATTAAAATAAAGGTTTTAGGTAAGGATACAAAAAGTAGAAGATCTTTATGGGAGATGCTGAATATCTTTCACCACAATTAGAAGATTACATTCTAAGTTTCCAAAGACACTAAACTATTACGGTCCTTGTGTGTCTATTTTTGTTATGTTTTATGTATTCTGAAAAATTATTTTAATATCTATGTACGTCAAGATTCGGGTCTCTACAATTGGTATCAGAGGAAAGGTTTAGTTAACCTTTGGAAACTAGGATGCGAAAACATTAGTGAGATCCCTAGAGATATTTCTAAGGTATGTCTAGGGATGTCCCTAAGGTTAAGTATACATATAGGTTATAGTCCTAGAATTGCGCTAACGATATTAGAATTTAACCTAAGATGTTAGATATTGAGGGTACTCCCCCTTTACTATGTTGTTTTACCTAGAATTATTTTTGCCTCTCACACTATTCTTTTTGGGTTTTAGACGATGGTTGGAACCTGAAGGAACCGTGTTGATCAATGAAATGGACAATGCAGTGATTGTCCTCCTGATCAAACAAATGTTATGGGAGATGGAGTGCAAAATCTTATTTCCATACTTACACAAGCTATGAATCATTCTGGACTTCCAAATGAGCAGAGAAGGGAACAATATTCTATCGAGTCCTTCATGAGGCAACACCCAACTTCTTTTAGTGGGTCTTCTGATCCACTTGTTGCTGAACAATGGATCAGTACCACTGAAAAGATATTTTCAGTTCTTCAATGTTCTGAAGATGATAAAGTCATTTTAGCAGTATATCGTTTGGAAGGTGAAGCTGATCAATGGTGGAATCTTATCAAGAATACGAGGCCAAGAGATAAAATTGAGTCCATGGAATGGGACGAGTTCAAGAACTTATTTTTCAATAAGTACTTCCCTCATATTATTAGAACAAATATGGAGATAGAGTTTCTTGAACTAAAGCAAAAGGATAATGAATCTGTTGGTGTATACGAAGCAAATTTTACAAGGCTTGCAAGGTATGCATCTGGCTTTATCATCCAACCTGAATATAAAGTTGATCGATTCTTCAGTGGCTTAAAACCAATTTTTTGAAGGGCATTAGCTATAAGAGACTTCAGTAGCTATGAAGAAATTGTGCGTTGTGCTATCAAGGTAGAAATGGAAGTTTGTGTTACTTATCCAACTCATAATTTTGACAAGAAACGAAAGATGGAGTTCAAGGAGAAATCTCAGAATAATGGTGAAAAGAAGAAGAATGTTTCCTTATGCTCAACGTGTGGAAAGAGGCATGGTGGATATTGTCTTAAAGGGACTAGAAAATGTTTTAAGTGTGGAAAAGAATGTCATCGAGCAGCTGAGTGTCGAAGTAATGAAAAAAGGGTTTGTAATGATGTGAATAAAGAAAAGACTACAGAGAACACACCACCAACACTTCAATGCTTCAAGTGCAAGGAAATGGGGAATTATGATAATAAATGCCCTAATCCAATTGTTAGTGATGATCGACATGAGCAACCACTTAAGGCAAAGGACAATGGGAAGTCACATGCGATCACTATTGGCGATGTTGAATATGACAACAATGTGGTGGAATGATTAAGTGTTTATGTAATGGGATTCCAAAACAATGTTGTATATAATATCATGGAATATTGGAATATTTATGTATTTGTCTATTGTGGTTTTCAACAATTTTATGGTACTGGTAACCATGGAAAGTGATTGAGATATTTTTGGAAAAAAGATGATATGTGCATAATGAAGGGATAAGTAGAAAATGAAATGTTTGATAGTATTCATGAGCTCATGACTGATATAATGAAATAGTTATATCATGGTTTGAGGTTTTGGTATGTGGAAAGAGTTAACTTTTGACAGCACTCATGTTTTCACTAAGATTCAATGGGTATTCATTTTTTAATAGAATACATGATTAAGGCCTTCGAATGTTTGGAATGTGACCAAGAAGACATATCTTATGATATATGGGGATCAACGATGGTATTAACATGCATGTTATATAAACTCTTTGGTAATCGTTTTCACTATAATATGAGACTGTACAGTAGTATTTTGGATAAGCCTAAAGATTGGAATGGATTATGTTGGACATAAGTTAGTATTGTTTAAGGATAGAATTTTTTTTGATATTATTGATGGGATGTTATAGTAATGTAGTTTTAGAAAAAGGATAACCTGTAGGATGGGCGAAAACCCATCGTGTCGGACAAGGCTGTGGGAATCGAACCCACAACCGAAGTGTGACTGGCCATTATCGCGTACCACTGGCCTACAGGAAGTCCCTGTTTAGTAGAAACTAGTTTTATAATATTATGCAGTATGATATATGAAGTATAAGTCCATTTTAGGAACCATATGTGATTAATCTCACTATAGATGGACTTATGTATTTTTTGATAACTTTTCTAACCTTTTGTTTGAGACAGATGGAATGACCCATCATTCTATCACATGATCTGCTAACACGTCACGAATGACAAGTTCAACTTCATTTCTTTAAGATATGAAGTGGAAATTTTCCAAAGAACGACCAACGGTGAGACTGTACCAAAATCACAAAAGTATTTCTTCTAATTCCAATTTCATCAACTTTAGGGAAATGATCTTGAAAACAAAAAATGTTGTCCTAGTGCTCTTATATCCGATGAATCAGATGGTACCTTAGATCGTCATAAATTTATGGCTTTGTGATTGTTTTATTTTTCATAGCCATGTTCTCTACCACTCCCCATCAGAACTTGATGGTTAGATTTTTCTTCCATATCCATATTTTCACCTATGTTCTCCAACGTGGAAACCCAGTGATGAGATAATTTGGGTAACCGTTACATTTCATACTTTAGTTTTTAAATCCAAGTTTTGGTATTCCTTTTTACGATGTGGGTTTCTATTAAAGAAACTTTCGAGTAGTAAACCATTTATAACCCTGACGAATTTCGAGCGAGAAATTCATTTTAAGGGGGGTAGAATGTAACACCCCGAGATTTTATAAAAAATATTCTTTTTAATTACATTAATGTCTTGTGTTGTACGCTACACCAAAAGGAGCTTACAAAACACGCATCTCTGACTTGCCTTGCATTACACACAATCGCGACCTTCCTTGATAGCGTGTGTAGTACGCAATACCGAGTTTCACTAAACGAGATATTATTATAATATTATTATGAACTAGCCATTATGAATAGTAATACACACTTTTTGAAATTTTATAAATTTTATCTTTCAAAATGGACTTCATTTTTCGATTTGGAATATCGAAATTAGCTTAGGGTGAAATTTTGGTACTTTTCAGATAACTTTCATATTCTGATGAATAGTGAAAATTACTAAATTTTAATTAAAAACAACTTTTTTAATAGAAATAATTAATAGTGATAAATTATTAATTTCATTGGTTTTAAAGTATATTTAGAATATATTTTTACAATTTAATACAATGTTGGTCATTGGATGTAATTTCACATTTGAACCAGTCATAAACAAGTGTCAATCTTTTGATAGTTATTATCTCTTAAAAACACGCTATTTGTTTTGATGACGAGAATTAATTTTTAAATTAGTTAATGTAACTGATATGTTTCGGATTTGGAAAAATAGACATCATTTTTGAATTCATAATATCAAATATATATTAGGCCTAATTTTTGGTATTTTTCTGGAAACTTTCATTTTTTGATGAATAGTGAAACCACTAAGTGGTAGTTAAAAAACTGAATTTTTCATAAAACTTAATTTTACCGGTTCTGTGAGTGGAATTTCGAAAATCCTAGAGACACTGTTAATATCAAGGACTAAAATGTGGTTCAATGAGATGAAAATAATTTTTGGTGAATAGTAACTTTTTACTTTTTTTTACCACAGTTAAAAGTAAATAGGGTAATTAAGGGTAAAAGTGTTATTATTATTACCCTAACACATGCCATAATTCTATTGGATAAGTTTAATTCGACCAAAAACAACCTTAGGAATAAAATATTACCATTTAGGACCACTTGGATTAGATTAGGACATTTATTATTAATTTATTTAAAGAAGGGTTAAAATAGTTAAAATCAAAGTTTAATAACTAAATCATTTTTAATATAGGGTTATACAGAAGATAAATTCGACTATAAATATTCATTATAAATCTAAAAATATTTCCTACATAATGGTATTTTATTTGTAATTTTTAGACTTAAAATAATTTAATTTATTTATGACACAATGATGATGCAGTAATTATCTTATTAATGAAATATTGACATAATTGTTCTTATAAATACCCAAATAAATGTAATTTTAGGCTTTTTAGGAATTACAATAATTTTATATGTTAATATGAAATGTTAGTATTAATTTAATTAACTTTTTTTGAACAAATCATTCTTTTATGATTTTCACAAAAACCAATTACCAAATAGTGTCAAAATTGACATAAAATAGTTTTTAAAAAAATATTATATTATTAATTGTTATTATATTCTTAAAAATCTAATGTTAGACAAAGATAATTATATCATGATAGGAGTATCATTAATGGACCACTTGGGGGTCGCTTGGATGTATATGGTATGTTTATTAAATATATAATATAAAAATACAAAGTGACATGGTAAATGTCAATCTAATTAACTAAGAGTTAAAACTAAAAGATAAGGTTAACATAATGACCTAAACTTGTCTAAATTCTATTGGATGAGAGGATTTAGACCCATAACCACCTTAGATTCTAAATATATCAATTTGTAGCTATTAAAAACCGAATATGACTTTATAATAAAATAATATTTTTAGTTATTCCAAAGGTGCCCCTCTCCTCCCTTATAAAAGGGAACCTCCTCCATCTCTTCCTCACACCACTTTGAGCCTTCAAGATTGGCCAACCCCTACCGAATTCTCTTCTCCAATTTCCTAGATTCAACCTAGAGGTCATGGTATTCTTCAAAGACCAATTTTAGTGCCCTAAGAGGAATTCTCAAAGAGGCGCTTCAAAGAAGAGGTAATGTCCGTTACCGATTCTTTTAACTTTATTTCTTATTCCACTTATTTTTCTTAGGTTGTTTCATTATGAAGTAATAACATCAGTATCACTAATATACTGATATGTTATTATAAGTATGAAACAACCCTATTTCACCATCTATCCATCCTACGGAAAATGAAATCACCGCGCGTGCGTACGTACGCAATACCATCTCCACGCCGTGGTGTAATCTATTTTCCACCACCACCTTACTTGGATGGGTATAATGGTGTAAATAATAACTATATATTATTATTGTAAAGTGATATTGATTCTGTAATAGTATACATACACTCCAATAAAATTCCACGATCATGGGAACGATATCATCGCTCGTGCGTACGTACGGAATACCGTCTCCACGACGCGATGAGATTCATTCTCAATGATTAACCATTCATGAATGATTATAAAGTATATATGATAAGTAATCATGAAATATATTACATAATAATGATACTGGATTTATGTATATATATGTATGTCATCCAATTAATTCCATTCAATTCAGTGAGGAAACGAAAACAACGTTCATGCGTACGTACGACCTACCGTCTCCCTGAACGGTGTATTTATTTCCATTTATCGATCTCTTATATATATGTATATTCTGAATATATATTATATATAAATCATTTTTTTATTCTGGAATTAAGTAATCATGATCAAATTAATCATATGAATATTTACAAGTCAAAACACGGATGACAAATGAAACGATTTTACCCAAAACGCTCTTTAACATGGAATTTACAAAAGAACGGGTAATATAAAGTCATAAGTGAACCATATATGATATCATAACAATGAATATGATTCTGTAATAAGTCAATGACATTATTTAAATCATTATACAGGAGGTTAGGATACGTACGAAGCATATCAGACCTAAGTTAAGGGATAATTGTGAAAATATCATTTTTATCCGAGATTGCTTATTCGTAAGTATTTACTGGGGTTATTGATATCATCCATGTCCATGTTTTATAAAAGTGTATTCATGTATGTTTAAAGTCCTTTTTACCCATTTTACTTTTACCCCATGGTATGGAAGGAATCTTTCTTTTATTTACCCTACAAGGTACTTTTTGATTTTTCCGAAAAAAGTATGAGAAGAATGTTTCTTTTAACATATATGGAATGAAAGGATTTTTAAGGTTTTATAAAGCCTTATTTTCATGAAGCTTACTCCAAAATATTTCATGACTATTTTCAACAAAACCCTTTTCTTTTAAAATTGCATGA
Source organism: Viscum album (assembly GCA_963277665.1). Classification (NCBI taxonomy): domain Eukaryota; kingdom Viridiplantae; phylum Streptophyta; class Magnoliopsida; order Santalales; family Viscaceae; genus Viscum; species Viscum album. Next base: position 1,291,583,695 of record OY728120.1, on the reverse strand, counting down.
CAATTTTTTAAAAGAAAATCATTTTGGAGAAAAAAGGATATTTTCCTCAAGAATTCATTTCAAGTGTTTTATCAAAACCATTTTCATCTAAGATGACATTATTTAACTTGTGTATGTTTCAAGTATCTTGTCTCTATGATTTACATGGTTTCACTTTTCTAATGATGAAATGATATCCAATTTTTTTGTATGGATTACGTTATGATGGAATGATGTTTATGAAACCCATTTTATTTATTGGGGTTTTATGAATGATGTATGTCTATTTTGTGGAACAAGTAAGAATGATTTCATTATGAGATGGATGGGACCTATATCTCCCTCCAATGCATTTGGTAAAGATTTATATCACATGAGATAGACATGGCTTGAATGATAAGTTAATCCAGTTCAGTATTACAGGACTGGAACGAGGAGTGAACTCGATTCAGAAAGGGCCTTTGTCCACTAAGATGGTCTTGGAAGCAATTCCTTGGCTACTATGGAAATCATTACATGTGCTTAATCGATGCCACAATTACATGTTTTATTCCCTTGCTATGTTATCATGATTTATGTTCCATTATGATCTATGCCTTATGTACTTCCATGTTTTAAGTCGTTGCTCATGATTTTGATGTTTAAACATTATGTTCATGTTTTTAAGTTCAGATGTATATGGTATGTTTTATTTTATCCATGCTTACCCTTACTGAGCATTTGAGCTCACCCTTTTTATGTTTTATTTTCCCCCAGGATTAAAAGAATGGTTTTAGGTAAGGAAACAAAAAGTGGAAGATCTTTATGGGAGATGTTGAAGATCTTTCACCATGATTAGAAGATTATGTTCCAAGTTTCCAAAGACACTAAACTATTACGGTCCTTGTGTGTATGTTTTTGTTATGTTTTATGTATTCTACAAAAGTAATGTAATATCTATGTACGTCAAGATTTGGGTCTCTACACGTAGAAGTAACCATTGGTGTGCCGATTTCGGTGGCAGTGACTGGCGGTGACCGACAACAGTGGTGATGGGTGGATTCAGGTGGAGCCCCCATTGGTGCACCATGGTGGCATGGAGGAGCAGTAATGACTGACGCTGCATGGAGGGGGTATCCCGCTTCTAGGCCGCCCGGAAGACCTGGCGAGCTACAATCGCTCAACCGCGACAGAGGGAATGTTGTGGAACATCGACTATGGCTAACACATGATGTGATGCCATGAAGGTTCCATGTTAGAAGTGGAGACCACTCCTTTAGGGCCGCATTTGGACAGGGAGGGGACGCAACAGTAGCTTCCGTGTCCTGGGCACAAACAAAAGTCCCTCCCCTGGCGAAAAGGGCTCCAGCTGGTGGGCCGCACCACCAGCCAGCGGGATAGGTTGGACCCACGCCTTTTGGGATAGACCTATTCCATATGGGCTAGACCCACACTAGCAGACCATACCAGCACCCTTCTCACCGGACAGGATGAGACAGTGTGACCATGCGACCCGGCGGGCTGCACCCTTGGACAAATTGGATCAGGCTCAACGAGACCCATTAGGCCTAGCCCACTACCTAGCAGTACTGGTATTTCTATGTCAGGTCAGGCCAGTAAAAATAAACTGGTGTATTGTGGGACCCCCAATCCAGGTTGGTTTGGTCGGTCCGACTGGGTTGGACTGGGCCCAGACACAACCAGACCCAGTTTACAAAAATATCAATAACTCATAGACCAGGTGTCTGATTGATGCTCTATTTGCGGCATGAGGACACTTGCAATGAGGAAGCCCTTCGGAAATACTCTACGAGAGTTTTGGTGGGGTTTTTTTATATTTGGGTTGGATCAGACTCGAATCCAACCATACCCTACTTATTTAAATGACTATATCTTAAAAATATGGTGTCTGTTCGATGGGTCATATATTGTGTTGGAACCATTACAATGAGATGGTCCATCACGTTTTTAAATGTGGAACACTTGGTGGGTGAGGCATGAATGATGGATCATGATGTAGCCGTGTGGAACTATAGTGGCTCGGTAGATAAGCAATAGTCATATGGATCCATTGTGGCATGACAGAAAAGCAGTAGCCGTGTGGATCCATAGTGGACCGATTGATGATCAATAGTTGTGGGGATTCTCAGTGCCCCAATATCTAATCAGCAGCCATATGGATCCTTAGTGTCCTGGCAGATGAGCAGTGATTAATCAAGGATGATTCCCTCAACAGTATGAAATGATCATCATTATAGTCAATGAACCTTCTTCATATTCTTTGTATTGTAAATGGTGTGAGTTCTTCATACTTTGAGACATTTATTTTTGGTTGCTTTGTGGAATTTCTCATTAGTGTAAAGATTTCTCCTAATGAGTATTGTGTTACTCAACCCTTCATGGGCTCCACCTGCACATGTATTGTCTCATGTAGACGATGGATGTTTCGACAGAGAACGTGGTGGCCTAGGATAAAGTCGGCCTCACTAGGACCAGGTGGGAAGGATGTACTCATTTGGCTTCAAAAAGCTAGACTACTCCTACAATCATGTGGATTTTTTAATGGATGGCCATCTGGATTCCCTTCTTGTACATTTCTGTTTTTAGGTCTTTTGATGGGTTGGAATTCTGGTCCACTTGTTTTCAGTTGTACTTGTACTCAGTACTTGTTTAATTATACTTGTTTTCCCCTTTTATTTTTTATGATGTGGTTGGGTATGTGTTTTCATACAGGTACTCAGTAAAATTCCTCCCACTTGCAGGTTGATTACTTTGGTGCAAGTCAACAATACCTAGCCTTCGGGAGGCAAGATTGGGGTATATCACGACACGAGCCCTGGGGGACGGGTCATGACATTTGACTATTTAATAAAAGCACTTTTGATGAAAAGGTAGATGTTTTTTATTATTTATCACATTAATTATAATGAAAAAAAGTATATGATATTCATGGGATAGTAAATCATTATAAAACCATTCAAAAAAATCTACCTTAATATTGTAGCCTCATACAAAAAAATGTACATTAATAATATTTTTAATAACCTTATTCATTATTATAAACATTTATAATTAAAATTTATATTCATTCAGTATATATATATATATATTAGTTAGTATTTAATTATTTTCAATACTAGGTGCACGTAAGATTAATGGACCTCAACTAGTTTCATAAATGTGGTTTTATGATAAATTATTTTATAAAATTTGATTGTCATTAGATAATATATGTTATTATATTTGATCTTGAAAAATATTTTATTAAGAAATAATTTTATTTTAAGGTATTTTCGTTCATGATACATGTTGTTGAAATCAGCAAAGAACAAGTTTCTACATTTCATAATTAATGAAGGGTGATATTTTAGTTAATAACATAAACATTTTAGTATACATACCATAATTGTTTTAAAATATATACATCAGATTAAACCAATAAATATTTTATCATAGTCACCCAAGAAATAAATGAATTTTTTTATGTAGTTTGTAAAACCAAGTCAAACAAGTACCTAGATTGATTAATGGAAGATTATGAAGAGGATAACTTAAAATTTAATTATAAAAAAAGAATAAAGATATTATTTAATGTTTATTATCAAGGTATATCAAAATTTTTAGAAACAATAATAGGATGATATTTTATATAAAATCACTAATTATAAATATAAGTCATCTTCCTATTATTTCTTTCAATTAAAATTATTGAATTAACAATATTCATTTTTTTCTCATATAATTTATAGGTTCTAGAATTTTAAATACCTAAACTATGATTATATCATAAAAATCATATTTATCTTTTCATATCATCCTCATGAACAATCATGGAAGGTGGTGATGAAAAGAAATAGAAAATCTATTAGTCCATAGAGGTGATATTCCACATATATGCATGGTTGACAATATAATTTTCTATAGAATGAAATACATAATATGGTTTATTAGTTAATAATGAATAAAAATAATACAAATATCATAATTAAATAATGAATTAAACTTTTCATCCATATTTTGATTTTGTTATGGGAATCAAAACTTGTTGTGTTGCTGGGGAGGTAGTCTACACAATGCCTAAGAGATGATTATAGTTTTCGAAATAGATCATCTGAAATGATTATTACTGATCATTTCTATAGAATAATTACAATAATTATATAAATAATAATTACCTAATTTCATAGTGATTTGAAAATTATAATTCAAAAATAAAATTTTTAATGAATTATAATAACTATAAATAATTAATAACTATCATAAATTTGAGGATTAATTCGAATATCCCTTGGAATTTGTTTGGATACAATAATATCTTCATTCTAAAAACTCAATAGAGTGATCGATTATTACATTTTAAGTTAAAGGGGTTGGGATTCTAGTGGAATATGATGGTTTATGAGGGTCATTAATGGGTAGTGATAGGCCCATTTTATAAGTTGTGAGGATGGAATTTTTGTAAATATTTCAAAACTATATAAATAGAAAACATGTTAATGATGTCTTGGGGCACATAAATTGGGAAATAATAGAGTAGAGAAAGGATTAAGGTTGATACCCTTCTCATTTACTCAATTACAAACAGTTTGTTATGATGCATCATGCAATGTATGATTTGAATGTACACTTTTACTATTTTTTATTTTATTGTGGTTACTATTTTTAACTAAGGAAAATTAAAATTTATGCCTAAAAATAATGTTTTAATAAAAAATATTTCTCACTAATTATTAATTTTATATAAATTTAATTTGATTATTTTTTTAAATTGTAAAAAAAAATAAAGTAAAAATACTAAATTAATTAAAAATAATTTTTTATAAAATATTTAATTGATTCTTAAATGGGAAATATTGGTTTTTAAATTGAAGAATTTTTTTAATATGATAAATTAAAATATAATATATATATTTTTTTCAAATAAAATGGTTTCGTAAATATCCAATTTATACTTGTTTAATAATAACATCATAAATTGCATGTGATTTTTAAAGAATATATTTTTCACTATTGACATAAAAATAAATTAGTCTACAAATATTAGATAGATTCACCTTAGCATTTTAAAATTATATTAGAAAATATATTTCATTTTTTATAATTAAATTTATAATATTTGGTAATTTAAAATATATTTAAAATCCATAAGTAGAGAAGAAATTTTTCTATATTAAAAAATTGATTTCAAAAATGATACATACATTTATTCTTATTTTCTAAAAATTATAATTTTTTTTATTGGAAATTTATTATTCATATTAAAATTTTATTTTTTAATTATGGAAACCTGATATAATTTGTTTCTTGATAGATAATGGGTAATGAAAAAAATATAATATTTTTAAAAATACATTTTTGTGCATTAAAGGACTCTATTATTCATTTTATCTATACTAATTAAATTTTAATTATATTTAATCCAGAATTTAATTTATTTCTATAAATAATTCATAATACGTTTACACCTATTTATTCTCAATAATTTAATGTCTAGGATTTAAATATGATAATTTATAATTATTTGTTTTTAAAATTAAATCACTATTTCATTTTAGTTTATTTTTGTTTGTGGAGCATGCCATTGAAAAAATATTCATATTTAAATGTAATTATTAGGTTAAAAATGTGACAGATGATGTTCAATGAGATTGTTAATAGACCATATAAATTTTTAGAGCAATAATTCATTGGTAAATAAAAGGATAGACAACATGAATAATTGTAACAGTGGTTTAGTCGAATTTACCTATTCTAATATTTAAACCCAAACTAGTGGATTAAGGAACCCACTATATAAGATATAGAGAGACTTTTATAGTGGAAGAAATCTAAACCCTAATATTTACAATTTGGCGAATCTCAACATAGGCCATTGTGAGGAGTATCACCAAATATTATTATAAAACCTTTTGGGGGAGCAGACAAAACCCATTGTTTTTTACATTTAGAAGCCCCAAACAATGTGTACAACATTTTTCATAGGTTTTTGAAAACAATGGAATTCCTTTTATTATCACTATTACCAAGGTGAAAAAATATTCCATAGTATATTTATACCCTAACTATAAAATATATAATAAATATTTCAACTAGATATATGTAAAATGATATATGAATCAATTGACGTAAGACCATTTAAATATTGTAGATAGTGTACTCTGGGAATTCTAGAAAATCTAGAGATCAACTACACATGGAGTTATAAAGTAAAATAAATCCTTACATCCACTAAATGTTCATATCAAATGATATAAATAATTGATCAATGGATTACATTATTATTATATTATTGTACCCACTTTTTATCACTATGTATCAAGGTTTTGTGTCTCTATTATCATTAAATTAATCCTCAAAGCCTTTTTGTAGAAATCTATATATAATTTACACATAAATATATAAATAAAACAATTCAATGTGACAATTATAAAGTAAACATGAAATCTCCTAGAGATATAATAGATTCTATAAAGTCAATGTAATTTGAATTTATTGTTTTGAAAAAAATTATCATATCAAACTAATTTAAATTCAAACTATATGACTATCTATTTAAAAATTATTTAAATAAATCCAATAATATGAAATGTAAAATTATTTTGTAAAAAAATTCCATATAAATTCTTGCATTAAATTTGGAAAAAATATGAAAAGTTATTTGAGAAAAAAAAATGAACATGATTATATGTAATTAATATTTATTTTGAAAAAATAATTAAAATAGAATATAAAATATTATTTAAGTTCAAAAAATTGTGTTTAAAATATGTTTATATCTATATTGATTAAAATATTAATTAATGTACCACTAAAACACTTGATTGGATTCTAAAATACATTCACATAATGTAATAATAATTTATGATTAATATATATCCTCAGAAAATATTAAAAACTAGTGGTTTATATTTATAGAAAACAAAATGCCGAATAAAAAATAAAAAAGTTCATAAATATTGTTTGAAATAAAAGTAACATTAACATATACATGAGAAAAGATATTATAGTACCTTGTAATATGGTATAATCACATTCTACAGTTATACAATTTTGGATAACAGGGAGTCAAATATTTTTTATTAAGTGATGGTCAAAAAACTTCTTTTTAAATTTATGATAGTTAATGTTATAATACCGTTAAAGGACCTGGCAAAATTTTAATAGAGGAGAAGATACCATTAAAGGTAGAGGTGCAAAAGTGTTACTGCTACTGCTAGAGGAGATACCATTCTACCACTACCAGAACCATTTAATATAGGAGTGCTACCATTGTAGGAAGGTTCTACTATTTCCTTTATAAATCCATCAATTAAAGGTAGGTAATGCTACCATTTTTTAGTGTTTCATTCTAACATGCATGAAAAAAGACGACACCTACTAAGTAAAAATAGGAAACATAGTGTGTTGCTACTACTATCGTGAATAATATGTCACCTAAATCCAATACCATTGATTTCCTCTAACTGCTGAAGGATAAAGACATGCTAAAACAATCATCGAGGCCATATAGGGGAACAATGATGTTCAACTATTATTGTACACTATAGATAAATATGATCTTTTTATGTATATGAGTTTCTAATTCTATGGTAAAGGAGAAAAATTAGAAATTTTTTATTGGAGTAGGATGTTATGGTGGAGAACACAGTGTGGGGAGTGTATTAGAGATTTCAATGATCTTCCATGAATGGTGTCGAAGCTATAGAGGATAAAGGCTATCTATTTTTTCATTTAAGTAAAAGATGAAGTGTATTGTAATAAATAAATATATATTCATATAATAAAATTATTTACATTCAAAAAGATATATAATATCCGAATACATATAAATATTTATTTATTTTTAATTAAATAATAATACACATTAACTTTAAATATATATGTATTCATAAACTATATGATTGAATAAGATGTAAACATTTAAAAAAATTACATTAGAAAAAAAATTATTATATAATATCATTAAATATATATCATAATATATATCAAAACATGATATATAAAATAAATTAAATACATAAACTAAACAACTATGAAAAAAAATATGCACATGATAAAATTTAGTAAAAAAAAAATACTATCACATGTAAATAAAAAAACTTTCTCACTAAAAAAACACATATAGAAGCACACACACATGGACAAAAATATCCCCCATATTGGTTTATTATAAAACCAAACATGTAAAGATTAAATCAGCCACCAATTTTTATGTAAATAATAATATAACACATAACATATTAATAAACATAGACCAATTATCCTAATTTTCAAATTAAACATTAATATATATATATAAATATATATATTTAAAACAATCAACCTAAACACAATCTATGATAAAAATAACAAGGCCACGATGAAAATAAATTAATAAGATTAATATCACTTAGAAAATATTAAAAAATTTACAAATTAAGAGATCCCCCTCAATTTATTATTTTCATCAAAACATGATCTCCCCTATAGAAAATAATAATAGTATATAATAAATTTTAATTAAATTTGGAATTGAACATTTCATTCTTTTTGAAATGAATAATTATTTATAGAGTAACCACCACTTGTTTACCCATTCATGTATATGGTGTGATGTTTTATATATGTAATACACAATAACCTTTTCATAACTATAATATTATTTGTATAATTCAGTAAGTAAGAAAAATTTTCATTGACCTATAAAAGATAAAACTTGTACAGTATGGTGTAGTAGAAAATAAAGTTTTTGAGATACAAAATATAGTGATAATTATAGATTTATGCAACAAAAGAGAAAATTCATCAGAATAGTTTCTATGAAACCAAAATTTAAAGAATAAAAATATTAAAAGATTACTTATAGAACACTTATAAGATAATCCTTGTACATCATATGAATCTAATGATTGTAAAAAAACAAATATTATCTCTGTTTGGTTTTATAATGGCTACAATCTTATCATATTTTAATTTTCTATGAATAATGTAAGACACACATTCATAATTATTTTCAATTTCCATATTTAAATTAAAATTCTATTTTTGAATAATCTCAGGATCGTTACATACTTTATAGTTTTAGAATAAGTATAATTTCTCAAACTTTGATATATTTTGTCATCATTGATAATTTATTCACCTTAATTTTAATTTGTTCACTTCCATGATCAAAATACGGAGTATTATTTTTTAACATTTATTTTTCCAAAATAATATTTTTATTAATTTTTTTAAATATTCTTATGATCATTTATAATATTTACTTATATTTTAGAAAGCACTCCAATTTACTATTCAAATGTATCACAAAGTTCACTAATTTTTTTAAAATTTGAGATAGTATAAAAATAACTACAATAAGATTCATAATAAAAAAAAATAATTTGAATAATTACTTACTTAACATGATGCATTTGTTAAACAAAAACCAAAATTCATTAATATATTATCAAAATGAACTATTATAAGTTGAAATTTTCCTATAAGAAAAAGTTTTATGGTCTCCTTCAAACTTCCATATATTTAATTGGATTTGGATTCTCTAGTGCTACTTTAAATAAAATAATGAGAAATATTATTTTGAAAAACATTACTTTTTATCTCTGAACATTAAATAATTGACACTCATATTTATTATGGTTGGGTTTCCTATATTTACAAAAAATAAGAGTGGATTTTCCTTTAAAACTTTTTCCCTTAAATAATTCATGTGTCAATTATTATTCCATTTATCATTTCTATGTAAGGCCCCTTGAATGTAAAAGTAGATGTTCTAAAAAATGCATGGATTAATGAGTCTCTACAAAGACCACATAGTTATAACCTAGCCATGTAAACATAAGTTTTTCACTTCTGTGATATGATTTTCGAAAATCTGACATACACGGTTGGGATGAGTCAGTTATTTAGAGTCCAATAAGACAAATATAGTTTTTGGTGAATAGTAACCTACCCTTATAAATAGTAACATACCCTTATGAATAGTGAAATACCCTAATGAATAATAACCTTACCTATTATATTATATAAATAATATTCATGTTGGATATGGATATACCTATGTTTTTAAATCATTAAATAAATGTTTTAAAACTATTTTTTAGAATAAAGTATGAATTTAAATATATATTAAATTAATCCTATTTATAAAATTATTTTTGAAAAATGGTCATCATTTTTGGATCCTACACGTCAAAAAATGTTTGGGGTGAATTTTTGGGATTTTTTTTGAAATACGTGAATTTTTTATGCATAGTGAAATACCATAATTTACAAAATACAATAAATACAAAAATTATAGAGTCATGTATGTTGTTCAGATGATTTAATCCCAATTGATTCTGATTCAAATGATAAATTTTCTATTCTTGGTCATAGAAGACTACTATTCCTTATCTTGTGGAGAAATAATAAATTAATGAATATAAAATCGAGAAATCCCCTCTCCCATCCACTATAAAAAACCTCGATCACTACCTCTTCTCTTCACAACTCTCAATCCTTGTGCCTTCTCCAAATTCTGTCCAAATATCTTCCCAACCTCCTATTTCACTTCTAGCAGGCAGTGGTCTAATAAAAATTCAAAAAACTCTCCCATAAAGAGGATCTCAAGGAATTTTGGTTCAAGAGGTAAATTCCTCTTTTGAATTCTTTGTCTTTCCTTTCATGCTTATTTGTTTTCTTTTTCTATTATTACCTATCCATATTCAAATGTTGTGATGACTCCAGTACCTTAAATTTATAATAATATTGTCTTGATTGTGGAATAATTTATCATCATCTCTTCCTATTAACTTATTTTATATTAGTAGCAAGAATACCATCCGAGATGTGTCAATTTACCCCATTCATGGACGATGGACTTTCAATTTCTATTATCATTCTCAATTATAGACATTAAACCATTATTTTTATGGTTTAATGAGATTATTATATATTTAATATACCATATTTAAGGTTCTTTAATCCCTCTGTAAAAATGGTATTAAGTTATAAATAATATTGAGTTCGCTGTAATGAAAACCCAAAACATAACAGAAACAGTTATCCTTAAAGTACTATATAATAATTCATCCTTATGCCATGTAAAAAAATTATATAAATGACCACTAACACCTATATATGATAATAGAAAATTATCAAATTTAATTATGGAGATTTACATCCAATACACATGAAAACCATTAATTAAGAAAAAGTGAACCGATTAAGAAAATAAAGAAAATGTCCACAACGGAACAAAGAAATTCAATATAATAACTTATCAAGAAGGGAATAAATGAACTAAAGATAATTATGATAAAATAAATACATGTATAATAGGTTCTTAAATAATTTATTAATAATTCTATTTTCATATTCCAGGACCATGAGTTCAAGAGCGGAACACATTCGGACCTAAGGTAAGGGGTTTATTTATCTCACTTTCATTTTTTTGTGAGGTTTCTCGTATTTTCTACTAATAATTGTGTATGGTTTATGTATAATGCCCATTTATGAAAAAAATCATGAATATATTTATTTTAATGGTATTCATTCTATAATTTTAATATTATTAATTTAATGTCATATGACTTGATAGATTACAAAGTGGTAAGGGTTTTTCCACTTGAACCTCCACTTTCATTCAGGTTACATTTGTTTTCTAATTACCTAAATGAAACTCTAGTGTATTATTATGTAATCCTCATAAATTATGTGTGGGTGTTATATATATGTTCACAAACATGAATCATTCTTTATATAATGGATAGTTACATTTTTTAAAAAGAATATTCAAAATTGTTTTTGAAATACAAACTCGATTCATGGGATATTTTAAAATTTGTACCTATTTTCAAGTGCACTCAAAATCTATTTTAAGAAACCATTATTTTTATAAAAATACCCATTTTATCATGTAAAATTATCTTGGATCATTTATATATTTAAGAAAAAAAAATTTCCTTTCCACTTTAAAATTATCATTAATACTTTCCATAAAATGATCGAAAATGTTTTATTTATAAAGAATCTTAAGAACTCTTTTTACATGTTTCACATCACTGAGACATAATTTATGCATAAAATATAATTTCAATGTCATATAATTTTATTTTATGTGATATTAATGTTTAAAGTATGACTTCATAGAAATATAAAACATTTTACCAATGGAATCTTCTTTCAAAAGTAAAAATGATTTTCTCATCTCATTTACTTTTATGAGATATATGCCTTGTTCACCACTTATTTATTTCTTGTGGTGTATTTACTTCCCTTGGTATATTATATAAATAGTCTAATTTTTCTCCTTATATTCTAAGTGTATATGATTTGAATGTTTCAATGTGTTATGGTACCCTTTGGAATGTTTTAGGATTATTTCCTCAAGATTTTGTCGATGGTATCATTTATAAATATATTCATCTATGTCAACATCCTATGTTGAATGTTGTACATAATTGAGGTTTATCTATTACGATATCATCTAAAATATGTTATTTAAGGGTTTCTAGTTATTCTAACTATAAATATTCTATTTTGATATCATTACCATATTTTTACGGATGGTAAGTGTTTATGTTTAATGACTGGGAAAAGTTAGTTACTTTTCATATGATTGTTTCAATATGAATGTATATGTTGTTTATGTTTATCCCCACTCACATGAGGAATGCTTTGGAATTTTTATGAGATGGTTTGGGCATGCTATAACCCCTTTATTCATTGGTAGTTATCATTAGACAAATAGACGTGTAATTGGCCGAGGCCTTTCCAAATGTGACATATGGTTTTGGATGAGGCCTTAATCATTTTTAGAAGACTTGGACAAGGCCTGGATAAAATGTTTCAGAATGTATGACCTATGTACTTCCATAAATATGAAGATAGAAATTTAATGTTCATGTGGTTATTCTACTAGTAGAATATCCATGATTATGTTTTATTATGGCATTATTTACACAACTCATTTTCCTACCATAATGTGTTCATGTTTTTGTTAAAGTCACATATTTGTATGTATTCAACATGCCTAATGATTATGTTCTGATATCTTCCACTATATTTATTACCCTTATAGATTGTTTGAGCTAACCCATTTCATTTTTTCCTTCCCTGGGATAAGAAGAAGTCATCGTTTATTGAGTTTTTTAGGATGTAGTTCATTTGATTTTTTATGTATCAAATTTTGTTTCTTTTCAAAATGTAAAATGGGTTCCATGCGTGTATCTAGATTCTTCATGAATACTAAACTGATTAGTCCTTAAGGATGATTATTTCTTTTTTATATACCAATGTAATCAAATAATGCACAGGCTCTAGTAAACTAGGTTCGGAATCTTACAGTTGGTATCATAGAAATTTTAGTAGAATCCTTGGGAATTATATTTAGAAAATGTAGGTTAGGGAACGAAGCCCTAAGATGGTCTTTGAGGATAAAAAACATGGACGTCATAGAATTTTTTTAATTAATATATTATATGGATCATTCTAGTAAATACATCCCCGTTTGGATACAAATAAGTAGAGGTGGCTCTGCAAAAGATGTACCTAGGAGTGAAAACTTCAAAAAGGAGATTCAGGCTTGAACCGGGGTATCCTTATACACGACAATGGGCCTTTCTGCACTCATTGTTTGACACTATCAGGGGATATGCTTAGGATAATCCACATTTTATTTACCAACCATTGTGGGGGATTTATACCCCCAAAGTAATCAAAGTATATGGTTCTAGGATTTACAATGCATAAATTTATGCTATGTGTTATACAATGTTTATATTTATAGAGAGTTAATAATTTTATGTGCTAATATATAACATGGAATTGACTAAATATGGAACCTAGAAAAATGAATGTGAACTTCACCAATGCACAGGATGTGAAGTATAATATGGATCATATCTCTAATGGTCTTAATCCATATTTTCAAAGAAAGATTGCCTCCCATGCATCCTCTTCATATGATGAAATAATAACATGTGTCACCAAGGTATGTAAAGACTACTCCGAGTCTGATGGATTTCAAGGGAAGAAAAATAATAAGAGGATGGAAGCGAGATACAATGATAAAGTGAAATAAGTGAAAGAAGTGTTTTCCCACTTTTTGTAATTGTGGAACGAATCACCAAAATTAACACTTGAAAGGAATGGGTGTTTGTAATAAGTGTGGAAGAAAAGAACACCAAGTTCATTATTACAAGGGTAAGAAAATTGTTTCCAATGTACAATTCTTGAATTTCAATGAAATGAGACACTATGCGAATCAATGTCCCAATTGTCAAAGGAATATACACCAAAAAACGATTTTGGAAAATGAGCAAGTCATTATGCTTCCACAGATGAAGTAGAATGATTAATATTCATAGTTAAGAATCATGCCATTTGTATATTTTTTCAGTAATGTACTAGTTTTAAAAATTATGAGATATATAATGATTGTACAATAATACTCTTTAATTAAGGATTTGAGGTCATATGATGAATGGTACAAAGGAAAAGTGATTCAGTTTAAAGTTATTCTTTTTAGAAAATAACATTACTAAGGGAAAGGAAACCCTTAAAATAAATCTGGTGTTGAGATAATGATGAAGAAATGATTGATTTGGATAACTATTTACTACCTTAGAACTAATTATTGACTTGTTGAGAAATTGTCTATAGTATCATCAATGAAGATTACCACACTTTTTGATTTAAGCAATATATCCAATAACATGTATCTTACATAAGGAATATGGAAGAATTCGTGTTCCAAATATGGGTTTTTATAGTAATTCAAGTTATTAATATATTTCAAGAGGACACATGATGATGTTATTAACATGTTTTGAATGTAAACTTTAGTGATACTTCTTGTTTATTAAGGGTTAATGATATGTTCATCTTGTAAACATTGAGGAATTCATTATAATGTGTTGAATAATTATATTTTGGAATTTTTTTTGACAATTTATGAAATGGTTTAAGTTGATCATTGTATGATCTTTTAGAGGTCAATGTATTGATTCACCAAATGGACTAACCGATGCTATGTGATGAGGTGTAGATATTTAGACTACCATAGAAAGATGATTTTATAAGTAGAAATGTATATTTATATTCTTATTGAGTGGAATAATTCCTCGACTCAAGGAAAATAGTCTTAAATAAAAAACATTCCAATTAAAATTATCATTGATAATATTGATGAAATTATTTATTTTTTAGTTTATAATTTTGTAGTAATCAACATTCATATGAACATGTCCTCTATCATGTTCTATTAGAATTTCATAGTTAGATTTCTCTTCCATGTCCATTTTTTTTCTTCCAACTAATGTCCCCTCATTCGAAAGCATTCATTTTGGGGTGACCACCTCATCTGCATTAAAATTTTTTAAGAGGATATTTTATCATCCCTATTTTCTGATGTGGGTTTCCATAAGGGAATTTTCATGTATCAACCATTAACATTTGAAATTCAATTTCAAATTTTGTGGACAAATTTTTTTTAAGGAGGGGATAATGTTACACTCTAAGGATTTACAAATAGATTTATTATAGAATTCATGGATCACTGAGTCTCTACAAACACAACTTTGTTATAACCTATAAATGTAAACATAATTATGTCACTTTTATGATGTGAATTTCAAAAAGATGACATACACAATTGGGATGAGTAAGTTATTTTGAGTATGGTAAGAAAAACATTGTTTTTGGTGAATAGTAACCTACCCTTATGAATAGTAACATACCCTTATGAATAGTGATATACCCTAATGAATAGTATTCTTACCTTTGATTGTATATAAATAATATTCAAGTTGGAGTACGATATACCTATGTTTTGGAATAAGTAAATAAATGTTTTAATTTTTTTTTAAAAAAAATTGATTTCAATTACATATTAAATTAATAATATTTAGAAAAATATTTTTGATAAATGGACTTCATTTTATGGATTTGATACATGAAAAAAAATTTAGGGTGAATTTTTGGTATTTTTTTGAAATACTTGAATTTTTATGAATAGTGAAATACCACAATTTACAAAATAATATAAATACACTAATTATAGTGTCACATATGATGTTTTTCTGATGGAATCCCAATTGATTAAGATTAACATTATAAAATTACTATAATTGGTCAAGGAAGACTCGCTATTCCTTGTCTTGTGGAAAAATAATAAATCAATGAATATAAAATTGGGAAATCCATTCTCCCTGCCACTATAAATACCCCCATCACTCCCTTTTCTCTTCACTCCTCTAAAGCCTTGTACCTTCTCCAAATTCTATCCAAATATCTTTTCAACCTCCTCTCTCACGTCCCGTAGGCCTCGATCTCATAAAAAGTCCAAAACATCTCCCTTGAAGAGGCTCTCAAGGAATTTTGGTTCAAGAGGTAAATTCCACTTTTCAATTCTCTGTCTTTCCATTCTAGTTCATTTGTTTTATTTTTCTATGATTACCTATCCTTATCCAAATGTTTTGATTAATCCAGTACCATAAATGTACTAGAATTTTGGAATTATATTGGAATAAGATATCATCATCTCTTCCTTTTACCTTCTTTTATACTTGTTGCAAGAACACTATCCGAGATGTGTCAATTTACAACATTCAAGGACGATGAGATTTTGATTTCTATTATCATTCTAAATTCTGGCCATGAAACCATTATTGTTATGGTTGTAAAAGATTATTATATATTTTATATACCCTATGAAAGGTTCTGTAATCTCTTTGTACAAATGGTATTAGTTTATAATGAAAAATGATTTCATTGTAATCAAAACCACCAAAATAACTGAAATAGTTATCATTAAAGTTGTATATAACAATTAATACTCATGCCATGTAACCAAATTATATAAATGACCACTAACACCTATAGATGATCCTAAATAATATTTGAATTCAATTCTGGAGATTTAAATCCATTCCACATGAACTCCATTACTTAAGAACAAGTGAACCGATTATGAAAATAATGAAAACCAACACTGCGGAACAATGAAATTCAATATAATAAATTACCAAGAAAACCATAAATTAACTAAAAAGAATTATGATAAACTAAATACATGTCTAAAAATTTCTAAAATACTTTATCAATAATTCTAATTTCATATTCCAGGATCTTAAGTTCAAGAGCATAACACATTTGGACTTAAGGTAAGGGGTTTCTTTATCTCACTTCCATTTTGGTATGGTTTCCCATATTCACTAATAATACTTGTGTATTGGGTATGTATAATTACCATTGATGTAAAATATAATGAATATTTTTATTTTAATTGTATTCAATGAATCATTTTAATAATATTAATTTTGGGGCATACGAATCGTTTGATTAAAAAGTTGTAAGGGTTTTTTCACCCGATCCTCCATTTTCATTCAAGTAACTTTTATTGTCTAATTACCTCAATGAAACTCTTGTTTATTATTATGTACTCCAAATAAATTCATGTGTGAGTATTATATTTATGTTCAGAAACCAGAATCATTCTTTGTTTTATGGATAGTTTCATGTTTTAAAATGAACATTCAAAATTGTTTCAGAAATACAAACCCGATTCAAGTGATATTTTCAAATTCTTACCTGTTTTCAAGTGTACACAAAAAATTGTTTTAATCCCACATTACTTTTATAAAAAAAATAATTTTATCATGAAAAATGATCTTATATAATTTCTGGATTTAACAGAATCAAATTATTCATTCAACATTAAAATTATCTTTAATAATTTCCTTAACATTCCCTAAAATGTTTTATTTATAAAGAATATTAAGAAATATTTTTACATGATTTCACTTTAGTGGGAAACAATTTATGCCTAAAATATAATTTCAATGTCCTGGAATTTTATTTTATGGGATATTCATTTTTATAATATTATTTCATGGAAAATATAAAGGATTTTCCAAAAGAAATCTTCTTTCAAAAGTAAAGATAATTTTTCTCATCTCTCATTTAATTTTATGAGATATATGCCATGTTCACCTATTATTTTTATCTTGTGGTGTATGTAATAACCTTTAATATATCATATCAAGAGTCAACATTTTCTCATGACATTCTGAGTGATTATTATTTTAATGTTTCAAGGATTTTTGGGACACTTTGGAATGTTTAAGGATTATTTTCTCAATAATTTTTCAATGGTCTCATTTATAAATATATTCATCTATGTCAATATCCTTTATTGAATGTTGTAATTAATTGAGGTTTATATATAAAAATATCATCTATAATATATTCTTAAAGGGTTTCTGTTTATTCTAACAATGGATGTTCTATTCTAACATCATTCACCATATTATTCCAAATTGTTAGAGTTTATGTTTAATGATTGGGGAAAGTTAGTTACATTTTATATGATAGTTACAATATGAATGTATATATTTTTTATGTTTATCCCTGCTCACATAAGGAATGAATTGGACATTTTATGTGATGGGTGGGGTTCTTTATTGCCGCTCGAAGCATCAATAGGTACCATGAGAAAAATAGACATGGAATTGTCTCAGGTCTTTCCCAATGTGAAATAAGGTTTTGGCTGAGGCATTATTAATTTTTTGACGTCTTTGTCTAGGCCTTGAAAAAATGTTCCATAATGTCTAGCATATGAACTTACCTCATTATTAATCATGGAACTAAAAGTTCATGTGGTTATTGGACTATTAGAATACCCATGAATATGTTTTATTATGGAATTATTTACTCAAATCATATTATTTCCAAAATGTGTTCATGTTTTCTTCAAAGGAACATGTTTTTATGTATTCAACATGACTAATATTTATGCTATGTTATCCTCTGCTATATTTCTTACCCTTACTGATCGTTTGAGCTCACCCATTTCATTTTTTTCCTTCCCTTGGTTAAGAAGAAGTGATCATTTATTGAGTTGTAAAGGATTAATTTTATTACCTTTTGTTATGTATCATATTTTGTTTCTTTCCAAGATGTAAAATGGGTTCCATGTATGTATCTAGTTTCTTCAAGACTACTAAATTGATTGGTCCATCGAGATGCTTTTTTCTAGTTTACACACTAATGTAATCAATTAATGCACCAACTCTGGTTAATAAGGGCCGGGTCCTTACATTCTAATTATATGATCTGTATTTATAAAACATAGAATTCCTTTTTAAACATTATTTAGATCATCATTTTTCTATGAGATAGTAGAATATGTGGAATTACTGGAATAGTTTGCAGAAATATATTTAGATACAAACGCGACTCACTTTATTTGATCATATGATTGGAACTCGTTATTCTGCAATTAAACCTCATATTTCAATTTATATCCAATTAGATCATCCAAATAAAATTTTGTAAACTAATTAAATTATTTAATGGAAACATTCATTTGATGCCACAAAATTGGTAAGGAATGATTTGTCCATTAAATCAGTGCTTCGTTCTTCTTAGTTTCTATATGTATAAACATATTGATGAAATTATTTGTGAATATTTTGAAAATATGAATTAAAAATTCATGATCAAACATTCTAAAGG
Source organism: Viscum album (assembly GCA_963277665.1). NCBI lineage: Eukaryota > Viridiplantae > Streptophyta > Magnoliopsida > Santalales > Viscaceae > Viscum > Viscum album. The sequence continues at coordinate 1,291,564,255 of OY728120.1, read as the reverse complement.
CTTCAAATTTAGCCATTTTAATTCCATGCATAGTTCCTTGTAATTTTTAAGTTCAATGATGAGTGATTTTCACAATCCTAAAGCCTTGATGAGTAGTTTTTTAATAATATATATGATAATATGAACATCTAATAAGATAAAAAATGAATATAATTCCTCACATTTTAATTGAATACATATTTTGAAGAATCACTTCAAGTTATAGCATCAAGTTCAATATCAAAAATTATATAAGTTCTATCCATGATAGCCCAAAATTCAATACCTTTTTTCTCAAAAATAACCACATTCCATCTCTCTAATATATATAATCTATAATATTTATATAAAGTTGTATAATTTCAATCATGAATCAAATATCCTAATTTTTCATCAATTAAATTGTTCTTTCGTTAGTCTGGGTACAGACTACGATGAAATTTACAACAAAAAATAATAAAAATATAAACAATTATAAAACTATCCCATTAAGGATTATATTTTATATCCATTTTATGGTATTTATAAAAAGGAAACAGCATTAAAATAAATATTCCTAAAACAATTAAACATTTTGTAAAAATTTTACGTATCTATGAAACTAATGGTTGTGAAAATAAATCATAATCAAGGTTCACTATGGGTAAAATTCGTTTAGTAAAAAATGTGACTACTAATGGTATTGAGGTAATGTGAATAAAACATATAAAATTATAGAGATATAAAATAAAATAAAATAAAATATATAATGAAATATATAATTTTTATAATGGATCCGTCTAATTGACATATTCCACCTGTCACACCCAATGTGATGGTGTATGTTACCCACTATAATGACGTGAGATTGTGAATCCATTATAATACATAATGTTTTCTATAACATATTTCACTCAAAACATCGAACATGGAAAACAAAATAATATTAAGATGAAATTATTAATAAATAATAAATAATCACTAATATTGATAAAAATTAATATTAATCACCTTTAGATGGTAAATAGTGGATATGAATTAATATTGAGAAGGAAATTTTTAATAAAATGAATTTTCATTATATTATATATATTATATAATTTTTTTTAATTTTTCGAATTTATATTTGATAAATTAAAATACATTTCTAAATTACCAATAGAAAAAATAGATAATGATTTATATTTATGATTATTCTAAAAAATTGAATTTTATGTGAATGTGGAAATTTTTTATTTTCCCCAAATTCTTGACTTTCATCAAATTATTAGTATTTGTGTCGGGCCTATATTATTATAAAATATTTAAATATTTAAAAAAAATATTTAAATAGTATTACTAATTACTATAAAATATTATTTTGTCCATATTAATTAATTTTATTATATTATAGTACTAATTTTTTTTAGGATTTCTGATCTCTTATGATTTATTTCATTTAATTAATCCATTTCCAAAGAAATTCAATTTTGGTTTGATTTTAAGTACACATACATTTTGTTTTATTTTAAAATAAATAAATTAAATTCATACTAAATAGTAACCATCACAAATTTATCTTAAACATATGATTATAGATTAAATAAAATGTTTTATTTAAAAAAATTATGTGTCTTTATTTTAAGATCACATTCTCTCATATTTCTGAAAATAATTAATTTAAATAGATAAATAATTCAATATCCGCATTTCAAAACACGTTAATAAACAGTACATATTTTTTTAGTAACATGAAATTGAGATGGTTAAATTTAATTATGAGTAATAGGTGTTTAAATGACTAATATATAGTGACCATAGTTTAACTAAAATAACATGAACCATAGAAATATAAATAATTTGTTAGCTTATAAAATCAAACACACATGTCTTAGTAAACATCCTTCACCATACCCACGCTAATTACATGTCAATCCACTGTCACCATTTACATGAAATTATATTATATGTAATATACACATACCATCACTTCAAATATGAACCAATTACACCATTTATTTACACAATCAATGTTCATTATAAGAATATAATTCTTCTATTTGTATTTCATTTCAATTTTCCATATCCAAATCTTCTCTAACATTGATAATATAATTAAATTTTTATCTTATACATATCATCATTGACCCAGTTCAATTTATAAGTAAACAAACCCAGTTAGTCTTAGGGTATCACGAATTCCTCCATGTATGCTAGGTACCGATGACTTGATTGAGAGTAAATAATAATATTATAGGGAGAATATACTCACATTTTTTAGAGTTAAACCCATAACAATATACAAAATTAATAAATAGAAAAAACATAATAAATGTAACAATACTATAATGTAAATCATATAGATATAATAATAATAATCAATATTTATTAATAAAAACATATCAGCTCCATATGCAATATAATATAATAATGGTTCCATAATGCCATAAAAAATGATGATCAAGGAAAATAGTGTAGCTGGAATAAATAATACATTCTATAAAAAATAAAAAAATGAAAAAAACTACCCCAATAGCATTTTGAGTATAATTTCTTTCCTTTTCTCCCATAATCCAACCTTTTAGAGTAAGTAATTAATCTATAGTAGGGAACCTAAACTTGTCCCTAAAAAACTCCATAATGTCTATTTGGGTACTAATCAATACATCAAAAAAATTGGCAGTAAATTTATATAGGTTGAAACCAATGGGGAATAATGTCATATGGTCAATGAATTTACTATGAAGCGTTTTGAAGATAGTTTAGAAAAAGAAGTAAATGAAATGTGGAGTATTATTTTTGGTCAGGGCCACCCATGGAACACTCATCTAATACTAGCTACTTCAGAATATGTTAAAACATATATCGTTACTCATTAATTATAATTTAATATTTATTATAGATTCTGAAACCCAGGATGATATCAAAAGTATCGGTAATGGGAATACAAAAAATAGATGATAATATCCCCTAAAATTTAAAAGATGATAAATTAAATAAAACAAGGGTCTTCATCTATGTAAATGATTGTCTAATTCAATATAATTTTTTGACTTGGAGGATGAGACATTTAATTAATTGAAATCAAGATCCCACCTAAGAAATTATAAACAAGAACACATGTATCACTCTAGGTATACAAAAAACTCATTTCACATTGAGTATATACACATAATTTCATATCTGAACTTGATTTTCCGCTAAGGCAGGATAATAATGGAATTTCCCTTTGATCATGTAGAAGATATTCAGTATGGGTTCCCATGTGCCAATCATGGAATAATATAATTCAACATTAAAAGTGATACTATCTAAGGAATTCTATATAATAATGGTTTCATTGATCCTAATGGGATATAATATTTTAATATTAATTTAATCATATATGCATGTTCATCTCATCCAAGGCGTTCTGATTTTAATAACTTGTATATCCCTTAGCCAAACATACTAAATGTTTACGGGATATCATAAAATCAATACCATTTATCATTTATCAATTTATTTAAATTATATTTCTCAAACATTTATAAGAAATACCTCTAGGATATGTATGTTCAAATATAGGTCCAAGGAATAAGGTCTCACTCTTCACCTTCCATTTAATTAATTTAGAAATTTAATTTAATTTAGTTAATCATCCCTCTAAAAAATGTGGGAAACAAAACAACTCCAATGTGGATCAATTCCATTGAAAAAATGGTTATTTTAAAAGATTTAATAGCATGCACAGTGGGTGGATTAAGTAATGGCTTCAACATTAATTGGTGGAAATAGGTCACATGTGTCACATATGTCTTGTCTTATACATTAAATTATGGAAAAAATATATTTTTATAATATATTCATGAATCTTCTAGTTCATGGCACAACAACACAAAACATAATTAGTCATAATTTGTGAAAAATTAATGGAACACCTATCATATGTTAGTAGATAAATCCATATCTTGCATTAGACCCTAACTTATGTGAAATTTGTTGAAAATAAGGAATAATAAATTTCCAAAAAAATATGGATTACTATTTTTAATAGAAAATTAATTCCATACCAAAAGAAAAATAATGAAATAATGTAATATAAATGAGGGACTCAGAATGATAGATTAAATAGGACATATGGGATTTTTTTGGGGACTTAGATGGAGGAGAAATCACAATTACAAGCTTCAGGTGAGGGAAAGGGATCAAGGAGAGTTAGATATTGTGTTTGTGAATGAAAAGAATAAAGGAGGATATATGATAAATATTCGGAGGGGAAATGTTATTTCACCCATTTTTATGGGGAGCACAGTTTGGCCGTATGGTAGGAAAATCCATCAACCATCCATGAACCACTAATTCCTATGCTTGAAACCCCCTCAAATTATTAGCTATTGGGTTTAAAAAAAAATTTGTATCCCTTTCATTATCATGTTCTTACACCTCCCCAACATCGATGGTTATAAGAACATTTAAACTAACCATACTCCATCCATGGTCAATATAACTATATTGTTTTGTTTATTTTTCATGGATGTGTGGCCTCACTTTATTATTTTTCAAAAACATTCAAATACTCCTTAGGTATTCATGGTTGAGCAACATGGTTAGTAAAAAACATGTTCCAACTATTCTCCACATCATATTTTTCCAAAAAACTAGAGATTTGATCAATAAAAATAATTCATACAATATCAAACAATTTCATAACCGATTTTTAACTATTGATTAAATAAAAAACATGCTTATAATTGATTTTTAAAGATAATTACCTCAATAGATAAATAGGAATATTATAACATCCCTTTCTTAAAACAACATGACATCGTGATTCCCTTGTATAGGTGTTTGAGCATCATGTTGGAATAGGTATGGACTCAAATAATGTACCTTGGTCTCTCACTCCAGGTTAATGTCTTACATAGGGTCCTAATACCATAGCACTTGATATAGAGGAACTAACCTTCCATTCATATCATTCATACTACAATAAAAAAATATGTTACTCTACCAAATAAGAATCAACATCCATCTTAATGACATCAATGGAAAGTAAATTAGACAAGTCTGAATGATAGTGACACAACTGAGAAATATTGAAAACTTCATTAATAGCCCTAAATCTCGGAGGGAGTGTTTTCTAATATGCCACTAGTCTGGCCATCTCAAAAATTTCAAATGGTTCAACGAAAAAAATAAATACCATACTTTCTATTTAAATCATTGATGTCACAATCATGTTGAGACATGTAAGAAGACCTTATATATTCCCTAAAACTCCATGGGTTGATGGAAAAAATATAAATTATAATTCAACCTATACAAGGCTATATATATATGCTTCCAAATTAATTTTACCTAATCTAAACTCTCCTGAATGAAACACGGTCTTAGTTGTACTTCATATCCTTCCATTAACCATCATAGTGGTGAAAGGAACATCCTACCATATAGGGACTCATAATGATCCATCTATATAGTTTAATACAATTTATTTTTATAATAAAACATAAGAAGACATTGTGTTTCTCCCCCATACCTTTAGAATCAAGGATTCACATCCGGAGCATATCCTCTGGCACTTATATAGTACACTTGTACTTACCATTAGTCAATGGGTAATAGGCTATAAAAAAATCTACCTATAAACCCAAATACTTTTTTAACCCCCAAAAAAACCATAATGTAATGTTTTTACTCATCTTCGATTAAATTTCATTTTCAACACCATGATGGAATATAACCACTCGAACATAATGTCTCCTAACATCATCTAATGAGAATGTCTCTGTGATCCATAAGAAATTGGTGGCCCAAATTATCCTATCCATGATCAAACATATTACATCACATCCCTAAGGTTACCTCAGAAGCCCCATAAAATATTAGTCAATTTATTCCTCATATTTTATCCATAGGATGGTAATAGATATAAAATACCATCCCATCATTGGTGCTCCACCTTAACTTTATGACATGTGGAACACCGAATAAAAAATCCCACTTTCTTTATTTTGTTCCTTTTCCACCAATAATGGCTAATAAATCATGGAACATCATGATAATTTTGTGATGCAATTCCCATGAAGTTTCATGATACTCCAACACTGTTTCCTCTCATATGTATTTAGGGTCATTAATGGATCCTTTAATTCTGAAGATATCATCCTCAACATTGACACAATCGGATTGTGTATCCTTTCCTAAAGACCTCTCCCATAAAACTATGTCCATGGGATCTGAAATATTCCTCATATCTACACTTTCTAGTGGTGAACAAGAAACTATTAATGATATTATTATAGGATTCTTGAGATATTCATTCACCTCTAAATTCATCTAAAAAAATCAATCATCTACTATTCACTACTATCCTCATAAACTAATTTTTTATGATTCTTCTAATCTATAACATCTACCAAATAATTTCCTTTTACAAGCATATAAGAAAGAAGAAAATAATTGGAATTTAGTTATTCAACCCTCCTTATATTTCTGATATTTCTATAATAATATGTAAATAAGTATTTGAGAGTTTTTTAGTCCTTATGTTAAATATATCTTACCACTAATAAATAGTTTCTAAAACAATATAATACATGAACCACCACTACTAAAAGGATATCATGCATGTTGTAATTCCCCTCACATGGTCTTAATTTTTTGAACATGTTTTCTATAACTTGTTCTAATTGCATCAAATCTGATCCCATCCCAATTCCAAATATATCAAAATATACGTTATATACATTTCTAGGATTACGTAAAATTAGGATCATCACTGAATTCATCTTTCCATTTATATATTGAATGTATTACACACCATGCTTTAACCATGTAAACATAGAACCCTTTTTAGTCACACTCATAATTTGTTCTTAAATGCATGAGATCTTTTGAATAAAGAACATATAATATGAATCAATGCCAAATAAACTCTAAATATCACAAAAATTCAACGAAATATCCAAGGATACGATAAATCTCACCTTATCTATAAGGACTGATACTCCATCCATTGAGATAATATGCACTAGAAAGTAAACATTATCAATCTAGAAGATACATTTTGTGAGTATGGTATATAATCTTTTCTCTATAAGTGTTCATAATATGTAATCAATATGGATGGAATGATTGTGTTGATACAATGAGTACACAAAGATGTCTTCCATTAAATTGACCAAAAATTAATCGAAATAAAGATGAAAATCTCAATTCCTCATAACCATCAAAACTAACAGTGCATTAGTGGGACAAAATGGAATTACCAAATACTCCTACAAGAAATAATTTCTACAGAATTTTTTATATTGTATTTATAAAGGCTCGAATCAAAACCTATGATATCGGGAAGTCAAATAAATAATCATGAAAAAATTATATCCTCAAGGTTGTTCAATGGGATCATCGTTTTGATGTACAGTTTATCAGTTCTTAACCCTAATATGATACAATATTCAGTTATTTATGAAGATATTTAGGGTCCCATCCATCTTCATTGTGAAAATCATAAGTAATCCACAAGGTTATGTAATGGATCATATAATATCCCAATATTCCTAGTCATATATCTATTTTTAATATGTTCCTAAAACTCAATTAGATCCATCATTTATGGAGGAATTAATATCGATGACACTCCTAAAGCTCTCTCAATTGAGATCTCTTCCACTCTCTCAAGTGGTATCATAGAAAATTCAACCAGTAATTCATCCCTAAAATAACCCACTACAGTAGTGAAATCCATTTGGGGTTTCCCATGATTATTTAGAAAATGATTGGAAATTTGGGCTTCCAATCCCCCCATCTAGTAACCCCAATATACAAATCAACTTTCTTGGATATCCAATTCTTCATTATAAATATAGTTACTTAACTTATGAAATTAGATTTACACCCTCCATTAATACCATTAATTAAGAATCTAATTAGAAACAAACTATTCTATCCAATGAGTGATATCAATTCATTCCATCCTAAGGATGCAGAAGTTCCAAAAAATGATATATGTATATCTTAGTGGTAAACTCCATAGATGGGTGTAAACACTCTGTATGAATCCCTAAATGAGTATTGAGATTCCTAAATCTATATAAATACTCAATTTTGAGGCCATTACATTCCATTGTAGCCATATATATGATATAATTTTGAGATAAAAATCCAAATAGGAAAAATACAAAATTATAGGGTACTAAAATCATATGTCAAACCATTAAAGGACATAATATATGTTATTTTGTAGTAGGTTTTAATTCATATGTTGTTTTTTTTAAAAGGTTGGGGCCGAAGCCTCATTATTATTATTAAATCAAAGCAAAGACCTCTTTAACTGGGTATAGGGAGACCCATTACATAGCCCGAAGGCCCAGTGGGCATTTAGCCCAATACATGACCCATAGGTCCAATTTTTTGGCCCAAATCCCATTCTGTGAATAGTACTACTATAGTACCCATGTTGCTACAGTGCTGCACAGTACCCGCCGCTGCTACAGTACTGCTACAGTAATTTGCGCCCAATGAGTTTTGAACCCCCATTTTTCATGTAGATTTAAGGGGTGCTTACCACTAAGCCAAACCCCAACTACAATTCATATGTTGTTCCCTATCCATATACTAGAGACACGAATTGGCTAAAATCATTTAGTATGCCCAAATGTAATTGAATATTAAAAGTCTGACTTCCTCAGCATCATCATCCTTCTCATCCAGAACAGCTGGTAGTACTCCAACTCGCTACCTATCATAGAGTATCTCGTACCACCCTATAACACAGTATTAGTGAAGACCCTCTATCATTGGATACTAGATTAATGTTCATACAGAACTAATGAAGACGAACCAACATTCTTCATTCCCACCACTAAATAGGGTCTTTGATTCATTAGGGATTCATGTGTCCTAACATACTAACCAGATTCATAACATTTAGCTACCTAGGGTATACACTCTGACTACTAATATCCCCATGGGATATCCCAATTTTAATATTGTTTCTTATGAATAAACATTTCTACAACCTAGTTAATGAGCCATCATATCACACACTCTCTATTTCCCTTATGTTATTGACATTGATAATGGCTTGGTTCACTTCATTGAAAATGATATCCTAATGAAAATGATTCACCATAGATAAGTTGGTCAGCCTAAGAACATCCACAAATCATATTTCTCTATTCTATCAATTGGTATAATTTATAGGAACACAAAATTAGGTCAATTTGAAATGTGTTGAAGATTCCATGAGGGACAGAGTACCCAAGGGTAGCTGAAAAACACAATAGATTGTTCCAACCTATGTGTTTCATGGAAGAAGTATTCTCCAATGATACCTTTGGAATCCATCTTGGAGATTTCCAAAGGTGGACCTACCTTATTTAGAACATCCCACCAACACTTGGAGGATACAAAATGCATATTAGTGGTGAGATTTACCCACCACTATAAGGGAATTCATAGAATCTCAATGACCACTTGAACAACCTGTAGCCAATACTTTGTGGCATGCGGGCCACCATCCCTTATAAGACAAGGTGACCATGCTGATGTAATTATCATGTTAAATATAAAATAGTTCGTATAGGACATAGAAAATAATTCATAGAATACACTAATCATAGGAAGTCTCCAATTATTTGAGCATAAGTTCCCTGACCATTTACAATAGAGGGTTCAACTAGAGAACCCTCAAGTTATGATACTTATGCTTTTGGTACCACAAATTCCAAATAATGGTCATCACCATCTTCATGGAGAATATATTGAGGATTACATGGTGGAATGTATCTATCAGTCCAAGAACATTCCTCAGAATAGACCATAATAAATGAATGGAGCACTAGTAAGATAGTATAAAATGTATAATGCATCATATACATGAGTCAACACCCAACCACATGATCATATGTCCAGGTCTAGTTAACCTAAATGGTTATTAATGAACACATGTGACACTCCCTACTACTTTATATTATATTCGTGTATGCATCAGTTTATCCATTTAACATAATAGGTTTTGGTCTATGTAATATCAATTTCAACTTATAGAAGAAAGGACCCATTAATATACAATGGGAATATCAATGTTACTAAAACATTTAATTTTATCAATTATTATTCTTTAGTTATATATATATTAGGTTTAGATAGATGCTTATTCATTTATCCTATTATAATTTACTACTAATTATAAATTTTAATTGAAATTTTATATATCTACAATGATCCTTTTCTAATGGTTTAATTATATAGATCCACATTCACAATTTACAGATGACTAAACACCATATAAATTATAATTGGAATCCATTTATTTTCAACCAATAACATTTATTCCCATGTAACTATTGTATTAGGGATCAAACATGTAATAATTTGTTAGTTAAGGTTCCACTATCAAGATACATGGGAATACACCATTCAAGATGGCGCAAAAACATTAATTAATGTATTATTTATCTTATTCATCCATTTAATACATTAACAGTTATAATATTTATAAATATTGAAAAAAAAGTAATTACAACTTGTTTTTAGTAAATTCACATTATAAAATAATCATTATATGGGACATGCCTGACAGATATTTTCAGGTGTCTATATTGATTCATGATTTAACGGTTCCTTGTAATACCTAGCCAAGGGTTAAAATCTACAATAATGATGATAAGAAATTCCACAAATTATGTGCATCACCTATCAATTAAACTGGAAAAACTATAATTGGAATCATCATTAATTATAAGTCACATCCTAGAAAACACAGTTTTCTCTCTCTACACTGGTTAGACACTAGTAAGAATAGGTTCATTTCTAAATTCTAAATCATTTTTTATCCCATGTCTACCATACTAAAAATTAATTCAAAAGAAAATATATTATGATTAAACATGTAATGTATCTAACTCAACTCACTTCATAAGTAATGGAATATAGTTTATCATGTGTACTAAACTGTTCCTACCAATATTCCAGAGGTTGTTGACATTGAGTGAATGCCCATAATGGTATGATAGGGGGACTATAACACCATTTAGAATGCTGTTAGCAAAATGGTATAAAAAAATAAATAAATAGTGTAAACAAAATAAATAGAAAAAAAAAGAATGTAACAAATTTATAAAGAATAATGATCAATAAAAAATTTCATAAATATTAAATAAATTAATATCTAATATCATATAAAAAATATTTACATGATTCTGTACAAAATTAAGAGTATAGAAAATGGGGTTGCTGTTATAGAACATACATTCAATAAAAAATAGACACTAAGGCTAAAACCAAACTACAATGGAATTATGCTCACATGTTCGATCTCCTTCTCCCATACTACATCCTATTACAAAAAAATCATTCATCCATAGCATAGTGCTTCCCCTTTTCCCTACCAATATCCATAATTTATGTCCAAGTATGAAAGAAAACCAAAATATTCTATGAGAAAAACATATAAGGCCACAAAAAATTTGTTCTTATGATTTTATATTAGTTAATAAACTACTATGTACTATATATATGGAATAATAAATGTAAAAAATGAAATAATTAATACCAATGGAATTCAAGGACCCCCACGAAACACTTTTCTGATATTACGTGCTTCATCCTAAGTTGAAAAGACAATAAAAAGTTAATAATTATTATATTTATTCAATTACAGGCTTTGGTCTAGAGTCTTATAGACAAAGTGCCCCTAATTGACACTAATATAAGTGAATAACATGTACTATGACATTTAAAGCATGGTAATAGATGTTAAAAAAGGGTCATCAGGTATGTAAAGTATTGAATAAATCCATATAGTTTATTTCAATTAGAAGATACATAATTCAATTAATTAGTATTCTATTACCATTAAAGAATTATATAGAATAACGTATTTTTCAATCCCAGAATACTATAAACCAATCACCCTATAGGACTGTCAAAGGATTTATATTATGGAACCCAAGTGACAACCAAGTCATACTAATAATGTAATTTCCCTATGATACCATCTAATAAATTCCACACATAGAACTAAAGTGCTTCTCATGGAATAATATAAATCAACATGATGGGTGATCCCATTAATGGAATTCTATATAAGAGAACATATACCACCCCTATCATGACATAATCCTTTTAAAAGTAAATAAATTCTATATAATCGATGTTCCCATCCAATGTTCTATGATATGAAACCCCAATGTTGACCATGAAATAACATCCTAAATGATTACTAGATAGCAGACTATCCATACCATTTAACAATTTTATTAAATTATATATTTTTATTCAATTAAAATGAATACCTCTATAATGAGTTAGAAAAAACAATATGTTAAGGAACAATGTCTCAACTTTCATCTATAATTTGATCCATTCATACATTTCATTCAATTCATTTGAAGATAGTAATTTAAAATGTGTAGTAGAACACACCTCAAATGTGGATAAACTCAATATAGAAAACAAGGTTATTTTATGCGGTTTAATCACAACCAAATGGGTGGATTATGTAGATGTTCTAAACCTCTATTGTTGTTAATTTTTGTCTCATGTGTCACATAGGTCAAGTACAATATATTTACATAATTAAATATTTATTTTAGTTACTGATTCATGGATATTATATCTTATGTTATAACAACACATAATATAAATGGGGAGTATTATGGTAAAGTCATGATACCAAAAAAATAATATTGATTGAAAACTCCTCTTCAATAATTTGCCTTTAATACAAGATAAAATTAGAGAAAATTAAGGAATTAAAAATACCATGACTATAATGAATATTATATCACATAAAATTTAATTAAATATAGAATGATTAATTAAGAAACCAAGCATGAGGAAAGAGATGCATACTGATACAGATTCTACGAGATAGATTTCATTTTATTTGGAAGTTAGATGAAGGAGGTGGACTAATTCCTAACTTGAGATAGAGGATATATATCAATGCATGGGATATATTGTGAAAGTTAAAGAAAAGAATAAATGAGGATATATATTAAATTTAAGGGTGGGAAAAACATAAATTCTACCATTTGTAAGTGGTTCTTGGTTTGGCCATGTGGTGGGATAAAACAAGCTCCAACTGTGTTTTGCCACTATCTAAGTGGATCACCCCTTGCATAGTTAGGTGAATAATTGAAAAATAGTGTATATTTAATTATTAGTTTCCAACACATCCACCACCTTTCAAGATTAAATGAATTTTTAAATAATTTATGTACAAACCATTATTAACATATATAGTAATTTTAAATTATTTTTAAAGGCTGTGAGGACTCACTTTCATGGACATTAAAACAATGCACCCACTTCTTGAGGCTGCATGATTGGATCTCACAATTAGTACTAACCATGTTAAAAAAAATACCTCATATATGCTTTCCAAATACTAGCTCTCTTGGGTATAAATAGGCACTGAACACTATCGATCATTTTATGTAACCCATTATGATCCTTCATTTAATTAAATATAATGTTCAAAAAAGTTTGAATGATTATTACCTCAAAATAAAATTTAGTATCAGAGAATATATATTCTAAAATATCATTGTATTAATGTAACACTAATTATTATTTTGTTCTATATAATATTCTATAAAAAACAAACACTTCTATCATGTGTTTTTACATACTACAACCTTTATTGAAAAATGTGGTTTGTTTTTCATCACAACCACTTAGGGTTGTTATCACGTATGAGATTAATGAATAATTATTTTACTTATTTCATCAATAAAATTGTAAAATTATTAACATTTTCTTTTTCCTTCATTGCATCCATTCATTAGGGAATGATTTCGTTAATCATGAATATGGAATGACTACCACCTCCATGAATGTTCTTTCTTATTTATATTAGACACATATGACGAGTGGATATAATGTTGTGACTAATTAACTAATATGAAGTTTATAATAATATTAAAATTATGAAATTATAAATTTTCTTATATCATAACTATGTTTATTCATTAAGAAATGAGATCATTAATGGTGTGTATGTATGGACTACCACCTTTTTAAACAAAAAATTTCAATTATAATAACTACCCATCATAACTATTAAAATAATTTATTTTATGTATATATTAGATATATATTGAATTTAAAATCTTCTTTAAATATTATATAAACATTATGTAATAGAAATTTCTTTCTCATTTTGTCATTATGATATGTTTTTTTTTGGTCTGTTTCAAACCAAATCATTCCATATTTTAAGGTTTATACATTGAATGATTAATTAATGTTATATAATATTAGTTAAAAGCAATAGTAAGGCTTTAAAGATGTTTTATGTTTCGAGATTCATCATATTATTATCTAAAAATGTGAATAATATATCTGTTTTATGCATTAGAAACTTTTGAAATATGTTTTTCTCTTACATCATCTTCATGGGTCATAATTAAAAAAAACATTGGTTTAATCAAAAAAATTATAAATAATAATGGGAAATATATTACAGAACCATATGTAATATTTGATTAATGAATCTAGTATAAAATATAAATGATCAAAATTAACATTATATAGTATGTGCAATATAATTAAAATTTATAATATGATGTTAAAAATATATATAATGAACCGTTGTATTCGTTGTAAATAATTATAAATGAATTATATAAGAGGTTTATAGAGATTAACTATAATCTGAAATATATTATTAAGAGAGTTTTGATTATTTTATAGGAATACATAGTGTGATAAACTATGGGGTGGAATACGGTAAGTATTTTTTCTCCAACTACTGTAATTCAGACATTTTTTACTTTATCCTCCAATTTACATTTATTTGGAGTATAATTATAATTAAAAATATATTAATCAATGTATTTTATATTTATATGTAAATAATTATCCATCATGTGTTTTGATGGAAATATTACTGAATTTTTAATTATATTCTTCATGGACGTCATATTTCCCTTGAGTCGTTAAATTACTCTTTTAATTATGTAATTCAAGTATATTATTTCATAAATATATCATTTAAAATGGGTATTCTTAGGATTTTACATCTATTAATTTGTTTCCCATACTTTGATGAATTGATTCCTTAGATAAAATCATGATGTTGATAAGAATGACTCATATACATTCCAGTATATATTTTTCATCCATATTCATGTTTTAAATGTGAGTAGTATTTTCTATATTATTTATAGATACCACCATATTAATATTTAATAGTTTTAATTTGAAAATATAGATTATTATTTATTTATGAGTGTTTTACTAGAAGGTTTTAATGAAAATCAAACATTTTCTACATAATTAGTATTAAAAAAATATTTCTTCAAATGTAATTTTTTATCATTTTCTGAAATACCATCATCTCACAATGTTTTAAAAAGGAAATTTTCAACTGAATTGATTTATATAAATCATCATTACATAAAAATAATTTAAAATTATATATATATTTTTCATTTTCAATGATTCTAACCCTCAACAATTTCATGTTTACAAAAATTGTAATTCTAATTATCAAGGTTTGGGAACTTTTCATTTTAAAATTATTTTGAATGAAAATGTAAATTACAGTTTCAAAGGAAATTTCCCTAATAATTCATTGAGTGTTGTTTATCTATGATGTATGCTTAAAAGATTGTATTCTTAAAATTATACCAACAATCTTTTTTATCTGGATTGATTTGGAAATACTCTTTTACATCTTAGGTAAGATCCATCAATTATTTTTCCTTTCTTAATCATCTATTTTTATAAGAATGGTTTCCTTTATCCCATGAATGTCCCATATTATATTACATGAATTAAGGGTGATCACCTAGATTCCCCAAAAAATATTTTGATTATGGGAATCATTTCTTAAATAAAATATCCATTTCTTATATATTGTAAATAATAAATGTGTAATCATCTTTATTGAGTGGTAATTTTCTAAAATTATTCTTATATTCATTGGAATAACATTTTTTACTGGGGTTTATGATGTCCGTTTTATTGATGAAATTTTAATTTCATCAATAGAGAATGAAATCAAAATGATATGAAACTAGTTTTATTTATTTAGGGTTTTATTATATATATATTGGCACCAAGTGTCACACAAATATATGTTATTCATTATGGGATTGGTGGACCCTAAATTATATATATGCATAATTAATTAAGTAATGTTTATATATAATGAGATGTTATGTTATACGGGAAGTCATTCTATACAACTATGGGAGTGTGAAGTTATACTAGTAATCTATGTTATTTTAACAGTACATGGAGGATTGACTTGTGGTTTTTATTACATGATTATAGTTTCACCTAATTCGTATGATTCCATGTACTTATGTTATGATCATTGTTTAAAACATGTTTTTTCTTATATAATACTATTATTAAATGATCATTCTCATTATGATATTTTTGTATTAACCACATCACTCATGTTATGATTTATTATTATGTTTACCCTTACTGAGAATTTTATCTCTCCCCTTCTCATGTTTCCCATTCTCTAGGTTATGAATAAAATTATTAACTGTAATAGTCCTAGTAGAGTGTCTTCTGTAGAGATTTTATTGTGAAATTTTAAGAATCATTTAATATTTATGAGTATATTATAAAGAAGAAAAAATGTATCATTTGGATGGGAATGACATGAATTTTATTATTTAGTGATTTTTCCAAACTCTATAAAATAGTAACTAAAATTTATTTGGACTTTAAATGTAATAAATATATTTTTATCATTGATGTGAATCAAATTTATTATTTTATATTATTAATTTTCAACACCAAATAAAGGAGCATGGGTTATGTGGTACTACCATTATTATAATATTAGTGTTTAGATAAAATAATACATTATGATGATATTTTTTTAGTACGATTTAAGATTTATGAATGAAATAAATTGTTGATGTTGTAAATATAATAATAATATTAATGGTATAGATAATAAAATTGGTTGGAAGTGTTGAATATCATGTGGTTTTTATATATTTTTATGATAAGACAATTATAATATGTATTATTATAGTATAACACCATGAAATATTGGTAAGGTAGATATTATTTGTTTTTCCAAATAATTAAATCCTTTTATGGAAACTGTAAATTAGAAACGGTTTTGGAACATATTAATTTTGTGGTAACAACCTAGAAAATATTTTCTTGTAAATTCTCAATATTCATTATTATGAATGATAAATGGTCCCTCAATTCAAAATCTTGAATTAAAGTCTTAAGGTATATTTTTGGGATAAATTTTATTCTTTTTAAAACCCACTATGAAGGATATAAAGAACTTATTTTATAATAGATAACTATATTAGATTACATAATTTTAAAATGTACATGGATAACCAATATTGAAGATAAAGACACATAATATTGGGTTTGAACCTCATTTATGAATTATTTAATCTAATTATATTGTTTTATCTTTGAAAAAACTAACTTTTTTTAGTTTTCATCTGTGGTCATTAATATAATGTAATTTGGGGAGATAGAAGGAAACAAACAAAAAATTGATACATTGGAAAATATTGTGATAGTGTCGCCTTGAAATCTATTGGGAAAACAAGTTGTTTTAGAAATATATTTATTATTCCTAATCAACTATCACGAAATATGATTGAAAAAGTATATATAGTAGAATCTAAAAACACAACAACAAAATGAAGGTCAGTGTCTCTTGAAAGATCAACTTAAAAAATGATGGAAAACTATTCATATTCATCTAAGGGATTAATATTGGAATAAAGACACTGCGGATTGTTCAAAGGGAACTATAAAATGTTTTATGTGTGGGAAAGGATGACATAATGCATCCTAATATTGGGGGAAAATGAAACTTTCAGTAATCAAGATACAAGAAGAATATTGTTATCATATTATTACATAGGATATTAATTAAGACATATTATTTTAAATTTATCATATGTTATGTCTATATTTTTGACATCATTAATTAATGTATATATTATAAATTGTGAGGATAAAAATTATTTAAGGGGGTATAATATAATTACATGAGATATTTTATTTATTAAATCAGATACAATGTTCTTTAATTATGATACATGTCACATCCATCATAAAAAGACTACACTATATTAAAAAAAATTATTAAAAAAAATTTAACTAAAAGTATTATGGTAAAAAAATTATTTTTTACCATTACTAGTTTATTAATTAATATAAGTTAATTTTAAATATGATATTTTTAATAATAACTATTTTCCTTATATTATATATTTCATTTTTGATGATTAGGTTTAAGAAATATAGATTTTATATTTTAAAAAAAATCAAATTTGAATCCTACACAACAAAAAATATCTCATGATATATTCTTTATATTTTTCTGAGGTAATCGATTTGTTGGTGGATAGAGAAAATAAATTTCATTCAAAAAAGTGACTTTTATCAAAAAAATTACAGTAATTAATTATAAAGATATATAATATAAAGATATAATTAATCAAAAATATGAATTTGTTCATATAAATAAAATAAATAAAATTTTATAACTTAGGGAACATCTTATTAGAATTTAATATATATATATATATTTTTCCTTTAATTAAATATTTTTTATAGAGAAATTAATTTTTCTAATTTCTTTTAATGACCCATAACATTTATTTTTTTGTATTAAATATTTTACTATCGATAAAATTAGTAAAAAAACACAAGTTTATTATATATCCATGTTTAAATTTTAAAAATAATTTATTTAAAAATAAATATTATGTATTATTTGTTGTTAATTTGAAATCATATTTTCACATATTGGATAAATAAATTATGATTAATAGATCCCAAATTTAGAATAATTATTTAATAATTTGATAATAAGTGCATAAAATTAAATTTAGTAATAAAACATTTTACTTGATTAATATTTAATTAAGTGTTTTTTATGTTTAAATAACTATTCTATTTTGGCTCAAATATTCCTAGATTAAAAGGAATTTTATCCCTTCTAGAAATAATTTTTCTATTTTAATTTATTTTTTAAATGTCATCCCAAAATTACATCACAAAATTCACTCATCTTTTATGAAATTACATTTTTACCCCATATGTAACATTATTTTCCATGGAAAATTCATTTTTTTACTTAGAAAAAGGACCACATACACCCCTTCTTTACACACGGATCCATTGAATTTTTTTTCCTGATATTCCACTTTTTTTTAATCATAGATCCATCTCCCATGATCTATATATTTTTTCAACCCTTAAATATATTTATCCCTACATTTCTATGTATAATTCATTGGAAAGAAATTATTCTCAACATAACTATTACTCTCCTCTTAGTCATTCCTTTTAATTAAAATGTTCCTAAAAATAACTAAATTTTTTAATACAGTGAACATAATAACCTATATATAAATACAATTTTTTTTTCTATTAAATAAATATCAATAATTAATTAATTCCACATCATCCTTTAAGAAAAAAATAATCATTGATTGTGTGTATAGGTGGACTACTCCCTTAATGACACTATACAATACATTTTTATCCCCTCCTATTAGGTATATAACCGAAGATGGATTTGACTAGTAACTATTTCTTTATTCCACTTACTCAATTCTGAAATTATTTCTTTTTATTTAACCTATATTCTATTCATTCATTAAGGAGTGAGATCATCAATCATTCTTATGTTTTGACAACCACATCCATGAATGATGAGTCTTATATTTCTTATCCACATAACATATATGGAAATCAAAGTGTTATTACTTAACAAATGTTATTTTAATGAATTTTTTATAAATGTAAAATGATGTATATTTATTTAATATCACTCCTTCTATTCATTGAGAATTGTGTTTTATAATCATGCTTATGTGCATACTACCGCCTCAACAAATAGTGAAATTTATCATTACATTACCACTATGAGAGTTGGTGTTATTGAGATATATGTTATATATTAAATTTATAATATTTCGGAAATTTTATATTATCATTATTTAATACAACATTCTTACTCTCTTTATCATTACAACATGTTTGTGTTCTAGTATGTTTATGCTTACGTAATGATTTTTGAGTGAATAGTCTATGAATTTTATATAATAGTAATTATATTTACTAATTAGGTATTAAATATTTATTAATGGTTTTGTATTAATAATATTAATATATAAACATGGTAATAATATATAATCTTTTTTAATAAAAGTTGTCGAAGCATGTTTTCCCTCGGTGTTATCATCATGATTCATTATTAAAAAATTCAATTAATTAAAGTGGAATATTAGAAATTATGATCAGATAGATAATATGGAACCATATGTAGTCTTATTGATATGAACTTGGTATCGAAGACCAAGGATTTACATTATTATTCAAAGTCATGTAAAAGACAATTAAAAGTGGTAACATTTTATGTTAAAAATATTTTATAGTAAACCATTATAATTTTAGTAAATAATTATAAATGTTATATATAAAAGGATTATAGAGATGGATAATTTCAAAATATATTATTAATATGTTTATAATTGTTTTATAGGAAGTTATAGTGTGGTTAATTACTCATGGAAACAACGCAAGTGATTTTTTTGTCAAACTCCATTTAACATGAAATGTTTTACTTTATTCACCAATATAAATTTATATGGTGTATATGATTGGTTATTTTAAAGATATCATTATATATATATTATTAATGTTATTTAAGGTCAATTTTAAATGAAATTATTATTCAAGTGTTTGATTAAAATGTTACTCATTTCTTTCTTTTTCTTAACTCAAGTCCTTTTTCCATGAGTCGTTAAATATCCTCTAGATTTTAATCATCCATGTCGATTTTTTCTACCATTATCTACTCAAATGTTTGATTTTATTTCTTTAAGGATATTTGATTTCTCCATTGATATCCTCCCTACATAATAAACACTTCCTAAAGTGAAATAATTATGTTGTTATGAAAAAATCTTGTACATTAAAGTTGTAATATTTACCCAACATCAATGTTTTTTATAAATGTTTTTTCCTATAACATTTTGTGTGAACATCATACATATCATCACTTATATCAATGATTTTGTTTAACATAATTTTTATGATTTGGGATATACAAAAAATATTTAATGGACTTTAATATTTTATAAATTATTTTTTACACAAATGATTTTCAAATATAATGATTAAAATTCTTCAAAAACATATATAAAAATTATTTTAAATGGAGTATTTTTAAGTATCATTAATTTATAATAAAATAGATGGAAATATTATATTTTTTTATATGGATTAACTTTAAACAAAGGTGAAATCCTCTTTATGATTATGTTTAAAAATATTACGCTTATACATTTTTTTTATCAAAAATACCCCATTTTCATTTTGGTTTTTAGAAAAAAAGGTTATCCTCATGGTTTAATACGATTTTGGATTTATATTTTTTCAATGGACTACTAAAATTTATATTTTCACAGAAAATACCCAAATACATCAATGAGTGTTCATTATATATGTCTGTTTATGACCACCAAATTAACATCAATAAATATATAAGGGGAGAAATATCTAAATATGAGTATTATTTCCCCTACAAAGATAAGGAATAATAAGGTGGCCAATATCACATGTTTCATGTGAACCTTTAGAAGACATGTGATCACATGGCCTTCATAAGGTAATGTAGATGGTTCTGAGAAGCACAAAACCTATACTTGATCTCATGTAACCCCTTTTACATGTCCTTATACTCTCATGAAGGTGTCCAAGGCACTCACTGATCACACAATTCTAGCCAGATATACTACCCCATGTCACATGACTTGTCCGCCAGTAGGTTACTAACAAACCATCCAAAAATACACATACATAAATAAGATAAAATAAAAAAATATTAATACTTGAACGGTTGTAATCCTTATGAAATTACCCAATGTAGTTCTCAAGATGTCTTAGAGCCCTGCATACATGTCCTCTTTATCAAGCTAGTGCTTGCAGACATGTCACCCTAATCAAGTGAATGTTTTTATACATCTCTAGGTGGTCCTATACTCATCACTATATCCAAAAATTAAAAAAAACTAGTTTCCCATAAAATGTACACACATCACCAAGGTCCCTTTTTTAGAAATGTGACATAACACTGGTGGGGAGAATGATTTTCATTAACAACGCTCAAGAAAACTCAAACGATCCCAATCACCTATAAAATAAACAAGGAAATAAAAGGGGAAATTATGGGATCTTATTATAGAATGGGATATTCTTATCATCATGAGAAATGGAATACACACCATTGAAAATCACAACTGATCCCATAGGGTCCACCTCAACATGTGATCATATTCCCACAAAAACCCCTAGAATTCCACCTTCGTCTTGTGAATGGCTATAGATAATCCATCTCATATCATTTGATATCCTTTAAATATGTATCCTGGCCTCAAAATGAAACTATACAAGTTAGAAAGACATTGTTAAATCCCCTTTTTATGTACACATAATTATGAAAAACACCTTTGATTTTCCATAATCCAATAAATGGGGAATTGGTTGGATGGTCTCACGGTCGCTGTAAATTATGCGACTCATGCAGAACAATATATAAAAATGACCTTGAGAAATGTGTAGGACCAAGTCTTTACACCAACTGCATATTTTATGCGATAGATTATCACTATGAAAATTCAAAAATAATCAGGCTGGTGAATCTTATAAATCCCCCACCCCTACATGAAAAAATGAATCATTGGATCCAAGAACTAGTGCACCTGATCATTAGAGGAAACATCTCGGATTGGTCAATATCATGATTGAAAAGGTTTTTAGTTATGTAAATTGTGGGTAACAACCTCTGTGGTCATGATATAGGAATATTAACTTTTTATAATAATTTGAGATCATGTAATTTGTAACATCTTGATATTTGATCCACATAACCCCTACCCCATGTTGATTGGTCACATTGTCTTTAGTGCACCTCCCCATATGTCAGAGGCTAAAGACTAACAGTGACGGTGTGAAGGTTGTGTCGTTGGGAAAATATTCCCTCTTATTAAAGTGGAAAAAAGATAAAATCATATATATAAAACATTAGCATAATCATATCTTATTTGAAAAAAACATCAGATTAAAATTAGAAAAATTATAATAAGATCAAAATCCCATTTGTAATTTTCAATACATGATGAATGTCATGACGTTATACAAAAAGGAAATATGGGAACATGCATACACACATGCTATAAAAAAAGTAAAATAAAAAACTATCTCCACTAGAATCTATATAAAATGCTCAGCCCTCTTCTCATAAGTTCCATAAATAAGTAATCAAATCAACAACCTGTAGAAGGGATCTTTCCTTTATCGATACCTACGGAAATATGATATTATTGAGTAGCAAAGGCAGACTGAGTAGGGAGTGAGATAAAATCCTAGTTGGCCACCAACAACATTATCTACGAGTAATCCCATATGTGAGCATATATAAATATTTTGCATGTATAAAATAATAATCAATACCTAATTAATATATAACCAAGTCATTCAGGTTCTTAATGGACCCCTGATAGCACTACCAACTTCAGATCGTTGTTAGGAAAAATGTTTAATCTTGTCACTATATTTATATAGTAATATTATATATATTATATTTATATATTGTATCAACCTTTATGAACTAATTATATGCAGAAATTTGAGGAAAAATACCAGGAAAAAATGTTATTGGATGGACTGAGGAATAAACAATCCTCCATGACCAGTGAAACGAGCCTATAATCTCAAGAAATGAGGTTAAATCCTTAAAATCCAATAAGAGTATGAGACTTAATTCATGAAACTTGGGATGGTTAGGGATCCAACATATCATCACTCTAATAAATTTATGTGGTTTGTAAATCCCACTATCCAAACAATGTTAATGGTGAGAGATTTCATAATCAACACTCGATGTAAGGGAGAATGTTACTGCTTTTCTCCACATTCCTTTAACATTATATTACAACCATTGCCAAGGAATAATAATTTATAAATAATTTTGGAGGAAATACCTCTAATTTATCTCATTATACCTATTTCAGTATATTCAAATCATTACCATTTTGAAATAAGAATCTAAAAAAAACAATAAAAGTTCTTGTCTTACCACCCTTTGTAATGAATTTCATATAATACATGAAATTTTTATTAAGACAGTTACCCATCCTATATAATAAATTCTAAATTATTATTACATTTCATATTTTTAATTCATTTAAGGCATGACACCATCATTAATGATCCATCATATGTAACCAGATCCATTAAATCTATTAAACATTGAATTTTAATTAAATGATTCTTAAATTTTCAATTAATTTGTACTTCAATTAAATATGAAAATTTCTTACATGTGAAATCCTATTTTAGGTTGGGACAATGGCCTAGGAGATTATTTAATCTCCAATAACTATTACACGCCAAGATAAATATGAACAATAAACAATGTTGAGTGCTCGTAGGGTCATTATTGGAATTAAACAATTAACCATAATGGAATATATGTCTTTGAAACCCCAACATGGGTCCATAAGTGTGATTAAACACCTCTAAATCACTAAAAAAGAGTCAATTGGCATGACGTAAAGAGGGAGGATCAATTAAGCCTTATGAAAAAAATATAATGTGGATTCTTAGAAAAATATATTGTGTGGAACATCGACATAACTACGAAGAGATGAAGCTAAATGGGAAAATGATGTGACCAGAAACCCTAGGGCCATAGATGAATCCTCACTCTATATGGGACTCATATGTAATGTAGGTTGAAAGAGATATGAGAAATGGTCAAACACCAAAAAAATAGAGAACAAGATCTTGAACCTAAATAGAATGATTTCTTTGAAGGAAAATTGAAATAATAAGAGGGAGATAAGAAGGAATACTAAGATAGATCCAATTCTATAAACAGATTGAGGATCTGGCACTGGATTTGGAAGACATATCAATGCCCATATTGAGAGTAGATTTTGGGATCAAGGGAGATGATAGCATGTTTAATCTACTGGATGAAGGAGAAGAAATAAATAAATGATTGGTTGTTTAAGTGGGGGAATATTGAAATTTTTACCCAATATATAAGGGTCAAATATTTTACACACATTATTTGAAAAACATGTAAATAACTTGCACAAATAACTATTATATGGGGAGAATTGCATTGTTTGGTGAACACTTTGTATAACCATGCACAAGAAATGAAAAGAATCTCTTAAAAATGATGATATAATCGCATGGAATTGTGACTTAGGAAACATGGATTCGGAAAAACTGTATGGGATCAAGGCCTCTATTGTCAGCAACTACTGGGTTTGAGACAAACTATGCATGATTGCATGCACAGTTTCTCCAAACTAGGAAACCATGCATTTTGGCCATTTTTTCAGAACTATGGGACCCAAACAAGCCCTGAGTTTTGCTAGGACCATTATTAGGTCATATTTCATGTTTAATATAATTAAATAATGTATTCAAATTGAAAATAAATGCATACCTTCATAAAAGGATGGTTCATTATAACTTTCGATCATTAAATAAACACATCATGGAGTTGGTCTTTGGATTGTAAAGAGGTATCTTTAGTGAAAAGTTCTGTCTATTAAGCTCGTATATCATCTTCCTACTACCGGGTCTCATAGTGTACTTTTTCGTGCTTCCATATCACCCATACTAGAAAAACATACGTACCTAAAAGTGTCTTTATGCTCTTTTCAAAAACATGACCTGGTTACTCCATAAAGGATGAATCAATATAATATTTTATCATATCTGGAAAAAAGTCATGTTACGAGTCTAGAGTGTATCAGTGAAGTTGAGATATAATAAATACATCATGCAATGACTGGGGTCTCTATGTTTGTTCCAAATGTTAAGCCACATGTATGATCTGTTTGACAACCTAGAAGGATACATTGAACCTTTTTTAGAGATTAAACAAATTTCAAATATGTTTATTCCCTTATCGAGGAGAGACTCAATAGAAAAACCGGTCTCTAGCATTGAACATCGAAGGTCACTGGTAGCTGTTAACATAATACAACTATTTGTATTTAGTTTTCATCAAGAGAATTCTGATCAGATGGACATTATTTGTAGTCTCCTCCACAATATGTGGTCCAAGAATTGTTCCCCCTATATCTAGATTGCATAGAGGTCATTGGAAAGGCCTACCATAAAATTCTCCATAATGATCCACCATAGTGGTAGCCTAAAATATTTTACTATAATAGATCTTGATAAGGGGATATATTTCTCCCAGGAAACCCAAATGTCAAGGACACATTCACAGAAGATATCCTACAAACATAAATCATACACTATGTCTGATATTCCATCTAAGGGAGATAGGTCATGCTCAGAATCACCTATTAACCCAGGACCTTCTAAAACCCCTTCTAGAACTGAAACATGAAATGAGAATCCTTCTTATAAATTACAGAAATATGAGTTCTTTGAATACGTACAACCTCCTTGATGTGAATCCTTACTAGTTAATATACCATGAAGGTATCTCACACATGTAAGAAGTTTGAGACCTTTGTAAAATGATCAATGAAAACCTACACTATATCATTTTCACAAGGTGACATAGGTAAAAAAATCATGAAGCCCATTGAAATATCCTTAAATTTCCACTAATGAGTGGATATCAGCTATAAAATCCATTTAGGACACATATTTTCCACTTTCACCTACTTACAAAGGGATCATCACGTGATGAAACAAGAAATATCACATTTCATACCATGTGACCATTACTCGTTCCATAGATCCTGATACATTTTAGTGACACCAAGGTTAACCACCCATGATGAGGCATGGTATTCTTGCATCATATCCTCTCTGATGTCTGTTATGTCCCATACATTCCCTTGA
The DNA here is from genome assembly GCA_963277665.1 of Viscum album. Lineage (NCBI taxonomy): Eukaryota > Viridiplantae > Streptophyta > Magnoliopsida > Santalales > Viscaceae > Viscum > Viscum album. The sequence goes on along the minus strand of OY728120.1, from coordinate 1,291,537,453 downwards.
AAAAATTATGTATCATCCCCATCCATGGTCCAACCTAATGATGTAACATCATTTGAAATTATTTCTCTTAAGAAAAGACCATCAGGGTCAAATATTTTTCTCATCCATACACATTACATAAGAGTATAAATCACATATAATTCTTATAGGATAGTCAAGAAATGGTCCTCCTAAATCTCAATGTGTATCTCTAAGTATAAGGACATATGCTTTCTATTTCCGATGTAATCATGAACATCATGTTTATGAGTATTCAAGAATAGATCATCCACTACAGAATTTCCTTTACCTGTAATTTTTGAAATTCTTAAATCAATAAATTGTGCATACTCCACCCACCATCATTTTTTGATATTGAGACCCCACTATTAGAGGATCTACATTAGGCCCTTGTGGTATGTGAATACCACAAAACGTACTCAAAGTATATAGTGTCTCCAATTGTGTATGACATTCTAAACCACATTGAGCTTAAGGTTCATCATCGAGTAATTATACTCAAGAGGCCACAATTGATGATAACTATATGTGATGACTCACTCATGCAACATTATAATAGCTCAAAGACAGATACCTTTTGTTTAAAGGTATAAAACAAAGATCATTACAAGGATAGGATGAATTAGTATAATTGTTGAAGTCAAACAATCCTTCAACTCCTGAAAGGATGATCTACAATCTTCCGACCACCCAAATTTCACAAACATCATTATAAATCATATAAGTGTCATTATAAGGCATAAGAAATCATGGATATATAATTTGTACTACCTTGATATCCCTAATAAAATATTAATATAAAATTAGTTCTTCAGCTTCTTCTTGGACAATCTATCTCTCACTTTATCTGGGTCTACTAAAAATATATACTCTGAGACGATGTGACCCATGATGTGAAATTTGTTGATTGATAATGGGTGTTTACTGAGCTTATCATAGATCTAATTCTCTATCTATTTATTCATCATGGTATTAATATGGATTTCATGGTAATTTTTATAGAATTAATACACCAAGATATCTTCAACAAAGACTACCATTAATGAATCTCGATAAGGTTGGAAAACCTTATTCATAATATCCATAAAGATTACTGGTGATTTTGTGAGGTGGAAATGCATGAATAGTTACTTGTATAAACCATAAATACTATTAATTATTGTGTGAGGTATGTCCAATGACCTAACATGAACCTGATGATAGACTGAATTAAGATATAGTACTAAAAACACCATTCCTACTCTCTACTAATCAATGAGGTCATATATTCTAGGATGTGGATACTAATTCATTATTGTGATATTGTTAAAATCACATTAATCCAAGTAGATCATGAGATAAAAATATTCCATATTAGGGAAAGGAACGGGTGAGCCCCAATAATAAGTAATAGGTGTATAAAGACATTCTCATCCAGATCCTCTAACTGTTTCTTATTATATTGGAGTTCCTTAGCTTCGATCTGATAGAGATGAATGGTCACTAGTGATGATCCTAGAACAAGATCAACAGTTGACTCTACCTCTAGAACCAAAGGTATACTAGAGATATCATCAGGAAAAATATTATTGAATATATCAAATATATTAGGAACACGTGTGTATTGTAAACCATGGTCATCAAGGAAGAGACTGGAAATATGAGTTGTAACATTGCCCATTCTTCGATTCTTGGGTCCTTATCATGTCACACATACATCCCATTAACACTTATAAACTCGCCTAATTCCCTATAGTGATGTAATTTTCACCCTCTAATGATATCAGCCAATATGGTCCTGATAGAGAACTAACCATTCAATCCTGATGAATGTTTCAAATGCCATCATGTCAAGGATGAAGAAATTACTTATAAAAGGGTAACCACCAATCTTGAGAGTAAAACCTTAAAATGATGGATACTCTCTAAGTGGATAAATAATGGGGGTGAAAAAGTCATATTTACATAGAAGTTCTTGACCTCAAGGCCCAGATGCTCAGTATTTTCCTCAAATATAAAATAGTGACAAATTCATGTCTCCCGTAAAGTAGAATCTAATGTGGAGGATACTTGAATAGTACTATATATAATAAAATTTATGGTGATATTCTCCTCAAACATAGGCTACAATGCATGTAACTGGTCTACAAGGAAGCCCTAATTTTTTGCTTGATTACCCAGAGAAATCCTTCCCCACTAGTGTGGAGAATCATAAGTCAAACTTCCTCTACATGGATCACGACCTCATCCTAATCAGCTAGTGGTTTTCCATCTTCCATCTTTTCATGATACAACTGACCCTGCTTCTAATCTTGGAGTGGGTGTTGAACCATTCTAGTTAGGAACAAGTGAGAAATTTGTAAAGAAGAATGGGATATGCCCCATCCTACCACAACCTATGCACTCACCTTGATACCATAACCGTTGTAGATACATCTCTCACAAATATCACTTTGATATGACATGTCTATTTCTTATGAGTGTTCTTGAAAATTAATTACAACTACAAACCATGTGGGCCTCAGAATATTATGACCCAATGGATATCTTCACCATAAGGTGGAAAATGATATGGTATAGAAATTTCATCTACTTGGTACAATCCCAACACTAGAGGTTTCCATCAAGGATCTTTAGGCACTAAAACTGGTGATTTCGTATTAAAAGAACAAAGATGCTACAAATCCTATTGCAGTCATTGACGCAACCAACCGCTTCTAGAGATTTTCCATAGAGGGATATAATCATCAACTTTAGTATCTAATGAATCCGGGCCAGCGAATCAACTATGGATCCCTTCTAGTCCAGGGGATGCTAATGGGGGATTTTATCAACCATTTTCTCCATCATCATCCCAATGGCGACCTTCGATCCCCTATTGAGGGTGGAACCTCACACACTATGACCTCTCATACCCATGCATGAGACACAACGAAGATCAATCTGTGTGGATGGATTTGGATAATCAAGATTTTTGTCATATCCCATCTCTTATTGAAGATGTATATCTGTATATTCTAGAAGTAACTTGTGAGGAGGATCATTTCCCATCTCACTTGAAAGTATTATGTGAACATATTTATATAAAAAGAATTTGGAAGGAAAATATTCCTACCCCCATGCATGAATCCAATCATCTTATTCTAGTGGAACAAATAGTATATATGTGGGATCATATTCACTCTTCAATAGATGATATCTACTAGTATATAGTGGACACAGAAAATGTGCATTCTTACATTCATACACACTCTTTTATAATGTGTCATTACATATTAGAAAAAATTTAATAACTCTTTAAAATATTCTAGTACTGGTACAGATTCATGGATAGGTGAATATTCCTATCCCTACATCCAGGGCATCACAACATATTGATCATTATGAACAAGTGGTTTCTTCAGATAACACAAACATTATTTACGTAATCTAGTTTGATTATCAGAATAATTTGGTAATGAAAGAGGCATCAGAACAGACTCATAATCCCTTTCCAACTAAGGTCCACTAAGTGAGATAAGAACATGCATCAGGATTGGGGCACAATCCTATTGAAAAATATCGGTACCATATTCCAAAGTCCAAGATCGGGCTCATATCTCACTTTTAGTCAGTGATAACAAAGTGACATAGGTAAATACCATGATATAGGATCATATTCTTATCGAATAAGACTAGTGACACAATATGGAGGCCTAACATTTGGCTCATATCAATATTATGGCTGGAGATAAACATGTGATAGTGTCACATTCCTCAGTAAATTCTTCAATTCCAGTCTGTGAATATATTTGGCATATTCAATGAGATCGCAGATACCTAACTCATAAACATACTTCCACTGACTAATGACCACATTAGAATACTTCTAAGGCCATACATGTGGAGGCTCATATTACTGCTCCCTTTTTTGATATCTAATGGCATATTCTAATAGGGAATGATATTTTGAGTGGGATCATACTCCAACTCCAAGATGGGATCACCAAGTGAGAGAATCACATGCCTCAAGACTGGATCATATTCCAGTAAAGAAAAAATATAGGCATATTCTAATGGACCAGGATTAGGATCATATCCCCATTCTGTTTGAGGATCAATACATGAGAGCAGAAGATGATGTTGGGAAGGGTTATATTCATTCAAATAATAATTAATATCACTCGAATATTACCTGAGATTCTCAATATTGGTATTAAATTCACACATCATGAACAAGTTATCTATAAGGTCTATCAAAAATCATATTGTTGGATTATATCCCTTAATATTTTCAAAATAAATGTTGGATTATTCCATCCTAGATGCCAAACAAGGCTCATATCCCAAATCATATCAATGGCATTCCCTTGATGTCATTTGAGACACATTTTCAAAACCCAAGGTTCTGTCAACTCTTATGCCAACTATAAAGGTGGTCATTACCATGATATTTCTCATTTTGTTAGTGTGGATATGGACTATAGGGTTTCTACTGCTGACATCTCCCATGATTAACCTCCCTATGAGGATATCTCTAAAATAAAAATAAATCACCCCCTTTCTTAGAAACATCTATATGGAAAGGTAATAAAATTAAGGCACCTTCCTATTAAGAGGTGCTTGAAACATCAGAGTGAAAAGTATATTGATCCCCATAAACATCAAGAAATAATCTACTCAAGCCAACAAGGGGATCCTAGAATTACATTTTATTTCTTGACCAGATGAATGTCAGTATGTTTTATGAAGAGGAGGAAAACATTTACATATGGAGATATTTAGCTATAAAAAACATCCCAACAAGTTTTGTCCCCTTGAATCTTCTAGACATGAGGTCCTAGAAGAGCTACCCTCCTAGATAATACCTTATTTACAAAGGTCAATTTATGAAGGGTTCTCATTGCAAATGGTCCATTGATTTAAATCATGTCAAAAATAATATTTTATTCAATTGTTCATTGCAAAATAAATTTTTCCAATAGGGAATTTTCACAATGAAAAAAATCATTGATGCTTTTATATATATACATATTTGTGATGGGAGATGAATCCCTTCACCAATAATTACAAAAAAATGTAAAAAATAAATTAATTATAAAATTAATAAATAAAAAAAATAAAAAAAGTATATTTAAAACCAATAAAAAATATAAAAAATAAAAAATAAATAGTATATAAAAATGAAAATTTATGACTAACCAATATTTAAAAAAAATTTCATTCAAATAATTAACATAATAAATGCATCCAAAAAATATATATATCACATGGGAGTGTGTTGGTAATCTAGAGTAGGTGGATGAGGGATCTCCATCCGTATACCCTATGCCAAATTATGAATGTACCTTATTATATATTATTTCTACTATGCATGATCTCAACACATATCCTCCTTATGGTGTTCCCAATATCGATGAAAGACATCCTAATATCAACATAGGGTTTATATTACCTCATTTTGAGACAAAAAAACTCCTCGTTCTATGAATATGATGAAGATATCTCTCTAAGAGATCCCATAAAGATGGATGATGACATCACGGTAGTATAGTAAGAACTTCCAGGAATCTAGTGAGAGACAATACCAATAACATGGCCCTTATAGAAGGCATAATAGGTCTCCTAAATCCCAGATCCATCATCACATCCCATTGAAGTGTGGATTGACCCTCATTCTCAGACTAACTATCACCATTTATGTGAATATACATGGATTTATATGACTCCATCAAATGAAATTTGAAATTAAAATATTTAAAATATTATTTTTGTTATTTTTAAAATAGAAAAAGTAACATTGAACAAAATCTACTATTTTTACCACCCTTAATATATCCAGTGATTTGTTCTATCTACATCCTATAATACACATTAAAATTTGTAACATCAATCATCTAGGATGCCTATATGAAAAATAAAAAAAACTGTTTACATTTTTAGATATATAAATTATTATATAAATTTACTTACCACATGTCATCGATGAATATAGAATTTATGACTATTATATTTATGGGTGACCACCTACTTCACCAGGTTCTTCCAACCAGATGACGATATCCTATGAATAATGCAGGAAAACCAATATAGGAAAATGTCATCCCAAACTTGAGGGGATATGTAATCAGGTCAATGGATTCTAGAAGACTAATAAAAAATTATGACTCCATTTAACTTCATGTCCCATATGCAAATATTTTAAAAATATTGATGACATAGGTCATGGGTGAAGGCCACCCAAGACTCCCAGATATAGTTCCTCATGCTATCATAACGTGGATACCATGAACCCTATACATAATTAATGACATAATGTTAAAATTAAAGAAATTTCTAAAATATCTATTATATATTTAAATACCATCTGATGTTCATTCATGGTCTACCGAAAATCAATGTGAATACGATCCCACAAAAAAAACTCTCCCGACAAATAATTTCCCATCATGGAAATCCCATTCCACAAATCTATATGTGAAAAAATATAGGAAAAAATTAATACAAAAATAAGTAAATAAATAATGTAATTCAAGTAAATGATAATGAAAATTATATAAATTAAACTATTGAATAGACCAATGCATGTTTGGTTCAAAATATATATGTGTTCATTGCTCGGGAATAGGATCAGGAATCATCAATGTTAGACAACCGAGACCCCTCTAAGACGACACATCGCCTACAACCTGAGGGTCTGATGATATATCATTAGGTACATCATTTCGTATTAAATCCTCTTGGAGGACATAAAAGATTTCATCATTAGTATTTTAATTCATCTAAAACTTGAAATGCATGTTATAAAATAATTGAATATGATTAATATATATATTGACTATTATCAATAAGTAATTATGTCATTCTTCATCTTCATCCTCATATTCGTATACAATGGTATCAATATCATCATCTCCCCCTCAGTCTCATTAACTTATAAATGAGATTCATCTTAATTTTCACATGTTAATTCAAATTAATTTGTTACATCATAAACATCATTGTCACCATTGACCCACAAATGTATGGTGTCATCATCGATATTCATGTCTCTTCAATGAAAAATATATTTATAGTTGTATCTTTCAAATTTTCAATTACTTTCACTTAAATAGAACCAAAATACCTTATAGAAACATTTTTTCATGGGATTTCATTTTAATAATGTTCCACCAGTATATTTACTCTATGAAAGTATCACAATTATATGTATAATATATTATATGTTCTTGATGAGATAATAAAAATGGTTAATTTAATAAAATATGGATTTTATATTTAATGGTTCTAATTACATGGTGTGGGTGAACATGTAATTTCAAACTGAATGAAACCAATGGAATTTGAAAATCATTACATAATTCTATCTTAGATAAGATAGATAAATTACTTCATCTAGTATTATATAACTATAAATATCACATTCTCTATGAGGATATCCTCTAATGAAAATAGAATTATTCATTAGTTTTTTATTCACCATGGTTACATGTAGGAAATCAAAAACCATTCACCAAATATGCATTATAAAATTTATCCATTTTAGATGTTCATTACCCAACACACATAATCAATTATCAGTTTAATTAACATCTTCTGATACCTAATAAATTCAAAAAAATATAACAAACTAACAAATAATTAATTTATTTTGTATGTCAATAAATAAAAAATTCACTTTACAAGTCTTTGAAACAAATAGGAAAATTAATTTTTCCAACATTCATAAAAGGAGACTCATTTAATTATAAGAAAAAGTTTCTTGATCTGATCATCATACAATCTAAAAATAAAAAATATTAAATTATTTTTAATTAAATAATCAAGGAAAATGTTCTAGTAGAACTTTCTACAAAAAACATTTCATTTCTTCATAGTTGAGAAAAACATATATATGTACCATGTGATATTAGTCATCAGAAATATATTATTCATAAACACCACATAGGGATAGTCTATAATGATTAAACACTGATAATTGAATTTCTAGTTCATATTTAGCATTTCTTCATTAAAACCCATTTTTTTATTGTTTAAAGGATTCTGTGGTTTGAAATAATTGGTGCATAAAAAAGAAATTTACCCCTATATATAAGATTATGTAGTCTAATCATAAACTAATTCTTTGTTACATACCAATTTCATCCATTTCTATAAGAACATCTCATATATGTGTATCCATCATAACTATACTAGACCTACAAATTTTTCATCATATGGAAAAAGTTATATGAAATGTTCCATTAAATTAAATAATGTTGATGAAATTCTTTCCCTTATTATATAAAATTAAAATCAACATCATATTACATAATACTAAATGAATCATTGTTTTTTTTTCACCAAAAAAATTCCATGGAAGGAACTATGATATTTATGTCAGTTAATCCTAAATTATATAATTCAAAAATTCATAAATCTAATCGGTAAAATTATTTTGAATATATCATGACAATTGTGACTTATTATTCTAGTAATATGACTATTTCTGACACATATAGCCATGTCAGAAATGTAACCATTTGGTAGTATCAAATCCATAATCCACTAAAAATACAATAAATGTTTATCTATGTAATTTTTGTAAGATTATTTTAGATTCATTATCTACTGTGATCTATCATTTAAAAAATTAACTTTTGGTCACATGAAAATTCAAAAAATATATAATAATGACTTTTCATTTTCATTGTTCATACTTGGTGCGTCCAAAACTAAATTAAATATATTATAAAAATAGTTTATATCAATATGATTGACATCCAACAAGTGAAAAACCATAAAATCATACAAATATAGAAGATCCCAAAAATATTTCATTTAATTAAATTGTCATCTTTCCTAAAGCCATAATTTTTTTATTCGGTACCAATGTAATGGTAGGTAATGAATAGACAATTTATTTTAAATAAATTACTGATATCATATCTAGAGGTCCATATAATTCAATTTTCATTTCTAATAATGATTTCTATTCCTTAATAAATGATGATCATTATGAAGAAATTTGTGATAATAGTTAAAAAAACAAGGTTTTCTCCAAATGTTGAGCATAAAAACAATTATATCACTCATATAGTACGAACATGATTTTGTCACATGTGTATAATATCCATAAAACATGCCCTATGATGGGATGTCACTATTTTTACACATTAATTTAACTTTCAATATTTATTTTTTTTCAATGACATCATATGTTCAGACACCATTACTCAAAAATTATATAAAATCATTAATAAACCACATCAAATAAACATTGATATTATTTTTGGGAAGTCATGGAATAAAATAGTTAAATATATATATATATATATGGATCATTCATCAAAATCAAAGGATTTTATTTATGGAGATATAAAAACTGTCCAAAAAAAATATTTACTACCATAATAACTAAATGGAAAAAAACATTCACTCTAAATACCCAATCACAAGATATATGCTTCTGAATAAAATGGGGGATGTAGCTGGAATTTGTTTTTCAATGAATCACCATCACAAAGGATGATTAATATTTTTATGGATGAAATATTGGTTTTGTTCCATGACATCAATGACCCCCTGTTTTGTGACATAATTAATCGTCATAATCTAGGTGGAAGTGGGAAAACATCTATTATTTAATAGGACTAAATGCTAACATCCCTATTAGATATTTTTTACCTTAATTGTGAACATGTATGAAAACCAATTAAAAACTCATTTTTACCATAATATTGGATTCAATTATTTGAGAAATACTATTCTTAGTAATAAAAAATACTAAAATTATGAACCAACATCTTATTCTCATTAAAATATTTAGGTAACACATTTCCATTAGCTATGAGTGATTTAACCAAATATAATATCTGATCAAAATAGTTATTTGAAATTCCATTATTTGATAAATTTCCATAAATTTTTCATCTCCTAAAAATTTCATTATATAGTAACTAGAATATAAGGAATCATTTGAAGACTCTAGAAACTCATAAAATCAAGATAGTTATAACTGATGAGTGAAATGAATACCATCCATAGATTTTTTTTAAAAGATAGAAAATCAACATCGTGTAATACAGTCTAAAAATGTAATGGAACTAGAAAAAAAATATTAATATTTTCTCCAAAACTATGTTAACTATGATGAAACCAAATAACATAATATTTTCTAAAGACAATACTTAATAGATGGCTGCTACAATTTTTAAATGTTTCAACCCTCTATAAATCACATTTCTTTCATGGACACATAATTGTCCCTTCTAAAACAAATTTTGGCCTTGATGATGTAAATGATGAAAAAATCATCAACACCATCAATATAAACATGATTTTTTCTAGAACCACTTTCATTTCTTGGAGAATTTATCCAATTCTAATCATGTAATAAAGAATGTTGAAGATATATTTATTCCTTATTTCTCTAAAAAATAGAAAAATAATTTATGAATATTTTGATATAAGAAACTGAAAATACAAAAAAAGATATAAATTTTAAATATAATAATTTACTTATAAATATTATAAATAATATTTTTTACATAAGATTATTAATAATTACAACTAATTCATACTTTATACCTCTAATTTTTATTACCTTTTTTATTTTTTTAATTAACATTAATTACATCTATTTGTTTCTAATTTCTAGAATTTCACCTAATTACCACTAATTAAAATTAACTACCGCAAATTATTAATAATTTTCAAAAATCAAAATTTTTAGCTACCACTAATTATTAATAATTGCTGGTATTTTTTAATAATTACCAATAGTTTTTCTTTTTTTCCACTTATTTTTAATATGTTCTACTAATTACGTGTAATTTTTACTAAGTGGTGATCATTTTTAATATGTGGTGCTAAATTTTACTCCATAGTTCTTGTTAATGAAAATTTTTCATGAAGTACAACTAATTTCCATTAATTTCCTCTAGTTTTGAGTAATTTCATCTATTTAGCAACAATTATTAATTTTTACCATTAATTACTGCAGATTTCTTCTTTATGTTACTAATTAGAACTATTTTTTTTGTAATTATCGATAATTATTACTAATTTCCACTATTTTTTACTAATTACTGCTAATTTTTACCAATTAAGACTTATTTTTACAATGTAACATGAATTACATCTAAATATTTACAAGGTGCCTCTATTTTTATACTAAGTGTCTCTAATTTTTACTAAGTATCACTAATTTCTATTATATTTACTAAGTGTCGTTAACAACCACACATTTTTACTATTTACTGATAATTACCACTGGTTTTTGGTAATTACCACTAATTAAGACTAATTAGTAGTAATTATTGATATTTACCACTACGTTTTACTAATTACCACTAATTTTTATTAATTACATCTAATTTATACTAATTACTGAAAATTGTTACAATGCACCACTAATTTTTACTATTTACCACTTATTATTGATATTTTTTACTAAGTGCACCTAATTTTTACAAACTACCTCTAGGTTTTAATTATTGCTGTCAATTTTAACTAGAAACTATTGATTACAAATAATATTTACTATGTAACACTATTTACCACTAGTTTTTAGTAACTTTCTCTAATTGTTTCTAATTATGACTAATTTCTACTAATTACTACAAATTTTTACTATCTACCACTTATTTTCCTTATGTATTATTAATTAACTCTAATTTCCAAAACATTTACTAAATATTAATTATTAAATGCTGCTTATTTTTACTATGAATCGCTAATTATTACTATTTTTAACTGTGCACTACTAATTACTGTAGATATTTACAAAGTACCACTATTTATTAGTTATTACCGCAAATGTTTACTAATCCCAAACTTTTTTTACTGATCATTTCATTTTTTTCTAAGTAACCCTAATCACTATTAATTTTTATTAAATACTAATAATTACTGCTAAATTTAACTAGGCACTGCTAATTTTTAGAAATTACACCAGATTTTTACTAATTATAAAAAATGATGAATAATTAACACTAATTTTTACTTGGTGCCTCTAATTTTTACTAATCATCGCTAATTATTTTTAATTACTGCAAGCATTTAATTAATAATGATACTTTTTGTGAAATACCACTAATTTTTGCTAAGTGCCGCTAATTTTTAAAATTTCTGTAAATTTTTAGTAATTAATTTTTTTTTCTAATGTCGACTAATTATTTGTAATTACCACTAATTTTGTTTTTCAATTTCTGCTAAAATTTAATAAATACATCTAATTTGATTTTTTAATTAATTTTAAATTTTAGTAATTACTGATATTTTTTACTAATTATCTCTCATTAATGCTAATTTTTACTAGGTTCTACTAATTACCACTAATTTTTACTAATTACCACTAAAATTTAATAGTTATAAAAAATTATCATTATTTTTTTCTAATTAATTCTAATTAATATTAATTACAGCTAATTATTATTATTTACTGCTAATTTTTACAATATATCACTAATTTTTACTATTTATATCTAATTGGTAATAACATCCACCAATATTTAATAATTACTATCAAATTCTAATAATTTAAACTAATTATTAATAATTATTACAAATTTTTCGTAATTATCAATAATTATTATTTATTAGTCTGATCTATAAATTATTACTACATTTTTCTTATTTCCACTTCATTTCCGTTATTTTTTACTAATTCCTACTTGGTACTACTAATTTTTACTAAATACCCATTTTTATACAAATTATCAGTAATTTTTATTAATTACAACTAATTTATAATAATTATCAATAGTTATTCACAATTAAAAGAACATTATAACAATTTAAAATATTTAATACTAATTAAAAATAAATACTTCTAATTAAAAATTGTTATTAATAATTAAAACTGAATAATTATAATTAAAAATAATTAATATAACTTAAAAATAATTTCTGATAAATAAAACTATGTAATTCTAATTACATCTAATTGCATCTAGTTAATAATTATTATTAATATTATAAAACAAATTAAATTACTTAATAATTAAAAACATTAAATAAATACCTTTTAATTGAATCTTTTAGCATATGTAAAGCAAAAAAATTAAATTTGTATAAAATTAAAGACAATTAAAAGTATAATAAAAATAATATGAGAGTAGAAGAAGAAAGGGGAGCTCGGAGGAGAATAGAATGAAATCAAATCAGTGGCGGGGGTATATATTGGTTAGATAATTTGTGATGAGACTATTATTGATGAGTTTCTCATCATAAATAGTATTACATTCCATAGGTCCCATCTCAATTAGTAACAACCAATAATAATTACATCAATTGTTAGAATGGTATTTGTGACAGGACCCATCATAAATAGACTTCTGTCAAATGTATATTGTTGATAAGATTTAATTCCCCTAAAAAATGTCTATAATGATGAAATTAATGATGAGAATTAAATAATTCCACAAATTCCATTCATTAGGTTTTGCATGACATTCACACAAATGGTATTTGGGATGCACAAACATTCCAATCAAAAATATTTGTTGTGAAGAGACTATTTAGGATGGGTGATGTGTCTGTCACAAATTTCCCACCACAAAATCCATTTTTTCATACTTCTAGAAAAGGAGTTCATGAATTATCTACACCTAAATATATTGGAAACTCATTAGCAACTGATGTCTAGAAACCTCCCCTATCTAGGATATGAGGATCACAACCAGACCATCAAGATACTCTGTTATCAGTAAGTCCAGGATGCTATCTCCAAGGCTTAGGATCAAAAATCGCAAAAGAACAATGAAAATCGGTAACACACTTGCCAATATTTTATCACAATTCTTCGACATCTGACCACCAAAACCATGTCAGGTTATTTTATTCAAGGATGGGTAAATTATGGTGCGTTACACTTCCCCACACCCCTCGAATAGAAGATCCCCTTATAAAAATGGTCGTGTAATATCATATCCTCTAACAAGATTAGATGGTCAAGTAACACACAAACCAGTTGGTCACTATAATAAAATTCCCCCACTTCAGTGATGCCAAGACATCACGAACTGAGGAAGAGGACATGCCATGAAGCTTTGAATCGGGCCCCTCGAAGCATGGAGAAATCATTTCAACCACAAAATTTGATGTTATGATCAACATGACAGCTTTCGGTGGAAACTAACTCCCATCATGTGTTGTCATTCCACCCAAATCTTTCACAAGCACAACTGTAGCACATAAAATAGGTCGTAGTAGCAACTATTGTACCACATCTCCTGAAGCAAACCCAACCGCCCGGGTGTGGTGAATATTTTCCTCCTCTTCCACCAATCAAATTTCAAATTTCAAATAGCATTAAAGATATATCAATATTAATTAAAAACAAACCACATCCCACTGGGGAGAGTGCATTTATATTCTAATTGCTATCACCATGTCTATCACCCACTAAAGGGTCCTTGGGAAATCAGCTGTGGTTCTAGATCAAACCCATCTCATTATGTGGGGGGGCATTTAAATTTCAATTTCCCAAGTAGGATCATTGTATCCTTAGCAATAAGACCAATTAATGCTAATTGTGGCCCTAGATAGTCCCAAGTCCATATGGTTGGGTGCATTTCCATCATAATAATCATCACAGTAAAGGGAATCAATCTTCTCTTGGTTGGTAGGTATATATCAATGGTTGAATTCCCATTTATTCAACCAGTAACAAAAAAACCTATGCTATTCGGGGCCCATTTGGCATTCTGGACCAGAAACTCCATCATGTACATTACTCACAGGATATGAATGTAGTAGCGTAAGAAGAGGGAAATCAATCTCAGATGGGGTCACAATCCAAAATAGCGCAATATGGGAAAGGGTTTGAAGAATGATACTAATTCCTTTAAGGAAGAAACATCCATTTCTGAATACATGTCTACAAATGTTTTCACCATCAACACAATAGATCATTTATAGGATAAAGAAGCAGATGCATAGGGTCACAATTCAAAATAGTCACCTTGAGTGGATGATTTGTGTGCACCCATTATGCTTTTATGTGCCCAGAACCAAAGAAAGATTCCGAATCTTGATCCTTGGAATATTGATTTTCCACCTCTATAGTGGAACACTATAGTGGATAAAGTAATTTTTATAGTTACATACCAATCAACACAAAAAATAATTGAAAATCCTTCCATAAAGGAATAGTTATCAAAATATGGGAATATAATTGAAACACACAGACTACTGAATGAGGAGCTACTCATGAGAAATATTCCCACTCAGTATCGTCTTTAGGAAGAGAATAATTTTCATCCTTATAGAGATTATCCTCCTATAGGAGTGGAACCTGAGTATTAAACTAGATCCTGATCTATGAATTTAGTCTACATAAATTAAGAAGTGGAAAATGACTGTGACCTCTGACCATTATAGTGATATCCTCTACCTCGATGGTTTAATTATTATACCTTCTAAGAAATTGAGAATATGTTAGAGACAATAATAGGGAACCTTCACTATGACCTTCCAACTATATGTAAAATGGAAGACTCTCAAATAGTAGTACCTCTAGATTTGATCAACTCCATCAAGTCCCTAGTTACTCAAACAGAATCCCTGGAAGGGTGATGTGCGCCTATGCAACCTTGGTGGAAGCCATATACTGAAAGGGTGGACGACACTTTGCCTCCAATAAAGTTTATAAATATTACCTTCTCCACCATTGATGGCATGAGATACCCTTAACCACATCTCACACACCTTAGGTCATAATGTGGGATGACACTTGAGATCAATAGGAGGTGACAATTCTAAGGTGTTTTTTACAGAATTCAGTAGGGACAACCTTCATTTGGTACATCATCCATCTAGTTTGATCCATATAGGATGGGATTACCTTTATCATCATTTACTTTTCTTAATCATCTCAACATAGAGTAAGAATAAAATTTCATCCTTTTTAACTACATTCAACGTGAAAATTATAGGGTGTCTAATTTCTTTTCATAATTGAAAGGCTTAACCAACTCATTCGACATCCCTCTCATAAGGTATAAATTTATCGAACACTATGATTAAAATATCAGGTATGATCTTTAGATCCTTATTATACCCATGAAAAATCCAGGCGGGTTCCGTGAGTTTGTAGAAATGGATCAATTCTTGGATGATTCCATTTAGTGGTCCTAAGATAAATCTCAAATCATTTCCATAGATTATTGGAAAATATTGACAATGAAAAATTGTGGATTCATCCTTGAAACCATCACGAGTTCTCATTTAAGAACATATGAAGGTCTCAAACCACCCATCACCTCCTATTGAGTGGTGAATTGCATAAAATCACCCTCAACTAGAATCCAATAGAAATCTGGGTCACCAAGTATTTGAGAAAATGATAATTACAACATACTCCTTCCAAAATGAAAAAGTTCTCTGTAATTTTCTGTAAGACATAAAAAATAAAATACTCAAGATTCAATAACCAAATAAACCCAATGAGGTTATCCTCACAGATCATCTCAAATACATCCCCTTCAATAGGAGGTGGGGTTATAACATCTATGATAGATTCATCTTAATATATATCCTCCAAAAAAATTCAATTCCATATTGGTGATGTTGGATAAATCCCCATAGCATTTGACATGCATAGAAAAATCCTAGTCAAAAGAAGACGGTGATTAGAATAATGTTCTTTCAAGGAATAGAAATATGTTCAAAAACTATATGAATTGAATGATATTTGACTAAACTCAAGAAACACTAAGAGAATAGATCTATATTCCTTAACATTTTACAACACTTATGCTTGTGAAATCTAGTATATACCACACATGTGGAAGCGAACATCATACATAGGAAAAGAGAGAGGTGGAAGAGTCCTTTTCTATAAAAATGTGATCTATAACTCTTAGGGATTTATTCCCTGCAACATCTAAATCATTGGAAATGCCCAACTATACCAAACCCTCACTGAATGGAGATCTCATACTGGGTTCTATTAATGTGATACAATTGGAAGACCACATATCCAATAATATATATTATTCTAAGTATGATTACCCCACACATAACTGGGAAACAAAAGGCCATATATGTAGGAACCTAGGTTACAGAGGACAACACATGTGTGGTATGATCCAATAATATGGTCACATCCCTATTATGAAAATAAATAAAGGAGATACCCAGGTCAAAGCACTCTAGAAATCCCAATAGAGTCATGAATATTTCCGGGAACCCTTTAGTAGTATTATCTACTTAGTCATCTTACATGACCACCTAGTAGGTGTGTGATTATCGAATGCACATAGACAAAGAAGATGTGTATCACATCTTGTTCCACTAGTTAGAGATGCTTCCCTAACCACATCATAAGAACCAGACCTATCTATAGTTTATTTTCTAATTCATATGCCACTGGTATGGAGAAACCCCACGTTATGAAACATGGAACTTTGGAAAAAAAATTATAACATTATGAAAAAGATGATGGGTTTCCCATCCAAGATCCCAATCATAGATGCACTATGTATTTCAAAAGAAGTCATATTGTAAATAGATGAATTCTTCTAGATCCTACATGTGTTCAAGATATATGTTGTTTCATCCATGGTCTATAGAGTGGAGGCTATGTTATATGAGTTCCATTTTGGAATCTCATTCAAATACCTATATTAGTAACAAGTTATCCATGAATGCATCAGAACCATATATGATTCCTATAGACTTGATAATGGTAGCTTCTGAAGGGGCCTGATTAAAAATGGTTCTGATATCAAACTCACCCTAATTTTAACCCCACATTGTTTGGGGTTTAACAATGTGATGTTTTCTCTCATAAAGAAGACCATTCATGGGTATGATAAGGGTGAGTAAAGGCTTGTCAGGAAGGTCTTTCTCATTGTTCATTTTGAAGAGCTCATATCTAATGCTGAGTTTATGGTTATCTGGTAAGATATCATATAAAATTTCCTACTAGGAAGGCCTGTCTCCATAGTCACATATCGGTACCTTCAACATTAAATCAATTTTGAAAATACCCCATCGATGGAATGGTCAAAAAATTTTATATTAATAGTACCCCTATTGACACTTGTGAATCTAGATATGGGGAGAAATGTATTTAAAAAAGGTTAGAAAACAACCAATGTTGGATGATGATTTATTATTTTCATCCCATAATGGTTCTCTTACCACCGTGGAAAATCTATAGAGTATGATTGATAAAAACTATGTGCTCCCCATTGATCAAGTTAAGGAAATAAACCTAATTTAGAATGTCCAAGCCCCTTTTCACCGAAGTGATAGTGTAAATGATGTCCATATACAGAATATATACAATGGATATTGTATTAGGGAATGATAATGTCTTTTTTTCATGGCCTCTCTCACCTTGACAATGATAGAGATCACCTATATTTTCAACTTCATCATAAAATGCCTCTATAGACTCAGTGATTGAAGAAGAGGAGGATAGCCTCAAAAAATACCTCATGTATTCGAGGAAGGCATGTTGACCACCATTAAAGAGTTAAGGTGGGTAAATCTAAGAATAGAAGAATATTTAAGGCCTAAAATGATTAGTTCCGCCATGAACCTCGATGAGATAGCAATTTACATCATATTTCTAAAAAAACACTGATATGTGTTCTCTTAGAATTATAGAGAAATTCTTAGACTAGATCCAAATGTGTCTTCTTAGCACTCAGCCATCCTAATGTCCATTGAGGTTTCAAATTTGAACCCATAAAGACGAACCCCTATCATAGTACCCATGCATATGAGGATGTTGACAAACTAATCCAATCCATCATTTTATAAGAAGTGATATACTCAATATGGCATTCAAAAATCATCCTTGTTATGAAAAAGAATGGGTGTTTTAGGATCTCAATTGATTTCAAATACCCATATTGATTCTTCTTAAAATATGATTTCACATTTATGATCATATAATTATTTTTAATGCATATACTATTTTCAATGTCATTCAGATCATGGATGGGTAGTCTGGGTACAATCAGATAATGATGGACCTAGAAGGTAAGGATCCACTGCCTTTAGAGATCTTAAAAGGATATTTCTATATTTTTATTCACTTTGGATTAAAATATTCCGACTCCACCTATCAATGTTACATGAATCATATCTTCACACCCATATTGGGATGAATAAAAGATTATTTTTTTGACAACCTAGTTGTTAAATCCAAACAATAATCTAATCCCTTCATGGATCATGAAACAATCTTATCTATGTTTTATAAGCACATTTAGAAGATGAATATGTTGAAATGTGCTATTGTGGTAACATTATTAATGTTCCATGTAATTATGGTATGGCACCATGGCATCATGGTTGGACATTAAAAAACTAGTAATATTCTATATATTTCACCCCAAGGAATTTCAAATAACTGAGGGTGATCTAAGGGATCCTCTCTTATGTTCATTAATTAATTTCCAATTTGGCCATAAAATATCTCCCATTAATCATGATAATGAAGAATTAAATATCATATCAATGGGATGGGGATATCCAATAATCCTTCAAGTGTCTCAAGAAGTACATACTAAACCCACTGGTCCTAATGTTGCCAGTGGAAAGAAAGACGCAGGCCATATATGTGGCCCTCATGGAATTATCAATGGGTTCCCTCATAGAAAAGAAGAATTATACAGAGAGTAAGAATATTATATAATACATAAACCAAAAGATGTTGGGTACAATGACTTGATACTCTGATGTGTATAAGAACAGCCTCAAACTCCATTTTTCAGTGAATTACTGAGACATTACATGCAGCATCATCAAGTCTAGATAGTCTCTCATTTTTTTCCTCTATTGTACATCGTTTTTCATCATCATTCTGAATAGGAGTTTGGATCAATGAGAGGTAATTCTAAAATAATACAACATTAATTTATGGTCATAGAATCATGTAAAAGGGCAGGCCCTAAATAATTTCTTTGTAGAACGCCCTACTCTTGAAAGAACACCAGGAGATATTGAATTTATAGTTGATGAGGTATTATATTTCCATGACACTCCCTAGACATAGGAGATATATTTTGATGGTTCCTCATGGAGTCCTATCCAAAAGAGTATTGAAACCCCAAAACTTAATTAGACTAGCTTAGAGAATATATTTATTTCACGGGAAAAATTCTTTTTTCCTAACCATTACTCATTATCTGAATGCTACACAAATATTGGGGAATAATACTAAGCCCTCATCACTAGCATGTAATTAACCCTAAATATGTATATATCCTACCTAAATATCAATGGGGATTTGGAGTTAATGATAAATTTTATTAATGGAGACTATGCTATAAAAAAGTTAAGAACTATAAGCTCTCACTGTCTATGATAGGGTATTAATGGATGATTTTCCCTTTTTATCAAAAATTACATCATGTTCTCCAATAAAAGAATTTTCATTCTAACACATTGGCTTATACAACCATAGTTCTATACGAACCTGATCAGGAGAAAAAAATCTTCCATATCATGCTCTGGGGAATGTTACATCAATCAATTTCTATGATATGGGAGATATTAATAAATTCATCACTGACCTATATCATGGTGAACTAATGTCCACCCTTGGATGGATGGACCCCATAATCGATCATCTATAAAATGGGATCTTGCCGATAGACTAAGCTGGATGGGAACATATTTTATGGATATTAGTGATCCTTACCTTACAAAATGGTACAAATGAAATGAAAAAACATGAAAAGGGAGGCTTCTGTTGAATCCTACAATTATTAATAGTAGTAAAAATGATTTCTACCATCCTGTAAGAAGTCCTTATGTGAACATGCAGTGCTCATCTATTTAGGAACAATCTCTCCAACTAATTCATGTTTCTAGGATTTTACAAGAAAACTATGATATAAGATGTTGTGTAATTCATAAGGAATTTTCATGAAATCTTGATCGATGAAAACTCCATCAATACACCCATGGAATTTCAACATATAGATAAATATTAATGGCGATTTCTATATGAGAAATCGATGTAGTGGTTCAATATCCCCCATCCACAACTAAGTGGTTCAAGTACATAATTACTAATCATAACGTATTCTCTAAAATGTTATAAGGAAATGCACCTCAATGAATTTGAGATAAAGAACATCAACATCATCATAAATCACCATATCATCACCAGGCTCAAGGCCCCTCACATGATACTAATAGACAGCAACACACTATTCTTTTCTAAAAATATAGAAGAATTAAACTAGGAGTACCACATGGTGTCCATTCAATAATATCACTATAAGGTAGCATAAATGGGGAAGATATTGGCATTCAATAACAATCTATCAAATATACTCCAAAATATGGAAAATAAGGAATAAAATTCATGGCCTAACTTACTCCTCCACGCGTTATGGTCCTACCATACAACTATGTGTATTTCTACATGATAAACATCATATTAATTATTTTATGGGACCAAGGAAGTGTTACCCATAGAAGTACATATATCATAATTCCAAATACCCATTTGAAATAAACAATCTGATGATGTGAAATACAAAAAATAATGAGGATGAATTTGCAGTGGCAACATAAAAAAGGTTGTGTTCATTGCACAACCTTTAATTCCATCATAATCAGATCACATGAGACCTCAATAAATACGATAAAATCAATTTGTTCATCTAAGTAGAACTACTGTTGGATCTCATAACCCTAAAGATAATACGAAATAATGCACGAAATCATAAACACAAATGGGAAATGGCCTTTTATATTACATAAGGTATATCAAAATAGATATTACAAATTGGACACAATGGATGGGGTGTAGGTCACAACTCCCCCCGCCAATGCCCAATTTCTAAAGAGTTACTTTTCATTGATATTATCATGATTTAGTCATCTAGGTTGCATGATGTTTAACTACAAAAGTACATCCAGATCACCGAATGTTAAACTATATGAATAAGACCGTGCTATAAGACATTAAATCTAAAAACATGTCATGTACCATCCACATAACATTAAACTATATAGAGTTTATCCAACCACGAATATGGTAAACTACACACCACTCTACATCCTAAACAAATGATGTTAAACTATATAGAAATCATCCTAGTTCTTGGATGATAGTCATCATTTCATCTTTTTTATTACCAGATGATACTAAACAACATGGATCACCAATGCTCGTCATTATTCATGTTGGGTGACCCTAAACCTTTCTGCAATATGATAAGCTAAAGTGATTAATTTCTCACCAAAAGATGTTAAACTACCTGGGAGTAATCATTTAATAAAAAATTAACTATACCTGATATATATATATCTATGAAAAATAAATATGAAATTACCCCATTCCAATGTGATATTAATATCTTCTAAGTGTATGTTTCCATCAATGAACTATGTGTGGCTAGATTCCATCCATCGCATGGTACGTAGTGATGCCCAAACCTCTATTACTAGGACCCGCCACAATATCACCTTTTATCCACTCTATTTTACCCTCTTCCATACCATATAAAGTTGAACTGCATTATATATGACCTCACTAAATCATTTTAAAAAAATGGATTGAAAAAATTCCTTTTATTTCACATCGAGACACCCACATCCTTAAAGAAAGATGTTAAACATCATGGATGATTTATTTTATGAATGTCACTAAACTACGCATGTTTTTTAGTGCTATATATGTCCTAATTATCATTTTAATGGGATATTTAGGTATTCCAACATCCTATATCAAGTCCGATATACCACATGATACAAAATTCCATTGTCTATCTACCAATTGTCTCCATGTCATGAGGAACCCTTTCCATTCCTTATTTATCACACACAAAATTGATCACATGGGATTTCAAAGGTTGGTAAGTGCTCTCCCAAAATAACCATTACATATCAGTTCATTATATAGTTTCCATGGTCATGAATAAAATAAAAAAATCGAATAGTATGATTCTTCACTACATTATGTTTGGAAAATACTGTTGATTTCATTTACAGGACAAAAAACAATGCATTTATATGAAACATGCCTGAGATGAACACTATCACTATTAATAGTATCCCACCACAACTACATTCTATGAAAATGTTCTAATTGATTCTTAACATCAAAAGATATGTACTGATGACTATATATCTAATTCCATACCAAGCAACATGAATTGATAGGACCAATTTCCCCCTTTGCATATGAATTAGACCGACGAAGAGTGCTCCCCATTCAAGAACTACATGTGGATTGAGACCTATTATCAATGTATATATATGGATTCCCATATATCATGACTCATGTAAAGATTTCAGTTTCCATTATTATATCATGCAGCTTATGTCCTTGGATCATGATGTTAATTGAATGGTTTCTCAATAACTATGTGAGGTTTGATTCTTGTCATCATAGGATATTTTTTCATTCATGGATCTCCAATCTCATGACTAGATATAAAAATAAATTTGAACAATTCCCCCCATATATGTGATAGGCTTGTATACAGTCTTTCCCATTCAAGAAGAACTAGTGGATTTATTCTTGACCTCATAGGATATGTAGTGATTCCCATACCTATAATTATTATGTCCAACAATGATAAAACAAAATATTCCCATCATCCATGCATACAGGTCTAACATGAGTAAGTAATATCCCCCAACTATATACTTTTAGAGTCAAAAAAAGATCATTTTTCTGATGTACATGTCATATCTCTATAAGAATGTTTTTCACGTAATATATCTTTCACAGTTTTTGACATAAGTTCCAACATCCTTACCGCATGATGATAAATTTGATGAAAAAATATTTCCCCACGACATGATTTTAAAACTATTTATTCCATCACACATTTTCATCTGTTAACATAGGAACACAAGATACTGACCTTGAACAACATTAAAATAGAGTGATTTTATCACCTTTTAGTCTCCTCATCCCATAAATCAAAAATAATGATTTGAGTGCCTCAGGTTTCCACAAACCATCCTTGGCCCATTAAAGAGGTCACCCGACTTCAAGATACCCTATGAATGACTATACATGTATGACCATGGATCCTACATATTTTCCTATGATCATCATCAAAATATTTACTCTACAGAAAGGGATTTTTGATCCATGTTATCCTAATAACACCATGGAAGAAATCAGCACCATATTTTGTTCTAGTTCATTACTGACATGATTTTCCAATATAATATAACTTGACCTGAGATGCTCATTCCATTATTTACAACATTTTCATATACCACTCAAAAGAATGTGATGGAACTCCTGACCAAGGGTTTCCAAATTTGGTTATCGTTTAGCATTGCCCTTATATTTGGTCCATTTGAGTTATGACCTTAAACTTCCTAGACATTGGTCGAAGATGAATTACCAAAAAAATTATCCTCTGATAGAACAAATTGCAACAACATAAACCACATGAGAAAGAGACAATAAACTTTTAATGTTGAAGATAACCATTTTTTTCCATAGAAAAAGTCAATTCTTTGCTCACTAAACTATTAATCTTAAAAGTGAAGGTAAGCAATATGCCTTCAATAAATAAGTCAAAAAGATAATAGGGTCCACATTATGACCCCAGTAAAAGAATATTCATACTCATAAGACCCTTGGGTCATTGAAAAAGGTAGATTAATTGGTTTTCAAATCTCCTCACCATAAGAATTGATTAACATAAAGTTGACACAACATTGAGTGTACTTGAACCCTTCATAAATATTATATTCCCAATAAGTTATACTTCATTATTTGAGAACCTTTGGTCATCATGAATATTATATACCCCTTGTAAATGGATGCATGGATTCATGGGACCCTTTCATTGACTATCCATGTTATGCATATGGATCCTACATATTACCCAATGGTCATCAACCAAATGTGTTACAATGCAAAAATTTCATTTAGATAATTATGATCCCAGACATCATCACGACATAACTCAACACCTCAGTGTGTTATGGTTCATTCCTAGTATGATTTTCCAACACCATTCTCATGAACCAAACACTTTGGAACATGATTTACAACAATAGTAACAAGAAAATTATTGTAGATTCCACATCCTTGACCTTACTCTACTTTTTTGTGTCCTTTATTAGAGAAGTAATGAAACATTCCATTCTTGAACATTCTGATGGAACACACCCTGAGATTTAAAACAATAGGATATTCTGCATGAATCTCACAATTAAAGATCCAAAATGATCTTGGGCGGTGTAATCCTTCAAAGATATCCTTTATTTCTATACCCAAAAACATAATATAGACATTTTATTCTTCATAAGTCATTCATGGACCTTAAAAATGAGTGAATATTGTATTTTATTTACCATTATATTGATGTGTAAGGTCTTTTACCTACCAACTAATGGAATATCCTCTTTACAACAATGTATCTCCAATCCTAGTTAACCCTAGAAATATTGTGGTGGAACTTGAAACCCTAGGGTTTCATAGGTCATCCCCAACATCTATTCCCTGTCACATAATCATTAAGTCACACTTTTTTGTTATGGATTAAATCACCCATATTATAACTATCCATGTGGACCTAGAATCCAAAGTATTTTTCCCTTATCCATTATCACACCAATAAATCTTCCCTGGCCCTTGAAAAAGTGTGGATACACCTCTATTAGAAAATTCTACCGATGTATAAGGGGATTGACCTACCAACTAGAGGTATATCCTCCTTCCCAAAAAGTAGATCTGATTCTCATGAGCCTTAGCAACACCATAGTAGAAATCTACATTCTATGATATTTTGGGTAATTTCTGACATGTGTGGACTATATTTTGTGATCACTAATCATGTCATAGTAGAAATACGGTACACATAAAGGAATATAAAGATTAAATAGAAAAGATCATAAACTAGAGAAAGAGGGTTTGAGCTAAAATATCCTCAATTACAGTAATAGGAGGTCCGATATAAAAGCTTCTAAACTAGAAAAATATAATTTCTGAAAAAAATACCATAAAATATAGCAATATGATGTCTGAGATAAAATAACCTAAATTAAAGTGATACAAAGTATGATAAAAAAATCCCCTAAACTACAATATGATACAAGTTTCGAGCTAAAAGACCATAAACTACATCGATATATGGTTTGATATAATGTACCATAAACTACTATAATTGAAGGTCCAACATTAAAGTCGATAAACTAAAACACGACAACTATTAAAAATTCAAAGGAAAAAAAGATAATAAGAATGTGACATACACCATATGGTCTCAGAAAAATAAAGATATGCTCACCATGCCCCTTAAATTCAGAGAATGATAAACCACTCTCCCTCCAATATTTAAAATCAACCCAAACTATTATCTTGTGAATTAGGTAATTTCATGATAATTGGTCCAAATATATTAGGTAGTAATCTATTTTTGGTGGGAATTCAAGATCATTTCTCAGGAATAATCTTTTAGGATTTAAATATTTTGATCTCGGCATTCTGTTTTACTTAATATTACATAAATGAAGGGTATCGTTGGTAGTTCATGTTACAATTGATCATTGAAATTTCATTTAGATCCAGAATAAAAGTGAATTGGAAAACAACATATAAATTTTGGAAGATCCATTTTTTTAAAGAATACATGAGGTGGAATCTACAGGTTCTATAGTCTCAACAACATTTTCATCAAATAAAAATACAAATCAATGATGAAAAACAATGAGATTCAATTAGATAAGATATCCAAGTAAAAAAGTTTCCGGTGAGATGTGTCGATTGAACACTGAAGTGCCACTCACCCTTCTTCTCCTAGTTCCACCCTAGGATGAAGGGAATCAATCAATGTTGACATCTCCTGAACTATTTTTGAGATTTTTCTATCAAGGATGATGATGTTGATAAATCAAACTTGGAATGATCAAGGATATCCTCTAAAAAACTATATTTATATTGTCATGATTTCCATTTTGAAATTCCATATTTAATAATAACTAGAAACTCTATTCCAAATCATCCAATTATTCCTTCATCAATTTTCTGTGGAATCCCCGTCATCATAGTCATGTAAGTCCCACTTAAAAAAAGCCAATTCTAATTCATCACGATTATTTTTCACATGGTTTCATATAATGAATGTTTTTCAAATATAATGACCCCTAAATCATGAAATAAATAGAAAATATGTTACTCTTTATCATGGAATGATCCCAAATGAGTCTCATTGATTCGAGTAAAGAAATTATTCAAGATCATCCTCTACTTACCATTACATCTATAGATTCTGATGTGGTTATGGAAAAGGGGGGGACAATAATTTGAGATGATTAGGTAGCATGTGATAAATCCTCATATATTTATCCCTCAATTTCTTTATCCCCCATTTGTTTAGATAATACTATATATTATTCAATATATTCTTCCCCGTTTATTTAATGCTCATCATCAGGACAAGATCACTTCCTTGATGACTCACATGGGTCTTGAATCAACTCCACTGTCGGCACAAACATAAGGGTCGATGATTAAAATGGTTTGTTCGTGTGATGAAAAATCCTATATAGCACGATACTCAAGTAGGCCTCTATTAATGCTCGATATTAATATTGTGACCGGAAGGTAGAAGCAATATAAGATAGATGTATAACCTCCATATTTTAATCCTTGCATTCCAATATTTACCAAAATTGATGGATGGTCCCAGGATAATGCTCTCCCTATATGACAAAAAAAGAGGTTGGGGAAACCCTATGAAAGCAGTCAAACTAGTGTAAAAATTGGTACAAATTATATGGCTCTCACATGATTAGATGATCCATATGGACCATAAGAACTCTATCCCAAAGGGATATCTTGTATAGCCTTTCAACTATAGTGCCACTACAAATAAAAATAATTTGTCAAGTTAGTGCAACATAAGGAGTTAAATCCTAGATATCATATAGGATAAGTGTATCATAAAATTCATCAATACCTAATATATGGCCTCAACCCATTAAATATCTAGAAACCGATGATGAGATAAGGTTACAGGGATCTGGGTGGGGTTGTGGTATCCATATTAATGAAAATTCTCCCTTCTCTAGGAAAATAAAATCTTGCTCGGACCACTGATCCAATAAATAATTCTTCCTTGATGAATGTGTCCTAGGAGTTGAAAATGGAATGTAATAATTGAAACCCCCAAATTGAGATATTGTCACACTAATAGCTATGACACTATCATTAGTGTGCTAAAATTGATTATGGAGTGTGCTTCCCCATCTAGGAAAATCAATTTCTTTAGGAACATTGGTCGGAAACATGTTATCCTATAGAACGTGATATATCTCAAGCCTCACCCGATAAACCCATGCAGTATGATATCTAGTTTCCAGGATAGACCAATATGAACTTGTGTTTTTATAAACCTGTTGGGAAGGGCACTGGTGAGGATGTATGAAAATCAGCCTA
Organism: Viscum album; assembly: GCA_963277665.1. Lineage (NCBI taxonomy): Eukaryota > Viridiplantae > Streptophyta > Magnoliopsida > Santalales > Viscaceae > Viscum > Viscum album. The sequence goes on along the minus strand of OY728120.1, from coordinate 1,291,509,120 downwards.
GCACCACAATGATAAGGGATAATGTTGATCCAGTATGTGAAGGAGATGAGTGTGGGAATAGTTATCTAATTTCATAACTTGTAATTAAAAATGATGAGAATTTACCTTATCAAGAATGCTGTTTGTACTTGGTCAACCAAGAAATAAATGGTTGGATGGAATTCACCTTACATTTTTCTAAGGGGGGATATGCTTCCCAAATGATAGATATCTCAGATGTTTACTGATACATCGTTGTGGGAAAATATAATGAGTTAGTTCTGGTGAACCAACATGTGAGAAGATCTCAAATAATTTCATACTAATGAAAAATGACGTATTTTGAAATCCATACTACTTCACCAAGATGAAAAATGTGTAATTGGTTAAAAAATTTGAAGCATATCTTCCTCACCCTGAATGTTCATTCCCATTAATCATTATTGTTTTCACTACGGTGAAATACCATTTAAAATACCATTATATGACCAAAAAATTCAAATAAGAGACAAATATTTTTGAGTAACCTTGATCAATGAGCTAGTGGATGACATTTCATCAATCTTGACCAATAGGGGGATTTTCCGCATATAATAAAACCACTAGGACCATGCTATAGCCAATTGAACATCCTCAAAAACCATAATCTAAATGTAATAATGGGATTTTGACACCTATAAAGAATATTGATTTCATTCCAATGAATGGATGGAAATATCATCTAGCATACCAAACCCATAGATAAGAAGTTAGTGTAAAAAGGGTAATACAAGAATTCATATGGGAGAATCCTTTTAAAAACCCCATTGTGATAGTACATATACGGAGGGTTATCATTATTATTCCAAGAAATCATGCCCCTATGGTTAACTGTGACTGAAGAAAAATGATGTTTTCTGGAATACATCCAAAAAATGAAATTAGCAATTATTTGACAAGTGAAAATCCCAAAAAAGAAAAGAATAACTTAAAAGTCCTCATGAGGGCCACATGAATCAAAAAGTGTTTCACATTCGCATAAACGTATAATGAATTTCCTGGACCATAAAAGTTTTCAGGGACTATATAAACCCACAAAACATCATGATAATGCACACCAAATTTATGAGACTCATGATCGTGTGATCTAGACATGGTCACAATATCTGTATAATAGTTGAGTGGTCATGTGATTGAGAAAGAAGATCATTAAAATACTTCAAAAAATCATTTTTATGATCCATGTCGAAGGTTCAACCAAATACTTTAGATAATTTCATGGTTCATTCCAAAAGGTTCCTTAGAAAATCATTTCATGAAAATATGTTCTTATTAGAAGGAATTTTGAAAGAACCTCATTATCATTTATTATATCTAGTCTTGTGGGATTGTCATGATATTATGATATGGAACAAGATATCGTAAAGTTTGGTAGTTGGTGAATTGGCCACCCTTCATTCCAATATTTATAGTGAATTCTATGGTGAGCCAAACACCTCACAAAAGACCAAGAAATTCCCATGACACTGAATGGAAAAAGTGCCCCGGTGTCTGGTTGACATTTAGTTTCCACATAATCAAGACCTTATCCCCCACAATCATTTGTCATGGGGGGGGGGGGATTTTGAAACCTTCCAAGAGCGAGTCGGAAAATACACAAGGAGAGAAATACCTAAACATCGTTTTTATATTTCCCTTAACGAAAATTAATAATAAAGAGGATAGAATCATGAAGATCACATAATCCTTCAAAAGGCATGTGATCGTATTATAATATTATGGTCATGCTGATGGCCATGCATAACACATAACCAGAGGTATATTTCACAGAACCCCTTGTATGAGTCCCACTTCCATATTAATGTCATTTTAATACCTTTAGGATCACATTGTGATAGATGGATAATCTCCCCCATGTCAAGTGACTTTTTAGCTGATAGATTTGTGACAAACCATTTAGAAATCCTTAAAAATAAGCAGGAGGCAATGCAGAAGTGTGAATCCTTTCATATTCATATTATTCATGTGATGCACCCCTGCAGTTAAAAAGACATTGAGGAATCCTAGGTGAAATTTCAACCCAATATCATAGGTGAATAAAAACATATCACCCCCAACATGCGAAGTTATTCAGAGATTTCCAAGAATTTCTATACTCATCACCAGTTTCAATGAACAATAGAAGGGATTTTCTAAGATATTCTCACACATCTCTACAGGAAATATTGTTGGTCATGTGGCACATCACCAACTGGGAGAGTGATTATCATCAATAAAACTTCTTCCAACTAGAAACACATTGACCCCCACAAAATAAAATATTAAATAAAATGGGGAATGATGGTAGATTCTTTTAGAACAAGATATGTTAAAATTTACATGAAATTCACTATGAATCCTAAGAAATCAACCATGATCCCATGTGGGACACATTGACTTGTCTGCATGGTCCTGTGAAAGCACCTAGAAATCCAACTATGTCTCACAAAAGGACATAGACAAGTTATAACAGATCACACAATAACATTTCAATTGGAATATTGATCTAATGAATGTCCATAAACATGTTGGCCAAATATTTTCAAATCACCTTGGAATGTCCACATGGTTATGTAAGATCAATTAGATTGGAAAAATATAATAAATTGGGAATTGGTTGGATTCTATTTCAATTTATAAAAATGGTGCAATGCCACCAAAATAAAATATGGGAAAGACCATTTAAAATGTGTGACACTAATGCCCTCCATCGACTCCACCATAGATGTGTGAGACACTCACCATGAAAAGAAGAGTATAATAAAGGTGAAGAGGCCTAAAAATACCTACACCCAAGCATGAAAAATACATCTTTGGATCCCCACATTAGAACTCTCAAGTATCAAAGTGTACTTATTGTAGAGGCTTCTCTCTAGATCGTAAAAGTTTTTCCATTAATTAAAATTTGGGGAACAGTTTATGTTATCATGAGAAATTCATGGTCACTTTTTCTTATCATTTGAGATCACATGAAGGAAATTTAATGTGTCATGTGTGTTATGTGATGGATATCTTGCATATCTTTAAAATCAATTGTGTCCTAAACAAGATAACACTAAAAAAATCTATGGTATATATGTAATAATATTGTAGAACAAAGTCTAGAAGATGGAAGACTTGGGCTAAGAACATATTAACTGATCCTCATGTTCTTTGAGTGTACCGATGATGTTATGTGACAACACCAATACAAGTCACCTATATCATATGATGATTCCTTATTTTACTATTTGGTGTAGCCTCCAGGCGTAGCAGAAGCATGTAGTGGGTGGTGCCCAATATTGAATTTTGTCATGATCGATGATCATTTGAAGATCTATATGATGTATAATTGTCATGATCAATGTAAGCGAATCAATGATAGACAAAATTAAAAATGTTGAAATAGATGGAGAGGATATCAACTCATATTATGTATAATTAGTTTAATTGTATAAATAATTACCTATTAGGAAATATTTCTTTATTGGTGAGTCTAGTGAGAGATCTGCGGTGCACTATCATTGCATTGCAGAATCCAAATGTCAATTTCCTCTAGTGGTTATGCACATGTGTTCTACGATTCTGCAGACATTATTGAAGGAGTCTCTAAGTTCTTTCATGAAATATCCTCGTGCTTTTATCGTCCGCATTGATCCCCTAGAGTATCACTTGCTGGGAATTATCCTTGATCTGGTGGAAGCGGATTGTTCACTGTTCTTGGGAGCTTTCTTAGAGAAAGAGAGCTCTCTAGGCCTGAAAAGATTTTCCATGATTTTTGGGAAAAATAAAAAAATGGATTTTCTATCATGATAAAATATCATAACTGGGTATTTATATTTCTAGAGTTAAAATAAAATAATTATAAAATTTCCCTTAATAATTTATTTATTCCTAGAAAATACACATGTAAAATAATAATACATATACTATTATTTCTCAACATTCACTTATCTTTTTAATTATAATTAAATATTATTTAATCAAATAATATTCAATATAATTATTTCCCACTGAACCATTAATCCCTTTCCTCTATTCATCCATAATATTTATCAGACATTGATTAATGTGTATTTATTTATTAAAAAAAATTTAACTAGATTATTATACAATAAATAAATAAATATTATACATTATAAATAGAAAATAAATATTTATATAAGATCAATCATGTATGAATAATTTTTAAACCACATATCAGAATAATATTTATTCAAACTGTTAGATAATAAATAATAATATATTATTTAACTGAGATTGTAGATACACATAGTTTGAAGAAGGTAAAAGTACAAGGACATATCTTGCAAGACACCATGTCACAAATATAGAAATAAGTTAATTCCATAAATAAATTTCACCTCATAAGAACACAAAATATGTTATATAATTCTGTTATCATGATATCTCAAATTAAGCAGGTTGCATGCTGTTGCCATCAACTTACGAGCTTGATGACTCTTTCATTGACATTCGAGAAATATATCAATCCTAAATAACTCAATGGCCTTGTATTTATTTAGGCTATGTAATTTATCAAAAAATAATGAGATGTTAACTTCCATTAAAGAGTATAAAGGATAAATCCTTTCACGTATTATTCATCAATTCAATATTACCCCTAACACACCTAACATATCCTATCTCACTGGAAACATCTATTGTCATGTTTTTCATCAATACATCAAATTTAATGACTCAATATACTCATTAATATTAATATTTATGTCTAAGAACCAATTCACACATCCTCATATAAAAACATCTAATGAAATAAAGAAATGTGGATTTCCTACTGGCGGGCCTTGTTCTCATAATATCCTTACTTTACATTACCAAGGGAATACACTATGTGAAGGTGCCCTAATTTCCAATGAGTATCCACCACAGATATCCCGTATCATTTGATTCCTCAAATGATATCTTCCAACTATATAGCATATATTCAAGAATAGTGTCATAGTACTTCTAGATTCTCATCATTTTATTGAGACTACAACTATTATGACATCATTAAATTCAATTTCACACTGAAGAACAATCATTATGTGATAAGTAGTTTATTAATATTCATTTCAATGAATACATGATTATCATATTGTACAAATAAGATGGTTTTAGGGAACCAACTCCTATAGAATCTCACTTTCACTTGATACAACTGCTGACAACCTTCAGTCCACTATATCTCACAGTATCCTCATGGTCCTTCTTAGATAGGCCTTTTGACAAGGGGTGTGAAATTTTCTCTTATGTAGGTACTCATCTTAATAAAACATCACCCATATGATATAAATCCATAAAGAGGTTATACTTCTATAGTATATTCTATATCTTTTTGTGTGACATTGGCTCATTTAAAAGAGCCACCACTATAATATTATCACAATATAATTTTATAGGTTAATTACAATTAGGAACCACATCATTCTCTAGGAGAAATTTTCGATACAAATTTATTCCTTGGATACAACACAATCTTCTTTGTACTCATAATCCAATTTAGAATTATCGACAACTAGATGCTTTGAACTCTTTCAACTCACAACTCATCCATTAAGATATAAAACATATCATTATTTCAACATTGGATAATTATATTTTGTTTGAAAACTAGCATCATTATAACCCTTGAAGACAAAATCCTTATCTTCTCCATACATCAAGAACATATTCTTAGTTCTTCTCTGATACTTAAGGATATCTTTAAGAGCTGTCTAGTGTTGTTCTCCTAAATCTTCTTGATATCTGTCTACCATGTTCTATGCATAGGAAAATCATGTGTAGTACGTAAAATGGCATAAATGATTTATCCTATTGCTAAATCATATAGTATATTACTCATTCTCTTATTCTCTTATTGTGTCAGAGGACACATTTTCATATAATGATGTAATCCACATGACACTGTAACAAATCCCCACATGGATTTTACCATACAAAATCTCATTAGAATCTGGTAAACATATTTACTTTGACATAGTTCATGAAGTATCTCAGATCTATCATGAATTATCTTGATCCCAAGAATATATGCTGATTTTACTATGTACTTTATGTAGAAACACATGTTTAGCCATTACTTAACAGATTATAAGACATGTATTTCATTTCCAATAATTAATATCTCATCAATATATACTACTAGGATAATTGACACATTCCCATTAATCCTTTTGTAACAACATGGATTACATTCATTCTTAATGTATCCAAATTATTATATGGCTTCATCGAATATAATATTACACAACATTGATGCTTGCTTCAATCCATAAATAGATCTCTACAACATGAAAATTCTTTTGGCGTCACCTAGATACAAAACCCTTCTGGTTGTTTCATATAGACATATTTTTAAATGTTCATATAATGGAATGTAGTTTTGACATCCATCTTAAAAATATCATAGTCATTGTATGCTACTATTGAAATAATTATTATAACGGATTTAAACATGGAAACTGGTGAAAAGGATTCATCATAGTCAGTTTCTTGATGTTGTTTAAACCCTTTTCCACAAACATTATATGTATTTAATGTACCTTCCATGTCTATTTTCCCCTTGAATACCTATTTGAAACTAATAGGCTTTACATCAAAAAGAACATTAAACATAACCCAAACATGGTTCTGATACATGGAATCCATATCATAAATCATAGCTTCTAGCCATCCTACAGCTTCTAGGCTCTCTACTTCCTTCTTGTATGATAGAGGTTTATCATTTTCAACCAATAATGATTCACCATCATCGGTGACCAGAAGTCCATATCTCTCTAGTTCATTTACCTCTCTTATGCTCTGACACAATACATGTGTTTTAAGAATTACTTCTTCCATGTAGACATAAGGAATCTATTAATCTAACAAATCTTGTGTATCTTGAGAATCAACTTCATTGAATTAAATATTTCTCCCACTATCCATTTTGAGTTAGTTTTAAAACTCAAAAATATAGGCCTATCTAGATACATTAACCTTCTTATCTGATGAGTTGTCTAGGTTTTATCCTTTTTAATCCTTTGGATACTATATAAAGACACACATTGTACCCTAGGGTTCTAGTTTGTTTCCAGATAAGGCCTTAACAAATTCTTCTCAACCCCATACACATTTACGTGATAAAATGGGTTTCCTTAAAGTTCATAGCTAAAAGGGAATTCCATTTTCCATTGTAGTTGGTACTCGTATTAATTTTTATGTCATAGTTTCTAATGAATATCCCCAAAAGTAAAATGGATGTTCTTTAAGACTCATCATCTACCATACCATGTACAACAAGGTAAAATTCCTCCTTTCAATAATACTATTCCACTATAGTGTATAAGGTGGAGTGAGTAGAGATAGAATCCCAAAAACCTGTTAAAATTCAATGAAATCATGGTTAATATATTCACCACCTTAATCTGATCGAAGATTATTTATCTTCTGACCAAGATAATTCTTTTTGTTATTATATCATTCCTTGAATTTCTCAAAGTACACAGACTTATAATTCATCAAGTAAATATAACCATATATACTCAATTCATCAATAAAAGTTATTAAGTAAGAATATCCATATTTATCTTCTACTGGAAATGGTCTGTAGACATCAATGTGTACCAATACTATAAGTTTTATGTCCTTTTCACCCTATCCACCGAATGATAGTTTGGTCATTTTTCCTTGAAAACAAGCATGACATCTAACAATTTGTTTTAACTCAAAAGTGTCTAAATAACTATCTGGATGGAGATTTGTGAAATTATTCTCTTTTACATGACCATGACAATGATGCCACAACTGGGTGTTATATAATTCGTGTGAACATGATACTTTATTAGTTACTAATACTTTGTTTTCATAATTTAATACTTAATGTACATTATTTAAATGCGCCATACCATAACGTATGATTTTATTTTAAAAGAAACTACATTTATTTCCAAATTTATAAATAAACCCATTTATATCTAAAAATGAAAAAAATAATGTTCTTGGTAACTAATGGTAAATAATAAAAATCTATTAAAACCAAAATAATTCTTGTTGGCAATTAAAGGTGGCTGTCACCAATGGCCAGAGTATCCATCCCCACACCAATGGTAGCTCCCAAATCCACCTCCCCAATAGAAATATTCTGAAATTTTATAGGTTCCTAAATTTTGATATAGACGTGAGCACCAATGGATGTATCTAATACCCAATGTGTATAAATGTAAATATTTCACCAGATAACGAATGCAACATTAGCTTCCCCTTTCTTTTGGGTGTAGTTCCTCTTCTAATTTTCATGAATGCCACATGAAAAACACACTACCTCATTTTACATTCCCTCCCTCTGGATCTTCTTCTTATTGGTTGGATGGTGCTCGGGGGATTTAGACTATTTATAAGTCTTTTTTCCCTTTTTTCCTTGTCCTTAATTTTCTTCATCACCATATGTACCAAAGGTTTTTTATTCCCCATGCCCTTATCCACTTGGGGAACTAATGTAATAAGTTTCAAAATTCCATTCTAATTATTGACCATATTTTTATTATCAATAAAACTGTAGAAATTAGTTGTTTGTGATGAAAGTATGACATTTGTATGTAACTCTTATGGGAATTTAATCCATTAGATGTTCAAAAGTTCAATGTAGAAAATAATATTAAATTCATGGGGACCAATTGGAAATGAATCTCCATTTTTTTTGAACAATGCATTGGTGATCTCTAACCTCTCTTATCTCGCCTTCTCTTGATAGAGATCCAGTAGGTGAGACATCAAGCCATAGGAATCCATATCCTCACGTTGATTCAAAATATCATTGTTCAAGGACAATTGAATGAATCATTGAACACTTATTGGTTCATTAAAATGATTCTAAAAGAGAGATAGTTCTTCATCAATTGCCTCATTTCCTGGTAGAACAATCAATGGTTTTTTCTAGTATATTAAACTTCCATTCATGGTGAAGGATGACCCGTAGGTGCGTTTTCCACTATTTGAAATTTTGGCCAGTGAGAAGTTTTTCCATATCAATTATTGATCATAATTATTTATTTAATGTCATTGTATTATAATTTCTAAAAAATAATATAGTAATATTTTTAGTACTTTATAAGATAAAATCTAGAATATAAATAAATACATTATTTATTAATCTCATTTTATATTATCAGAACCCAATATCTCTCACCATTGGATTTAGAATATCCTATTACTCATACATTCAAGTGGAAAATATCTATATTCCACTTATTTTTACCCAAAATTTTGTTTGTCGAGCAACATGAATGATTTTAGGTAGGCATTCCAAATTCCAACTACATTAACTCAGAGTACCTTTATCCACTGAGTGGACTCTCCAATCCTGAAATCAATTATTAAATTTCCTCAACCTTTGCCCCTTAATTACACCAAGTCTTTTTTTAGAATTAAAACCTTGATATCAACCATGTTAAGTTATCCCAAAAAACTCATGTTATAATTCCATGATAATTGATGGCCCCCAAAATTGGGCTAATTATGAAATTTAAACTATAGTTTGATTCTAACCAAGGAAATGGAAGGCTATACCGACATAATTTTTTATGGAGGGATTTTATCCTTTTTTGTATATTTCCAATTATTATCTTTATCACATTATTATTAATTTTATGTTGGATTACTTAAGTGATTGACCATGTCGTAGATAATATTTACGCATAAGAATTTTTATTACAATTTTATCTTGCATGATTGTAAAGTCATTAATTATGTTATCGCGACATGACATCCATAATAAAATAACCCTAAAACATAAAGAAATAAAATAATGAAGTGGTATGTCCATGAAATCCTACTACATGTTAGTTTATCTAGTTTTTGATAAACTAACCATTGACCTAGGGGAAAATACATGAAACCAATTATGGTTCATGTTGCATCTTTCCAGATGAACACCTATGTATCTCTTCTAATTGGTTTCTCCTAGACTTTGAACTAGAACTACCTCCACTAAAATGGTATCATCATCCACTTCTTATACCTTTCACTTACAAAAGGTTAGTGGATAAGGGGGTTTACATAAAAGAAACCATGTGAACACATACCCTATATAATAATGAGGAGAGAAGGCTTGCCAGACAATATTATAATTTAATAGAAAATTTTATTAAACCAATCACATAAAAAATCTCTGTTCTATCTCATGATCATCCACAAGCATGCAACAAATTATACATTTCATAAAACTAGCATTCAATTATTAATAATTATTATTTAAGATAAATCATAATCAAATTGATTAATTGTTATCATAAATTAATAAATCCTTTTTATCTTAATTCTTATTCGAATTTCCATGAAATTATCATGCATTATTATTTGAATCAGATTAAAATATATTCATTCAAAAATTATCATTGTACATAAATTTACCTCAGAGGAAACATGGTAAATACCCATCCAATTCTTCTCAATGAATATTATATTCATACACATTTTTACTCTTATGAAATATGGCATACATGACATATCAAGTACATTAAAAAAATGTAATTCATGTATGATTATTCCAATTAAATGATTTTTCGGTCATGTGTTATGCTTAAAGTCACGTAGAGTAAAAAATTGTAATAATACTCATACATGAAATGTAGATCTGAAATTTTCCATATATTAGTTAAACATTTAATATTTAGGTATATTATAACTTATCACATGGTTTGTCTTATCCTTACAACCACATATGAGTTCATGTATCTAGGTTTACATTGTAAAAAAATTAATTTTAAATCTATGTAACATTGTATATTTATATCGTTTGTATATTTGATCTACATGAAATTTACACTAATCACCATTTATCTAAGATACAAGCTTAGGGAATCAGTTTATAAAACATACCTTATAGAATTTTGAGTATTAGGCATATCCAATGTGACACACGCCATGTTGATTCCATGTTACATGGTCACAATTCAGGTAGGTCATGTATGGAATACATGGATCATCTTTGAACCAAAGGGACAAGACACCATGTACTTGGGATACATGGTGTGTACTATGGCTGACCATACACCAATCTATCTTGGTCAACATGCGGTGTAAGAATTAAATACTCTACATGTCCTCAATGCACACATTTTGAGTAATTACCAAATTAACTCATTGTTCATTGATCATGAGTACACATTTTCTAATTATGATTACATGTAATTTAATCATGTTTGTTATGAAATAATTCTTGTCACCACCAGATGAGTTCCTCAGTTTAATTTTTATCATAAAAATAATCATATCTATTAGATTTATGAGAAATAAAGGTTGAAGAAATGTATATCAAAATTAAAATTTAAATAATGATTAAACATGAGTTTAAAAACAAAATTATAAATATTTAAATCACCAATGATTTGTAAATAATTATAAAAAAATAATATTCCCCACTCTGATACCACTTGTAGTTTCTGAGTGTAGTGAAATCGTGTGATGGGCAGTTCCTAACATTGCATTTTTTTCATTATAGATGATCTATCCAAGATCTATATAATGTTTAATCACCCTAATCAATGTAAATTAATCAAAGATATAAAATTATAATTATTATTGAACCTATAGAGATTATATCAACACATATTGTTTATAATTAATTTAATTAGATGAATAATAACCTCTCTAGAATTCTTTCTTCATTGGTGAGTCAGGTGACAAATATGTGGTGCACCATCGTTATGTTGTAGAAAACAAGTGTATATTTCCTCTAGCTATGATCCACATGTGTTTCAATAATTTCAAAACATTAACAAAGAAGACTCTAGGTTCTAGCACATATGATCCTTGTTCTTGCATCATCCACCATGATCAGCTCAAGAATCACTTCCCAAACATTCTCCTTGATCTGGTGGAAGAGGATTTCTCACCATTCACAAGAGAATTCATGGAGAAAGGGACATCTCTAGGATTGAGAGGATTTTTCAATATTGATTTGTATAACCAACAAAATTAATTGTCTAACGTGAGAAAATAACATAACTGTGTGTTTATATTCCTAGGGTTAAAATAAAATAATTGCACAAGTAGCCTTAAATATATATTTAATCCAATAAAATACCCATGTCAAATAATAATACTAATAATATTATTTCACGATATTCTCTTAACATGATAATTATAATTAAATATTATTTAATAAAATAATATTCAATATTAATATTTCTCAACATTAAATTAAACTTAGTACTCCCTTTCACCGCAACATTTACTAGAGTTTTAATATTTTCAATTTTTTGATAAATATATATCACTGCATTATTCTCCAACAAAAAAATAAGTATTATATTTCGTAAATTGAAAATAAATATTTATATATGATCAAAAATATATAAATAATTATTATAACACATACGGTGATAATATTTATTAAACTTGTAAAATAATAAATAAAAATATATTATTTAACTAAGATTCTGGAAACACATTGTGTGTAACTGTCTATGACTCTTTCTTAGTGGAATTTGGTGAAGCAGTATATAGTCCAAGGATATCATACAAAAACATTCCAAGGCACCCATAGAGAAAGAAGTTAATGTTTCAATGACATGTCACCTCATAGTGGTGATTTATATGTATTATAATCCCTTTATCATGATATCTCAAATCAAGGAGGTTGCATGCTGGTTCCATCAATCTATGATCTTGATATCTCTTTCTTGGAATTTTCAAAAATAGAACCTTTTTATAGAAAACAATGGCCATGTATTTATTTATGCTATATCATTTCCATCAAAGTGACTGAGATATTGACTTCTATTAAAGAATGAAAGGGATAAATCGTTTCTCGCATTAGTCATTCATGCAATATTACTTGTGATTCATCTATCATATCCTACCTCTCCCTGAACATCTATCATCCTAGTTTGTTTCTATAAATATAAGTTTGCAACTTTTAATACTCAATAATAATGATCTTAACATCAAAGGAACAATATACAAATATACAGATAGGAACATCTAATGACACTTAGAAATGTGGATGTCCTATAGGTGGGTCTTATTATCATAATATACATATTAGATATTACTATGGATGCACACCATGATAAGGTTCCTCAGTGTCCTATGAGTATCTAACCTTGATAGAATGTATCATTGGATTACCTAAAGGGATATCTTCTGGCTATAAAATATATATTTAAAATATTTTCGTAGGACATCCAGGTTCTCCTCATTGATGGGAACAACTATGAACTTTTAGTGTTCTAGACACTCTTAGTTCATTATCACATAATTTGTAATACAAATGAATAATATTGATGTGATAAGTAGTTTATTAATATTCAAAATAGTAATTACATGTTTTTCATAAGGTTTCGAGAAGTAGGTTCTAGGGAACCAACTCCAACATTTGGATCATGTCCTGTCCAGAAGACATGTGAGATCAAGTCAGATGGGGCCCTTCAAGAATTCCACCCAACTCTTGTGAAACCCTATTGGTTCTCTATAAGTGTTTTATTTCTTCTAGACATGTCACCCTAATAATAATGTGACACCAGTTTAGGACAGATGTTTCTCAATATGGTATCATGGAATGTCAACTCGCTTTTGCAATGTCTTTTAAAAAAGTCCCTAATGTTATGTGGGTCCAACCATATATGTCGTACTGGATAAAGAGACACCCTCCAAGAATGTCAGTTGAGATCATGTGATAGACCCCCCAAGACAAGTCAGTAAGGTTTTCTGATAGCCTCTAGACAAATAGGCCTTGATTGTATGTTGTCCTTCAGACATTTCATCCAGATTTAGAAACATATTTCAGACAAGAAAACTGGATCATGTGATTGTCTGTGGACAAGTCTACAATTAAACTAATAATGATCAAAAATCATTCAACATGTTTATAAGAAAATCAGGACATGTTTGGCACATAATCAATTAGTTTAGGCAGAGAACTATGAGAGTTAAAGCAGGCATCCCATGAAATGATATCCTTATCCAATGCATTTAATTGGAAAACCTCAGTGTCTAAGGCTTTATCAGAGGAATAATATGATATTCCCAAAATATTAACGAAATATTAGTGTGTAAATTCCAATCAATGGAATAATATCACATCTCCCACATATTTTGGGAACCTTATTGTGTAAGCCCCAGTCAATGACACAATATGATATATTCTTAATTTTAGGGAATCATTTGTGTGTATTCCCTAATCAATTGAACAATTAGAAAATGGATTTCATAAAAAAACATGATATTTAGAACCCATTTCTTTTGCCTTTTCACAATTTGGAATATACTTCAGTGTTTCCCCTCGTGCCACCAAAATTTCAACCATCTAGACCCAATAATTCCAATGGTATTATCATTATACATCATCTATCAATATACAAGGAAATCAATTTAACTGTGATTAATATAATTCTTGTCATAACTAGGATATGTATTATTAATTTTTTAGGTTTGATATCCATACTAAACATATAAAGTGTTGTCCTGGTATACATGTTTTCACATCCATATGAAGTGAGGAACATTACATTATATAACTTATTTATCTCACTGAGCATGGATAACATGGTCTAATGGTGTTTAAATTATAATATCACTCGCATTATTAATCAAAACAAGCCCATGCAACCTTAGTGTATAATCCATGGTGAATTTCAAGTTGTTTCTACCTCAATACAAAGGTATCTACGTAGGGTCCATTCTTAAAGGCATGAATAAAAAATGATGACTCTAATTCCAGATATGAGAAGAATACGTTGGAAGCCTCGAAGAGGATCAAACTCATTTATCTACTGACTATGTTACCACATATATCTCCGATCTATTTGATTTTAAATTTCATGGTTTTAATGAACTACCTGGTTTTTTATTCCTTCCATAAGTTTAATATGTAGGAAACATTCTAATGGATCGATTCCATCCTTGATATAGTAAATGCATCCCTTCATGGAAGAAAATTTCATAGTGCAAGTCTATACATATTTAGATTATATGTATCCAAACATAATGGAAAATAGATAAATAACCTAATATACATAAATATAGACTCACTAATAGATTCCCATTTATCATATAAAATTGATTTATCCAGTGGTCGTTTTGTTTGGGTAACAAGATCTGTATTGGGATTATGGAACATATCTAACCTATGGTAATTTTTCTAGGTTAACTAGTTCTATATCAGTATTTTTATGATATTCATAAACATATCATAAATCTATAATATAGTCTTAGATATGGAAATAATTCCCCCCAAAAGTTTTTTTTGAGTCCAACCTCCCATCCTCTCAACAAATATGAGTTCATAAGTGCCATGGGTTATGAAACCCCATCTGGTCACCTTTCTTTGTAAGGATGTTATATAACTAGATATGGATGTGGAAAACAATGGGATTTTCTTTTAATAATGAAAATAGTTACTTGATTTTTATTATTGTGTGATCCAATGAACACCCCTATAAAATAAACTAACGAGAAAAACCAAATGAAACCCTTTTATAAAAGATCAAATGATAGGGAAACTGAAACCAACCCATATAACCATGACATATCATTCACAAGATGAAAAATATAGACTAAATAGTATTGACAATAGGATCATATTGTCCATTTCATGAGGATTCCACAAATAGTTATTTTCTTTTCTAAGGAAACAATGAAGTATGCTAGGTCATGTGTATTCTTGGAATGCTTTCATTGACTTTCCTTATCAAGAGTGCATAGAAAATTATTTTTTATATCAAGGTTAAAATATATCAATGATATGCTATTACCTAATATTTTATTTTTGTAGGAATCATTTAGTTCCAATTATATTCATTTATAAATTCTTTATATTGAATTACATGATTAATGGGTGTTAACCAAGATACCAAATATATCAATGGATTAAGGAAACTATTTCCTAAAATGTATGCCCATTTCTTATATGTTGAAAACACCATAAGTGTAATCATATTTTATGAAGTATATTTATATAAAATGAAGTATAAATTCTTTGGATACCAATTTATTTTCCATGGGTTTATCATGTAAAAATTATTGATAAAATAGTGATTCCTATTTTAGGAAACCTCTTGAAAATATATAAAACCGATATTATTTCCTTTTATTTTTATGATATTTTTATTGGTACTAGTTGGCACATATACTTATTAATTTAATTATTTTATTAGTAGGATAAAAATTGAATATCCCAACAATTCATTGGTAAATTTTCCCATCACATGAGATGTCTATGTGTATGGGATGTGATCATTTATAACTATAGGAGAGGTAAGTAATAGTATAATACTATGTTATGTTAATGATATAGGGATCCATAACCATTGATTAAGATGTTAGTATTATCGAATTGTGACATTCATAAGATTCCATGATCATATGTTATGATAATTAGTTAATCCATATTTTTTGATACCATCTCTTTATTCTAGGATCTCAAGATTATGATCATTCTCATCATGATATCATGTTACCCCTAATGTCCCACATGTTATTAATTATTATTATATCTACCATTATGGAGTGTTTGTGATCAATCCTTCTTATGTTTCCCTTTCCATAGGTTTTGAAATAATATTTTATATATCCTAAAACTAAAAGATTATATTATGTAGTGATTTTATGGTTTATGTATAATAACCATTATTTATTTATGAGACTCTTATATAGTTTAAAAGTTTCATTTAGATGAGGAATACAATTGTTTTATTAGTTGGTGATTTTTCATAATTTGTTGAATCCCTCTTCTAATTTACCCTTTTATTGAAAATGTGAGAATGATATTTTAATCATAGAAGGGTCTGAATGTTAATATTATATGTTATGTGTTTTTAGAATCATATTTATGAGTACGTGTATGAGGGGAACAACAGCCACTACGAATAATATTTATAAATTTATACAACCAATAATCTTAACACATACTTTTTCAAATAGATGAATCCCAAACCGAGACATTGAGGGGTACATCCCCAAACATAAATATTAAAACTTTGGAGGATTATATAGAGAATAGAATTTTCAATAAGAAGTATCTTAGTTCTATAGGTACCGGTTTATGGTATGGGTCACATAAAATAGGATTAAATTTTATAGGTAGTATGATCTATGGGACAAATAATTTAATTATGTTCCTCTACCCATAAAAGAAAACATAAAACAAAGATTGAAACTTTATAGATGAAAAAAATGATGAAAGAGATGATAAAATAGTTTCCAATGATGTTAACAGTATAATTTAGTAATTCCCTAAAAGGTAAAAATCAACTCACCAAGGTTTTATGAATTCATCTAAAATTTTTCTTCCCATGGGATTTTGTCTCCAATTTTTCAAATAGGTGAGAATATGACCACATGATTATCCTTCGAGTGTAAACACTTGGTATCATTCAGTATTGATTGTGTGTTTTTTTATCATTACATGTTTATATGAGCCTAGTAAATAGAAAAAAAATAGAGATACACAATCAAATAAATTATAAAACAATTCATCAAAATATTGATATTTTCAACCCAAAATGTCATGGAGATAAAATATATTCTATAAATTCAAGAAAATTTTAATGTATTTTTTAAATAAATTTAACTAGTTCAAATGAATTTAATATCAAATGATTGATGAAACTATATCTATAAGATTCAATCACCAAATTTTATATATATCATAAGAAAATTAGAGGTATTAAAAAATATGTTCTAAATTCATTCATCAAATATGAAAATATGTCAATATATATTGAAGGTTATATAGAAGTTGTTGAAGTTGTTTATAAAGGATTAATATTAATTGTAGATCAATTAAGAAATATAGAAAATTTAATATTAATTATATTCAAAAAAATTCTTATACATGATGTATATTTATATTGATATTAGAGGAGAAATTAATTTATCACTAAAACAATTTATAATGCCCTAAAATAAATTCCTATTAAATAAAAAAAACATAGAAAAAAATTTATAACACAATAATATATTATAATTAATGATTATAAAATGATTGAAAACAAAATATCAAATAAAAAATAAAAATATCTTCAAAATAATTTGAAATTAAATATAATTGAACCAATTCATCGAACAATAAACTATAGAGCACAGTAATGTTTTTTCATTGCACTCCCCATCTACATAATTTTATTAACTGATGGCCACAAAAAAATTAATTAGTATTCGTAAAATTTTTATTTGTTACCTAGGGTTATTAGAATTATAATTAGTTTTCATTTAACTATTAACATAACTAATAACATAAAATAGAGTATTACCAACTGTATAAGTCAAAGGTGTGCTACCACAATCACTATTTCTAGATGAGATTACATGAAACTACTACCCCAACTATTTCATAGAGGGTTGCTATCATTTATGGAAGGTTATACAATAGTGGTTATTCTACCATCAAACTGAGGGAGTTAATATTACCATCAATGGTGTGAACATTGATACTATGCAAGGAAATTGAGGGAACCAACTACCATTAAATAAGAAAAATAGTGTTCTATGGTCACCATCATGATGAAGAGAGATCATGATTCCACTATTGTTGATGTCCTACAACCTTTAAAGGATAATGAATTTTTACCACCACTTTTGAAGCCAAAGTGAGGAGTATTGTTATTTCAAATACATTGATCACTATAGATGATGTTCATGTTTCTATCGATACAAGGTGTTACTTAAACAAACATGAGGATAAATGCTCATGTTTTTCAAGGGAGTAGAATGCTATAATGAAGAACTCATCATGGTGGAGTACAATAAATATAATGATATTATTTATATAGGTTTCAAAGTGTAAAACCTAAAGGATATCCACTACTATCATGAGGGATAATATGAACTATATACTAATAATTATTTATCTCCACTAAATATACACGGTCATTTTCAAAAAAAAAATATAAATATCATTATTAGATATATATATATATATATAAACATTCAATATATATATACTACATAACACATTAATTTTAATACAATTAATTTAAAAAAACACTTAAAACTTAAAAAATTATATGATAATTTTTTAGCACATGTGATACAATCATTAGAACCCATGTCATATAAAATAAGTTGAACACATTAACATAAAAAGTTGGTGGTACATTTAGCTTGTAAAGAATTTTAATCAAAAAAATTTTAACGTGTATATAAATATTATATAAAATAAATCTAGGAAAAAATAAAAACACATGAACAATCATATATTAAAAGTGTATGGTGTTGCAAGGGTTTTTCAAGGCCACTCTATTATGTTTATTTAATTTAACAATCCCCAATAATGAATGGTTTTTTAAATGGTGGTATCATCAATGAATTGTTACACCCTGACCACCACATTCAAAATTATTTTATTTATTAATTTTAATTTGATGGTTTTTTATTTTTATACATGGATTTTTGAAAATTTTGAAAATATCAAGGATTTATACTACAAACAGGTTAGACCATGCTTTTAGTTAAACCATATGGTTGATTTTACAATTCTAATAGACCCACTTCACATAGTTGGAAGATTATTTTTTCAACATGGTGGCTTAACAATGAAGGTAACAAAGTGTGTCCAGCAAGGGATGCATGGTTGATGCACAATATGACCAATATTGTATCCAAATCTTGTAATTTATCCTAGTGATTAATAATATTGAATTTATCAAAATTAACTCTCTCTATTTTTAGTCTAGATTTATACCCATCCCCTTTTATACCTTTCCCGCACATGGATCATAGTCACGGAACCCAGGGTGCTCTCTCTCCTTTGTCCTATAATTTTTATTGTCTCCACTAGTGATTTTAGGTCTATTTAACTTAGGTTATGTCTTTTTATTCATATTCTTCTCCAACTCCTACTTTCTATCCTTAAGTCATTATTTTCCCTATTGCTACTCACTATGTTGAATATTTTTTGAAACCTAGGTTGGTTTTTTTGGGTTTTAAAAAATTTTATTTTCAATTATGAATGGTTTGTGACTTTTTATTATTATCATTATATATTTATAATTAACGTTATAATATTATATTGTGTTCCCCTAGTTTTGTAATTAGTGATTTTAATTTCATTTTACAGTCCATGTTTGATTATGTGTTCAACATTAGTTTATATTAAAATTATTAATACTATTTGAGATCATTTAATGTATATATACATTGTTATCATGAGTTTTGAGGAATTAAAATTGAATTCTAAGTGTTATAATATTTTATTTATCCCAATATGTTTCTATAGCCCAAGAATAGTTATAATTCAAATTGATAAATCATATATTGATGATTCAACTTATAATTCCATTTTTTTATTATTATTTGAGACTTTTTATGTGATATTATGTGCCCTTGTGTTAGTTTATGTTGTAAATTTGTTTATTTTATTACCTTAATTTAATCAATTTATTGAGTTTATTATTCACTATCTATTATATTCACTTATGATTTAAAAGGGATTATATAATTCACATTTTTTATAAACATATGTGTGGGTATTATAATTATATTAACATATTCATGTGGAGACATTTGAATATGTGTTTTGGTAGAGGATGATATATATATACATATATATGTTAAATAATCGGTGAATTATGATAAAAGGAGAAGCTTTGAAATTCAAATGTAATGTTTGAATTCAATTTTACAAAGAAGTCAGCAAGGGAGATTTCTATTATTTATTTATATAGTATGATTAAAAGGCCCATTTATCACATTGTAAAGAAGGATATTCATAATTTCATTATTTTTTTATTAGTTGTTTATTGTTTTTTTTTTTTATTTTTTTATCATTATTATCATTACTATTATTGTATTTATTAGTTTAATTATTACTATTTTTGTTATAGTTATTTCAAAATTTCACTTACCACGTTTTATAGAAAACATATAATGATAGTTAGGAGTTGATATAAAAAGGAATTTGTTTCTCATGCAAGTTCATGAGTATTTTTTGGATATTATTAAGATTATTTTATTACGTATCATTATATTACTATTTCTTATGGAAATGAAATCTAGTAAGAATTGTTGTAATTTTTGAAACCTCATGGGAAACACTCAGTGATTTGGTAGGATAACCGTTATTAGATGATGTATATCACCATTGGACGTTATTGTAATGTTATGGAGACAATCTTTTTATTTTGTAATACCTATATTACATAGTAAAAATTTATCTATATAGAGCATCTTTCATGGTTTAGTTTCTTAGAATCTAGGAACATAATATATTAAAATATATGAAACATAATCATTAACTATTAGACTTGAAGGATTACTTCATTCATTCACCCTATATTAATTTTATTTTATCTCATATTTTAGGTACATACATCTAAGAAATGTTTATCATAAAATCTAGTAATGGAATAAATAACAGGGATACATAGCATGTGAAAGAGAGGCATATCAAAAAGGTACGATCATATGTAAATCAGTAATATCATAATTATAATAATAACATGAGTCATAACATGTAAATTTTTTTACAACATAAAAAATACATCCTTACTCATATAACCAAGGCTTATCACCATTGTGTCCAAAATTATAATTACCCAGGCTATTCATCAAGGTATCATAAAACATGTCATATTTAGCGACTAATTATATTCCCAACACATTGGAGTGTTATTATAGGAACCACTAATATGTCTCAATTCGTGTTATCCATGATGATCATAATAAATTATTTATCCAATAACCAAAGGAGAACAAATAACGAGATTTATATGAATACATTAAGTACATATGTTCTTAAAGACATGAAAAATACATTATATTTTAAAAATATGGAATGTAAGTCTCGTGTATGTAAATAAAAAATAAATAAGTAATTTTTAAATCTATTTGAATTAACAAGGGTAAGGAAATTTTTTTTTATTAAAAATATAACAATATTCCATGAAAATATAATTTTCATGAAATGGTTTTGACAACAGAAGGGTATACAACATGACTTATGGAAAGGTAATAATGTGTGATAAAATATGTTTGACATTGATAAAACATAATTTTGATAGTAATTTTAATATAAAATATCCTTGAAATTAATTAAACATTAATGTTAATAATATTAATAAAAAAATTAGGTACTAGAAAGAAAATGAAGAAGAGTAAAATTTTGTTACCTTGGATATTTGATTCGTAATACATGATGTTGGAACCCTAATACCATGCGGGGACATGGGAGTGACTTTTTGGGAGGGAAAATTACCATAAATTTATGAATAATGAATTTTTAGTGGAGATTAATTGGGAATTGTAGGTATTTATACTTTAGGATATGTGGATTTTAATAAATTAATTATAATTTATTTTATAATATAAGCCAACCACTAGTGGGTAAATTAAATTCAAACCATTTTTTTTGTAATGATAATTACTGACAGGGTGTGGTTTTATGTTCAAGTATTTCCAAAATATAACCACATATTATAGAAATCCCAATTAATGTGTAGAATCCAGATATTTATTTATAATTCAAAAATAATTTTTTTAATTTTAAAAATTAAAGTATAAATTTATAAATTAATGTAATTATATCTAAATTTATTTTTGTACTTAATAAATGAAATATTTATTTAATAAAATGTGCTATAATTTTTTTTAATATTATAAAATTATAATTATTTTAAGAAATCACAATAATCTTAAAGTAATAATTTTCTCTTTTTCGAGAAAAAAAATCAACTTTGTCAGAAAATTAATAAAAATTAATCCCAAGATAATTTGGATTTCTGTAGTCCCAAATATAAAATTCTTTCATGAAAATAACCATAAAATTATGTGAATTTTAACAATAAATTTAAAATAACTATTCAGATTAAAATTTTCAATTTAATAGAAAAATAAAAAAGAAAACTGTAACACCCCAGGTAAATAAAGAATATGACATTTTTATATTTATCCCTTTTTTTGAATAAAATTTTAATATTAATTTGAAGGGTACACTATTCTTGATGGCTTACCCAATACGCAACAACGAGTTCCTTTGAAATCTTACATTGCACTCTAATAATAAAATAAAATTATTTTAAATGTTAGTTAACATGTAGCCGTTGTATTGGCTGGAATGAATAGAAATAACTAAAATATGATTATATATGTTTGTTAAATGTTTTTATATTTATCCAACAAAGGATAAAGGCTTGAAATACGAAATGAATTCAATTTTAGGCATATATACTCTAATTTTCACTAAAGGTCCACTTATCAACTTTTGCTGGAGACCCGTCATTAAATATAGTTTTGGTCACTCTTATAAATTCTATTAGACCAAATAAAACTCTTCTTTATAATCAGGACTTCAAAATTCAATTTGTGTAAATTTTTGGTATTTTTCCGATAAAGATCATTTTTTAATGAATAGTGAAAATTGTTGTATTTTAATTCAAAACCCCTTTTCAATCTAATTTATTTATATGATTAGATTATATTTTTAATTGGATTAAAAGTAAAATTAGAATATATTTTTACCATTTAATCCAATAGTGGTCGTTGGAATTAATTTCATCTTGAAATTGGACTTAAACTAGTGTCAATCTTTTGATACTTATTGTTTCATAAAAACACGCTATTTGCTCTGACAGCGGGAATTAATTATTAAATTAATTAATGTAAATTATATGTTTTGAATTTTGTAAAATAGAAATCATTTTTGAATTTGTAATATCAAATATATCCTAGGGTAAATTTTTGGTAATTTTCTGAAAAACTTCAATATTTGATGAATAGTGAAACCACTAAGTGGTAGTTAAAGAAACTAATTTTTCTTTTAAATGAAACTTTACCACTTCTGTGATTTGAATTTCAAAAATCCAACATACATGGTTGTCATTAATAAGTAAAATGTGGTTCAATGGGATTAAAATAATTTTTTGGTGAATAGTAACTTTTAAGTTTATTAATCGCGATTAGAGCTAATTAGTTTAATTTAAGGTAAAAATAATGTTTTAATAATATGAAATGACCTAGACACATGTCCTACCCTTATTGGATGTGTCATGGCCGACCAAGACAATCCATGGGTCAACTTGGGGACCCCATGGAGCCACTTTGGTAGGAAAATTACATTAATACCTTTTTATTTAATGTTAAAATTAAAATGTCACACACATGGGTTGTTTTACTAAAACAATTTTTATATGGGGTTATACAAGTTAGATTTTTGACTATAAATATTCATTGTAAAGGTAAAAATATTTCATACATCATAGGTTTTTTTTATAATTTTTAGACATTAAATAAATTAAATTATTTATGACACCATGATGAAGCAGCAATTACCTCATTATTTAACAATTTAAATAAATTGGAAAGATAATGTAAAATCTAAGACCTACACATGTCAAAAACCAATTGGATGAGTGTATTTCTAACCCTTATCACCTTATCCTAGAAACACATCAATTTGGGACCTTTAAAATCTGAAACCCATTCTAAAATAAAGTAACATTTCATTACTTTCCAAGAGTTCCCCTCCTCTCCTCTTATAAAAGGCTCCCACCTCTACCTCCTTACCCACACCTCTCAAGCCTTTGGTTCGGCCAAAACCTGCCCATTTTGTCTCTAAACATCCCTATATTTCTCCTAGGAGCCTCAATATGGGCATAAGTCTTCCCAAGGAAGCCTTTGAGCTCAAATCAAAAAGAGTTACCCTATTTAAAGGTAGTGTCTTCTCTTGTGTTCTTTTGTTTTATTTTGCTTCTCCAACACCCTAAACTCTTTTTATTCTTTTATTTTGTAACAAATCCAGTATCTTCAATATACTAGTATGTTGTTATAAGAATCATTCACACTACACTTACACACACCTACATCTAATGGTTAAAGAACATACTGTTTCTGTGGATGGCGAATTTCTGCCTCACGAAACGATGATTGTTCAACACTCATATAACACCTTCAAAGCTGGCCATTAAGATGTCACTATATTTATATATGATATATAATATGTTTATGTTTTACTTAAGATTATTTATTTTTCTTTTGTGGCATACCTTTATGGTTTCCATTGTGGGTAAACACGATAATTTCATTTTAGGAAGTGCAGACTACCGCCCCCTCAAAGTGATTTGATTCGTTAATGCCATATGTGGGATGTATAAAGGTTGGATTTAAAGTTATTATATATGATTTATGTTACATATAAATGATGAATATAATTCTGGAAATAAAATATACATACCTCTCATTTGGTTTTAATTCCGTTTATATGACATAGAAATGAAAGTAGCATTCATGCGTACGTACGACTTACCGTCTCCATGAACGGTGCATTTCATTTCTTTACTCTAAATGATTATGTAATATTATAAATAATTTTATATTCTGGATATATATGATATATATGATATCCAAATCATGAATATAATTCTGTATATAATGAACCTTTGACCACACGAACAACATGTAATTGCAAGAAGTCCACTTTCGACTTAAGAACCAAATATCGACAAAACAAACATTATTAACTTAAATGATTACATAATGCTTATAACATGGAAATAAGTGATATAAAAGGAATAATGAACGTGAAAAAGTTTCTTATGCAAGTGTAAATTAAATAAAGTTTATTATTCAGGACGTTAAATAACGATCGAGTCAAGTCGAACCCGAGGTAAGGGATCCTACCCCTCTTTCTTTTTAAGTACACTCTTTTATGTCATTCCTTGTAAGCTCATCTTTCTTATGATTGGGATGTTATTTTATATTAATCCTAATGTATGTGTTATGTTCATATTATTAGAGACCATATTTTCTCTCACTAATCCATTTTGGAAGTTTTGAGTGGCGCCGTTAGGCTGCCGAATTTTTGTAGGGGATCCAACCTCTCTCTTTCTTTTCAAGTACTCTATTTTATGTCATTTCTTTTAAGCTCATATTTCATATGTTTGAGGATGTTATTTTATATTCCTCATTCTGTACTTTTTTTGTTCATATAATGAGATACCCTATTTGATCTCATCAATCCATTTTTGGAAGTTTTAAGTGGCGCCGTTAGGCTGCCGAGTTTTCGTAAGGGATTTTTCATCTCACTTTTATTCCCGTGACATTTATGCTACGTTTTCCACTATTTAATTTGAGTGGTGTATGTAATTCCCATTATTATATACTTTGTGTAGTATAATTTCATTTATGGGTATTTACATCTTCAGTGTATGACGCTTCTTCCATGGGGTGTACGTTTCGAAAGTCACCCAACATGGTAAGGGGACCTTTCACCCTCCTCTTTTAAAAGACTTCTTTTGTTATGTCTTTTAATTTACATCTTATTATGTTGGGATATGTTCTTCTATATCCTTATTGATGTAAAGTTTATGTCCAAGTGATTAGATAACATTCACTCTCTCATCGACTAATTTTCTGAATTTTGAAGTGACGCCGTTAGGCTGTCGAATTTTTACAAGGGAACATCTTAACCCAATTTCGATTTCTTTGGGTTCAACATGTAGTTATTGAATATGCCATCCTTTGAATATGTTTGAATTAACTTTGATTGTTTTACACTTAATATCCACTTATATTGGGTGTATTTATATTTTTCACACATAATTATGAGATTGATTTATCCTTAATTTAAGGATACCTTCTTTATAATGGATTTCATCTCATTTTACATTTCTTTTGAGACTTCATTGTTGTTATGAACCAATTCACTCTTATATGGTGTGTATACTGTCCTTTGACATATTATATCATGAATACCATTATTCTCATGATATTATAAAGTTCGGATTAAATGTTATTCCACAATTATTTTTATTCAAGAGTCTCTCATTTTGTTAAAAACTCATTAACAAAAATATCGTTTTAAATGTTTTAAAGATTTATTATTCAAAATCTTTATATTTAATGTCCATGTTTTTAAAATGGCTTTCAGTATTTATTTATATGGACATTAATGTTTTAAAATTATAATTCCAATAAAAGCTTCAAAGTGGTATGTGACACTTTGATTCAAAAATCTCTTTTAAATGATTTTTAAAAATGGATTGATTAATTCAAAATCTTGGAATTACTTATTTTGATTGAAAATGAAATTTTGTTATTGAAATGGTTATATTTTCAATATTTTATGTGTAATGATGGTACTTGGACATTTTACGGGTGGTTACGTGATAAACCATATGACGGGTGGTGCCTTGAATGCCAGGATGGGTGGTTACGTTATAACCTCCAGTGCATTGGGTATGGAAGTCGGC
Organism: Viscum album; assembly: GCA_963277665.1. Lineage (NCBI taxonomy): Eukaryota > Viridiplantae > Streptophyta > Magnoliopsida > Santalales > Viscaceae > Viscum > Viscum album. The sequence continues at coordinate 1,291,481,974 of OY728120.1, read as the reverse complement.
CGTATGACTATTCCATTAAGTATGTGTGGAAGTCGACCGTATGGTTATTCTATTTAAGTATGTTTATGTCCCAAGTTACCTTTATATGTTATGTGTTCTTTATATGGGTTTTATGGTATTCTTTTGGTTACAAAAGGGTAAGTAATGATATTTTATTCAGTGAAGAGTTTTTACTACTTCCTAAAGGTGAAAGGTATTACTTTGATATAGTATACATGGTTTACTTGTTCCTTTGAAAAAATAACAGTTTTCATTCTTTGTGTATCTCTTGCTGAGCTTTTTTATGCTCACCCCAAGTTTTTTTTGAAATGTTTTTCACAGGACTTAATGTGGAATAGGGTCAAGGATGGGATCAAGGGAAAGTCATGCTATCTAATACATGGAACTAGACATGTTTCTTTTTAAGAGTTTTTATTTTATGGAAATTTAGTAGAAGTGAACACTTTGTAATCTTTTGAGATGTAATAGTTATGTCTTAATTCTATAAAACTCTAAACCTCAAAAGATCCTCAATGTGAATTATTCATTTAATTCAATATTAAGTAAGGTTAAAGGTCGGGGCCTTATAGTTGGTATCAGAGTTCGGATTAGATAACTTTAGAGGTTAGGGTATTCTCTAGGCATAAGTGACATTACCATAATGGTTAGGATTTCAGAAAGAGTCCTAGTTTTAGATAAAGTTAATGAGTAAGTATATATTAGTTTTTATCTTCCTCATTAGTACATGATGGTTTTGTTGATATACTCACACTGACATTTCTGTTTTTAGTGAATGGATGGATCTATCATGCACCAAAGTGACAATAGGTTTGAAGGAAACTATGGTGGTTCTCTGATTAAGAGACTGGATGAAATCAGGGATTCAATTAGGAAACTCGTGGTTGTTCTAAACCAAATATCAAGGAGTCATGATCTACCACTTGTACCTTGGTATGTTCTTTAATGCATCATGTACCATATGACCAATAAATGTGGAAGTTCAGGTAATAATTATAAAGGTAACCATTAGGGTTTATATGATTGTTACTTTTGTGGTAATTATGGGTTATTATATGTTATGATGGAAAATGAAAGGCATGAGTTAAACTTGAGGTATAAATATGTTATGATTATTTTTGAAGATTTTATCTCTTTTTGGGGCATTTCTTAAGAATTATATAGTTTTTGAAAAAGGACAACACGCAGACCGTGTGACAACTCGTCGCGTCGGACAAAGCTGCAGGAATCGATCCCACAACCAAAGTGCGACTGGTATTTATCACCTACCACTGGACTACGTGAAGTCCCTAGTTAGTTTGACTAATTCTTTTTAGTTAGATGATTTTAGGAATCAAGAGTAAGTTTATTTTGGGTTATCTATGGAAATTATTGACCTATCATGGAGGATATGTGATTAGGTTAATTACTTTTCAATGTGAGAATTTAAGAGTAGCTGATGTTATTTGGTGATAAAAGTTAATTTTTACCTTGGAAGACTATGTGATTAAATCCTTCAAATATTTGGGTTTCAATCTTATTTTTTTTTACTTTGAAGAATTTTATGGACAATTGTTTATCGAATGGTCTTAGTTGAACTTTGGGTTTTTTTTTGTGGAAAATTTTTGGAGATTAAGAATAGATTTTCTTTTTATAAAGGATTATACTTTTGTGGATTAACTGATCTCATACTAACAATTTTGGTTTTGGATTTTGTCTAAAGATATGGGAAATATATAGTTCTCTTTTATGGATTAGGTGATTCTCAAGAAGTTGATTATAGTACTCTTAATGCGAACAAGTCTTCCTAAATACTCGTCTTTTAGAGAAAATATGAGTTTGATTAAGGAATCTAGTAAAATTTGAAAGTCTACGTGAAAAGTAAGTATGTTTCATTATGATTTAGTTAAGCTCAAAAATAAATTCCTCAATGAAGAGTAACTTAAAACAAAAATGTTGTCTGTTAACTTTTACTACTGGGGAATCAAATACCGTTTAACCAATCACAAGTTTGTGATTTTCTTATGGTTAACTTTCTCCTAGACATGTTTACTATCACTCTCCCTCAGAACACGACCCTTTGTTTTTTCCTCCATATCCATGTTTTTCTATATGGAATCCTAGTATGTGTTAACTCGGGTGACCTTTGTACTTCACTTTCTTTCTTTTAAAGTGATTGTTTTACCGACTCTTGTTCAGACATGGGACTTTCAATGAAGTTTCTGAGCCCAATTTTTAAATTGTGAGGACGCAATTCCCAAAAGGGGGGAAGGATGTAACACCCTAGGTAAATAAAGAATATGACATTTTTATATTTATCCCTTTTTTTGAATAAAATTTTAATATTAATTTGAAGGGAATGCTATGCTTGATGGCTTACCCAATACGCAACAACGAGTTCCTTTGAAATCTTACGTTGCACTCTAATAATAAAATAAAATTATTTTAAATGTTAGTTAACACGTAGCCGTTGTATTGGCGGGAATGAATATAAATAACTAAAATATGATTATATATGTTTGTTAAATGTTTTTACATTTATCCAATAAAGGATAAAGGCTTAAAATATGAAAAGAATTCAATTTTAGGCATATATACTCTAATTTTCACTAAAGGTCCACTTATCAACTTTTGATGGAGAACCGTCATTAAATATAGTTTTGGTCACTCTTATACAATATATTGGACCAAATAAAACTCTTTTTTATAATTGTGACATCAAAATTCACTTTGTGTAATTTTTTGATATTTTTCCGATAAAGATCATTTTTTTAATGAATAGTGATAATTGTTGTATTTTAATTCAAAACCTATTTTCAATCTAATTTATTTATATGATTAGATTATCTTTTGAATTGGTTTAAAAGTGAAATTAGAATATATTTTTACCATTTAATCCAATAGTGGTCGTTGTAATTAATTTCATCTTGAAATTGGACATAAACTAGTGTCAATCTTTTGATACTTATTGTTTCATAAAAACACGCTCTTTTCTCTGACAGCGGGAATTAATTATTAAATTAATTAATGTAACTTATATGTTCTTAATTTTGTAAAATGGACATAATTTTTGAATTTGGAATATCAAATATAGCCTAGGGTAAATTTTTGGTAATTTTCTGAAATACTTCAATTTTTGATGAATAGTGAAACCACTAAGTGGTAGTTAAAGAAACTGATTTTTCGTTTAAATGAAATTTTACCACTTCTGTTACTTGAATTTCAAAAATACGACATACATGGTTTTCATTAAGAAGTAAAATGTGGTTCAATGGGATTAAAATATTTTTTTTGGTGAATAGTAACTTTTAAGTTTATTAATCGCGATTATAGGTAATTAGTGTAATTTAAGGTAAAAATAATGTTTTAATAATATGAAATGACCTAGACACATGTACTACCCTAATTGGATGTGTCATGGATGAACAAGAAAATCCATGGGTCAACTTGGGGACCCCATGGAGCCACTTTTGTAGGAAAATGTCATTAATACCTTTTTAATGTTAAAATTAAAATGTCACAAACATGTGTTGTTTTACTAAAATAATTTTTATATGGGGTTATACAAGTCATATTTTTTACTATAAATATTCATTGGAAAGATAAAACAATTTCCTACATCATAGGGTTTTTTTTATAATTTTTAGATATTAAATAAATTAAATTATTTATGACACCATGATGATGCAACGATTACCTCATTATTTAACGATTTAAATAAAATGGAAAAATAACGTAAAATCTAAGACCTAAACATGTCCAAAAACTATTGGATGAGTGTATTTCTAACCCTTATCACCTTATTCTAGAAACACATCAATGTGGGACCTTTAAAATCTTAAACCCATTCTAAAATAAAGTAACATTTCCTTACTTTCCAAGAGTGCCCCTCCTCTCCTTTTATAAAAGGCCCCCACCTCTACCTCCTTACCCACACCTCTCAAGCCTTTGGATCAGACAAAACCTACCCATTTTGTCTCTACACATCCCTATATTACTCCTAAAAGCCTCACTTTGGGCAGAAGTCTCCCAAGGAAGCCTTTGAGCTCAAATCAAAAAGAGTTACCCGATTTAAAGGTAGTGTCTTCTCTTGTGTTCTTTGTTTTATTTTCCTTCTCCAACCCCCTAAACTCTTTTTATTATTTAATTTTGTAAAAAATACAGTATCTTCAATATACTAGTATTTTTTTATAATAAGCATTAGAGATACACTTACACACACCTACATCTAATGGTTAAAGAACATACTGTTTCGGTGGATGGCGAATTTCTGCCTCACGAAACGATAATTATTCAACACTCATATAACACCTTCAAAGGTGGACATTAAGATGTCAATATATTTGTATATGATATATAATATGTTTATTATTTACTTAATATTCTGTATTTTTCTTTTGTGGCATACCTTTATGGTTTCCATTGTGGGTAAACACGATAATTTCATTTTAGGAAGTGCGGACTACCGCCCCCTCAAAGTGATTTGATTCATTAATGCCATATGTGGGATGTATAAAGGATGGATTTAAAGTTATTATATATGATGTATGTTACGTATAAATGATGAATATAATTCTGGAATTAAAATATACATACCTCTAATTTGGTTTTAATTCCATTTATATGACATAGAAATGAAAGTAGCGTTCATGCGTACGTACGGCTTACCGTCTCCATGAACGGTGCATTTCATTTCTTACCTATAAATGATTATGTATTATTATAAATACTTTTATATTCTGAATATATATGATATATATGATATCCAAATCATGAATATCATTCTGGATATAATGAACCTTTGACCACATGAACAACATGTAATTGTAAGAAGTCCACTTTCAACTTAAGAACCAAATATCGCCAAAACAAACATTATTAACTTAAATGATTAAATAATGCTTATAACATGGAAATAAGTGATATAAAAGGAATAATTAACTTAAAAATGGTACTTAATCAAGTGGAAATTAACTCAAGTTTATTATTCAGGACGTTATAGAATGATCATGTCAAGTCGGACCCGAGGTAAGGGATCCTACCCCTCTCTTTATTTTTAAGTACACTCTTTAATGTCATTCCTTTTAAGCTAATCTTTCTTATGATTGAGATGTTATTTTATATTACTCCTACTGTAATTTTTATGTTCATATTATTAGAGACCCTATTTTCTCTCACCAATCCATTTTGGAAGTTTTGAGTGGCGCCGTTAGGCTGCCGAATTTTCGTAAGGGATCCAACCTCTCTCTTTCTTTTTAAGTACTCTCTTTTATGTCATTTCTTTTCAGCACATATTTCATATGTTTGGGGATGTTATTTTATATTCCTCATTCTGTAATTTTTGTGTTCATATAATGAGAGACCATATTTAATCTCATCAATCCATTTTTGGAAGTTTTAAGTGGCGATGTTAGGCTGCCGAGTTTTCGTAAGGGATTTTTCATCTCACTTTTATTCCCGTGACATTTATGCTACGTTTGCCACTATTTACTTTGAGTGGTGTATGTGATGCCCATTATTATACACTTTGTGTAGTATAATTTAATTTATGGGTATTTACATCTTCATTGTATGACCCTTCTTCCATGGGGTGTACGTTTCGAAAGTTACCCAACTCGGTAAAGGGTACCCTCCTCTTTTTAAAAGACTTCTTTTGTTATGTCTTTTAATTTACATATTATTATGTTGGGATATGTTCTTATATATCCTTATTGATGTAAAGTTTATGTCCAAGTGATGAGATACCATTAACCCTGTCATCGACTAATTATCTGAATTTTGATGTGACGCCGTTAGGCTGTCGAATTTTTACAAGGGAACATCTTAACCCAATTTCGATTTCTTTGGGTTCAACGTGTAGTTATTGAATATGTCATCCTTTGAATATGTGTGAATGAAATTTGATTGTTTTACACTTAATATCCACTTATATTTGGTGTATTTATATTTTTCACACATAATTATGAGATTGATTTATCCTTAATTTAAGGATACCTTCTTTATAATGGATTTCATCTCATTTTACATTTCTTTTGAGACTTCATTGTTGTTATGCACCAATTAACTCTTATATGGTGTGTATACTGTCCTTTGACATATTATTTCATGAATAAATTTATTCTCATGATATTATAAAGTTCGGATTAAATGTTATTATGCAATTATTTGTATTCAAGAGTCTCTCATTTTGTTAAAAACTCTTTAACAAAAATATCGTTTTAAATGTTTTAAAGATTTATTATTATAAATATTTATCTTTAATGTCCATGTTTTCAAAATGGCTTTCAGTATTTATTTATATGGACATTAATGTTTTAAAATTATAATTCCAACAAAATCTTCAAAGTGGTATGGGACACTTTGATTCAAAAATCTCTTTTAAATGATTTTTGAAAATGGATTGATTAATTCAATATCTTAGAATTACTTATTTTGATTGAAAATGAAATGTTGTTATTGAAATGGTTATATTTTCAATATTTTATGTGTAATGATGGTACTTGGTCATTTTACTGGTGGTTACGTGATAAACCATATGACGGGTGGTGTCGTGAATACCAGGACGTGTGGTTACGTTATAACCTCCAATGCATTGGGTATGGAAGTCGGCTGTATGGCTATTCCATTAAGTATGCGTGGAAGTGGACCGTATGGTTATTCCATTTAAGTATGTTTATCTCCCAAGTTACCTTTATATGTTATGTGTTCTTTATATTGGTTTTATGGTAATCTTTTGGTTACAAAAGGGTATGTAATGATATTTTATTCAGTGAAGAGTTTTTACTACTTCCTAAAGGTGAAAGGTATTACTTTGATAAAGTATACATGTTTTACTTGTTTCTTTGAAAAACTAAAAGTTTTCATTCTTTGTGTATCCCTTGCTGAGCTTTTTATGCTCACCCCAAGTTTTTTTTGAAATGTTTTTCATAGGACTTAATGTGGATTAGGGTCAAGGATGGGATTAAGGGAAATTCATGCTATCTAATACATGGAACTAGACATGTTTCTTTTTTAAGAGTTTTTATTTTATGGAAATTTAGTATAAGTGACTACTTTGTAATCTTTTGAGATGTAATAGTTATGTCCTAATTCTCTAAAACTCTAAACCTCAAAAGATCCTCAATGTGAATTATTCATTTAATTCAATATTAAGTAAGGTTTAAGGTTGGGGCCTTATTAAAACTATTATCAAAATTACATATGGATTTATTAAAATATATTCTCAATTAAAAATAATTTTATAAGATTATTTCAAGGAATAAATTTTATTTGATAATTCAAAATAAAATATAATTTTATTTTTATATTTTAAAATTAAATTAAAATAATAAAATTTTGATTTTGTCATCAAATAATCTCGACAATAATTTAAATGCATATATGTAATCAACAATAATAAAGACCAACAGTATTATTTAATAATATCCATAATTATAATCAACCATATTAGATGAAAAATGGAAAGGTAGGTGATACTTTTTTCACTATAAATACCCCATCATTATTACACAAAATCTTTCACCTTGATTCTATCATGGTTCAGTAATTTCATTAAAAAGAAATATTGTATTACTAACTCTATGTTTCTCTATTATAGTGTTTATCATGGGTGCAATGATTTTTGGTGATCAAAGTGATAAATATGTTTATATTTCATATCATTTAGCCTCTTTTAGTTTTCAAATTTAAATATTTTGTAATATAGTGGATATTTTTATAGGCTGAATGTAATGTCCAATAATAATGAAATAATGTCTAGATGGTTTCTAGTACATGTTTTCCATTACATTATTATTACTAGTTGTACTATCTTATATCAACACATGATGTTAAATGTTATTATGAAATATTAAATTCTTTCAATGTTTTTCTATTTTAAAACATAATAAATTTTTACTGATAGGAAATAGATTCATTATTTAAAGAATAATATTTTTGTGGTCATTATATTTCGCCCCTAAAAAAAATTCATCCCTAAAATTTAAAATAATAGTCTCAATTAATAATAAATGAGGGTAATTATGTCCAATTTTCTCATATAGATCCCATGTTACCGACTAATATTTATGGTTCCTCTAGAACAATTTTATATGTTGTGTTTTATTTTTGTGTAAAACATTTTCACTATGTTCCATGATCTTTAACATATTCTATATATAAGAGAGGTATTTAAAATTTTTTACCACCAATTGATTCATTAAATTTTTGGTATCAGGTATGTACTCCCTCCAGAGTTATATGTGGAACACATCATGAACAGTATCCATTTTTATGGATGTTCAAGAATATAGTCCATTGTTTACATGTAATTTTTGGATCTCGAAGGGGCCAATGTACATAGATATATGTTTTACTTTATTTCAATAAACCATGAATCTATTTCATGATGATATTTTATGGAAAACAATGTCTCTAATATAAAAATTCATTCCCCATTGATGGTTGTTATCATATTACATCTAAAAACTTTGACCATCATTTTACTGTTGCTAGAGGATGTAGACATTTTCTTTCATCCCGTATATAAGATCAAGTCCTAGTATCTTTAGTTATCTATATTCATCCAAATTATAATAAGTTCTACATTGATTCCCAAAAAATCCTCATATGTGGCCATTTGAATATGGGAGTGGAAGTTGTTGTTCTATAAGAAGTCAACTAGTATGATATGATAATCCTATCCACCTATATATTTCACTGTTGAGGCTCTCATCATGTCTTCAAATATCATAATGTTACTTTCCTATTAGCTATCAGTTTTTGGGTGATAGGTCATATAAAAATTCACCTTAATATTTTGAGCATGTTAATGACTTCTCTAAAATTTTGAAGTGATCCTTGTTTCACAATCATGAACGAATAAAAGAGTAACCTCATATAGCTGCATCACATACATTATGCATATCATAACACATTATTCTTGTGGGAAATAATCTAGAATTGTGAATAATTAGATTATATTTGAGAGATGATCCACCATAACCCAGACAAATTTTCTACCTTGGTATTTCATTGGGAGACCAAAGACTAAGAACATGGTGACAATCTCCCATTTACAAATTGGTATAGGAAATGGTGATATTATCCCTATGGACTTTTATCACTCTCTTTTAATCTACTAACGTAAAAATGACATCGAGGTATACTCAATGATATCCATATTCATGTTTTCCCACTATAAGTTTAATTGAATATAACGTTATATCTTATTACATATAAGGTGGACCAAGAATTATGATCTATGAGCATTTTCAAATAGTTCATTCTTTATATCATGGGATAATAGAATATTGTTTATATATCCTAACCATAAGTATGAATATTCATCAATGTGAAAATAATGATGCTTTTCCTAAATTAAATCTTTAAAATTCTTTTGAAATCAAAGATCATACCATTTCTCCCAGTTAACTCCTTCATAGATTTTTGGATGAGCTGCCATTTGGAAAAGGTAGGATATATTAATGTTCATTATGATTTCAAGATCCTTCATTTGAATATACTAAAATATATGGCCCTTTTCAATCCATTTCACTTATGGAGTATCAATTTATTTTCTAAGAGAATAATCAATCGTAATCTCCTATCTATGATTGTAGTTAATATAGAAATGTTTTCCTTGATTACCTCTATCCATCTTCACTGAAACATGTTAATATCATTATCTGTGAATATATACATCAATCATTGGTTTTATTAATATATATTACATTGTCCCCAAGAAATATTGTGTCTTCATATGATTAATGAAAATATTAATGTTGGTAACACTAGTTCATAGGTAGACTAATTCAATTCACGAATCTTAAAATAACATTATGAATAGGGGACCAGCATGTCATTTAAAAAAAGTAAACATAAAATCACATTTAAGGAATATTATTTATAAATGAAAATTCCTTCCTCAATATAGGGTCAATTTATAATAGTTTCAATAAATGACCTCTTTATTGGCTCTTTAAATATTTCTTCACACTCCTTTTTATATATAAACAGAAATCCCTTTGGATTTATCTTAGACAGTGGAAAAAGGATGATATGAATTTTTTTTCCCAAAATTAATATAATGTCTTTTGATAACAATGAAACAAATAATATTAGTTATTGTTTTGGGATACATGCACTCTTCAATGGAAATTTTCATTGATGGATCTACTGAGATTCCATCACAATACTTGATGTGTTCAAAGAATGTGATTTGTTGTAAATAGAACCAAATTTTTTTGAATTTACAAAAAAAAAATCATTTCTTATAGTTCATAATATAACCATTAAATTATCTTCATGAAACCTTAATCATTTAGAATATATCATAATATCATCAATAAAGACCAACGTGATATAATCAAGGTAGTTCTTGATGACTCTATTCATAATATCCACAAATATGACTGAGGAATTAGTGATTCCAAAGGGGAAAATGAAAAACTTAATTCATATATAATATTAATATAGTGGTATTTGGGATATATCCATTATTCACCATCAATTAATGACACCCATATTAAATATTATTCATGCAAAATAATATATATCAATGATTCTTTTAAAACAAATAAGAAAAATTGGAAGATGATATTTTTCCTTCACATTGATCCCATTATATTCACTACAATCAATTCACAACTACATTGATCCATATTTATTCATTCCAAAGTGGAGAAGTCATCCCATGTAAGACACACATGGTCAATCAAAAACCATCTCCAATATATTCTGGAGTTTCTTATTTTGTTCCTCTAACTCAAAATAATCTATTATATATGGGTTTTTGATATTGGATTGGGTTTATGAACAATTTAAATTGGAAAATCTATATATATTTATAGAGGAGGTCTTGGTAGATCTTCTATAAATACATCATTTTTTTACCAAAAAATAGGAATATATCCCACCATTAGGATTTATCATTCTTTATCTTCCTCATCAATCATTTCAATAAATAAAGAAATAGATGGAGGTACTTATAAAGACTCGGGATGGGAAATATATCATTTGATGTTGACTAAAGGCTTTCCATTCATGATTATTGAAATTTCTATCAACCAATGATGATCATTGAATTATAACATGAAAGCCGATTTATCCAAATTATTATGTATAATTATAGCATTGTAATAATGAACATTTTTTAAAATAAATTTTACTCAAAAATGTTAATATAGGTATAAATATATATATTTTATTATTGAGTATTTCCACTTGGAGTCTTATTAAAAAAACCACTGGAATTTCATGGTTTTCCATGATGTTCATTGTAATAATTAATGAACTAAAATAATGCAAGGTATCATAATCAAACAACATACTTTCTATAATTGGGTATATGATAAGTGTACCCATCACAACAACATTTTCAACATTGATATTATTTTTCATAATTGTGAATGAATACATTTCTCCATAATCCTTTTTGTGGTTGATGGTAGTATCAAACATTATATTTTGATTTCAAAATTAGTTAGACAAATTTATGAGTTTCTCGCACTTGAATTATTTCAATGTTTGTTGGGATTTCATTATATTCCATGATTCATTTGCATTTTTATGCTATGTTTTTACATATCCATGATAGTTTATAGCTATATGTATATCTATTCCATAAATTTTTGAATATACACTAAAAATACCTAAATGATTCTTCTGTCATTTTTTCACATGAGATATTGTACTTCATTCTTGTTTGGATTCGTCTAAAAATTTTATGCAATCTATATTTTCATTTCATTTTGTAAATGAGTTCATTTGGAAAATAAAAACACCATTTCATCATTGATTTCACATAACACTATCTCTTTAAAAATCCAAGAGGCTTGGATTTCTAAATATTTTTGTGGATGTGGTTTTAGTCTTCCAAATATTCGATGTGTCTTCCTGTCATAATCAACAAAAAATCTGGAACCATAACACAAATGTGTTGCAATGTCCATCTCATAATTCCCCACAGAATATTTTTCTATTTTTATAAAATCAAGTTATTCCCTATCACATTTGTTCTATATGGGAATAGGAATATAGGTAATGAAAAATACCTTTTTAAATTCATCATGTAACATGGAATAAACTTCATCAATTCTATTCATGTTTCTGATCAATCTAAACCACTGATTTTTTCGGACCTATAAATTTTACATTACCAATAAATCATTATATTACTCTTAAAAATGGATTAAAAATAGATATTTTCTATAGTATTTATCAATTATTATGTTATTATTGTCTCAATGGACACACAAAAATCCATTTTTCATTGATACATGGAAGATTTAACTACCAGTTGTTCCTTCCTTGGTGATTTAGAAAGTTGCACATGATTTTGGTTATTGTTCAAGACATGAGTAAACTAAATCATAGTAATCATGAATTTTCAACTCAAAGTCCCTGAATATTGAGATGCTTTTCATCACATTATACATTTTATCTATTGTTTTCACATTTCCATCTATTTATAGCTATTTTCCTTAGAAGGAGAAAAACAATGTGAGAAATTTGTTACTATTAAGAATCATATAATAAAAATTATAAAGGAAATATTTATATTTAAATTTTAGTACATGATTCTTCTAGGATAATATACATAAATCATTGAATTTTTATCATTATATATATTTATATATATATATTTCATAATGGTCTGTACTGCAATGTGATTAACAAAAGCATGTCCACCAAAATTGTCAAACTAAGTGTATACTAAAGCCCATTTTTCTATACCATTTCATGATCGAGTCTATCTAAATAATACATTTTATTGATTTTTTTAACTATATGAACATTAATTTTTTATCAATATCCAGTTGTAATATCTTAAAAGGGATTTCTTTTTTTAGAATTCAATTACAAAATAAATAAAAAAAATTCGGGATATTTTCATATACGAAGACATACCCGTAGGGTTTTATAAATTTTTTATAATCCTAATTTCCACAAATAATTAACCTTAACTGGAAACCTTGCATGGAATAAATCCTTTTATTTCATTAAAGATTTATCACATGGTAATTAATTTAACAATTATGAGTACCTTTTGAGGATTGTTGTCCTGGAAAAGAGATATATAATAAATGAAAAACATATAAAACATAAAAATTCATATAATCCACTCGAATCAATACTTTATTTGTTTATTATATTTTAATTTTACTTCATTTTATATCCAAGGTAGTTACATCAAAGAAATGGGTGATCATAAATTCCAAAAAATGAATAAACAAAAAGAAACTTATAATATGGAAAAGAGTAATTTCAATAAGGAATGATCATTTGAACATGATGCATATCAAAATAGAAATTCCATGAATCGTACCATATAAATTTGGCTTCATTATAAAAAAATTATTAGGTATTTCAAAAATGATTATCATGGGGGTGTTATAAATCAATATTACCAAGTTTATTGACCATGATGTTGTAAAAAATGTCATCTCATGAGGCTAATTCTTTACCCAATGCATAAGAGCAATATCAGGATGCAAAAATCATATTTATTAATTCATGTGATCCACAATTTTTATGATAAATCATTTCATATATGAAGAGTGGTGAATAAAGAATGTGTTTCATATGAAAATGTGGACTACAAATGTTGTTACAGAAAAGAACATTATATCATTTTTAACCAAGGAAAATAGAATGTAGTTTTAATAAATGTAAAATCCCTAAATAAACATATTATATTTATATATAGGTGAATTATCATGGCTATGTATGTAGTTTCGGAATTCACTATATAATATTATTTCATGAAAATGGAAAATTTTATGAAGTTGTTTCAATAACATATAGTAATAAATATGATTTATAGAAAATGAATAAAGAAATTGTATAGATATATCAAATTGAAAAAAGTATATTTTTTTGAAGTAATTTTAGGGTCATATGTTGATTAAAATAAATAATATTTTACATCAAGAAGATTCACAAAAAATGAAGTACTTGAATGAAAAGGAAAAAGAGTATAATTCCTTAACATGATGATTTTCATCCAAAAACATATGGGTGGAACTATGAGATTGTGAGAGGACTATGGAGGGACTCTTCATAAGTTAAAATTACCATAACATTATTGTTTATTAATTTTTAATAGAGAGTAATAGAGAATGGATGGTATTTATAATTGATTAGGGGTGGGTTTTATAGATTTAAATGTTAATTATTTTATCGTATAAGTCATCCAATTGTGGGTAAATTTATTACCAACCAATTTATAGGTAAATTTATAATTGAGGGAGTTTTAATAGATGTTTAAGTCCATATAAATCATAAAATCACCTTCTGTAAAACCCAATTAATGTGAAGAATCCAAATATTAAATTTTACAATCAAAATCGAATTTCAATTTTAAAAAATTGTAGGATAAATTTATAAATAAAAATTAATATTTATAAAATAATATTAATGAAATAAAAATTAAATATTGATTGAATAAAATTTTTCATAAAATTTTTAATCATTATTACAAAATAATTATTTCCGAGAATTGGAGTTCTTATAAAGCGTTAATTTTCAATTTTTTTGCATAAAAATAACTTTTTTATAAAATTTCCGAAACACAACCCTATTAAATATTTTTTATGAGTCCAAAAATGGTTTTTATTATATCTATGTAATTATATAATTATTATAATTTTATATTTTAAATAAAAATCATTATTATAATGAGGATTTAATGTTTAATAGAATCATTTACATTATGAAAATTATAAAAATTTATTTGGACTTCATTAAAATATATTTCCAATTAAAAATTATGATAAAATATTCTTTCACAAAATATGTTTTACATTAAACCTATAAATAAATCATAGATTTAGTGTAATATGTTTATTGTCTCTGAAAATAATTTTTTTTATTATATCATCATATAAATTTTGTGGCTCATTGCTCGTATGTATTTTCAATTCCTTTACACTTTGGAGTTGTAATTTTTCATATAAAAAGATGATATTAAATTTTATTATGAAATTTAAAATTGATTTTATGTGATTCTATGGTCAAACAAAACGTCATTTTATTTATAGGTAAGATTATCCATTACAAAAGAAGAATGTTTTAGGTTATTCTATAAATTATTATGTGAAACCCCTCTAGCCAAAGATATAGTAGAAATATGAAATCTATCAATAGAGTGAAGTAGAATTGTTATGTTCACCTATTGTTGGTCACTATGAGGAGTCTTTCCCTTTATTCTTATTGTGATTACTAATAGTATGATTTTTCAATTTCTATTTATTTTAAATTAAAATATCTACAATTACATTATGTTCTTGAATTGCATTATTTTTAAATTTATATAGATTCTTTTAAAACAATTTTCCTTTATTTACATTAAATCAATTGAATATTTTAATTATTAAATTAATTATTCAAGAATAATTGATTCTGCTTCATAAATTCTCCAGTCTCTTATTGTTATATACATTGCGTCTTTTACATCATAGTGATATTTATGTGATTGAAGAATAATTGTGACTTTTTATTTCATTATAGTTTTTTTAGAAATAATAAAAACTAATTCTGAATTGTATTTTTTAAAAATAATTAGGTTTTATATTTTGGTTTGTATAATTTTTTTTATGATGATCATGTATTTTATTTTAAAGTAAAAAAACTAGTATAAATAAGTGTATTTTAAAACTATAATTTGCATAGCATTTTGAAAATTTAAATGGATGGAAACATTGGAAAAACCAAAGGTGGGTATTTTGATAACACCCTACTTAGTCTAATTAGTGTTTTATGACTAAGTGTCTCCTTCCTTCTCAGACATTGATTCGGATGAATTCAACTTTTGGGATTATGTACTGCCCTTTCTTGGAGATGGTCAAGTTAGTTGATGGCATGTGATCATGAATCAAATGAGGCTCCTTACTCGGTATGATAGCTTTATCTTTTATCCATGGAATTTCATTCAGGTGTGTCTTTCTTGTATTTACATTTACCTTCATATTATTTATTCCTCTTCATGTCTTATTATTGTGACTTTTATTCAATGATGTTCTATGTTTGATTTATTTTTATGTTTCTTAAAATTATTTTATTTTTTGTTGTAATTATAATAATGAATGTTTCATACAATAATTTCAGTAAAATTAGACTCTTAGTTTATTTGAATTTATTTGGTAAGATACATTCCAATTAACTGTGATTTAATACCCAGATCAGTTTCCCACCATGGGGATTAAGAATATTGAATGATCCATTCTTGGGGCCATTATAGGATGGCCACAGATTGGTTCTTGATATTAGATAAGATTATTGGATCATTATTAAATTGTGAGTTAGAAGATAAACATTTTTTATCAATAGTATATTTCATTAAAAGTAAGAATTTGTTTTAAATAAAATTTAAATATTTTAGTTTAGTTTTAGATATATAATAGAAAAAATATGGTGATTGTATTGTTGAAAAGGGAAGATATAGGATGAAGAAGGAAACTCTAAATAATTTATAAAGGTTCATCCTAAAAAATTACGAGGAGAATTGAAATTGTACTGAGATTTCAATCAATAACCCCGAAGTTATTTTTTATGGGTACTGAAAAGGAAAAAACATGCCTAATTGACCATGTATCATAAATTAAAAGAAAAGGGAATAAGGTATAAAAATGGGAATGATGATTATTGATTCTGGTTGGTTTTAAACATCAGACTTAGATTATCTTCAGAAATATTCTGTAGAATAATAATTAGCAATATTGTGTAGAACATCTTTATAAAAATGTTAGTAAATTTTATTTCTATTCAACTATAAGTCCACTTATGATCCCATTAATGAATATTAGTATCAAGAGATAAATATATTCATTTATATGATTAATTTTTTTTCTCAAATATTCAACAATCATATGAGTAAACATAAAGTTTTTCATGATGAAAATAAATGATAGAGAAATTATCATTGATGCTCCAATGATATAATATATGTTGATTTGGAAATAATTTTACATGATATTCATAAAAATATAGAGTATTTATGTAAATTAAATGAATCTCAATAAAATATTTTTGATTTGGTTTTTGAAATAAATGATATAGACATAAATGAAATTAAATGATTTTAAAAAATATAAATTCAATAAAGGGAGAATTTTTTTAAAAAAAATAACGAGTTTGACTAAAACGAATAAATAGAAAATATGTCTTGGATAAGATAATAATTTAACTAAAATTTTTAATACCTTTTTTTAATGGATCAAATGGATATGTTTAATGTTTTTACTAATTTATATGTCAAATTATGAAATATAATGCAAATGAATTTCTATTATGATTTCAAAATAATATTGTTCAAAGAATAGTTTTTATCTCTAAAAAATTATGTTATGTTATTTTAATTAATACATTTAATTAGTTTTTCTACCCATTTTTTTTTTCTACCCCAATTTCTCCAATGTGGACCGAGGTTTTCAAGCATAACAAATTATTATAAAATATTTTTAAATGTATTTTGTTGTAAAAGTTTCAAAAGGGACCCATTATCCATAAATAGTGGATGATTTCACAATATTCCAGGTGATATATCTAAAAATATATCTTTTATGAAATTTGGTTGTATTATCATTACATTAGGTGATAAATATAAAGTAAAAGTAAATATTTTGGAGAATTTAGTATATTAAACTACCTAATAATTTCAAAATGTTATATTTTAACAATTTTAAAATTAATTTATTATGAACGTCTAAGATATTTAATGTTGGAATTATTGTTAAATTTTATGATTATAAATGAATAATTGTTTATGATAAATATAGCGTATATTTGGAAGTATTAATAATAAAATTTATGTAATTAGTTTTTCCCTATTGAAATTGAAAATTTTAATCTGATGAATTCTTCAATAATCTGAAAATGATTTTGAGAATAAAATATTATGTTGTGAAAATGTAATATTTTTTTACATGTGCTTAAAAAATAAAAAGGTGTTGGGTATTACTAATTTATATAAGTAAACACTTATGTATGTGATTAATTCTAAACTAGTAAACATTTAAAGGAATCTATTAAAACTATTTATGAGGTACAAAATTTTGAGAGCACATCATCTTTAACATTTATATTTATTTATATTAATTAAAAATAACAGTGTATGATGAAAAAGATACATATTTGTCTTTTTATATTACTATATATAATTCCCATAATATTATTTTCATATATAAATTTTTTAGAAATTTTCTAAATTAATCATTTATTGTAAACTGGTTAATAATAAGGATTGATATCCAAATTTATCATTTGTAATTTATATTTTTAGTTAGCACTCAAATATGTAACTTGGAAATTCTATTAATATAATAGATATATTCATATTTTCTCAACCCTATGTAGACAAAAATAAAATGGACTGCTATAAATGACATATAGGATCTTATGAGAAATATACATGATAATGATAAATGGGAATATCTTTGAAACAATACTCTCATTAAAATATATTTATACAGGTTTTCATGTTTCTAATAAAAAATGTCATAATATATTCATATTGAAATCACATTATAAAAACTGGAAGGCGAGGGTTCTTATAATTCTCAATTTAAGATTATTTTGTTGCAAATTTTAAATTATTAATACAAAAAACTCATTGGAAAACTAATATTAAAAATATGAAGTTATTTTATAGAATATTATAATTATAGCAAGGGATAATTATTTTATAAAAATATAATTTTTAAAAAAAATAGTATTTCAATGTTAGATTTTGATAAAAATCATTTAAAAGAAATAAAATATAAATTAGATATTGATAAGGAAGTGTATAGTTTCATTAACTTCAGTGAACCAAAAAAAATAATATTTGGATGCCTAAATTGTTGGATAGAGTCCCTCTTCTGAACAAACATTAAAATCTATAAATAATATTCAAAAAGAAAAATATTTAATGATATAACTTTTATTTTTACAACCATACATTCCATAAGAAATGGTTAATCTTATTAATATGAATTTATGATTATATTCCTTAAACTATTGATTAATATTTATCATATTTCAATATTATTAGGGGAATTAAAGAAGTGCTAAATATGTTGGATTAAAAGAAAGTAACTAACTTGGTTGAACCCATTAAGGATTAAAATGTGATCGGAATATAGTGGATCTTTACAATGAAATTAGATGAATTTGGAAATATAACTAGAAATAATGAAATATTAGGGGTTCAAGTAAATAAACAAGAATAAGGAATTTATTTTGGATAACCATATTCCCTTTTTCATGAGAATATATAATAATACACTTTTCATGTGAATTAGAATTTATAATTAATCATGTTAAAATTTTTATCGAAAGTGTGTTTTTTAATTGATATATTTCTGATTTTTTTTACAAAACATGGGATTTGAAAAGGAATCCAAATATTAAGATTTTTGAACTATTAAAAATATATTTATGTTTTAAAACAAAATCCTACATCACTGTATAATAGTTTATTATTTGTTCATTTAAATAATTATTTTGAAATAGAGATGTTTTATAGTGAACCAAACTTTTCATACATAGACATTATGGTATATTAGATAAAAAATTCATTAGGTAAAATAAGGATACGTGCAATAACCATTAGTGTCTAGTAAATATGGTAATATGGAGAAAAAAAACTAACTCATGAGTGAACTACATCATCTCAAACATAGTTCCACATAACAAGAATCCTTATTAAACATATCACATGCAATACCTATATTTATAGCATAAGGAAATGGAAAACAATAACTAGTTATCTCAAATTAATAGTAAGGTTAAATGACATAAAATCAATATAAAATGATAATATGTGTATGAGAACATGAGAAAAACATTTTAAAAACATACCAACCCAATCATAGTTCTTATATATGATTCCTAACATAAATATTACTTTTTCATAAGATATGGATCATAAAAGAATCAATGTATACAATACATGAGATAATAGAATTGTAATAGGACCTGGGTTTGTGGAATACACATAAAAATAGAAAATCCTATGTAAAGGATATATACCAGTACATTCATAACATGTTATACTTGGCCTGATAACCTATGTGTCTTCTTTAGGATTTCAATAACCTACTATGTGCCATATTGTTTTGGTCATAGAATAACATCTCATGTACCATATTATTTCATGAAAGAGATAAAATAAATTGTTCCCATTCATATTATAGAAATTTAACCACAACACAATTCATTGGAGAAAGATATATGTCCCACCCAATACATAATCAATACACCCATGTGCCACATGATTATAAAAAATTCTTCATATAAAAACCCATGAAAATAATTTTTTTTCCTAACCATATAATCAATTAATTATAAAAATAATATATGTTGAGAAATAATAATGATGTTATAATTGGATAATATCCCTAATAAATAATAATAATAAATGAGGGTTGATAGTGATTATAAATAAGAATTATATAAATCGAATGTTAAAACTTTTCTTGAGGAAAAGATACTTTTCTTTTGAAAATAATATTTTCACACAAGAAAAATAATAAAGTAATTTAGAAATTCATTTACTCTATAAATTTAATTGGGAAATTATAAATAAAACCTATAATAAATTAATATTCATTAAATTTGAAAATTTCTTTCCTGCTACAAAATTTAAAAGGAAAAAAATCATCTTACACTTTATAAGAACGAAACAAATTACCTCATTCGAAAAATAATAAAATGGTAAATTTTTAAACCATTTAGTATAAATTTAAACATGGGTGAATATGTATTTAAGAAATATTTAGAAAATATTAAAAAGTACCTTAAATCATATTTTTAAAAACATTCATACAGAGAAAAATGGTGTTTGGATTGAAGAGATAAATAAATTTGGTTTACCCTGAAAAATATTATATAGTTTTAATTATAACATAAGGAGACAAAAATGGAAGGAAAAATTAATTTTCATGAAAAAATCAAAGGAGAATAGAATACATGATTTTTTTTGAAAGATAGATAATAATATTTAATCATTGAAAGAAGAATCATAAAATATCTGGATAAACGATGAGATTGTAATATAAAATATTTACCACAATGGCAATATTTGTATAATAAGACCCCTAAAATAACAACATAAAACATAAAATTATCTATAATGAAAATAAAAAAAATCCTTATATACCATTTCCATAATGTAGTGTATACACCAAACAAAATAAATGTAAAGACCCGGAAATTTCAAGGAAATTGTTTTCTTAATTTTCTTTGGAATTTTACAAGAATGTTGTTTCTGACGGCACCTGATTCCGAGGCCCGGTGTGCCCGGAATAAATTTCCGAAGTTTGGCTCGGGTACGTTCAGTGAACGAACGAGCGGGAATTTTTAACTTTTGAACCGATGCTCGGAATCGAATTCCGAGGGCACCGATGGAACCATAGCACCGATATTTGCCTAGGAACACCTTTTCCGAAGGTGTGGTTGCTCGGATGGTGTTGTAAAAAATGAATTGGGTAAAAAAAAAGAAGAGAGAAAGAAATAAAATTGTATAACATTTATTTTTCTTTCAAGTGGAAGTTAATTCCTCCAAAGGGAAGTTGAGGTGGAGCCCATACCCCACCCAACTTCCCATGGTAGGATATGTGTAAGGGAGGTGGGGTCCGCACGAACCCCTAACCTATCACTTTCTCTTAAACTCCTTAACTCCCTTGAACCCCTAATTAAAGGTGAACTCTTCACTTCCACCTTCCTCCATTAATTTTGGAGCCTCTCCACCCATTAATGAAGGGATATAACTAATTGAATTTGAATCATTTTGAATTCATTAAGCTAACACTATAATAAGATGTGTTTTTTTTATTATTTGGGGGTTGGCTGGATCTTGTAGCGGAGTCTTGGAAGGATAAAGGAAATAATCTCCCGACGAGGAATGAATTTTCCAAAGAAGAACGTGAAGTTGCCAACGTCGATTCCTCCTTGGATGTCTCCATCCCACTCCTTCCGGAATAAATAAGGAAGCACCATTCACGAAGAACACCGACGTCATCAATGGCTTTCACTTTTCTGACGTCGACGAATCGACGCCACCTTTCCGCAACTTCGTCAACTCATAACGAAAAGCGAGGTAGGGGTTATCTTTTTTTACTCTTGAATATCTTTTATAGCGTTCTTCTTTGATTTAAGTAACCTACTGTTATCGGATTAACGGAGGGAGGCCGGACCGCACAAACACGGCCGACCCCCTCCCTAGTGCTTGTAATTGATGCGCATTGGAGCGGGGTAACGTGGTGTCGTTGCACCGTGCGGAAAAGAAGAAGTTACGAACGGTATGGGACGGGACGAAGAAACGCGGCGCCGTCGCGCGGCGCCGTTGAATACGGAAGAGACCGCGGCTGGAGTCGGGCCGTGGCGGAGGGATGCGGCACCGTCGTGCCATGCTTGTCGAACAAGGGCCGCAACTTTGAGCCGCGACATAGCTGGAAGGAGCGGCCGGAAAACCGGCCGCTGACGGACAAGAAAGAGCCGTGACCGAAGGGGCCGCGGCGGAGCAGCTGGAGGAGCACACCGCAGCAGAGCCATGGCGGTTCTGCAAAAGCTGCCAGATTTTCCGGCCACCGGTGACCAGAAGGCGGGACCCGAGGGTTCCACATAAGAAATAAAACGGCCAGCCTTAGGCCGACCGGGATCTGGAGAAATCGGGGGTCGAAACCCCCGGTGGTGTCTTTTCAGCGGGCCCCCACATGGGGGGCCGTTTTCATCAAAGGCGCGACATAATGCCACGCTGTTAGAGAATTAAAGGGGGGGGGGGGGCTTTCCCCCCGTGCACCGTCCAAGCAGCGGGCCCCCATGTGGGGGGCCGTTTTCGTCAAGGTGTGACATAATGCCGCACCGTTTTGAAACCAAGGGGGGGGGGGGATTTTCCCCCCCGCGCTCAGAGCACATGCGGCGCGCTGGCCACGCCGCCGCGCCGGCCCCGCCGGGTCGGGTCATCGGGCCGGGTCTACCCGGTTCGGGTTGGCCCAGGGGGTACTGGGTCGGGCCGGGCCGGGCCCAGACCCCCCGTACTCAGACTTTTACGTTCAAACGCTCACTTCATGGGATACGGACCTCCAATCGACGCGCCGTCAGCGGCAACACGATCCTTGGATCGAGACGGTCGTTTCGGTATATTACACTCAAGGTTTCGGAGAACTTTGGGTATGGCCGGGTTGGTTCGTACACGAAACCAACCGGGCCCTCGGAGCTGAAACGCCCGTAACTTGAGATCCGGATGTCCGAATGACGTGCCGTCAACTTTGTTGAATTCCTCTAAGTGAGACAGATCTTTTGGCTTACTCCGCTCAAGGTTTGGATTCTGTTGGAGTACGGTCGGGTTGGTTCGCTCACGAAACCAATCAGGGCCCTGGAACGAAAAAGCCAATAATTCACAGACCGGGCGTCCGATTGATGCACCAACTGTTTCGTTGAATTCCTCTTGATGAGACAGAACTTTTTTTATACTTCACCCAAGTTTTGGATGCAGTTGGAATATGGCCGGGTTGGATTGTACCCGAAATTCAACCGGGCCCCTGGAACGGAAAAACTGATATCTTTCGGACAGGACGTCCGTTTAATGAACCATCAGCGGGGTTGATGATCACGTTGAGAAACGGTCCCTATGTGTATACCCTATGAGAGTTCGGGGTACACTTGAGATACGACCGGGATTGGTTCGCTCACAAAACCAACCGGGCCCCTGGGACGAAAAGGCTAGTAACTCACAGACCGGGCGTCTGATTGACGCGCCGTCTGTTACGTTGAGACCCCTATGACGAGGCGGTCCTTTGGATACTTCTTCGTGGGACTTTGTGATACTTAGAGTATCGACCTATAGCTCGTGGAGCAGACCCTCCCGGAGACGAGCGTACGGATTACGGAGACCATGTAGCCGGCTGAAACCTGACGACTGCTTGACCGACTGGACTTGGAGTGAGTCGACTAGCCCAGTGGACAGAGCGCCCGGTATTTGGCGGCATACCCACAACGGACGGAGTGCCAGGTAGTTGGCAGCAGACCCGCGGTACTCGACCGGAGGAGTACCTCTGTAGTCTATTAGGGGGAGCGCCCGGTATTTGGCGACAGACCCACAGCGGACGGAGCGCCCGGTAGTAGGCCGCAGACCTGCAGTACTCGACAGGAGGAGTACCTCAGCAGTCTTAGGTTAGTGAGAAGTACCTCGGAGTCGTGACAGGACCACTGTACACTCCAGAGATGAGGCTCTTCAGCAGTTACAGTTTCGATAATGAAAATTCTAGTTTGAGATGAGTCTATGATCTTTGTGTTTCCTCATGATTGAGATGGGTTACTTGATAAATTAGGTATATGTATGGGCATATACTTGGGTAGTGGTTATCCGTTGATTTCACAATCCTTGTGTTTCCTCATGACTGAGATGGGTTATTTGATAACTTAGGTATATGTATGGGTATATACCTAAGTAGAGGTTATCTGTTGAAATATTTTTCGTGGTTAACCTTGTTGGTTTTAGTGAGACCTTGAGGGTCTCGGGGTCCCTACTGAGTATCGTTATACTCACCCCTGCACGGGCTATGCCCGCACCTCATTGTGTTGGTTGCAGACGACAGGCAGAGCTGACGGAGTATGAGTGTTCGAGGACTGGACGGTACCCGGAGGTGGACTACACGAGGAGTCAGTACCCGGAGGTGGACTACACGACGAGTCAGCAACCGGAGGTGGACTACACAACGAGAAGACACACAGAGGAGGTTGACGGGCGAGAGCACTGAGGAGGCTATCTATACCTACCCTTCAGGTAGGATCCGTGGTGGACGATCCAGGAGCTGCGCCATCTGTACCTACCCTTCAGGTAGGATCCGAGGAGGACGACCTAGGAGCCACTTCCTCTCTTCCAGATATTGTCTTTTCCTGTTGTACTTTGTTCGGTTGTAGTTGTACTTTCATTTGGGTTTGTATTCTGGCCCATTTACCTTTCAGAACTTCTCTTTGTACTTAGTGTTTTACTTCCGCTTGTACTCTGTTGTGTTTTGTTACTTTTATAAAGGCAATGCCTTCCCAGTTATCGTGATTTACGCCTTTGGTGCTAGTCGCCATCCCCTGGCCTATGGAAGGCGGGCTTGGGGTAGTCACGACACGGTTCCTGAGGGCGGGTAATGACAAATTGGTATCAAAGGAGTTCGGTTCTACCACAGAACTCAGGACTCTGATCTTTCTCTATTTGAAGCAATAGTGTTAAGGGTACCGAGTGTGGTCTTCAGTTCAACGAGTCCAGTGTTGGTGCGGCGACCGATGTATCCGTACACCAGGACCCTGACTACTGATTTCTGTCTTTGTACACGAAAACACTGATTGCGTGTGTGTTTCCAAAGTATTAAAGTCAGCTCAAACTAGGTCAGCTCACCAGGTATAAACGTTGACCGTGTCGCATCTGTTCAGGATGTCTCCACGCAGATAGTCAGTTGGAGTTCCGAGAGAGTACTCGATGACGGCTCACCGAGCGACGAGGCTCTGGTGCAGGGCCCTTTTTACTATGTTGGCACGCTCGGGTGGTGTACCAGCAGCACCACCACCTTTTGGGTAGCAGATTCCAACAACTATACTAGAAAACTCTGCACGCTAGCAGAGCACGTTGAATAAGTTCTAGCAGCAGCGACCTCCGAGGTTACGAGGCGAGACAGATTCCCAGACAGCAGAGCAGTGGCTGGTGGCGATTGCTAGAGTTTTCCGCCTAGCTGAGACATCAGTAGAGTGGATGGTGGACTTGGCCACTAGTTTTTTCCAGTGATTGACCATGAGGATGGTCCGCATAGTGACGAGGCTTCGGTACGTGGACCGATGCCTGAGATAGTACCTTTGGGTAGTGTGTCAGTTATACATCACTACCTGTTGGTCAGCAGTTACAACCGGCGGTACCGGTAGGTGACACATGTAGGCTTACTGCCTTATACATGTTCTAACATCAGATACCCTCAAGTTATGAGGCAAACCTGACTCACAGGCGACTGAGGACTGGCTTGAGGAGGTAGCAGAGAGTTTTCTAGAGCTTATACAGTTTCGGTGGGATGACGTGTTGATAGCTGAGAATTCATCGAGGCGTACCGAACATACCAGGTACTCGATGGATGCGTTTTGATCAGTGAAATAGAGGTAGGACCTCTGATCATGGTATGTTTAAGGGCTTCTGAGCCAGCACCTTTTCTCTATGCATTCCTACTTAGGCTAGGGTGATAGAAGGAACCATTGTGGTTGAGAATTCTTTGCTAAACAAATACAGCCAGAGAATGATAGAAGTTTGGAAAGCAGAAAACTGGCACCAGTCTCGGGGACTTGGGCGTGTAAAATGCTTCAAGAAGAGGAAATGTTAAGGACAGATGAATCTGCAGAGCAGCAGACATGGAGGCAGAGCTAGGAGAGCAGCTTGTGGTGGTGTACATTTCAACATGTTACCATCACCCTCCTTTTTAGTCCCCACTAGACTCAGGGAGTTGGAGAGCAGGGGAAGAGATTAGCTGCTTGCGGTCAGGGAGTGCAACCAAAAAGAGCTCTAAGGATGATTTGAAGTGCGGACTTTGTCTTCTACTAGCTGTCGTAGCCACAGACATCGATACAAATCATCCCTTCCTTCCATGAATCTAGTCCCAGACCTAGAGTTTCCGGTTAAGCCGTTGACATGACCCTCACATCTGGAGATAAACTTGGGAGGAGACTCGATAGTCACACTTACGCCGACGGTGTGATCTGACCCTTGAGGCGAGATTCTCGGTTGGGACCTCTTGGTGGCAGCGTCGAGGCCTTACAACCTTAGTTTGAGTATGGATTTGGCAATCACTGTTCATACTCAAATTGACGGTATTAGGCAAATGCCGGGATGGGTTTTCCTTGGTCGGCGAAAAGGAAACCCTAGGCAGCACAAGTTAAACTCATGCACGGGAGGGTGCGACCGATCACTCTTGTGTCGACCAACCTTACCCTGATGGCAGCAGGAATTTTGAGTCTCAGTTCTAATATGAAAAGGGAGACCTCTAGAGTTCGAGGATGGCGACCACATTCTTATACGGGTATCACCTCGACGAGGTTTACAGAGATGTAGCCAAGGCGGCGAGATATCTCCGAGGTTCAATGGACCTTTATAGGTCCCTAGCAGGGTAGGCGATGTGGTTTACCACTTCACTCATCCACCTCAGTTGCACCGGGTGCACGACGTCTTCCACGTATCTCAGCTGAGGAGAGACGTGCACGTCCCAAAACAAATCCTTGACCATGGGGAGCTAGTCTTTGATGATGAGGTGACTTTTGCAGAGGTTCCAATGGAGATTGAGGTTCGATGGGAGAGGGTCCTACGAGGATGGTTGATTCCTCTTTCCATTTTCGTAGGTAGCTCGGAAACCTCCAGGTGAGCACATGAGAGCGGAAGGCTCAGATGCGTGCTCTGTACCGCTTTTGTGACCCTAGTTTGTGTTGGAGCATTACGGGGACGTAAAGCCCTGAGGTGGGAGTAATGTAAAGACCTGGAAATTTCAAGGAACTTTTTTTCTTAATTTTCTTTGGAATTTTACAAGAACACAGTTTCTGACGACACCTAATTCCGAGGCCCGGTGTGCTCGGAATAAATTTCCGAAGTTTGGCTCGGGTACGTTCAGTGAACGAACGAGCGGGAATTTCTAACTTTTGAACCGATGCTCAGAATCTAATTACGAGGGCACCGATGGAACCACAACGCCAGTATTTGCCTAGGAACACCTTTTCCGAAGGTGCGGTTGCTCGGATGGTGTTGTTAAAAATGAATTGGGTAAAAAAAAATAAGAGAGAAAGAAATAAAATTGTATAACAATTATTTTTCTTTCAAGTGGAAGTTAATTCCTCCAAAGGGAAGTTGAGATGGAGCCCATATCCCACCCAACTTCCCATGGTAGGATATGTGTAAGGGAGGTGGGGTCCACACGAACCCCTAACCTATCACTTTCCCTTAAACTCCTTAGCTCCCTTGAACCCCCAATTAAAGGTGAACTCTTCACTTCCACCTTCCTCCATTAATTTTGGAGCCTCTCCACCCATTAATGAAGGGATGTAACTTATTGAATTTGAATCATTTTGAATTCGTTAAGCTAACACTATTATAAGATGTTTTGTTTTTATTATTTGGGGGTTGGGTGGATCTGGTAGTGGAGTCTTGGAAGGATAAAGGAAATAATCTCCTGATGAGGAATGACTTTTCCAAAGAAGAACGTGAAGTTGCCAACGTCGATTCCTCCTTGGATGTCTCCATCCCACTCATTCTAGAATAAAGAAGGAAGCGCCATTCATGAAGAACGTCGACGTCATCAACGGATTTCACTTTTCTGATGTTGACGAATCAACGCCACCATTCCGCGACTTCGTCAACTCATAACGAAAAGCGAGGTAGGGGTTTTCTTTTTGTACTCTTGAATATCTTTTCTTGCGTTCTTCTTTGATTTAAATAACCGACTGTTATCGGATTAACGGAGGGAGGCCAGACCGCACAAACACGGCCGACCCCCTCCCTAGTGCTTGTAATTGATGTGCATTGGAGCGGGGTAATGCGGTGCCATTGCACCACGCGGAAAAGAAGAAGTTATGGCCGGTATGGGACGGGACGACGAAACGCATCGCCGTCGCGCCGCGCCGTTGAAGACGGAAGAGACCGCGGCCGGAGTCGGGCCGCAGCGGAGGGACGCGGCACCGTCGTGCCGTGCTTGTCGAACAAGGGCCGCGGCTTTGAGCTGCGACATAGCTGGAAGGAGCAGCCAGAAAACCGGCCGCCGACGGAGAAGAAAGAGCCGCGCCCGAAGTGGCCGCAGCGGAGCAGCCGGAGGAGCCCACCCCAGCAGAGCCGCGACGGTTCGGCAAAAGCGGCCGTCTTTGCCGGCCGCCGGTGACCAGAAGGCGGGACCCGAGGGTTCCGCGTAAGAAATAAAACGGCCGGCCTTAGGCCGACCGGGATCTGGAATAACCGGTGATCGAAACCCCTGGTGGTGTCTTTTCGGCGGGCCCCCACGTGGGGGGCCATTTTCATCAAAGGCGCGGCATAATTCCGCGCCGTTAGAGAATTAAAGGGGGGGGGCTTGCCCCCCATGCATCGTCCAAGCAGCGGGCCCCCATGTGGGGGGCCGTTTTCCTCAAGGCGAGGCATAATGCCACGCCGTTTTGAAACCAAGGGGGGGGATTTGCCCCCCCGCGCTCGGCGCACATGCGGTGCGCTGGCCGCGCCGTCGCGCTGGCCGCACCGCCGCGCCGGCCGCGCCGCCGCGTCGTCGGCCGGGTCGGGCCGTCGGGCTGGGTCGACCTGGTTCGGGTTGGCCCAGAAGGGACTGGTTCGGGTCGGCCCATGGGGTACTTGGCCGAGCCGGGCCGGGCCCAGACCCCCCATACTCAGACTTTTCCGTTCAAATGCTCACTTCATGGGCTACAGACCTCCGATCGACGTTCCGTCAGCGGAAACGCGATCCTTGGATTGAGACGGTCATTTCGGTATATTACACTCAAGGTTTCCAAGAACTTTGGGTACGGCCAGGTTGGTTCGTACACGAAACCAACCGGTCCCTCGGAGCGGAAACGCTCATAACTTGAGATCCGGACATTCGAATGACGTGTCATCGACTTTGTTGAATTCCTCTAAGTGAGACAGATCTTTTGGCTTACTCTGCTCGAGTTTTGGATTCCGTTGGAGTACAGTCGGGTTGGTTTGCTCACGAAACCAACCGGGGCCCTAGAACGAAAAAGCCAATAATTCATAGACCGGGCGTCCGATTGACGCGCCGACTGTTTCGTTGAATTCCTGTTGATGAGACGGAACTTTTGGTATACTTCGCCCGAGTTTTGGATGTAGTTGGAATATGGCTGGGTTGGATTGTACCCGAAATCCAACCGGGCCCCTTGAACGGAAAAGCTGATATCTTTCCGACAGGACGTCCGTTTGACAAACCGTCAGCGGCGTTGATGATCACGTTGAGAAACGGTCCCTATGTGTATACCCTATGAGAGTTCGGGGTACATTTGAGATACAGCCGGGATTGGTTCGCTCACGAAACCAACCGGGCCCCTGGGACGAAAAGGCTAGTAACTCACAGACCGGGCGTCCGATTGACACGCCGTCTGTTACGTTGAGACCCCTAGGACGAGCCGGTCCTTTGGATACTTCTTCGTGGGACTTTGTGATACTTAGAGTATCGACCTATAGCTCGTGGAGCAGACCCTCCCGGAGACGAGCGTATGGAGTACGGAGACCGTGTAGCCGGCTGAAACCTGACGACTGCTTGATCGACTCGAATTGGAGTGAGTCGACTAGCCCAATGGACGGAGCGCCCGGTATTTGGAGGCATACCTACAGCATACGGAGCGCCTAGTAGTTGGTAGAAGACCCGCGATACTCGACCGGAGGAGTACCTATGTAGGCTATTAGGGGGAGCGCCTGGTATTTGGTGACAGACCCACAGTAGACGGAGTGCCCGGTAGTAGGCCGCAGACCCGCAGTACTCGACAGGAGGAGTACCTCAACAGTCTTAGGTTAGTGAGCAGTACCTCAGAGTCGTGACAGGGCCACTGTACACTCCAGAGACGGGGCTCTTCAGCAGTTACGGTTTCGATAATGAAAATCCTGGTTTGAGCTGAGTCTATGATCTTTGTGTTTCCTCATGATTGAGATGAGTTACTTGATAACTTAGGTATATGTATGGGCATATACCTGGGTAGTGGTTATCCGTTGATTTCACAATCCTTGTGTTTCCTCATGATTGAGATGAGTTATTTGATAACTTAGGTATATGTATGGGTATATACCTAAGTAGAGGTTATCTGTTGAAATATTTTTCATGGTTATCCTTGTTGGTTTTAGTGAGACCTTGAGGGTCTCGGGGTCCCTACTGAGTATCGTTATACTCACCCCTGCACGGGCTATGCCCGCACCTCATTGTGTTGGTTGCAGACAACGGGAAGAGCTGACGGAGTACGAGTGTTCGAGGACTGGACGGTACCCGGAGGTGGACTACATGACGAGTCAGTACCCAGAGGTGGACTACACGACGAGTCAGTACACAGAGGTGGACTACACAACGAGACGACACATGGAGGAGGTTGACGGGCGAGAGCATTGAGGAGGCTATATGTACCTACCCTTCAGGTAGGATCTGTGGTGGATGATCGAGGAGCTGCGCCATCTGTACCTACCCTTCAGGTAGGATCCGAGGAGGACGACCCAGGAGCCGCTTCCTCTCTTCCAGCTATTGTCTTTTCCTGTTGTACTTTGTTCGGTTGTAGTTGTACTTTCATTTGGGTTTGTATTCTGGCCCATTTACCTTTTAACACTTCTCTTTGTGCTTAGTGTTTTACTTCCGCTTGTACTCTGTTGTGTTTTGTTACTTTTATAAAGGCAATGCCTTCCCAGTTATCAGGATTTACGCCTTTGGTGCTAGTCGCCAGCCCCTGGCCTATGGAAGGAGGGCTTGGGGTAGTCACGACACGGTTCCCGAGGGCGGTTCGTGACAATAAAGTAGGAACGTAACATAACTTTCTTCCCAATGTAGAAAAATTGAGACAAAAAATCACTACCATAAGTCACAACCTCCTTCCTACAAATTCAAACCTCATATATAATAAATATATGACTATTATACATGTATTTAAAAAACATAACAATATATATATATCATATCATATATTATTTACTTATGACTTTTCAATACTCAATTATTTTAAATTCCTTATTAAAATAATGTTTCAGTAAATTTCTACATAGTTTTTCATGTATGTTTTGAGTTAATAGCATTTGTACTTTTAATTTGACCATGTTTTCATAATATATAGAATTGTTACCATAATATATATATATTTAACATTTATTATATATGTATTTATATAATTACATATAAATTTGAGAGATAAAATGAAAAACAACATTCATGATGATGATAGGTAATACAAATGTATGAACTTTTTTTCCATTTTCTTGACAGATAGAATGCAATTAATGTAAATAGTTTATAACCCTCAAATAATAATAATTATTCAATATATATCACTTATATTAATTAAATTTTCATTACTACATACCTTATAAATCATATGAGAATGAGAATAAGATCTCTTTATGAGGTAGTATGCCATCGTACGCACGAGCGATGTTATGGTATCAACCACAGAATGGAATGAAAGAATTTATATATGTTACAATAATTTAATAATTATATAAATGTACTAAATAATATAAAAATATATGAAATCAATTATTATATCAATCCTTGAAAGGATATTATTGAAAATGAACTACATTGGTTTTCATGGTGGTAGTACTTCATTCACATGATCAATCATTTCATTTACCAGTCAATAAATGAGGTGATGTATATAGGTATTTACATTAAAAAATTAAATATTTGTATATATTAAAAACTAGTGTAATTGTAATATAAATTATAAAAAATATTATCCGTGAAAAAAGATGAAATAAAAGGGAGAATCTAATTGTTGACATTACCATCTCTTGAAATAACCACCTATGGATTTCTTATTAAGGACCTCAATTATGGTCATTTGGTAGAAAAAAATCACTATAATGTCTGTAAGGATATTTCAGTGATTTTTTGTGTAATTTATACACATTTTTTCATTATAGGTGTTAATATTGGTTATCGTTTATATGTGGGGAAATGGGACCTTCTTGTAAATCAATTGGAAATTTATGAAAAGAATTCAAACTGATAATGTCATTATTATGAATATTTTTCCAAATGACCATATTTAAATTTTTTTTGTATATGGTTGAAATATAACCATAAAATAATATTATTACACATTATACTGGAAAACTTATTATTATTATTATAGAATAACCCCACATAACCAATTTTTACCCTAATCGTATTAGTTAATTTCTACTATATTCATTATTTATTACATTATAAAACTAAGAATGTATTATTATATATTATTAATAATTATGAATAAAAACATGGAAACCATTTTTTATAATTAAAATAAAATATGTATAAACATTTAATACGAAATTAATCCCATAGAAATGAAAAAATAAAATGTTTCCAAACATACTATTTTAAAAATATTAGAAACTAGTTATATACAAAATAAAAATTAGATTGATCATAATGACATAAAATTTATTAATATATATATCATGGATATAATTTTACTTTTTAGACAATTTTTACACCAAATTTCCCTTCTAATGTTTTTAAATCGAAATGTAGTTTACAATGAAAAACTAGTATATTTAAATATTTATGGATAATTTATTCATTTTATAAAATAATTAAAATAAATAAAATAATGATAATTGTGAAATAATGACTTTGAAAATGAATTTTATTATATGTAATAATTATTTCAACGTTTCAAAAAAATAAGTTTATCATTTAAAGTAATAATAATCTTTTCTATAAATGTATTTTTGAGTTATATAATGTATTTTTAAGTTCATAATAAAAAATTAATATTTTTAATAAAAAATATTTATAAAAAATATTTTAAATATTTTCATTTATATTCACACCAATATGTTTAACGGGTAGTTTATAATCATATTCTTTAAATAATAATATTATAATTATATCACATCTCATTAAAACTTGATGTTGCGTGCAACACAAGTTATTGAAGACATTAAATTTATTTGAAAAATATATATTTCATAAAATATCATGTCATAAACTATCGAGAGTTCACAATCTATCCAGTATAAGATCATCACTTGTTATAAACAATTCTAGGTACTTCTATATCATTATATTCGGAGGATCCCACATAACATCATCAACCTCATGGAATCACCATAAAACATACACGATATGATTGGACTTGTCTCACAAATATTTCTTTGTATTATTGAGAATCTATACTGATTATTTCTCATAATAAATATATTACTCTAATTGTATAAACACTACGTTCATTATATGTGACAGATCATGTATGCACATCACTATGAGAGATATAAGGAACAAATCATGGACTTGATATAGGTTCATTAGAAGAGAAAATTGATAATATACCATCCAAATGTGATCAATAATTTCAATGGTAACAATATTCGAATGCCTAAATTTTACCTTCATTCAAAATATAATTACCTTCTTCCGCATGTAAATTCATAGAAACAATTTATCACTATAACACACCAAGATTTTATAGTATGCATATTCTTAAATAATTTCAATTCATTATATAGATTACATTGCACACAAAATTAATTAATATAGTATGAATCATATAAAATAACCTAGAGAACACAAAACACTTTATAAAAGGATATGAAATGAAATAAGTGGGTTTTCATAGATATTAAGTAACATATACCAACGAAATTGTAATTTAAACTTTAGAATGATAATATGACCCTCCAGAATAGTAATTCGGACAATAGAATAGTAACCTCACCTATGGAAGTATATATAAAAGTTATACATATGATAAATTGTAATATGACATAATTATATCATTGTATAAGTTAATAAGTAGTTTAAATATTATTAATTATTTATTGATATTTGATAAAACATAAAATGTTTGTTTTTAATTTTATAAATATTAATTATGATTTAAAATAAAAATTATTTTCGTAAAATAGAATTATAAATTTATAATTTTGTGTGTTAGTATTTTATGAAAATTTTATGATACATTAGTTATTTTTTCCAAGTGTTCTAAAAATCGGTTATAAATTCAAAATAGGTATTTTTTGAGTAAATGAAAATTTTAATTAATATATAAATTTCTCATATTTAAAAAATTATTTTCATAAAATGGAGTTCATTATTTAAAACTATATGTATAAAAATTATAGGGTGAATTTTTTATATGTTTCTAAAATACAAGATTTTTTTAAAATAGTAATATATTGTCATTTGCAGTATATATACATTATTTGTAAAAAAGAACTATTACATGGGTCAAGGATTATGTAAGCACCATTGGTTCGAACATAAATGAAAACATTACTATAATTAGTCTGAGGAATCATCATTATTTTTTATCTTGATCTAAATAATAAAATAATGAATTAAATATTTTAAAAACACTCCTCTTCACTACAATAAATACCACCCCTAACCAACTCTTCTCCTCACACCACCAAAGCCTTGAATATTCTCAAATTTCTACCCAATAATCTCCCCAAACCACTTACCCACTTCTTGGAGTCCTTGCCCTCAATAAAAGGCCATAAAAATTTCTATTAGGAGGTTCTGAAGGACGTGAATTCAAGAGGTAAATCTTTTTTCATCATCTTCCAATTTATTTTAATTTCATTTATTTTTACTCTATCATACCCTCTTCTTTCCAAAAATGCATGATAAGTCAAGTGTCACGTATATAATAGAATTTAATTATGATAATGTAATATAGATCATCCAACTCATTCTTATCTCCCTTTTATTTTGAAAATGATAACATCATCTATGTGGTGCCATCTTACCACCTTTGTGGACAACGTTATTTGATCTTTCAATTACACCTTTATGGTTTGTCTTAAAACCATTTTTATGGTTAAAGAAGACTATAATATATGTATTGAAATATATTATATATTTTTTTAATAGTATATATACATTATTTGAATTCATAAAACAAAAATCGTTTACAATGATCAAAAGAATGCAAAAATAATCTAAACGATTGTCACTAATGTTTTATCTAATGATTCATCATCATACAATATAGATGAATGAAATATATAACCATTAAATATCATTTATTTCATTAGTAACATATAACTACAATTCTACAAAACTATTCTCATTTTAAATGATTTTTCATATATATATACTGGTAAACTGATCATGAAATCCAAGGAAACAAATGCCCCCAAATGATAAAATTATATCCTATAAATCATCAAAAACTCCGAAAATGAACATAAAAAAATTATAGTTAATCAAGTACATATAGAAAAGTTTACCAATTAATTAATTAATTAATTAAATCATATTGTACATGACATTAATAACAAGTGCAAAACATATTCGGACATACGGTAATGGACTTTGTCTCAATTTTCATTTCATTGAGACTTACATGGTACTGTGCACCTAATTATATTTTTGTTGATTTTATACTACCCCTTTTATATCACTATTCATTTGAAATTATATTTCTATTTAATATCCACATTCTTGTATCATTGATATGATTATTGTCTTAGTCGTATACCATTTTACATGTGGTGTTTATTTTGAATGTTGTTTTAATAGAGGAAAAATTGATGAATCTATGTCCTCTATTGAATAATGATACATAACAGGAATAGTTTTTCTGGAATTAAGATTATATTTGAACAATGCATTGTAATTTTAGTGATATTGAAGGACTTTTATAGCCCCTTGATGCATTGACAGGTCTCATGAGACAAAACAGTTGGTGACAAACCCTTCGTGTTTAGTTCCAATCAAAATCAAAAGGGTTTCTACCCATAGACATAAACTGTATTTATAGTATGATATTTCAAGTTCGGGATACATGATTAAAAAATAATAATAATTTTATTTATTTATTGTTATGTTATTATTATAAGTAATATTTTAACTTTGAAAAAATATATGGATGCATTATCGTTCTTAGCTTATCGTTGGCATTTTTTTTCATATTACAATCCTTTCTATAAGATTTATTCCTTATTGTCTTTACTTCACTAAATATTTTTTTATATAACTGTTACTGAGGGTTGGTATAAGGACCCAGCATAAAAACATACATAATCATGTGTTTTGATCAGGAATTTAATTTCTTTAACATTGATAATATTTTCAGGTGTAGATTTTAGAAAATTAAGCCATAACTATTATATAACATCACAAAAATTACAATGTAGACACTTATACTCTATCCAATGTTTTTCAAAATAATAAAACTACTCAAATAAAACAAGATTTATTTTCTTGATTAAAACATTGTTGAATTATTATTTTCTCTTATCTTTCCTTAAACCTTGTGAAAAAAATTTCAAAAAAATGGAATGAGCATAAAAAGATAAGTAAGGAATATAAAATAAGGAATAAAACCATTTATCCATGAATAATTTAAACCCGTGATTTTTTTTCAAAAAAACATTCTTTTCACCCATTGAACATATACTACATAGCTTACGTCATGTAATCATAATATTGCTAAAAATATTATAGAAATCATAAAACATAAAGGTAACTTGTGGAATCCATAACATACATAAATTGTATCTTTAATAGATACATGGGGAGTACCCATCATGGTAACATTTAGAATAACCATCATGGTAACATTTAGAATACCCATCACAGTATATTCCCTAAATCTATTAGAATAAACATTATTTTTTACCTCTATCAAGTTACTCAATGTATTGTGGAGATATCATGGGCTTCACGCACCCTTGGTTTATCATGTAACTACCCATATTTGGTTTACCACGAAACCACCCATAAAATTTACAAGTACCATTACATAATCATGACACATAAAATATGGAAATTATCAAAATTTCACTCATCAAGGGAATGAAATAAATTCAGGATATTGAAATATTCAATCCATTTCCAAAAACATTTAAAATATTAAATAATGAGATTAATGAATCAATGTGTTTTATACCACTTTTAAACTTTTAAAGGAATTTAAATTATAAAATAATAATTACCATATAAATAAGTTTCTAAAACCATTTTGAAAAAATTGACATTAATGATAAATAATTAGAAGAATAGATATTTAAAACGTTTAAAATGATGTTTTAGCTAAAGAGTCTTATAACACTTAGGAAAAACGTAAACAAACATCATTAAATAACAAAATGAAATGAAACTTTAAATATCATGAGAATATATAAATTCATGATATAAAATTTCAAAATGGGTCATGTGTACACCTTATGAGTTAAAAAAGGTACACAA
The DNA here is from genome assembly GCA_963277665.1 of Viscum album. Classification (NCBI taxonomy): domain Eukaryota; kingdom Viridiplantae; phylum Streptophyta; class Magnoliopsida; order Santalales; family Viscaceae; genus Viscum; species Viscum album. Next base: position 1,291,444,160 of record OY728120.1, on the reverse strand, counting down.
TTTCAAGATATGCCTCAACGAAAGGAGATTGAGACGAAGTCCCATAAAAATATTGTATTTTTAGATTAATAATAAATCAATGACATAATTATGTGTGAAAATTATTAATACACCCAATATAGGTATATATTTAGTGTAAATAAATCATATATCATTCACACATATTATTGGACAAACAAAACCAATGACATGGATGTTTAACTAATTGAAATGTTATTGAGTTATGATTTTCCTTACAATGTTTGTTTAAATGATGTAGGAATTTTTCAATGGTGTGATTATGTGTAGAAATTTTATATCCACACAAAGGAGAGTGAAAATTAAAACATAAATAAATAAACAATTATTCTACACATAATCATGGCATAATATAACCAATGAAATGTGCATAAACCCAATGAGTGGAAATTGTGTTTTGAAATTCCCTTACAAAGATCATTTTTGTAACACCCCGAGATTTTATGAAAAATATTTTTTTTAATTTCATTGATGTCTTCTATTGTAAAATACACCAAGACTATATTTCTCTATATGCAACACGATATTATCTTCTAGTATTCATAAACACTATTCTTGGCTTGTGTTTCACGCAAGAGCGACCTTCCTCAATAGCGTGTGTTGTACGCAATACCGAGTTTCACTAAACAACGATATATTATTACAATATGATTATGAACTAGACATTATTAATAGTATTAAACTAATTTTTAATTTTATAATATTATAATTCATCTTATATATTTTCATGAATGAGGTATGTGAACAAAATCAATTTTTCGGATAAAAGTATTTTTCAAAAAATGCAGTTTTGCCGCCTTTTGATGGTGCACCGATTTTAAATATAATTTTTGACAAGTTTATAAGTTCAATTTTAGTAAATAAACTTATTCTTTTGAATCATGATATAAAAATTTACATTGGATAAAGTTTTCATATTTTTCTGACAATGTTCTTATTTTGATGAATAATAAAAACACGCTAAATTTTACTTAAAAACAACTTTTTTCATCAAGATAATTTATATGGTTAAATTATAATAGTAAATTGTTTTAAAGTATAAATAGAATATAATTTTACCATTTAATATAATATAAGTCATTAGCATTATTTTAACACTGAATTCATAAGTAAAAACATTTCAATCTCTTCCAACGTTTTAACTTTTGAAACTCGTTTTCTCAACAGCGGGAATAATTTTAAATTAAATACTGAAACTTTTTGGTTTGAATTTGGAAAATTGGATTTCATATTTGGATTCATTATGTCCAAATTATGTTAATAAGATACTTTTTATTTTTAGGCGTTATGAATAGTAACTACGGTAAATTTTATTTACCATTGTTAAAGGTAAATTGGGTAATAAAGGGTAAATATAATATTATAAAATTACCCTAACACTTGTATTAATAAAATTGGATGATTATATTTTTCACTAAGTAATACTTGGGTCGAGATGGAATCTAATTGAACCCACTTGTATTTTTTTAAGACCTTTTATTTATTTTATTTAAAGGAAAGTGAAATATGTCTCACTCAAAACTTAATAATTAGATTATTTTTAATATAAGGTTATACAGAATATAAATTCGATTATAAATATTATTTTTAAAGATAAAATGTTTTTATTTAATCATGGTTATTTATTTGTAATTTTTAAGAAAAATTTAATTACCTTAATAGCTTATACATTAATGATGTAGAAATTATTTATATAGTGAAAAATCAATAATATAGTTTTTATTAAAATAACAATACCTATCAAAAGGACACGAAAATTGACCAAAAATTATTGGTCGAGTATATATATACCCTAATAATAAAAATGTAGATTTGTGGACCATTTGGAGCCTTATAAAACCTATTAGGACATTTATATTATTTTATTTTAAATGAAGTCAAAGATGTCACCTTCATCATTTAATAAATATAACAATTTAAATGTTGTAATTTTATGATGATAAATTAGAGTAAAAATATTATTATCAAAGTTATTATATTTATCTTCATCATAGGATTTTAGTTTTTATTTTTATGCCAGAAATATGTATATTAAATAATTATACAAAAATGTTGTAGTAATTATTTTGTTAAGAGATATATAAAATAAATGGTTTTAAAAATATTAAAATAAATAATATAACAACAAATTAATGTTCCACATGATTTTTTTTGATGAATATGACATGTTATGAATCTATTAAATATTTTAGTTCGAACATATCTTCTATGTGAATTTTATTTAAATTCAAATAAATGAATAGTGTCAAAATTGACACTATTGTTATATTATAAAAATAACATTATATAAAATTGTTTAAAAATCACAAAAATATTTAAAAAATTTAAATTAAAATTTATATGGTCTAAAATGTCATAAATTATCCAATTATGGAAAATTCACAACACATAAGTAATTATTTATAACAATTTAAAATTTAGAATCTTATTACCATAAATAAAATTAAATAGATTAAATAAGGATAAATCAAGTTGATGAGGTTTAAAATAAATTTAAAAAATGTATAAATTTTATTTGATGATGATATTACAACCATATCTCATATAATATTCGAATATGAGTCATTTTTGGAGGTTTTTATGTGGGGTTTTATTTATTATAAATAAATATTTTTGAGGTTTCCAAAGGTGCCCCTCTCCTCCCTTGTAAAAGGGAACCTCCTCCCTCTCCTCTTCACAACACATTGAGCCTTCAAGATCATCCAACCCATGCACATTTATCTTATACACTTCCCTAGAAACATTCTAGAGTTTCTGGTCTTCTCAAAAGACTAACTCTATTTCCTTAAGAGGAAGCATAAAAGAGGTGCGTCAAAAAAGAGGTAATCTCTTCTACCGATTCTTTCAAGTTTCATTCTTCTTAAACTTCTTCTTATTTAGTTGTTTCATTATAAAGTAATAAAATAAGTTTCACTAATATACTAATATGTTATTATAAATATGAAACAACCCCATTTAACCTTCAATCCATCCTACGGAAAACAAAATCTCCGCGTGTGCGTACGTATGAAATACCATCTCCACATCGTCGTGTAATTTGTTTTTCCACCACCACCATACATGGATGGGTATAATGGTGTAAAGAATAACTATATATGGACAATATAAAATCATAATGATTCTTAAATATTATATCATCCTCTCCAATTTCATTCAATAAATATGTGAATGATATCATCGCTCGTGCGTACGTAAGGATTATCGTCTCCACGACGCGATGAGATTCAATCTCCATGTTAACCATTAAATAATGATTATAAAGTATATATAATGAATAATAATGGTATATATAACATACTAATTCAACTATATTTATTTATATGTTATTTACTTACTTCCATTCAAGTCAATAATGAAAGGAAAACAGCATTCATGCGTACGTACGACATACCGTCTCCAGGAACGGTGTGTTTCATTTCATTTATACATCTATAATATATAATGAATATATATGATATATAAATCATGTTTTACATTATTTAAGTTAGTAAATCATGATATAATTAATCATAATATCAAGAACAAAAAGTCCAAACATGTATGATAAATGAAATGATTTTACCAAAAACGCTTCTTTAACATGGAATTTACCAAAGAACGGGTAATATAAAGACATAAATGAACAATATATGATATCATAACAATTAATATGATTTTTTAATAAGTCAATTACATTATTTAAATCATTATACAGTAGGTTTGGACACATACAAATCATATCAGACATAAGGTAAGGGATAACTTTTCCAATCTCATTTTTATCCGAGATTGTTTATTCGGAAGTATTTATTGGGGTTATATTTATCATTCATGTCCCTATTTTATAAAAATGGGTTCTTGTATGTTTAAAGTACTTTTTAACCATTTTTTACTTTTACTACATGGTATGTAAGGAATCATTATTTTGTTTACCATACTAGGTAATTTTGACTTTTCTGGAAAAAGTACGAGAAGAAAGTTTTTTTATCTTATACGGCATGAATGGATTTTTACAGTTTCATAAAGCCTCATTTTCATGAAGCTTCCTCCACAAAAATTCATGATTATTTTCAAAAAAGTAATTTTATTTTAAAATTTCATGGAATTTTGTGAAAAGAAAATGATTTTGAAAATGAAAGGATATTTTCCTCAAGAATTCATTTCATGTGTTTTGTGAAAACTATTTTCCATCAATGATGACATTATTTATTATGATTATGTTTCAAGTATAATGTCTCTATTATTTACATGGTTTGATTATTCGTATGATGAAATGATATCCATTTGTTTTATATGGATTACGTTATGATGGGATGATGTTTATGAAACCCATTTTATTCTTTGGGTTATGATGAATGGTTAATGTTTATTTTATGGCACAAGTAAGAATGATTTAATTATGAGATGGGTGGGACATATATCTCCTTCCCATGCATTGGGTAAAGATTTAAATCTCATGAGATAGACATGGCTGGAATGGAAAGTTAATCTGGTTCAGTGATACATGACCGGAATGAGGAGTGAACTCGATTCAGTAAAGAACTTTGTCCACTAAGATGGTCTTGACAGCAATGCCTTGGCTACTATAGAAATCATATCATGTTCTTAATGGTTTTCCACAATTACATGTTTTATTCCCATTCTATTTTATCATGATTGATGTTCCATAATGATATATGACATACGTACTACCATGTTTTATTTCATTGCTCTAGATTTTCATGTTTAAACTTTATGTTCATGTTTTTAAGTTCAAATGTATATGGTCTGTTTTATTTTCTCAATGCTTACCATTTCTGAGCATTTGAGCTCACCCTTTATAAGTTTCCTTTTCCCCAGGATATAAAGAAAGGATTCAGGTAAGAAAAAAAAGGGGAAGATCTTTATGGTAGATGTTGAAGATCTTTCACGATGATTAGAATATTATGTTATGAGTTTCCAAAGACACTAAAATATTACGGTCCTTGTGTGTTGGGTTCTGTTATGTATTAAGTATTCCGAAAAAGTAATGTAATGTCCATGTATGTTAAGATTGGGGTCTCTACAGTTGGTATCAGATGGAGTTTTAGTCATCCTTTGAAAACTATGATGTAATAAATTTAGTGAGAAAACTAGTGATATTTATAAGGTATGTCTAGGGATGTCCCTAAGGTTAAGTATAAGTGTAGGTTATTGTCCTAGAGTTACGGTAACGATCATAGAATTAAACCTATGTTGTTAGAGATTGAAAGTACTCTCCCTTGATTATGTTGTTTTTATAGTACAATTTTTTCCTCTCATACTATTCTTTTTGGGTTTTAAGAAATGATAGGAAACATGAGGATTCATGTTAATGGAGAATATGATGGACAATGGAATGATATTCTTCATGAGCAACCAAATGAAACGAGATTTGTATGTCCAAACACCATTATTATACCTAATCATAAATCTCATAATATGTTCAATAATCTCAACTTTGGTAAGTTTACTGACTCAGCTAATAATAGAAAGATGGAGTTTCATAATGATCATAGAGGAAAGAAAGTTCAATTTTCCTCATGCAAATCATGTGGGAAGAGGCATCCGGGAGAATGTTTCAAAGGAACTGGAAGATTCTTTTGGTGTGGAAAAGGACACAAATCCAGTAATTTCAAAGGAAAATGTTCAGTTAACACCATGGACAAAGATAACGGTATTTCTAAGACATCAACAATGGTTAAATGTTTTAAATGTGGAATGTATGGGCATTATGAAAACCAATTCCCTAAGGGAAAGTCTCATGAGGAGAATCATCAGGGTCGTATGGGTAGTATTTATATTGATGATGATGAAGAGACTAAAAGTGATATGTGAGATGAAATAATTGTTCAAGCTCGGTCTATGGTTTAAGAAGGTAGTGTAATGATTTATGTTTATCAAAAGTTATGTTTTATAGGTAATGGTACTATGGAATAAAGACACATCTAAAAATTGTTACACTATTGTTTTTCCTAAGGTATTTGAAAGTATATGTTGAATGTTACCGATAATCATGAAAGGTTATTCATATATTTTTGGAAAGAAGATGATATGTGCATAATGAAGGGATAAAGATAAAATGAAATGAGCTCATGACTAATATCATTGGTTGAGTATATAGAAATTTTAGGATTTTGGTATGTGGAAAGAGTAAAATATTGACCGTATTCATGTTTTCACTAAGGTTTAATGGGTATTCATTTTTAAAGAGAATATATGATTAAGGTATTCACATGTTTGGAATGTGATGAACAAGATATATCGTATGATATATGGGGGATAAATGATGGTATTCATATGCTCGGTAGATGGCATTTCTAGTAATTGTTTTCTTTATACTATTAGTTTGGACAAAAGTATATTAGGTATGCCTAAAGATTGGAATGGATTATGTTGGACATAAGTTAGTATTGTTTAAGGATAGAAATATTTTCTATATTATTGATGGGATGTTATAATAATGTAGTTTTTGAAAAAGGAAAACATGCAGGACGGGCGACAACCCATCATGTCGGACAAGGCTGTGGGAATCGAAGCCACAATAGAAGTGTGACATGCCTTTATCACCTACAACTGGCCTATAAGAATTCCCTGGTTAGTAAAAAAAGTTTTATTTTATTAAGTGGTATGATAGATGAATTATAAGGCCATTTTTGGAATCCTATACGATTAACCTCACCATAGATGGACTTATGTATATTTTATTGCTTTTGCTAACCCTTTTGTTTGAGACAGATGGAATGACCCATCATTCTATCGCATGATCTACTTACACTTAAATAATGACAAATTCAACTTCATTTCTTTAAGAGATAATTTTTAAATTGTTCATGGCACAAAAAACGGTTATATTGTACCAAAATAAAGCAGTTATTTCTTCTAATTCAAAATTTTCAACTTTTGGGAAATGATCTTGAAAACCAAAAATGTTGTCCTATTTCCCTCATATCTGATGAATCATATGGTACCTTACATCATCACAAATTTATGGCTTTGTGATTGTTGTATTTTTCATAGCCATGTTCTCTACCACTCTCCATTAGAACTTGATGGTTAGATTTCTCTTCTATATCCATATTTTCACCTATGTTCTCCTATGTGGAATCCCAGTGATTAGTTAATTTAGGTAACCATAATGTTTGATAATTTAGTTTTTCAAGTTACTTTTTGGAATCCCTTTTTATTATGTGGGTTTCTATTGATGAATCTTTCAAGTAGTAAACCATTTATAACCCCGAAAAATTTCGAGGGTGAAATTCATTTTAAGGGGGGTAGAATGTAACACCCTGAGATTTTATGAAAAGTATTTTTTTTAATTTCATTGATGTCTTGTGTTGTACGCTACACCAAGATTATATTGCTCTATAAGCAACAGCATATTAGCTTGTAGTATGCGCAAACACTATTCTTGGCTTCTGTTTCACGCAAGAGTGACCTTACTCAATAGCGTGTGTTGTACGCAATACCGAGTTTTACTAAACAAGAATATATAATTATAATATTATTATGAACTAGCCGTTATGAATAGTATTAAACTAATTTTTAATTTTATAACATTTTAATTCATCTTACATATTTTCAAGAATGAGTTTTGAGAACAAAATCAATTTTTCAGATAAAAGAAGTATTTTTTAAAAAAATGCAGTTTTGCCACCTTTTGATGGCGCACCCATTTTAAATCTACCTTTTGACAAGTTAATAAGTTAAATTTTACTAAATAAACTTCTTCTTTTTAATAATGATATAAAAATTTACATTGGATAACGTTTTGATATTTTTCTGACAACGTTTTTATTTTGATGAATAGTAAAAGCGTGCTAAATTTTTCTTAAAAACAACTTTTTTCATCGAGCTAATTTATATGGTCAAATTATAATAGTGATGTGTTTTAAGTTATAAATAGAATATATTTTTACTATTTAATATAATATAAGTCACTAGAATTAAATTTACACTTAATTCATAAGTAAAAACCTTGCAATCTTTTGCAACGTTTTAACTTTTAAAACTCGTTTTCTCAACAACGGGATTAATTTTAAATTAAATACTGCAAATTTTGTGTTTTGAATTTTGAAAAATGGATTCCGTATTTGGAATCATTAGGTCCAAATTATGTTAATAAGCTACTTTTTTAAGGCACTATGAATAGTAACTACGGTAAATTTTATTTACCATAGTTAAAGATAAATCGGGTAATTAAGGGTAAATATAATATTATAAAATTACCCTAAAACTTGTCTTAATATAATTGGATGATTATATTTTTCACTAAATTATACTTGGGTAGAAATGGAATCTAATGGAACCCACTTGTATTTGATTAAGACCTTTTATTTATTTTATATAAAGGAAAGTGAAATATGTCTCACTCAGATTTTAATAATTAGATTATTTTTAATATAAGGTTATAAAGAATATAAATTTGATTATAAATAGTTGTTTGAAAGATAAAATGTGTTTATTTAACGTGGTAATTTATTTTTAATTTTTATTAAATATTTAATTACCTTAATAGCTTATACATTAATGATGTAGAAATTATTTATTTATTGAAAAATCAATAATATAGTTTTTATTAAAATACCAATACCTATCCAAAGGACCCGAAACTTGACCAAACATTATTGGTAGAGTATATATTTACCCTAATCATACGAGGGTAGATTTTTGGACCATTTGGAGCCTTAGAAAACCGATTAGGACATTTATATTGTTTATTTTAAAAGATGACAAAGATGTCACCTTTATAATTTAATAAATATAACAATTTAAATGTTGTGATTTTGTGATGATATATTCGAGTAAAAATATTATTATGAAATTTATTATATTTATCTTAATTATAGGATTTTATTTTTAATTTTTATTTAAAAAATAAGTTTATTAAATACTTATTCAAAAATGATGTAGTAATTATTTTATTAAGAGATATACCAAACAAATGGTTTTACAAATATTAAAATAAATAATATATGAACAAATTAATGTGCCCCATGAATTTTTTTGATTATTATTACTTGTTATGAATCTATTAAATATTTTATTTCGAACATATGTTCTGTGTGGAATTTATTTAAATTCAAATAAACGAATAGTGTCAAAATTGACACTATTGTTATTTTATAAAAATAACATAATATAAAATTGTTTCAAAATCACAAAAATATTTAAAAATTATAAATTAAAATTTATACGGTCTAAAATTTCATAAATTATCCAATTATGGTCAATTCACAACACATAAGTAATTATTTATAACAATTTAACATTTAGAATCTAATTACCAAAAATAAAATTAAATAGATTAAATAAGGATAAATCAAGTTGATATGGTTTAAAATAAATTTCCAACATTTCTAAATTTTATTGGTTGATGATATTACAACCCTATAGCATCTAATATTAAAATATGAGTCATTTTTGGAGGTTTTTAAGTGGGGTTTGATTTATTATAAATTAATATTTTTGAGGTTTCCAAATGTGCCCCTCTCCTCCCTTATAGAAGGTCACCTCCTCCCTCTCCTCTTCACAACACTTTGAGCCTTCAAGCTCGGCCAAACCCTGACCATTTCTCATCTCCACTTCCATAGAAAAATTATGGAGGTTCTGGTCTTCTCAAAAGACCAACTCTAGTTCCTTAATAGGAAGCATAAAAGAGGTGTGTCGAAGAAGAGGTAATCTCTTCTACCGATTCATTCAAGTTTATTTCTTCTTCAACTTATTATTCGTTAGTTGTTTAATTACAAAGTAAGAACATAAGTATCACTTATATACTGATATGTTATTATAAATATTAAAAAACCCCATTTAACCTTATATCCATCCTATGGAAAACAAAATCATCGTGCGTGCGTACGTACAGAATACCGTCTCCACGCTGTGGTGTAATCTGTTTTTCCACCACCACCTTACTTGGATGGGTATAATGGTGTAAAGAATAACTATATAATGATATTATAACATCATAATGATTCCGAAATATTATATCATCCACTCCAATTCCATTCAATAATTATGGGAATGATATCATCGCTCGTGCATACGTACATATTACTGTCTCCACAACGTGATGAGATTCAATCTCCATGTTAACCATTCAAGAATGATTATAGAGAATATATAATGAATAATAATGGTATATATAACATAATAATGCTACTTTATTTATGTATATGTTATTTACTTACTTCCATTCAAGTCAATAAGGAAAGGAAAACATCGTTCTTGCGTACGTACGGCCTACCGTCTCCATGAACAGTGTGTTTCATTTCATTTATCTATCTATTATATGTACTGAATATATATGATATATAAATCATGTTTTAAATCCTAGAAGTTATTAAATCAAGATATATTTAATAATAATATCAATAACAACAACTCCAAACACGTATGATAAATGAAACGATTTTACCAAAAACGCTGCTTTAACATGGAATTTACAAAACAACGGGTAATATAAAGTCATAAATGAACCATATATGATATCATAACAATGAATATGATTCTATAATAAGTCAATGACATTATTTAAATGATTATACAGGAGATTTGGATACATACGAAGCATATCAGACATAAGGTAAGGGATAACTCTTCCAATCACGTTTTTATTTGAGATTGTTTATTCGTAAGTATTTACTAGGGTTATATTTATCATTCATGTCCCTATTTTCTAAAAATGGTTTATTATATGCATAATGTCCTTTTTACCCATTTTTAACTTTTACAACATGGTATGTAAGGAATATTTTTTTTGTTTACCATACGAGGTAATTTTGACTTTTCTAGGAAAAGTACGAGAATAAATTTTTTTATCATATACGGCATGAACGGATTTTTACGGTTTCATAATGCCTCATTTTCATGGAGCTTACTCCACAAGATTTCATGATTATTTTCAACAAAATCATTTTCTTTTAAAATTTCATGGAATTTTTTGAAAAGAAAATGATTTTGAAAATGAATGGATATTTTCCCCATGAATTCATTTCAAGTGTTTTGTGAAAACTATTTTCCATCTAAGATGACATTATTTAGTATGATTATGTTTCAAGTATAATGTCTCTATTATTTACATGGTTTGATTCTTCTTAAGATGAAATGATATCCATTTTTTTATATGGATTATGTTATGATGGGATGATGTTTATGAAATCGATTTTATTATTTGGGTTATGATGAATGATTTATGTTTATTGTGTGGAACAAGTAAGAATGATTTCATTATGAGATGGGTGGGACCTATATATCCCTCCAATGCATTGGGTAAAGATTTATATCTCATGAGATAGAGATGACTAGAATGGAAAGTTAATCTAATTCAGTGATAGAGGATAGGAACGAGGAGTCAACTCAATTCAGTAATGGACTTTGTCCACTAAGATGGTCTTTGCAGCAATGCCTTGGTTACTATGGAAAACATATCAAGTTCTTAATGGTTTTCCACTATTACATGTTTTATTCCTGTGCTATTTTATCATGATTGATGTTCCATTATGATCTATGCCTTACGTACTACCATGTTTTATTTCATTGCTCAAGATTTTGATGTTTAGACATTATGTTCATGTTTTTAAGTTCAAATGTATATGGTTTGTTTTATTTTCTCCATGCTTACCCTTACTGAGCATTTGAGCTCACCCTTTATATATTTTCTTTTCCCCATGATATAAAGAAAGGTTTTAGGTAAGAAAACATAAGGGGAAGATCTTTATGGGAGATGTGTAAGACCTTTCACCATGATTAGAAGATTATGTTCTGAGTTTCCAAAGACACTAAACTATTACGGTCCTTGAGTGTTGGTTTTTGTTATATATTAAGTATTCTGCAAAAGTAATGTAAGGTCCATGTACTTAAAGTTTGGGGTCTCTCCATTTTTGTTACTGAAATTGATCGATCATGTGTTATCAATATAAATCCCAATAAAAAATTATAGAAACAAGATAAGATATCAAAATTATTTTGTCATTTAATCTTAGCATGACATAGTCATTTAGTAGAATATCAACCCAAAGAATGAAAATTGGATTAAGAAGTTCCCTTATATTGAATCTGACTTGTCTCGTTTGTTCTATAATTTCTTGAATAATAAAAATATATTAATTTACACTTGATTTATAACATTTTTAAGGTAGATTAATCATTTTATATCACCTATCATAATGTTTTAAATATTAAAAATTATTTAAGTTCATATCGATTGCTTTGTTGATATTCGATACTTGAGTAGAAAATAACCATGTGTGATGTAAATTGTCCATGTGGTCAAAAGTCCATCATCTCCATAATATTAGTAATGATTTAAATATAATATATATCCAGTATATATGAATTCATAATATCCATAATATTGTGAGATATGTAATGAAATTCATTGTTCATGGGGACGGTAGGTTATATATATGCATGAATGCTACATTCATTTTTTTCATATTAAAATAATAATAATACAATGATATAAATGTATATTAAAATAAAATTAATATATTTATGTCCCTTATATATCATAGGTTTAATAAAACCATACATTATACATTTCATTTATAGCATGAAAGAGTAATATCACATTGAGGGGGCGGTAGTTCACAAATCCTTAAATGAAATTACCCTGTTTAAACATCATGGAAAGAATAAAGGTATATTGTAAATGAAAATTATAGATTAATAGATACAATATAAATATAATATATATCATATATGAATATTTTTCCATCATAATTTCCACCATGATAGGTGGAAGGGTAAAATTGAACAATTGTTATTTTTAGAGGCAGTAGTTCTTCATACACAAAAACAGTATGTTCATATCCATTAGATGGAGGTGTGTGTAAGGGTAGTTCAAATACTTCTAAAAAAACACTATATTATACAGAGGATATTAGTTTTTTTTATGTAATCAAGTATTAATAAGAGCACATAGAGTGGATAAAGAGAATATAAGTAAAGGAACATGAGAGAAGTTGTTACCTCAAAATCGGGTAACTTCATTTGATTTGAGCCAAAATGATTTCTTGATTTCCCTTCTGTCCAAGTTATGGATTATTGGAAGAATTAAGGTATGTTGGGAACATATTTTATCAGAATTAATAATATATAACGGGCTTTATAGGTGTGAGTATGTTGAAAGAGGTAGTGGCCTTTTATAAGAGGGAGGTGGGTGCTTTAGGAAAGTCCTGGAATATTAATTTATTATGAATTCAATTTAGATTAAAAATTGTCAAAAAATCATTTAATTTTAATATAAGATTATTTTCTTTTGAATAACACTCATTAAATAATTTTTTGACATGTTTTGAATATTTATTTATCCATATATTTTGTGTATAACCCTTATTTTACACATTTTAATCTTAGAGTGATATCAAGTTATTTACACATTTTGGGTTAATGTAATTACCAAATAATATCAAAAGCCCCACAAAAATGTAATTTATGACATATTAGGACTTATCTTAATCATTTGTCTAAATCATTTATTTTTAATAATTTAATATCATTTATTCAACTATTTTATATTCAATGTAATGAATTATGTCAATTTTTATACATATATATTTACATTTTTACAAATTCATAAAAAATTGATTAAAAAAATACATTTAATCAATACTAACATGAAATATTAACCTAAATAATTATTTTATGACATTAACTATGTCAGATAATGTTTATTTAAATAATTATAATATCATTTATTTGAATCCTTTATTAATAAAGCAATCATTTCATCATCAATGTGTCATAATTAAATTAATTTATATAATGTATAACAATTATAAATAAAATTTAATTAGGTATTAAATCTTCTTATATTTATAATTTATATTTATAGTCTAATATATTACTAATATAACCCCTTATAAAAAATAGTAAGAAGATATATGTTTTGGTTATTTTTCTCTTTACGTTGAATTAATTATTATAATATATCTTTATCACTCCCATGTGGATCCAAAATTACAAAATCTAAACTTATATATGATAATGGTTAAAAATAACCCATCCAATAGGATTAGAACATGTTTTAGGGTAGTTTTATTTTATTAAAATATTATTTTTTACAATTATTTACTAGATTTACCCTTTAACCATGGTAAAGAAAAATAATTACTGAAGTTACTATTCTTATATTCCAAAAATAAAATGTACTTAATTACACATTTTGGACCCACTAATTCAAAATATGGAATCCATTTTTTAAAATTCAAAAATAAATGCTGAAATTAATTTAAAAATAATTCCCATTGTCAAAACAGAAAACATGTTTTTAAGAAGTAAACACTATCCAATTATTAATATGATTTTATGTCCAATTTAAATGTAAATTACTTCCAATGAAAATAATTGTATTATATAATAAAAAAATATTCCCATTAAAGTTTAAAAATAATTAAATTAAAATCTAAATATGTAAATAAATTAGATTAAAAGGCAGTTTTGAATTAAAATATATTTCATTTCACTATTCATTAAAAAATAAAAGTTATCAGAAATTACGAAAAAATGGCCAAATTAAAATTTGATATCCCTCCTCTATAGAAGATGTATATTTTGTCAAATATAACATATACAATTCACAAAAACTATATTTAAAAATTGTTCTCCTTCAAAATATGGTAAAACTACCTTTTAAAAATATTAGAGTGTTTTATGCTTAAAATTCGACTCATTCTCATTTTAATCCTCTAAATTTATACAGATAAAAGTAAAAAAATTAACAACACGTATAATAATATTATAGAAAGTTAGGTTCATTCTGTCTAATACAACATCTAAGAGTTAACTACCATTTAAAATAATATTTTTATTATAATATTTTTCTGTATAACTCAATGTTGTGTGCAACATAAGATTTTCCAGAAACATGTTGTTGTGTGTCGGGCATGCTATCGGAAAAAATTTTCCTTTTTAACATTAAATTAATATTATATTCATAAATATTAATTGATATGAAAATGTATTATTATATAAATACTTGGGTCATTACATCATTCCTGCCTTTTGGAAATTGTGTACTCGCAATTTTAAAATTTGGCTCGGAAACTTCATTGAAAATACCACATCAGAAAAAGATTCCATTAAACTATCACATTAAACTAAAGAAATATAATTACAAAGGACACTTAATATAACACATATTAGGATTCCATGTTGGAAAACATGGATATATAAGAGAAACTAACCATCCTATTCTCTTAGAGAGTGATAAAAAACAAGATTAGGAGAAAGTTGACAACCAGAACACCACAATCTTGTGATAGGTTAAACTGTCATTGATTTCCCAATAGTAAAATTAAAAAAACCACATTATTATTTTAATTACCTTTTCATAATGTTGTGGAATTTATTCATGATCTTAGCTAAGAACATAAGGAATCCTAATTACTTGTCACATAGAGTTTCACACATTAATAAATATCTACAAAAAACTCATCATTTCTAAAAAAATGAGTTTTCAAGATGTATTGGTCACACTAGAAGTTCTAGAATAAACTTATAGGGAATCAGATAATCCAAAAAAGATGAACCATATATTCCCCTTGTCTTTAGACATTAACCAAAATCAAAATGGTTAGTACAAGATTAAATTACCTCCCAAAAATAATAATCCTCTATAAGAATAAATAATACTCTTAATCCCCAAAATTCAACAAACAATACCCCAAAGTTCAATAAAGACCATTCAACAAATAATTTTCTATATAGTTCCAAAAAATGAATAGTCCACACTAAGATTGAAACCAAATATTCAGAAGTATTTGATCACATAGTCTTCTAAGATAAATCATATCATTTATCTCTAAGTAACATCGACTACTCTTAATGTACCATAATTACAAGTAATTAACTTAATCAAATATTCTCCAAAATATGTTAGTCACATCCATTAATAACCTAAATTTCCATAAATCTGTAATAAAAACATAGATTCTTCCAAAATAAATTTCAACTGTAACTCCTCAAATGAAACCCCATAGTATTTTTTTCATTAGGCATATAGGGTTCCCAAAATAGAAAACTCCATCAAAAATAACATTTATAACCAAATAAAAAAATCATTTTCCTATACTAAGGATATTCATTTAATAATATCTAATTTCACAAAATAATCTTATACTTGATCTATAGAATCATTTAACTAAAATATAATAAGTCATACTAACTAGGGAAATCATGTAGTCTAGTGGTAGGCAATACATGCTTTTCACCCTTCAATTGTGGGATTGATTCTAGTTGCCTTTCCAAACACGACAGGTTGTGACCCATCTTGCATATTGTACATTTCTATAAAACTCAGAAATAACACAAACATTTTTTAATCTCAATGTTTGTCTTATACATCTCATATTAATACAAACTCATAATGGCATCAACATCTCAAATCATGAAGTCTTATATATATTAAATTTTTTTATTTCACCACTATATGATAAACATATTTCAAACAAAAGAACATCATACATTGATCAAGGTGTCCACCAAGTTTCACTATCATCTTTTTCACATAGATAGAAGGTCCATGAATTGAAAAAATGATTTTGATATCCCTAAATATCATTTTCGTCATTTATCCAATTACACCTTGTACAACATGGCTCATATGGGTGTTCACATAAAAATAGTTTTGGAATATAACCATGTATGACATATAATTTCAGAACATGTGATAAAAAATGATTTTTATAAAACTATCAAACTGATTTTTATTTCAAACTTTCAATAAATTGTCCTTTTAAAATACCACAATGTTGTGATGAAAGATGATATTTTAAAAGAAAATATAAATAGGTTTCACAGGGGTCTCCTTTATCAATACCTTTTTCAAAATCTTAATATGCTTCCAAATCATGGGATAAGGTAAAATATTTTAAAACGACTTGATTATTTTTACCATTATTGAAAATATGATAGTATTGAAAAAATATGATTTGAATAAATGCATCTGATGATTCACGATGGTATCGAGGAATAATGGACATGTTTGATATCTCAAACATCAAATTTATAGTGAGCTGTATGCTAAAAAAAGTATTTCAATAATCCGAACATGAATTTTAAATAATTATTTCAAGAAAGTCACCAAGAAGAGATAGAAATGTTATTTGAGATCCTCCTCCTTCCATTTTTAACATAATTAATTTGATATAATGAAGTTATCAATCAACGATTTAACTAAAATAATAGACATAGAGACTAGCCATTAGGTTATCCCAAAAACCCAATCCCCAAAGATGTCTAAACCTTTCCCCTGATACCAAATATAAGGAACCAGTCTTAATCCTTACATAATATTGAGTTTCGATCAATAATCTACATTCTTTCAAATTGAGGATATTTTCAGGTTTAGATTTTTTAGAGAATTAAGGCATAACTATTACATTATATCTCAAAAATTAAGAAGTAGACACTTCTACTCAATCCAATTTTTTCACAATAATAAAATTCATTAAATAAAACAAGAATTATTTTCATGATAGAAATATTCTTGAATTCTTCCTTTCTCTTATTGTTCCTTATACCTTATGAGAAACATTTCAAAAACATGGGATGAGGATAATTTTTTTTGTAATTAATATAAAATAAAGAATAAAACCATTAGTCCATGAATATTTAAAACCCATGATAAAATTTTTACAAAATTGTACTTTTAACCCATAAAACATAATCTACATATCATACATCATGTAATAATTAAATTCCTACAAAACATTATAGAAATAAAAAAAATAAAGGTAAATTCTGGCATCGGTGACATACATGCATTGTTTATTTCATAACTACATTGGTAGTAACCTTTATGGTTATGTTTGGAATACCCATCACAGTATATTCCCAAATTATAATTAGAGGAAATTATCATTTACCTCTTTCATGTTATCCAATTCATTGGGGAGCTATCATAGGCTCACCCACCCTAGGTTTATCATAAAACCACCCATATTTGATTTATCACGCAATCACCCATCAAATTTCCAAGTTCCATTTTGTAATCATAACACATAAAAGATAAAAATTATCACCATTTATCCCATCAATCACAATAAATAAATTCATGATACAGAAATATTCAATCCATTTCTAAAACTAAATAAAACATTAAATAAAGTGATTTTTGAATCAAAGAGTCTCATACAACTTTGAAACCTTTAAAAGAATTAATTTTTTAAGACATTAATGTCTATATAAATAATTCCCTAAAACAATTTTGAAAACATGGACATTAATGAGGAAGATTTAGAAGAATAAATATTTAAACATTTAAAAATATATTATAGTTAAAGAGTCTCATAACATTTTAGAAACACTTAAACAAACATCATTAATGAATAAAATCAAATGAAACTTTAAATATCATGATAATATATAAATTCCTGATATATAATGTAAAAAAGGGTTGTGTGTACACCTTATAGGATAATAAAGGTGCATAATATCATTATATGCCTCAGTTAAAAGAGATTGAGACGATGTCTCTAACAAATATCATATGCTTGCCTGAATGGCCCGAAGTCCTTATTTTTTTATTTTATTATGGATGATCCCCAAGTGTTTAAGGGGAACCTGTACATGACCCATATGCCCAAGGTAAAAGGCCTGACTATCTCCCAATACATGAACTGAAAGACCAAAGGCATACCATGCCCAATACATGACCCATCAGCCCAGCCCACTTAAACTGCCCCTCAACAGCTTCTGCATCATTGATCACCTAGCTCCCCACCTTGCATTACTGGTTGGCTAGCATTTCCCCAAACAAAGTTGCACAGTGCCTTGTACCGATGGCCGCAGGCATACCCTCTCATTCTTCCAATCTGGTTAGCTCTGCATCTGGTGGCTGATACTCTTGTTACTCTGATCCTCTTCTAGGGCTTGTTCTATGTGGACTAGGATACTCCATGGTATTTGTGGCCTAAAGGCCCTATGGCCCGAAGGCCTTTGATGACCCGAATGCCCTTGAGACCCGTAGGCCCAAACCGGTGGCCTGAAAGCCCAAATCAGGTGAATAGTTTTGGCTGCTATAGTACCAAACAGTAACTGCTATTGTAACTACTATAGTGACTCAGAAATTTTTCTCCACCCAGTTTTGAACCTCGGTCTCTTGGATGCCAAGCAGGAGCCCTTACCACTCAGGTACAGGCTCATTGGCATCATATGCTTAGATTAAGGATAAATCAATGGAATAATTTTGTGTGAAAAATATAAATACACCAAATATATATATATTCTCAGTTTAAATCAATCATATGTCACTCACACAAATTCTTGGAAAAACCTAACGAATAAAAAGTTTGATTAACTCAATGAAATGAGATTGAGTTAAGATTTCCCTTACAATGTTCATTTAAATGACGTAAGAATTTTTAAATGGGGAGATTATGGGTAGAAATAGTATATCCACAAAAAGGGAAGTGGAAATGGAAACATAAATAAATAAACAATGATTATACACATAATCTTGGAATAATGTAATCAACATAGAATGCATAAAACCCAATGAGTGGAAATTGAGTTTTGAATTTCAATTACCAAAATAATTTTGTTAATCAAATATAACAATTATGTGTATTCAATATAAATACCCATAAATCAAGTATAAATAAAAGATAATATCTCAAAATTCATTTCTCATGTAATCATAACATGACATATTCGAGTAGTACAAGATCAACCCAATGAATGGAAATTGGGTTAAGAAGTTCCATTGCCTTGAATCCATCTTGTCTGGCTCATTCTTTAATTTCATTAATAATACACATAAGATAAATTGTACATTTTTTAACCTTTTTAATGTTTATTATTAATTTTATATAACATATCATCATGTTATAAAAATTACATCATTATTTTAGTTAATATCGTTCAGTTTGTTGATATTCGGTACTTCAGTCGCAAATGAACTTGTTTGATGTAAATTGTCTGTGTGTTCAAAAGTCCATTATCTCCAGACTGTTTTTAATTATTTAAATTTCAAATATATCCCTTATATATGTATTCATAATATCCATAATATTTGGACATATGAAATGAAATTCACCTTTCATGGAGACGGTAGGTTATACGTACGCATGAACGCTACAATCATTTTTTTTCATATTGAAAGAATAATAATAAAATGATATAAATGTATATTATAATAAAATTATTATATTTATTTCATTTATTTTTCAAAGGTTTAATAGAACCATAATTTATATGGTCCACGCATAGCATGAATGAGTCATATCACTTTGATGGGGCGGTGGTCCAGACTTCATTAAATGAAATTATTATATTGAAACATCATGGAAATAATAAAGGTATATTGTAAATAAAAATTAACGAAGCATAGTGATAATATTAATATAATATATATCATATATAAATATAGTTCGATAATAATGGTCACCATGATAGTTGGTAGTGGAAAATTTAACAATCATCATTTCGTGAGGCAGTAGTTCGCCATACATAGAAACAATATGTCTGTGTCCATTAGATAGCGGTGTGTGTAAGTTTAGTCCAAATCCTTCAAATAAAAAAATCCTAGTATATATAGTATACTATTTTTATTATGTAATCGAATAATAATAAGAGCATAGAGAGCGGAGAAGGATAATTAAGGAAAGTAACTTGAGAGAATACGTTATCTCTAAATCGGGTAACTTCTGTGGATTTGGGCCAAGAGGCTTTCTTAAATTTCCATATTCCAAAGTTAAGTCTTCTATGTGGAATTTATGGATTTTTGGAGATTATTTGAGATTTATTTGGATGATACAATGGGATTTATAGGTGTGAGAATTTGGGTAGAGGTGGTGGCCATTTATAAGAGGGAGGAGGGGCACTTTAGGAATGTCTTGAAATATATAAATTATTATAAATTCAATTTATATTAAAAATGTTCTGAAACACATTTATATCAAACATATGATGTTTTTAGTTTGAATAAACATCATAAAATAATTTTTATACATGTTTTGAATATTGTTTTACCTTTATATTTTTGGTTTAACCCTTATTTTATGCTTTTTTATCTTATAGTGATATCAAGTTATTTAAACATTATGGGTTAATGTAGTTACAATATCATGTCAACAGAACCACAAAAAAGTATTTTATGACTTAATTGGACCTATCTTAACCATTTGGGGGAATATTATATTTTTATGAATTAGATATCATTTAATAAAATATTTTATATTTTAAGTTATTAATTATGGAAATTTTGGACACTATTCATACTTGACTTTTTAACAAATTCCAAAAAACATGATTCCTTCTAGAAAAATACATTAAATCAATAAAAAATTTAATATTATTATACATAAATAATTTAGGACATTAATTATGTCATTTATATTTATTCTATTATTTATAATATCATTTATTTGAATTTTTTATTTATGAAGCTATCACTGCATCATCATTGTGTCATTGTTCAATTTATTTTTATATTTTCTAAAAACATTAAATAAAATATGATGATGTAATAGATAAAAATAAATTTATAATGAAAATTTATATTTGAATACATAACTTATATAACCCCATATAAAAAATTGGTAAGAAGATACATGTTTACGTTATTTTCCACATTATTTTAAATTAATTATTATAACATGTCATTATCACTCCCAAGTGGATTAAAAATGCCAAATGTTCAGAATAAGGATTCTCATGTTCGGAATAAACTCATCCAAAATGATCAGGAAACTTTTTAGTGTAGTTTTATATTAATAAAATATTTATTTTTACTGTTATTTACCATATTTACCCTTTAACCACTTTACATAAAAATAATTAATGAGGTTATTATTCATAATGTCCAAAAATAAAAGGTACTTATTTAACCTTATGATTAAAAATATGGAATCCATTTTTTGAAATTCCAATAACATAATTTTCAGAAATTAATTTAAAAATAATTCTAATTGTCAAAACCAAAAAATGGGGTTTTAAGAAATAAAAACTATCAACAGATTGATTTGCGTTTATGTCCTACATAATTGTGAAATTACTTAAATGAACACAATAAGATTATATGATTGAATATTAATATATCTAAAAATTAAAAGTAATTAAAATTAAAATATATCTATATAAATAAATTAGATGAAAACGCAGCTTGGAAATAAAATGCAGTATTTTTCACTATTCATTAAAAATTGAACATTATCCGAAATTACAAAAAAAATGACCAAAGTAAATTTTCAAGTCTCACTTCTATATAAGAAGTCATTTTTTTCAAATATAATATAAATAAGTGAAAAAATATATTTTAAAATAGTTCACCTTCAATAGGTGGTAAAACTACCTTTTAAAAATATTAGTGTATTTTTTGCTTAAAATTAGATTCATTCCCATTAAATCCTCTAAAATTTATTGGATAAATGAAAAAAAATTAAAAACATGTATAATAATATTATAGTTTTTTCATTTCATTATCTCTAATACATTGTCTATGCATTAAATAGAACATAAAATATTTATATTATATTATTATTTTTTGGTATAACTCAACGTTGTGTGCAATGTACGATTTCAGAGAAACCTATTGTTGTGTGTCTGGAATTTTATCAAAAATATATTTAGTTATAATATAAAACTAAATTCTTATTCATAATTATTAATATATGTGAAAATTTATTATTCTATAAATACCATGTTCATTACAGATTGAGCTCTCCCTTTTATTTGCTTCTTTCCCCAAATTTGAAGAAGGATATTTTCAATAAGTGAGAGGAAAGAGGTTAATTTTTTTATATGTTCTATGATTAATTACCAATGTAATAAGGGAACCAATTATATGTCCTATTTTTTTCAAAGAAACTAAACTAATCAAATCATGGGGATGTGATCACTTTTATCTATTCCATTATAATAATACAACCACTGAATCTTATGTATTAGGGTCGGGATTGTTATAGTTGGTATCATAGAATGTTTAGTAAAAACTTTGGGAACTTTATTTAAAATACATATTTTAGGTAACATATCCCTAATATAAACTTTGAGGATAAGTATATAATAATGACCTATAATTATGATATTGTATAGATTATGTGGGTCTTCATAGAAATACGTCCATGTCTAGATACTACATAGGGATGTGTATTTGGAAAAAATTTACCTAGGGGTAAAAATTAGGACAAGGTGTCATGGGACTAACATGTGGAAAAATATTATATGAAAGTGGACCTTACTATGCACCAGACTTGACACTCCCAGGTGATATGTTTAGGATAATTCACATTTTATTTAAAATCCATTATGAAAGATTTACAAGTAAATATGTCCCTAGTGAAACCATGGTATGATTATGAGATTAGATATGCATAAATTTTCAATATATGTTACATGTTTTTATATATCAAAATTTTCATCATGATTCATAACCTA
This sequence comes from Viscum album, assembly GCA_963277665.1. Lineage (NCBI taxonomy): Eukaryota > Viridiplantae > Streptophyta > Magnoliopsida > Santalales > Viscaceae > Viscum > Viscum album. The sequence continues at coordinate 1,291,420,784 of OY728120.1, read as the reverse complement.
ATTTAGTGTATGGAATTTTTTATGAATGGAGCCTAATGGATGGAAAGGAATCAATATTGAAGAAAAATGTAGGTATTTCACAACTAAGAAAGTCAACAAAGTTAGTGTTGGAGTTGAGCAAATCATGACCATATAAGGATATATTACTCAGGTAATGATGGATAACCATACTAAACCAATATTGGATCATTTCAAGTAGCAGAAGCCCCCATATTTTATTGGGACTAATAATCCAGCGGTCGCTGAGCAGTGGATCAATTCCCATTAAAATATATTTCTAGCATTGAGATGAAATGAAAATGAAAAGGTAATACTTGAAGTATATTGTCTCAAGGGTGATACATATTAATGGCGGTCTTTGATCTAGAATACTATGGAGGATGAAGATATATATGACAAGTAATAGAGAAATTTTATAGAATCATTTTCAACTAATAAATCCCTCATGAGAAATGAAATGGAATGAATAGACAATTTCTTATCATAAATTAAAGTGATGAATAAACTGTTGTAGAGTAGGAGGATAACTTCATAACACTAGACAGGTATTCTATATATTATGTACAAGATTAAAAGACATGACTAATCATTTACTTGATGGTCATAACCCAACTCTCATAAAGGAAACTGGCTTTTCAAACATTTTCATCATATAATGAAATAGTATTAAATTCCTTAAAACCGAAGATGGTATTCGATATATCATATATGAAAAAAGGTAATAAATATAACAAGAGGTCTTATTACAACCATGGAAAAGGCGAATCATCAAAGAAGAAAAAGGGAACGATGAAATTTATATTGTGTAAAAATTTTGGAATTAATAATCCCTGTAAATGCTTGAAAGAAATGGGAGTTTTCAATAAGTGTGGAGATAATGTTCCTAGATATAATTAATGAAATGAGAAGAAATGAATATATGATTATCAATGCTTTGAATGTAATGGAATGCGCAATTATTCAAATCATTGTCCCATATATCATGGGAATGTACCAGAGAAGTGGAAAATGAGATTGATCCAAACTTATGCGGTCACAAATGTAGAGGTTAATGTTCCTAATGATGTGGTGGTAGATATAATAATCTTTTCATAAAATTTATCCAATCCATTATTTGATTCTGGATCATTTCATTTTGTATATCTTCCCAAATTTCCATGAAAATTATTTATTTACCTTTTCATTTAACAAATGTGTTATTATTTAATACTCTTAAGGAAAGAATCGTTGCAAAAAATATGTTCTGGTCTGTCCACATTATGACACATAAAAGTTCAATATTTTCAAAATATATCATCATAACAATGGATGATTTTTTATCAAATACTTGATATGTAATGGATTTAAAAATATGGGGTGAAAATATATTACAAAAGATAGAAGTTACAATTTGTGATGATGATGTAGACTACCTTATTTTTAGAGCATAAACGTCCTCATTTGGTTCTAACTAGATCCTCAACTAGAATTTGTATTAGATGAAATTCTTTGGGTAGAAGCAAAAATGAATTTAAGGATAAGGAATGTATTCTTATAATTGATTAGGAACCAAATTTTCATGAATATATTGACATATTTTAAAAGGATTTACATGTACATCCTCTAGAGTGTGATTTTGAGTTCCCTATTAATATAATTCCTTGTGCAAGACCTATATTCAAGACTCCTTATTTAGTATCCACTGTGGAATTAATTGATATGTTGAAACAACTAGTGGAATTTAGTGACAAGTGATTTATTCTACCTAGTGTTTCTCCATGGGTAGTCCCTATTTTCTTTGTCAAGAAGAAATATGGGTCAATGAGACAATGAATTGATTATAGAAAAATCAATGCCATTATAATAAAGAAAATGTACTATCTACCTTGAATTGATGATTTATTTGATAATCATCATGGAGATCAATATTTTTAAAATATTAATATTCGATCTAGATATCATCAATTTCATGTGAGGAAGGAATATATTCCCAAGACAACATTTTGAACTAGGTATAGACATTACAAGTATACATTAATTCAGTTTGGACCCACTAATGCTCCCTCTATTTTTATAGATCTAATGAACATTGTTTTCATGTAATATCATGATGGTTTTTTTTTGTATTTATTGATGATAACATTATATTTTACAAAAATAATTAGGACCATGAGAAACAATTATGGGTTTTTCTTGAGGCTCGTAGAAGCAAAGAGTTATATATGAAGTTTAGTAAATGTGAATTTTGGATTAAATTTTTTTCTTTTATTGGAAATATTGTCTATAAGGATGGAAAAAATTTGATCCTTGGAAGAGAAAGGAAATAATAGATTGTAATACACCAAAAAACATAATCGAGGTGTGTATTTTTATTGACTTAGTCTGTTACTATTAGAATTTCACTCATAATGTTTCTCAATCAGTAAACCTATTACGAAATCTCACACGTAAATGGGTTATGTTTGTATGGAAAAACGAATTTGCAGAATTTTTTAAAGAATTCAAGTTATGATTGTTCAATTTTCCAATTTTGAGTATTCCATCAGTAAATGATTGGTTTGTGATGTACAGTGACTCATCAATGAATTGATTAGGTTATTCCTCTATGTTAAATGACAATGTTATTACTTATGCATCGAGGAAGTATAGGACACATGAACAAAATTTTCCTACTCATGATATTTAGTTAGTAACCATAATAATTTCTCTAAAAATATGGATACACTCTCTTTATGGTTAAAAATATGAGATATATACATATCCTAAGAGTTTTAAATACATTTATACACAGCGAGAACTCAACATGGGGAAAAAGAGTTTGATCATGTTACTCAATTATTATGATCGTTAAATACACTACAACCCAGTAATGGAAAAAAGGTTGTATATGAATTAAAAATGAAATATCATGGACTTATAACCCAAATGAGGATTGATAAAGATACTATGTTCATTTATCTAGTAATGATTGATATTGGAATTTATATTCAAGGGGAAAAATCATTCCTTTTTCAAATGATTGTAAAACAATATTTACTAGAGAAGGTAAAAAGATCTCAATATGATGATCAGAATATTCAAAATAATATTAAATCCCTTAAGGATGGAAGACTGGAAATTTTTTTTATGGCGATGGAGTTCTATAACATGAAAATAGGTTTTGTGTTCCATAAATAATTTAGCTAAAAAGGTAACTATTTGGAGATTCTCATAGCTCAAATTTCCCTATACATCCTAGAAGTACCAACATGTATAGTGAAATGAAGGAATATTTTTGTGGCATAACATGAAGTGCAAAATTTATAACTACGTGTCACGGTGTCTAGTTTTTTAACAAGTGAAGGTTGAGAGAAAAAATCCTATAAGATCCACACAACCACTACCTATCCTTATGTGGATGTGTGGTGAAATTATGATTGATATTGTTACAGGACTACCAAGGACACCTAGAAGGAATGAGGCAATATGGGTAATTGTTAATTTTCTTACAAAGTTGGATCATTTTATTTTGATAAGATATGATTTTCCACTTGATAAACTGGTAATACTATATATTAATGAAGTTGTAATACTTCATGATGAACCTCTATCGATTGTTTCCCATCGAGATCCCTGATTTACATCAAAATTATAAAAGAGTCTTCAGATGATTTTGGAAACATTGAATATGAGTACTTATTATCAACCTCAAACTAAAGAACTGTTTGAAAGGACTGTTAATACATTGGTAGACATGCTGTGATATTTCTCACTTGACATTCAAGGACTGTAGTATCAATACATACATTTGGATTAATTTTCCAACAATATTAATTTACATTAAAGTATTAAAATGGCACCATATGAATCATTTTATGGAAAGGGATGTCAAAATCCAACTCGTTTGGATGATGTTTGTAAGAGGAAACTTATAAAGCCTATAACTTATTAGAGATACAATGACAATGGTAAATTATATTCAGGATCATATTAAAACAACTCAAACCAGATAAAAGAGTTACCCTAAATTTTTTTGAAATGATTTGTAATTTCTGGTGGGAGATCGTGTCTTTCTGAATGTATCCTAATGTAATGGTTTCTTATGGTTTATTATGAGAAGGAAACTGAGACCTAGGTACATAGGACCATTTGAAAATATTAAAATAATTGGATCTTTAGCTTAATAATTAGCAATGTCACAATGCCTCTACAAATTTCAGGATGTGTTCCATGTGTCATTTTTAATGAAGTACATGTCAGACCCAAAACATGTACTCACTAATTAAATAATAGTACTGGAACTTGATTAGTCTTGCTAGGAAGAGCCCATCGAGATTATTGATACAAAATAGAATGTATTGATAAATTGGAAAACTCAAATAGAAAAGTTTCTTTAGAGAAACTATAAAATGGAATATGAAGCATAGGAACAAGAGGATGATATGAAAAATAATCACCTTTATCTTTTTTGAAGTCAATGTTTGTGAAAATTTAGAGGTAAAAATTTCTAAATGAGGAAAGAATATAATAGATCAGGATATTATGGTATGTATCTTATTAAATAATTTCAATTCATTCAATATCCGACTTTTCACATAAAATTATTTCATATAGTATAAATCATAAAAAATAACATAGAAAACATAAAAAAATATAAATTAATAATGAATGAAATAAGATATTGTTTATACAAATTAATCACCATATTCCAATGAAATATTAACATGAACATTGTAATAGTAATGTGATCCTTAGGAGTAGTCATTCAGGTAATAGAATAGTGACCTGAACTGTGGAATTATGAAAAAAAAATTGGAATCTTGTAAATGGAAATATAATTTAATTATATCCTTTTATAATTAATTAAATGTTTTATAAATTATTAATTAAGCATAGATACTTTCATAAAAAAAATATTTTAAATTATATAATTTATTTAATGATTTTAATGAAAATTTATTTTCATAAAATAGTATCATATGATAACAATTTGATGTCTTATTATTATTTGATAATTTTATTAGAGATTAGTTAAATTTTTTATGTGTTATAAATTCAGTTATAATTATGAAGTTGGTGTTTATTAAGTAAATGGGGATTTTAATTATAAATTACATTTTCAAAATTTAGAAAAAGGTTTAAATAAAATCACATAAATTTTTGAATTATATGTTTTTATAAATGGTTAGGCATAATTTTTTCTATTTTTATTAAATACTATTATTTTAGTGAATAGTATAATATGGTAATTTATGGCATGTGTACTTTTTAAGATAAAAGGAGTATTCATTGCGTCCTGGATGATTTAATCCCCCTTGGTTCATACTAAAATTAAAAATATACTATATTTATTTAAAATAATATTCACTATTTCTTATCTGAGGACAAAATAATAAAAAAATGAATAAAATATTCAAAAAACACCCCCCTCTTTCACTATAAAGACCACCTCTCACCATGTCTTCTCCTCAAACAAAAAAATCCTTTAATATTGTCCAATATCTTCCCAATAATCATCCCAAACCTCTCCCCAACATCCAATATACCTTGGTGTCAATAAAATTCCAAAACAATAGGTACCTTATGGAGGTTCTAAAGGAGATAAATTCAAGAGGTAAATCATTTTTGGCTCTATTTTAATATCTTTTAATTTATTTTTTTCTAATTATATCCATAATGATTCTATCCAAACATTAATAATAAATCTAGTAACTTATATATACTGTAATTTTACTATGATAATTTAATATTCATCATCAATCCCCTTCTCCTCCCCTTGTTATTCTAAAAATGAATGCATCATATGTGAGGTGCTGATTTACAACCTTCATGGATGACATGTCTTCTCCTTTTAATTACATATTCAAGGATGGTAATAAAACAATTTTTATGTTTCAAAAATATTATAATGTATTAATTGCAACTTATTTGAAATTATAGAACCATTATAAGTACATAATATGAATTCATAAGACAAAACTAGTTCGTGATGATTGAAAAAACAGTAAAATAATCCAAACGATTATCAATAAAGTTTTATTTAATGATTGATCCACATAATATATAACCAAATGAAATATATAACCATTAAATAATATTTAATTTCATTAATAACATATAATTTCAATCCAAAACAACTATTCTCATTTTATATGATTTTTAATACATATATACAGGATAAACGATCATTAAAACCAAGGAAATGAAATCCCCAAAATGATATAATTGAATATTATAACTCATAAAAAATATAATAAATTAATATAATAAAATTATAATAAATAAAATACATGTATAAATTGTTCTAAAATAATTAATTAATTGATTTAATTGGATTATAAAGATAATTAAGATTGTGTATAGAACACATTTGGGCATTCCGTAAGGGACTTTGTCTAAATATTAATTTAATTGAGACATACCTCGTATTGTTCACCAAATAATTATTATATGGTGTATCTACTACCCAATTGAGAAACTTTTTGATTTAAAATTTTATTGCTACTAAATATACATATTCTTGTATTATGGATAAGATTATTTCCTTAGTCTTATACCATTTTACATGTGGTGTTTATTTTGAATGTTTGTTTTAACTAGTTAAATATTGTTGATTCTGTATTCACTACTCAATAAGGATATTGAAAATATATATTTTTCATTAATTAAATATATTTATGAATAATTATTTGGACTCTGATTGATAGTTTGGGCATGTAGTATCCACTTGAGGCATTGAATGGTCTCATGAGACAAAACAGTTCGTGAAAAACCCTTCGTGTTTGTTTCCAAATGGAATCAGATGGGTTTCAATCCACAGAATTTAACCTTCTTGTTGGTATGATGGTTCATGTGCTAGATACATGATGACCAAATAATAAGAAGTTTTTTAATTCTATATTTAGTTATTACTTTATTATAGTTTTTCACTTTGAAAAAATATATGGATGCATTATCATTCTTAATGTATTGATGGAACATTTTTTCCAGACTACTTACCTTCCTATAATGTCTATTCCTTATTTTCAATACTTCACTTATTATTATTTTATATAACCCCCTAATGATCTATTGATCATAACCGTTAATTTCTTTTACTTACCAAGGTTTTGAAGAAGAAATATTTGAATATGTGACAAGAATCGGTTTATTTTCTTTTGCCATGTTCTATGTTTAATTACAAATGTAACGACAAAACCATGTTTGTATCTAGTCTCTTCAACACTACAAAAATGATTTATACATGGTGATTTGATCTCATTTATTTATTCCATTATAATAATACCACCACAGACTCTGAACTATTGGATTTGAGGTTATTATAGTCACCATCATCATATTATATATTTCATCAACTATTGTTAGTATAAATATTTTTCAAACATTGTGATTACCTCATGTGTTGTTGAATATCTCAAGTCTCCTCTTATATTTAATCATATAGACTGTAACATCCCAGGAAAATAAAAATAATAAAGTTTTATATTTATTAATATTTTTGAATTAAATATTAATTTTACTTTAAAGGGGATTCTATTTTCGATGGCGTACCAAATACGCAACAACAGGTTTCTTTGAAATCTTACGTTTCATAAAACATTGGGTCATACTAAAAATTAACAATATATTATTATTTTAAATGTTAGATAATGCCTAGTTGTTGTTTTGGTGGGAATGAGTACAAAAAACTACACTATGGTTATACATGTTTGTTAAATGTTTTTATATTGATCATATAAAAGATAGTGGCTTAAAATGTGAATGAATCCAATTTTAAGCATAAATACTCTAATATTCATTAAAAGGTCGATTTACTACCTTTTGATGGTGAACCCTCATTAAATATATTTTTGGTAACTTATATATGTTCTATTTGACAAAATAAAATTCTTCTTTATAATCGGGAAATGAAAATTTTCTTTGGGTAAATTTTTGGTATTTTTCTCATAAAATTCATTTTTTAACGAATAGTGAAAAATAATGTATTTAATTCAAAACTTGCATTTAATATTATTTATATATATGGTTTAATTATCTTTTCAATTTGTTTTAATGTTTAATTTGATTAAATTTTTACCATTTAATCCAATTTTGGTCATTGGAAGTAATTTCACATTGAAATTGGACATAGACAAGTGTCAATCTTCTGATAGTAATTATTTCTTAAAAACACGCTTCTTGTTTTGACAACGAGAATTAATTTTAAATTAATTAATGCAACTTCTATATTTTTAATTTGGTAAAATAGATATCATTTTTGAATTTAGAATATGAAATATAGCTAGAGCTGAATTTTTGGTATTTTAATGAAAACCTGAAATTTTTTATGAATAATGAAAACAATGAGTAATAGTTAAAAAAACAACATGTTACTTTAAATGAACTTTTACCACATTTGTGAATTAAATTTTGAAAATCAGACATACATGGTTTCTATCAGTCTGAAAAATGTGGTTTATTAAGATGAAAATAAATTTTTTTGAATAGTATCTTTTGACTTTTATTTATCACGGTTAAAGGTAAATAGGGTATTTCAAGGTAAAAATAATATTAAAATAATATAAAATTATCGTAACTCTTGTCCTAACCATTTTGGATGAGTAATGGCTGACTAATGCAATCCTTGTGTTTCACTTTTGGCCTTTGAACGCCATTTGGGTAAGATAATGACATTAATAACTTTTTATTTAAAGTAAAAAAATCAAAATATGATAAACATGTATTGTTATGTGAAAAATATTTATTATGGGGTTATATAATTTTTATATTTGACTATAAATATTCATTATAAATCTAAAAATATTTCCTACATCATGGTATTTTATTTATAATTTTTAGACATCATATAAATAAAATTATATATGACACAATAATGATGTAGTGTTTACCTCATTAATGAATGATTTAAATAAATAAGATTATAAAAATTAAAAAAAAATCCAAAACCTATCCAATTATTATTGGATAATGTTATTTCAAAAAATGGTCATCTTATAAAAAGTCATCATATCTATCACATTACTCACACCTCTCAAGCCCCATGGCTCATCCCAACTATGCCCAAATAAGCTCTCAATATCCCCATCTTTCTCCTAGAAGCCTTGCCTAAAGATGAAGGCACTTCAATAAATTCTTTTGGTTCAAACCGAAGGAAGTTACCCGATTAAAAGGAATAACAAAGAACATTCGAGTCAAGTCAGACGCGAGGTAAGAGGTTTCTTATCTCACTTTTACTTTTTTGATATTTCCATTATTCACAAATTATTTATTCCATATGGTGTATTGTATACTACCAGTTGATATATATTATCCTGATTCTATTTATATTCTTGGTATTCTGTGATTCATTTGATGGTTATTAACTTTTGGTATTACGACTCGATTGATTACAACGTGGTAAGGAGTTTTCAACTCACTTTTTATTCCCATGAGATTCTTGCAATATTTGATCTATTTCTTTTTGTGTGGTGCATGTACTTCACATGATTTCATTCATTGTGTAATTTAATTTAATTTATTGGTATTTACGTCTTCATTTTATGATCCTTCATTCATGGGGTGAATGTTTCGTATGTTAACAAATTGGTGAAGGAATCTTTCACTCTCTTCTTTTTAAAAGACTTAATTTATCTTACATCTTTTAATTTCTACTTTCTTATGTGGGGATAGGTTATTCTATAGCTTTATTTCCTTATAATTGGTGCCCATGTGAGTATAGAACCTTTTCTCTCTCATCAATGCATTTTCATATTTTTTATGTGATTCCTTTAGGTAGTTGAATTTTGGTAATAAAACATCTTAACCGAATTTCAATTCTTTGGGATAAACATCTAATTCATGATTATGTCGTGCTATGAATATTTGTGAATGAGCTCTGATTGGTTTACACATAATAAACACTTATATTGGGTGTATTATTATATTTCACATATAATTATGTCATTGATTTATTCTTAATCTAAGGATGTGATCTTTGTAAGGTCCGTTGTCTCAATTTACATTCCATTGAGACTTATTTGTTGTTATACACCAATTCACTTTTATATGGTTTATTTAATTCCCTTTGACATATTATTTCATGAATATCCTTATTATCATGATATTATAAGCTCTGATTAATGTTATTCCTCAGTTATTTGTATTCATGTATCTCTCATTTGGTTAATAACTCCTTAACTAAAGTATTGTATTAAAGATTAATTCTTTTAAATCATTATCTTCAATATCGATGTTTTAAAAAATGTTTTATGGTTTTATTTATATGGATATAAATGTTTGAAATTTAAATTCCATTTTATAGTTTCAAAGTGGTATGGGACATTTTGATTCAAAAATCACTTTATTAAATGTTTTTAATGTTTTTGAAAATGGTTTTATAAAGCATTGATTATGTAAATATCTTGAAATGATATATTGTGATTTCAATGTGGAAGTGTTATCTTTTCATTATGCTTGACTTATGTGTTATGAATATGTTATGGTTATTGGGAATTGTTTACATATATGGGTGGTTTTGTGATAAACCTAGGTCGTGTAAGATTGAGATAGATCTTCAATGCATTCAGTAATGTGACAGAGGAAAAAGTTAACGTTTCTCCTAAAAGAATTAGGCAATATAGTGGGATGGGTATTCCATGTGTAACTCCCTATGTAGCTATAAAAGCTACAATGTATGTAAGATATGGATTCCATAAGATACATTTATGATTGATGATTTCTATGTGTTATTCATAAATCATATGATTTCATGAGGCATGTTAAAGAGTTTATGTTTTGTATGTATTGATGAACTTATTATTTCTTTCTTTATTTTGTAACCCTTACTGAGCATTTTATGCCCATACCATGTTTTTGAAAAATTTTTCACATGGTATAAGGCAGGTTAAGAGAAATGAATAACTAAAGAAGATTTAGATCTAGAAAAAAATTATTTTTTTCTATTACGAATTTTTATTTTATCAAAAAAATGGATACTAAGTAGACGTGTCTACTTTGTAATTTTTGAGATGTAATGCTATTTTTATGGCCTAATTCTCTAAAACTCAAAAACTGAAATGATCCTCAATGTGAAATATTAAATTTATTCAATATTATGTAATGTTTAAGGCTGGGGCCTTATATTTGATATCAAAGGTCAGTTTAGACAACTTTAGGGATTATGAGTTTTTGTTAGACACATGGTTAGTCATTTTGTCTAATCTTTAAGTTAAATCCTTATATTGTAACTTTTTTCAGATCATGGAAAGTATATTATAAATGGAAAGAGGAGGATCTCTAACTACGTTCATATCTCTTCCTGATGAATTTCTTGTAATAATTATTGCAAAGACATTCCTAGATGATTTTGAAACATTTTCTAACATACAACTCACTTGAAAGAAATTGTTTGAGATATCAAACATCTCCGCTATACCTCGATACCATCGTGGATCATGGGAGGTATTTAATCAAATAATATTTTTTCAATATTTTCATATTATCAGGAAAGGATAATATTATCAAGGCATTTTCAAATATTTTACCTAATCACATGATTTTGAAGAGTATTATTATTTTGAAAAAGGTACTGAAGAAGGAGACCATTGCGCATCATATTTATATTTGCTTTTAAATTTATGTCTTTCAGCACATACTTATGGTATTTTAAAATGACCATTAATTTTATGTTTCAACTCAATATTAGTCCGACTATTTTATAAAATTCATGTTTTATTATATGTTTTGAAATTATATGTTATATATGATTATTTTTTGAAACTATTTTTCTGCGAACACCCATATGACGCATGTTGTACAAGGTGTATTTGGATGAAGTAAGAAAATGATTTTCAAGGATCTCCAAAACATTTTTGCAATGAATGGACCTTCTAACATTGTGGATAGAATGACAATGAAACCATATAGACACCATGATCAAGGTATGATGTTCTTTATTGTGGAAATATTTTTTATTTTTTCATATAGATGTGAAATAAGAAATATGAAAATATATATGTATTCATTAAGATGTTGAGTTATTAATGAGTTGGGATGAAAATTATTGGAATATGATAAACTTTGATGGTAAAAAATTTAAGCATTATTTTTTGAGTTTTATAAAAAGGATAACCTGTAAGATGGGTGACAACCCATGGCATCCTCTAAGGCCATTGGAATCGAACCCACAATTGAAGGGAGACAAGGGTGAATCGACTACCACTGGCCTATGTGAAGACCCTAGTTATTATGAGTTATTTATTTAGTTAAATGATATTATGGATCAAGGATATCTTTATTGTGAGAAGTTATGTTTTATCAAATGGATATCCATAGTATATGAATGGTTTGGTGATTAAGTGATAACAGTTATGTTGGAAAAACTTATCTCTGTTGGGGAAACACTGTATGCCTAACGAAAATAGAATACTATGGGATTTCATTTGTGGAATAATTTTTGAAATTTTATTTTGGAAGAATCTATGTTTTATGGATATTTAGGTTATTTATAGTAATGATTAACCTATCATAGAGAACATGTGATTAGGTTAATTATACTTCAGTATGAAGCTATAAAAGCAGTCGATGTTATTTGGGGATAAATGTTAAGATTTACTATGGAAAAGTATGTGATTAAATCCTTCTGAGTTTTGGGTTTCAATCATATTTTGGTTTAATCTGAATAATTTTATGGAAATTTTTTTATTGAATTGTCTTTGTTGAACTTTGGGTATTTTTTGACGAATTTTGGAGATTAGGAATAATATTTATTTGTTTAAAAGGGTTGTCCTTTTTTATGATTATCTATTATTGTACTAATAATTTTGGTTTTGGTTATTGTCTAATGACAGGGGAAATATATATTTCATCAATTTTGTATTATGTGATTCTCTAGAAGTTTATTCTATAACTTTAGATGTGAACAATTCATCTTGAATAATCATCATTTGGAGAAAAGATGAGTTTTTTGTTGAATCTTATTAATGGATGAAACTCTACTATAAAAGTAAGTATATTTATTTATGACCATATTCAATATCATAAATAAATTCTCCAAATGTATTAAAAGGAGCCTAAAAATTTGATGTATGTTTACATTTCCTATTAGGAAACCAAAGACCGTTTAACCTATCACAAGTTTACAATTTTCTGGCCTCTTCTTGCACGATCCCGTCATCATCCTCGGCTTATTTTCATCGTTTCCTGGCCTCTTCGTCAAGGAGGTGGGATGATTATTCAGGTTGTAGGATCTGTGTTTCGTTTTGGGGTTTTCAACGGGCTCTGTGTAGATCATTTGTGCTTTGGGAAGATCTGGTCAAAGGGTGTGTTCTTGAAGGCGGCGATGGTTTTCTACTATTCGGTGTTCTGGTATGACTTTGCTTTTCGCAACTATGGGCTTGGCAATGTTATGGTTTTGTTTTGGATGGATTTTCTTCTTCCCATTTTTTTGTGGTATATTTTTCTGTGTGATGGTATCGGTGATGATTCCAGCGATGTTTTCCGGTGGTGTTTCCAGCTCTGTTTTCCGTGGTGATGATGAACATTATGCGGTGGTGCCCTCGGTGACGACAACGGTCACCGGCGTGCACGTGATGAGGCATGTCTTGATGGGCGATGTGTGGGGCACCGGTACTCTCCTCCGGTGAGATAAGCAGGGATTGCGGTGGCATCTTGGATGCTCTTCTGGGGTGGCGGTGACACACCTCTCGAGATGTCTTGATTTGCGGGTCTGACAGCGCGTGGCTCGAGGTGTATTGGTCCTCGGGCCTGCGTTTGAAATTTGAATTTGGTGGTTGAATTTGATGGTTGAATTTGATGTGGCAGTTGATGTTGAAACGTGGTATTTGGGTGTTTGGGTACCGAAAACCCGGAATCCGGTTTGCGATGTAGTGAATTTGAAGGGGGAAATCATGTATTGGGTACCAGAAACTCTTAAATAGGCTTTTAGAAAATGGAAAAAAAATTATTTGCAGGCGTTGCAGGTGGTTAAATTTCTCCTAATCATGTTTTCTATTACTATCCATCTGAACTTGCCATATAGTTTTTCTTTTATATCCATGTCTTCCTAAATTGAATCCTAGTATGGGTTATCTGAGGTTACATTTGTACTTCACTTTCATTCTTTTAATATGATAGTTTTATTAACTCTTTTTATGATATGATACTTTTAATGAAGTTTCCAAGCCCAATCTTAAAATTGTGAGGACATAATTTCTAAAGGGGGGAAGGATGTAACATCCCATGTAAGTAAAGAATAATAAATTTTCATATTAATTCATATTTATGAATTAAATATTAATTTTACATTAAAGGGGATGCTATGTTCGATGGGGTACCTGATACACAACAACGGTTTTCTTTGAAATTTTACCTTGCACACAACGTTGGGTCATATTAAAAAATAACAATATTATATTATTTTAAATGGTAGTTAAAACCTAATCATTGTATTGGCTGGAATTAATAGAAAAAACTAAAATAAGATTATACATGTTTTTTAATGGTGTTTCCATTTATCGAATAAATGTTAGCGGCTTAAAATGTGAATGAATACTATTTTAAGGATAAATACTCTCATATACTTTAAAAGGTTGATTTTCGGAATTTTTTTGGAGAACACTATTTAAATATAGTTTTGGCCAATTTTATATATTCTATTTGACAAAAAAAATCTTCTTTAGAATCAGGATATCAAAATTTACTTTGGGTAAATTTTTGATATCTTTCTTATAAAATTCATTTTTAGTGAATAGTGAAAAGTACAATATTTTAATTCAAAACTACATTTTAAAATAATTTATTTATATGGTTAGATTATCATTATAATTGGTTTTAATATTTAGTTAGATTAAATTTTTACTATTTAATTCAATATTGTTCATTTGAAATAATTTCACTTTGAAAGTGTACATAAGCAAGTATTAATCATTTGATAGTTATTATTTCTTAAAAACACAATTTCAGTATTCACAATGAGAATTAAATTTTAATTAACTAATGTTACATCTATATTTTGAATTTTTTAAAATATATATCATTTTTGAATTCGTATTATCCAATATATCTTAGGCTGAATTATTATATTTTTCTAAAAAACTTCAATTTTTTATGAATAGTGAAAACACTGAGTAATAGTTTTGAAACAAACTTCTTCATTTAAATGAAATTTTACTGCTTCTGTGAATTGAATTTTGAAAATCAAACATACATGGATGTTATCATTAAGTAATTTTTTTTTTCAATAATATGGAGATAATTTTTGGTAAATTGTTACTTTTGACTTTTATTTAACGCGGTTAATGGTTAATAGGGTAATTCAAGGAAAAAATAATATTGTAATAATATAAAATTATCTTAACATTTGTCTTAACCATATTGGATGATTCATGGCCAAAAAATACAATCCTTTGGTTATAATTTTGTCCTTTGAAATCCATTTGGGTAAGATAATGACATTAATAACTTTTTATTTAAAGTAAAAATAAAAACATCATAAACATGTATTGTTTTGCTAAAATAATTTCAATGTGGGGTTATATAATTTATATTTTTGATTATAAATATTAATTATAAAACTAAAAATATTTCCAAAATCATGGTATTTTACTTATATTTTTAGACAAAAAATAAATAAAATTATTTAAGACACAATAACAATGTAATGTTTACCTCATTAATGAATTATTTAAATAAATAAGATTATAGAAATTAAAAAAATATATCAAAAACATGTCCAATTAATATTAGATGATTTTATTTGAAACAAGATTTATCTTATCTTGGACTTTAATATGTTTTGGACAATTTGAAACCGAATATCATTATATAATAAAATAATATTTTCAGACATTCCTAAAGAGCCCCTCCTCCCCCTTATAAAAAGCCATCACCTCTAACCCATTACTCACACCTCTCAAGCCCCTTGGCAAATCCAACCTCTTCTCAAATAATCTATAAATATCCCTCTATTCCACCTAGAATACATAACTTATTCTAATGTCACTTCAAGATATCCTTTTGATTCATACCTAAGGGAGTAACCCGATTTATAGGAAGAACACAGAATATACGATTCAAGTCGAACACGAGGTAAGGGGTTTCATATATCACTTTAAATTTTATGATATTTCAATTGTTCGCCAATTATTTATTGAATTTGGTGTATTTTTTACTTCCATTTGATATATATTATTATGATTCAATTTATATTCATGGTATTATGTGATTCATTTGGGGGTTATTAACTTTTTTTCTTATGACTCGATTGATTACAATGTGGTAAAGGGTTTTAATATCCCTTTTTATTCCCATGAGATTCATGCAATATTTGCCACTATTTAATTTTTTGTGGTGTATTTACTTCCCATTATTGTATTAATTGTGTAATATACTTTATTTTAATTTTATTTACATCTTCATTGTATAATCCATCTTTTATGGGGTGTATATTTCATAAGTTACCAAATTGGTGAAGGAATCGTTCACCCTCCCCTTTTTAAAAGACATCATTTAGGTTATGTCTTTTAATTTCCACTTAATTATGTTGGGATATGTTATTATATATCCTTATTGTTGTAAATTCTATGTCCAAGTGATGATAAAAACTTTTATCTCCCATGAACACATTTTATTAATTTTTATGTGATGCCATTAGGCTGTCGAATTTCGGTGAGAAAAATGCTTAACCTAATTTTAATTCTTTGGGTTAAAATTATAATTTTAGATTATGTCATGCTATGAATATATTTGAATGAACTCTGATTTTTTTACACTTAATATCCACTTATATTGGTTGTATTCTTCTTTTTCACACATAATTATGTCATTGATTTATACTTAATCTAAGGATGTGATATTTCTAAGGGACATTGTCTAAATTTATATTACATTGAGACTTATTTGTTGTTATACACCAATTCACTTTTATATGGTGTATATACTGCACTTTGACATATTATATCATGAATCTCTATATTCTCATGATATTATAATCTTTGATTAATGTTATTCCTCAATTATTTCTATTCAAGAAACTCAAATTCGGTTAAGAACTCCTTAACTAAAGTATTGTTTTAAAGATTTATTCTTCTAAATATCTCTCATTAATATCAATGTTTTAAAAAATGTTTTATGGATTTATTTATATGGATATGAATGTTTAAAATTTAAATTCCTTTTAAAAAATTCAATGTGGTATTGGACACTTTTATTCAAAAATCTCTTTATTGAATGTTTTAAATGGTTTCAAAAATGGTTTGATAAATCATTGATTATGTCTATATCTTGAAATGATATATTTTGCTGGAAATGTGAAAATGTTATATTTCCTATATTCTTGTTTTATGTTCTATGAATATGTTATGGTTATTGGGAATTTTTTACGTATATGGGTGGTTCCATGATAAAACTAAGGCGGGTGAGCCAAAGATAGCTCTCCAATGAATTGGGTTACGTGACAGAGGTAAGCATTATTGTTTCTCATAAGATATTTATGTAATATACTGTGATGGTTATTCCAAGTGTAAATCCCTATGTATCTATGAAAACTACAATGTATGTACAATATGGATGCCATAAGTTACCTTTATGATTTATGATTTCTATGTGCTTTTCATAAATCTTATGATTTCATGAGGTATGTTAAAGAGCTTATGTTTTGGATATATTGATGAACTAATGTTTTATTCCTTTATTTTATAACCCTTACTGATATTTTTATGCTCATCCCATGTTTTTGAAGTTTTTTTCATAGGGTATAAGGTAGGGTAAGAGAATGGAAGAACTCAAGAAGATTTATATTAAGATAATAATTATTTTTTTCTTTTACAAATTTTTATTTTATGAAAAATATAGATACTGAGTAGAAGTTTATAATTTATAATTTTTGAGAATTAATGTAATATTTATGTCATAATTCTCTAGAACTCTCAACCTGAAATGATCCTCAATTTAAATTATTAACTTAATTCACGATTATGTAATGTTTAAGGCTGTGGCATTATATAGATGATGAACCAATATCTTTCTTTCTCTATCTTCTTCCATATACATTGGATTTCAATACTTTTCTCCATATAGGTCTTCATAAATGGACATATGAATTCTCTAGTTAATGGTATTGTCCAAAGAAAAATCAACTAGATGATGTTTTTTATCCCAAAAACCATTTAAATCCATAGAAAACTATATTAAAAACAATAGTTTTTTGAATTTTTCCCTCAAACTGACCATAATTATGAGTGTGATAAAAAATATGTAAACTCATCTCTAGGTTATGAGCTTGATAAAGGGTTTTCCAGAACATTGAGGTAAACCTCATATCCTAATTAGATACAATAGAATGGGATAATCCATGAAACCTTACAACATATATAATATACATCCTAAAAAACATTATCTAGATTGAAATATTATCTAATTATGATGATTTGTTCTGAATTTATATGGATATAAACTTTAACCCACATAGTGAAATTTCCATTAAATTTTTATTAGGAGTCTGATAAAAAACCTATGGTGATGAATTTCCATTTCCATTTTGGTATGTGTAATGGTTGAAACATTCCCATTGAATTTTTTATCTCAACCTATACTTTATGACATACCATTAAGAGAGATACAAATATTTTGATATCTCACATCAGTAATTACCAAAAAAAATAGTACTTAAAATGTCTGTAAATATTATTACCTCTGGGATTAATAGATAATTGATAAATATGAGCCTCCTCAAATAGTTCCTTGTTCAAATATTTTATTTGAGAAACACATAAAAAGCTCTTATGCTAATTCATTCCATCAAAATCAGGGTTATATATAGGAACATTAATCACCTTATTTTATTGCTCATTTTCTTCCTTATAATTCACTTTATTCACTTATTGAATTGATGATTGATAACTTATTTGACAATTATAAGATTTAACCCCTTCCATTATGATTCCAAATACACCTTCTGTAAATCTATAAATATTTTATATTTTGATTTCCTAATCACAGCTAAGCTAGCATGATCCTTTTGACATAAATCATCGACCACCTTGTTCTATTTTATCGGGTGGTGATGTATTGAGTAGTCATAATATTTTATCAGCTCAAACCATTTTCAATGGAGCATGTTCAACTCCTTATATGGTATTATATACTTTAAAATTATTTGATCAGTAAACTTTTAACAATTTTATCAATTAAATATAAGGCATCCATATCATTAATTAAAAAAATATCATATTTAACTCCAGTTCAGGAGTTCAGTAATTTTTCTCATGAAACATCAATTTTCATGAGACCAAAGTAATGACCATATTATTCATAATGGGAATAGATAAAAACCTATTAATTTATATATCACAATTGATTATAAACCCTTCCCAATTTTATGTTAATTTAACTATAGGTGTGATAAATAATATTCTCTTTAGTTTCGTAAAATTATTCATACATTCATCCATCTAGAGGAACATGGATCCCTTCTGATTTAACATGATTATTGGATAATATAATCATTAGCAATGGTCCAAAAATCATTGATAATATCGATATAACACAAGAAAAATCTAGTTCTATATCAATATGGTTAGTTTGAGCCATAATTCAATGACTTCTATCTTTGATGCATCCAACGACATACCTTTTGTTGAGATTATATAAACCAAAAATGAAATATTTTGTGTCCTAAAATAACATTTTTAAAAATATCCATAAATCTAATAATTTCTTGATGTGTTCAATATAATTATCTAATTATCATCATGATCTTACATTCCCTTTTAATGTATAATAATATCATCTATTAATCTAACAACAAACTGATCAAGGTAATATAAAAAGACTCAAACCATTAAATCCATGAAGATGGTTGTGGAATTATTAATACCTAATTTAATAAATATATACTCCTAGTTTCTGTAACTTATATGGAATTTTGTCTTTTTTCTATCCTCCTTCTTAAACCTCAATTAATTATAACTATAATAATGAAAAATAATGGAATTGTATTGAG
Source organism: Viscum album (assembly GCA_963277665.1). Classification (NCBI taxonomy): domain Eukaryota; kingdom Viridiplantae; phylum Streptophyta; class Magnoliopsida; order Santalales; family Viscaceae; genus Viscum; species Viscum album. The sequence goes on along the minus strand of OY728120.1, from coordinate 1,291,400,848 downwards.
ATTTGTGAATTTTACCAAACTTGTCATCAATGCAATGTATAGGATATTTTTTCATGATTTTGATCTTAATACTCTCTATATATTCAATGAAGAGTCACATCAATACATCATTACTTATAGTAGAAAGCTATTGTGCACCCTAATGTTGAACACCTGGATGAATGAATTCATTTTCTTGATTATCCTATAGTTTTTTATTTAATTATTGGAAATTAATCTTCCCCATTCTATATGTAGTCTTGGGAATAAGTGTTGAACCATTTATGTGGAATACTGAAAAATCAACATTATGATTCAGTGTAAGACTAGTAAACACTTCCTTAAATAATTCTAACAAATATTTTACAATAGTAATATCTTGAATGTTGAGTTTCTCCCCAACCATTTGAGTTAAAATCCCATGATGAATAGGTATAAAAACTCAAAAAATGTTGTAATTTACATTGGTATTTAACACTGATCACACTAGTGCAGAAAATGTTATTTACGTCACCATTTTTTACGTTGGTTATATATAACCGATGTGATAATCTATGAAACGTGTTTTTTTACGTCGGTTATTTTATAACTGACGTAACAAATGCGGTGAGTAGATTTTTAACGTCGGTTATAAATTAACCGATGTAAAAAACAAAAGTGCGGGGGTTTTTTACGTCAGTTATTTGACAACCGACGTAATAAACCAAAGCACGGGGGTTTTTTACATCGGTTATTTTATAACCGATGTAAAAAACGAGTTATCTATGAATTTTTAACAGTGGTTATAAAATAACCGACATAAAAAACGCGGCTTTTGAGGCCTTTTTGACATCGGTTATTTTATAACCGACGTAACAAAACAACCCACATAACGTTTTTTACGTCGGTTATACAATACATGACGTAAAAAACTGTGATTTTTGATGTCTTTTTTACGTCGGTTATAGAATAACCGATGTAAAAAACCAACACACGGATTTTTTTACGTCGGTTATAAAATAAACGATGTAAAAAAAGCTGTATCTTATACATTTATAACGTCAGTTATTATAATAACCGACGTTATAAATGTAAAAAAACATTTTATAACGTCAGTTAATAAATAACTGACGTTATAAAACATTTAAAAAATTAACAAGCCCCATGGATTGTCATTTACGATTTTTCGATCGACAGTCCGGCGGCTCGTCTCTCTCGCGCGGTAAACCCTAATCAACTCATCAATCTCGCTGCGTTAAACTCATTTTTCCTTCATTGTTTATCATATTTACTCTCCTTGGATCTATCATCTCAACTCTCATCACTTAAGTAAGCCTTCCACGAATTTATTTCTTTCATTTTTTTGCCCGGATAGTCTATATTTATGTTTTTCTATTTTTGTGTTTAAACTAGGTAAGATTCTTAGATTTCGAACCCTCTTACCTCTTTTTTCCATCATCATCTTATTTATCATCCCTAGATATATTAGATCGACTCACAATATTCATGTAAGCCTCAAATACTTTTATTTATTTTGTTTTTGTTTCGCGAATGCCCGACATTGATGGTAATTTTTGTTTTCATTGACAACTAATGATCTCATTCACCTATATTACTACATAGAATGGTTATTGAATAAATGTACGAATTCAGTAATGATATTTCATGTGTTTTTGCTGCTTATGTTTATCCTCTTTTATATGAGAATCTATTAGACATATAATGTAATGGATATTGACCTCTACGGCCCATTGATGCATCGCTATGTCTCATGATTCCAAATAAAAATGGGTTCTGTTGAGGGATTACCCTAGTATTTTTTGAGGCCTTGGCCAAGGCCTCGACAATATGTTTAAGATTTATAGAATTATCCATTACCTCATTATGGTATTAGTTATTGAGAAAACTTGTGATCATTTGACTAGTTGAATATCAATGGTTATTTTTAATTATCATACAATCATTTAAGTAGCCATATTTAATAATATTTAATTCCATCTATTTCATGCTGAAGTATATATTAAATTTATGTGTTTTTAGTTGTTCACTATGCCTAGTTTTTATATGTAAACCATTGTTTGGGGTGTTGTCCGGGGGGTGGGGGCTGTCCAGAGGGTTGGGGGTGTCCAGGGGGTGTCCAAGGGGGTGGGTGGGTGTGGGGGGTTGTCCAAGGGGGTGGAGGCATGTCCAGAAGGTTTTGGGGGTTTTCCAGGGGGTGGGGGCTGTCCAGAGGTTGGGGGGTGTCCAAGGGTGTGTCCAAGGGGGTCGGGGGTGGGGGTGGTGTCCAAGCGGGTGGGGGTGCTGTCTGGAGGGGTGGGGTGCTGTCCAAGGGGTGGGGGGATGTCCAGAGGGTTGGGGGTGTCCAGCGGGGTGTCCAAGGGGGTAGGGGGTGGGGGTGGTGTCCAGGAGGGGTGGTGGTGTTTTATAGAGGGGTGGGGGTTGTCCAGGAGATATAGGGGCTTTCCAGAGGGTTAGGGGTGTCAATGGGGGTGTCCAAGGGGGTGGGTGGGTGTGGGGGGATGTCCAAGGGGGTGGGGGCCTGTCTAGAGGGTTTGGGGGGGTTCGCCGGGGGGTATGGGCTGTCCAGAGGGTTGGGGGTGTATAGGGGGGTGTCCAAGGGGGTGGGTGTTTGTGGGGGTGCTGTCCAAGGGGGTGGGGAAGGTCCAGAAGGTTTTGGGGGTTGTCTGAGGGTGGGGGGCTATCCAGAGGGTTGGGGGTGTCTAGGGGGGTGTCCAAGGGGGTAGGGGGTGGGGGTGGTGTCCAGGAGGGGTGATTTTCTCTATCCGAATTTTTATTTTAAATATGATTTGATTCTCAGGTTTACTCCATTCTCTCCAATTTTCTATCAACCATGTAGGCACCATGGTTTTCTTTTATTCAATGGAATTTAAAACTCTTATATCTAACTATATTTTCTTTTAATAATAATATTCAAGCATATTTTTTTAAATACGCATAGATTTGTTTTATATTTTAAAATTGTTTTACATTCAAATTATGATTTTTTTCATATAAATTTATATTTGTCTTATCTTAAAAATATATATTTTTTTGATAGTTGTTATAGGTAATAATGAGTCAAAGTTGGGTTATGGCACATCGAATGAGCAATGAATATGAGGAAGGTGTTGATGCCTTTTTGGAATTTTCTAAACGAAATGATCCAAGTAGTGACATTTTTTTCCTTCCATGCCTGAAATGTTTGAATATGAAGAATTTGAAAATTAGAGAGATAAAAGATCATCTGATATGTCATGGTTTTAATATGAGTTACATCCCTTGGATTTGGCATGGTGAAACTGGAAGACATTTCACTGGTGATGATGATTCACAATATGGTAACTCCGATGGAATTGAAGAAATGATTCTTGATATTGTAGCAGAAAAAATTGAGATAGAACTGACAGTTGTGCATCTATATGGTGATGCTGAAAAACTATTATATCCTGGTTGTACAGATTTTACGGTTTTGTCGGCGGTGTTAAGATTGATTAACCTGAAAGCGAAACATGGATGGAGTGATTAAAGTTTTACAGAGCTGCTACAATTGATGAAAGACATTCTTCCAAAAGATAACGATCTTCCAGATTCACATTACAAGGCCATGAAAATATTATGCTCGATGGGATTGGGATACAAGAAAATATATGCCTGTCTGAATGACTACATTATATATAGGAAGGAATATGAATTTATGTCAGAGTGTTCTAAATGTGGGACATCACGGTATAAGGTGAAAGAGAAATCACAGGCTGATGTAGAGATTACAAAGCTCCCTTCAAAGTTATTTTGGTATCTTCCTATAATTCATCATTTCAAACATTTATTTTCTAATTCACATGATGCAAAAAGGTTAATATGGCATACTGATGAGCGGGTATGTGATGGAAAAATATGCCATCCAGCTGATTGTCCATAATGGAAGAAAATTGATGCGAAGTATTCTACATTTGGAAATGAAATAAGAAATCTCAGATTAGGGTTGTGCACAGATGGAATGAATCCATATCGAACCCTCAGTAGCACACATAGTTCATGGTCTGTTTTATTGGTAATTTACAACCTCTCTCCTGAAGTTTGTATGAAGCGCAAATATGTCATGTTGAGTAAAATGATCTCTGGTCCAAAGCAACCCGACAATGATATTGATGTTTACTTGTCATCATTGATTGGTGATTTGAAACTGTTTTGGGCTGATGGTATTAGGGTGTATGATTCTTATAAAATGGAATATTTTCAACTACATGCAGTGCTTTTGTTCACTATAAATGACTTTCTATCGTATGGAAATTTGTCTGGATACATTGTTAAAGGGCATAAAGCATGTCCAATTTGCGAACAACAGACGTTATATTGTCAATTGAATCAGGGGAGGAAAACAGTGTACATGGGCCATCGAAAGTTTTTTCCTATGGATCACCCTTATAGAAGACTAAAAAAGGCATTCAAAGGCTCACAAGAATTTGATACTGCTCCAAAACCTTTATCCTCGGTTTTGTATTTTGAGAGGGTGAAAAACCTTGATGTGAAATTGGGAAAGACACAGAAATCTGGTAATGATAGACATATTTGGAAGAAAAGGTCAATATTTTTTGAGCTACGAAATTGGAGGTATCATGAAGTTAAACATAATTTTGATGTCATGCACGTGGAGAAGAATATATGTGATTGTTTGATTGGAACATTGTTAGATATTAAAGGAATGACTAAAGATGGGTTGAATGCAAGATTAGACTTACTATCAATGGGAATACGTTTGGAGTTAGCTCCCACTCCTAAAGGAAGATGAACATTTCTTCCCCCGGCTTGTCATACATTATTGAAGAGAGAGAAAATTAGCTTTTGTCAGTGTCTTCATGATATCAAAGTGCCTCAAGGTTATTTTTCAAATGTAAAAATTTTTGTCTCATTGAATGACTTGAAGTTGATAGGTATGAAATCACATGATTGTCACGTTATGATGCAAGAAATTCTACAAGTTTCATTGTGTGGAATATTTCCCATTCGTGTCAGAAAGACTATGATGAAGTTGTGTTATTTTTTCAATTCAATTTGTAACAAGGTGATTGATGTGAATACTTTGAACATTTTGGAAAAGGATGCAATTTTTTTACTTTTTCAATTGGAAATGTATTTTCCTCCAACTTTTTTTGATATAATGGTGCATTTAATGATTCATCTGGTTCGAGAAATAAAGATTCGTGGACCTGTATATCTTCGTTGGATGTATCCTTTTGAAAGGTATATGAAAATATTAAAGGGGTATGTTAAAAATCCATATCAACCTGAAGCCTCCATTATTGAAAAGTATATTTCTGAGGAGGTAGAAAAGTTTTGTACGAGCTACTTGGCTGCGGCGCAACACATAGGTTTGCCTCCATCTCGCCATGAACGAGTTAATAATGAGGGAAAGGGGATTCGTGGCATGAAAGTAAAATCATTTTCAACTGAACAGATGAAGAAGTTAGAATCATACATCTTGAATAATATTGCTGATGCTCAACCGTATATCACATTGCATATTAATGAGTTGAAACAATGTCATCCAAATAAGAAAGAAATGTGGATTTTGAATGAGCACAACCGAACTTTCTTTTTCATGGATTAAAAAGACTTTTCTTGGTAGATCAGATGTATCAGAGACATTAAAATGGAGAGTGGTTGGTCCATGTTTAAATGTGATAACATGGTCCAGTTATGACATTAATGTCTATACATTTCATACTAAATCTCAGGACAACAGAAGTGAAGTTCAAAATAGTGGTTTATTGGTGTTTGCAGAAGCAATGCATTTTTTGAGTGCTAAGGACAAAAACCCAATTTCTGCATCAAGTGAATATTATGGAGTGATTGAAGACATATGGGAGGTTGATTACTTTAAAATTAATGTTCCTGTTTTTAACTGTAAATGGTTTATCGGTAACAATAGATTCAGACACGATTAATTTGGAATGACACTTACTAATCTGAATAGATTGGAAGACACAACTGATTATTTTATAATGGCAACAAATGAAAAACAAATTTTCTATGTAGTAGATCAATCAGATATGTAGTGGGATGTTGTTTTACAAGGGAAAAAACAATATTTTTGTGAGGATGAAGTTGATGAAGATGCTGGTTTATGTGAGATCCCTACTTCCATGGAAAGATTAACAGAAAATAATGATGAGCATGTTGAAGACATGGTTTGTTCCATAAGTAACGATCACGATGAAGGAATTTGGGAAAACAATCCATTTGTACATTCCTAAAATTACAGGTAACATATGTTTATTTCTTGTTTACATTTATTTTTTTCATAAATGTTAGATGTTGTAAGTTTTTTATTTATTAAAACATGTTTTAAAACAAAATAAGTATCAGTTTTTGTTTGTTTTAAGTTTGTTTATATTACTTTATCATGTTTAACATTACATGAATTATATATCTATTATTTTTGTTCAGTGACAATTACTTTACCATGTTTACCATGTTTTCCATGTTTACCATCCTGACCATATTTACCATCTTTACCATCTTTACCATTGTTTAACATGCTTACCATATTACCAATGTTTACTATTACGTAACTTAGTACACTTTTTTATTTTCTGATTACATTAATATTAAAATATTTGAATTTGTATATTTTTGAACTAACGTTTGTTTTTTTTTTGATTTGAAGGATAAAGACAGATCATTCAGTTGATCAACCACATGATTCTGGAGATGAGCATATTGGTCATACCTCTGAAGAGGAACATTCACATGCTCCTATTACAACAAAGAGTTCAAAGGTTGGTAAACATGGGTGCACACGTTTACCAAAATTATCAGTTGCCCATATGCAGGATCAGAGGATAGTCATTGAGTTTGATGATGATGATATTCCTAGAGGTCCAAATGCAAAAGATTTTAAGAGTTTTGTAGAAACTCAGGCTAAGATCAGAGTAAGCATTCTGTATGATGACTGGAGAAGTGTGGATAAAGCGATAATCTCTCAGTTATGGGAGACACTTTTGGTAAGATATTTTGCTATTGTGTGAATATTCTTTAAATGTCTCTCGTATATATAATATGTTTAACCTCTTCTTTAGCAGATGGAATTTGATATTCCTAACACTGGAGGAGTCAGGAAGAAATGCTTATCGTTGGCTTCTAGGAGATAGAGGGATTTCAAATCAACCCTCTTATCTGATTTAATTTATGGTCATAGTTGTCATGACAATCCATGTTGTATATATCCTTTTATAGATGAAGACACATGGAGATAATTTTTTGAATGTAGAAGAAAAGAGTCATTTTTGGTAAGGGCAGTGTAAAATTTTATAATATTTCTTATATAAATGATCTTATTAAATTTTTTTAATGATTTCTTATTCTTAATTTACAGCAAAAAAGGAAAGATCGTCGGGAGATCCAATCTAAAAATGTATACCCTCATAGTTTATCTTGGGGAGGGTATGCATTATTGGAAGAACAAATGATGGTGGAAAAATTTCAACAACTAAGAGCTAAGTATTCAAGCTCTGGAGAGGTGGCCCCTCCATCCCCTCCATCTAAACATGAAAAATGTAAGAGAGATCGGAAGGGAAAAAAGGGCAATATCTTTCGGATGAATCGAGAATCGTAGCTGAGAGGATTGTAAGATATATATTTTATTTATTTAAGTTAACCATTTTATTCATATAATTTAAATCATTACAGAAATGTTCAATTAATTAATACAGGACTCTCTTGAGGAGCAGAGTTCACATGGGACATTTACAGCTACTGGGAGGGAAGATATTTTATATGTAGCATTGGGAAGGCCCGAACATCCAGGTCGTGTAAGAGGATATCCGGCAGGTGTATCGGTAAGAAAAGTGCTGCCACATTCTTCAAATTCAAATGTTGAAGGGGTTTATAAAAAATAGAATCCTTGGAGGCTGAAGTTCATAATATTAATGCGAGGATGAAGGACAAGATTAGATCGTCGGTGCAGTCTGTGTTTGCAGACATGCAAAGACAATTTCAGACTGTAGCTCCCACTCCTCCACCTCCCCCTGCAGACCCCATTATTTATCCTCCACCACCGCCAGTAGCTCCCACTCCCCCACCTCAGCCTTGTGACCCCATTTTTTATCCTACTCCTCTGCCGCAGCTTCCTACTTATTGCAAGTTGTATGTTGATGATTCTCAACAGCATATAGTAGCATATGGGTTGGTATATTGTATAAGAGATACAGTTCATCATCAACAATTAGAGGTAGAGAATCAGAGGGTCACTGTACATGATATTATAGATAGAGAAGCTTGGGTACCATTACCTACAGATGAGGTGGCGATAGTTGGACATAGTAACGACCATTTTTTAATTTGGCCATCCAGACTTCTTCAACTCATTACCATAGAGGTATGAATGTTATATATTTTAATTTTTTTTTATTAAATCCATTTTATCATTTGAAAACTAATATATTTTTCAATTTATTTTTACAGGAATACTTCAAAGGTAAAGAAATACTATATAGAAAACAACAAAGACAAATAGATATGACATCAGATGCAAATTATAGTAGTCTTGACAGATTGTCAAGATATTCAAATTTGTTGGCGGGTCATTATGAGTTTCCAATGGATGCTCATGTTTGTGAACGTGAAATAAATGTGGGGATTATGAAAACTGATATCATGGAGCTTGTTGCTGGAGATAAGTTGGGCATCAACGTGGTGAAATTTTTTTCCATGTAAGTCTTAACACCTTTTCCCTGTGTTATATTTATTATAAATGTATACTTATGTCTATTTTGTATTAGGTATCTTTATAAAATTTGTGAGAGGAATGAGCTAACAGATGTATATGGATTCATGGACCCACAATTGATTTCCCCTGAAGCATGTGCATTGGATGAGGAACAAAGAATGCTTTATATTGCTGAAGGACACGAAAAGAATATAGTCACACGATGTTGGATGATGCCTTTTTGTGAGAGGTATGAAACACATCTATCTCAAAGAGTTAATTAACTTTTAACATAAAAAACCACTAACGTTAAATTTCCTTTTATCAGTGATCATTGGATGTTATGGGTTTTTTTCCCAAGGGAGAAAGCACTTTATTGGATATGCTCTGTCCATGATAATGTGCGGGAAAGATTTAAGAATATATTGGAAAAGTAAGTTTCAATTTCTCAATAGTTTTATATATTATAATGAATTTTAAATTCACTACTGGAAAAAAGGCCTTTACCCACAGTTCAAAACCATGGGTATAGCCCCCAAAACCGTGGGTATAGGCTATACCCACGGTTTTGGGAACCGTGGGCTGGAACGCCGTCGGTATAGGTCCCCAGCCTATACCCACGGTTTTCCAAAACCGTGGGTATAGGTGTTCTGCCACCGTGTCAACAAAACATTCCCAATTTCCACGATGTCAATGGCTTTTACCCACGGTTTCAAAACCGTGGGTATAGATCCTAAAATAAAGCCGCAGGCGGGTTTCGATCCCACGACCTCCTCGCTGCAAAGTACCGCGTCTACCACTACCCTACTATCAATTATGTTTATATATATATATATATATATTTAGTTAAATATAGTTATATAAACCGTGGGTATAGAGGGAAGAACCGTAGGTATAGGACTCCCGCCAAAAAAAAAAATCTTTCCCGCGGAAATTTTTTTTTTCCCGCGCACACATGGGAAACCTATACCCACGGTTTTGAAAAACCGTGGGTATAGGTTTTTTATCCTATACCTATCCCCACGGTTTTGGAAAACCGTGGGTATAGGTCAATTTTCAAGACCTATCCCCACAGTTTTGGAAAACCGTGGGGATAGACCCCCCTATGCCCACGGTTTTCCAAAACCGTGGGGATAGGTCTTGAAAATTGACCTATACCCACGGTTTTCCAAAACCGTGGGTATAGGGGGTACCTATCCCCACGGTTTTGAGGAAAACCGTGGGGATAGGTCCATTTTCCAGTAGTGATTTACCCCATTAGTATTATTTTCTAATAGGGCATGTGCCTACTTTTGAAAAAACACAAAGAAAAGGAATGCAAAGATCAAATATGTAAATGCGAAGGTAAATATCCATTTATAATTTGTACTTTTTGATTTATTACATTAAAATAATATATTGAATTTACACTCATTCAAATAGAATTTTCATGAACAACAAGGCGTCATCGAATGTGGATATTATATGTTAAGATTTATGTATGAAATAATAACAAATGGGACAGTTGTGAATTTTGACCTGGTAAGATTTCCTCCTAAAATTTTCAATAATATTTCAATTTGATTTACTCATTATACACATTAACTACTATCCTTTTCATTTGTATCTTTTTTATGACCCTCAAAACTATAATGCTGAAGACATCAAACACATACAAGTGGAGTGGTCAAATTGTTTTACAGGTTTGATTAAATTTTAGTTGTTTGTAATGTAAAATGTAATTTTGAATATTGTTGTTGTAATTGTGTATTTGGTAGTCATTTAGGTTGGATTTAGTTTTTTTTGAAGCTGACAATGTAAGTTTTTAATGTTATATATGTGAATGTTTAATCTTGCTCTACTTCTTGTTTTGGTCTAATTATGATAGTTTTTCTGGTATGGATTCTGGTCTGGGGGAGAGGTTTCAAGGGTGTAAGGGGGTGTTCAGTGGGGTTGGGGGTGTCCAGGGGTCAGGGAGGGCTATCCGGTGGGGTGGGGGGGGGGGGTATACATGAGGGTGGGGGGGGGGGGGGGGGGTTGAGGGTGTTTGGGGCTGTCCAGGGGGTTGGGGGCAGTCCAGGGGTGTGGTGGGGGCTCCAATGGGGTGGGGGAGGGCTGTCCAGGGTGTGGGGGGGGTATACATGAGGGTGGGGGGTTGTCCCGGGGTGTTTGGAGCTGTCCAGGGGGTCGGGGGGGCAGTCCAGGGGTGTGGTGGGGGCTGTCAAGTGGGGTGAGGGGGTGCTGTTTAGGAGGGTGGGGGTTGTAGAGGGGTGTTTGGGGCTGTCCAGGGGGTCGGGGCAGTCCAGGGGTGTGGTGGGGGCTCCAATGGGGTGGGGTTTGTCAAGTGGGGTGAGGGGGTGAGGGGTGCTGTTCAAGAGGGTGGGGGGGCTATCCAGAGGTGTGGTGGGGGGCTCCAATGGGGTGGGGGAGGGTTGTCCAGGGTATGGGGGGTATACATGAGGGTGGGGGGGTTGTCCCGGGGTGTTTGGAGCTGGCCAGGGGGTCGGGGAAGTCCGGGGGTGTGGTGGGGGCTATCAAGTGGGGTGAGGGGTGAGGGGGTGCTGTTCAAGAGGGTGGGGGTGTCGAGGAGTGTTTAGGGTTGTTTAGGGGGTCGGGGGCAGTCCAGGGGTGTGGTAAGGGCTTTCATGTGGGGTGAGGGGGTGAGGGGTTGCTGTTCAGGAGGGTGGGGGTTGTAGAGGGGTGTTTGGGGCTGTCCAGGGGGTCGGGGGCAGTCCATGGGTGTGGTGGGGGCTCCAATGGGGTGGGGGTTGTCATGTGGGGTGAGGGGGTGCTGTTCAGGAGGGTGGGGGTAGTCCAGGGGTGTGATGGGGGGCTCCAATGGGGTGGGGGAGGGCTTCCCAGGGTATAGGGGGTATACATGTGGGTGGGGGGTTGTCACGGGGTGTTTAGAGCTGGCCAGGGGGTCAGGGGGCAGTCCAGGGGTGTGGTGGGGGCTGTTAAGTGGGGTGAGGGGTGAGGGGGTGCTATTCATGAGGGTGGTGGGGTTGTTGAGGGGTGTTTAGGGATTTACAAGGGTTCGGGGGCAGTCCAGGGGTGTGGTGGGGGCTATCAAGTGGGGTGAGGGGGTGAAAGGGTGCTGTTCAAGAGGGTGGGGGGGTTGTCGAGGGGTGTTTGGGGCTGTCCAAGGGATCGGGGGGCAGTCTAGGGGTGTGGTGGGACCTCCAATGGGGTGGGGGAGGGCTGTACAGGGGGTATACATGAGGGTGGGGGCTATCAAGTGGGGTAAGTTTTATATGTTATCAATGTAAATGCTTAAATTTTCTTTAGTTCATGTTTTGATCTCCTTCTATTTTTGTGGTACGAATTATTGATTTGGTTTCTGGTTTATTTTGGGGGAGAGCAAAGGACTGCAGCCGATTTTTTTTAAAAAAATTATTTCACATCGGTTATTTTATAACCGACGTGATAAAGAAATCGAGAAGCGTTTATCATGTCGGTTTTTTTCATAACCAATGTGATAAACACCTGTGGCATGGTTTATCACGTCGGTTATGTAATAACTGACGTGATAAAGGACCTGGGAAATGATTTATCATGTCGGTTAATCAATAACCGACCTGAAAAACGACATGAGAAATGGTTTATCACGTCAGTTATTTAATAACCGATGTGATAAACCATTTCCCAGGCCTTTTATCACGTCGGTGTTTGATTAACTGATGTGATAAACCCCTCCCGAGACTAGTTTAGGATGTCAGTTATTTAAAAACCGACGTGATAAACCATCGCCCCAAAGTTTATCACGTCGGTTATTAAATAACCAACAGGATAAACTCCCCCACACGTGTTTATGACGTTGGTTATTGTATAACTGACGTGATAAAGCCCCCCCGGTTTATCACGGCGGTTATAGAATAACCGACGTTATAACCCCCCCCCCCCCCGGGTTTTTTCACGTAGGATATTAATTAACCGACATGATAAACACTGCGATGTTATGTTTGTTACGTCGGTTTTTAAATAATCGACGTAAAAAACTTTATTTATAACATCGTACGTATTAACGTCGGCTAAAAACTGACGTAAAAAATGAAAAATAACTGACGTAAATAACGTTTTCTGCACTAGTGTCATCACCCAAATTAAGGATCATTGTTTTTTTTGGAATATAAAAAATGAATTCCCTTCCTAGAAAATATATGTTAGATTTATGTAGAGAAATCCAATCCATACCTAAGATAACATGAAATTCAACTAGTTTAAAAATGATAATACTGGATGGAAGAAAATTCCCACAAACTTCCACCGGAGAGGAATCATATACGTGTGATGTGATCGTAATACCTATTAGGGGTTTCATAAATAATTAAATATAAAATCACTGAGGTGGTATTTTAATATATTAGGAAAATAATTTTGATATTAATTAGATGGAATATATAGACACACATAAGACATTAGCAATTGTAGAGTTGATTGTATGGGTACCTTTCACTACTTCATTATCAAACCTATCATCGTAAAAACTAATCATGTGTGATTTCCATTTGACCCTCATTATAAAAGGTTATTGACATTGTTCATTGCAATTAACCCTTATATTTGAGAACATGTTATCATAATGTCTAAAATCCTTTCATTTGTAACAATGATGTTTCAAATAATCACATTGTAGGGATTTCTCTTTGTTTTTAAAATTAGATAACTTTTTATCACTGATTTCGAATTTCTCCACTCATTCTCCTTCAAATCGGTAAGTAAGAATTTATTTATCTCCATTAGAAAATTTCAATTATTATTCCTTCCACACTATGAATATGATGGAAAGCTCATCATATTCTTTCATTGGTTTATTGAATTTATATTTAAATACATAATCTTTTTTTCATCAAAAACATGATATTTATGGGTAAATCTAAAAAGTATTTCCACCAAGATAGCACATAAAATGATTTCTCTCTAGCCACTAATGTACCATATGGTTATTTCCCTATAGAGACCTGTTTTTATGTCACCAAAAAATTGATTGATCTTACATTTAGGTTGTATGATAATTCCACAAGAACACCTCTAATGTATTAAAAAATTTTCCACATATATACCAACGAATTCATCATCCTTTATTTTCAAATTAGTATGTTATTCCTATATTTATTATAAAGGATAAATGGCATGTGTTTTTTAAAATAGGATATTAAACTCATCCCATGAAATGGAGTCAATTTCATTATATTCCCTCATATTATTGAGGAGTTCCCACTATTGGCTAGATCCCACTTCCTATTTATAGGGATCCAGAATGACATTTTAATGCTCTGAATACTGCAGTACAGAAAATATAATTGTAGTGTTATTTATTTATTTCATAAAAACTGGAATACCTATTAAACCTAAAAAAAATTGGATTTTTCCTAATAGATAACTCAATATAAAAAATTAACATTCGTTTCCTATTGGTATGTTCATCGTGTTTCATATCAAGAAGAAATTGTGTGAGAATATCAAGAAGACTATTCATTCCATCTATTAGAATATTTAGTTTTTTAGAAGGAAAACATCCCATTTTCTATTACGTTCAGTACTAACCCAATTTCTTCAGCTTCCAGCCATTTTTTATAACCAATACACATAGTGTGAGGAAAAGTATCATAGTAGAAAACAACATAATCATTGAAATATTTTATAGGATGTATTTAACTATTATTCAAAATTATATATATATATATATATATGATATCATAGATTTAGCATAGTCCATTCATGGTCATTTTTCATATAATTCATCATTGTTCAATAATAATTGTGAATTACCAATGCATATCCACCAGGATAGTCAAACCATGGGTGAATTAATGATCATTGTTGTGTATTAAGTAATGATTGAGTTATTCATGATACCACTTCATTGGACTTATTACCCCTAGGTACCTCTATGCTATAACCATGTCCTATTTATTAATAATTTAACGATATAATATCCCAGAAACCAATCTCTTTCTCTGCATCACTAAAATTAAAATAAAATTCTAGTTCCCTAAAAAATCCTTATAATTATACCGAGGTTTATTCCTAATATTCTCTCAACCTAGTTTCTAATGGTTAACTAAAACATTCTATGATAACAACTCTAGAAACCATCACTTTTTAAATATATATATTTCCTCTTATTAGATGAATCATTTATCACAAAAAATAATGATCAATGCCGGAATTATTTAGGTTTAGTTCCATAGAAAATTTTGAAACATAATAAAGTAGCTCATAAGTGAATTACAATATTTCTTACATACTCCATAAAAACTAGCACCCTTCATAGATATATCACATTTAATAACTATCTCCATACATTGGGGAATAAAAACATAAGAAGTTGTTATCTTAGATACCCAGTAAGGGAAAATGTTGGGTAAATAAGGATTCTATATGAATTTTCCATTCCTCTATGTTTAAAATATCAAAAACACTTTATTTTAAGGTAAATTATATTTTCCCTAAGGATTATTATAATAAGGGAAATTTTCATTTTCTATGTAATTGTTTTAACCTTACCTATGTTTGCATTTTTCATATTATAATTTCTCTAAATCTAACTCATTATTTTACTAAGAAAAAAAAATTCACATATAAAACCTCGGAACCCAAAATTTTCTTTATTATAGAGTATTCTGTTTTCAGGTTCTAAATTCACTAAAATTCAGCTTCCAAATTCTCTAAAATTCAGGTGTCGAATTCCCTAAAAATCATGATCCGAATTCTCTAAAATTCAGTTTCTAAATTCCTCAAAATTACGACTCTAAATTCATTAAAATTTCGTCTCCAAATTCTTCATAATTTGTAATATGAATTCCTCAGAATTATGAATGTAAATTACAAAAAATTCAGACTCCAAATTCCATAGAAATAAATATTTGAATTCCTCATAATTCAGAATCTGGATTTCTTAGAATTTGGACTCCAAATTCCTTAGAACACATAATCTGAATTCCTTATAATTTAGACTCAGATTAACTCAGAATTCAGACTCCAAATTTCTAAGAATTCATACTCCAAATACCATTGAATTCAGACACCAAATTACTTAGAATTCAAATTCCAAAATCATTGTAATTTAGACTAAAAAATATAGATAATTCAGGTTCTAAATTCCTTGGAAAATAGAATCCAAATATCCATGATTTATAGTCTTTGAATGTTTATTTCTTAATACTCTGAACTTTATTATTTCTTAGAATCCACAAAATAGATTTGGTTATGGTTGTTCATTTTTTCCTAACACATATTATGAAACGATGTCGTACAATCTATTTCTATATAATTGTTGATTAAGTGACACGTTTATAGGTCCATCTGGGATTTGAGGAGAAATATGACTATTAGGGAAGGGAGCTGACTGTTGGAGAATTTACCAGAAATATAAACTCATTTGAATGAGCTCAATATTTAGAAACATATATTCCATCACTCAAGATATTACATTTTGATGACATGATTTCTTTGGAGAGAGACTCCCATGCTTTTTTTGGTTCTAAAAATCTTGTTCTGATAGCTTCGTGTGAATCCAATTAACATTGTGTACAATCGAGGGTTTCTAAGAATAGGAAGATAGAGGTGATGACTACCTAAAAGTTCGAGTACTTCCTGTGATAGGAAGACATAGGTTTCAACTACCTTAATGTTTGAGGGCTTGGGGGGATAGGATGACAGATTATGATATTCCTATCTAGGGCTTACCCTGGTGTGGGTAAGACAAACTTTCTTGAATGTATAAATCAAGGGACCTTTATCCAAGGTTGTTGGATAACCTACTCTTTGGGTTAAAATATTTCATACTTGTTACTTATTTTGTTTCATGCTTTATTTTTTCTGAATTTTGATAAAGGAATAAATTATAATCTTCTTAAACATTCTTATCACTTTTTTATACTCAGATAATTAAGATTATATACGCTTTAGGGTAGAATATTTTCCTTTTAATCGTTTCATAAGATTCATTTCTAGAATAATATTTTTAGAATCTAGAATTGTTTTTTAGACTAAATAAAGGAGGTCTTGTGAATTTACCTTGTTTAACATTGTTAAACATAGTTTTCATTAGGGTTAGAAAATAATGTTTTTAAAAATACAGTTAACCCCCTTTTGTAATTTAGCATCTACATTTATATTTCGATCATACAATTGAAATTAGAGGAGGTCCTTGAAATACTTATATTCATATATAAGTTCTCTTTCTCATGTTTTCATTTTATAAATTTTTCCTTGGATAGGTATTTTTATCTTTTTTTTACAAACTTTTTCTATTAATAAGTTTTAGTGGAAATATATTTTTCTTATAGAATGGTAGGAATGAATATTGGTTCGATTGACTATCTAAATTATACCAGACCACCTTTATTTTTATGTAAATGATTATGAGTATTGGATAAATATAATCAAGTCTTTTTTCAATAATACTGTAGTGGACAATTTTTTCTTTCTTACTTGAGATTACAAAATTATTGACAACAAAGTCAGAACCATTATTAATCATGAAAAATTATAATATCAACTAAACTAAAAAGTACATAATACATTGTTGTGTTCCATGACCAGGAAAAAATATTTTCTAATTTCTTCATGTGAAGCTACAAATTTTATCTGGAAGAAATTGGATGTAACACATTTTGGTACATCCAAAGTGATTGAAACTAGAAGAGCTATGATTAGAGAAGAAAATCATATATTTCTATTTCCCTATGGAGAACCAGTTTGTAAGGTAAAAAAATGTTTGATGAAAATTGTTAACATTCTACAATCTATGGGTGACAAATGTTTAGATGATGAAGCTCCTGTGGACAAGATTATAGATATCATGCCTAATGAGTGAGAATCCAAAATAACAGTTATTGATGAGAATAGGAAAATGTATCAAATTAATCTTGATGATATGTTTGGAACTCTTATGTAACATCAAACAAAAATGAAAAGATATACTAAAATGAATATGAACAAAATGGAAATGTAAGTGTAGCCTTTACTAATACTAATGTCAATACTCTTGAAAGGGTTATAAGATCTATATAAAGTCAATGTTTTATCTGAATTTAGTGAAAATGAACCTAGTGGGAATGAGCTAGCTAATATTGATCAGAGTATGAACAAGATAGTTGGAATGAAATACATTCAATATAGATATAAGAAAAAGGAAAGAAAAACATGAAATACATGGAAGTCACATGTTATGAATGCAAAAGACCTGGGCATATCTGGTAGGATTTTCCAATGCTAAAGAAAAATATAGAAATTAAAAGTATTCTAAGGGGAGTTGAAAGAAGTTTTATAAGTATAAATATAATAATGTTTTGAATGAAAATGACACATGGAGTGCCTTTGGTGGAGACTCTTTAGATGAATCCTCAGAGTATGAATCTTATAGTCAGGAGAATCATGGTCTACCAGCCATGCCATCCATTGAAAATCATTGTCTAATGGACAAGGTACAAAATGCAGAATCTATCACTAATGTATCTTTGAAATCAGATTATAATGATTATATATATTATGAATCTTGAGATGATGAATCTTCCTCATCAGAAGATAATACACTACCTTCTTATGAAGAAGTGTCTAGGTTTTCTAAACATCTTGGGAATGAAAATTCTAAACTCGAGAAAGAAATTCATGAGGAAAATTTTAGATTATCTATTTTAACTAAAGAAGTATCAAATCTTTATAAAGATCCTAATATGGACATTTTTGATTTGGAAATTATTTCCAAAAATCTTATGGAAGTTAATTCTGAGAAGGATAAACATTCTAAGGATCTTGAAAATGTAAGTTCTATGAAAAAAATTAGATACTAACTATATTTCTAAAACAAATATTTTTTAGGATAAAAAATGGTTATAAAACTATATTAAGAAATATTTTCCTTGAGGAAGTGTTTGAAAAACATTACCTCTGGTATGGAAAATTTTTATAAGAAGCATTCCCAAATTCGTCCTTTAAGGAATCGTTCTGGTTTTTGTTATACCCATTCAAAACCAATTTTAATTAATAGCTATTTTGTTCTTCAAAGTGCAACATTATACACTAAATGTCAGTGTGGTGGACATTGGTTGAAAAAATATTCTTTAAAAAAATGATTTCTTTAGGTTTTCATAAATCATATTTTTCTAAGAAAACGTAGATACCTAAAATCTTGGCTTCTGAAATTTCCGGATCCAAGAAGGTTTGTTTTCGGAATGTCTAACTCTCTTATTTTGAGTAAAATAAAGATAGTACCAAAAACAATACAATTTAAATGGATAGTTTATGTTCTCTACATATTAATTGTAACAAAAACATCTATTAAATGATTATCAAGATGAAAGGAGGAAATGTAACTTTCTTAGTTAATGCTCAAGGAGAAATTGTTGGTTAAGGTAACATTGTTCTTCTTGGAAAAAATATGATTTCAAAAGTTTTATTTGTTAACGTTCTTATGAACAACATCATTAGCATATGTTAATTATGTGATGAAGGTTTCCTTTGTAATTTTAGGAATGATAAGTGCTTATTACACAGTTCCAAGGAACATTTTATTCTTTCTTCGCACAGCCAAGAGAATATATACACACTAAGCATAGAAGACATCAGGGTCCAAGATCTACCTTGCCTTAGTGCAATGGAAGATCAATAATTTTTATGGAATAGGTGGTTAGGACTCTGTAACCATTGAAACCTATAGAAACTCTCTAAGAAAAGACTTGTTAAGGATCTATAACAGCTTAAATTTTATTCTTCATTTTTTTTATCATTGTCAATTTAGAAATAAACATAAATCAATTTTAAATCAGTCGGTGAAGTCTCAACATCTATTGAATTATAGTTAGTGTGTATTGATCTTTTCAATCCAACACAAACTGGAATCATTGGTGGAAAGTATTATGTATTTTTATTAGTTGATGACTACACTATATTCACATGGAACTATTTTCTAGAAAAGAAATATGAAGATTTTTCCTATTTCAAAATAATTTGAGCCCAAGTTAAAATTGGTAAAAAAACTTCCATTGATAATTATTCATATTGATAATGAATTAGAATTTCAAAATTCTGATTTTGAATCTTTTTTTTTGTAAAAACGGAATTACTCATAACTTCTCGGCACTAAACACTCCTCAAAAAACGATGTTTTTGAATGAAGAAATTGAATTATTCAAGAGATAACTAGAACCATGTGGAGTGAAAATTCAATAACATAGAACTTTTGGGATGAATTTGTATGTACTTATTTTTATGCAATAAATATATTTTTGATTAGACCTTTTCATAACAAAACCCCTTATGAATTGTAGAATGGTAGAAAAACTTGACTTTCATACTTCAAGGTATTTGGATTAAGTATTAATTTTCAATACTAAAGATAATCTACGTAAATTATCACCCAAATCTATTGAATGAATATTCCTAGGATACTCTGCAGCTTCTAAGGATTATATTATTTTTAATAAAAATTATTCTAGTATTGATGAAACAGTGCCTATTAAATTTGATGAAATAGATCCTTTTTTTTTAAACAACCCCAAACTATATCCTCATATGTGTTTTTGAAAACTAATTATAAACCCTTGATAGAAGATCCTTATGATAACTAAAATGTTTAAGAAAATTTTTCTGAATCATTTACCCTACGAAAATTTCCTATCATATATTTATGAATAGGTTTTACAAAACCCAAATTAGTTTTTTCTTAGGATTCATCCTAGTGATAGTATCATTGGAGATGTAAATAAACCTATAAGGACTAGAATTTCCAAAAGAAATAAAGTATAACATCAAGAACTTCTTTCCTAAATCGAACAAAAAAACATTGATGATGCTTTAGGTAATGATGATTGGAGAAAATTCACACGGGATGAGCTAAATGGATTCGAAAGGAACAAAGTCTGGACCCAAGTGGAAAGACCTAAGGAAAACTCTGTTATTGGAGTAAAATGGGACTTTAGAAATAAGTGTGATGAAAATAGAATAATTTAGAGAAATAAAGCTTGATTAGTTGATAATGGATATAATCAACAAGAAGGAATTGACTACGAAGAAACCTGTCCTCCAGTATAAAGACATTAATCTATTCGTATTTTACTTTCCTTTGCAACAATCATTAATTTCAAACATTTACAAATAGATGTAAAATTTTCTTTCCTTAATGGATATGTTCAAGAGGATGTTTTTGTTCAACAACCTCTATGTATTGAAGACACAAAACATCCTGAACATGTTTTCAACCTAAAAAAAATTATATAGACTTAAACAAGCCCCTAGAGCCAGGTATGATAAATAAAAAGCATTTTTGATTGAAAATAATTGTGTTAATGGAATGGCTGATCCAAAACTTTTTATAAATAAAGACAAGAAAAATGTTTTGATTGTTAAAATTTATGTTTATGACATTATATTTGGTTCAACTCAAAAATCATTAACTAGTTTTTTTTACAAATCTAATGAAATCTCTGTTCGAAAAGAGTATGATGGTGAGTTAATAAAATTTCTAGGTTTGAAAATTTCCCAAACACTAGAAGGAACTTTTATATCCCAAAATAACTATATTAAATTTATTCTTAAAAATTATGGATACGGAGACACTAAAATTATAAGTACCCCCATTGGTGTCACAAATTCACATGATCTTTATGAATCTGGGAAACTAGTAGATCAAACATCATTTAGAGGAATGATAGAAAGTCTACTATACTTGACATCTAGTCATCCATACTTAATATTTTGAGTACGCTTATCTGCAAGATATCAATCCAATCCTAAGTAATCCCATATAAAATTAGTGAATTTTTTTTTTCACTATTTAAATAGAACCATTGATTTAGGACTTTTATACTTCTAGAAATGATTTTTTTAAAATATTATTGGATGCTTTTTTTTGTTGGATATAGAATGGATAAGAAAATTATATCTGGAAATTTTCATTTCTTAAGATATTCATTAGTTTCTCGGTCTTGTAAAAATGAACACTTTGTAGCACTTTCCACTGCTGAAGCTAAATATGTAGCAGCTAGAAGTTGTTGTGCAGAGGTTTTGTTGATGCAACACACAGTCACATACTATGGAATGATTTTTTTTCCAAAACATAGATATTGGGTGATAACAATAGTGGCATTTCCATAAGAAAAAAACCTACACATCACACTCATTCAAAACAAATAGAATTTAGGCATCAATTTCTCAGGGATCACATACTAAAAGGACATATAATTCTTCAATTTATAGGAATATAAGATCAAATTGCTGATATTTTCACAAAATCATTACCCTCTGATTGATTTGAATACATTAAACAAAAGTTAAGAATGACAATTGTAAGGTAATCTCCATAAATAAATTATGTTTAAACCTATCTCCTTACAGTAAGAAACTCTTTTTCATAGGGTTTGTACAATTTCTTGTTAGTCAAAAAAATTTCGTAGACAAATGTTTTTCTTAGTCAAAATTTTTTCGTAGTCAAAATTTTTCTTAGTCAAAAAGTTTTTTATTGTAAAAAGTTTTCCTAGTAAAAAAATTTTTGTACGCAAAATATTTTCTAGTTAAAAATATTTTAGAGTAAAAAAAATTTCCTAGTAAAATTTTTTTCATAATCAAATTTGTTTTTCGTAGTCAAAATTTTTCGTGGTCAAAAGTTTTTTCATAGTCAAAAAAAAATTCACAGTCAAAAAATTTTTGAAGTCAAAAATTTATTGTAGTGAAAATGTTTCATAGTAAATTTTCATTCATAATAAATTATTTTGTAGTAATTTTTATTTGTTAGAATTTTATTAATCTAATGTTCTTCAAGAAGAATTTCTCTCATTACTGATAATGTTTCATATAAATTCAGAAAGGATATTTACTTTTATAAATTTTCATTATCAAGTTTTCACTTGATTATATTTTCATCTTGTTTAGGAAAATTTTTTGGATTCACTTTTCCTTAAATCTGAATGTTTTACATTAAAAACCTCAAAAGATCAAACCAACAACATTCCTCTTTTAGTCTTCATCTTAACTGTCAGATCAGATCTAGCATTCATCAATCATTCGATCTTTTTGGGAATATGAAAAGTGGCATCAAATGCCTATATAAAGGCCCCCGATGGGTGTCCTATATTGGTTTTCAGGATTTGGTCTGCTGAAACTCTAATTCATTAATTAAGGCCCATTCTGAATTTCCAGGTTTTTCTAATTCTAAATATTGTTGGAAGCTTCTCCTATGAAACAAATGTCGTCAATTAAGGAAATTTTTGAATTGAAAATCTACATTTAATGTTTAGTAGATACAAATATCTTTTCTCTATATGACTATATTATTTCAAATAATATCATATTGAATGGATGGGAGAGCTTATGTGTATCCAAACTGAAGGCACATGATCCGAATTATCCAGAGTTTCTAGTTGAATTCTAAGAGTCTGTAAGTGTCTTTAATGAAGGAGTAAGATACATTTTTCATTTATGAATTATGGAAAAACCTATTCCAATTATTGTAGTAAGGCTTCCAACTTAATTAGAATCCCGTATGAGGTTGATGCAGAGTTCTATACCAACAAGCTATTAGATGTATCAATTTCATTTGATAAGGATAAGGTTTTTGAATGCCTTGGTTTGAAATAAGTTAAGACTCCAAAGATTTTTCATCTTTCTAAAAATATCAGTATTCTTGAGATATGGGTTCAGGGATTTCTTATTCCATGAAAATGAGATAAGGAATCCTTAAAAAAGAGTTATATATATATATTCTATATTTTTTGGTGAACCTCAGGAAGATTAATTTGATAAATCATGTCTTGATTACAGTCATGAATATCATGAATGGGACACTCAAATTGTAAATCATTATGTATCAAATTATTCTATCCATGATTATAGTTCTTTGTGAACAGTCGTTCAAAATCACTTGTAGCTCTAAGCCAAGGAATTTCATGGTTATATAGTTGAGTGATGATATACATAAGAGAATGAAGTTTGTTATCTCTTTTCAATCTGGATAATTATATTATTTGTTTGAATTTGAAATCAAGTTTTTATCAAAGAAACTGGAAGTAGCTGAGACTTCAATGAAAGGTGGAAAGAAGAGAAATGTGAAGGAACTGGAGGTAAAATAAAAAACTCCCGCTATTCAGGAAACCCAATCCCAGCCTCCAAACCCAAATAAGAAAAAGACTTATCTGGATAAAGTGGATTCCATGTGGAGAGAAGAAAAGAAGAATAGGAAGGTAGGGGATCCTAGTTTTGGCTTGGACCTAACTGAATATAAAGCCTTTCAGATTATGGCTGCTGAGGAATTTGAGAAGAAAGAAAAATAGAAGAAGAAAAAGAAGAATATGTTTGGAGCTATCATTGTTCAATGTCTTCTGAAGGCTACTATGAAATCTTCAGAGCAGCTTCAGGTACCAAAATCATTTGGGAATGAACAAGTACCCATATAAACTCTGATAAAGATGATGGTGATTTCAGAACCTCATGAAGAATAACAAATTGTGAAAGAAGAGGAAGTGGAAGAAGAAGAAGAGGAAGAAAGTGATGATACAAATGATATGATAAGACAAGTGGAAGAATATTATGAGAAGGAGATACCTTATGAAAAATTATCTATATGAACTTCTCTGGATGAATATAAAAACATTATTTCACATGTAAAAGAGGAAGAAGAGACAGAAGAAGTAAATAAGCCATATGGGGATGAAAGCAGCAACCATGATTTTGTTCTATAAGAGGATCTTGTGGAAGTTGCTAAAAAAATTGATGAAGATAAGATAGTTCAACTGTCATATAGTGAACATGAATCACTAAAATTAGCCAAGATAATCCAGGGAGATGATCAGGGAAAATAGGTGTTGGTTGATACATCAAGGAAAGTCGTGGTGGAAAAGAAAGATCTTGGTTGTTCATCAAATTATAAATCTGAATATATAGAGAATGAATCCTCCCCAACAAAAGAATATGATTCGGAATCATCCTCTCTGGGACATAATATTGTGGTCCAATATTTTAAGAAGTTGGTTTATACCATTATTTTTTTTAAGTATAGAATCGAGATTCCAGATTCTTTAGTACTCGTTCAATCATATATGAGATTCAATTTCAATGATTATAGAAAAGTGTGTCCAGATTGAGGAAAATTTCAAATCCTTCATCTTTGGGTATGAAGAACACAAGAGGTCACGTAAGAAAATTAAAAAGTGGTCATGTAAAACAATTTAAGAGATGAGAGTCTTTGACGACTTTCAAGATAATTTGAAGGATTCATTTGATACCGAAGATAACAACATCAAAGAACTCACTAGAAGTATCGATGAGAAGCTCAATATCGAACAAAAAACATGTAAGCAGGAAGTCGAAGATCTGAATGGGATTCTTAACTCAGTCTCATTGAATTTAAAAAGGGAAAGAGACCTCAGAAATGATTTCTAGGAAAATATTACTAACCAAGAAGAGCATTTGAAGACTCAAGTAGAAATTTTTTAGGATCAGAAAGAAAAAGATCAATGCTCTGGAGAAGAAAAATGATGATTAGGATCATCTCCTCAAGTGCATTGAAGATGATCCTAAGGATCTTAAGAAGCAAAAAACCATCATGATGAAGCTAATGTCGAAGGAGAAACAAGGTTGATTTTTTCACAATCCAATCATTTTTAGTATTTTCTTCCTTGTACAATTTTTTTCATTCATTATGAAATATTGGTTGTTCGTCATATATTTTGTTGTATAGTACTAATATTTTATGTAACATATTTTTTTCCATTCCATTTATTTCATTTTGAAAACCACAAAGGGGGGACAAAGCAATGATAAAAAAGAATAATATGTAAAGAAGAGAATTCCCAATGTAAGGGGGGTCTATCTGAGGAGGAGTTTTATCGAAGAAGATTTCAATATATAAGAAAAATAAAAATATCTTAAAGGATGTCAATAATATGATCCTTAGGTATTTAAAAACCTAATGAGGAGTTAGTCGTATTCACCATGATCTATAAGAAAATGGAGATAATTTTTTATTTTATGTTTATAAAGCAAAAATCTTAGTCCTTATATTATTTTTCGTAAAAAAGATTGTGCTTCCCAAAAAGGGGGAGATTGTAGTGTCTATAAGGCTTATTTATAGTTTTTCCATTCATCTATGTTTTGAAAATCACAAACACTTTATTTTATGGAAAATTATATTTTCCCTAAGGAATATTCTTATAAGGAAAATTTTAATTCTCTAAGGAAAATTTCCATTCACTATGAATATTTTTAATCCTTACATAAATTTTCATTGTTCAGATTATAATTTCTATAAATATAACTCATTATATTACTAAGGAAAAATTAATTTTCACATAAAAAACCTCATAATACTATATTTTCATTGATATAGAGTTTTCTATTTTCAGGATCCAAATTCTCTGAAATTCAAGTTCTGAATTTTCTGAAATTCAGGTTCCAAAATCACTGACACTTAGGTTCAGAATTCTCTGAAATTTAGGTTCTGAATTCCTAATAATTCCTACTCCAATTTCCTGAGAATTCACACTCTTAATTATTTAGAATTACAACTCCTAATTCCTCATAATTTATACTCTGAATTTTTCATGACTCGTCCCCCGGGGCCCATGTCGTCACTACCCCAATCCCGCCTTCCATAGGCCAGGGGCTGGCGACTAGCACCAAAGGTGTAATTCCTAATAAAAAGGGAAGGAATTTCCTTTTTGAATTGTAAACACCCACACAATCAGAGAACAATCAGAAGAAAACACTAAGTAAAGTAGTAAAAAGTGTGATGAAAGTACAAAGGGGGATGGAAATACAAGCCCAACAGTAAAGTACAAGAAAAAGACAAAACAGCAGGGAGGTGTCAAGCTGCTCCGGGATCGTCCTACGGAGTTCCTACTAGAAGGGTAGGTACAGATGGCCAACTCATCTCTCGACGTCCGTCTGTCACCTCGGGGTACCATCTCGTCGTGAAGTACACCTCTGGGTACCGTCTCATTGTGAAGTCCACCTCCAGGTACCATCCAGCTCGACAAGCATAAACCACAATTAGTGTTGTCTGTCGTCTGCGTCCAACACAATGAGGTGCGGGCATAGCCCGTGCAGGGGTGAGTATAATGATACTCATTAGGGACCCCACGACCCTCAAGGTCTCACAAAACCAACAAGGATAAACCAAAAATAAATATATCAACAAATAACCTTTACATAGGTATATTCCCATACATATACCTAAGTTATCAAGTAACCCATCTCAATCATGAGTTAAAAACAAAGTTCATTGACTTAGCTCAAACCAGGATTTTCATTAACGAAACCACAACTGCTGGAGAACTCCTCCTCTGTCGAGTACAGTGGCCCTGTCACAACTCCGAGGTGCTACTCCCTATCCTTAAACTGATGAGGTACTCCTCCTGTTGAGTACCGCGGGTCTACTGCCAAATATCGGGCGCTCCTTCTGCTGAGGGTCTACCACCGAATACCGGGTGCTCTCCCTAATAAACTACAGAGGTACTCCTCCTATCGAGTACTGAGGGTCTACTGCCAAATACTAGGCGCTCCGTCCGCTATGGGCCTGCTGTCAAATATCAGGCGCTCTGTCCACTGGGCTAACCGAATCACTACGAGTCGAATCGGTCAAGCAGTCATCATGTCTACAGCTACATGGTCTCCAGACTCCGTACGCTCATCTCCAGGATGGTCCACTCCATGAGCTATTGGTTGATACTTCCAAGTGTCACGTAATCTCACGTGGAAGTATCTCAGAGGACTGCCTCGTCATAGGGGTCTCAACACAACAGACGACGCGTCAATCGGATGCCCAGTCTGTGAGTTATTAGCATTACTGTTCCCGGGGCCCGGTTGGATTTCAGGTACAATCCAACCCAGGCATACTCCAACTGAATCCGAACCTCAGGTGAAGTATTCCAATAGAACCACCTCATCAAGAGGAAACCAACAAAGTTGACGGCATGTCAATCGGACATTCAGAGCTCAAGTTATAAGTATTTCCGTTCCGAGGGCCCGGTTGGTTTTGGGTTTGAACCAACCCAACCATACCAAAACATCGCCAAATACTTGGGTGTAATATACCGAAACGACCTTCTCAATCTGAGAAATCTTACCCAACTGAAGGTGCATCGATCAGGGGTCCGTAGCTCAAGATATGTCCGTCTAACTGAAAATGGTCCGAAAATAGGGGGTCCGGGCCCAGTCAGATCCGACCCAACACCCACTGGGTCTGCCCGAACCGGGTCGACCCGACAAGGGTCTGGTTCCGGCCCAGTTGGGCATGGCCCAGCTCGGCCGGCGTGGCCCGGCCCGCCGCTGGCAGCCCGGCCCGACCGGCGTGGCCCGGCCCGCGTGGCCCATTCGGTTGGTCGCGTGGCTGGCCGACTAGGCGGGGTGGGGGTGCCTAGTGGGGACAACCCTAGCCACTGATTGGGGGGTTACACCCCCCGGTTCTTCGAAATGGCCGGTCGTGTTGGTCGGCCCTTGGGTAACCGCGGGACCCCTCGGGTCCCACCTCTTGATGGCACCGGCGGTCGGCACAGCCGGCCGCCCTTCCAGATCCGCCGCGACCTTAGGTCGCGGCTTTGTTCAACCGGCACAGAGCGACGGTGCCACACCCCACCACTACAGCCCGCCCCGACTGTGGCCACTCAATCTCTGGTGCGGTGCGACGACGTCGTGCCCCTCCACAGCAGCTCGCCTCGGCCGCGGCCCGGCTCTAATCCAAGCGGCACGACAGTGTCGTGCCTTTGCGGTGACCTGGCATTCGTGCGCTAACGATTCGCACGTGGTCGGCCTGACGCTGGCCGGTTCTTCGCAATATGCCTCCATCGTCCACAAACAACAAATGAGAGGGGAAGGGTCGGACCATGTTCCTACGGTCTGAATCCTTCCTCGTGAAGATGGTATCATGCGGCCAAATGGAACTCAAGAATTAAAGGACAATGATGAATGGTAATAAAACTTGATCAAAACAACCCCTAAATCGTAAAATGGCGTTAAACGATGGCGAGTCGCGAAAGATGGGCGTCATGGAAGACATGCATCATTCCATCTACATCAGGAAGGAAGGAGTCGAGGGTGGCGTTGGTGTTCTTCGTTCTTCGTTCTTCATTGGAGGAATAGGAAAACTCTCCAAGTGTTGGGCACCGAGCTTCCCTGCCAGTGTTCCTCCGCTTGAAGAAGTTGTCCAGAACTCCTTCCCCTAGCATCCTTTATATAGGAGTGAGAGGGTTTGTCGTTGGCACACAAGTCATAAATGGAGGATTTATGACAGAGGGCTCCACCCAATTAATTAGTTTCGGTGGTGCATTAAAATGGGGAGGAAGTCAAAAAGGGGGTTATTGGCCTGGGTGGTCCCCACAGAAGAATATCTTCCAAAGGGAGGATATTTCCTGGCGATCCCACCACTAATTAACCACAAAAAGGAAAAGGGGGGTGGTTAATGCTTGGGTGGTCCCCTCATTAAAAAGGGAGGTTTCATCCTCCTCAATTAAGAGGGGTATTTAATCCTATAGGCTCTCCCTCATAAATAATGGGGTGTCAAGGAGTTATGATTCCCCTCCCCTTAATGGGAGGCCTCGTGTGGTTTCCACCACAATCAACCTCATATGAGAGGTTGGATCTCGGTGGGCCCCACCACCAACTCCCAAGTGAAGCTTCTAACCACTTTATCCACACGACATGTGTTTAAAAAAGTAAAATAAATTGTTCCCTTATTTTATTTTATTAACCCACGTAAAACCACAAAAACTAACTTTCATGCCCGATCATCTGCCGTCGAGGTGAAAGTCTTCATAAGAGAAAACCTGCACTGCGAGTTCAACGGTGCCCTCAGATTTCAATTCTGAGCACCGGTTCAAAAGATAGAAAAACTTGTTGGTTCTTTTACTAAACGTACCCGAGCTAAACTTCGGAAATTCATTCCGGGCACACCGGTCCTCAGAATCAAGTGCTGTTAGAAGCCACAGGCTCGTAAAGTTCCAAAATAAATTAAGCAAAAAATTTCCTTTAAATTTCCGAGTCTTTACAATACTCCCACCTCAGGGATTTACGTCCCCATAAAGCTACAACACAAACTTGGGAAACTAAAGGAGGTACCAAGCACGCATCTGAGCCTCCCGCTCCCATGTGCTCCCCGGGAAGTTCCCGTGCTGCCAACGAAAGCACACAAGAGGAATCGACCGTCCTCGTAGGACCCACTCCTGTCGATCCTCAACCTCTACTAGAACCCTATGAAGGTTGCCCCATCATCGATGTCTAGCTCCCCGTGGTCAATGATGATGGATTGGTCATGCACACATCTTCTCAGCTGAGATATGTGGATGACGTCGTGCACCCGGTGCATCTGAGGTGGAATGTCCAGATGAAACGCGGAGATAACTTTCCACCCGGCCAAAAATCTGTAGACCCCATCGATGTGAGACACATAAGAAGACATGGTCGCCACCCTCAAACTCCAGTGGACTCATATTTTATCAGCATAGGACTTCTGTCTGCTCTGTGCAGTCTTCATCCGCTCCTGGATGATCAGCAGTTTATCCGTCGTAGCCTGAACCATCTCTGGTTCTACACGTACTGACTCTATAACTATCCACAAAGGATATCTAAAATGTGTTCAGCTTCTGTCTCTCCACTCCTAACAGCTGAATGCCCGGTCTCTTACTAAGAGCATCTGCTACAATGTTCCCCTCCCCAAGAGTATAAACTATCTCGAAGTCATAGTCCTGAAGGAATTCAAGCCATCACTGCTGTCTCAGGTTCATGTCCTCTTGAGAGAAGATACACCTGAGACTATTGATTTGGAGAGATCCTTAAACTGTTCACTCAACGAACAATGGGTGAGACTATCCAATTGTAAGAACTCATCTCCACTCTTCGTTTTCTACGTTCTTCAAGAGCTACTGAGATTTTTCCTCTACCGAAAAGAGAAATCTGGTCTCATCCCCTAGATGAACCACGTTCTTTTCCTAATACAGTCAATCCTAACATGAACGGTAAAATTCATGTCATGGATGACGTCTTAGGGCCTCGATGCTACTACCAAGAGATCCAATTGTTACTCTCGCCTCCAGGGGGTGAGTCACACTATCGGCATCAGTGTGTGGTTACTAGGTCTCCTCTAGTAGGAATCTCACAAGTGAGGGTCAAGTCAACAGTTTTAACCGGAACCTCTTAGTATCTACTATACAAAAAGGACATGAAAGTAAAAGTCACAATGATAAGTGTATTTTATTAATACAGCTCATGTACAATACATAAATCAAACACAATTACAACAACACAGAAACTAGAAGCCCCAAGAACAAAGGCATCCATGCCTGGAACTAGTCCCGCTCCTGTCCACATACTTCCGAAGCTCTATATTCGTATGCTTCAGCTACCTAAATATGTTCTCTCCCTTGTCCACCCACTCTTTGCGGTCGGGGTGGACCTCCGGTTGGTGGTGGTGGAAACACCTCGAAGCATCGTCCAGCTCCATCTGCATGGCCAGCTCCTCTGCCTCTATCTCCTGCTCCTTGCGGTCCGCATCGATCGAACCTTTGCCTCTGTCTGGGATGTTCTTTATCTATCTACTGATCATTTGTACGGCGGGTCGGACAGTCACGTTCCATGTGACCAAGCCCGTCGTAGGAGTAACACTGCCCGCTCTGGGCATGACTGGCTCTGACTCCACTCCAGTTGCCCCACAAAACTAAACTTGAGTCGTGCAGTCGGCCACCGGTGGGTCTGGTCCTCTTGGACCCATGTGTCGTCTATCTACTTCCAGCTGCAGAAGACTCCACTGTAAGTTGACTAGTGGTGGGTCCCGATACTGGAGACTGCTCAGTAAGGAAACTCTCCCCTAGAAGGGATCACTCCAACACTCCCGTCTACGTAGGAAAGTTGTGAGAAACAACTGAAGAACTAATCTCCCGCATGAGCCCCTGATCGAAGGTTTGGGCCCTGAAGAACGGGTCTTGTACCATATCTATAGAGAAGTCAGAGAGGTCTGTGAACCTCGCTGAGTACTGAGCTACACTCATGCAGCCCTGCTACTGATGAAGTAGCTCCTGTATCTGCATTGCTCGAAGGGGGGATAATACGAACTATGCCCGAAACAGGCTCTCGAAGTCCTACCATAGAAGTGACGCCTTGTCATGCATCTGGAGCATCAGGAACCACCATCTTCCTGCTGCTGCCTGAAGGAGGTTGGAAGCAAGGATCACCATGAAGTCCACTAGTGTACCAACTAGCCTGAAGACTCTCCCCACAGCCTCCAGCCAATCCTTAGCCGCTTGTGGGTCCATCTCTCCCCGGAACCTGGGTGGCCTCTGGCGATGGAACTCGTGCAGCGCACTCAAGAGGCGTGCATCGCCTACTGTTGGGGCTGGTGGCATCAGTGGCCCTACGGGTGGTAGTACCATTGGTGCCTCAGCTGGTGCCTCAACTGAAAGATGGCCCCATACTGAGGCCTCGTCGCTCAACGGGCTGTCAGTACACACAACTCTCGGGGCACTAGCTGGTCGTCTACAGGGAGGCATCCTAAAAGAAAGTGATGTGACACGGTCAAAAGACTATACCTTGTGAGCTGACCTGGTTTGAGATGACTTAAAGAAAAAAATTGGAAACAGACATGCAATAAGTGTTTTCGTGCACTGAGTCGGAAATCATTAGTCAGGGTCTTGGTGTATGGATACGTTGGTCGCCGCACCAACACTGGACTCCCTAAACTGGAAACCACACTTGATACCCATAACACTATTGCTTCACAGAAAGGAAAAATATCAGAGTTCAATGTTCTAAGGTAGAACCGACTCCTCTGATACCAATTTTTCATGACTCGTCCCCCTTGGCACGTGTCGTAACTACCCCAAGCCCGCCTTCCATAGGCCAGGGGCTGGCGACTAGCACCAAAGGAGTAATTCCTGATAAAAAGGGAAGGAATTTCCTTTATGAAATGTAAACACACACAAACTCATAGAACAAGAGGAAGAAAACACTATGTGAAGCAGTAATAGGAGTGCAGAAAGTACATTGGGGGCCGGAAATACAAGCCCAATAGTAAAGTACAAGAAAAAGAGAAAATAGATGGGAGGTGTCAAGCTTCTCCTGGATCGTCCTCCGGAATTACTACCTGAAGGGTAGGTATAGATGACCACCTCAACTCACCACATTCGTATGTCACCTCTGTGTACCGTCTTATCGTGAAGTCCACCTCCGGGTACCATCTCATTGTGAAGTCCACCTTCGGGTACCGTCCAGCTCTACAAGCCTCAACCACGATCAGTGTTGTCTCTCATCTGTATCCAACACAATGAGGTGCGGAAATATCCCATGAAGGGGTGAGTATAACGATACTCAGTAGGGACCCCAAAACCCTCAAGGTCTCACTAAATCAACAAGGATTATCCATAAAGAAATATCTCAACAAATAAACTTTACTTAGGTATATGCCCATACATATACATAAGTTATCAAGTAACCCATCTCAATCATGAGGTAAACACAAAGGTCATTGACTCAGATCAAACCAAGATTTTCATTAACGAAACCACAACTGTTGGAGAACTCCTCCTCTGTCGAGTAGAGTGGCCCTGTCACGACTCTAAGGTGCTACTCACTAACCTTAGACTGCTGAGTTATTCCTCCTGTCGAGTACCGTGTGTCTGCTGCCAAATATCGGGCGCTCCGTCTGCTGAGGGTCTGCCGCCAAATACTGGGCGCTCTTCCTAATAGCCTATAGAGGTACTCCTCTTGTCGAGTACCACGGGTCTGCTGCCAACTACCAGGTGCTCCCTCCAATGTGGGTCTGCCGCCAAATACCGGGAACTCCGTCCACTGGGATAACTGAATCACTACAAGTCGAATCGGTCAAGCAGTTATCAGGTCTACAAATACTCAGTCTCTGCACTCCGTACGCTCTTCTCCAGGAGGGTCTTCTCCACGAGCTACTGGTCAATACTTCCAAGCACAACTTTGTACACCCAGTGTAAATAAGTGAATATATTAAACTCATACATTACAATTATAAATAAATATAATATATTAAATAGCTTGTAATGAAACACCCTTATTTGGATTGAATTGCATGAAAGATAAAAATTCCTTTATAGATTCCAATACATGAAAGAGATACCATTTTCAAAATCTTTTATTACACGTAATACAAATTTTCACCAAATAACAATGTATTATTAAAATACTATTATTTAATATAATATGATAAAACAATGTCATTATGTTATAGATTATGAATATTAATAACTAAATTATGAAACCTTATGTTTTATATAAATATAAAATAAATTCATTAGTTAACAATTAATGAGAAATGAAAATACAAACCAGTTTGATATAAAAATAAATATCATTATTTTTATCTTCCAAACGAGTTTTGTCTGAATAAAAATAACTAATAGAAATAATTTAATGATTTTAATGAAATATATATGTTATATATTCAGTAAAATATTTTTTATATTCATCAATTTGGTTTTAAAGGCATAAAATAAGAACAACCGAATTTTACTGATAAAAACATATATTTTTATTAATGAAATTTTACAGCCTTTAAATGGAGAACCAACAATAAATTCAATTTTTGACCTTTTTATAACTTTAATATATCCATATAAACATCATACGTAAATTCTAAACATAAAAAAAAATTATGATGATTTTTTTGAAATTTTTCTATGAAGCTTCATTTTTTAATGAATAGTCAAAAATACTAAATTTGAGATCAATTTTTCTTTTTCATCTGATTTATATATTAAGATAAATTATATTTCAAATTTGTTTTAAATTTTAATTAGACTATATTTGTATTAATTAATAAAATTTAGGCCATTTTAATAAATTTAACATTGAAAATGACTACAAAATTATAGAAAAAATTTGGACGTCTTTACTTTTTAACCCTGTATTGTCGTCCAGTCTATGGGATTAAATTTAAATTAATTTCTTTGACATAATTTATTTAATTTTTTAAAAAGGGATTAAATATTTGAAATTGTAGTAATATATAATTTCTCATGTGTTCAAAATAGTTTTTGACCAAAAATATTGGAGAATGTAATTAAAATTAATTATATTGAGTGAGGTAAAATTATGTTTAATAATGGAATAAAACATAATCTTAAGGGCCTAAATGGCCTAGAAGCTTGTCCAGAATAAATTTTAGGGAACTATTAAGACACTATAACCACATGGATATTAATTTTAACGTTATTGGAGCTACATTAAAAGTAATAAAAAGTTCATGTATTTCTTTTCTGAGAATTTTACAAGAGGGTCACTCCTCCACTATAAAAGGCCAGAACCTTTCCCATTTACTAAAAAATCTCAAAATACATCGGTTCATCCAAGATATTCCCAAATAGATTTCAAACATATGTACCCTATAAAATTAAGACTCCATTTTTCATGAATCCTTCCAAGGAATCTCTTTGGTATAATTCAAAAGAGTTACCCAATTAAGAGGTAACAACTTTCTTTAAGCTTTTTAGTTTTATTTCAATTGTACAACCTCTAAAAAGTTCTCATTATATTAATTTATAATAAAATTTGTATCCTAAATATACTATTGTATTTTTCTGAAATTTGTTAGACCTAATATTACAAACACTTCCATCTAATGGGTAATGAACATACTGTGTCAGTGTACAATGAACTACTGCCTCATGAAGAGATAATAGTTCATTTTTCCTTTACCACCTCTCATGATGGCCATTATTATAGAAAAAATATTTATATAGGTTTTATATTATATTTATTATATCATTATACTTATTTAATAATTCTATAACACATAACCTTATGCATTCAATTTTTTGGGAATATGATAACTTCGTTTGAGGAAGTGTGGACTACTCCCACTCAAACCGATGTGATTTGTTCACACGATACATGGAATGTATAAAAGATTTTTTTTGTCAAACATGAATGAAATAAAAAATCTATATATGAAATTACTTACATAATTACCTTGATGTTAATAAATATACATATTTATATCGTTTTTATTATTTTCCTTTTAAACACTAAAAAGTGATAATGTCGGTTGCAGATGTGTATACTGCCACCTCCTCAATATGATGTGATTCCTTTCACATAAAAAGAAATATATATAAGTTAATATTATTTTATTAATTTTTATTTGTGATATAATTATCATTATGTAAAGATATATTGTTTCCTTCCTTCTTTCCATAATGATAATTGAAAATTTTGATCATTTCTCATGTGTAAGTATGGCATACCGTCTCCATGACTATAACGTTAATTTATTTTTTCATAACCATATTTAATGATTATTTTTAAAAGTGTAATTGATATTTTAATATGATAATTTTTTCATTATTATTATTCTTTACATGTTATATAATGACCCCTTTGACCAAAGTGGTCCTACCAATGTTGTTTTTGACACATAAACTGAATTTGGTCAAAACACCCGACTTAAACGTAATTATTTATATAGTTGTACCCCACATTGTGATAATTGATATAAAATTAATAATAAAAATGAAAAATGTTCTAAGTAAAGTATTAAATTAATATATGTTTTTTATACATGAATTTAAAGGATGTTCAACTAAAAGGAAACTCAATGTAATGGATTTCATCCCAATTTATATTCTGATATGACTAATTTGTTGTTATGAACCTAGTTTCACTTATATAGTGTCTATACTACCCTTTTACATGATATTTCATGAATCTAAATAATCTCAAGATGTTATAACTTTCATATAATATCATTCCTTAATGATTTTTTACTTAAAATGATTCAACATAGCGTGGAACACTTTTTAAATGATTAAAGATTATTTTGCTCATCAATAACATTAATTTTCTATCAACGGTATTAGAATTTGAGGAAATTATATTAATATTTTTCAACAAATCCATTAATTTTTTCCTCCTCTATTTATTTTCGACATTTTCAAGTATTATTACCATTTTTTCACTCTTTATTACTCAAAATGATTGAGAAAATGTTTTTTATAAGTCACGACTTTATTCTTCTCTTTTTCAGAGAACCAGTTTTCTTCTAAAAACCATGGATTATTAATTTGTTTTAAAAAATGTTTTTAAATGGATTTGGTAAATATATTTTTAACCCTTTTTCATTTCCCAATGTTTCCAAAGGAATATCTTTATCAAATTTCAAACATATCATTTTCATACCTTTTTATAATGGAAATAAAATATTATTGTTTAACTATGCTACATGTACCTATTTACCAGCTATCATTCAACTGCTGATTCCATTTCATGTTTAAAAGATTAATTTATAAATAATTTTTTAGAAAAATAATATCAAAATATAGGGTTATTCAAACCCAAAGGATATTTTCTTACAAAATAATTTCAATCAATATTTTTATAATATTTATATTCACTAATGATAAGAACACATTATTTTACTCCACATGGGGTATTCTATATGGATACCATCATTATCCTTCATATAGATGGTTTCAGATTTATTTGGTTAAGGATCGTAATTATATTAACATCCTTGATTCATTTTTAAAATCCCCTTGAAATATTCAATTTACAATAATCATTGAATTTACCCTGATATACGATATCATATATCATGGATATCAATATTTCTTAAATTGTATTCCTTTTTATATATTGTGTCTGCAATGAATGTTACTGGATTATTTGGGGAAATATTGATAATTATGTATTCTTAATTAAATATAGTTATTTGATAAGGAATATTATTTATTTCGATTATTCAATGTTAGTAATGTTTTGGACTGGTAAGACAGGGGTGGGGCCTGATTATAGATATCCACTTGATGCATTAGTGGTTTCATGGGATGAGTAACATGGCTAGACACTTTATAATGATTTTTACCCAATATGATAAACTGTATTTTGAATGGTTTTGATGGTAATGATTACATATACCTAGGAAAAATAGAGTCCTATAATTAAGAATATCCCTAATTGAATTTCAGTTATTATTCATCAATGATCTTTTGTGTTTACATATCTGTGGGTACATTTAATTTTCATTTTATTTATTATGTTTCATGTTTTTTATATTCTTGTATTTCTATATTGATTTTTCTTTATCTAGTTATTTTAATGGAATTTTTATTCAGTTATTACCTTCTCATATTGTTTTTGTACTTAATTATCAGTTTATTCATTATATGTCATGTGAGTTTTTTTATTTACCATGTCATAACTATTATTCACATTGATTCATTTCTAATTCATATATACATTGCCCTTACTAATCATTTGACTTTTCCATTAATTTTTTTCCTTCCCCAGGAATCCAAAAAGAATATAATGAAACATATGATGGGATTTACTAGATGGATTAGATTAATCCTTTAAGTAATTTATTTAGAAAGGAAAAAATATTATGTTGTAATTAGTGTATTCAATTGTAATACAAGAATAATTTATGTATCTCTTTTTCTAAGAATATTATACCAATCATTACTTTGGTATTTGATTCCATATAATCAAGCCAATGTAATTGATAGAAGACATCCACTCCAAGCTATATGGGGTCGGGTCGCTACATTTAATTCCGAATATTTCATTATATATGATTAATTTAAAAACCATACATATTTTGACATATCATTTATGATTCTTAATTAACTTTTTTAATGTTATATTAAAATATTATATGTGAGAAGCATTTTAATTATACACACACTATACAATTAACATGTTTCAAGAGAAGTGAACGTTCCATTAATGATGGGGTATTCATTACTTCTATGGTATACATAATTTCTATTCTAATATTTAGTTGATCTTGTACATAATGTGAATGAATATTTGGGTGATTTAAAATTTTTAATACAATGTTTGATGTAATCATAAGAAAAGTTAGTTTATTTCCTAATAATAATTTGATGGAATTTTCAATATCATAGGTTTACATTAGATGAATTAGTATCATTCATAGTAAACATTATCCATAATAAGTTTTAATTGTTTTCAGACAGACAGTTGATGCATGGAAGGAGTAAAAATATGTCAATTAAATATTTTTGATCAATTTCAAAAGGGGGTAGATATTTTGGAAATTAAATTTTTCATGTAATAATATAAAAACGGGAAAATTTTGAAGAGCCACATTTTTATATTATTAATTTATATTTTAATCATTAAAATATATCATTAATTTATAATTATAATTTCTTATAGATTTTATTAAATCCTTGATTCCATACATTTTTTTTAAAAAATATTATTGATTCTTATATATTTTATAAACATATTTAAAAGAATAATCCAACACAATATATGTCGGTTTATCATTTTCTGTTATGTATGTTGTTTTTATTATTTTGATAAATTTCTTATATTTTTTAAAAATACTAGTTTTCAAGTGAAAATGTGGAATATATGATAGATGGATAATATGCAAAATAATAAATTGACCATATGTAAAATTATACAATTACAAGAAGT
The DNA here is from genome assembly GCA_963277665.1 of Viscum album. NCBI lineage: Eukaryota > Viridiplantae > Streptophyta > Magnoliopsida > Santalales > Viscaceae > Viscum > Viscum album. The sequence goes on along the minus strand of OY728120.1, from coordinate 1,291,361,808 downwards.
ATCTAATAATGATAAATCGATATCTTTATTTCATCAATCAACTGTGTCAATATATAGATCAATCGCATGTCTTAAATCAACTAATGAATAATTTATTAACTACAAGTCTGCCAACTATATAAAACAACAAATTTATCTTCATCCTTTTGAATCTATTACATGTTGAGTTTCAACAAACAGAACCAATCAATCAACCATATGTGTAATTTTTAAAATTTCATGAATGAATAAAGCATTTCTTCCCTGACTGAATACGTTATTGGATCAATAACACATTATATATTATTTAACATGTATTGAATCGTCCAAGTTGATGGATATATTTACCAAAAGTGTTGACTGGAAACAATAAGAAATTGACCATAATGTGTGTGAAAAAAGTAAATATTCTTGTATTCTATATTTTTTCATATTATTGTAAATTTTTTTAATTATAACATGTTTATGTTAATTTTTTTAATTTAATTATATTCTATATAATTAAACATTAATCATGTATATTCCATATGAATATTCTTAAATGTATTATATGTCTCATTAAGTGAATGAAAAAGAGGTCTAAAAGGGGTTCGATATTCAGTCAAGACATTTAATTTTATTGATTCAAATTTTAATGTATTGTAATTTGAATATTTTTTCACAAAAAAAAAGTAAATAGATATTCTAATTAAATTATAATTCATTATTATTGGAATATTTTCCTATTGTATTCATTTGTAAAAAAGTTATTAAATTTATAGCATGTTTTATTTTTTAAATAATATCAATAAGAACCCACATAGGTATGTTTTTTATTTTCTCTTAATAGAGAATTCACATAATGTATTTTAGAGAAAAAAAATTAAAAAGAAATAATTATTTCATGGAAGATTCATGAATGTGAAACTTTCAAAAATATGAAATGAAATGAATTTAATTATTTAATCTATTGTGTATATAGAAACTCAATATAAATAGATCGATAGAAAATATAATGTTCACTAAAGGCTGAGGGTACTTTCAATATATACTATGTGACAGATATTTTTTCATAAATTAATTTAACACTCTTGGATGAAGATACATTGTTTCCAATTATTTTCATCCATGTGAATTCACTACATCCTATAAAAACATGTTGAATTGTTCAACTGGTTTCTATAGCTAATAATATTTTTAATTATTTTCTATTTTTAATAATAATACTATGTTATACTACCCCTAAAAGGTAGGAATTTCATGTTATACAACCCCAGTTAAAAGAAACATGTGGATTGTATATAACTAGTAAAATATAGAAGGATTTAATTGTGAATTGGTATGGATAAAGTTAGGTTTGTGTTCTGCCAAAACCTACAAAGGAAGCTAGCTGGGTAGTGAATCTATGTATGTAATAGTGAGTCTTAGGTTATGTATCTATTCTTTTAAGTTGTAGTGTAAAATAATGGGACTCTCAATAAACACACATAGATTAAATTATAGTGGTTTCTATTTCTCCCAATTTTTTAGGGGGGGATGAGAAATAGTGTTGTAAATTTGATCAAAAATACAGTAAAAATAATAATTTTCATGTTTTCAAAACTATGAAATTTATTCCAACCTTGATATTTATTTGAAATTATAAAAAATAAAATTCAACCCCAACAACTATTAACAATTAATTCAACCTGATATTGGGACCTTACGCTTTATTTGTCTCTCTATGTGCATGTGATATAATTATAGCAAGTGTAATATTTCTTGTGAGAGGTATTGAAACAACCATGAAGCATAACCAGTGTATACTCATAAAATACCATAATACCTACTTAGAAAATTGGGTTATATGATATATTAACCTATATGGAATATGTAGAATCTTATGAAATGAGTCGAGGTTTCACCTACCTAATATTGGAGAACTCTGTACAATCATGTACTGATGAGTAATACCTCAAATTCACTCCCATCTCAATAGACATTAATAGAAATTTGAATAATCTCTCATCAATGAAGAGCCGCTATAAATATCTCACCTGACCAATAGGTAATCTTAATTCCCACACATGTAACCAAACAAAAAATATCATGGAAAATAAAAATTTTGATAATAATCAAATAATGAAAAACGTACTAAATGTTAATGAAGAGCATAAAATGATATTAAAAAAAGATGTGAATTTTGAGAGAGAATGAAGAAAAATTTACATTATAATATTAATAAAATGATAAATAAACTAGAGAATTAAAAAATGGATCTGAACATTATCAAATAAAAAACCCCAACACTCATGTCATGCCCCATCACACCTCAATATTCATCACCAAATCCATTAGAATTCTACCCATTGATCACTTAAAACTTTTCCCCATATATTAGGTTTTATCATTCTAGATATCAAAATAACACAAGTAATTATATAAATTTTGATACACATTTATCCTTTATATTAACCATGATTTGTAATCTATAACATATTCATAATATTAAATGACATGGGAATGGTCTTGCCATATTGATTAATTAGCAAATAAAACCCTCATATGAGGTATGAAATATCGCTTCCATTAGAAGAACCACCGTATAATTTTATATTCAAATCCACCTTAACTTGTCATCCAGTAACCTACATGGAAGACAACCTCTAAGAGAGTCATTGTAATAAAATGGTACATATTAATCTATTTATATGACCTCATGTGAAAAAATTTCACTAAACTCAAATAAATCATATTAACTATGGTCATTACTAATTTAATTCCCCCCAATCAAGTTTTTATCATCATAACTATGATTTCACTACTATAAATAGGACCTATACCAACAGTTTTGACCAAACTATTGTTATAGGTCACTTAATTGGACTTGTACCAATAGTTTGGCCAAAACCGTTGGTATAGGTCACTTATATAGAACTATACCAAAGTTTTTTCCAACACTGTTGGTGTAGGTCATTTATATGGAACTATACCAAATGTTTTGGCCAAAACTGTTGGTATAGATCTATTATAGTGACCTTATACCAACAGTATAATACATCGGCTTTCATTAAACTATGACTCGGCCAAATTTTTTTATCATGTCTATTTGATCATATAGTAATTACTAAGAAACAATTGTTCAATTTATTTTAATATTGTGATAAATTTTCAGACATTAAATATAAATATAATACTAATAATCACATTAGAATAAAATAACTAGTTTGAAATCAATCACCGACAAAAAAATCAAAATAGATAATTCATAAATACCAACTAACTCACATGCAATTCTATTCACAACTTCATAAATTTATTAGTCATTATCTATGAAAATGATTTCCTATATTAACAATGGTATCCAATTATTATATTCTAATAAATTTGACATAAAAATCTATAATTTCAATAATTTCAAAAAACTCACCGAGTTTTTTTCAATATCATAATCCATAACAAATATGTACATACCACTCAAATAATTCACCATATCTTACTATAAGAAGAATAATAACAATATAAACCTGAATTATTTTACACCATTACCCATTTTTTCCAAAATATTAATTAAAAATAATAATTAATATAATAACTAATAATTATTTAATTTTACATTTAACAATTTTTTATAAAAGTAAACTTTTAATGTTGAAATATTTATTTATTTTTCTTTCAAAACATTTCAGGTTCATTAAAGAGATATTTATATGTCCAGATTCACACAACTAACTCACCTGGAGTTAGTTACATGAGAAAAATTAGCACGACGTGCCAGTCGTGAAAAAAACGCATGTGTGCGGTGCACACATGAAGGACACTAAAAGTCGGTGGAAACGAGTGGTGACATGCAGTAGATGACTGTGGATTCAAAAATAGAGAAAGCAACAGTTTGATAGGGGGAATTCATACAACATATTGATTCGAGAAGAGAACCATTGGAGATCCAAGATCCTCTCTCTCATCAGTAGTGGAATTAGTGTTGAGGGCGACTCTGGAACCACTTCTTGGAGGAGAAGTTCAAGAGCATAGATTCTTCTCAGGAGTTTTTATTCCTTATTAATTATAGAATAGGGACTCTTTTTAGTATGTTACATGTTGATGTATTGATTATAAACATGTTTTCTAGATAAATATTGTATTTTGGGGATAAATTGAAGTTACACTGGTTATCTTTTGATTCTAATTTCACTTAATCATTTTGATGATCTCAGTATTGATCGATGAGATCGATACTATGTTCTTCCATTTGCTTGTACCATCAGAACCAAATTTTCAATATTTCATTATCAATTGGAAATATTTATTGTGGATACACCTTTAGAAAGATAATAAATTCTAAATACATCAGGACATATGGTGAGTTCATCCTGTTGTTATTTTCCAACTGTTCACCTTAGATTTACATTGGAGTGGTGAACTCTAATATAGATTGGCATGTGTTATTTAACACCCAGTGAGGAACGTAATTCATACTTTTATTATGGAACTCTGCTATATCTTTTAATTGAATTTAAACACCTCTAAATTCAGTGGTACATACAATATTTTCTGAGCATTACATTCTGGTAGTTCATTTGACACCATTTAATATTTTTTTTGTTTACCGTTTTCAGTTTTTTTTCTATTTCTTCTAAGTCTAGTTCAAAAACACAAAAAAGTGTGGTTTCATTACTACATAATAGTTTTAACAAAAATAATAAAAATTAAAATTAGAAATTATAGAGTATCCACTCAACTATAGACAACAGTGGAGTTTCTAATGTTTTTAGGAGAATAGTGGCCAAAATTACCTTCCCTGTGGGTTCGACCCTGCTTACCACATATATAGTAGTTAGTAGGAATATAAATTTTAAACTTTGGCTGACTTCAATGATGGTTCAGGTCATGTTTTTTGGCACTATTTCTGGGGAAATCATGAGCCATTTATTCTAAAAAAGCACTAAAAATTTTCCTAAAAAAACTCAAAAAATTAAAAAAAATGAAAACTGTTCCAAAAAAACTGCTTCATTTTTTACTAAATTGATACCATTTTCTATATTGATTGAGTTCTAGTTCAGTTATACTATTGTGCTACATGAATTTTTAGTATACATTTTATGAGCACAAGACACTCTTCTGTTAGTCTAGAGCCACTGAACTCATAACTAGACAAATACCTCACTGCTTTAAGAAAGAAGAACAAAATTAAAATGGAGATCATTTAAAATAGATTTTCTTGATAACAACGTTCAAAACCATCCAGAAATCATATAAGAAACCTAATGGCCTAGGATGAGGGAGTTTCAACTTTCTCAAGTTTCAAGCAATCCATCATCCATTAGACTTAGTCCTAGGGCCAGAAACTATGAATTGAAACAATCACATATTTCACTGTTGCATGATTTTAATGGGCTCTCTAATGTGGAATCTCTAGCCTTCATTAGAGTCATCTATAATACTATGCTACAATTACCTCTTCTAGGACTCACATAAAATGAGCTAATTATGAGTGTCTTTCCATTTTTCCTTAAGGGGAATGCTATGAATTGGTTTCTGAGTCTAGATGAGATCATTTTCAAAAACTGGGATCAAGTGTATAATTTTTTCCTAATGAGATTCTATCCCCAATGTCTTAAAGGTAAACATAGAACTAAGATAACTAGTTTTTTATCAAGAGGATGGAGAAGTATTTCATGAAGCATGGGATATATTCAGGTATCTTCTTAGGTAGTGTCCTCATCATCAACTCATATCTCACCTTCTCATGGATACCTTCTTTGAAGGGATGTCATCCTCTGGACAAAATATAGTATACAAAGTTAGTGGGGGTAATTACAATGATAAGAAATATGAAGAACATAGACAAATTTTTAATAATATTTCTCTGAATTCAAAACATAAAAATTCAAGAAGTAAAAGAGTCAATTGAAATTTTAATTCAAGCACGGGTTCAATGAATGAAGCTCAAGCTCAACTGGCTGAAATCACCATCCAAATTCAATATTTAATGAGCCAAAATTCTCAACAAACAATTTACCAACTTGGATGTCAAAATACCAACCAATCTTTAAGGTAACAGTGTGTCTAGAGTGGTATGTTTGGGCATACTAAAAACGTTTGTCCTAATTTTGATATGTCGGACCAACAACAAGAAAATAAAAACTTTGTTAGCTATGGTACTAGGATGCCTCTTAAAGAAGATCCATTTTCAAATAATTACAACCAAGGATATTGAAACCATCCTAATCTGTACTGGAAAGATATAGGCTTATTTAAAAAATTTACTACCCCTAATTACTCTAATAAACCAAGACAAAAATTTCAGAATAAACAAAGGGGTGAGTCTTATAATTCACAAGGGAACAATGATAATCATATGTTTTCTAAACTTGATCTAATATAGAATAAAATTATCTCTGAAGAGGAAAGATACATGAATCAGCTTACCAAACGTCAAAACCAATATGAGTGAGATAAAATTCAAACTGATATGAGAATGAAAAACATGTAAACACAACTTGGACAACATGGTATAAATTTTTCATCTAGGGGAAAAGGTAGACTTCCTAGTACCATTGAGCTTAACCCTAGAGATAATTCCACGACATTTGTCACTAGAAGTGGGCTTAAAACTCAAACAGTTGCTGAAAAAGACCATGAAAATGCTGAAAATGAAAATCTTCTTCAATATGGAAATAAAAATCTTCTTTTCATACATACTAAAAATATACAGAAAAGCCATGAAAATTATCAAAATCTTAATTTTTCATTTGAATCTCAGGAAGAAAGTTCATCTAAAATTAAAAAGAATAAATTAAAATAAAAATTTTATGATGAGGTGAGGGATGTAACAACTATCCTTAAAAATATTTCCCCACCCATCCCTTTCCCTGAGAATCTAAAACCTCAAAGTAACACCAAGGATGAACTTCTTCAGTTCCTTGGTCTCCTTTCCAAAAATATAGTATACATTCTATTCATTAAAACATTAATTCAAATACCAGCTTATCAAAAATCTCTTAAAAATTTTGTTTCTAACAAAAACCCTGGAAGAATTTGCTACTTAAAGCCTCCCGGAAGAGTGCAGTGTTGTACTTAAAAAGAAAATCCCACCTATGTAGAAATACACAGGTTGTTTTTTCATACCTTGCACACTAGGAAATTTTGATCTGCTCAACTGTTTGTGTGATTTAGGTGCTAGCATTAATATACTTCTATACTCACTATTTCGACAGTTGAGGTTGTGTGATCCTTAACCCACCACAGTCATACTGCATATAGTTTATTGATCTTTCACTCATCTTGTGGGTACGATAAATGACTTTCTAGTTGGGGTTGGGAATATATTTTTACCTGCATAATTTTTTGTCTTTGATATGGAGTGTGATCAAGAGGTTCCCATCATCTTGGGTAGGCCCTTCTTAGCCACAGGTGGTGCTGTAATTGATGTTTCTATGGGTCAATTAATTTTAAAAATTAATGAACAACAATAAGAGTTCAATGGGTTTAAAAATGTTAAAGGACCATTTTTTCTAAAAACTGTTCAATGGTAGAGTCCTTATAAAATGAGAACTAATTTGGAAACTCTGAAGAATCTGAAAATCAATCATTTGTTGAAGAAAATAATTGTGCAGCTGAAAGTCTTTGGGAATCTGTTTTAGAAGTTGAAAATACTGCTCGAAAACTAAATTATGAAATTTTCTAGAACTGGACAACTGTCTAGTTTCAACTATAGAAGGGTACCCTATTTCTGAACATAGTATATTTTTGAGTTAATTTGAGGGTGTTTTTATTAACACCTTCCTTTCTGGACACTTTTTTAAAATTGAGGTAAAACTTATAAGACAAATAGATGATTATTATATGATAAAATTGTTAAATTTTGATCTGGAAAATATGGATTGTATGCTGCCCACTTTGGACAACAACACTATTAGTTCTGAGTCTAAGCATGAAATTGAAAATATTTCATCTTTAAATACTCCCTACATGAGGTATATTGAATACTTGGGGCTTCCTAGGCCAAAGAGTCTTCCTTCTAGTGTAGAAACACCATCTCTTGAACTAAAATCAATCCCTTCCCTTCTTAAATATTCATTTTTGGGTGAGAATTCCACTTGGGCTATTATAATTTCTGTAGAACTAACCGAAAATCAAGAAGAAAGATAGATAAAAGTTTTGAAAAAATTTAGATCTACCATATTCTGGATAATAGATAATATCAAGGGTATTAGACCCTCATTTTGTATGAATAAATTACTTAGGGATCATAACTATAAGCCTAGGTTAGAGTGTCAAAGAAGGTTGAATCCGAACAAGAAAGAAGTTGTGAGAGAAGAAGTGATTGAATTTCTTGACACTGGAATGATATATTCCATTTTTTATAGTTCTTGGGTCAGCCCTATTTAGGTTGTTCCCAAGAATGGGGGTTTCAGTATTGTTAAAAATGAAAATAATGATGAACTTCAAGTTAGGAAACCTACAAAATGGAGAGTCTGTATAGATTATAGGAAGCTTAATGCAGCCACTATGAAGGATCATTTTCCAATTCCCTTCTTAGATCAAATTCTTGAGAGTCTTGATGGCAATGAATTTTTCTATTTCATGGATGGGTATTCTGGATACAACCAGGTTCTTGTTTCTCTAGAGGATCAAAAAAGACCACATTCACATGCCCTTTTGGGACATTTTCTTATAGGCAGATTCCCTTTGGGTTGTGTAGAGCTCTAGCCACCATTAAAAGGTGTATGATGGATATCTTTTCCGATATGATGAAAAGAATCATTGAGGTTTTCATGGATGATTTCTCCATTATTGTAAGTACTTTTGATACTTGTCTTGAAAATCATGAATTAGTCTTAGAGAGATGCATTAAAATCAACCTTGTTCTTAATTGGGAGAATTGTCAATTCAAGGTTACAAAGGGTATTGTTCTTAGGAATAAAGTGTCCAAATTAGGTCTAGAAGTTGATAATGCTAAGATTGATGTTATTCAAAAACCACCTCCTCCTGTAAATGTTATAGGTGTTAGAAGATACCTAGGGCTTGCTGATTTCTACCGGAGATTCATAAAAGACATTTCTAAAATAACTAATCCCTTATGTTCTTTGCGAGTAAAGGATGCACCATTCAATTTTTATGAAAAATCGTTGAAATCATTCAATCTTATTGAAGTAAAACTCACTACATCACCCATTATCACTGGACATGACTAGAAACTACCTTTTGAACATATGTGTTATTCTAGTGACATGGTTGTAGGTGTTGTCCTTGGACAGAGGAAAGATAATAAGTTACATGTGGTTTATTATGCTTGTATACTACTAGATAAATCCCAAAAGAATTACACCACCACCAAAAAAGAATTATTAGCTTTTGTGTTTTCTCTAGAATAATTTAGACAGTATTTTTTAGGATCAAAAATCATCATTTTCCCTGATCATTCTGCATTAATGTACTTGTTTTCTAAAAAAAGAAACTAAACCTAGGATGATTAGATAAATTCTGCTGCTACAAGAGTTTGATTTAGTGATTAGGGATAAGTAGGGAGCTGAAACTCAAGTTGCTGACCACCATTCTAGGATTCCACTTACTCAATATGAATCTGATGATCCTAGGGAGATAATCTCTTCCATTCCTGATGAAAATATTCTTACTGTGTCAATCGGGAAATATTCTTGGTTTTCAGATTTTTCCATCTTCCTTGCAGTTAGTGTCTTTCTAAAAAACCTATCTAATAACCAACGAAATAAATTCATTTATAAGATTAAATACTATCTTTGGGATGATCCCCTACGGTTTAAGATATGTTCTGATGGTATTATTAGAAGGTGTGTTCCTGAAGAAGAGATGTTATCTGTATTAAAGGGTATTCACTCCTCACCTTAGGTAGGTCACCTTGGTGGTGAAAGAACTGGTCAAAAAGTCTTACAATCAGGTTTTTTGGCAAACTCTTTTTAAGGATTCTAGGATCATTGTGGTTGGTTGTGATAAATGTCTGAAAAGGAGTTACCCCAAAATGGAATTCTAGAAGATGAAAATTTTGATGTTTGGGGTTTATATTTCATGGTTCCATTTCCATCATCTCGTGGGAATGATTATATTCTTATTTTTGTATACTATGTCTCAAAATGGGTTGAGGCAGTGGCACTGCCCAACAATCAAGCCAATTCTGTAATTAGGTTTTCCGAGAAAAATATCTTTACAAGATTTGGAGTCCTAAGTGTTTTTATCACTGATAATGGAACACATTTTAAGAACAATAAGTCTAAATATTTGATAGAGAAATATGGTTGTGTTCATAAAACTAGTACTTCTTATCATCCACAGTCCAGTGAAAAGGTTGAAATTTCAAATAGGGAACTGAAACAAATACTTGAGAAAACATTGTGCACCTCTAGGAAGGATTTCTCTCTTAAAATGGATGAATCTTTGTGGGCATATAGAACTACATTAAAACCCCAAATAGGTATGACTCCTTATAGGATGTTGTTTGGGAAATGTTGTCAATTACCTGTTGAGTTTCAACACAAGTCTTTTGGGCAGTTAAGGCTCTGAATTTTGACATTAAGAGTACTGGAGAGAGAAGATTACTTGAGATGAGTGAACTTGATGAAATTATGAGAGAGATTTAAGATAATTATATAATTTATAAATATTGGACTATAATCATCCATTATTCTATCATTCAAAACAAAGAATTCAAAACCGAAAAAAAGTTCCACCTCTTTAACTCTAAACTTAAATTTTTTTATTGGAAATCATAATTCCTAGTTGTCTGGACCATATAAAATTGTGAGGGTGTTGAGGAATGGAGCTGTTGAAATTTTAGGTGATGAGAAAAAACCCATGTTAGTTAATGGGAAGAGAGTGAAGTTGTATTTTGAGGGATATAAAAAAAACAAGGGCCACCTTCATAGTGCTTGAAAACTAATCTTGAATAAAGTCTAGATGAAGACTTTAAAACTTAGCGCTACATGGTAGGAAACCCATGGTCCTTTTTTTCTTTTCATTGTTTTTTTAACCTTGAATAAAATGCTACTTATATGCTCTACTTTTTCGAAATTCTTGTTACTGGTTGTTCATGGTCTATTGGCTCTGTTTCATGGTTATAAATTGTAGTTACTTGTGTCATCTATGTAGTGGAATTCCAATGATAATTTATATACAAGAAATTAGTGAGGGAAGTATTTCAATTTTCTACATTTATTTCTTCTCCTATTTTTTCTAATAAATTTTTTTCATTTATTAAATTATGCTTACTAAAAAAATCTACTTCTTGTCTTGCATTAAAATTCTATTGCTGCTTTTGGAAATTCTTTTTGAACTGTTTAAAATTATGCTACATGTCTTGATATTGATATTAAAAAAAATTCCATATGTTTGAAATTATACTTGTATTGGAATGAAATTCTACTGTATATCACTGTGTAAATAAAATATTTCATGTACTTCACTGCTGGAAAGTGAATTTCATTGTTATTAAAATATTTTCAATAGTCGAACTGAAGTGTGGGGGTATATGTAGTCTGAAATTTTTTATATTAAATATTTTTTAGGATGGGATATTCTATCATTCAATTTTCTTCTCTATTGAATATATTATTAAACTAAATTTTTTAAAATTATTAAACCCAGTTCATTTTGAACCCACAAATTACATGATATTTCATTAACTGAATTGAAAATCTATGTCAATGGTCATAAATATTAATGTTTTTACATGCTAATGAACATTATGATAAATTATTCATTGTGATGATCAAAATTTTGAACTTTAAAGAGACCCACTATACATGTAATAAATATACTTAATTGAAAATCTGTTTTGAACCTAAATTTCTAAATTGTTCTTCTCCACTTTAAAAGTCAACTTTGGGGACAAAGATGGATTTTAAGTGTGGGGGGAGGGGGTCAATTCATGACTGTGCTAAACTGTGGTTATTTTTAAGCTCATCAATTCCAACTTCACTTCAATCGTTTTTCAAAACATGGTTAAATTTTTTTCAAAATTATTGCACAATATTAAGCATTACAGTGTTTTTAAAATGGTTATTGCCTATGTACAATATTTATTTTGTAGTTATGATGTGCATTGTGTCTGAAATTAATGATAATGGATGATTACTGAGTGATATTTACTTTTTGATAAAATGGATATATTGGTTTAGGTACTGTCGTTGAAAGTGATTTGAGTTAAATGTTTGTAGAGTTATGATCATAGACTTGAAACTGGAATTTTGATTTGATCTTAGGGACATCCTTCATATTTTAATTATTCATGTAATCACATTAATGAGCCAAAATAAATGATTTTTTATATAAAATTTTGAAATTGGAGTAGTTTGGGTATCTAGGATCCCACGCCGAATCTCTGAGACCCAAGATTCTAGGTGCATTTCTATTTACTATAAGCCCTCTGTACACATTGAATAATTGCTTATGCATAGTTCTCAGCACATTGATACAAGGCTTGCGAAAAAATGAATAAAGTGTCTAGGGTCAAAAATGAGTTCATTAAGGTGAGGGGAATGATGAACGCCAAATGAAGAAGGGGACAATTGGTTTATATGGAAATCATTTAGATTGTATCTATAAGGTGATTCAAAAAAATATATTTATTTTTGAACCTAGGTGAAAAATCAAAGTACAAAGTTCCTTGGTTAAGGTCTTAATTCCCTTGATATTTCACCTAGTGTCATTTTTAAATTTGGAATCTGATCCAGGTTTGAAATAAATCATTAAGTAGGTTCACATATGAGGCATGACTTTTTCATTGATGGATGGTCTTTGCTTTCTTAATTACCCTTGAATATTTTTTTTAGGCAATACATGATCTGAATATTTATTTTCTAAAGCCTAAATTAATTTTCAGTCCTCTATATTCAAATTTCTAGACATGTTACGGTTTAAGCTAAATAATAAACACATTACTATTTTTTAAATAAAATAAAACAAGGATTATTTGAGGAAAAACAATGATTAATTTTGGGGGAATTTTATGTGGCTCTATTTTTACATAGTTTTGAAACATGTTTTATTTAATTTTTATCAATTTAATTAATTATTTTTACAAATTTTAATAAATAATGGAACTTTTTGTAATTATATCACTAAATCTGTTAATTAAACTTTTTTTTATAATTAAATATGTGTTTTTAGTCTTTTTATTTAGTCATTATAATTATTATAATTATATTAAATTACTTTTTATTTTAATAATATTAATCTGGTTTACTTTTTAATAATTTTAAATGTTTATTAATTAATCAATTGTTCATTTTTATTTGTTGTATTCTAATTTAGTTTTTAATTTTTAAACTTTTCCCTTTATTATAGATTTATTAAAATAAATTAACTCTACTTATTTACTAGTTTAATTATTTTGCTAAATAAATAAGTTAACAATATAAGTTAATTATTAATTAAATAATGTGTTTTTAATTTTATGTTTTCATTTTGTCATTTAATTAATTATTTTTTCTATTTAATATCTTTAGTTAATTATAACTCCATGTTAGCGGTTAATTATATGTATTTGTTCTTCATTTTTTTAGACATTTAATCGATTAATCTTAAAATTTATTTTTTTAGTAAATAATTAAGTCACTTTTATTTTTTTAGTTTGTTAAATAATTTAGTTAGTTTTTAGTTATTGTTAATTATTTAATCTTAAAAAATTTAGTTAATTTCACTTTTGTGTTAATTAATTAATGTTTTTTCATTTTATTATTTGTTTCAAATTAATTTTTATTGTTAACATATCGTTTTGTTCTATCGGTGAGTCGATGAACCGATATCGCGACACACTGATATAGTGACTCATTGATGTCACGATGCACTGATCCCCTTGAGTCACTTATCCTTTTGACTTACTGATCCCTCATCACACCAAAGTTTTTTATAATTATCGGTGAGTCATGACTCACTGATCTTTTTGAAACAACATCGGTCTCTCTATATTAACTTTAGGTGACTCGTCTTTTATTTTAACTAATTGTTTCTCACCTCGCACTGATGTTGCAACGCGCTGATCATTCGCATCGGCTTTAGTCTCTCTTTTTAAACTTTCGGTGTCACTTTTTTATTATTATCAGAGAGTCATTGACTCACCTTTTAATTTCATTCAACGGTGAGTTCTAATTTTATTTTCCACTCTCGGTGGGTCATCAAATCACCATTCCCCCAAAACATTATTTGTTTCACATCTCACCGATTAATTATTTTTATTCTTTCTTTCGGTGAGTCATTTTATCAGTGACTTATTGTCCCCGATATTTTTTATTTTTATCGGTGAGTCAAAGCACTCGCCTTTGCTTTTCTTCTGTCAGTTCCACACACTCACCGATATTTGGTCATTTTCTCAAGACCAGTCTGTCATTTATGTTGACTATTGGTGAGTCCTCCAACTCACCGTTTCTCCCCTACTTGTGACCCACTGATTCATCCTTCAATCAGTTTCACTGCACACACTGATACTCTGTCGGTATCTTCCATTTCTTCACATGTTGTGACTTCTCAACCCCCGATTGAAACACAAAATCAATATTATGTTAACCAATAACATACTCTACCAGAAATTGAATGGAATCATCAACATCCCAAGATCTAGAGGTCAATCCGATGTCGCTGAGGAATAGACATTTTCCCCTTCCTTCACCGCATCAACCGAACTAGAAAACCCAACTATAACCCAAACATTAAAAATGAATTGACACTCAAACTAGATTGGATCTTTAAAAAATCTCTACTGATGTTCCCTATATTCACTGAATTTTCCACACCCCGGGTTTGCGATGTTGTCTTCACACAAGAGATGTCGAGCCACGGTAGTAGAAACAATGTTGAGTTGTGGAAGTGAACCGAGCCCAACTAATCACCAGTTGTTTCCCCCAGTCTATCGAGGAAATCTAAGACCTGTTGTCTCTTCTAGAATATTTGAGTCTCCATAACCCGGAGGAGGATTGTTTGCTCAGAGTACTAGTACTACTACTATTGAGATTAATCGGTGTACTACTTGACTTGCCATTTTCTGAAGTACTACCGCACGAGGAGGAGTCTATGTTGCACCACATGCGTTGTCGCCGCATCATTCCAATGCTGCTGTGGTAGAACTGGATTCACCTCAAATTGGGGAGTCGTTGCGTTCTGGATTGAAGACCTTCTAAAGAACTCCGGGGGCTTCTTCTTGGAGGGACCCACCATCCCCTCTCTATTTGTTTCGAGATTGATTGGAGAAATTTAAAAAAAAAGAAGAATATAAAAATAAAAATAATAATATTAATAAATTAATAATAATTGAACAAAAAATAAAACTAATTAATTAAGTAGTTTAATGGATTAAATTATTAGAAAAATTAAAATTAAAATTAATTATTTAATGAATATAATAATTGTAACTTAACATCTTCAATAAAATAATTATAAATTATAACAACTATATATAGTTTTAGAATTTGCAATTATTGTAATAAAAAATTTTATTATAATAAACTTAAAGTAATAATATTAAGAACTTAAATCTTCAAAAATACTAAATAATATTTTTATTAATTTAATTACTTAATAAATAATTAACTTTTAATCTAATTATTAATCAATCACCTTCATAATTAAGTAAATTAACAAATAATAACATATAACTAAGAAGATTAATTATAAATAATATATAAAATAATAACTAGTAATTATTTAAATTTACATTTATCATTTACTTATAAAAGTAAAATTTTAATGTTGAAATATTTATTTATTTTTCTGTTCTAACATTGTAGGTTAATTCAAGAGACAGGTATACGTCCATATTCACACAACTAACTCAACTTGAGTAAGTTACGTGAGAAAAATTAGTGCAATGTGCCAATCACGAAAGAAGCGCACGTGTGCGGTGTACATGTGAAGGATACCTCATGTCGGTGGAAACAAGCGGTGACATGAAGTAGATCACTGTGGATTCAAAAATAGAGAAAATAGTATATTGAGAGGTGAAATTTATACAATAGATTGATTCGATAAGAGCACCATTAGAGATCTGAGAGCCTCCCTCTCATTAAGAGCGGAAGTAGTACAGAGGGAGACTCTGGATGCACTTCTTGGATGAGAATTTCAGGAGCATAGAATCTTCTCAAGAGTTTTTCATCCTTCTTAATTCTAGAATTAGGACTATTTTTATTATGTTACAAGTTTATGTATTTATTATAAACATGTTTCCTTTTTAAATCTTCCAGTTCAGTGATAAATAGAAGTTCCACTGGTTATCTTTTGATTCTATTTTCACATAATCATTTTGATGATCTAAATATTGATCGGTGAGATCGATACTGAGTTCATCCAATTGCATGTACCATCAGAACTAAATTTTCAAAATTTCATGATCAATTGGTGATATTGATCGTGGATACACCTTTCAAAACAAAATAAATTCTAAATACTTCCGGACGAATGGTGAGTTCATCCTGTTGTTATTTTCAAACTATTCACAGTTGATTTACTTTGGAGTAGAAAAATCTAATATAGATTTGCTTATTTGATTTATCTCCTAGAGATGGAGGAAATTCAAACTATTATTATGTCACTCTGAAATATCTTTTAAGTGAACTGAAACACTTCTAAAATCGGTGGTGCAAAAAAATTCCCCGAGCATTACATTCTAGTAGTTCATTTGTCACCGTTTAATATTTTTGTTGTTCGTCATTTCCAATTTATTTTCTATTTCATCTTAGTATAGTTCAAAAACACAAAAAAAATGTTTGGTTTCTTTACTTCTTAAGAGTTTTCACAAAAAGAAAAAAAATTAAAAGTTGAAAAGATAGAGTATCCACTCCACTGCAGAAAATAGTGGAGTTTTTACAGTTTTTATAAGAATAGTGGCAAAAATTACCTTCCCTATGGGATTGACATTACTTACCACATATACAGTAGTTATAGTGTTATGAATTTTAAAACGTGACTAAATTCAACAAAGGTTTAGGTTAAGAGTAATAAGGTAATGAAAAATACCAAACATCATAAACATACTATTGAGGCTTCGACCAAGACATCTAAAAATAAATGGTTAAGACCCTAGCCAAAATACAAATTTTTTTGTCTTATGAAACCTACTGATGCATATAGGGGATATAGAAGGAACCACCCTTAACATATTAGGTCCAATTAATTCCTCTTATTAATAGGTTTAAACATAAACATTATATACGTAAGAAATTTAAATAACATTCCCTAATATGTAAACACAATCACTAACCATTCTATGTAATATGGTGAATGGTATCAAAGTATAACATCCATATCCAAATCATTGATGATCCATTTAGTAAAATATAATAGATTATAATCTTATTATATTAAAATAATTTAAGCATAAAATTCAATATTGGTGCAGAAATAGGTGAAAATACTCTAATAAAATCATTACAGATTTTATAAGAGAAATACCCTTTTTACTTTGCAGAGAAGAGTTCTCTTGGAAAAATAATTTTCATTTTTCATAATTGTTTCTATGAAACTAGAAATGAAGAAATAAATATTTTCATGAAAGAAGTATTGGTTTTTTAAAAAATAATTGTGTCCTAAAATGGATTATATATGGTACTTGAAAATGGGTAAGTTATCAAGAAGTTTCATTTTAATGAGGCTTTCTTATCCAGAAGAATTAAGAAGGAGCCTTGTAAAAAATATATTTCCTATAAGTGAAACATTAAAAGATATAGATAAAGGATTTTTAATGTATTTATAAGTTCTATATAAAAATAATGAATAATTACATTTGTTTATAGATAGAGAAATTATAAACCGAATGGAAATGGAGGTTCTGGATAAAACCTTACCTTATGTCCGAATTTGTTATAAAATTGAGATTAATATCATAGATAATAAAATTAAATACATTAATTAATTAATTAATAACCACTTATACACTTATTTTATTTAATATA
Source organism: Viscum album (assembly GCA_963277665.1). Taxonomy (NCBI): domain Eukaryota; kingdom Viridiplantae; phylum Streptophyta; class Magnoliopsida; order Santalales; family Viscaceae; genus Viscum; species Viscum album. Next base: position 1,291,343,956 of record OY728120.1, on the reverse strand, counting down.
ATCTTACTAAGTTCATTTATGTTCTTTTTTTATGAGTTATAAGATACTATTTTTTCATCCGATCGCGTTCATTTCATTGGTTTTCATGATCTATTTACTTGTATATGAGTATGGAAGTTCATATTAAATGAGAATAGATATGTAGAAATGATTTTATATGTTATTAATAGAAATATAAAATATTAAATGGTTATATAATTCATTTTTATATTTAAGGCGAGGATGAATCATTAGATAATATGTTTGTGATAATTGTGTAGGCTATTTTTTCTATAGTTTGATAATCACAAACAAGTTTTGTTTTATTTATTAAAATCATCTATATATAATGTTTCCCGAACATTAAATTTTTTATATTACACATATAATAATTTTTTATAAATAAAAATTATGTTATGACCATCCTTGAACGCATTAAGATAAAACAAAAATGCAACATCCATGATGTTGGTAAATTGACGCATCACGGGCGATGTTTTCATTTATAGAATAAGAGAGAGAGAGAGAGGAAATATTTTGATGATAGATATTCCATTAAAATGATAGAATTATAGTATATAAATTATTTTTTAATTATCATTCCACTTGTACTAAGGGGGTGAGGAGAATATAAGAAAACAACATGAAAAGAAATTAAAGGAAAAAGAAAGTGGTTTTTACCTCTTGAATTTCTCCCCATTGAAACCCTCTGTAGGGAAATAGTTTTCACCTATTTTGAGACCAAATACTCTTAGAACTGGGGTAGGAGATTGTGAAGAGTATTAGGAATAATTAGAAAAAGGCATAAATCTTCAAAGGTCTAATGAGAAAAGGTGGTTGGGGGTGGTATTTATAATGTAGGAGAGAGGTGTTTTTTGATTATTTTAATCATTAATATATTATTGTGGCTCACCACAAGTAATAGTGTTGATTCATATGTATAAATATATTAACTAGTTCAATTGAGGTTAAATAAATGTTTTTTACCTTATCCTTACATCATCAATGATTAAGAAATTAATGTATTTAGCATCAATCATAAATTATCCTATTTTATTATTCAACACAAATTCATGTATTTTTGAAAAATTCCAAAAATTAAAAATAATAATTCTCCATTGTGTTGAATTCAAACATCAGATCCATTTTATGAAAATAATTTTATAAATTTGAGAAATTCACTTTTTAATTAAAATCATCATTTACTCAAAAAAAAATATTTTAAAACTATAACTGATTTTATAAAACTATGAAAAATTAAAAAAGGTCTCATACTATCATATTATAATCATAATAAAAATATGTTAATTTATGAATAAATTTTATGAAAATAAATTTTCTTTTATATGATTTTATTAATTATAATATTTAGTTAAATATTTATGACTTACAAATATACAAACACTTAATTAATAACTTTGAAAATATTTTTTTACATATACTATTAGATAATTATATAATGATTTCATTTATAAGATTCATAAGTTATTTTTATAATTTCAATGGTGAGGTTACTATTCATTTAGCTAGTTTATTATTCATAATTTTCATATTACTAATCCTATGGTCAAGTAATTATTTAATCGATATAGGTTTCTTATCATCAAGAAATACATCTCATTTCATTCATTCAATATTTATAATGTTTAATTGTTTTTTCTAAGTGATTTTATATAATTTATACTATATGAAATAATTTTAAGAATCAAAATTTCTTTGATATAATTCAATGTCATTACATTCTCTCCTCCTATTGAAATTTCATACTCAAAATTTCCAGACTGTCAACACATAAAATTATTTGGGTTGTTCTTTATCATAACATCCTTTTGTTCCCACTCACCTCTTTAATTTTATGATTTTTCCAATGTACCTTTACCTTCTAAGTCATCACATTCCTCAAAACATGTTCTTTAGTTTCAATAATATGGATAGGCTCTTCATAGTAAGATAAATCAAGTTCCAATTATATTTCATCATATTTGAGGACATGCATTGGGTATGGAATATACTTCCTTGAAAAATATATGTGGAACACATCATGAACATTGGTAAGGGTAGGTGGCATTTCCAAACAATGATCCAAAACTCCAATTCTACCCAGAATTTCAAAAGGACCAATTTACATATGTCTTAGTTTCCATTTCTCTCTAAATCTTATAACACCCTTCCATATAGATACTTTCACGAAAATATTATCTCCCCCCCTGAAATTCCAAATCCTTCCTTAAATTATCCGCATATATCTATTTCCTTCTTCTAGATTCATTGATATGGGTTTGAATAGTCTCTACGTTAGCTATAATTTCCTCCACAAGCTATGGGAAAACAATCATCCTTTTGCCAAATTTTTCACAACAAGTTGGTGTATGACATATATTTTCATATAATGCTTTATATGGTGCAATTTTTATACTTGAATGGATACAATTATTTTAGTAAAACTAAACCAAAGGAAAATACTTATACAACATACCTTGAAAGTCATGTGAGAATGACCTCAACATGTATTCTATTTTTTGAACCGTCCTTTCAGACTACTCATCGGTTTGACGGTGATAATAAGTACAATTGAATCTCATTATCCAAATGATTCTAATAGCTTTTCATAATTTGGATGTAAATCATGGATCCCGGTCAGAAAAAATTGAAATAGGTGCTTCACCAAGTCTTAAATAATCATTAATAAAGAGTCGTGTGTGGCTATCCAGATGAAAACCTTCCCTTATACCAAGGAAATGTGTATATTTGGTAACTTGATTAACAATTAACCTTATTTCATCATTCATTCATTGAGTCCATGGTAATCCATTGAAAAAATCCCATAGTAATGTTATCACATTTCCGTATTGGAATAAGAATAGGTTTCATAACTCTTATAGGATGTTGTCTTTCATCCTTCACCTACTGATAGACTAAACATCTAGATAAATAATCAGAAAATTTTCACTTCATATTATCCCACCAGAAATGTTACATCAAATATCTATACATCTTAGTTCTACCACGGTGTGTAGAGAAACTTTATCTATAGGAATCATCCAATAAATCTTTTTTTATCTTGACTATATAGGGAATACAAATCCTCTTCCAAAATTTTATAATTCCATTCTCATACATGATTTTTTTCCAACTTTCCATCATTCATTGATTTAATTTTCTTTTGAATATTCCCACAATTAGATAGCTAAATTTTAATCATGTCCAATAAAGATAGATGGGTAACCAACTGAAAAATTAATTATGTCTTTCCATTATTGATAATTTATATATCTATATTTTCTAGATATATGTACACAAGATTCTTTTAAATACTTATTTTGTTCATAACTTCTTGATTCTTTATGCTCATTGCATCTTCTATGTCACCATACCTAGGTGGTAGTGTACTGAAACATCAAAATCCTTGAGAAGATGGAGACATTTCCTTTTCCTCGGGTTGTGTTCTTTTTGTAAGAAGTTATATTTCAAACTCTTATGATCATTTATATCTCAAATTTTTCACCATAGAGATATTCTCTCCATATTTTCGGAGCAAATATTACATTTTTTAACTCAATATAATGAGTTTGATTGTTTTATTCATGAGTTTTTAACTTCCTTTATTCATAGGGAATAACTCTATCATTCTATATAAGGAAACAACCAAGTCCATTCTTTGATGTGTCATTATAAATAGAAAATCCAACATTTCCTTATGGAAGATCCAAGATAGGATAATTCACTAAAACCATCTTAAATAAATTAAATTTTTTTTCATATTCATTATTCCATATGAACATAACCCCTTTAAGAGTACTCCTGGTTAATGGGTTAGCTAATCGGGAAAAATTATAATCAAAAGACAGATTGTAACCTACTAAACCAAGGAAACCATGTACCTTAGTTATGTTTTATGTTGTATTCCATTCTCAAACTGCCTCTGTCTCTTCAAGATCAACTGAGATTCTATCCTCAGAGAAAATAAGGCCAAGAAAAGAAACTGTTTGATGTCAGAATTTGCAGTTGAAAAACATCCCATATAACAATTTACTATTTGAGTCTCTAAAACAACAAACAAGTGGTTCTCATTGACCTTAAATATTTTGTAATATATCAATATATAATTAATTAATATCAAAAAATCCTCAAGATATTCCTCGAATACTTTCTTCATTTGACCCAAAAAAATAGAGGGTGCATTAGTCAGTCCAAATGGAATTACTATAAAATAGTAATGTCTATACCTGGATTGAAATGTGGTCTACTAAATATCTTCCTTCATCACCTGAAATTGGTGATATCTAGATCAACGTTAAATCTTTAAAAATATTAAGCTCTGCAAAGTTGATCTAAAAATTCATCAATGTGAGGAAGAGGATAATAATTGATTATTATAATAGAATTGATTTCTTATAATCAATTCACAACATAATGGATCTATCTTTCTTCTTGACATAGATAATTGGGATTCCCTATGGAGAAACACTAGGGATAAAAAATCTATTATATGTCAATTCCTCTATTTGTTTCTTTATCTTGACTAATTCCACAACGACCATTCTATAAGGTGTCTTTGATATGGTCCTTGCACTAGTTATTAAAACAATAGAGACCTCAAAAACCCTCTATGGATGATTTCATGTTAAATACTTTGTAAATACAGCAATTTATTCTCACACTATAGGTACATAATCAATTTTAAGATCCATAAATGATGATCTCTATTCCTCCCAAAGGATCTCATTTTGAATAGCTAATAGAGATGGATCTGCATGAGAACCCGATGTTGAAGTTTCATCTCTAAAAATAAGTGATTCAATATATTCCTCAAAATTTTTAACTTTATTATTCTTGAAATAGAATTTGAACCATATTTTCCAAGCTATTCTTTAACTAAGATTATATCAAAATAAATCAAAGGTATAATGATATGGTTATAGTCTAAATAACTTTTATGTATCAAAATGGGTACTAAATGACACCTCTTTTTTTCAAAGATACTTCCCTTTGTAGTTCTGAATTCATACTCCTTTATTAAATACAAAGTGAAATGTCAAATTTTATTGGAAAATTAGGAAGATATAAATTAATTTAATGATCCAAGATCAAATAAACAATTGGATAAGTTTTAGGAAATGGTTAATGTATATAACACCACATCATTAGAAGTTAAAACCCTATAGTTGTGATCACATAATCATAGACATTCTCCATTAGGATTCTATAGGGAATTTTTCGATGAACCCTAGTATAATGATTTTTGTAGTGTCACATTTACCTTCAATTTTAGCATTGAGAGTTGGTAGATTAGTTCTTTCCTTTGCAATCACGGCTATGCAGTCCCTTTTCTCTACACTTGTATCAAACATCTTTTCCTTTTAACTTGGAACTAGGGGTGTTCCTTCCTCATGTATCACACATTGTAAAATTAACTTTTTTATTCTACTCATTATGCATTCTTTCCCCCCAGCACCTTCTTATTCTCTTTTTTCCCTTAATGCGCGTAAGACATAAAAAATTATTTCCCTATCTTGATAACATATGATACTATATCTTTGTATGATTTGAAATTTTGGGAGATGAGTTCCCTTTATAAAAATGGTTTTAAACCATCAATTAATCTATCAATATTTATCTATGGATTATTATTGTAGTCCACAAAATTTCTAACTAACATGGTAAAATTGGCAAAACATTTTAATCCTCATTTTTTATACTCAAGAATTGCCTCTCCATTTCCACTCGTTGTTCTCGAGAGAAATATATTTCTTGAAAAATTTCCTTAAATTTTTTTTTTCAATAATTTTAATTTCATCCTCCTCTATTTTGTTTTGAATCAACATCCACCATTGATTAGTATCTCCTAAGAGATGATAAAATTACATAATGAATTTATACCTTTAATTAAACCCCAAATTGAGAAATATCTTCTCTGTGGAACTTATCCACTACACTACTACAAGTGGGTTTTTAGTCCAATTGAATGATGGATATTGTTTTCACATAAATAGGTCTAAAATTATTCATCCACATTGTGGATCATGATGCCCTATGTGGCTAAGGATATTATTGATAACCTAATTGAGTTGTCCTAGTATAGTTATAAGTCACTCAACATATGTTTCATCTCGAGTAGCAAACTCATTATCATTCATAGGAGTGTATTCTATACATGGGATACACATCATGATACGATTTCCATTACTTCCACTAGGATCCACTTCTAAATAAGGTCCAAAAAATTATGTTATGAATCTTAAGGCATAATTTTTAAACTTGTAAAAGACATAACAAAAATTGGAAATTTATTCATAGAAAATATCATAATCATAAACATGGTTTCTTTAGGGACCTATTTACTTTTAAACCCTTCATAATGGTTTGTAAGGAATAAGTGAATTATCCTAAAAATATATCTAGGGTGGGTTAAATCAGCAGCACAGTTAGGTATGTTTTTGCGTACTAGGTTACCCTGAGTCAAGTGGGGGGCACCTTGTCAGAGTTTTCACCCCCAAGGAACATTTATGCCAGAACCTATTCCACATGTAGTATCTTCAAAGTGATGTATTTCTAGGAAGAACCACATAATATCTACCTTAAAATGACTGTATGATGTTCTTATATTCTTTTCCTCACTTTATATCTTAGGATTATGTTTTATTTTTTTCTATATCCAATTTCCATGGTTTCTACTAAACTTCCACCTGTACCGAATGTAAAGACACCAACCCCATTTTCCCAGAGCTAGTTTGTAGTACCCCCAATTTCTAAAGTGTAACCCTTGAATGATAAGTTTATGGATATAAATTTTAAGGGTGGTGTTTAGGATATTTTGGAGAACATTGGAAGTGTTTTTTGGGCTAAATGAAGGCCGCACGAGCGGCACATAGTTTGTCCACACCATGCGTAATTACGTGGAGAAACCCTGTAAAGTTTTCTTCATGGTTCAGTAGATCCAGCATTATTGGAGTACAGATTTGGGAGACTGTGCAAGGGGAGTCTGCGTGGGAAATAGCTACCATATGTGTGGTGTAGGGTTTTCTTAACTGTATGGCCAAACTGTGTGCAGAGTCAAATGTAGATCCTTGAAAATTAGATGTCCTTAGATTTTTCAATAACTCAACCTTTTTTGACCCAAATAAACTCTAACTCAGTATGTTTCCTATAAAAACGTCTAGGAGGGTTCTCCCATCTTTATGGTGGAAATATAATGGCTTCCCTTGGTGATTCCAATCAAGTTTCTTGAGGTATATGATCATTCCTCATCATTATTTACAGGTTTCTTAGATCTACATCGATCTACTTCTACTCTTCTATTGGATTCTCATATCTATTGTTTCTAGGGGTAGATCTAGGATAGTGGATTCCTAACATGATGATATTTGGCTTTTTTTATTTGTAGGAGAAGATATATAAGGCGATTCTGTGAAGGATCGACCTAGTTTTCTTAGAAGTTCTTCATTCATTGTCTAGTTTTGTCAAAACCTTTGAGGTAGGGGATTCTATCTCGACTCCACTTAGTAGAATTTTTGGGCATGATTTCAAATTTATTTCATTTTTATGAATTGACCATGAATTTTCTGGTTATGAATTATTGGATACCTTTATTTTTGATGGTTTGGTAAATTGTAAAAATCTGGAAAATTTGGTGTTTTGAATAAAGTTATTTTGTTCTCGGTGATAAAACTAGGATTTAAAATTGGTGATTTTCCAGAATTTTGGAACATGGATTTGAATATATTTTTTTCCAAAAAAATGTGTTGTTTAATTGTAACAAATTTCTATTTTGAAATTGTGGTGTTCCTTAGTATTCATTAAATGTACAGTTTTATTAAAATTGTTTGAAATGGTTATTTAAAATGGTTTAGTAATACATTGGGTTTTTGTGAGTTCATTTTCGATGTTCCCCTGAATGAGGGAAATATACCATTGGGTTACAAGGTGCAGGACCCTATATTAGGGGCGTGTGTCATTGGGACATAAGGTAATTGTATAAGAGACCTCTCATGAGTATCTAACTATCTAATGAAGCATGCATGTGTTAGTGTGTTGTGAACTATAGATTGGGTTTTCCAAAATGATAATAAGAATTGGTTTTTAAAATTTAAATAGTTATTTTCTAGAAAATATATTTCTGGAAATTGGTTTAATTTATCAAATTTTAATTGGTTATAATTGGTTTTCAAGATTGTTTATATTTGGTTATAAACTATTTTTGTAACTTGTTTTATATAATGTGTTTGGTATAATGTTCTTACCTTTCTATCCTTGTCTCATGAGTAGGGATGTCACTAGAGAAAACCTATTGAGATTTATACTCAACCATGCATTGGAACTTTGGTTATTTTTAAGATTCTACCTTTAGGGACAAGAGAAAAGGTAACAGTTCACACATTTTTAGCACTACCTCAGGATAGTTGGCATGTTTAGTGATTGTGGAGCTTGGAGCTTGTGGAGCATAGAGTCTTGTGGTCTCTTGGGATTATTTAGTTATTTATCCTTTATTTACTTTGAAACTTGTTTGTTATTCCAATATTACACACTTTTATGTGGTTTTGAGATACATGAAGTTGTTTAGTGTTCTTTATTTCGTTCATTCATTATTTAGTGAACGGTTTGGTTATGGGTAATTGGTTTATTGGGTTATTTCTTAAAGGGTAAAACATCCACCACTTGAATTTGAAACACTTAATCATTTATTTACATCCTTTGGAACCTTGGGGAAGTCTTTTAAGGCCCAATAATGACTCGTTGTACTCTCAAGACAATGATAATTGGAAGGTTATTATAAATGGTATCATCTTATTTGGTCCTTAACTAACAAGTAGTCATAAATGTTATTGTTCATGATGTTGAAATTCCTTCTTGTATATTCCTTGGGTTGTAATCATAGAAAGTAGTAGGATTTTCAGAACATGAAATGTATAGAATAAATAGATGAAGCAAACCCTTTTATGTAAATATTCATGTTACTAGGTAGTTGGGTATATAAGTGTTTCGGGGACACATCTAGAATCTCAAAAATATCATTGTCATGGGTTTATCCAATGAGATGAACATGAAATTAATTGTAAAAGAATGAAATCCCACTATGATTGCATAAATCATTTTGAGTAATGATTCATGTTGTGTATAAATTGTTTATTTTTAAAAAAGTATGAAAATATTTTTTCAAATGAATGATTTTGAAAAAGGAAATGCTTATGGTATTTTTAAAATGGTTTAATTTTCAAAAAAAGTTGAATGTTTCAAAAATGGTTGAAAATGAAAAAATGTTGTTTTGGAAAAGAATTTTGTGATAGTTGATGTGATGGAATTTGAAATGTTCATCCATCAGTTGCTAGAGAGTGAGATTGATGGAGTTTTTTATTGGTTTTGAAAATGGAACCTAGTAGGCATACCTGAAACCAACCCAAGGAAGATATGGAGAATGTGGTTTCACCTGATCCATGGGTGAACCAAGAGATATTTCAGAGTATTTTCTATTCTTTTCAAGTAATGGATATAGGTAACTGGAGGAATGATCCACATCATGTGGATCATACCATCCAGTTTAAAAAAGAAGAATACACCTAACATCTAGGGTGATTCTCAACTAGAAAAAGTAGAGGTGTGGCTTAGTAGGTTGAATCGTATCTTCAATTTCATGGCACACCATCAGAGATATAAGTCAATATGGTGACTTATATTCTTGATTATCTTGCATGCTAGTGGTGGGATTTAGTGGTGCATGCTAAATTTGATGAGGTCCTTATATGGGAGGATTTTGAGGAATTGTTCAATAAACTATTTTGTCCTAATGTGTTCAAAATCCAAAAAAACAAACTTCTTTTGCCTGAAGTAGGATAATATATCTATCAGGGAATGTGTGGATAAATTTGTAAATTTAGTGCGCTTTGCACCAGAAGTTTCAGAAAGTGCTTCCTTGAAGGAATGTATCTTCGAATTGGGGCTATGGTAGGTGATTTGATTGAAGATTGTGATGCACTGTATTAATGATTATACAAAGATGGTGAATAGAGAGACTATTACTGAACATGATATCTCAGGATCTATGGGAGGAGGTATGATTATTCCTACAAGAAATGGTGGGAACTCCAATTCTGGGAGCAAGCAGAAAAATGACACCTATTTTCAAGGTGGATGTTGATATCAGAATCAGATGTCTGGATTAGTGAACCTACCTCCACGACCCAAGAGAAAAGCTGGTTTCTTTCAATGTGGTTGACTTGACCACATAAAGAGAGATTGTATGGAACAACCAAGATCATGTCATAACTACAAGAATATGGGGAAATTTACTGTTATTATCGCAGTTCTCCAAGGTCAGGTGTTCAAGACACTTCTCAGGATTCGTAAGCATTGTTTGATTTGACAGGGAGTGGAAAATAGAATTAGTCTCATCAGCATAGTAGAGATAGAAATGGTCATTATAAAAATACCTAAACTACTCAATCAGGTTAATCTCAGTAAGGCAACAAGTAGAACAGTGCAATAATGATGAAAATTGTACGTAGGTGAGCATATGATTATCAATGATCAGGTTGGACCATCTATGGTGATAGGTACGATTATTTTGAATTCTAACCTTATGAAAGTTCTCTTCGATATTGGTTCATCGCATTCTTTCATATCTTCTCATGCTATTTATTTCCTATGTTTAATGTTGGAAACGCTTCCTTGTGTCCAAATAATGAAAATTCCAATCAGGTAATGAGAATGTTAATCCTTTATGTGTAGAGGATGTGTTATAACCATTGATGGAGCTGAGCTGAAATGGTACATATCAGTGTTGGACATGGATGTCTAAGTGTAATCCTTGGTATGGATTGGTTGATAATATTTAAAGCTCACATGGACTATTATAGTAGAATAGTTAGTTTCATGACTGAGTATGACATTGAATATCTATTCAAATGAGAGAAGATGTTAAAGAAAGGTGAAAATACCATTTTTGAACCAATAGTGGGAATGATATCTTACATGTTGGCGGCATTGAATTTCTCATCAATGGAAGAGATAAAAGAAAATAGTTTTCCAGCTATTTTGGAATAATTTCTGGATATATTTCCAAAAAACATCTTAGGGGTACCACCTCTAAGAGAAGTAGAGTTTACAATTGATCTCTGTCAAGGGACCACTCCTTTTTCCCTTATATCATATAGGTTGGCACCAACAGAGTTACATGAATTGAAATTTTAGTTGGAGTAGTTAGAAAGCAAGAGTTTCTTTTGACCAAGTATGTCTATGTGGGTGGCACCAGTTTTGTTCACGAGGAAAGTAGATTGAACTCTTCCACTTTGTGTTGATTATCCTAAGCTTAACCATGTTTTGATAAAGAACATGTGCCCACTTCCATGCATTAATGATCTGTTCCATCAATTATGGGGAGGTCAATGGTTCTCCAATATTTTCTTGTGGTCAAGATATCACCAATTGTGAGTTCATAAGTAAGGTATTCCAAAGACATCTTTCAGAAGTAGATATAGACACTATGAATATATAGTCATGCATTTTGGACTAATGAATGCACCGGTGGTCTTCATGGCTTTGATGAATAGTATATTTTAGTGATATCTAGACTCTTTTGTTGTGGTGTTTTTGGATTACATCTTGGTGTATTCAAATACAAGGGCTGACTATGAGGATCACCAAGAAATAGTGTTACAAATCATGAGAGATCACCGTTTGTATGCCAAATTATCAAAGTGTGATTTTTGGATATAGGATATATGATTACTTGGCCATTTAATTTATAAAAAGGATGTTTTTGTTGTTCCTGGGATGATAGAAGTTTTTATCTCATTACAACCACCGAATAATGTCATTGAGATACGGAATTTTATAGGTTTAGCTGGTTACTATCAATGCTTAGTGTGTGATTTCTCATGACCATCTTTTCCAATGACAGCTCTGACAAAGAATAATACCTCATTCCAATGGATGGAAGAATGTTATAAGTCTTTATAGTAAATGAATGTTCATCTTACATAGTCACCAATCATTATTTTTCTAAAATCATGATGGGGATTTATGGTATACAGAGATGCTTCAGGGTTTGGGTTGGGTTGGGTTCTTATGCAAGGAGAACATGTGGCAGCTTATGGTATAAGGCACTTGAGTTTGCAAGAGAAGAATTGCCCAATTCACGATTTGGAGTTACATGTAGTCTTCCATGATTTGAAATCATGGATACACTATATCTTTGGTGAGAAATTCACTATTTTCACATACCACAAAAGTTTAAAGCATATTTTCTCATAGCGAGATTTCAATCTGTGGCAAATGAGATGGATGGAGCATCTATAGATGTTTGAATTTTACTTGATGTATACACTAGGAAAAGCTAATTTAGTGGTATATGCACTGAGTAGAAAGTCATATGCTCAGTTGGAGAAAGAAGATTCAAATTAATTGCAGTTGATGTTGGTCCTAAATGACATGCATGTTGAATGTGAAGAACAAGGTAGTGTTTTGGTTTTATGTTCAGCTATTCTTGTTCCATATTAATTAATATGGTGAAAGAGGCACAGAAATATGATGCATAATGTATGGTTATGAGTTCAAAACTCAATGGTGGGGAGACCATTGAGGACTAGATACTTGATGGGAGTTCATCTTTGTGTTTTATAGATTAGATGGTTGTACCTATGGCTTTTCAGGAACTACTTCTTCATGATTACCACCATTCGTGATGGGTTTACATCCAAGCACATAGAATATGAATATGGTATTGATGGCACAATTTTTGTAGAGATACTAGAAATGGATGGTGGGTGATTTCTTTTCTAAGTGCTTAACTTGTCAACAAATTAAGGTAGAGCATCGAATACCAGCATGTATATTGTAGGTATTACCTATCCTAGTGTAAAAAATGGGAGTAGATAGAAATTTATTTTGTTATAGGTATTCAAAGAATGGTTCGTTAACATGATTCCATATGGGTGGTAGTGGATCGTATTACCATGTCATCCCATTTCATCATTATTTGTGAAACTCATATGGTGAAGGATCATTCTAACATCTATATCCAAGAAGTGGTAAAGAGACATGGAATACTAGTTTCAATCATCTCCGACAGAGATCATAGGTTCACATATTATTTTTGTAAATCCTTATAGAAATCCTTTGGTACTCAGTCAAATATGAGCATGACGTATCATACTCACACAAATGGGAAATCCGAACAGACATTACAAACATTGGAAGACATGTTGCGAGCATGTGTAATTGATCTTGGTGGCTCATGGGGGGATCACTTTTCTTTTAGTGGAGTTATCATATAATAACAGCTATCAGGCCTCGATGAATATGGATATCTTTGAAGAATTGTACAACCGTCCTTTTCATTCTCCCCTATACTAGGTGGAAATAGATGAAAATTCACCAGTTGGTCCAACCTTTTTCCAAGAATCATTGAATAAGATTCAATTAATTAGAAAGAGGATGGATATGGCTTAGAGTATTAAAAAATCTTTTGCAGATCATCATTGAATTTCATTGTCATTTTTCGCGACTGATCATGTGTTCTTTAGAATCTCTCCATGACATGGACATCGTTGTTTTGGGAAGTAGGTAAAGTAATATCCTAAATACATTGGCCATTTCAAGATACCTAAATGGTTCGGAGATGTGTCATATCAGTTGGAATAAACATCATGGTTCGGTTTAGTGCCTAATGTGTTCCATATATCTCAGTTGAAAATGTATCATCCTAATCCTGACCATGTTATCAGATGGGATCATGTTGACCTAAAGCTGGATGCTTCATTGATACATCTCCCAGAACATATTGTGGTTAGGAAAGAGATAGTCATGCATGGAAAAATCATCAATATGGTATAGGTTTTATGGCATCTTGTTTAGATCTAGGCAGAGACATAGGAGCATGAGATGGAAATGAAAGAGTAATGGCCAAAACACATTTAGGGCAGCCAAGGTTTTCTATATTTTGATGATGGAAAGACCAATGTTGTGGAGAATGTTGTATTCCTTGTTTCTGGTATGTATCCCTTGATTTATACTTTTATGGTTATAAAGTGTCAGTGTGGAGGTTAAGAGTTTGGCGAAATTTGGATGTGTTTTTGGGGCTAAATGAAGGTCGCATAGCTGGCACATGGTTTTTCCAAACCATGTGGAATTCCGAGGAGAAATCATGCATAGTTTTCTTCATGAGGGAGTATCTCCAGTACAATTGGATCATTTTTTCAGTGACCGTGAAATGTGAGGTCATGTATGCAGTAGTGAACTCATGGTTAGCGCATGGTTTTTCTAATAGTGCGGCCAAACCATGCGTACAGTCCATCCTAGATCCTTAAAAATGAATCTCAATCATTTTTTCCTTAAATCGCCCTTTTTTTAACCAAATCGGATCTAATTTTATATTTTTCATCTCAAAAGGTCTAATAGGGTTCTCCCATCTATTTGGAATCAATATAAAGGCTTCCCTTTGTGATTCGAAGGCATATTCTTGAGGTATGTGATTTTTCTTCATCATTCGTTATCAGCTTCTTATATCTACTTATATCTAATTCTATGATTCTCTTGGATTCTAATATCTACACCCATTAGGGGTAGATCTAGGTTGGAGGATTAAAAAAATTATGAGATTTTTCTTTCATCTTAGTAGGTGAAGATATCTAAGGCAGTTCCGTGAAGGATTGACCCAGTTTTCCTAAACATTCTTCGTTCGTTGTCTAGTTTCATCAAAACATATGAGTTAGGGGACTTATCTCTTGACTCCACTTAGAGGAATTTATGGTAATGATTTCAAATTGATTTTATTATGATGAATTGATCATTAATTTCCTAGTATTGAATTGTTGGAAACCTTCTTTGGTGATGGTTTGGTAAATTTTAGAAATCTGTAAAATTGGGTGTTTTGTATAAAGTGCTTTTGTTCTTGGTTTTAAATCATTGATTTTAAAATGGGTATTTTCTAGAATTGTGGAACATGTATTTGATTATATTTTTTCAATAAAAATGGTATGATTTACTGAAACTAAATTGTTTTTTTTGAAATTGGGGGTTTCCTTGTTTTTTAATAAAAGTATAGTTTTATTGAAATGGTTTGAAATGGTTTTTCGGAATGGTTTTGGAATACCTTAGGTTTTGTGTGAGAAAATTTTAGATGTGACCCAGAAAAAAGGACATGTACTATTGGGGTACAAGGTGTGTGAACCTAGATAGGGGTGTTTGTCATTGTGACACAAGGTAATTGGAGGAGAGACATCTCATGAGATTGGAACTGTCGAACGGGGAATGCATGTGTCAGTGTATTTTGAACTATGGAATGGGTATGCTAAAATGATAATAATAATTGGTTTTTAATATTTTAATAGTTATTTTTTGTAAAATATATTACATGAAATTGGTATCATTTTCCTTTGTTTGCACTTGGTTATAATTAGTTTTCATTATTGTTTATATTTGTTTATAAAATATTTTGGTATATTGTATTATATAAAATAATTTATATAATGTTATAACTATTTTATCCTAATGTAATGAGTAGGGAAGTCATTTGGGAAAAACTGTTGAGTTCTATAATCAACCCTTCTTTGTATCTTTAGTTCTTTTTCAAGTGATATCATTCAGGATAAGCGAAAAGGTAATGTTTCACACATTTTTAGCTCTACCTCGTGATACTTGGGCTGTTAGGTGATTATGGAGCATGGTGATTGTGGAGAATGGAGTATTGTGGTCTCTTTAGAGTCTTTAGTTGTTTATCTGCTATTTAATTTGACACTTTTTTGGTCTTATGTTATTGCACACTTTGATGTGGTTTTGAGATACATGAAGTTGTTTCGTTTTCTTTAATGTTCTCATGCATTATTTAGTGAATAGTTTGGATATAGGTTGTTGGTTTATTGGGTTATTTCATAAATAATAAATCTTCTCCCACTAGAATTTTAAACCCTTTGGAATTTATTTCTTGCCTTTAGCGCCTTGGGGACGTATCTTAAGGCTTAGTAATGACTTTTTGTACCCTCAAGCTAATGAGAATTGGTGGGTCATTACTGAGTTTATTACTTTATTATATTGATGTAATAAACATGGAAGCTTTATCCGAAAGGACTGAATAATTTAGTAATTTTAGAAAACCGTTCTCAAATATATGTTTTACATTATAACTTGAAAATAAAAACAACATTGAAACTCTATGGGAAATATCCCTAACTCCTCGATCATCCCTAAAAGAAGTTCATAATATACATCTTTGCTTCCTATGGAATATTCAAACATAAGAAAGTGGTGATATAATATGATCAGTAAGGTTATGTAATATAGTTGGATTAATTTTAAGAGTAATTTTTATTGAATGGCTCAAAAAATACATTCCATTAGAACATAATCTTTAGAATAATATAGAAAAAATAAAAGATAAATAATTATTTCTATATAAATAATCGGATTAGAATAAACATTAATCATTGATATTATAGTAGTTGAATAATCAAATGGATTATCAATTACTAAAATCATTATTTTGAAATTCAATATTCCAAACATCATAAACATATTGTCGAGGCCTCAGCCAAGACATATGAAAATAAATGGTTAAGGCCTTGGATAATATCGATTATTGTTTTGTCTCATGAGACCTACCACGACATTAAGGGGATATAGAGGTCCCCACACATCACTTAATAATTAAAATTAATTTCACATATTAATTAGGTTAACCATAAATAACATATACATAGTACATATAAATAACTTCCCCCAATAAGTAATCATAATCACTAACCATTCGGTGTAATATGGTGAATGGTATAAAAGTACAATATACATATTTAAACTAAGTATGGACCATTTAATAACAAAATGTAGAATATAATCATAATATATCAATCTCAATTAATCCAAATATTAAATATTGTTTTTGAAATATATGAAAATATTGTAATAAATATATCAAAGATTTCTTGAGAGAAATACATTTTTTACTTTTCAAATATGTGTTCTTATGGAAAAGTAAATTTTTTATCATAATTGTTTTTATAAAACCAGAAATTAACAAATAATTTTTTATGAAAAAATTATATGTATTATAAAAAATAATCATTTCGTAAATTAGATTATGGAAGGTAATTGAAAATGGGTATTAAAGAGAGAAGATTAATTTAATCAGTCTTTCTTATTGGGGATAATTGAGATGGGAACCTTGTAAAACATTTATTTCCTATAAAATAAATATGAATTTATCTAGATACATGAGTTTGGATCATATTTATATTAATTATATAAAAATATTGAATAATTACATAGGTTTATAGTGGGATAAATGATAACCTGAATTTAAATGGAGGTTTGGTAAGAAACCCTTACCATATCTCCAAAAGTGTTCTAAACTTGACCATAATAATCTTGATTATAAAATTAAATCCATAAATTAATTAATTAAGAACTTATTTAACATGTATTTTATTTAAAACAACTTTATTAAGTTCATTTATTCTTCTTTTCATGAGTTATGTGATACATTTTATTCATTCTGGAGTGTTCATTCCATTGCTTTTTATGATTTTTTTTACTTGTATATGAGTATGGAAGTTCATATAACATGATATTATATATTAAAAATATGATTTTTATGTTATTAATGAAAATAAATAAAATTAAATGGATATATAACTCTTTTTAAAATTTGGGGTGAGGATTATTCATTAGATAAGACGTTAGTGATAATTGATTAGATTATTTTGGCAGTCTTTCGATCATCACAAACTAGATGACCATGCAAAGGTGGAGAGCTAATATCACGATGCAGATGATAGGGAGGGAAATTTCCTTTTAGATAGTCTTGTTGAATTCTCTAATACCTTCAGGTCATGTAATCTCCAAAGCCTGTGGGACATGTGATCTCTGTGCCTACGTGCCTTGTAAGGGTTCCCCCTTATCCCTTGAAAGGGGGATTATCAAAAATCAATAAAAATGAAGGCCTTCATGAAATTCAGGATTATAGTATATAAATGATACTAGAGTAATCATTCCTCTTGTAAAATGGTAAATGATGTTAATATAAGATAATAAAAGAACTCAAAAATAAATTAGAAGAAATTGGAAGAGGTTTTTACCTCTTGAATTTATACTCTTTGAGAACCTCCTGAGGGAGAAGAATTTGATATTTTTTTAGACCAAAGGCTCATTTATGTGGGAAAGGGGGTTCGGAAGAGTATTTGGTTGAACATGGACAAGGCCCAGAGCATGAAACGTGTGAGGAGAAGAGGTGGTGAGGGTGGTATTTATAATTGAGGATAAAGCTCTTTTTTATTATTGTAATCATTAGTTTATTATTTTGGGACAAGAAAATAAACATTATTAATTCATGAGGATAAATATAGTAACTTTTTCCTATGAGTTCTATTTAATGGTTACTTCCTTATCCTTACATCAACAATGACTTAAAAATTCAGTTATTTAGTATTTATCATAAATTATCATATTTTAATATTCGTTAAAAATTCAAGTATTTTAGAAAAATCCCAAAAATTATCCATTACCATTTTTCAATGTGAATACATAAAACATAACCTCCAATTTGTGAAACTAATTTTATAAATATGAGAGATTAAATATTTAATTAAAATCCTAATTTTCTCAAAAAATACATATTTTAAAATCATAAATGATTTTATAACACATTAAAAAATTAACTAAGGCCTCATAAAATATTCTTAAATTTATATGAAAAAATGTAATTTTTAATACATTTTTTGAAAATAATTTTTTTTAATTCATTTTATTAATTATAAATTTTAAAATAAAAATTTATGACTTACAAAACACCAACAATCAATTAATAATATTTAGAATATTTATTTACATATACTTTGATATAATTATATCATAATTTTCATTTATGAGATGCCATAAAAAATTTACACTTTCATGGGCGAGGTTACAATTCATTTGGTAGGTGTACTATTCATAAGGGTGATATTAGTATTCCTAGTTCAAGTTATTATTTCATCGATATAGGTTCCTAATCTTATATAAATACAACTAATTTCCATAATTCTTCATTTATAATGTTTTTATTGTTTTTACTGAGTGATTTTGTGTGATATATACTATATAAAATAATTCTAAGATGGTAAATTTAATTTATATAATTTTGGTTTGTTACAAAATAAATT
Source organism: Viscum album (assembly GCA_963277665.1). Taxonomy (NCBI): domain Eukaryota; kingdom Viridiplantae; phylum Streptophyta; class Magnoliopsida; order Santalales; family Viscaceae; genus Viscum; species Viscum album. The sequence goes on along the minus strand of OY728120.1, from coordinate 1,291,324,853 downwards.
TGGTTATTAATATTATTTGGGGAGAAAAAATGAGTTATTATTATCATAATAATTTATATTTAATTTTTTATATATGATATATTTACATTAAATTATTAGAAAATTCCAATGCTAGGATTATTTAGATAATAATTAAACAAAAAATTGTTATTTTATTAAAGGATTGAAAATTACTAAATAAATTTCTTAAACCATGTTATTTTAAAGTGTTAATAAATATAAAATACCATCCATTAAAAGGAAAATTGATATTTTATAATGAACCTATTGACCCATAAATAGTAAAAACATTGTTATCATAGTTAGGATTAAAGAAGTGTTTTGGTGCATTACGTGCGTTTATCATAAGATTAATTTCCAAAAAAATAGCATTTATATCTTATAAATTATATTTAATATTTTAGAATTAGTGAGTCTAGATTTTATAATACTTCTAACTTTATTTTTCTATTAATGGATGAAATACATAGGTTAGAAAACTATCTAACAAAATGAAATTAAAAAATGAAAAAAAATACATTTATTTTTGTTTTGTGTGAGTGTGTCTAAACCATAATGCCCATTTACTACATTATTTTTAATTTTTTATGAAAATAAGGTAACAGAAACCTACTAATAGTTTTTACCTTTTGGGGTTTATAATAATGTCACTCCCCCTCCAATATAAAAAGGAATTAACTATTCTTATATATTCAAAACTCTAAATCCTTTTAGATCATCAAAACCCTACCCAAATAAACACCCAACATACCTAATCTCATAAAACTATTCCACCTTTGGGATTAATTCCGTGGATGGAGAACCATTGGTGCAAACCAACAAGAGTTACCCGAAAAATAAGTAATGTTCTTCAATGTGAATTTCTATTTTTTTCATTCCCACCCATTCAGTTATTATGATTCCATTATTATATATAGAAAAAGTATCCTCAATATATTTTTTTATTTTTATTATAAGGTTTGGACCTACAACTACACACACATCTATAAAATGGGTAATGAGATTACTGGTCATGTGTACGAAGAACTACCACCTCGGGAAAGGATGTCGTTTGTTTTTTCATTTACCAACTCGCATGGTTTGGAATTATGATTGAAATATGTTTATTATATGATATGTATTATATTTATACTATTTTAATAATTATTTGTTTTTTCGATAGATTATACCTTCATGCCTTCCTTTTTATAGAATTATGATAACATCATTCGTGGATTTCTGGACTACTGCCTCATCAAAGTGGTGTGATATGTTATTATGTTACAAGGAATGTGTTTGCTGTGGTTTAATTAACCATATATGACCTAAATTCCATATATATTATATATCATGATATAATTAAATTTATGGGAATATAATGTATCATTTTCATTTTTACCTTATTACACACTAAAAAAGGTAATAATATCATTCTTGGACCTATGGACTACTGCCTCATCAAAGAAATGTGATTAATTCTACCTCATATTAATTCTATGTATAAGTATATATTATTAAATATTGTTTTATATAATATGTTATGATCATTGTTGATGGAAAAAATTTACCTACCTTCTTTCTATTATGATCACTGGAAAATGAGAATGTTACTTATGCGTAAGTACGACCTACCATCTCCATGATTGTAACATTGGTTCATTTTTCATAGCCAAATTTCATTACTGGGATTAAAATTATAATTAACATATAAATATGATAATTATTTAATGATTATAAATTTATATATTTTAATATAATTACCTCTTTGACAATAGTCATTTCTGACACATAAACCAAATATGATCAAAACATAAGATGTAAAATTAACACTTTATGTAGTAGTATATGACATTTTAACAAGTGAAATAAAATTAATGATAAAATAGAAAAAGGTTATAAAGAAAGAAATTAATAAAAAAATGATTATTATTTAGTAATATTAAGACACAAGAGATAATTCAGACTTAGGGTAAGATACTTTGTCTCAATTTCCTTTCATTGAGGAATTTTTTTTATGTCATAAATAAACCTTTTAAAATGAGTTGTATATACAACCCCTTTGACATATCATATATTGAATTTATTTGTATCATGTCATTTAATATCTTATTTAATGTTATTCTATCAAGGGGATTATGAATCAAATGTTTAGAAGTGTTATGGGACACTTTGGAATGTTTAATGATTATCATACTCTAGAATTTTCTAAAATATTAATTAATGGTATCTCCATTCATAAATATTAAAAATACATATTTTTAATTAACCTACACTATGGATATTTTGTATGTACACCATCCTAATTATTTCACTAGATTTATTAATATTGTTTCAATGATATTGTTGTGGAAACTATTAAATTTCCATGTGTTAACAATTTTTTATTGAGAATGGAATTAAACACATTTCATTTCAATTAGTTTGTGAGGTTGTAAATGAATAATGACTATTTCATTGTGTTTTATGATGAATTTTTTATTCTATTTAATGGTACCTAATAATTATATGAAATAGGTAACCCTAATATTGGATATAAAAGGGGTGGCCTAGATAGTGTTGGGTGATCCTGTTACAGGTTATACAAGGGGTGACCCAGATAATGTTGTGACAGCCTGATAGAGCTTATAAATGGGGTGTCCCAGATAGCACCAGGTGATTCCATTATATATTATACATGAAAGACCAAAATATTCGTGGGTGATCCCATTATAGATTATATATGGGGTGTAAAATATATAACTATGTGATATAATTATATCTTAAAGGATTATTGGGTCTGTGATGTCCCTCAAATTCATTTAGTATGGAAGTTAGATGTATTTTTTTCCATTTATAAGAGTTAATTATTTGGAAGTTGGTCTTCTGGATAGACTAATTAAAATGGGTTTGAATGGGTTTAAATAATAAGATTCTCTAATATACCTAACATATTTTTTACATCATTCTATGGGTTTTAATGATTTTCTCGAGAAAAATGTGCGTTCTATTTTCAAGTTAAAATGATATATTTTATATTCTCAAAGATAATTGATGAAAAAGTTCAACATTATATAAGTTTTATTATTTTTCTGAACTAATGGTTTCATTTTTCTATATCCCTTAATATGATTTTGTGCTCATATAATGTTTTTAAAATGTTTTCATCGGGTTTAAGGATGGGTATGGGAAAGGAAGAACTGATGTTTAATTTCACGGAGATTTTACATGAAAATAATTCATGCTTTATTTTAAAATATTTATATTATAGGAAAAGTGATACTAATCAGAAGTGTAAACTTTTTATATTATTTTTTATTAATCTATATGTAATTGTGTAATTATCTAAAACTCAAAACATGAAAATATCCTCAATGTGAGAGATAGAAAAATTCTTTACTTAACTCATGAATATGTAATGTTTGTGGCCAGTTCCTTATTAGACCAAGTGATGCATCAAGGGGCTATAGTGGGCCCCAAAAATCAAATATTATGTACAATTAAATCCTCACATTAAATTAGTGAACACTTTCAACATTAAATTTCATAATGAAAAACTAACATTTAAAATTTAAATATATACTTTACACTTTCAACATTAATTTATTAAAAGCAGTTCATGATTTATAAAAACATTAATATTCATTTACAAATATTTTTTTAAAATTCAAAATAGATATAAATGTATTTAAAATATTAGTTTTAAAATGTTGTATAATTTTTTAAAATTTTTCTTTATAAAAAATGGTTTTTTATGAAAATGGTTTTTCAAAAAAATAGATAAATAAAGTAGTATTTTCTAAAGAATAATTTATCAACAATTGTATATTCCAAAAAGTGAAAATATAGTATCATTAAATTAAAAATTTCCTGAATAATCATAGGTGAATAAAGTATATTTATTTTGATATGTAAATATAAAATAATTCCTCAAGGGATATGTCAAAAAACAATCCCATAAATTATGAGACTATGAAATATACATGTTCCACTTTGGTAAATTCTGAATTGTAATCCCTATAAATTAAATTACATAAAATAAAATTTTAAATAAACTAAATAAAAATATATTCATGACATAACATATCAATGGATATATATACATCACATAATAGTATTAATTTGTGAATATGGAATGTGTCTCATGGATGTGAAAGTGAGACAAGAAACCTATACATCAAGTATGATTTCTTTAATAAACGTACATAAATCAAATATAATGGTTTTAAGAATGTTATTAATTTATATATAAAACTTTTTATTATTTATAATACCATATATGTTCCTATTATAATATTTTACCATATTATTGCTAATAATAATTCTTTATTTTCATTGTTTTGGGGGTTAATTACCTTATTTTGTCATGCCTATTTTTTAGGTAAAGAACAAGTTATTATGAATAGGGTATATATATATAATCTAAAAAATATAATAAGGTTATAAAAATCATATTTAATTGGTGTAATTATTTTTCAAACTATTAGTTAATATTGTACATGGAAAATGAATCACAATGCTATGTGTAGATGGTATGTAGTATGTATGCATGAGTGAAAATATCATTCCATTAACATGTGAAATGGAATAGAGTTTTGTGACATCTTAATATTAAATATTAAATATAATCTCATATATATTGAATTTATTCATTATTTTTATCCTTATTACATTCCATGTATTAAGTTAGTCTAAAATGAATCACATCGCTTTGTGAGGCAGTAGTTCGTCATTCACACGTGTGAAAGTTTCATATTTAAAATGGAATGGAACATATAAAGGTATTTGTGATAATAAAATTTAGAATAATATATTAATAAAATAAATATCATATACATATTATGAATCCATCATTATATCTATCCTTTATTGTTGGTGATGGATAATGAACTACATCAGTTCGTGAGGTTGTAGTTTGTTGTACACTTGATCGATGATTTCATTTCACATTTGATGGAAGTGGTGATGGATAAATATTATTCCTTATAAAAAATAAAATATAATAATATTCAAGATACCTTTTTTATTAAATAGGTATTTTTAAAATAAAATTAATTTTCAAAAAAAAGAAATAAAATATGAGAGCTTTACTAAGATGATTAGATTCTCTATGAAAAACATCCCTTGAATATCCTCTTAAGGACCCTATGGATTGTATTATGGGAGAAACAGATAATATATAATATATATAAGGACATTAGGGAGTGAATTTATCAATTATTTATTAATTCAAATGTCTTTAGTGGTTTGATTAGATTAGGGGAATGAGTTCCCTTTTTATATGTGGGGAAAGGGAACCCTTTAAGAAAATACTTGTAAATCTCACAATATAACCCAAAATGATAAAGTAACTCGCATTAAAAAAACATACAAATAACCATAATATAAAATTTGGGATATTATATAATGAAAATATAGCTAGAAAATAATATTTGGACTACAAGGTTAGTCATTTTGACTAATATTTTATTAGTATTACTTAATAATAAACTCATTTTTACCATAACTATGATAATTAATTTTTACTGTTTTCGGTATTTTTTTTGGAAAAAAATTAATTTTAACATATTAAATAATATAAATTATAAAAAATATATTTAATCCATTATTTTAAAAAATTACTTATGTGCTAGTTTTTTTTTTAAATTATTCCTGCAACCTTGACGAAAAAGCTAGTTCTCAAAGAGAAAATAGACATAAGTATAGAAGGTATTAAAAACAATTTTCAAAATTATATTAATTAAAATGGAATATAAAGGTTACATTTTATTAAAATTGAACTATTTATAATATTAAAAAATATGTAAAATATAATTTCACTTTTTAATTAATTTAAATGAATATTTGTTTTTAGTAAAAAATTAATATTCTCACAATTTATCAAAAAATTGAGAATATCCTAAAATTCAAGAAAATTAACCCAAATATATTTTTTATATGATGAATTAAAAATTATTTTTAGTTTTTAAAATAAATTTTCTAGAATTAGTAAAAATTATTTGTAAATTATGTGCACAAAGTGCAACTAAACCACCTTTTTATAAAAAAATATAGTTTTTCAGAAAACATTTCTTTGAAATTAAAATGATTATTAAATTAATTCTAATAAAAAGATAACTATTTAACTTATTTTATACATGTGTAAACTGTGATATTTTAATTATTTATTTAGTACTCTATATACCCTCTAACTTAATGGCTAGGATATAATGTTTGTGTTTAAATAATAATAATTTAATTGAGTGTCATGATTAATTTTTACCCAGTGTTGCGAGCATCACAATAAATAAAATAGATAGAATTTATTTAGAATGAATTGTATTGTAAATTCCAAGGATGTTATATTCTTTTCTAATCATTCTATTTTGTGTAGTATAAAATATCAAACATGATGTTCTTTTTAAAAAAAATATCATATTTTTAATAAAATTTGGCATTTTTAGGTGTATAATGACAAAGTCAATGAAATGGTGGGTGTTTTGTTGTGACTATTGTTTGATAATATGCAACAGGAAGAAAAAAATCCAAATTATCAAATGTAGTATCATGCCTAAGACATTGGGTGTTTCTTTAATGACTAGGCTATGAAAATTACTTATTCAAGTATCTTTATACTAGAATTCACTTACATTCATTCCAAATGAACTTTTCAATTTTAGACTATTAGAGATTTTGGTGGTAAAACTAACATAGAAATACTTTTTAGAATTTTTGAACTTCAATTTTATACCAATTTTCTTCATAATTTAAAACATTAAAAATAAAACAAGACTTATTTTCCTTTATAATTTTCATGATTTTTATGGTACTTATTACATTCCATTACTAATCCATAAAAACAATAATTTTTTTTTAAAATATGTGTTGGAAAAAATATACCAATAAGTGATCGAAGAAAAATAAATCTTCCAGTTCTATAAAAAATATCAAAAACAATGAAAAATATTTCATAAAAACATTCCCCTATATCCAAAAATATTATCATTTTCCATTAAAAATTTCATTATCTAAACTATTGAAATAAAAATTTGTTTATGAAAACTCATTAAAAATATAATAAATTACATGTATGTTCCTTGGGACATCATTATAATTAAACCCTTACAAAACCGTTGTAGTTGGAATAACCAAATTTTTAATATCTGATAAAATTATTCAAAAGAACATAATCTTCACCCAATGTAGTGGAGTGATATCTAGGTGCACCAATTTAATAATAAATATTAGGATCAATCATTGTCGATAATATTGTTCAATAAATTTTAAATAATTTCTAAGCACAATATCATGAATAAACCCCTTGAATATTCTAATAAATCCTTAGAAAATAAAATATCATATCCATATACTATTTTCCACTAAAATACCAATTTCAATACCAAAATTCTTATTAAAAGGGAAAATAATTTCTTAGTATTGACCAAAAGTTTAATTATTTTAATGTAAGACAAAAATTACATAATTTTTTTTGTGTTGGAAAAATTCCTTGTCTCCATATATATTTAAATATAATAATAATTTTTTTTGTAAGGAAAGTCAAACATTATCTAAAAATATTCCAATTTAAAAAAATTGAAATAAATTTTCATAAAATTCAAATTATATTTATTTATCTCTATTTAAATACAATAATAAAACAATTTTTTGAAAAATTGGAAAGGGAAGAGAAGTATTTGGAATAAGAATCATTATAATAGTTAATATATGGTTTTGTGTTAATGTGTATCTTACATCAAGTCTGATTCGTCACACATATTCTATATCATATTGTATAAAAATCCTATGTAAATTATGATAATTTAATAATAACTACTTCCATGTTCATTATTCCTTTTATTTTATTTAATACCATGTTATATAATTTCATAATCAATTACATTTCCTATCAGAAATTTTGATGATATTCAGTTCAAATGTTCAAAATTACGTCGGTGGGTTTACTATGGTCAAAGTGGTCTTTAATCAATAATATCCAGAATAAAAATCGTGAAATAATTATCACTTTTATACATAAATTATTCTTTTAAAATCAATCATGAATGATATTTTTGAAAAATGAACTATGTTGCAACTATGGAGATAATATCTTGTATGTGTGCAGTTGTAACATTTCCATTTTATAAATATAGTAATGTAAAGAATGTTAGTATTATATTATAAATCAATAAGGATCAGAATATCATAAATATTAAATTAATTATTTCAATAAATATTTCTTTCATCCCTGTGATGTGGTGATGAAAAATGAATCGTATTTCTTTATGGAGGTGGTAGTCCACACATACCCATGAATGACACTATTATTTCTAGTCAATGTAAGTGTAAATAGGTAAATGATATATTATATTTTAATAATGATAATTATGTCATTAATATATTCTATAAAAATTAATTCTATCATTATAATCATACCATGAGACATAGTGATGGAAAAATAATTACATCACTTTGTATTGAGGTTTCCCTCTATACACAAGAATAATTGTTTCATTTCCCATTTTATGGAAATTGATATAGATATGGGTTTTAGAATTAAAATAACTAATCACTTTATATGAAATATACTATTCTTGTTATATAATCATGGATTAGAATTATTTTAACGATGTAGAAGATGAAATAATATGTAAATCCTCGGTTAAGAATGATACATATTCTTCATAAAACCTCCTTTTCATAACACCATAAGACCATTAAGGACAGTATTATACTCTAAATAAGGAATATAGAAAATGGATATGGATATTATTACTTTATTTGGTAAGTTATTTCCAAAAAATGGGTTCATAAGTGTGAAGTAAAGAGAAAAAATGATGAACTTTTCTACGATATGGGAAGTGATCTCTTGGAATTTATCAAAATATTTAATTAATATATATTAATTATCTATTAAAAATGGTCAAAATGATTAATTTAGAATATATTATGAGTATTGATATAAATAATATGAAACATTAAAAATAATACATGTTTTTACTTCGTGTTGAACCCTAACTTTTGGTTTTAACCCCTCATACCGCTTACAAACTTGTTGATTAAAGAATGGGTTTTTTCACTTTGAGTGGAAGGATAGTTTCTAAAAATACACAAACGTACCCCAAATTCACATAAACTAATATTAATAACCATATATTAATCATATTAATGAATTTAATATTTTAAAGAATTTTATATCATTTTATATAATATAAAATATAATTAATGTCATTTTTTATAACTACACATCACCTTGAGTTTAATAACATCAAGAAAAAATAGAAATTAGAAAAGAAATATTATTACATATATGACCTGTAATGTTAATATATAAAATTAAATAAAATCATTATTTATATGAAACTATATTACATTTTATATTTTAAATATCATTTTTTTGATTTTCCCATTGATTCAATTATTAGTGTGTTAGCGTTGTGTAAACATTTAAGGTCATTATTTGTTGACCAAATATTTAAAAAATTAACATGATGAAGATGAATCATTTATATGTTAAAAAATATTAAAAACTAAAAAAACGTTGTAGTTATTCCAATGATAAAAATATTATATTTATTAAATACATGATTGTGACATTTTTACATTCATTTAAATAAAGTATTATAAAGGTTATAATCAGATCCAAATGGAAAAAAAGTGAATATAAATAAAATTTGATGAGTATAGAATATTGGAAATAATCTAATAAAATATTTTCATATGTTAGGGTAATTTTATAGACATTTTTATTTTTTTCACATTAATTATATCATATACCCTTTACCATGGTAATAAAAATTATTAATGATACATTTAACATAGGAGAAAAATAGAATATTTTTTTTATAAAATGATTAACCCACTAAATCAAAAAAATATTTTATTATTAAAATTATTATATTGTAGGATTTAATTTAAAATTAACCAAGTAAAACGCAGGAAGAATGATTTTTTATAAAAATGTACTTTTTAAATATAAGATGATTTTATACAAAATTTTAGTATAAAATTATTTTAAAACCCCATAATTTAAAACTTTTAAATATGAAGGAAAATTTTAATATTTAAAACTAATAAATATTGTATTTTTTATTTTCAAAACATTAAACAAAAAATACATTATTCGATAACAAATAATATTTTTCACTATTTATTAAAAAATTAGTCATTTAAAAAATTATCAAAAATTAGTCCTCATATTATTTTGACAAAATAACTCAAAAATTATGTAAATTATATATCAATAAAATTTTATAATTTAGAATTCATGGTTTAAAAAAAACAATATAATTCACAAAACCCTTTTTTTAGTTAGAAATATCATTTTTTCCATTTTGACAGAAAAATTATTTAATTTTCTTATAAAAAATAAAAAACTACAAAATATTATTAATGAATATATATAATACATGAAAATGAATTATTATAACATTAATAGGGTTGTTACACTTTTTCCCATTTTATAAATTGTATCCCAAAAATTCTATTCACTTTTTAAACAACCGGGGGAACCTTTCCTTCATAACATTTTTACAGGATCATGTTGATTCTTCCAAAATATGGGTTTCACACAAAACTCTATCCTAGTAAATTTCTTTGATCCAAAATAGATTCTATCAGAGGATTAGAACATGAACAAGATTTCCTTATATGAAATGTTCTCTTCAAATGGAACTACTTAGGGAATAAAAAATAGATGAATTTGGAACATACTTTCTTATCATTGATATATAAAAAACATTTTCTACCTAGGATAAACACATATTTAGATCCAATTAGTAGGGAAATGATCCCATATTCACTACCATATCATATGTTCTAATAAATAGTGGACTTAAATTTAAATTTTATTTTAAAACGGATATCACATTCCATTGATATACATTAACATAAACATGACAATCTACCTTAAAAGAAAGATATTTCCAATAGTAATCTGCATAATTTTTTTTTCAGTTATGATATATCCTTATATGTTGCTAAATTATGCTCACCATCAAAAAAATTTCTTCTTCAAATTTTATTTACATAAGATTCTATTCTATTAAATCATCCTAAAATATAGTTGTCCAACAACACATTCTATATAATACCTCAAATGGTATCATCTATATATTGGAATGAAAATTTTTATTTTAATAAAACTCAATAAAAGAAATATGATGGTCCCAAATTCCATTGTAATCTATTGACCATTAGTGAATCATGAATTCTAAGGGATGAATTGTTCATTCAGACATTCTATCATTTAATGGGCAAAAATCTATTCTAAGATTAAATACAATACAAAATGTAATCTAATGTCCTTCCTAAAAATTTTATGAGAACCTGTGATCTTGGGAATATTTTATGGATATTAAAACTCCATGTAACCTGAGTATATCTATGAGATATAGTCAAAAACATTGATCCAAATATATATTATCATTAATGGGATGTAAATGAACACATTTTCTTAATAGATCAATAATAAACAAAATTAAATTATTACCACAAGATGTCTTTGATATTACCATTATGCAATCAATGGATACATTTTCCCCTTACCACTCTAATATCAGAAAAGGGGAATCATATCCTATGGAAATTTTAAATCATCATTGATCTATTTAAAAGTAAAATATTTAACTCTAAAGTTAGACATATGACTTTTTATTCTATCACACCGGTAATAATCTCAAATGGACACTATAAATCATTGTGTTTCCAGGATGAATAGAAATAGGGGAACTATGAGATACATTCAAAAATTCACTCTTTTATCATCGAATCACAATGCATGCACAATATCATTCAAAATAATAGAAAAATTTTTAGGTCAATATTAAATTCATGAAAAATAATCTCTAAAAATATTATTCCTTTTTCTATAACTTACAGTATTACTTACAAACATTGTAAAATATTTATGACAATGTTGATTATAATGACACATGAATAAAAAAGGTAGTTCCCAATATCCATAACTTCTATGAAAAAATTTATATAATCATTCAACAAATGGTCATGTTCCAAACATAAAATGGTCAATATTTCATTTTTTCATACTCAAAGAGTCATCTACAATTTTTCCTTTTTTGCATAATAAATAGTTATTCTGTCACAATCCTTGATCATTTTGAGCCATCTTCACTCTCTCATGTTCAAATGTTTTGAGTGAATATATACCTTCAATTTTTATGACTAGAATATATTTAATACTTGTATCCATATTATTGATTCCTCTATTTTTATAATGAAAATATAAAAATAAATAATTCTAGAACATATGTAAAATAATTAAACTCCTCTAGTTTCAATGGTGGTGAATAATTATCAATTATATTTCCATTGTATATTAGAACACAACTAATTCCTTTTAATGAAGCATCACCATTGATGAAAAATTACCCATATCTAGGGGGAAAATAAAAAACATTATCATTCAAAAATATTATTTTTAGTTTCAAAATAATATCATCAAACTCTTCTATCCATATGAATTTAAATCATTTTTAGTCAACATTCTCAGTATGATAGAAAGATGAGATTTTTTTCAACAATCTTCTGATTATAACCTAATAAATTAGAAAAACTACAAATCTCTTCAACATTTTTATCTATTTTCAACTCTTCAACAACATTAGTTTTAGTAGGTTCAATAATTTTTAAATATTTACAAACAATTTTTACCATGAATGAATTATTTTTCAACCAAAATTCACACTTACTAAATTTTCCATATATTTTATTTTCTATTTATTTTTGGAAAAAATTATAATGTACCTTTTATTATCCTCATGAATTTTATAATATATCAATATATCACAAATAATCACAACCAAAAACATATCTATGATCAAATGGAATACTCAATTCATATGTTTCATAAATACATCCAGTGCATTATGAACCCCAAAGGAAATAAATATAAACTCATAAATCCCATATCTAGTATAAAATATAGTCTTCAAGATATTTTCCTCCTTTACCTTCAAATGGTGGTACCCCAACCTGAGATCAATCTTTGGAAAATATTTTTCTCTGTAAATATGACCAAAAAAATAATCAATATGTTGAAATTGATACTTTTTCATGAAAATGGTATTAATCAAATCACTATAATCAATTCAAATCCCCATGGAACGAAAAACAATTAAAAAATGACAATCCCAAGGTAAAGTACATAGTTAAATGAAGAAATTATCTAGTAAATATTGAAATTTCTTCTCTTGTTCCTCAATTTGTAATTGAGATATTTGATAAAGGGGTTTTGAAATTGAATTTTCATTATGAATAAATTCAATAGTAAACTCAACCTCCAGATTTGGAAAATACCATTTAATCATTAGAGAAAAAGTCCATATATACCTTCACTATTGGCATATCGATAATTTGAAAAGTTTATTTCATTTCAAAAACATGTGTTATGTTACATTCAATTCCATCTCTTATAAATTTTCCAGATACTTTGTAGGTTATAAAAGGTATAAAATCATTGAACAAAACATTCATGTATCTTTAATCTATCATAGAATGATAAAATGAAATTTAATTAATATCCAAAATAATATAAAACTCTACCACTGGTAGTTCATCAATGATGTTCATAAAATACCATTCCAAATATACCTGTATAAATATTTCAACAAATCATGGTTGTATTAAAATTTACACTTTTAATTTTCACCCAACGATCAATAATGCATTCATGTTATGATATTCCTAGTATTCTAGAAAATTATTAAAAAATTAAAGAATGAAATGATAAAAGGTAAACCGGGTTTTGGTATATTTTAAATATAAAAGTAATATACCTATCAATACTTCAATAGATGGATCTTTACCAACTGTATTAGTATAAAAATATTTTCCTACACCTTTTTTCATTTCATTTTGAAGATATCCATCAATAAAAACTATCTTTGGGAAAATTTTAGCATAATTAACCAGTGCATTAAAACTAAACTATATCACAGATGGATTGATATCAGTTACCCAATATTTAATCTCCTTGTGAAAATTTTCTTTGTGGTCATAATCCTAGCGATTGAATATACCACACTAGTATAACTTTTTCGAATATACCAAAAATTTCATAGGAATATTTTTACCATGCCTATTATAACATTAGAACTTAATTTTCTTACCTATGAATTTCGTTTATGATTTCTTCTTCATTTACTTCCACCGAGTAATTTTTCATTCTAGTTATTATGGAAGAAATGATTATCAGTGAACTCTATATTTAATTTCATATCCCACTGAATAGTTTTCCCATTAATTTTCAATATATAGGAATATATTTAATTATGAAGTCCTTATATTAATCCCAAGTAAAATCAATCTATCTTTCTATAATGATCCTGGATAAAATATGGTATATACCAAGCCAAACATGTAAAATTTACTTCCAAAAAATCTATAGAATCATCATGACATTACCTCAATTCCATTAAATGATTATTCATACTAAGACAAACAAAATTAGGGAAATATTTATCATAGAATACATTCTAAAATGTTTCTAATCACATGGAATCAATATCATCTATCTCTTTTAAATTATTAAAAAAGGCCATCATTTATCATCTTCACCTTGAAAATGATAAATGGAAAGGGTTACCTTATAATGTTATGAACATCCAATGGGATAAAATATCTTCTATAGGGCATTGATCCATCCTTAAGATATCATTGGGCTTGATGATAAATTGAATGATAAAGGATATTTCTTATAAAATTATCTACTTTCATCATATTCCTCTATGGTGTTTCTATATTCCCTTTATCATTGATGAAACCACCATTTATATCATGGATCAACTGATCTATCACAAAAAAACACTTAGTTACAATTCTAACCATTTTTTTACCGATTTAGAATGATATCATCCTCTTGGATTATTTATACTATAAACCCCATGTTTTCTCTATGAAAACCCCTTCTAAGCAGACAAAGTTTAGTTATATAATCATGGTAATCTTTAGATGGTATATCATTTCTACTTTCCCTCTAGGTAAAGTATTTAATGGTAATTATATTATAGTTATAATAACTTCTTAATATATCTAAAACATTATTTGAAACAATCTTTATGGAACTATCCATAAAAATTACATATTCTATTTCACTTATACTATATTTTACATTCTTGAAATCCTGAGTATATACTAAGAATTGTTGTTTTAGAAACAAATCATAAATCTTAAAGAAAAACCCATATTTTACAATGTTTCCACTACTATTTAGTATCTATATATCAAAAACTATATTAATTTTAAAATAAAACATTATTTATTTTCTTGAAAAATTATCAGGAATTTCTATCGAAATTATTACATTCCTATACCAATCCTTAAAACTTGTGAAAATAATTTTAAAACATTCGATTACCAAGAAAATCTCAGTAAGGGACATAAAAAAAAAGAAATCATTAAGTCATATAAATATCATTAAAACCCATGGAAAACATTTTCTTATGATTATACATTTTTATCTAAAAAGATTAATACTTTCCCATTAAAATTTTTATTAAATTTAATTTTCAAATATAATGATTTTCAGGAATATAATTATAAATTGTAGAAACTTTATGTTGGTTCCCTATGAAATCATCATCATAAAACCTATAAAAACCCTTAAAATTTGAATAACCAAATGAAAAACTTCCAAAATAAAATAATGTATGGAACACAATAATTACCCAATGTGTTAGATAACAATATTATAACACCCCTCATTTAAGCTATATCTATCTCACTCATCAGATATAATTGGTCACAATAATTCGTAAACAATTTCCCTAGACCATATCATGAATAAAAATCTAGAAAAATATTTTAATTAATGTGTACAATAATTTTATACAATATTATTCCCTTTTCTCTTAAGACACAATTTTAAAAATAAAAATATAAAGACAAATCAAAAGGGAGTAATTCTTTGAAGAAAAATATAATTATTGAAAAGGAAGATAATCTTTAAATAATATTAATGGTGGTGGGAATAGTCTTTGTCATCATATATGATAAAACAGTATTCCTTTTTTTATTTTTAAATAAAGTTAAACATTCCTTAAAATACTTAATTATGAATACCTATGAATTAATTTGGCCTAAGATTCACTTTATATTTATTTTATGTACATATAAATAAATTCATTTATTAATTTTAAAAAATTATACATGTAAGATAATGATTTTGAAATTAAATCATTTTAATATTACAAACACTGTATTAAGTTAATGTGTCCCTTATGACGTGTCTAACTCATCACAGATATTCATTATATTCAAGAAAAATACATGTGTTAATTTATTTAAATTATTAGGTGTATTTTTCAAGTTAATAATTCCTTTTGTTTTATTTAATACCATGTTATAGTCAATTACCTAATCCTTTATGTTTTTGTTGGAGGTTTTGTTGATTTTCATATTCATAAGTACATAATGACTTTGTTAGGTTAAATATGGACCAAGAGGTCATTATTGCATAATAAATAAGATAAAAGGCATGAAATAATTAGAAAAATATAAAATAAATTTGAATTTTAAAATCAACCATAAATGATGGTTATGATAAATGAACTCAGTTATAATCATGTAGATGTCAGGTCGTACATATGTATGAGGAACGGTTCAATTTTTCAATGATCATTACTAAAATTAGGGGCGTATAATATTATATTTCCAGAATTATCATAATATAATAAATATAATTTTAATTTTAAAAATTGTATTATATATGTCATCCATGTTATGTGGAATTTTCAAATTATTTACATCACTTCGTAGAGGAGGTAGTCCATAACTACACATGAACAATGATATTATTTGTCTTTGAATGGAAATGTAAGAAGTTAAATTATATACTATCTTTTAATAATGATTAATATGTCATGAATAAAATATATAAAAATTAATTTCATAATAATAATCCATCTAAGAGGGATAATGTTAAAAAAACCAAATACATCAATTTTCAATTTTTTATTCCACCATAAAAACAAATGATAGTTTTGATTATCATTTAATGCAAGAGGAGATGGATATAGGTTTTTTACTATCATTAAAAAACTAACTAATATTGAAGATATTTTTTTGTTATATAATCACGGTTATGAAATATTTAATGGACAGAGAAAAATAAATTAAATAGAAATTCTCGGTTAATAATGATACCTCTTCTTCAGACAACCTCTTTTCCATAATACATTAAGACCACTATGGTTGGTAGTATGTATAACACCTAGATATTTTTAAGAAATATTTTCTCTAAATAATTTTAATTATTCAATAGATTTCATTTCCACAAATCATGAGTTTAAAAAAACTATGAAATTACCTTAGAATAAATTTACCATTTTAACATAGATATTAGGTTAGTAGAAATAAATATAACTATCTTATGAAAATGTATGGTAAATTCATTAGCTAAGAATTATTTATCAAAAATATAAATCAATTATGTTTTTGTATTTTTGTATTAATAAAATGAGTTAATTTATTTTTTAAATGAAATTAATGAAATATATATGTTATATACTTAATAAAATCTTTGTAAATTCATCCAATATATTTTTTAATATGGTATGAATAAACACTATTTGCTGTATAAAAACCTATATTTTTCAAAGGGGTAGTTTTCATCCTTTTAATAGAGAATCCATTTTAAATTTAGATTTTGACACATTAATAATTTTTATATGAAAAAATAAACATGTTCTTTGGAATAGAGATATACAAACATACTTTTAATAAATTTTTAATATTTATCTGATAACTTTCTAGATTATATTAATAGTAAATAGACACAAATTATTAATTAAAAATAACTTTTTTAATCAAAATAATTTGTATGGTTAAAATATTTTATTGAATAGTTTTAAATTATAAATTGAATATATTTTTATCAATAAATATAACTTATGTAACTATCATGAATTTTATATAGAATTCAGATGTCAAAACATTTCAATCTTTAACAATGTTCTTACTTTAAAAGATCATTCTCTCTTTCCAAAAATGGGAATAATTTTAAAGTAATTACGAAAACATATATGTTTTCAATTTCGAAAAGGTGACACTATATTTGGAAAAATTTGGTCCATATTATATAAAAAACATTATTTTATTTTTGGGTATTATGGATTTTAGCTTTGGAATTTTTTTATTAATACAGTATGTGGGTAAATCTGGTAATTAATGGGATGAATACTATATTAAAATTACCCTAAAACTTTTATTAATATCAGTGAATAATTTTTTTTACCTAAATAATCCTTGGGTCTAATTTGTGTCTTTTATAAGTCACTTGGATGAGATTAATACATTAAATTTATTTTATTTAAGTAAAATTTAAATATATCTCACTCAAATTTTTTAACTAAATAATTTTTTATATAATGTTATACAGCAGATAAATTCTAATATAAATACTCGTTTTAAATGTAAATTTTATTCCCTTAGAATTTTAATTTATATTTAATTTTTATAAAATAAATAATTACAATAAATACATATACTTTGATGATGTAAAAATTAATTAATTGATGAGAAATCAATAAAAAATATTAAAATTCTAAAAACCATAAAAAGACACAAACACTTAACCAAATCTTATTGGTCAAGTATATATAGACCATTACCATCCATGGGTAGATTTAGTGACCATTTGGATCCTTATAGAATAAGTTTGGACACTTATATTATTTTCATTGAAGTGATGTTAAAGTTGTCACGTTCATAATTTAATAAGTAAAAAAAATTACATGTTAGGTGTACCAAAAGAAAAATTCGACTACATATATTTTTTGGAAATATATTAGATTTATCATCAACATCGTATTTTAATTTTAATTTTTACTCCCAAAAAAAATTAAATAATTACACAATATTGATGTAGAAATTATTTTATTAATAGATATTACAAATAAATGTTATTAAAAATATTAAAATAAATAAAATTTTGGATAATCAATATATCTATTGAATTTTCTAGATGACATTAAAAAATTAATAATATAACAAAATAGTTTTTTTGAAGTTAAATTGTTGTCTTAATATTTTTCAAAATCCATAAATTGAATAGTGTCATAATTGACACTATTGATTTATCAATAAATTAATATTTTATTAAATCATTTCAATATCATAAAATATGCAATGCCCCTACCCTAGTTACCCAGAGTCGGTGCATTATTTTAATACATTGGAATGATTACATGGAATCATGTCCCGAAGGACCGATCAGTTTAGCAGTCTTGGAAAATAGATTACATACATGAATGTTACATTGAACTTTAAGACATACAAAACAACATAAATGATCTTTTTGGACGCCATAATTCCCTTGGATTAACCCTGCATATCAATCACAACACACTTCTTGGAATCCTGGGAAAAAATAAAACATAGAAAGGGGAGAGCTCAAACGCTCAGTAAGGGTAAGCAATACAGCGGAAACTTTCATAAATAAGCATAAACATTTAAGGCAATACATAACTAAAACAAAAGCCTTGTATACTTGAACTTCAGCATAATATGGAAGAAATAAAATGAAATAATGCCATTTAATTATTCACATAGACATTCTACTAGTCGAATAATCACATGAAATATCACTAACCACTTTCATAATGATGGAATTCATAATGCTGAACTTTAATTTTTCTGTCAAGGCCCCGTGCCAAGACCTAAGGGATACCTGTAACTGGAACCCAACCCGGAGAGACTCTGTAACTGGACTCCATCCCGGAGAGCCTCTGTAACTGGACTCCCACCCAGAGAGCCTCTAATAACTGGAAACCAACCCAGAGTGCCTCTAATAACCAGACACCAACCTGGAGTACCTTTAATAACCGGACACCAACCCGGAGTGCCTCTAATAACCGGACTCCAACCCGGAGTGCCTCTAATAATTGGACACCAAACCAGAGTGCCTTTAATAACTGGACACCAACCCGGAGGGTCTGCTGTAACGGGACCCCATCCCGGAGGGCTTAATTTTATAGGTCCCCAACGCATAACATACTATTCCAACACATTCATCTTAAGAAGAGGATGAAATATAACATAAACATTCGTATTTAAACTAGAATACGAAATTCCAAAACAATAATCATAAACCATGAATGGAATAAAAATAACTCATCTAGAGTCAAACATATCACAAAACCATAAATACAATATGGATGATTTTTATCATAATAAATCAACTTTAGACAAGTGTAAAATTTATCAAAGGATGTTGACATAGATGAAAATAATTTGTAAAACTCTTTGAGAGAAATACCCCTTTTTCATTAAAACATTTAAAAGTCACACAATTTAGAAAAGAAGTCATTTAAAGAAATTTTTGAATCAAAGTTTCCCATACCACTTTGAAACTTCTGAAAAGAATTAACATTTTAAAAACATTCATGTCCTTATAAATAAATCCTTAAAAACCATTTTGAAGACATGGACATTAATAAGAAAGATTTAGAGGAGTAAATATTTAAAACATTTGAAATGATGTTTTAGTAAAAAGTACCTTAAAATAGTCCCTTTGAAAACTCATTCATAGAACATGGACCTCGATAATAAATATGTCCCAGTATATACTTATGTAAAAACAACCTCGGATAATAAAGAGACTTTGGAATTAACCCTTACCAATTTGGTAACATACGAAACATACAACCCATGAAAGAGGTATCATACAATGAATATGTAAATACACAAAAATTAATGTGTATTACACAAAGAATACAATTATGGGCAGTATATAAACCACACAAAAGGTAATAGTGGAAATATGGCATGAATCTCATGGGAATAAGGAGTGTGATGAAAACCCCTTACCTTGTACTTTTCTTTGGTCGAGGGTAGGTTAACCTCCTTTAATTTGGGTAACTCCCTTTGGTTTGAACCAAAAAAAACTCTTGAAGTGACTTATGCCTAAGGTAAGGCTTTTATGAGGAGGATAGGGAAATAGGGAGCTTAATTAGGCATAGTTTGGACGAGACAAAAGGCTTTAGAGCTGTGAGAAATTGGTTAGAAGTGGCGTCCTTTTATAAGGGGGGGGGGGGGCGCTCTTTAGGAAAAACTTTAAGTATGATTTTATAATAAATTTATATTCGGTTTATAATGGCTCCAAACTAGATTATTTAAAGTCTAATGTGGGGATGGGTCACAATCCTTTCAACCAATAGATTTTAGACAGGTTTGGGTCATTATATTAACCATATATTTTAGTTTTAACTCTTAGTTAATTAGTTTGACATTTACTATATTAGTTGTGTTTTATATTATTTAGTTAATAAAATTACTATAAACTTCCAATAGACCCTCAAGTGGTCCAGTAATGATACACCTATCATGATATAATTCCTTTGTCTGAACCTTAACTTTTTAGGAATAGAATATCAATTAATAATATAATATTTATTTGAAAAACTCTTTTATGTCAATTTTGACACTATTGGGAATTTGATTTTTGTGAAAATCATTAAAGCATTATTACTTCGAAAAAGGTTAGTTAAATCAATCCTAACATGTCATTTTATCCTAGAAAATTAGTATAATTCATAAAAAGTCTCAAATTACATTTATTTGTATATTTATAATATCAATTATTTTAATATTTCGTTAATTCGGTAATTACTGCATCACCATTGTGTCATAAATAAATTAAACTATTTAATATATAAAAATTATAAATAAAATATCATTATGTATGAAATAGTTTTATATTTCTAATTAATATTTACAATCGAATTTATCTTATGTATAACCCTATATGAAAAATGTTTTATTAATTAAACATTGATTTTAACTCTTTTAACTCTCCATTGAATTAAATAGTAATAAATGTCCTAATCTAATCCAAGTGGACATAAATGATAATATTTTACTCCTAATGTTCTTTTTGTTTTATATACACTTGTCCAATATAATTAGGACATTTTTAGGATAATATTAATATAATTTTTACCCTTAATTACCCTATTTACTTTTTACCGTGGTAAATAAAAGTAAAAAGTTACCATTCACCAAAAATTATTTTCTTCTTATTGAACCACATTTTACTCCTTGATATTAACATAGTCTCTCGGATTTTCTAAATTCCACTCACAGAAGTGGTAAAATTATGTTTTACGTGTATTTTTAAATTCTCCTAGGATGTGGGTAAAAGACAGTGAAAAGTTCAATAAAATTTTTATATATCTAAACTTTTTCTAAACTAACTTCAATGAATTAAATTGAAATTATATAGGTATTATGTATCTATTTTGACCTTAATTAGATTTAAATAAAATAAATATTTTTTTAAATACAAATTTGTTTTTAAACAATAACTCAGTATTTTTTTCACTATTCATCAAAAATTGAAAGTTTCCAGAAAAATACCAAAAATTCACCCTAGGTTAATTTAGATATTACGAATCCAAATATGAAGTCCATTTTGAAAGAAAAAATTTATAAAATTTCAAAAATTGGGTATTACTATTCATAACTGCTACTTTGTTTGGTTGCAGTGCGTTGGAACTCGAAGTTGTGTATAAAAAACGCTACTATATTATTCAATGAGAAGTGTACCATGAAATACTGGGGTGTTACATTATACCTTCCTTCAATAAATTGTGTCCTCTAAATTTATGCTCGGTATTGGAAACTTTGGGTTGACATTTCAAAATATCATAGTTGAAATCCCACATCGAAAAATGGATTAATGAGGCCTCTATTTAAAATAAAGAGTGGTAAGTATGAAGGTTACTAAAAATAACACATACTTGGGTTCCATGTAGGAAAACATAGATATAGAAGAGAAATATAACCATCAATATCTGATGGAGATTTGTAGAGAACATGGCTATGATAAGGCCAACAATCACAAAGCCATAAATTTGTGATGATCTAAGGTATTATCTAGGACAACGTTTTTGTTCTAAGTTCCTTTTATTAATGTTGAGGAATTTATTTATGAGATTGTATACGATCTTGAGGAGATATACTTAATTTATAATTAGAGTTTTATCCATTAATATATTTCTACCACAACTCATCTTTCACTACAAAACATAATAAACCTCCAAAATACTCTATTTATCATAATCTTATAGGGTTCCAAATATAATGAATTTATAATTCACATATCAAACCCTTTAAAAAAAGAAACCACATTATACAATCCAGGGACTTCACATAGTTCAGTGGTAGGCGATAAATCTCAATCTCACTATGGTTGTGGGTTCGATTCCCAGAGTTTTGTTGGACGTGATGGGTTGTCACATGGTCTGTGTGTTGTCCTTTTATAAAAATCAAAAAGTGACCTTTCAAACTTAATCCATTCCAACCTTTAGAAATATCCAAAATACTACTATCCAAACTCACAGTCCGAAATTTATACGGAAGTTAAACAAAAGGAAGATCCTTTTTTCCCATGTAATAACATGTGAGCACCTTCATCACGTATTATTTTAAAACATGGTAACATCCTGATTTACCATAAAACCTTATTGATTACATTCATGCTCCCTTATTATTTATATAATACTAGATATATTCCTTCTATCCAAAAATGTTGTAAACTCCAACAATGACAAATCATTAATTAGTTTCAAGGTATTCAAGAATATCCAACATAATTTATTCAAATCAACTATCTCTTATTCCAAAATCACTACCTCATTATCAAGACCATATTAAAGATTAAATTTCCTTCAACCATGTATTTTAAAAAAAAGTTTAAGTTACTGTTGAGTCAATTTTCATAGTACAATATTATCTCAAATCCTTAATGAAATAGTACTGCAGTACAATCCTTATTTATCTCCATAATTCATATGACCACAACATCGTTGATACAACACTCAAATGAAATAATTCTTTTAATAACAACATAAGAACACTAGTCATTCCTCTTCATCTGTGGTAGTGTCATAACTTTATTATTATCCAATAGCATCATTTGTGGCATACTCTGATGATTTGAACATTGATTCGCGTAGTGTCCCCACTCCTTACAGATGAAACATTGTACATTTGAAACCTTTTTATTACCCTCGCAATCACGAACGTGGTGTCCTTTTTCCCCACACCTATAACACACTCCCATTTCCTTCATCCATTTTCCAAGGTGATGCTTTTCACAGTTATCACATATGGGAAAATCCTTCTTTACCTTCTTCCCTTTATCTGTCTTTCTCTCTACCATCCTTTTCTTCTCTGGATTTCCTTCAAATCCATAGGACTCCGAGAACTCTTTACTTATCTTATCAAAACATGATACTATTTCTTCATATGATGATAATACATGAGAGACTATTTCCCTTCTAAATGTTGGCTTAATACCGTGAAAGATATGATCCTTCTTACTCTTTGGATCATATGTATTGATGGATTTCTCATTCCTTCTACTGGGAGCCATTTCTAAACAATGGCATACACTAGATTAGTTTATGAATAGAAATACCTAATCACAAACTTTTAAAACACTTAACATACATTAAACAGTTTATGGATATAATCCATAATCATAAAAATGTTTTCTTTGAGAAAGTATATACTCATAAATTCTTCATAATGGTTTGTAAATAAGATGAGAATTATCCTAAGAATATCCCCTGGGAGTGTCGTAACCAAGAGTGTAGCAAGACCCGTTGTCATGAACCAGTTCCCATTCGAGTCTAGCTTAAAGCGGTGTTTTCGGGTTTTACCCCTAGGTACATCTGTGCCAGAGCCGCCTCTACCTGCTCGTATCCAGACAGGGATGTATTGCTCAGAAAACTCACAAAATCACTACAATACCAAAAACTAGGAAGTTATTATATAATAATACTCAAATTTATCTTATGGTAATGTGATCTAATCAAGTTTTATCTAAATCTAGTTTCCAAGGTTATTGAAAAACTTCCTCTGATACAAATTGTACCACCCCCACCCATGTTACCCAAATTCAGTGCATTATTTTAATACATTGGCATGATTTCAAGGAATCAAGTCCAGAAGGACCGATCATTTTAGCAGTCTTGGAAAATAGATTACATAAATGAATATTTCATTACACTTTAAGGCACACAAAACAACATAAATGATCTTTATGGATGCCATTATTACATTGGAATAACCCTGCATATCAATTACAACACACTTCTTGGAATCATGGGAAAAAATAAAACATATAAAGGGGTGAGCTCAAACACTCAGTAAGGGTAGGAAATACAGCAGAAACTTTCATAAATAAGCATAAACATTTACAGCAATGTATAACTAAAACAAAATCCTTTTAAATTTGAACTTCAGCATAATATGGAAGAAATAAAATGAAATAATGCCATTTATTTATTCACATGGACATTCTACTAGTTGAATAATCACATGAAATATCACAAACCACTTTCATAATGATGGAATTCATAATGTCGAACTTTAATTTCTATCTCAAAGCCTCATGCCAAGACCTAAGGGATAAATATAACTGGAACCCAACCCGAAGAGCCTCTCTAACCGGACTCCGTCCTGGAGAGCCTCTGTAACCAGACTCCAACCTGGAGAGCCTCTAATAACCGGAAACCAACCTGGAGTGCCTCTTATAACCGGACACCAACCCGGAGATCCTCTAATAACCGGACACCAACCGGGAGTGCCTCTAATAACCGGACACCAACCCGGAGTGCCTCTAATAACCGAACACCAACCCGGAGGGTCTGCTGTAACCGGACCCCAACCCAGAGGGCTTACTTTTACCGGTCCCCAACCCCGAACATACTAGTTCAACACATTCATCTTAAGAAAAGGATGAAATATAACATAAACATTCATATTTAAACTAGCATACGAAATGCCAAAACATTAATAATAAACCATGAATGGCATAAAAATAACTCATCCATAGTCAAAAATATCACAAAACATTAAATAAAATATAGATGATTTGTATCATAATAAATCAACTTTAGAAAAGTTTAAAATTTATCAAAGGATGTTGACATAGATGAAAATTATTTGTAAAACTCTTTGAGAGAAATACCCTTTTTTCATGAAAACATTTTAAAGTCACACAATTTAGAAAAGAATTCATTTAAAGAAATTTTTGAATCAAAGTGTCCCATTCCACTTTGAAACTTTTGAAAAGAATTAACATTTTAAAAACATTCATGTCCATATAAATAAATCCTTAAAACCCCATTTTGAAGACATGTACATTAATGAGAAAGATTTAGAAGAATAAATATTTAAAACGTTTGAAATGATGTTTTAGTAAAAAGTACCTTAAAAGAATCCCTTTGATAAATATTTAATAAAACATGGACATGGATAATAAATATTTCCAAGTAGATACTTATGTAAAAACAACCTCGAATAATAAAGAGATTGTGAAATTAACCCTTACCAATTTGGTAACTTACGAAACATACAACCCATGAAAGAGGTATCATACAATGAATATGTAAATACGCATAAATTAAAGTGTATTACAAAAAGAATACAATTATGGAAAGTACATAAACCATACAAAAGGTAATAGTGGCAATATGGAATGAATCTCATGGGAATAAAGAGTGAGATGAAAACCCCTTACCTTGTACTTTTCCTTGGTCGAGGGTAGGTTAACCTCCTTTAATTTAGGGAACTCCCTTAGGTTTGAACAAAAAAAAGACTCTTGAAGTGCCTTATGCCTAAGGTAAGGCTTCTAGAATGAGTAGAGGGATATAGGGAGCTTAATTTTGCAGAGTTTGGCCAATCCATAAGGCTTGAGAGGTGTGAAAAATTGGTTAGAAGTGGTGTCCTTTTATAAGGGGGAGGAGGGGATCTTTAGGAAAAACTTAAAGTATTATTTTTATTAAATTTATATTATGTTTATAATGGATCAAAACTGTATTATTTAATGTCTAAGGTTGGTATGGGTCTAACTCCTTTCAACCAATATATTTTAGACAGGTTTGGGTCATTATATTAACCATATCTTTTAGTTTTAACTCTTAGTTAATTATTTTGACATTTACCATGTCACTTGTATTTTTATATTATATAGTTAATAAACTAACTATAAACTTCCAATATACTCCCAAGTGGTCCATTAATGATACGCCTATCATGATATAATTCTTTCAGCCGAACCTTAGATTTTTAGAAATAGAATATCAATTAATAATATAATATTGGTTTTAAAAACTCTTTTATGTCAATTTTGACACTATTGGGAATTTGATTTTTGTGAAAATAATTAAAGAATTATTACTTAGAAAAAGGTTAGTTAAATCAATCCTAACATGTCATTTTATCCTAGAAAATTAGTATAATTCATAAAAAGTCTCAAATTACATTTATTTGTATATTTATAATATCAATTATTTTAATATTTCATTAATTCGGTAATTACTACATCACCATTGTGTCATAAATAAATTAAACTATTTAATGTCTAAAAATTATAAATAAAATACCCTTATATAGGAAATCTTTTTATCTTTCTAATTAATATTTACAATCTAATTTATCTTATGTATAACCCTATATGAAAAATGTTTGAATAATTAAACATTGATTTTAACTCTTTTAACTCTCCTTTGAATTAAATAATAATAAATGTCCTAATCTAATCCAAGTAGACCTAAATGATAATATTTTACTCCTAAGGTTGTTTTTGGTCGAGATACATTTGTCTAATAGAATTAGGACATGTTTTACAGTAATATTAATATCATTTTTACCCTTAATTACCCTATTTACTTTGTATCGTGGTAAATGAATGTAAAAAGTTGCTATTTACTAAAAATTATTTTCCTCTCATTGAACAACATTTTACTCATTTATATTAACTGTGTCTCTTGTATTTTCAAAATTACACTCACAGAAGCGGTAAAATTAAGTTTTATGTGAATTTCAAAATTCTCCTAGATAGTGGGTAAAAGACGGTGAAAAGTTCAATAAAATTTTTATATATCTAAATTTTTTCTAAACTAACTTCAATAAATTACATTGAACTTATATAGGTATTATGTATCTATTTTTAACTTAATTAAATTTAAATAAAATAAATAATTATTTCAATAAAAATTCGTTTTTAAACCATAACTCAGTGTTTTTTTCACTATTCATCAAAAATTGAATGTTTTCAGAAAAATACCAAAAATTCACCTTAGGTTAATTTTGATATTCTGAATCCAAATATGAACTCCATTTTGAAAGATAAAATTTATAAAATTACAAAAAGTGGGTATTACTATTCATAACGGCTACATTGTTTGGTCGCGGTGTGTTAGAACTCGAAGTTGCGTATAACAAACACTATTGTATTATTCAAAGAGAAGAGTACAGTGAAAGCATGGGGTGTTAAATTCTCCCCTCCTTCAATAAATTGTGTCCCCACAATTTATGCTTTGTATTGGAAACTTGGGGTTGACATTTCAAAATATTATAGTTGAAACCCGACATCGAAAAATGGATAAATGAGGCCTCTATTTAAAATAAATAGTGGTAAGTATGAAGGTTACCGAAAATAACACATACTAGGGTTCCATGTAGGAAAACATATATATGTAATAGAAATATAACCATCAATATCTAATGAATAGTGGTAGAGAACATGGCTTTGAAAAGGCCAACAATAACAAATCCATAAATTTGTGATGATCTAAGGTACTATCTAGGACAAAGTTTTTGTTATAAGTTCCTTTTCTTAATGTTGAGGAATTTATTTATGAGATTGTATAAGATCATAAGGAGATATACTTATTTTATAATTAGAGTTTTATCCATTAATATAATTCTACCACAACTCATCTTTCACTACAAAACATAATACAACTCAAAAATAATCTATTTATCCTAATCGTATAGGGTTCAAAATATAATGAATTTATAATTCACATATCAGACCCTTTAAAAAAAGAAACTACAATATACAATCTGAGGACATCACATAGTCCAGTGGTAGGCGATAAATCTCAAACGCACTGTGGTTGTGGGTTAGATTCCCGCAGCTTTGTCCGACGCGATGGGTTGTCACATGGTCTGTGTGTTGTCCTTTTATAAAAATCCAAAAATAACCGTTCAAACTTAATCCATTCCAACATTTAGACATATCCAAAATACTACTATACAAACTCACAGTAATAAATTTATAAGGAAGTTAAACATAAGGAAGATCCTTTTTTCCATGTAATAAAATGTGAACACCTTCATCACGTATTATTTTAAAACAAGGTAACATCTTGATTTACCACAAAACCTTATTGATTACATTCATGATCCCTTATTATTTATATAATACTGGATATACTCCTTCTATCTAAAAATGTTATAAACTCCAACAATGAAAAATCCTTAATCAGTTTCAAGGTAGTCAGAAATATCCAACATAAATTATTCAAATCAACCGTCTCTTATTCCAAAATCACTACCTCATTATCAAGACCATATTAAGGATTACATTTCCTTCAACCATATATTTTCAAAAAAAGATTAAGTTACTGTTGAGTCACATTTCATAGTACCATATTATCTCAAATCCTCAATGAAATAGTACTGCAGTACAATCCTTATTTATCTCCATAATTCATATAACCAGTACATCGTTGATACAACACTCAAATGAAATAATTCTTTAATAACAACATAAGAACACTAGTCATTCCTCTTCATCTGTGGTAGTATCATGACCTTATTATTATCCAATAGCATCATTTTTGGAATACTCTGATGATTTGAACATTGATTTGCGTAGTGTCCCCACTCCTTACAGATGAAGCATTGTACATTTGAAATCTTTTTCTTACCCTCACAATCAGGAACGTGGTGTCCTTTTTCTCCACACTTATAACACACTCCAATTCCCTTCAAGAATTTTCCAAGGTGATTCTTTCCACAGCTATCACATATGGGAAAATCCTTCTTTACCTTCTTGAATTTATCTGTGTTTCTCTCTACCATTGTTTTCTTCTCTGGCTTTCCTTCAAATCCATAGGACTCTGAGAACTCTTTACTTATCTTCTCAACACATGATACTATTTATTCATATGATGATAATACATGAGAGACTATTTCTCTTCAAAATTTTGTCTTAATACCGTGAAATATATGATCCTTCTTACTCTTTTGATCATACGTATTGTTGGATTTCTCATTCCTTCTACTGGGAGCCATTTCTAAACAATGGCATACACTAGATTAGTTTATGAATAGAAATACCTAATCGCAAGATTTTTAAAACACTTAACATACATTAAACAGTTTATGGATATAATCCATAATCATAAAAATGTTTTCTTTGAATAATTATATACTCCTAATCCCTTCGTAATGGTTTGTGAATAAAATGAGAATTATCCTAAACATATCCCCTTGGAGTGTCTTAACCAAGATTTCAGCAAGGCCTGTTGTCGTGCAGCAGTTCTCGTTCGAGTCTAGCTCAAAGTAGTGTTTTCAGGTTTTACCCCTAGGTACATCTGTGCCAGAGCCACCTCTACTTTCTCGTATCCAGACAGGGATGTATTTCTCGGAAAACTCACAAAATCTCTACGATACCAAAAATCTAGGAAGTTATTCTATAATAATCCTCAAAGTCTATCTTAGGTAAATGTGATCTAATCAGAGTTTATCTAAATCTTGTTTCTAAGGTTATTTCTAAACTTCCTCTAATACCAACTCTAACGCCCCGACCCTAGTTACCCAGGGTTGGTGCATTATTTTAATACATTTTCATGATTATAAGGAATCAAGTCCCGAAGGACCGATCAGTTTAGCAGTCTTGGAAAATAGATTACATACATGAATGTTACATTGAACTTTAATACATACAAAACAACATAAATGATCTTTATGGATTCCATTATTCCCTTGGCTTAACCCTGCATATCAATCACAACACAATTCATATAATCTTGGGAAAAAATAAAACATAGTAAGGGGTGAGCTCAAACACTCAGTAAGGGTAAGCAATAAAGCGGAAACTTTCATAAATAAGCATAAATATTTAAGGCAATGTATAACTAAAACAAAATCCTTTTAAACTTGAACTTTAGCATAATATAGGATAAATAAAATGAAATAATGTCATTTACTTATTCACATGGACATTATACTAGTCGAATAATCACATGAAATATCACTAACCACTTTCATAATGATGGAATTCATAATGCCGAACTTTAATTTCTATGTCAAGGCCTCATGCCAAGACGTAAGGGATAACTGTAACCGGAACCCAACCTGGAGATCCTCTGTAACCAGACTCCATTATGGATAGCCTCTGTAACCGGACTCTAACCCAGAGAGCCTCTAATAACCAGACACTAACCCGAAGTGCCTCTAATAACCAGACACTAACCCGGAGTACCTCTAATAACCGGACACCAACCCAGAGTGCCTCTAATAACCGGACACTAACTCGGAGTGCCTCTAATAACCGGACACCAACCCGGAGGATCTACTATAACCGGAAGCCATCCTGGAGGGATTAATTTTACCGGTACCCAACTCGAAACATACTAGTCCAACAAATTCATCTTAAAAAGTGGATGAAATATAACATAAAAATTTGTATTTAATCTAGCATAGTAAATGCCAATACATTAATCATAAACCATGAATGGCATAAAAATAACTCATCCATAGTCAAACATATCACAAAACCTTAAATACAATATGGATGATTTTTATCATAAAAATTCAACTTTAGAAAAGTTTAAAATTTATCAAATGATGTTGACATAGATGAAAATGATTTGTATAACTATTTGAGAGAAATAACCCTTTTTCATGAAAACATTTAAAAGTCACACAATTTAGAAAATAATTCATTTGAAGAAATGTTTGAGTAAAAGTGTCCCATACCACTTTGAAACTTTTGAAAAGAATTAAAATTTTAAAAAAATTCATGTCCATATAAATAAATCCTTATAAAATAATTTTGAAGACATTGATATTAATGAGAAAGATTTAGAAGAATAAAATTTTAAAACATTTGAAATGATGTTTTAGTAAAAAGTACCTTAAAATAATCCCTTTGAAAACTCTTTCATAAAACATGGACATTGATAATAAATATTTCCCATTAGATACTTATGTAAAAACAACCTCGGATAATAAAGATATTGTGAAATTAACCCTTACCAATTTGGTAACTTACGAAACATACAACCCATGAAAGAGGTATCATACAATGAATATGTAAATACACATAAATTAAAGTGTATTACACAAAGAATAAAATTATGGGTAGTAGATACACCAAAAAAGGTAATAGTGTGAATATGGAATGAATCTCATGGGAATAAGGAGTGATATGAAAACCCCTTACCTTGTACTTTTCCTTGGTCGAGGGTAGGTTAACCACCTTTAATTTGGGTAAATCCATTTGGTTTGAACCAAAAAAGACTCTTCAAGTTCCTTCTACCTAAGGTAAGGCTTATAAGAGGAGGAGAGGGAAATAGGGAGCTTAATTGGGTAGAGTTTGGATGAGTCAAAAGGCTTGAGGGTGTGAGGAATTGGTTAGAAGTGGTGTCCTTTTATAAAGGGGAGGAGGGGCTCTTTAGGAAAAACTCTAAGTATTATTTTATAATAAATTTATATTCAGTTTATAATTGCTCCAAACTAGATTATTTAAATTCTATGGTTGGTATGGGTATAAATCCTTTCAAAAAATATATTTTAGACATGTTTGGGTCATTATATTAACCATATCTTTTAGTTTTAACTCTTAGTTAATTAGTTTGACATTTACCATGTCACTTGTATTTTTGTATTATATAGTTAATAAACTTACAATAAACTTACAATCTACCCCCAAGTGGTCCATTAATGATACACCTAACATGATTTAAGTCCTTTGTCAGAACCTTATATTTTTAAGAATAGAATATCAATTAATAATATAATATTTGTTTTAAAAACTCTTTTATGTCAATTTTGACACTATTGGGAATTTTATTTTTTAAAAAATTCTAAAAGAATGATTACATCAAAAAAAGTTAATTAAATAAATCCTAACATGTCATATTATCCTAGAAAATTAGTATAATTCATAAAAAGTCTCAACTTACATTTATTTGGATATTTATAATATCAATTATGTTAATGTTTCATTAATTTGGTAATTACTGCATCACCATTGTTTCATAAATAAATTAAACTATTTAATGTCTAAAAATTATAAATAAAATACCATTATGTAGGAAATATTGTTATCTTTATAATGAATATTTACAATCTAATTTATATTATGTATAACCCTATATGAAAAATGTTTTAGTAATTAAACTTCGATTTTAACTCTTTTAACTCTCCTTTGAATTAAATAATAATAAATTTCCTAATCTAATCCAAGTGGACCAAAATGATAATATTTTACTCCTAAGGTTTTTTTTGGTCGAGATAAACTTCTCCAATAGAATTAGGACATGTG
Organism: Viscum album; assembly: GCA_963277665.1. Taxonomy (NCBI): domain Eukaryota; kingdom Viridiplantae; phylum Streptophyta; class Magnoliopsida; order Santalales; family Viscaceae; genus Viscum; species Viscum album. Next base: position 1,291,291,549 of record OY728120.1, on the reverse strand, counting down.
TTAGGGTAATATTAATATCATTTTGACCCTTAATTACCCTATTTACTTTTTACAATGGTAAATAAAAGTAAAAAGTTACTATTCATAAAAAATTATTTTCATCTCATTGAACCACATTTTACTCCTTGGTATTAACTGTGTCTCTCGGATTTTTGAAAATCCACTCACAGAAGCGGTAAAATTTAGTTTTACGTGAATTTCCAAATTCTCCTAGGAGGTGGGTAAAAGACGGTGAAAAGTTCAATAAATTTTTTATATATCTAACATTTTTCTAAACTAAATTCAATGAATTACATTAAACTTATATAGGTATTATGTGTCTATTTTGACCTTAATTAAATTTACATAAAATAAATAATTTTTTAAATAAAAATCGTTTTTAAACCATAACTAAGTGTTTTTTTCACTATTCATCAAAATTTGAAAGTTTTCAGAAAAATACCAAAAATTCACCCTAGGTTAATTTCGATATTATAAATCCAAAAATGAAGTCCATTTTGAAAGATAAAATTTATAAAATTTCAAAAAGTGGGTATTACTATTCATAATGGCTACTTTGTTTGGTCGCGGTGTGTTAGAACTCGAAGTTGCGTATAACAAACGCTATTGTATTATTCAATGAGAAGTGTACCGTGAAATCTTGGGGTGTTACATTCTCCCCTCGTTCAATAAAGTGTGTCTCGCAATTTATGCTCGATATTGGAAACTTGGGGTTGACATTTCAAAATATCATAGTTGAAATCCCACATCGAAAAATGGATTAATGAGGCCTCTATTTAAAATAAAGAGTGGTAAGTATGAAGGTTACTGAAAATAACACATAATAGGGTTCCATTTAGGAAAACATAGATTTAGAAGAGAAATATTACCATCAATATCTGAGGAGAGTGGTAGAGAACATGGCTATGAAAAGGCCAACAATCACAAAGCCATAAATTTTTGATGGTCTAAGGTACTATCTAGCACAACGTTTTTGTTCTAAGTTCCTTTTCTTAATGTTGAAGAACTTATTTATGAGATTGTATAAGATAATAAGGAGATATAATTACTTTATAATTAGAGTTTTATCCATTAATATATTTCTACCACAACTCATCTTTCACTACAAAACATAATACAACTCAAAAATACTCTATTTAACCTAATCATATAGGGTTCCAAATATAATGAATTTATAATTCACATATCAGACCCTCTAAAAAAGAATCTACACTATACAATCTAGGGACATCACGTAGTCTAGTGGTAGGAAATAAATCTCAATTGCACAATGGTTTTGGGTTCGATTCTCGCAGCTTTGTCCAACGTGACGGGTTGTCACATGGTCTGTGTGTTGTCCTTTTATAAAAATCCAAAAATAACATTTCAAACTTAATCCATTACAACCTTTAGACATATCCAAAATACTACTATCCAGACTCACAGTCCAAAATTTATAAGGAAGTTAAACACAAGGAAGATCCTTTTTTCCATGTAATAACATGTGAACACCTTCATCACTTATTATTTTAAAACATGTTAACATCCTGATTTACCATAAAACCTTACTAATTAGATTCATGGTCCCTTATTCTTTATATAATACTCGATATACTCCTTCTATACAAAAATTTTGTAAACTCCAACAATGACAAATCATTAATCAGTTTCAAGGTAGTCAAGAATATCCAACATAATTTATTCAAATCAACCATCTCTCATTCCAAAATCACTACCTCATTATCAATACCATACTAAGGATTATATTTTCTTCAACCATGTATTTTCAAAAAAAGTTTAAGTTAATGTTGAGTCACTTTTCATAGTACCATATTTTCTTAAATCCTCAATGAAATAGTACTGCAGTACAATCCCTATTTATCTCCATAATTCATATAACCAATACATCATTGATACAACACTCAAATTATAAGGCCCCAGCCTTAAACCTTACTTAATATTGAATTAAATGAGTAATTCACATTGAGGATCTTTTCAGGTTTAGAGTTTTAGAAAATTAGGACATAACTATTACATCTCAAAAGATTATAAAGTAGTCGCTTCTACTAAATAAAAACTCTTTAAAAGAAACATGTATAGTTCCATGTTTTAGGTATCATGACTTTCCCTTGATCCCATCCTTGACCCTATTCCACGCTATGTCCTGTGAAAAACATTTCAAAAACTTGGGCTGAGCATAAGAAGCTCAGTAAAGGATACACAAAGAATGAAAACTGTTAGTTTTTCAAAACAAAAAGTAAACCATGAATACTTTATCAATGTAATACTTTTCACCTTCATGAAGTAGTAAAAACTTTTCACTGAAAAAAAAGTATCATTACTTACCTTTTTTGTAACCAAAGGATTACCATAAAACCCATATAAAGAACACATAACATATATAAAGGTAACTTGGGACATAAACAAACTTAAGTGGAATAACCATACGGTCGACTCCCACACATATCACTTAATGGAATAGCCATACGGCCAATTTCCATACATACTTAATGGAATAGCCATACGGCCAATTTCCATACATACTTAATGGAATAGCCATACGACCGACTTCCATACCCAATGCATTGGAGGTTATAACGTAACCACCCGTCCTGGTATTCACGACACCACCCGTCATAATGTTTAAGTACCATTATTACACATAAAATATTGAAAATATAATCATTTCAATAACAACATTTCATTTGCAATCACAATAAGTAATTCCAAGATATTGATTTAATCAATCCATTTTCAAAAACCATTTAAAAGATATTTTTGAATCAAAGTGTCCCATACCACTTTGAAGATTTTAATGGAATTATAATTTTAAAACATTAATGTCCATATAAATTAATTCTGAAAAACATTTTGAATTCCTGGAAATTAAAGATAAATATTTAGAATAATGAATCTTTAAAACATTTAAAACGATATTTTTGTTAAAGAGTTTTTAACAAAATGAGAGACTCTTGAATACAAATAATTACGGAATAACAGTTAATCCGAACTTTATAACATCATGAGAATAAAGGGATTCATGATATAATATGTCAAAGGATAGTATACACACCATATAAGATTGAATTGGTGCATAACAACAATGAAGTCTCAAAAGAAATGTAAAATGAGATGAAATCCATTATAAAGAAGGTATCCTTAAATTAAGGATAAATCAATCTCATAATTATGTGTGACAAATACAAACACACCCAATATAAGTGGATATTAAGTGTAAAACAATCAAATGACATTCACACATATTCAAAGGATGACATATTCAATAACTACATGTTGAACCCAAAGAAATTGAAATTGGGTTAAGAAGTTCCCTTGGTAAAATTCGACAGCCTAACGGCGTCACATAAAATTTTACAAAAAGGGTTGATGAGAGAGATAAAGGGGATATCATCACTTGGAAATAAAAGTTACATCAATAAGGATATATTAGAACATATCCCAGCATAACAATATGTAAATTAAAATACCCAACAAAAGAAGTCTTTTAAAAAGAGGAGTGTGAAAGGTTCCCTTACCGACATGGGTATCTTTCGAAACATACACCTCGTGAAAGAAGGACAATAAAACATTTATGTAAATACTCATAAAGGAAAGTATATTACACAATGAGTAAAATAATGGGCAGTACATACACCACTCAAAGGAAATTGTGGCAAATGTAGCATAAATCTCACGGGAATAAAAGTGAGATGAAAAATCCCTTACGAAAACTCGGCAGCCTAACGGCGCCACTTGAAACTTCCAAAATGGATTGATGAGAGGAAATAGGGTCTCTCATTACATCAACATAATGTTTAAATTAAGAGTAATATAAAATAACATCCCCCAACATAAAAAATAGGAGCTTAAAAGAAGTGACATAAAGGAGAGTACTTTAAAAGAAAGAGAGAGGTTAGATCTCTTACGAAAATTCGACAACCTATCGGCGCCACTCAAAACTTCCAAAATGGATTGATGAGAGAGAATAGGGTCTCTCATCACATGAACATAAAAATTACAGTAAGATTAATATAAAAGAACATCCCAATAACAATAAAGATGTGCTTTAAAAGGAATGACATAAAAGAGTGTACTTAAAAAGAAAGAGAGGTGTAGGATCCCTTACCTCGGGTCCGACTTGACTCGATCGTTCTTTAATCTCCTGAATAATAAACTTGAGTTAATTTATACATCCTTAAGAACCTTTTTAAAGTTCATTATTCCTTTTATATCACTTATTACCATGTTATAAACATTATTTAATCATTTAAGTTAATCATGTTTGTTTTGTCGATATTTGTTTCTTAAGTCGAAAGTGGACTTCTTACAATTACATGTTGTTCGTGTGGTCAAAGGTTCTTCATATCCAAAAATGACATTACTGATTTTGATATCATATATATCATATATATCCAGCATATACATGTATTTATAAAATCACATAATCATTTAGAGGAAAGAAATGAAATGCACCGTTCATGGAGACGGTAAGCCGTACGTACGCATGAACGCTACTTTCATTTCTATGTCGTATTAATGGAATTAAAACTATATGAGAGGTATGTATATTTTAATTCCAGAATTATATTAATCATTTAGATGTATCATACATCATATATATCCATTATATATATGTACTTATAATAGTACATTACATTTGGGGATAAGAAATGAAATGCACCGTTCATGGAGACGGTAAGCCGTACGTACGCATGAATGCTACTTTCATTTCTATCTCATACTTTAATGGAAAGAAATAATAATGATATAGAGGTAAATAATAATTCCAGTATAACATCATATATAATAAAATTAAATCCATCCTTTATACGTCCCACGTATGGCATTAACGAATCACATCACTTTGAGGGGGCGGTAGTCCGCACTTCCTAAAATGAAGATATCGCGTATACCCATAATGGAATCCATAAAGGTAAGACACAAATGAAAAACACAGAAGCATAAGTAAAACATAAACATATTATATATCATATATAAAAATAGTGACATCATAATGGCCACCTTTGAAGGTGTTAAATGAGTATTGAACAATCATCGTTTCGGGAGGCACAATTTCACCATCCACGGAAACCGTATGTTCTTTAACCATTTGATGTAGTTGTGTGAGAGTGTAGCTCGAATAAATCTTATAACAACATCCTAGTATATTGAAGATACTGTTTTTGTTACAAAAGAAATAAATAAAAAGAGTTTAGGGGGTTGGAGAAGCAAAATAGAACAAATGAACATGAGAGAAAGAATTACCTTTAAAAGTGTAACTCCTTTTGATTTGAGCCTAAAGGCTTCCTTTGAAAGGATTCTGCCCAAAGGGAATCCTCTAGGATGAGTAGAGGGATGTGGAGAGAGTAAATGGGCAGGTTTTGGCCGAGCCAAATGCTTGAGGAGTGTGTGTAAGGTGGTAGAGGTGGGGGCCTTTTATAAGAGGAGAGGAGGGGCACTTTTGGAAAGTAAAGAAATATTACTTTATTTGAAAATTTTTTTCACTTTTAAAAGGTCCCACATTGATATAATTCGTGGATAAGGTGATAAGTGTTCGAAATCCACCAATAAAATAAGTTTTGGACATGTTTAGTTCATAGATTTTACATTATCTTTCCATTTTATTTAAATCGTCAAATAATGATGTCATCGCTGCATCATTATTATGTCATAAATAATTTATTTTATTTAATGTCTAAAAATTATAAAAAAATAACTATGATGTATGAAATATTTTTATCTTTCCAATGACTATTTATAATCAAAATTTGGACTTGTGTAACCCCACTTAAAAACTATTTTAGTAAAACAACTCATGTTTGTGTCAATTTAATTTTAACATTAAATAAAAATATATTATTGTCATTTTCCAACTAAAGTTGCTCCATGGGGTCCCCAAGTTGGCCCATGGATTTTCTTGGTCGGCCATGACTCACCCAATAGGTGTAGTACAAGTGTCATGGTGTTTTCACATTCTTATAATATCATTTTTACCTTAAATTACACTAATTACCTCTAATCGCGATTAATGAAAAAAAGTTACTATTCACCAAAAAATTATTTTCATCCCATTGAACCAAATTTTACATACTAATTACAACCATGTATGTCGGATTTTCAAAATTCAATACACATTAGTGGTAATCTTTCATTTAACTGAAAAATCAGTTTGCTTGATTACCACTTAGTGGTTTCACTATTCATCAAAAATTGGAGTTTTTCAGAAAAATACCAAAACTTCACCCTAAGCTATATTTGATATTCCGAATTAAAAAATGAAGTCCGTTTTACAAAATTCAAAACATATTAGTCACATTAATTAATTTAATAATTAATTCCCGCTGTCAGAGCAAATAGCGTGTTTTTATAAAACAATAAGTATCAAAAGATTGACACTAGTTTAAGTCTGATTTCAAAGTGAAATTAATTCCAACGGCCACTATTGGATTTAATGGTAAAAATATTTTCTAATTTCACTTTAAAACCAATTCAAAATATAATCTAATCATATAAATAAATTAGATTAAAAAGCGGTTTTGAATTAAAATACAACATTTTACACTATTCATTAAAAAAAATGAACATTATTGGAAAGATACCAAAAATTTACACAAAGTAAATTTTTATGTCCCGATTATTAAGAAGAGTTTTATTTGGTCCAATAGAATGTATAAGAGTGAACAAAACTATATTTAATGACGGTTCGCCATCAAAAGGCGATAAGTGAACCTTTAGTGAAAACTAGGGCATATATGCCTAAAATTGAATTCTTTCCGTATTTTAAGCCTCTATCCTTTATTGGATAAATCTAAAAACATTTAAAAACATATATAATCATATTTTAGTTATTTCTATCCATTCCTGTCATTACAACGGCTACATGTTAACTACAATTTAAAATAATATTATTTTATTATTAGAGTGCAACGTAAGATTCCCAAGAAACTCGTTGTTGCGTGTTGGGTACGCCATCGAGCATAGAATCCCATTTAAAGTAATATTAATATTTGATTCACAAATATGGATAAATATGAAATGTCATATTCTTTATTTACCTAGGATGTTACATCCTTCCCCCCTTTTGGGAATTGCGTCCTCGCAATTTTAAAATTGCGCTTGGAAACATCCTTGAAAGTCCCACATCGGAACAAGAGTCGGTAAAACAATCACTTTAAAATAAAGAAAGATAAGTACAGAGGTCACCCGAGTTAACCCATACTAGGACTCCATGTAGGAAAACATGGACATGGAGGAGAAAACATAGGGTCATGTTCTGATGGAGAGTGATAGAAAACATGTTTAGGAGAAAGTTAACAATAAGAAAATCACAAACTTGTGATGGGTTAAACGGTGTTGGGTTCCCCAGTAGGAAAAGTTAATAGACAACATTTTTGTTTTAAGTTACTTTTTATTGAGGAATTTATTCATAAGGAAACATAATCACTTATCATGTTGACTTTCAACTTTTACTAGATTCCTTAATCAAACTCATATTTTTTTCAAAAGATGAGTATTTAGGGAGACTTGTTCGCATTAAGACTACTATAATCAACTTCTAGAGAATCACCTAATCCACAAAAGATAACTATATACATCCCATGTCTTTAGGATTTAACCAAAACCAAAACCAAAAAGGTTAGTACAAGGTCAGATAATCCAGAAAAGGATAACCCATTAAAAAGAAAATCTATTTTTAATCTCCAAAATTTTTCCAACAAAACCCAAAGTTCAACGAGGACCATTCTATAATCAACTTGTCCATAAAATTCTTCAAAGTAAACCAATATAAGATTGAAACACAAATATTTGAAGGATTTAGTCGCATAGTCTTCCAAAAAAAATCGTAACATTTATCTCCAAACAATATCAGTTGCTCCTAAAGTCTCGTTTTGAAAGGTAATTAACCTAATCACATATCCTCCATGATAGGTTAATAATTTTCATAAATAACCCAAAATCAACTTACTCTTAATTCATAAAATCATATAACTAAAAAGAATCAGTCAAACTAACCAGGGACTTTACGTAGTCCAGTGGTAGGCGATAAATACCAGTCGCACTTTGGTTGTGGGTTCGATTCCCACAGCTTTGTCCGACGCGACGGGTTGTCACACGGTCTGTGTGTTGTCCTTTTTCCAAAACTATATAATTCTTAAAACATTCCCCAAAACGAGATAAGATCTTCAAAAATAATCATAACATATTTTAACCTCAAGTTTATCTCATTCCTTTCATTTTCCATCATATCATAGAGTAACCCATAATTACCTAAAAAGTAAGGATCATATAAACCCTAATGGTTACCTTAATAATTATTACCTGAATTTCCACATCGAGTTGGCCATATTGTGCATGATGCATTAGGGAAATCACCAAGTTTTAATTGGTTGATCATGACTCCTTGATAGTTGGTTTGGAATAACTATGAGATTCCTCATTGAATCCCCCATCTCATCCAGTATCTTAATCAGAGATCCACCACAGTTTCCTTCAAACCCATTGTCACTTTGGTCCCTGTTAGATCCATCCATTTACTAAAACCAAAAATGTCAGTGTGAGTATATCAAAAAAAACCATCTTGTACTAAAGAGGAAGGTAAACACTAAGATACACTTACTCATTCACTTTATCTAAAACTAGGACTCTTTCTGAAATCCTAACCATTATGGTAATGTCACTTATGCTTAGAGGATACCCTAACCTCTAAAGTTATCTAAACCGACCTTTGATACCAACTATAAGGCCCCAGCCTTAAACCTTACTTAATATTGAATTAAATGAGTAATTCACATTGAGGATCTTTTCAGGTTTAGAGTTTTAGAGAATTAGGACATAACTATTACATCTCAAAAGATTACAAAGTAGTCGCTTCTACTAAATAAAAACTCTTTAAAAGAAACATGTATAGTTCCATGTTTTAGGTAGCATGAATTTCCCTTGATCCCATTCTTGACCCTATTCCACGCTATGTCCTGTGAAAAACATTTCAAAAACTTGGGATGAGCATAAGAAGCTCAGTAAGGGATACACAAAGAATGAAAACTGTTAGTTTTTCAAAACAACAAGTAAACCATGAATACTTTATCAATGTAATAATTTTCACCTTCATGAAGTAGTAAAAACTTTTCACTGAAAAAAAAGTATCATTACTTACCTTTTTTGTAACCAGAGGATTACCATAAAACCCATATAAAGAACACATAACATATATAAAGGTAACTTGGGACATAAACATACTTAAGTGGAATAACCATACGGTCGACTCCCACACATATCACATAATGGAATTTCCATACGGCCAATTTCCATACATACTTAATGGAATAGCCATACGGCCAATTTCCATACATACTTAATGGAATAGCCATACGGCCGACTTCCATACCCAATGCATTGGAGGTTATAACGTAACCACCCATCCTGGTATTCACGACACCAACCGTCATAATGTCCAAGTACCATTATTACACATAAAATATTGAAAATATAAACATTTCAATAACAACATTTCATTTGCAATCACAATAAGTAATTCCAAGATATTGATTTAATCAATCCATTTTCAAAAACCATTTAAAAGATATTTTTGAATCAATGTGTCCCATACCACTTTGAAGATTTTAATGGAATTATAATTTTAAAACATTAATGTACATATAAATTAATTCTGAAAACCATTTTGAATGCATGGACATTAAAGATAAATATTTAGAGTAATGAATCTTTAAAACATTTAAAACGATATTTTTGTTAAAGAGTTTTTAACAAAATTAGAGACTCTTGAATACAAATAATTACGGAATAACAGTTAATCCGAACTTTATAATATCATGAGAATAAAGGGATTCATGATATAATATGTCAAAGGATAGTATACACACCATATAAGAGTGAATTGGTGCATAACAACAATGAAGTCTCAAAAGAAATGTAAAATGAGATGAAATCCATTATAAAGAAGGTATCCTTAAATTAAGGATAAATCAATATCATAATTATGTGTGACAAATACAAATACACCCAATATAAGTGGATATTAAGTGTAAAACAATCAAATGACATTCACACAAATTCAAAGGATGACATATTCAACAACTACATGTTGAACCCAAAAAAATCGAAGTTGGGTTAAGAAGTTCCCTTGGTAAAATTCGACAGCCTAACGGCGTCACATAAAATTTTACAAAAAGGGTTGATGAGAGAGATGAAGGGGATCTCATCACTTGGACATAAAAGTTACATCAATAAGGATATATGAGAACATATCCCAACATAACAATATGTAAATTAAAAGACCCAACAAAAGAAGTCTTTTAAAAAGAGGAGTGTGAAAGGTTCCCTTACCGACATGGGTATCTTTCGAAACATACACCTCGTGAAAGAAGGACAATAAAACATTTATGTAAATACTCATAAAGGAAAGTATATTACACAATGAGTAAAATAATGGGCAGTACATACACCACTCAAAGGTAATTGTGGCAAATGTAGCATAAATCTCATGGGAATAAAAGTGAGATGAAAAATCCCTTACGAAAACACGGCAGCCGAACGGCGCCACTTAAAACTTCCAAAATGGATTGATGAGAGGAAATAGGGTCTCTCATTACATCAACATAATGTTTAAAGTAAGAGGAATATAAAATAACATCCCCCAACATAAAAAATAGGAGCTTAAAAGAAGTGACATAAAGGGGAGTACTTTAAAAGAAATAGAGAGGTTAGATCTCTTACGAAAATTCGACAACCTATCGGCGCCACTCAAAACTTCCAAAATGGATTGATGAGAGAGAATAGGGTCTCTCATCACATGAACATAAAAATTACAGTAAGATTAATATAAAAGAACATCCCAATAACAATAAAGATGAGCTTTAAAAGGAATGACATAAAAGAGTGTACTTAAAAAGAAAGAGAGGTGTAAGATCCCTTACCTCGGGTCCGACTTGACTCGATCGTTCTTTAATCTCCTGAATAATAAACTTGAGTTAATTTATACTTCCTTAAGAACCTTTTTAAAGTTCATTATTCCTTTTATATCACTTATTACCATGTTATAAACATTATTTAATCATTTAAGTTAATCATGTTTGTTTTGTCGATATTTGGTTCTTAAGTCGAAAGTGGACTTCTTACAATTACATGTTGTTCGTGTGGTCAAAGGTTCTTCATATCCAAAAATGACATTCCTGATTTTGATATCATATATATCATATATATCCAGAATATACATGTATTTATAAAATCACATAATCATTTAGAGGAAAGAAATGAAATGCACCGTTCATGGAGACGGTAAGCCGTACGTACGCATGAACGCTACTTTCATTTCTATGTCGTATTAATGGAATTAAAACTATATGAGAGGTATGTATATTTTAATTCCAGAATTATATTAATCATTTAGATGTATCATACATCATATATGTCCATTATATATATGTACTTATAATAGTACATTACATTTGGGGATAAGAAATGAAATGCACCGTTCATGGAGACGGTAAGCCGTACGTACGCATGAACGCTACTTTCATTTTTATCTCATACTTTAATGGAAAGAAATAATAATGATATAGAGGTAAATAATAATTCCAGTATAACATCATATATAATAACATTAAATCCATCCTTTATACGTCCCACGTATGGCATTAACGAATCACATCACTTTGAGGGGGCGGTAGTCCGCACTTCCTAAAATGAAGATATCGCGTATACCCATAATGGAATCCATAGAGGTAAGACAGAAATGAAAAATACAGAAGCATAAGTAAAACATAAACATATTATATATCATATATAAAAATAGTGACATCATAATGGCCACCTTTGAAGGTGTTAAATGAGTATTGAACAATCATCGTTTCGGGAGGCACAATTTCACCATCCACGGAAACCGTATGTTCTTTAACTATTTGATGTAGTTGTGTGAGAGTTTAGCTCGAATAAATCTTATAACAACATCCTAGTATATTTATGATACTGGTGTTGTTACAAAATAAATAAATACAAAGAGTTTAGGGTGTTGGAGAAGCAAAATAGAACAAATGAACATGAGAGAAAGAATTACCTTTAAAAGTGTAACTCCTTTTTATTTGAGCCTAAAGGCTTCCTTTGAAATTATTCTGCCCAATGGGAATCCTCTAGGATGAGTAGAGAGATGTGGAGAGAGTAAATGGGCAGGGTTTGGCCGAGCCAAAGGCTTGAGGAGTGTGTGTAAGGTGGTAGAGGTGGGGGCCTTTTATAAGAGGAGAGGAGGGGCACTTTTGGAAAGTAAAGAAATATTACTTTATTTGAAAATGTATTTCGGTTTAAAAAGGTCCCACATTGATATAATTCGTGGATAAGGTGATAAGGGTTTGAAATCCACCCATCCAATAAGTTTTGGACATGTGTAGTTCATAGAGTTTACATTATCTTTCCATTTTATTTAAATCGTCAAATAATGATGTCATCGCTGCATCATTATTATGTCATAAATAATTTATTTTATTTAATGTCTAAAAATTATAAAAAAATAACTATGATGTATGAAATCTTTTTAGCTTTCCAATGACTATTTATAATCAAAATTTGGACTTTTTTATCCCCACTTAAAAACAATTTTAGTAAAACAACTCATGTTTGTGTCAATTTAATTTTAATATTAAATAAAAATATATTATTGTCATTTTCCAACTAAAGTGGCTACATGGGGTCCCCAAGTTGGACCATGGCTTGTCTTGGTCGGCCATGACTCACCCAATAGGTGTAGTACAAGTTTCATTGTTTTTTCACATTCTTATAATATCATTTTTACCTTAAATTACACTAATTACCTCTAATCGCGATTAATGAACAAAAGTTACTATTCACCAAAAAAATTATTTTCATCCTCGGATTTTCAAAATTTAATACACATTAGTGGTAATCTTTCATTTAACTGAAAAATCTGTTTGCTTGATTACCACTTAGTGGTTTCACTATTCATCAAAAATTGGAGTTTTTCAGAAAAATACCAAAACTTCACCCTAAGCTATATTTGATATTCCGAATTCAAAAATGAAGTCCGTTTTACAAAATTAAAAACATATTAGTCACATTAATTAATTTAATAATTAATTTCCGCTGTCAGAGCAAATAGCGTGTTTTTATAAAACAATAAGTATCAAAAGATTGACACTAGTTTAAGTCTGATTTCAAAGTGAAATTAATTCCAACGACCACTATTGGATTTAATGGTAAAAATATTTTCTAATTTCACTTTAAAACCAATTCAAAATATAATCTAATCATATAAATAAATTAGATTAAAAAGATGTTTTGAATTAAAATACAACATTTTACACTATTCATTAAAAAAGTGAACATTATCGGAAAGATACCAAAAATATACACAAAGTAAATTTTGATGTCCCGATTCTTAAGAAGAGTTTTATTTGGTCCAATAGAATGTATAAGAGTGAACAAAACTATATTTAATGACGGTTCTCCATCAAAAGGCGATAAGTGAACCTTTAGTGAAAACTAGGGCATATATGCCTAAAATTGAATTCTTTCCGTATTTTAAGCCTCTATCCTTTATTGGATAAATGTAAAAACATTTAAAAACATATATAATCATATTTTAGTTATTTATATCCATTCCCGCCATTACAACGGCTACATGTTAACTACCATTAAAAATAATATTATTTTATTATTAGAGTGAAACGTAAGATTCTCAAGAAACTCGTTGTTGCGTGTTGGGTACGCCATCGAGCATAGCATCCCCTTTAAAGTAATATTTATATTTGATTCACAAATATGGATAAATACGAAATGTCATATTCTTTATTTACCTGGGGTGTTACACAAATGAAATAATTATTTAATTACAACATAAGAACACTAGTCATTCCTCTTCATCTGTGGTAGTATCATAACCTTATTATTATCCAATAACATCATTTGGGGAATAATATGATGATTTTAACATTGATTCACGTAGTGTTCCCACTCCTTAAAGATGAAGCATTGTACATTTGAAACCTTTTTCTTACCCTCGCAATCATGAACTTGGTATCCTTTTCCTCCACACGTATTACACACACCCATTCCCTTCAAGCATTTTCCAAGGTGATTCTTTCAACAGTCATCACATATGGTAAAATACTTATTTACCTTCTTCCCTTTATCTGTCTTTATCTCTACTATCCTTTTCTTCTTTGGCTTCCCTTCAAATCCATAGGAATCCGAGAACTCTTTATTTATCTTATCATCACATGATACTATTTCTTCATATGATGATAATACATGAGAGAATATTTCCCTTATAAATGTTAGCTTAATACCATGAAAGATATGATCCTTCTTACTCTTTGGATCATACGTATTTTTTGATTTCTGTTTCCTTCTACTGGGCACCATTTCTAAACGATGGCATACACTAGATTAGTTTATGAATAGAAATACATAATCGCAAACTTTTAAAACACTTAACATACATTAAACAGTTTATGGATATAATCCATAATCATAAAAATGTTTTCTTTGAGGAAGTATATACTCATAAACCATTCATAATGGTTTGTAAATAAAATGAGAATTATCTTAAGAATATCCCCCGGGAGTGTCGTAACCAAGAGTGCAGCACGGCTCGTTGTCGTGCACCAGTTCCCGTTCGAGTCTAGCTCAAAGCGGTGTTTTCTTGTTTTACCCCTAGGTACATCTGTTCCAGATCTACCTCTACCTGCTTCTATCCAGACAGGGATGTATTGATCAGAAAACTCACAAAATCTCTACAATACCAAAACTCTAGGAAGTTCTTCTATAATAATCCTCAAATTCTATCTTAGGGTAATGTGATCAAATCAGAGTATATCTAAATCTAGTTTCCACGTTTATTGTTAAACTTCCTCTGATACCAACTGTAATGCCCCGACCCTAGTTACCCAGATTCGGTGAATTATTTTAATACATTGGCATGATTACAAGGAATCAGGTCCCGAAGGACCGTTCAGTTTATTAGTCTTGGAAAATAGATTACATACATGAATGGTACATTGCACTTTAAGACATATAAAACAACATAAATGATCTTTATGGATGCCATTATTCCCTCGGCTTAACCCTGAATATCAATCAAAACACACTTCGTGAAATCCTGGGAAAAAATAAAACATAGAAAGGGGTGAGCTCAAAGGCTCACTATGGGTAAGCAATACAGCAGAAACTTTCATAAATAAGAATAAACATTTAAGGCAATGTATAACTTAAACAAAGGCCTTTTAAACTTGAACATCAACATAATATGGAAGAAATGAAATGAAATAGTTCCATTTACTTATTTACATGGACATTATACTAGTCAAATAATCACATGCAATATCACTAACCACTTTCATAAAGATGGAATTCATAATGCCAAACTTTAATTTTTGGGCCAAGGCCTTGTGCCAAGACCTAAGGGATAACAGTAACTAGAACCCAACCCGGAAAGCCTCTGTAACCGGACTCCATCCTAGAGAGCCTCTATAACCAGACACCAACCCGGAGAGCCTCTAATAACCGGAAACCAACCCGGAGTGCCTCTAATAACTGAACACCTACCCGGAGTGCCTCTAATAACCGGACACCAACCCGGAGTGCCTCTAATAAACGGACACCAACCCGGAGGGTCTGCTGTAACCGGACCCCAACCCGGAGGGCTTACTTTTACCGTTCCCCAGCTTAGAATATACTATTCCAACACATTCATCTTAAAAAGAGTATGAAATATAACATAAACATTCGTATTTAAACTAGCATACGAAATGCCAAAACATTAATCATAAACCATGAATGGCATAAAAATAACTCATCCATAGTCAAACATATCACAAAACCTTAAATACAATATGGATGATTTGTATCAAAAAAAATCAACTTTAGACAAGTGTAAAATTTATCAAAGGATGTTGACATAGATGAAAATGATTTGTAAAACTCTTTTAGAGAAATACCCCTTTTCATGAAAACATTTAAAAGTCACACAATTTAGAAAAGAAGTCATTTAAAGACATTTTTTATAAAAGTGTCCCATAACACTTTGAAACTTTTGAAAATAATTAACATTTTAAAAACATTCAGGTCCATATAAATAAATCCTTAAAAACCATTTTGAAGACATGGACATTAATGAGAAAGATGTAGGAGAATAAATATTTAAAACATTTTAAATGATGTTTTAGTAAAAAGTACCTTAAAAGAATCCCTTTGAAAACTCTTTCATAAAACATGGACACATGGATAATAAATATGTCCCAGTAGATACTTACATAAAAACAACCTCAGATAAAAAATAGATTGTGAAATTAACCCTTACCAATTTGGTAACTTACGAAACATACAACCCATGAAAGAGGTATCATACAATGAATATGTAAATACACATAAATTAAAGTTTATTACACAAAGAATACAATTATGGTAAGTAAATACACCACAAAAAAGGTAATAGTGGCAATATGGCATGAATCTAACGGGAATAAGGAGTGATATGAAAACCCATTTCCTTGTACTTTTCCTTGGTCGGGGGTAGGTTAACCTCCTTTAATTTAGGTTAGCCACTTTGGTTTGAACCAAAAAAGACTCTTGAAGTGCCTTATTCCTAATTTAAGGCTTCTAGGAGGAGGAGAGGGAAATATGGAGATTAATTGGGCAGATTTTGGACGAGCCAAAAGGCTTTAGAGGTGAGAGGAATTGGTTAGGAGTGGTGTCTTTTTATAAGGGGGGAGGAGATCTTTAGGAAAAACTTAAAGTATTATTTTATAATAAATTTATATTCAGTTTATAATGGCTGGAAACAGGATTATTCAAAGTCTTTGTTGGGGATGGGTCGAAATCCTTTCAACCAATAGATTTTAGACTGGTTTGGGTCATTATATTAACCATATCTTTTAGTTTTAACTCTTAGTTAATTAGTTTGACATTTACAATATCACTTGTATTTTTATATTATATAGTTAATAAACTTACTATAAACTTTCAATCGACCCCCATGTTTTCCATTAATGATAAACCTATCATGATATAAGTCCTTCATCTGAAAATTAGATTTTTAAGAATATAATATCAATTTATAATAAAATATTTGTTTTAAAAAATCTTTTATGTCAATTTTGACACTATTGTGAATTTGATTTTTGTAAAAATCATAAAAGCATGATTACTTAGAAAAAGGTTAATTAAATCACTCCTAACATGTCATATTATCCTAGAAAATAAGTAGAATTCATAAAAAGGCTCAAATTACATTTATTTGGATATTTATAATATCAATTATTTTTATATTTCATTAATTCGGTAATTACTACATCACCATTTTATCATAAATAAATTAAACTATTTAATGTCTGAAAATTATAAATAAAATACCATTATGTAGGAAAACTTTTTATCTTTCTAATTGATATTTACAATAGAATTTATCTTATGTATAACCCTATATGAAAAATGTTTTAGTAATTAAACTTCGATTTTAACTATTTTAACTCTCCTTTGAATTAAATAATAATAAATGTCCTAATCTAATCCAAGTGGACCTAAATGACAATATTTTAATCCTAAGATTGTTTTTGGTCGAGATACACTTGTCCAATAGAATTATGACATGTGTTAGTGTAATATTAATATCATTTTTACCCTTAATTACCCTATTTACTTTTTACCGTGGTAGATAAAAGTAAAAAAGTTACTATTCACCAAAAAATATTTTCATCTCATTGAACCACATTTTACTCCTTGATATTAACCGTGTCTCTCGGATTTTCTAAATTACACTCACAGAAGTGGTAAAATTAAGTTTTACATGAACTTCCAAATTCTACTATGAGGTGGGTAAAAGACGGTGAAAAGTTCAATAAAATTTTTATATATCTACATTTTTTCTAAACTAACTTCAATGAATTACATTGGACATATATAGGTATTATGTATATATTTTGGCCTTAATTAAATTTAAATGAAATAAATAAAAATTTAAATAAAAATTCGTTTTTAAACCATAACTCATTGTTTTTTTCACTATTCATAAAAAATTGAAAGTTTTCAGAAAAATACAAAAAATTCACCCTAGGTAAATTTAAATATTCCGAATCCAAATATGAAGTCCATTTTGAAAGATAAAATTTATAAAATTTCAAAAATTAGGTATTACTATTCATAACAGCTACTTTGTTGGGTCGCGGTGTGTTAGAACTCGAAGTTACGTTTAACAAACGCTATTGTATTATTCAAAGAGAAGCGTACCGTGAAAGCTTGGGGTGTTAGAAAATATTTTTATAAATATAATAATAATAATAATATGATATAAAATGTTCTTATTTACTTATTTATGTTCAATTTTACATTAAACAAATAAATATTTCACCATATTAATATTGAAATATATATTACTCTAGTTAAAAATTAAATAGAATAACTAAGTGTTAATTAGAAATTTAAGGTTTAAATTGATATAAATACTAGTCAAAAATTTATTGTTTGATGAGATTGAAACCTTATATAATCACATATTCTAATTTTTTGGATTTTGGTGGTTTTTGGATGGGGTTTTATTTTATTATAAATTAATATTTTTTAATATCCCAAAAGTGAACCTCACCTCAATTATGATGGGAACCTCCTATCTCACCTCTTCACTTCACCTTGAGCCTTAATGATTGGGAATACCCTTAAATTCTCCATTATCAAATTCTTTAGTGACCTTATAGAGGTTCTGGTCTTCTTCATAAACCATCTCTAGTGCTCTAAGGGGACATTTAGAGGAAACACGTTGAAGAAGAGGAAATCTCCTCAATCGGTTCATTCAAACATTTTTCTTCTTATACATACTATTAAAGAGGTTTTTCATTAAAAGTAATAACTTCATTATCAATTATATATTTATATTTAATTTTAATTATTAAACAACAATATTCCACCATTTATCCATCCTAAAAAAAATCACCACACGTGTGTTCGTACACCTTACCGTCTCCATGTTATTGTGTAATCTGTTTTTCACCACCACCTTACATGGATAGGTACAATGATGAAAATAATAACTACGTAAGATTATTATAAAATTATATTTATTATTATATATTATACATAAGTTGAAAACTTTTAAATTTTATTATGTTTCTTTCCCAATTATTATTGTGGTTTGACAGCCTTTGTAATGGAACACTATTTATGAAATCCATTTGTTTTATAAGGATTATGATGGAATTATTTTTAATAAACCCATTTTATTCTTTGGGCTATTCTATGATGAATGATTTATGTTTCTGTAGAACACGTAATAATGATTTCATTATTACATTAGTGGGACCTATATCTCCCTCCAATTCCTTGGGTAATGATTTATATCTCTGGAGATAGACATGGCTAGAAGGGGAAGTGATATAGGTTCAATAATACAAGTATGGAATGAGGATTTAACTCAATTTAGTAATGGACATTGTTTCCTATGATGGTCTTGGAAATGATTCTGGACTAAAATGAAATGTTTTTATGTATTAATGTGTATACCACAAAACCTCATTTCTTATGTTATGTCTTTTGTGATTTAATTTATTTAATCTTCTGAACATTTAGGATTTATCCCATGGCCTGATATCACAATCTTTCATATATAGGATAGTATTTTAAAATGTTTTGTTCTTATGTCTTATGATTATGATATGATTGATATATACCTGATTTACCCTTACTAAGGATACGAGATTACCCTTTCATATGATTCTTTTCTCCAGGTCATGAATAAGGGTATTAAGTATGATATTTCAAAAAGGGTTCTAGTTATGATTAAGTAAGTGGGAGATAATGAAGTTGTCTTATGAACCAATTTTTTTGTTTCATAATTTCAAAAGAAACTATACATATTTGGTCCTATCATGGATTTCTTATATTTCATCATGAATATTCTTCAACATTGAATAAATATCAATTTATGTAAAGTATGTATTATTGTAGTTAGTGTCAGAGGAAAGGTATAGTTAACCTTTGGAAACTAGAATGAGAAAACCATAGTAATAACCCAATGGATATGTCAAAGTGTAGGTTACAATCCCATTTTTTTAGAAATAATCATGAATAAACAAAGATATAATCTAAAGTTTCCTAAATTAAAATTTTATTCTTGATTATGTGGTTTTCCAATTATGATTAGTGTTTCTCACACTATAATTCATGGTTTTAGTAAATTTCATGAAACCAAAGGAACCAAGTTAATTATAAATGCAACAGAAATTGAAGTGATTGTCCTCTTGAGCTATGAAATATTATGGGAGTTAGAATGAAAAATATTGTAGATATACACACAAAAATTTCTCAATATATGAATCATGAAGTACTTTCAAATGATCAATCGAGGGAATAAAATTCTACAAAGTCCTTCATGTGGTAGTGTCCACATTCTTTCATCAGGTCTTCCAATCCATTACTGGAAAAAATTTGATCAGTTCCATTGAAAATATATTTTTAGTTCTCCAATGTTCCGAACATGATAAATTCTTCTTATCAGTCTATCATTTGGACGGTGAATTTTATCAATGGTGGTACTCTATAAAGAATATGAGGAATGGAGATGAAATGATTCTGTGCAATGGGGTGTTTTCATGAACTTATTTTTTAATAAGTACTTTCCTCTAGTTCACAAAACAATTATGGAGAAGGAGTTCCTTGAACATATGAGAAATGGTGTTGAATCTATTGGTACCTAAAAAGAAAATTTTACTAGGATTTCAAAGTACACTTATGAAATTATAATCCAACCTAAGAGTAAAATGCATAGATTCTTTTGGAGATTAAAACCATGTCTCTGAAGGACATTATCCATAAGGGATATCAAAACAATGAAGAAATCATTCGATGTTCTCTCAAGGTTCATATGGATATTAGAGTAACCCATTAGTCCTATGGGTTTGATAAGAAGATAAAAATGGAATTCAAGGGAAAATATAAAGACCACAATGAAAAAAAAGATGAGTTTTCCATTATGCTCGAACTGTAGAAAAAAACCTGGAGGAAATTTTCCTAAAGGGACTAGTAAATGTATTGTGTGTGGAAAAGAAGGTCATCGGGTTATTAAATGCCAAAGTGATGGGAAAAGGATGTCTAATTTTGGTAATAGATAAAATGATTCACATAATGTACCTCTTACATTTCAATGTTATAAGGGAAAGGAAACGGGCATTATGCCAATAAATGACGTAATCCAAACGTTATTCGTGATGGTCAACGTCTGAAAACTCTTATGGACATTGAAAAAGTAAAGTCACATGAAATCACTATCAGTGTTGTGGAGTATGATAATGAAGTGGTGAAAGGTATGCTTACCATCCACTATAAAGTATAAATTTTTTTATTTGATTCTGGATCCACCAACTGTTTTATTTCTGAAGATGTTTATAAGGGTATCACTTTATTACCTCAATAATTAGAAGTTGAGTTATCTTTGACATGTCCTAATGGAACAACGGTTGCATCAACATTTTATGATAATTCATTGGATGAAGTTTATTGGAATTTAATTCTTGAAAATCGTGTGACCCTTCCTATAGTGGAATTTGACGTGATTCATGGATTGGATTTGATTTCTATATATGGATGTCATATCAATTTCCAAGGAAGATAAGTCACAACCCATATTCTAGATCAATCTATGAACATCTATTTATGCAAGGATGGGTATGACCTTCCAGTGAAAATTTCTCTAATTTTATGGGTCTTTATCACCATAAATTAAGTTCATCTATCACAAATAGTTGGGTAGAAACTTCAAATTAAGAATACACCCATTGTACAGGAGTTTGATGATATATTTACAAAGGAATTTACAATTCTTCCACCAAATTTTGATGTTTATTTTTCAATATTGTAATGCCCCGACCCAAGTTACCCAGAGTTGGTGCATTATTACATAACATTGGCATGATCACAATAGATCAAGTCTCGAAAGATTGATTAGTTTAGTAGCCTTAAAAACACTAGATAAATTCATATTCCTTAAATTACATCATAAAGTGAAAAACCTTAACAACATAGTCTCTATAGTCCACACTTATATCCCCTCAGACTATCCCTGCAGGTCAGTCATAAAATACTTCTTCACATCCTTGGAAAAATAAAACATAGAAAGGGGTGAGCTCAGATGCTCAGTAAGGATAAAAATATTGCGGAAAATTTCATTAATAAGAATAAACATTTAAGGCAATGTATAACTAAAACAAAATCCTTTTAAACTTCAACTTTATCATAATATGGAAAAAATAAAATGAAATAATTCTATTTACTTATTCACATGGATATTCAACTACTCGAATAATCACATGCAATATCAATAACCACTTTCATAATGATGGACTGCATAATTCCAGACAATCATAACCACATATTCAAGGCCTTGTGCCAAGACTACAAATAAGATTTTGTAAAGGCCTTGTGCCAAGACACTAGTTTGTCTCATGGGACCTACTGATGCATCAAGGAGCTATTGTGGGCTCCACCCATCACTTAATAAGTCCAATGCATTCCTCGTATGAACAGCTTTAAACATAACATAAACATTCATATTGAAAGTAGCATAATAAATGTCAATACTTTCTCCATAAACCATGAATGGTATAAAAATAACACATCCATAGTCAAACATTTCACAAAACCTTCAATACAATATTGATGTTTTTTATCATAATAAGTCAACCTCAAATATGTTTAAAATCCATCAGAGAATGTTGACATAGATGAAATTAAAACTATTTGAGAGAAAAATCTCTATTTTTGAAATCATTTAAAAGTCACATAATTATAAAATAAAGCATTTACTTTGAAAATATTCTTATAATCTTGTAAGGGAATCTTCTAAAATTATATAATGGCGGAAAATAGCCGCACCCATCGTATAAGTTAAAAAAGACATTCTTAACTTAATTTTGTCGAAAAGGTTAAAAAGGTCCTTGTTTGGAAAACAACGGAAAAATTCCTTTATAAAAATCTTATAAATATTAAAACCAGGGTATAAATGACTTTAACCCATAGTCTGTAAAATATTAATAATGTTTTGAAATACATTTTTAAGAAACATGGATGTGGATGATAAAGATGTCCCAGTAGATACTTACGTAAAAACAACCTCGGATAATAAAGAGATTTTGAAATTAACCATTACCTTGTACTTTTCCTTGGTAAAATGTAGGTTAACCTCCTTTATAATGGTGAAATAATTTTTATTAAATTATACAAGAACAATATACATTAATATGATATCATATATGATCTTTTAACATTTCTTTGTTAATAATATCTTAGTATTATCGTCATTTCGGGTGTTAACGGATTCGTTTTCCTTTATATTATTTATTATGTGAGTCATATTTGTTATGGATGGGATGTACCTTATTCATAACCATAATTATATCAAGTATTTAAACATTATTTTTAATCATCTAATGAAAATTATTCTTGAATTGATACGACGGGGAATGAATCTAATCGAGTTCGTGGAGACGGTAATCTGTATGTACACATGAGCGACAATATCATTATTTTGATATTAAAATAATATATAATTGGATTTTATATTATATATAAAGAATCATTATCATGTTATATTTATTATGTACATGAATTACACATCATTATTATACAAATCCAAATAAAAATGTATTGAATAACAATTACACCACGACGTGGAGACGGTAAGCCGTACGTATGCATGTATAGTGAAATGTCATTCAAAGGATGGATAGAATAATGAATTTTGTTCTACCATATTTATAATAACATTAAAATATATAGAAGATACTGGATTTATTATATTAGAATGGAAACAACAAAGAAAAAGTAATTGGAAGAAGAATGGAACTTGAAAGAGTGTGGTGAAATTATTACCTCTTCTTCGGGTTCTTACTTTTGATTTGATCAAAAGGGATCCTTAAGATCGCTTTCTGACAAAAGGAAGGCCTCTATGATGAATTTAGGGAAGTTTAGAGGATATTTGGGCAAGGGTTGTCCGAGACCAATGCCTTTGAATGTGTGAATTAGAGAGAAGGGGGAGTTCCCTTTTATAAGAGGGGTGAGGGGGACATTAGGAAAAGCAAGAAATATTATTTTATAATAAAATCCATTTCGGTTTATAATTTCTAAAAAATGGATTATTTAAAGGATAAGTTGTTTATGGGTCGAAAACCACTCAACCAAAAGGTTTTAGACAAGTTTGGGTCACTATATTAATATTATCTTTTAGATTTAACCCTTAGTTAAATAGTTTGAACTTTACCATGTCTCTTTGTAATTTTATATTATATGGTTAATAAACATACTGTATACTTCAAAAAGAACCCTATGTGGTTCATTAATTATACACCTATCCTTATATAAGTCCTTTGTCCGATCCTTATATTTTTAGGAATATTATATCAATTAATAATATAATATTTGTTTTAAAAACTCATTTATGTCAATTTTGACACTATTTAATAATTGATTTCTGTTAAAGTCTTGAAAACTTTATTAATTATAAAAAAATTAATTTAATAAATCCTAACATGTAATATTAACCTATAAAATTCGTGTATTTCATCAAAACATTCAAATTATATTTATTTTCACATTTATAGTACCAACTATTTGATTATTTCATTAATAAATAAAATATTGTATCATCATTGTGTCATAAATAAATTTACTTATTCAATGTCTAAAAATTATAAATAAATTACCATCATTTAAGAAATGTTTTTAGGTTTCTAATTAATATTTATAGTTGAATAGATAACATGTATAACCTTATGTACAAATTGTTTTACTAAAAGATATATGCTTATGTCATTTTTGTATTTACTTTAACTTCATTAATATAAAGTGTCATTATCACTTACAAGTGGCTCCATGGGGTCCCAAAATCGAATGAATATTTCCATGGTTAGACATGTATCATACAATAGGGTTAGGACACGTGTTAGGGTAATTTAATATTATTATAATATGAATTTTTACCCTTATTTACCGGATTTACCCTTTAACCATGGTAAATTAAATATTTACCGAAGTAATTATTCAAAGTGTCTAAAAATAAAAGTTACCTATTTAAAAAATTTGATCCTCCTGATTCTAAATATGGAATCCATTTTTTTAAATTCAAAACACATAAGTGGAAAAAATTAATTTAAAATTAATTCTCGTTGTCAAAACATAGTGTTTTTTATGAAATAATAACTATTAAAAGATTGACACTTGTTTATGTCTAGTTTAAATGTGAAATTACTTCCAATTACCAATATTGGATTAAATAGTAAAAATATATTCTAATTATAATTTAAAACCACTCAATAGTATAATTTATCACTATAAATTATTTGGATTAAAAATTTTGTTTTTAATTAATGTTTAGTATTTTTCACTATTCATCAAAAATTGAATGTTCTCTAAAAAATACAACAAATTAAACCTAGAGTAATTTCAATATTCCAAATCCAAAAACGAAGTCCATTTTGAAAGATAAAATTTATAAAATTTCAAAAAGTGGGTATTACTATTAATAACGGCTAGTTGATTGGTTATGGTGTGTGTTAGAACTCGAAGTTGCGTAAAACACATGCTATTGTATTATTAAAAGGGAAGCGAACCATGGAAGCTTGGGGTGTTACATTTTCCCCTCCATTAAATAATTTCTCCCTCAAAATTTCTAGAATATTACTGCATAAAAATAATCGTGTGGTTCTTCATCATAAGTTCCTTGAGTTCCAATGTTTCCTCTTCCATCTTATGGTTTCTCCATAGAACCTTTACTAGACGAGTCATCTGGTTTCTCAACACTTGTTCTCCGGTATCTAGAATCCTAACAGGCTCTTCACAATAAGGCAGATCAGGTTACATTTCTACTTCCTCATAGGTGAGTACATGCATTGGGTCAAGAATTTATTTTCTCAACAGTGATATGTGGAACACATCGTGAACTTGGTATAGATTTGGTAGCATTGCAAAATGATAAGCTACATCCCCAATTCATTCTAGAATTTAGAAAGGTCCGATGTACCTAGGACTCAACTTTCCCTTCTTACTAAAACGTATAACACCCTTCCATGGAGATACCTTCAAGAAAAACATAATCTCTTACCTGAAATTCAAAATCCTTCATTCGGTTGTTAGCATAGCTCTTCTGCCTACTTTGAGTAGCTTTGATGTGGTTTTGGATTAGCTTCACCTTTTCATCGTTTCCTCCACCAATTCGGGTCCTATGAGTTTTCATTCACCGACATCATCCCAACGAGTTGGTGTGCAACATCTCTTTCCATATAACGCTTCATATGGTGGCATTTGAATACATGAATGGAATCTATTGTTATAGGAAAATTCCACCAGAGGTAAATATTGATCCCACATACCTTGAATGTCAAGTGAGAAAGATCTCGACAGGTCTTCTAATGTTTTAATAGTTCGTTCTGATTGTCCATCTGTTTGAGGGTGGTAGGCAGTGCTCAAATGAAGCTAAGTATCCCGGGCTTTCTGATTACTTTTCCAGAATATTGATTTAAAATGTGGATCACAATCAGAAACAATCGATAGGGGTACTCCATGAAGTCTCACAAATTCATTAATATATAGTCTTTCTAGATGTTCAAGTGGTAGATCTTCTCTTATAGTAATAAAATGTGCTGACTTGGTAAGACAATCAACAATGACCCATATTGCATCATTCCTTCTAGGAGTCTTCGGTAGTCCCATGACAATGTCCATTGTAATATTATCCCATTTACACTCCAGTATGGGAAGAGGTTGCATGAATCCTCCAGGCCATTTCCTTAAGGCTATCACTTGTTGAAAAACCATACATCTTGATACAAAATCAGAAATCTCCCTCTTCATGTTGTCCCCCCAAAAAAGATCCTTCAAATATCTATACATCTTAGTGCTACTATGGTGTATAGAGAAAGTGGAACTATGAGAATCATCCAACAATTCCCTTTTTAGATCAGGTTTATCTAGAACACAAATTCTCTTCCCAAATTTCAAAATTCCATCTTCATATACGAAGTCACTCAATCTCCAATCATTCACAGCTTTAATCTTCTTTGGAAACTCCTCATCATCAGCATGATAACTTTTTATCCTTTCTAGTAAAGATTTTTTTCAATCCATTTGAAAAAGTATTGATGTTTCACTTTCCATGGTTATTCATAGATCCATCTTTACTAGATCCATGAAAATAGGATCCCTTTCAAACTCGCATCTTTTTCAAAACTCCATGATCCTTTCTGCTCAAAGCATTTTCCACCTTATTTTCCTTCCCCATGTGGTAGTGTATCGTGCAATCATAATCCTTGAGTAGTTCAAGCCATCGCCTTTGCATCATGTTGAGTTCATTCTATGAGAAAATATACATCAAACTCTTTTGATCGGTATATATCTCACATTTTTCACCATAGAGACAATGTCTCCATATCTTCAAAGAAAAGATTACAGCAGCTAACTCAAGATCATGAGTAGGATAGTTATTCTCATTAATTTTTATTTGTCTTGATGCATAGTCAATAACCCTATCATTCTGCATAAGGACACAACCAAATCCTTTCTTTGAAGCATCACTACAAATAACAAACCCATCATTCCCCAATGGTAGATTCAATATAGGATCATTGATTAATCTTATCTTCAGTTCTTCGAAACATTCTTTACAATATTTTGTCCAAACAAATTTAACCCCTTTACGTGTGAGCTTCGTTAATGGGTTAGCCAATCTGGAAAAATTCTAGGCAAAATGTTGATAATAACCTGCTAAAACAATAAAACTATGTACCTCGGTTATACTCGTTGGTGCTTACCATTCTTGGATTTCTCTTGTCTTAGAAGGATCAACAGAAATTCCACCCTTAGAGGCAATATGGACCATAAAAGAAATCTCCTGAATCCAGAATTCACACTTTCTAAACTTCCCATATAATTTATGTCTTCTCAGAGTCTTTAAGATAATGCGCAAGTGATTTTCATGATCTTCGTAGATTTTGGAGTATACCAAGATATCATCAATAAACACCACTACAATGTCATCAAGATATTACTTGAAATATCTGTTCATTAGATCCATGAAAATAGAGGGTTCATTAGTCATCCCAAAAGGCATTACTGTAAACTCGTAATGCTCGTACCTGGTTCGAATTTCTATTTTCGGAATGTCTTTCTTCTTCATACACAACTGATGGTATCCAGATCGAAGGTTAATCTTTGAAATGTATTGAGCTACATGAAGTTGGTCAAATAAATCATCAATGCGAGGTAGGAGATACTTGTTCTTTATTTTTATAGCATTGATCTCTCTGTAGTCAATGCACAACCTCATATATCCATCTTTCTTATTATCAAAAAGAATAGGGGATCCCCATGGAGAAACACTAGGGAAAATAAATCCCTTATTACACAATTCCTCCAGTTGTTTCTTTAATTCCACTAATTCCACAGTGTCCATTCTATAAGGGGTCTTCAATATAGTCCTTGAACTAGGAATTAAATTAATGGAAAACTCAAGTTCACGTTCTGGAGGATGTCCAAGTAAATCTTCTGGAAACACATCAACATATTCTATTTCAATAGGTACATCCCCTATTTGAACATTTCATTCCTCAACCACAGTTATTTCATTCTATTCCTCTTCAATAATGGAATTTAGTTGAGCTACTGGGGGTGGATCTAGATAAGAATTAGGTGGTGACTATTCTGCTCTAAATATAAGGTTCTCTTTATCATCATCATCAACAATAGTAACCTCCTTCTTCTTAAAATAAATTTTTGAATCATGGTCCGAAAGACAATCTATACAGAGGATTATACCAAATTCAATCATGGGTATGACGATGAGATCAGTAGATACAGAACATTTACATGCCCTAATGGACAATTCACATAACTTTGTAGTAATGATACGTCCCTTTGGAGTTTTGACTGACAACTCCCTTGTTAAATCAAATTGTAAATATCTAATTTTCTTAGCAAACTAGGAAGATATGAAACAATGCGATGATCTAGAATCAAATAAATCATTGTCTAAACTTGAGGAAACCATTAAATTACCTACCACCACGTATTTTGGAGCTTCAACCTCAACAGTAGTGATAGAATATGCTTGGCCTTGATCCCTTGGCCTTTTCTGAGGTAAGTTCCCCTGATGATTAGGACATTCATTTGCATAATGTCCCATCTCCTTCAAATTGTAGCATTGAACATCAATAGCTTCTTTCTTCCACTTGCAATCACGAGCTTGGTGGCCTTTTGAACCAAAATTGTAACAGACTCCCATTCCCTTCAAGAAAGTATCGGGGTGTTTCTTCCCATATTTACTATAGGATGGATATTCAAATTTTCCCTTCATCCACTTATTTCCATTTCCAGAGTGATCAGAAAATATCTTCTTCTCTTGCTTTACTTTAAAGTCATAAGACATAAAGAATTCTTTTTCTATCTTGAAAGCACACGAGACAATATCTTCGTACGATGATAAGTATTGTGAGACTAATGCTCAACAGAGAAATGGTTTTAACCCATAAAATAAATGATCAATCTTACTTCTTGGGTTATGTATATAATCTACAACATACCTTGCTAACCTTGTAATGTTAGACTCATACTTTGCGATATTCTCATCCTCCTTTTACCTCAGACTCAGAAATTGTCTTTCCATATCCAGTCGATGGTCATGAGGAAAGTATTTTTCAAAGAAAATATCTTTAAACTCCCTCCATTCCATATTTCATACTTCATCATCCTCCTTCGTGTTTTGAATCAATGACCACCATAGATCAGCATCTCCAGTGAGGTGGTAAACTGCTAGGACAACATTTTCCCTTTCGCTACTCCTCAAGGTGTGGAATATTTTCTCTAAGGAATTTTCCGTTGCTCAGCTACTAGTGTATTTGTACCCCTGTTGAATTTTAGTGGTTTTTTCCTAATGAATAAATCTAACATTGATCCTCCATGCTGCGGATCAGGGTGCTCTATACAGGTATGATTATTATTCATAACCTGAGTGAGTTGTCCCAGTATGGTGATTAGCTGATCAGCACCAGTTGTATCACTAGATCCACTATAATTATCTTTATCAGGAGGGATATCCCTACATGGAGTGTGTGCATTGATATGGTTTCCATTCCTTCCACTAGGTTCCATTTCAAAACAATGGCATACCCTAGATTAGTTTATGAACCGCAATACATAAATCCAAACTTTTAAAACACTTAACATAAATTGAACAGTTTATGGATATAATCCATAATCATAAAAAAAATTCCTTGATGAAGTATATACTCATAAACCCTTCATAATGGTTTGTAAATAAAATGAGAATTATCCTAAGCATATCCCCCAGGAGTGTCGTAACCAAGAGTGCAGCAAGGCCCGTTGTCGTGCACCAGTTCCCGTTCCAGTCTAGCTCAATGTGGTGTTTTCGGATTTTACCCCTTGGTATATCTGTGGAAGAGTTTCCTCTACCTTCTCATATCCAGACAGGGGTGTATTTCTTGGAAAACTCAAAAAATCTCTACAATACAAAAAATTCTAGGAAGTTCTTCTATACTAATCCTCAAAGTCCATCTTAGGTTTATGTGCTCTAATCAAAGTTTATCTAAATCTAGCTTCCAAGGTATGTACTAAAATTTCTTTGATACCAACTGTAATGACCCAACCCCAGTTACCTAGAGTCAGTGCATTATTACATAACATTGTAATGATCACAAAAGATCAAGTCTCAAAAGACCGATTAGATTAGTATCCTTAGAAACATTAGATACATTCATAATTCTTACATTACATCATAAAGTGAAAAACTACAACAACATAGTCTTTATAGTCCACACTCATATCCCCTTAGACTATCCCTGCAGGTTAGTCATAAAATACTTCTTCACATCTTGGTAAAAATAAATCATAGAAAGGGGTGAGCTTAGATTCTCAGTAAGGATAATAATATAGCGGAATCTTTTATAAATAAGCATAAACATTTAAGGCAATGTATAACTAAAAAAAGCCTTTTAAAATTTAACTTCAGCATAATATGGAAAAAATAAAATGAAATAATTACATTTACTTATTCAAATGGATATTATACTTGTCAAATAATCACATGAAATATCAATAACCACTTTCATAATGATGGAATGCATAATTCCAGACTATCATAACCACATAGTCAAGGCCTTGTGCCAAGACTACAAATAAGATTTTGTCAAGGCCTTGTGCCAAGAAACTAGTTTGTCTCATGAGACCTACCGATACATCGAGTAGCTATAACAGGCTCCACCCTTCACTTACTAAGTCCAATGCATTCCTGATTTGAACAAGTTTAAACATAACATAAACATTCATATTAAAACTAGCATAAGAAATGTCAATACATTTTCCATAAACCATGAATGGTATAAAAATAAAACATCCATAGTCAAACATATCACAAAACCTTCAATACAATATGGATGTTTTGTATCATAATTAGTCAACTTCAAATAATCTTAAAATCCATCAAAGGATGTTCACATAGATGAAATGAAAACTATTTGAGAGAAATATATCTTTTTTTTGAAATCATTTTAAAGTCACATAATTATAAAAGAAAACATTTACTTTGGAAATATTTTTATAAGCTTGTGTGGGAAGCTTAGATGATTTTATAATGGCAGAAAATAGCCGCACCCACCGTATTAGTTAAAAGGACATTCTTACCTTAATTCTGTCGAAAAGGTTAAAAAAGACCTTGTTTGGAAAACGACAGAAAGATTCCTTTATAAAATTCTTATAAAAAGTCAAAAAAAGGTATAAATTACTTTAACCCATAGTCTGTAAAATAGTAATAATGTTTTGAAATACATGTTTAAGAAACATGGATGTGGATGATAAAGAGGTCCCAGTAGATACTTATGTAAAAACAACCTCGGATAATAAAGAGATTGTGAAATTGACCGTTAAATTGTACTTTTATTTGGTCAAGGGTAGGTTAAACTCTTGTATAATAGTGAAATAATTGTTATTAAATTATACAAGAATCATATACATTAATATGATATCATATATGATATGTTAACATTGCTTTGTTAATAATATCTTAGTATTATCGTCGTTTCGGGTGTTAATGGATTCATTTTCCGTTATATTCTTTGTTATGTGAGTCATATGTTTTATGGATGGGATGTATATTTTTCATATCCAGATTGATATCAAGTCTTTAAACATTATTTTTAATCATCTAATGAAAATTATTTTTCAATGGATACGATGGGGAATGAATCACATCGCGTTCGTGCAGACGGTAATCCGTACGTACCCACGAGCGACAATATCATTATTTTGATGATAAAATAATATGTAATTGGATAGTATATTATATATAAAGAATCATTATCATGCTATATTTATTATTTACATGAATTATACATCATTATTATACCTATCCAAATAATAATGTATTGAATAAGAATTTTCGCATGACATAGAGACGGTAAGCCGTACGTACGCACATATGGTGACATATCATTCAAAGGATGGATAGAATAATGAATTTGGTTGTAAAGTATTTATAATAACATCACAGTATATAGAATATACTGGAGTTATTTTTTTATAATGGAAACAACAAATAAAAAGGAAGTGGAAGGCGAAAGGAACTTGAAAGAGGGTGGTGAAATTATTACCTCTTGTTCGGGTTCTTCCTTTTGATTTGATAAAAATGGATCCTTAAGTCGGATTTATGACTAAAGGAAGGCCTGTGGGATGAATTTAGGGGTGTTTAGAGGATATTTGGGCAGGGTTTGGATGATCCAAATGGCTTTTAAGGAGTGAATTAGAGAGAAGGTGGATTGCCCTTTTATAACATGGGTGAGGGGCACCTTAGGAAAAGCTAGAATTATAGTTTTATAATAAAATCATATTCAGTTTATAATGTCTCAAAAATGGATTATTTAAAGGATAAGGTAGGGATGGGTCGGAAACCAATCTACCAATAGGTTTTAGACAGGTTTGGGCAACTATATTAACCATATCATTTAGATTTAACTCTTAGTTAAATAGTTTGACATTTACCATGTCTCTTTGTATTTTTATATTACATGGTTAAAAAATTACTATATACTTCCAAGAGAACCCCAAGTGGTTCACTAATGATACAACTATTATTATTTAAGTCATTTGGCCTAACCTTAGATTTTTTGAAATATTATATCAATTAATAATATAATATTTGTTTTAAAAACTCTTTTATGTCAATTTTGACACTATTTAATAATTTATTTTTGTTAAAGTCTTAAAAACTGTATTAATTAGAAAAAATATCATTTAATAAATCCTAACATGTCATATTAACCAATAAAATTCTTGTATGGCATCAAAACATTAAAATTATATTTATTTCAACATTTATAATACCAACTATATTATTATTTCATTAATGAGGAAAATACAGAATCATCATTGTATCATAAATAAATTTAATTATTAAATATCTAAAAATTATAAATAAATACCATTATGTAGGAAATTTTTTTAACTTTATAATTAATATTTATAGTTTAAGAGATAAAATGTATAACCCTATGTAAAAAATGTTTTACTAAAATATATATATGCTTATGTCATTTTTGTATTTACTTTAACTTCATTAATATAAAGTGTCATTATCACTTACAAGTGGCTCCATGGGGTCCCAAAATCAAAAAACAAATGTCCATGGTTGGGAAATTATCATCCAATAGGGTTAGGACACGTGTTAGGGTAATTTAATATTATTATAATATTATTTTTTACCCTTATTTACCGGATTTACCCTTTAACCATGGTAAATAAAATATTTACCGAAGAAATTTTTCAAAATGTATTAAAATAAAAGATACCTAATTATAAAATTTGGAAATCCTGATTCTAAATATTGAATCCATTTTTCAAAATTCAAAACACAGAAGTGGCAGAAATTAATTTAAAATTAATGCTTGTTGTCAAAATGAAGAGGTTGTTTTTTAAGAAATAATAGCTATCAAAAGATTGAAACTTGTTTATGTCTAGTTTAAATGTGAAATTATGTCCAATTAACAATATTGGATTAAATGTTAAAAATATATTATAATTATACATTAAAACCAATCAATAGTATAATTTATCACTATAGATTATTTGGATTAAAAAAGTTATTTTTAATTAATATTTAGTATTTTTCACTATTCATCAAAAATTGAATTTTTTTCTAAAAAATACAAAAAATTCACCCTAGGATAATTTCAATATTCCTAATCAAAAAATGAAGTACATTTTGAATGATAAAATTTATAAAATTTAACAAATTGGGTATTACTATTCATAACGACTAGTTTGATTGGTTGTGGTGTGTGTTAGAACTCGAAGTTGCGTACAACACACGCTACTGTATTATTCAAAGGGAAGTGTACCATGGAAGTTTGGGGTGTTACAAATATAACTCATCCCAGGTGGTATTCCTATATTAAAGACACCTTAGAAAATGTCCCCAATTGAGTTTCGGGAATTGAAGAAACAACTCCAAGAGAATGTTGACAAAGGATTCATATTCCCTAGTGAGTCACCTTAGGGTGTACCTATTCCATTTGTTAATAATAATGATGGATAAATGGGACTATACATTTATTATCGAGAACATAATAAGATCACTATTAAAAACAATTAACTTCTTCCTGGCATTGATGACTTATTCGGCCAACTATGCAGAGTTCAATACTTTTCCAAGATTTATCTTTGTTCAGGATATCATCAATTAAGCGTTAGTAAGGATGATATAAAAAAAAGAAATTACATACAAGGTATGGATGCTAAGAATTTATAGTTATACATTTCAGTCTTACTAATGACCTCTCTACCTTAATGTATATAATGAATAGAGTCTTTAGAAACTATCTTAATCAGTTTTTGGTAGTCTATATAGATGATATTCTTTTCTATTTGATGATAAAGGAGGAACAAGAGGATTATTTCATAATTTTACTAAAGACCAGGATAAAGTAGAATCTTTATGAAAAATTTTCAAAGTGTGAATTTTTGATTCATATAGATTCATTTTTTGGTCACATAATCTCAGAAGATGGGATAACTATGGATCCACCAGAAACAAAAAATATTGAAAGTTGTCTGAGACCAAAATCGGTAACTACTATCATAAGTTTTCTTGGTTTGGATGGATTTTAAAACCATTTCATGAAATATTTTTCATTATTATCTAATACACTCAACAATTTGACTAAAAAAGATGTTAAGCTCATGAAGATAGTGCAATGTGAAGAGAATTTCAAAGAGCTCAAAATAAGGTTAGCTAGTTCACCAATGCTCACACTACTTGGTAGTAGATAAAGGGTTTTTATCTATAATGATGCATACAAAAGGGGTATGGGATGAGTTATCATGAAAAATGAAATGGTGATAGCTTATTTCTCACAAAAATTGAAAATCCATGAGGAAAATTATGCCCCAAATGATTTGGAGTTATCTGCATTAATCGTTGAACTAAATATATGGAGGTAATATCTTTATAGTGAAAGATGTTATATTTATACTAATAATAAAATTTTAAAGAATATTATCAGACAAAATGATTTGAATATTCACAAAACAATATGGTTGGATTTGATTAAATATTACGACTACTCAATACATTACCACTCTGTGAAAATGAACAAGGTTGAAAATGATTTGAGTCGAAAGGACAATGCTAGTATATCAATGATTAGGATCAAAAAATATCCAATTTTTGTGGATTTTAAAATGATAGAACATGAAATTTTAAAGCAAGGGGAGAAATCTTATTTTTCACAATTGAATTTCCAACCATCAATACGAGTGAAGATTAAGGAGGTGTAGAAATAAGATGTAATGTTATAAAAGAAGGTGAGAAATGTTCCTGAATTGAACCTTTATTATGATGGAATAATATGTTTTAAGAATAATCTATGTGTTCCTCCCATACCATAATTAAATAAGGATCTATTATATGATTCTAAAAGTTCATCATTATCTATTCACCCTAGAAGCAGAATGATGTACAGGGACTTGAAAGAGTATTTCTAGTGGGATAGAATGATAAGATATGTGGTATAATATGTCTCTTAGTGTTTTTTTGTTAGAAATTTAAGGCTAAAAGATATAAGTCTAAGGGGATGTCCTAACCATTACCCATACCATAATCGAAATGGGAAAAATCACTCTATAATTTGTCGTCAGAATTTCAATAAAATTTAAAGGCCATAATGATATATTTGTTATACTTGATCACCATATGATGTTAGAACACTTCATTTATATTAGAGTGGATTTTTCCCTTGATTAGATTTCCATGATATATGTAAAGTAAGAGGTAAGATTTCATGGAGTTACAATTTCCATTATATCTTATTGAGATATGGGGTTTACCTTGATATTCAAGAAAAGTCTTTAGCAGGCTCTAGATACAGAGTTATGTTTCATCACTATTTATCATCCTCCGATAGAAGGTTAGTCTGAGAGGAAAATTCAAACTCTATAATACATGTTGAGATCATTCTTTATGTATTTAAAATGGTGTTGGTATTAACACCTAACTTTGGTGGAATTTTCTTACAAAAATTTCTTTCACTCTAGTATTAAGTTAGATCTTTATGAAGACCTCTATGGAAAAATGTTCATAAATCCAACATTCAAGGATGATGTTGAGGAAAAAACTATTATGACTTGATCTTGTTGATGAAATGGAAGAAATGGATAGTTATGCTCAATAACATAGAAGTTCATATCAGAGTCCACAAAAAAGTTATGCTGACAACTGAAGAAAAGGCCTAGAGTTTGTATTTGGGGAAAAGGTGTTTCTTAGAATATCTCCTTGGAAGAAAGTAATGATATTTTGAAATAATGGAAACTTGAGCCCTAGGTATATTTCTCCTTTTGAAATTTTGGATTAGTTTTTGAATTTAGCTTATTGACTGGAGCTTCCACCAAATCTCTCTCAAGATCATGATGTATTCTATGTATCTTTCCTAAGAAAGTATATACCCAGTCCTTCACATGTACTAAACTTAGAAGTCATACTTCTGGATAAATATCCTTTTTAGGATGAACAACTGATATATATTATGGATTAGAGTGAAAAATTTCTGCAAAATAATACAAGTCTCTTGGTTAATTTTTTGTCGCGGAACCACCAATTTGAAGAAGCTATATGGGAAATTGAGTAATTGGTGAGGAATATATATGCTCATCAGTTTGTATACATGTGATGAATTTCGAATGTGACATTCAGTTTAAGGAGGGTTGAATGTAACACCTGGATGTTTTTATGAAATATTTTCACTAAATAATTTTAATTTATCAAATGCATGCATTGAACGCAATCGTTAATTTTAAGGAACTATGAGATGCCCCAATTGTAAAATGACCAATTTAACCAATACATTCTTTTATCAGAAAGAAATATAAATAACTTTTTAAAATGTGTGCTTATGTCATTCAATACCAATTATTTATGAAAACTATAAATCTATTGTATTTTTTTATTTTTTCATTAATAAATTTATTAAATTTATATTATTAAATGTAATTAATGAATATATGTTTTATATAATTAATAAAATTCTTTTTTATTCATCTAATAGATATTTTTTATATAGTATTAATAAACATCATTTGATGTATAAATCACCTTTTTCAAAAAGGTAATTTACCACCTTTAATAGTGAACCCCTTTTAAATTGATATTTTTACAAATTATTAATTTTTATATGAAAAAATAAATATTTTATTTGGAAGTGGGATATAAATTTTGTTATTTGAATGAATTTTTAATATTTTTAGGATGACTTTTATGTTTTATTGAAAATAAAAATACACTAAATTTTAATTGAAATCAAATTTTTCATCGAAATAATTTATACGGATAAATTATTATATATATTGTTTTTAAATTAAAATTAGTTTATATTTTTAAAATTAAATATAATATATATAACTAGAATTAATTTTACATTGAATTTAGATTTGAAATAATTTCAATCATTTGTAATGTTTTAACTTTTAAAACTCATTCTCTTTTTCTAACAAGAGGAATAATATTAAATTAATTATTGTAACTTCTATTTTTTGAATTTTTAAAAATGGATTCCATATATTCAATTAGTAGGTACAAATTATATAAATAGATTGATTTTATTTTAGAGCATTATGAATAGTAACTTTAGTAATTTTTATTAATACGGTAAAAGAGTAAATCATGTAATTATGGGTAAAAATACTATTATGAAATTTCCCTAAAACTTGTCTTAATATCATTAGATATGTTTATTTCGACATAAATCATAATTGGGTTGAAATGTTTTCCTTTGGAAGCCACTTTAAAAAGATTAGGAAATTTATTTTATTTTATTTAAGGAGAAGTTATATATGTATCACTCAAACTTTCATAACTAAATCATTTTTATATAAGTTTATACTAAAGATAAATTTGATTATACATACTAATTTGAAAGATTATTTTTTTTATTTATCAAGATAATTTATTTGTAATTTTTAAAAAATATATAATTACCTTAATTACTAAAACTTCAATGATGTAAAATTAATTAATTGATAAGAAATCAATCAAACAATTTTTCCTAAAATTATAATAACCATCAAAGTACCCAGCCACCTGAAAAATCATATTGGTTGAGTATATCCTGACAATAACCATCCAATGGTCATGTTAGTAATCATTTTTAGACTTATAGAAGATATTGTGACACTTATATTATTTCATATAAAGTGATGTTAATGTTGTGACATTTATAATGTATTAAGTATAACATTTTAAATGTTGTATTCTACAGAAGATAAATTTGACTACTAATATTCTTTTGATATCTATTATATTTAAATTCATCATTATATTTTAATTTTAATTTTTATTCAAAATATATGTATATTAAATAATTCCACAAAAAATGATGTAGTATTTATTTTATTTATATTGATAAAAAATTAATGTTATTACAAATATTAAAATAAAAAAATTGATAATTAATATGTCAAATAAATTATCTTTATGAACTTTAACTCATTTTAATATAATAAAATAGTTGGTTTGAAGTTAAATTGTTATCATAATTTTTTTAAAATATAATGAATCAAGTAGTGTCAAAATTAGCAGTTTTGATTATTTATCAAATTATTATTTTATTAAATTATTTAAAAATCATATTTTTTTTATAATATATAATATTTATAATATGATATAAAATTTTCTAATGTCTCTATTTATGTTTTATTTTAAATAAATTAAGTAAATATTTCACCCTTTTAATAACAAATTATTTGTTACCCTAGTTAAAAAATAAATAGAATAACTAAGTGTTAATTAAAATGATAAGTTTTAAATTGAAATAAATACTTGTCAAAAATTTATTGGATGATGATATTTTAAGATTATCTAATATCATATTACAATTTTTGTAATTTTGGTGGTTTTTGTATGGGGTTTGGATTTTATTATAAATTGATATTTTTGGAGATCCCAAAAGTACCCCTCATTTCAATTATAAATGGTAACATCCTCCCTCACCTCTTCACTTAACCTTGAACCTTAAATATTGGACATCCAGTACTATTTTCCCTTATAAACTCCCTAGTTACATTATACAGGTTCTACTATTCTTCAGTGACCAACTCTAGTGCTCTAAGAAG
This sequence comes from Viscum album, assembly GCA_963277665.1. Taxonomy (NCBI): domain Eukaryota; kingdom Viridiplantae; phylum Streptophyta; class Magnoliopsida; order Santalales; family Viscaceae; genus Viscum; species Viscum album. The sequence goes on along the minus strand of OY728120.1, from coordinate 1,291,251,904 downwards.
AGATTTATAGGAAGTATGTTGAAGAAGAGATAATCTCCTCTACCGATTAATTCAAAATTCTTTCTTCTTATACTTCCACTTAATTAGTTCTTTCATTATAATGTAATAAATATAGTATCACTTATATACTGATATGTTAATATAATTATGAAAAAACCACATTACACCTTCTACCCATCTCATGAAATATCAAATCACCATGCGTGTGTACGTTTGGCTTACCGTCTTGACGCCGTGGTGTAATTTTTTTTCACCACCACCTTCCATGGAACGGTATAATGATGGAAATAATAACTATATATGATTATTATAACATGATATTTATTCTGAAATATTATACACCATTCACATAAATAACATTCCACAATTATGGGAATGATATCATCGCTCGTGCGTACATACAACCCACCGTCTCCACGATGCGATGTGATTCATTCTACATGATATTCATTAAAGAATTATTATATAATTTGAATATAATGAATAAATATGATATATATATATATATATATAACGTTAGCATAATTTTTTATTGATATAACTATGACCTATGAAGTAAAATCGAAACTTATTTGACAAAACACGCATAAAAAAATTATGTAGTTGACACCCAAATAAAAAGTAATATTTAAATGTTATTAACAAAATGATGGAAATATGATTATATATGATATAATAAAAATAAATGTGAATTTAAAATAATTTAATGACATTATTTAAATCATTATATAGGATGTCTGGATATATACAAAGGAAATCAGACCTAAGGTATGGGATAATTTCTCAATCTCATTATTATCCGATATTGTTTATACGTAAGTATTTATTGGGGTATGTTTATTGTCCATACCCATGTTTCCAAAATATATAATAATTTTTTTATTCTTCTAAAATTTATTAAATTCTATTTTAAATATTGGTGATTTTTTTAATGGTATAAATGAGTCTTTTAATGTTATTCAATATGAGGTACTTTTTGACTTTTCCAGAAATAGTACGAGGATAATTTTTTTAACTTAAAAGTCATGAATGGATTTTTACGTCTTCATAATACCTTATTTCCATGAATTTTACTCCACATGATTTCAATATTGTTTTTAAATAAAATCCTTACTCTTAAAAAAATGTGTAATTTTGAGAAAATAATATGTTTTTGAAGAATAAATGATATTTCCCACAATAATTAATATCATTTGTTTTATCAAAATTATTTTTTATCTAATATGACATTAATTAATTAGGGATATGTTTATATCCCTATAACTACTATGTTTTGATTTTATTTATTATTAAATGATATTTATGAAATGAATTTGTTTTATATGAATTATGATGGAATTATGTTGAAGAAACCCATTTTACTCCTTGGGTTATGCTATGATGAATGATTTATATTTTTATGGGACATGTAATAATGATTTCATTATGACATGGGTGGAACCAATATCTCCCCCCAATGTATTGAGTAAAGATTTATATCTCATGAGATATACCTGGCATGAATTATAAATGATCCGAGTTTAGTAATATAGGGATAAAATGAGGAGTGAACTCCATTTAGTAATGGAATGTGTCTGCTATGATGGTCTTGGAAATGATCCTTGACTAAAATGAAATGATTTACTATACTTATGTATATTCCAAAAAAAATGTGTCTTATGTCATGAAATTTGGGATTATGTTCATTTATTCTTTTGAACTTTCAGGATTTATCTCATAGAATGATATCATGATCTTTTATATACAGGATAATATTTTCAAATGTTATGTTTTTATATCTTATGATTATTATATGATTTATATATCCCTTATTTTACTGATTATCTAAGCTCACCCTTTCATATGTTTCTTTTCCCTAGTTCAGGAAGATGGTTATTAAGCAATATATATAAAAACTTGGTCCAGTTATGATGAAATAAGTGTGAGAAAATCGAGATGTCTTATGAACCAGTTTTTTATGTTTCCCTCTTTCTAATGACAGTATACCTATAGAGTCATATCATGGATTTGTTATATTTTGTAATGAATATTCTTTAACATTGAATTAATATCAATGTATGTAAAGTATGGGTTTTATAGATTGGCCTAAATAAGGACTCCTAAACTTAATTAGATATTCTTGTAAGGGAAAAGGTAAGATCACAGTAGAAACAAATCGTTATTAATGTTTTATGTTAAGTGAAAATATATTCCCATTTATAAGAGATGGGAGGGGCACTCATGGAATTACCCAAAATAATTAAGTAATTTAAATTGTTTATCAATGAAAAATGGCCCCAAATTGATAAATTTAGAATACATGAGGATGATGATGATGGATCAATTTACCTCAATCCCAAAAAATTACATTTTTTGACAATTTTTTACCACTATATTTTGGTTTTAACCCCTTGTTAACCTCTTTAACAATTATCATGACAATAAGGATTTTTACTCATTGAGAGTCAATGTATTTACTATGAATGGAAAATTGACCAAAAATAAACCTTAGTTGATATCATTAACCATATCATAATCCCTTACATGAAATTTTTTTTATAAATTATTTATTTTTTAATAAGATATAAAATATCACAAATTTTAATTTTTTGAACTATTCATAACTTTGAATTAAATAACATCAATAAAAAAGAATTTAAAAATTAATTTATTATATATTTGAACTATTATATGATTCATTAAAATTCCTCAAAAACATTAAAATTTTAAATTAAAAAAATGTTAAATTGTTTTAATATAATTTATTTTTTTCCATTATTTGAATAAATACTACATTAGTGTCATGAAAGCATTTAATATAATTATTTAGTCACTAAAAAAGAAAAATAAATTACCATTATAAATATATATATATTATATTTAAAAATAATATTTATATCCAAAAATATCATTTGGTTATACATAGATTAATAAAACTATTATTATTAAAAAAATAGTGTTACATTTTTCAATTTTATTTAAATAAAATAGTGTAAACATTATAATAAAATTCAATGGAAAGGATGACATATAACCATATAATTAGTGATTATAGATGAAATAGACTCATATAATAAAATTTATTCATGTTTTTATGTGTTATTATAGTTCTTATCTTTTTATTATTAACATTAATTACTCGATTTACCCTTTCATATGGTGAAAAAAATAACTGAGGTCAATATTCATATTAAGAAAAAAATAGGACCTATTTACCCACTTTGGACTAACTAATTACAAATATATAATCCATTTTCCAAAATTAAATACATGGATGTGATAGGATTTCAAATAAAATTTTAATCTGGAAAAACATAAAGAAAATTTAGTTTTTAAAAAATTGACTATTGAAAAATATAATTTTTTACTAAATTATTTTAAAATGTTATTTAAAATAACCATAACTATGTAATTATAAATAAAATTAAAAAAATTAAATATTAACTATAATCCAAATAAATGATTCTAATTTACAAATACATTAAAATAAATTAAATCTCTCAATAAAAATCATTATTTTCACTTTTCATTGAAAAATAAATATTTTCAAAAACAATTAACAATATTTTCCTAAGATTATTTTTATATGATGATTTAAAATATTAATATAATTTTTTCAAATTAAAATTATATAATTTTTGAATCCAGATTTTAAATAAGCTGGTATAACTCCTGAAACCTAATATTGGTGGGAAATATTTTTTTCTCTATTTTTTTTTGAAAAATGAAATAATAGTTTTATAATTAATATAAATAAATAATATTATATTAATTAATATTTATAAGAGATGAAAATATTTTTTTCTAACATTATCTAGGTTATAAAATTCTCTCTATGGACTATGGATATAATATCATCACCACACCATGGTAGATGAAATGGCGGGAATAAAATTGCCAAGGATATTGCACCAAATTGTGGATTCTCAATATAGTGGATCTCTTTGTCATGGTATAATCATCTCCAAAATGATCATGGATGGAATCCCCACACCATGTTGACCTCTATTTAAATTTTATATATTTCAAAAATAATTAATTAATCTTCAAGGTGAGCTACATCATTTCATGAGAGCGTGTGTCATTCACCACTCTCAACCATAATTCAACTAAAATAAAATTAAATACCCCTATAAGTTTATTTTTTCACTCTTAGACCGATATCATCAATATATGAATTATTAATCTGTATAGAGACACACGTTTTATATGTTTAATTTATTCTAACCCAAATAACCTCTTTCTCTTTTTCAAATCATAGATCTCAGTTTTTAGGGAAAGATCTATTTATCACTAAATTATCTAATAGTCAATTATCAAGTCATTAAAGGATCAGAGCCCATAATAATTGAAGATCATTCTCTCTACAAAGATTTGATCATGAACCATTGGTAATGGTCATCAATGTTGGGTAAGAGTAATAAAATTTAAACTTGTATCATTATTCGCTTCTAGTACCTTGATTATATAACCCCTCATTAGATGAATTGGGATTAGTTCTAGGGATATTTGGTGTGAATTATTGAATCATTTGGAAATTTGAATCATTATATATTGATACTATTGAGGTAGGAATCCTTTTAAATTAGAATATTTTATATGAGTTTTCAATAAGATATGCATATTTTTTCATATTTAGCATATGGAACCCTTCCTCGATATTGTTTCTATTTAAGTTTATCTATTTCTAATGGGAACCTTTCTTAATGTTATATACATGTTGGTGTGTTTGTTTCCAATGAGATCCATACATAATGTAATATGTTTGTAGGTGTGTTTGTGTTTAGTGATATACTTTCACAACATTTTATGCATAAGCATGTATGTATTCCTTTTGAGACCCTCCCTTGTTGTGATATTTTGTTCCTATGTGTGGGGATCTTTAGGTAAGTTATTCACATGATATATAAGTGTTTCTTTATGCATAATGTATTAGCTTCAGTTATATCATAAGGATCCAGCCTTAAATTTTACATCATATTATGTTTCAATCCAAGAATTAATTCTCTTATATTTTTTAATCACTATTTTTAATGTTTTATAAAATTATTCCATCACAATTACATAAATAAATATTACATAAAAAGGTGCAAGAAACCATAGAGTATCCATTTTTTCTATAAAAAAAACATTTATGGAATAATTTTTTTCATATCACTACATTTCTTTACATTATTCATCTTGACCTCATCCATATCTCTAGTGATCCTCAAAACCTTATGAAAAATAATTTGAATTTTTTTATGAGAAAAAAAATTCTAGAAGTGAAATATAAAATTAATGATAGAAACCTATTAGTTTACAAATACTCATAAAAATTTTCCAAATTCAGGGATTTAATTTTGGCTCAAAATAAACATTTTCTTACACATGAATTAAACATTTCTGACCCAAGTATTTCATAAAAAAATTCACAAGAAAATATATTTAAAGAAAATAAAACTCATAAAGGATCCATTGAAATAATGAAAAATATATGAAATTTTTTTCATGGATTTCATACATTTCACCATTCCAAGGTGGAATACAATTTAATTTAAATGTTTTATGTTTAGATTACCATGTTAATACAAAATATTTCAATAAAACCAATATCAATAATGGAAAAATCATATAGTAAACATTAGGTGTATTTTTTATATCACTCATGCAATAAAATTTACAAGTGGAATAACAAATATGATAGACTTTGAACATAATTCCTATCTAATTCATTGGAGGGTTTTCATGGACACACATATCCTTATATCATAATGGATCCACTAATCCTTTATATATAATAGAACCACCAATAAATGGTTTATAAAAAACAAACCATCATTATAATTAATTCCAAAGAACCATATGATAATACTATAACATAAAAAATTTCAATTTTCAATAATACACACACAAAAAAATTCAACCAAAAAAATATATTTCTAGATTTTAAAATATATATTCCATTTAAAACCCTTTTGGAAAATGTATAGAAAAAATTAAAATACGGTTATTATTTAAAGAAAAAATTGATATTGTAAATTAATCCAATCATAAATAATTTTTTCGCTTGTGGGAGAAATTGGTGATTATTTATTAGTTAAAATAATACATTCCTTCTAAGTTTTTGAAAAAAAATATTCGGATTAAAAGATGTATAATGATTTCTTTTGAAAAAAAATTGAAATGATTTCCTAAGTAACATAAAATTTCATTTATAATTAATATAAATAAATTAGTAAAATAATTTTTTGAATAAGGATATGGAATAAAAATATTGTCATAATAAACCATTAAAACTTAAAAAATTAAATTTTTTTATGTAATATGTCACTTACGTCGAGTCCCGCTCATCACGTATGTTCCATACCATCAAAAATAATATATTTTTTTAAAATATTTACATTCCAATGATCATTTTTCAACTTCATTATTCCATTTATTTTATTTTATTCATTTTTATATTCAATTACGTAATAAATTAATCTCACATTAGATGTTTTGATGATATTCTAGTCATATATCCAAAATGGATTTGGTAGGTTGACTGTGGTATATTGGTAATTATTTAATCATCTCTAGAATAAAAATTTGAACAAAGTTATCATTTTTAAGTTGATTTTACAATTAAAATAAACCATGAGATATTGTTATTAAAAATTAACTATGTTAAAATCAAAGATATGGTTGGCTATATGTATGAATTAGTAATTTTTCAATTTTTCAATTATCAAAATGGAAAGAAGGTAAGTATTATTTTAACATACCATAATAATAATTATGAAATTAATATAATAAGAATTTTTTAAAAATTACTATATATAATATCCATGTGATGCATTAATGGAAAATAAATCACATAACTTCTTATAGGTGGTAATCCATGTATACACATTGATGATATTATCCTTTTTCAATTAATGGAATGGTAAAAATCATAAATGATATCTTACCCTTACAAAGTGATAAATATTTCATTAATATCATATATATAAAATAAATCCATTATTATAAATGGTTATGATATGTGGTGATGTAAATCGTAATATATCATTTTATAAAATGGTTTACGTCCCCACACATGAAAAATAGTTTCTTCTCTCGTTTGATGAAATAAGAAATAGATATAGGTTATTTAATTAACATAATAACATAAAATAATATTTAAAATATTTACTTTTAATCTCATAATGGTTGTATAATATTTAAAGTAGGTATATAGGGAAATAAATGAAAATGTTTGGTTAAAACTGATACCTCTTCCTTAGACAACCACTTTAGGTTGATACCAAAATCCCACATAGTTTATATTTCTTATAAAAATGCCTCCACGATCTGGGTGGGTATTGGAAAATGTTATTTTGGTAAGACATGTCTTCAAAAAATGATAAGTTTTGTGTATAAAAAATTGTAATGGAAATTCCCTTTTAAATGTAAGGAATGTGGAGGTATTGGAAATACAAAAAGTATTAAATTAATATAAACTATTTTTCAGGGAAAAATGGATGAAAATTTGTTATATTAAAATATATTATGATTATGTTCGAAATAATTTCATTTAATATAATTTTTAATTGTTTAGATCATTTTTCTAAAATTATTTTTTTACCTATGTTTACCCATTTTCACTATAATCGGGATAAAAATGTTTTTTTACATTTAGGGGTCAACAAAGATACTATTATTGGTAAAATGGACTCAAAATAGAAAATGGAATATTTTTTCAACACAATGAAAATATATAGGTTGAGGATAGATATTTCTGAAATTATTAATATTTTTATAAAATTAAATTTGTTATAAAAGAGCATTAATGTCATTATTAAAACTCATCATTGGATTTGACTTTTAAAACAACATAAAAACAAATTAAAACAGGGTATAATACTTATAAGAATCCATAAAATGTTATATATATTTAAAAATTCCTGAAAATATATAATTAAAAATATTATATTAATTTTTAAAAAAATTATATTAATGAATTTATTTCTGTAGTTGAATAAATATTGAGTTGGCATTATGTAAGTATTTAAGATAATTAATTCACCACAAAAAAATAGAAATAAAATTAAATAATAAAAACACTTTTTTATTTCAAAGAATAACTTATAACCAAACATATCTTATTTTTATCCCTCTCAAAAATTATTTTCTATATAAAAATCATGAAAATGAAATTTTTTACGTTATTTTTAGTTTAATATTATAAAGGTCAAAAAAATGATACAGGTAAATAAGGTCATATTTTCACAAAAAATTATTATTATGGATGTAATAGACTCATATAATAAAATAATATCATGTTTTAGGGCCATTTATTAGTCCTTATCATATTATTTTTCAAATAAATTGCTCAATTTACCCTTAACGAGGTGAGAAAAATTTACTAAGGTTACAATTCATAATGACCAAACATAAAAGGGAAATATTTTTAAAAAAATTAAATAATAATTCCAAAAATTAATTTATTTTTAATGATTTTATTAATATATGTGGAATAATTTAATTTAAAATTAACACCACAAAAACAAATAAGAAAAATGGGTTTTCAGAAAAACATCCATTTTAAATATTAAAAAATTATAACAAATTCATTTAAAATTGAATTTAAAATAAAATATTTGGATTATATTAAATAAAAATGAACTAATTATTTTTTTATATATTCTAATTTATAATTTCAATTAGCAAATATATGAAATGATAATATAGTTTTGATTAAAAAATTGTATTTTTCACTATTTATTAAAAAAAATCGATGAAAAAAATTAACCCTTAGATAATTTTCATATCATGATTTATAAAATTATATCATTTTATAAAATAAATCTACAATATTTCCAATAAATTAACTATAATATTTTATCACAAAAAAAATTTAAATTAATTTTGACGAAAGGTATTTTTGAAGAATAAAATAATTATACTAAAAATTTATTCCTTATTTACTAAGTGTTAATTAGTAAATTTTTATTTAGTATAAAATTTAAACATATTTAATAATTTGGTTAAAATAATTCATAATAGAAAATTTAATGTCTATGTTATAAAAACAACATTTAAATAATAATATTTTATTGTTCGTTTAAGCTCAATGTTGTGTGTTGGGTAAACTATCGAACTTATTGTTATTTTAAATTATTATGATATTACATTAAACCCACATTTATATAGTGAATAATCCTTATTTTTTAATGATATTTTTAATTAATTTATTATACTTTTAAAATAAGTATGTTCAAAATCCACATTACAAAACGGGTAAATAAAACGTCCTTTTAAAAACTTCAATTAGAATAATAAAGGTCATCTATAATAACACATTGCAAAGTTTACAAATATGAGAACGTTAGTGGTATGTTAAATTGTTTACATAGTGGGAAAAAAATAACATCCAGATAATTTTGGGGAGTGATAAGGTGAATGACCAACAGAAATTCAATGACCAAAAAAATAGAAATCAATGAGATGTCAAAAAAGAAAATCACTTAAACACAAAGGAAGGTAATATGATAAAAAAATTATTTAATTATCATTCCCTTATATTGGAGGAATTAATTTAACATATTGAAATTTTTTATAAGAAAATATATATACATTACAAGTATAATTTCTAACTTGAACAAATTTCCACCAGAATCTCATATTTTACTCTAAGTGATGAGCATTCAAGATGAAAATTTTATGCCTGAATCACTAAAAATGTCCCCTAAAAAATCACATAATATATAAAAGGATAAATAACATTTCCTCATTCATTTATACATTAATCAAAACCATCATGGTTAGAATAAGGTAAGATAGTTCCCAAAATTAATATTTCTTCAATGAAGGAATAAAACATTAATCTCAAAAGACATAACAATAACACCAATAAATAAGAAAAGATCATTAAATAAATAAATATAAAATATTTTTAAAAAAACATTAATGTCCAAGATTAATACCAAAATTTTAAAATTATTTCGTCACATATTCATCAAATTAAAATTGAAAATTTATCTCCAAATAACAGAAAGAACTCCAAAAGTATCATAGAAAAAAATTACATTTCCTAAGTATATAATAACCAAAATATGATGATCATTTCTATAAATAAACCAAATCACCATAAAGGAACACTAAAATCATAAATTATTCTAAAATTTAATTCAAACTTTATTCCACAATTAAAATCCTATTATATTTTAAATAATATAATAATATAATATTCTTCATAATTATAGTGATCTTTTTCTAAAAAAAATGAATCACAAAATTACCAGATCACTTTTCAATCCCATCTTTATTTATATGATAAAACATATGTCCCCCAAAGTCATTAAAATCATTAACGATCAAATAATCCTTGTAAAATTAATATTCCACACATCTTTGAGAAACCCCAACTCCCCAATGTCATGACTCATTCCCCGAGGCTCGTGTCGTGACTACCACATGCCCGCCATCCATAGGATAGGTGCTGGGGACTAGCAACGAAAGGCGTATTCCCTATAACTAAAAAGGCATTGCCTTTATATCCTATAAATGTACTCAACCAAGCACACAACAAGATACGAACATAAGTAAAATATATAACAAAAAGAGTGATGAAAGTAAAAGGGTCCAGAAATACAAGCCCAAATGTAAAGATATAATTACGACTGAAAGGAAAAGGAAAACACCTATTGGGTCATCCTTCAAGGTTCCTACCTGAAGGATTCGTACATATCACCTCTTTAGCACTCCACGTATGTCTGTCTCCTCTACATACCGTTGCGTCGTATGGTACACCACCAAGCACCGTCCAATTTTGGTATCCTCTGCCTCAATCAATGTTTTCCATCATCTGCACCAAATACAACAAGGTTCGGGCATAGCCCGTGCAGGGGTGAGTATAACGATACTCAGTAGGGACCCCGAGACCCTCAAGGTCTCACATAATTACAAAATGGATAAATCTCAAAGCATGAAGTCAAATGTCAACCCTACATAGGTATATTCCCATACATAAACCTAAGTTATCAAGTATACCCATATCAATCGTGAGGAAACACAAGGTCCAACCCAAAAACCCAAATCTCAACTGTTCCACAAAAGAAGGAAAACCACAAAGGCAAGTACCACACAGGTACGCCACAAAGAAGAATACCTCCAAGGTATTACCAAGAAGGAAAGTACCACACAGGTACGAACTCAGCACATTACAGGTATATCTTATGTACAGTAGTAGAGATGATTAGATATAACTACTTAATCATCTTACTATGTTAAGAGGCAGATGCACACAGGATCACCAGGTGCTGACCCACACTGGATCACTCGGTGCTGACCCACATAGGATCCCTAAGTGCTAACCCACACATAATTTCAAGGTACTGAACCACACATGATTGCTAAGTGATGACCCACACAGGATCACAAGGTGCCGAACCACACAAGATATCATGGTTCTGACCCACACAGGATCACTCTAAATGTTGACCCACACCGGATCGCTCTACATTCTTCACATCACAGCCAGCTACTGGTTTCATGCACTATGCTCGCTCGTCTCCAGAAGCATCTTCTCCACAAGCTACTGGTTGATACTCCAACTTCCCCTAAGTCCCATGAAGAAGTATCAAAAGGGACCTCCACGTCATAGGGGTCTCAGTGCAACAGACGGTGTGTCATTCGGACTCCAAGTCTGTGAGTTATGAGCCTTTTTTCATGAGGGCCTGGTTAGATTCGTGATCGATCCAACCCGACCATTCCCCGACTTTATCAAAACCCCCAGTGGGGTATACCAATGGGACCGGATCACTACAAGGATTCAGGTGTCGCTGATGGTTCGTCAAACGGACGTGTGGTACCAAAGTTATGTCCCAAGTAATGTATAGGGTCGTATATGGTACGGGTCCGGTCCGACTCTGTCGGACAGACCTGCCCCGGCCTGGTAGACCGCAAGGGCCGTGTGTCCATGGGGGTGTTGTGGGGGCATGGGGCGGCTTGGTCGTGGGGGTGCTGCGGGGGCGCGGGGCGACTCGGTCGCGGGGGCACAGGGAGGCTCGGCTCTGGGTAGTTCCATTAGGGCACGAGGCCGTGGGGTATCTCGGCTGGAGCGGCTCAGCCAGGAGGGCATAGGCTGTAGGGCAGCTCAGCTAGGGGGGGTGTTGCGAGGGTGTAAGGGGTCTCGACCGTGGGGGTTGCGGCGAGGGCGCGAGGCAGCGGGGCGGCTCGACCGGGGTGGCTCGACCGAGGGGTGTCGTGAGGGTGCGGGGTGGTTTGTTCATGGGGGGTGCCACGAGGGTGTGAGTCCACGGGGCGGCTCGGCCAGAGCGGATCGGCCGGGAGGGTGAAGGCCGTGAGGCGGCCCGGCCCGACGGCTCGGCTGGGAGGGCGGAGGCCGCGGGTGCCACGGGGCGGCTCGACCGGGAGGGCGGAGACCGCAGGTGTCGCAGGGTGGCTTAGCCGAGGTGGCACGGCGAGGCCGCTGGGTGGCGCAGCGAGGCCGTGGGGCACCGATGGCCACAGACAGTAGAGTGTCGCGGGGCGTGGGGGCCTCGGGGCGGTGAAAATCCATGCCTTCGTCAGCGGTTCCCGACTTCCACCAGTGCCAATTGCCAGCACCGGTCGTCGTCACCAAAGTCACCATCTTTCACCACGAAGGATAAACCATTTAAGAAGAACTACAGAGGGTTTGGGCCATGTTTGTTTAGCCCACAACTTCTACGTTAGAGCTATAGAAAGAGGCTCAATAGGAACATGAATATCGAGAACGGGTAAAGGAAAATAATTCAAGCATCTTCCCTACATCATTCATTTGATTCATTGAAGATTGTCTGCTGTGAGGGAGACAAATTCATTGGAAATAGATGGAAATTGGTGACATTGGTGTTTCCTCAATCATCGGTTCATTGACGTTGATGATGTTCCTCATCAATGAATGTCTCGTGGAAGAATTCAGAGTCGAAGTCAGTGTCCTTCGATGGTGTTCTTCGTTGGAGATCTTTCTACCAAAGCTCTTTCCACCCAATTCCCCCAAAAAATGCCAAGTATCCAACATAATAGATTATGTTTTCTATATAATTCATTAGAATAAATTCAAAAAGGATTAATTAATTAATTGAGTTGTCATAATAAAAGTTGGAGGAGTTGAAGAGGCTCCCCTACATTTAATAAGATGTTTGAGGGTTTCCCCCATTAAAGGGGAGTTCAAGTGGGGTATATACTAGGGTGGTCCCCACCACCAAAACCTCTCAACGGAGGTTTAATTCATGTGGTCCCTACCTGGGAAACATCCACATGGGTGTTTCAAAATAAAATAAAAATAAAATGTTACACCATTTTATTTTATTTTTATTCTTTCAAAAATAAGTTAAAAACTAACTTCCACCCTCGACCAACTGCGGTCGAGGTGAAGGTCTCCTTAAATGAATATCATTGCTATGAGTTCAATAGTGCCCTTAAATTTCAATTCTGAGCACCGGTTCAAAAGATAGAAAAACCTGCTCACACATTTACTAAATGTACCCGAATAAAAGTTTAGAAATTTATTCTGGGCACTCCGAGCTAGGGAATCACACACCGTCAATTTTCACAGACTCGTAAAATTCCCATTGAATTAAAAAAATTACATGGAAATTTTGGGTATTTACATTCTCCCCACCTCAGGTCTTTACATCCCCATAAGCCATAACTCAAACAAAGGGAACAAGTGGGGGTACATAGCACGCATCTGAGCCTCTCTCTCCAATGTGCTCTCCTATAGGTTCTCGTACTACCAGCGAACGTGCACCAGATGTATCGACCATCCATGAAGGACCTGCTCCTATCGATCTTCAATTTCCACTTGAACCTCTGTAAAATTCGCCCCATCGTCGACGTCCAACTCTCCATTGTCGATGATGTGAGAAGGGTCCTGCACGTATCTCCTCAGCTGGGATACCTGGTATACATTGTGAACCCGGTGCAATTGTGGTGGAAGAGCTAAGCGGTAAGACACCTCTCCAACTCTGCTGAGGACATTAAAAGGCCCGATGAACCTCGGAGATAACTTACCGCCTCGACCAAATCTCTGTAATCCTCGTTGAGGTGAGACCCATAGAAAGACGTGGTCACCATCCTCTAACTCCAGAGGTCTTCGTCTCCCTTCGGCATATGACTTCTGCCTACTCTGTGTAGTCTTCATCTGCTCCTGGATAATCTGCACCTTTTTTGTGGTATCCAATACCATCTCTAGTCCCACAAGTGTTGTCTCCCCTAGGTCTTTCTAACACAAATGTGATCTACAAGGTCTCCCGTAAAATGCCTCAAAATGTGTCATTCCAATGGTGGAGTGATAGCTGTTGTTTTATACAAACTCCACCAAAGGCAAGTGATCCTCCCAACTGTGACCAAAGTCGATGATACAATCTCGCAGCATGTCCTCAAAGGTCTAAATGGTCCCTTCAGTCTTTCCATCTGTCTAAGGATGGTAGGCGGTGCTCAAATGAAGCTGCGTCCAGAAATCCTCCTACAACCACTTCAATATCCAAAAAATAAAACGTGCATCATGATCTGAGACAATCTTTAAGGTCACTCTATGTAGCCGCACAATCTTCTTCACATAGGGGCATCCCAATCTATCTACTGAACCCTGCTCTCTGATCGGTAGGAAGTGGTCCAACTTGGTGACTCGGTCGACGATCACCCAAATCAAGTCATGTCCCCTGGATGTATGTGGATGTCCTGTCATGAAGTCCATAGATATCTCATCCCACTTCTACTCTGGAACCTCCAAAGTCTGAACCAAGCCTACTAATACCTGATGCTCTGCCTTCACCTACTGTCATGTGAGACACCTATAGACAAACTCTGCAACTTATTTCTTCATTCCCGGCCACCAGTGTAGTCGTCAGAGATCCTTGTACATCTTCGCCACTCCTGAATGTACCACTATATGGGATGTGTGGAACTCCATCATCACATCCTCTCGATGTGCCACTGGTACCATGTTATGTCCTATGAAGAGGATTACGTGCTCCCCACCTTCAGAAAATGCATCAGGTGCCTGCCCTATGGATATCTGAGCACGTTGTGTCTCGTAATCAGTGTCCCCATGAAGTGCCTCCCTAAATCGCTGAAGAAGTGGGGGAGTGAATGTAAGAGACTAAAGGAAATATACTCCATCAAGTTCCACAAAGTTTATCAGTAAAGTAGCCAGCTACTCCACCACATTTCCTAGCAGTTGTATACCTAATCTCCGGTTGAGTGCATCTGCTACAACGTTACCCTTCCTAGGATTATATATTATCTCGATGTCATAGTCCTGGAGGAACTCAAAAAAATTTCATTATCTCAGGTTCAAGATCTTTTGAGAGAAGATATACCTGAGACTCTTGTGATCAGAGTACACTATAAAGTGTTCTCCCATCAGACAGTGTCGCCACATCTTCAAGTTCAAGACCACTTTTGCTAACTCCTGGTCAGGGGTAGCATTGTTCTGCCCATGTTTTCTCAGCTGTTGATAACCATATGTGATAAATTCATGCTCTTTCATTAGGACATATCTGATCTAGGTCCCTAATGTGTCATAGTAGAGTAAATACCCTACACCCTCCTCCATTAGCCTCAAGGTGGGTGCACTAGTCTGCCTCTGCCGCATCTTCTGAAAACTCTATTGGAATCTCTCCGAACACACTAAGGGTAGCCCCTTTTTCATCAACATTTATAGAGGTACTGCAACTCTGAAGAAATCTGGCACAAACCTCCGATAGTATCCATCCAAACCCAGAAACTTCGTACCTCCGTCGCACTCCTGGGTGGATCCCAAGAAAGTACCACCTCAATCTTCAATGGATCAATTGTAACACCTGCCTCCGATGTGACATGTCCAAGAAAGTGAACCTATCAGATCTAGAACTAGGACTTCAAGAGCTTACCATAAATATGGTGCTCTCGGAGTGTGTCCAGTACTACCTGCAAATTATAGGCATGCTCCTCCTCATTAGTCGAGTTGATCAGTATTTCTTTGATGAAGACTACAACAAAAGCGACCAAGGAATGACTGAATGATCCAATTCATGAGTCCCATGAACACTGCTCGAGCGTTGGTTACACCGAATGGAATAACCAAGAAATCATAATGGTCGTACCAACATCTGAAAGTCGTCTTCTGCACATCCTTTTCTCATACTCTGAGCTGGTGATAGCCTGGTCTGAGGTCTATCATCAAGAACCACAGTTCTCCATTCAGCTGATCAAAGAGGTCGTCAATCCTCGGAAGAGGGTACTTGTTATTCACAGTCTCCTATTTCAGGATCCAATAGTCAACACAAAGTCTCAAACTCTCATCCTCCTTCTTTGTGAACAAAATCAAGGATGCCCAAGGTGATACACTGTCCCAAATAAATCCCTTCCCCTGAATGTCCTCTAGCTATACTCGTAGCTCACGAAGCTCCGCGGGAACCACCCAACATGCTGGTGTAGATATCAGTTTCATCCAGGGGTACAATTAAATGTAAAATTAAACCTCTCTACGAGGAGGTAGACACAGAACATTTTCAGGGAAGACATCCGAATATTGGTCCACCACTACAGGATATCTTGGACTCTCCACATCAACCACTCTGAGGGTAAGGCTAGCCAACTAATGATTGATCAGTTGCACTCTTATTCGGGTAAGTCCATCCTATGCTGCAAAGGCTCCCTTCTTGCCGGTGAAGGTAAACCTAGTCCGATCCGTGAGGAAACACCCCACTGTGCACCTAATACAGTCAATCTGGGAATGAGATGTAGATAACTAGTCCATACCCAAGATGAAATCATAATGCCTTGATGCCGCTACTAGGAGATCGCAACCGAAGCTCTCACCTCCTATAGTAAGCTCGCACTGCCAGCAGATGTGTGTAATCGTCAAATCTACTCTTGTAAGAGTCTCTAGATATAAGGATCAAGCTAATGGATCCATCAGAATCTTCATGCTCCGAATGAGGGTAGTGAAATAAAAGAATGACAGGAACCTGTGTCTATAAGTACTACAGCTAAGGTGGAATAGACATAGATCGTACTTCGTATCATCTCCGGAGTGTCATGATCATAGGCCTCAGGTTCCTGGAGATGATATCGCCCCTATCCTCCCGCCCCCTATGGTTAGGGTGGACCACCTAGTGGTTGTGGCGGTAACCTCTCGAATCGCCACCCACCTCTAGCAGCACGACCAGCTCCTCGTCCACGTCAGCCTTCTCCCTACGGACCTCCTTGGTCGAATCTCTATCTCTTCCTGGGTGGTCCTTTGACCATATTTTGTTCATCTGTATGGTGGTTCGGATAGTAATGATCCATGTGACCCTTCCCACCACATGTGTAACATTTCCTGTTTCTGGCATGACCAGCTCGGCCTCGTGTGCCCCCGCACAACCGACTCTGAATCATGCGGTTGTCCACCTGTAGGTCTGGTCCTCTTGGACCTCTGTGTCATCTATCTGCTGCCAGCTGTAGAAGACTCCAATACGTGATGATTGGAAGTGGGTCTCACTGCTTCTGACTACTCGTCAAGGAAACTCTCCACTAAGAGGGATCGCTCTAACACCCCCTCATTCGTCGGGAATCTATGTGATATCATCAAAGCCCTTATCTCCCGCCTGAGTCCCTACATGAAGGTTCGTGCCCTGAATAATGGGTCTTGCACCATATCTTTAGAGTAGTGTGAAAGGTCAGTGAACCCCACTGAGTACTGAGCAACAGTCATGCTGCCCTGCTGTAGATGTAGATGCTCTTGAATACGCACTACGCGAAGAGTCTCTAGGACAAACTCTATCCAAAACAGGATCTCGAAGTCTGCTAAGAGAGGCATCACCTCGTCGTGAACCTCGAGTATCAAACTCCACCATCATTTAGTTGTTGCCTATAAAAGGATGGCAGCAAGGATCACCATGAGATCGGCTGGTGTCTCTGATAGTCGGAAGACTCTCACCACAGTCTCCAGCCAATCCTCACCCTCATGCGGGTCCGTCTCTCCCCTGAACCTGGGTAGCCTCTGGCTCTGGAACTAGGGAATTAAACTCAAGCGGCGTGCACCCTATGTTGCGGGGGCTAGTGTCATTAGGGTCCCAATGGGTAATGAAACCATTGGGGCCTCCTATGGTGCCTCTAATGGAAGAGGGCCCTGCACTGACTCCTGGTCACTCAGTTGGCTGTCAGTGCGTACAACACTCGGAACCCTAGCTGGTTATCTTTGTGGAGACATCTGAAAAACAACAGGTGTTCCACGGTCAAAAAGTTATACCTGGTGAGCTGACTCAAATAGATCACAAAGAAAACTCTTCAAAACACACACTTAATCAGTGTTTTCGTTCACTGGGTCAGAAATTAGAAGTTAGGGTCCTGGTGTATTGATATGTTGGTCGTCGAACCAACACTAGATTCCCTAAACTGAAAACCACACTCAACACCCTTAACACTATTACCATTAAAAAGAAAGATCAGAGTCATATGTTCTATAGTAGAACCGACTACGCTGATACTAATTTGTCATGACCCATTCCCCGGGGCCCGTACCGTGACTACCCCAAGCCCACCTTCCATAGGCTAGGGGCTGGCGACTAGCACCGAAAAGCATATTCCATATAACTGGGAAGGCATTGCTTTTATATCCTGTAAACACACTCAACCAAGCACACAGTAAGATACGAACCTAGGTAAAGTATATAACAAAAAGAGTGCTGAAATTAAAAGGGTCTAGAAATACAAGACCAACTGTAAAGATAAAAGTACAACTGAAATACAACTGAAATAAAAAGGAAAAATCTATTGGATCGTCCTCTGAGGTTCCTACCTGAAGGGTAGGTACAGATTGCCTCCTTAGCACTCTACGTTCGTCCATCAAATCTACAAACTGTCACATCGTATGGTCCACCACAGGGCACCGACTAGTCCTGGTATCCTCAGCCTCGATCAATGTTGTCCGTTGTCTGCACCAAACACAACAAGGTGTGGTCATAGCCTGTGTAGGGGTGAGTATAATGATACTCAGTAGGGACCCCGAGACCCTCAAGGTCTCACAATATTCCACAATGTATAAATCTCAAAGCATGCGGTCAAATGTCAACCCTACTCAGGTATATGCCCATACATATACCTATGTTATCATGTATACCCATATCAATCATGAGGAAACATAGGGTCTGACCCAAAATCCCAAATCACTATTATTCCACAAAGTAATGAAAACCTCAAAGGCAAGTACCACACAGGTACGCCACACAGAAGAATATCACCAAGGTATTACCACGAAGGAAAGTACCACACTGGTATGATCTCAGCTCATTCCAGGTATATCTTAAGTAAAGTAGTATAGATGATTAGATGTAACTACTAAATAATCTTACTCTATTAAGAGGTAGACCCACACAGGATCGCCAGGTGCGGACCCACACAGGATCGCTCAGTGCTGACCGACACAGGATCGCTAAGTTTTGACCCACACAGGATAGCAAGATGTTGACCCACATAGTATCACTAAGTGATGACCCACATATGATTTCATGGTGCTGAAACACATAGGATCTCAAGTTACTGACCCATACAAGATCACTCTAAGTGCTGACCAACACAAGATCATTCTAGATTTTTCACGTCACATCCAGCTACTGGGTTCCCGTAATATGATTTCACGTATCTGGGAGGATCCACTCCACAAGCTACTGGTCGATACTCCAACTACCATGAAGACCCATGAAGATGTATCTCAAGGGACCTCCACATCATAGGGGTCTCAACGCAACATATGGCCCGTCATTCAGATTCCCGGTCTGTGAGTTACTATCCTTTTTATCCAGAGGTCCGGGTTGGATTTGTGCTTGATCCTACCTGATCGTTCCACAACATTATCCAAAATTACAGTGGGTTATACCAAAGTGAACATCTTTCTCTAAGGTTTTTGGCTCCACTGACGGTTCATCAAATGGACGTCTGGTGCCAAAGTTATGTCCCATGTAATGTATAGGTTCGTATATTGTACGGGTCTAGTCCGACTCGGTCAGACCGACCCGGTCCGACCCAGCATGGGTCAACCTGGTTCGGGTCGACCCGACCCGACCTGATGTGTTCGGCCTAGCCTGCTGGGCCTAGCCCGGAAGGATGCAAGGGCCGCGAAGTCACGGGGGTGTCGCAGGGGCACGGGGCGGCATGGCCGTGGGGGTGTCGTGGGCGCACGGGGTGTCTCCTCTGTGGGGGTGTCATGGTGGCGTGGGGCAGCTCGGCCACGGGAGGAGCTGTGAGGGAATAAGGCCACGGGGCGGCTCGGTCAGAGTGGCTCAGCCAGAGTGGCTCGGCCTAGAGGACGGAGGCCACGGGGCGGCTTGGCCAGGGGGGTGCTACGAGGGGGAAGGGCAGCACTACTGCGGGGGGTGTCACAAGGGCGCGAGGTAGTAGGGTGGCTCAGCTGGGGAAGCTCAGTCAGGGCTGCTCGGCCGGGGGGTGTCACAAGGACATGGGAAGGCTCGGCCGAGGGGGTGCCTTGAGGGCACGACGCCACGAGGCGGCTTGGCCAGAGCGGCTCGGCTGGGAGGGCGGAGGTCGTGTGGTGGCTCGGTCGGGGCGACTCGGTTGGGAGGTCGGAGGCCGCAGTTGCCGCAGGGCGGCTCGGCCGAGAGGGAAGAGGTCGTGGTTTTTGTGAGGAGGCACGGTGAGGCCACGAGGTGGCAACGGCCACGGATATTGGAGCGTCGCAGTGCATGGATGCCTCGGGGCAGTGGGACGTCGTGTCTTCGTCAGCGGTTCTCGAGTTCCATTGGTGCCAATCACCTGCACTAGTCACCATCACCAATGTCGCCTTATTTCATCGTGAAGGATACACCATTTAAGAAGAACGGCGAAGGGTTTGGATCATGTTTTTTGGGACCACACCGTCCATGTTAGATCGGTAGAAAGCGGATCAACAAGAACAAGAATATCAAGAACGGCTAAAGGAAAATAATTCAAACATCCTCCCTTCCTCGTTCATTTGATTCGTTGAAAATTGTCCGCGGGGAAGGAGACAATTTATTTGGGAATAGACAGATATTGGTGACATCGGCGTTTCCTCAATCGTCAGTTCATTGATGTTGAAGACGTTCCTCATCAACGAATATCCCATGGAAGAAGTCGGAGTTGAAGTCGGTGTTCTTCGTTGGCATTCTTCGTTGGAGAGCTTCCTCCCAAGGCTCCTTCCTCCAAATTCCACCAAAAATGCAAAGTCTCCAACATAATAGTCTATGTTGTATATTTAGTTCATTGGAATAAATTCAAAAGGCTTAATTAATTAACAGATTTTTCATAATAAAAGTTGGTGGAGTTTTAGAGGCTCCCCTACATTTAATAGGAAGTTTGAGGGTTTCTCTCATTAAAGGGGAGTCCAAGGGGAGTTTATACTTGGGTGGTCCCCACCACCATAACCTCTCAAGGGTGGTATAGTTTAGGTGGTACCCACCTTTGAAACATCCAGATGGGAGTTTCAAAAAAAATGTACACCATTTTATTTTATTTTTACTCTTTCACAAATAAGTGGAAAACTAAATTCCACCCTCGACCTACTGTGGTCGAGGTGAAGGTCTCCTAAAATGAATACTGGTGCTGCGAGTTCAATGGTTCCCTCATATTTCTATTCTGAGCACTGGTTAAAAAGTTAGAAAAACCCACCCAGATGTTTACTGAATATACCTGAAAAAAAAGTTCTAAAATTCATTACGGGCACTCTCGGCCTCGGAATCACGCGCCGTCAATTTTCGCGGACTAATAAAATTCCAATTTAATTAAAAAAATTACATGGAAATTCTGGGTCTTTAATTACACTTCATTTAATTTAATTCTTCTACAAAAAATAATTAAATAAATTCACTAACTCATCATTATTAAATTTAATTATCTCAATAACATTTAATTAAATAAATCTCCCATTTTTCATCAAATAATTAAATTAATTCTAACCTTGAATTTAATTATATAAAATCCAAACTCCACATTTAACACCTCATTTAATTAAATTTATTTCTAACCAAATTTAAATAAATAATATTTCAAAAACATTATTATTTAGTCAAATCATGGTTTTAAAATTGACCAAATTACTAAATGAAAAAGTTCAATAAATTATATTTTAGCCCAACTCAAATACACAGGAATTTACAAATAGATAATTGTAATTCAAGAACTATCATGTATATATATATAATTAATTATGTAATATAGAAATATAAAACCCTATAATTGATACATATGCTAATATAAGGAAATCATTCATATCCACTGATTCATCATATCCTATTATTTCTAAGTGATATTCCACTGGAGGTGGTTCCAAAAATAACTACGGTAATAAAATAATTACATTAAAAACAATGGACTCTATCCCTACCTCATAGATACTAATATCATTATCATTAAAATAAATTCATTCATTATTCTTTGATAGTAAATATATACCAAGGATTATGTCAATGAAACTGCTGCTATTAATATTAGGCTTCTATTTAAGGAACCTTCAAGAATTTTAATAGATATAAAGAAATAGAAATTCATTAATATATAATTCTCCCAATGATTTATAACTAAAAACTCCTTTCATTATGTTTTAGGGTGTGATGAAATGATATTAGAAAATTTGAATTATATAAAAGAATATATAGATCGTGTATCAAATCTTGAAATAGATACCTTTGATTTTATGATCAAAATAATTATAATAACATAATTTGTATCCTCAAAATATTTTGTTGTAAATGAATAGGATTATCCATTCTCCTCTAGTCTCTTTTGGTGTTGGATTCCATGATGGGTAGGGTATTGACTTCAATAGTGTCCCCTCCCCAATACATGAAAGAAATAGGCAATTATTTCTTATTTATTTATCATGAACTCATTATCCTGATAACCATTATCTAGACACTTATTAAAAGAGTAAAATACATTAATGTGATATCTAGGGTGTCTCTTTAAAAATTTACTAAATGAAAGGAATTATACCCTTCCCTTCTTCCTGTTTAACAAATTATTTTCAACATGGAGCCCATCCCCCATCTTCTTCTCTATCTTCCCTTTAAATGTTAATGACATGGATAACAACATCTCAGTCCTGATGGTAATAATTAATATCTCCTCATATGTGGATAATGTTTCAGGGACTAATTCTCTTTGAAGGCTTGGATTCAGGAAATCAAAGATGCAATCAATCATTCTTTTGGACAATGTACATAGTCTATAGAATGTATTTCTTACGTTATAAAGATATCTTCAAATATATGAAACATTTCCTCTGAATTTTTTATTAAAATTATAAATTTTTTTCCATGTTATCTTGTTTCTCATCAGCAATGTACTTCTTCAAGAATATCACCTCAAAAGTCTTCTATTCCATATTCAGCATCAACTCTTCCTCATTAGTTTTTTAATCAATGAATGTCATTGAATCAAACCTCATTTTAAATATTATATATCCATGATAACCTTCTCACTTTCACTATATCACAATGAAATAAATACCTTTTCTAGGTATTTTATCCTTTACCCAGACACTAATGGATTCAGGTTTTCATTAATGGATGGAGGCTTCAACCTCATAAAGTGGTCCAACATTGTTACATCACTTAATAGAGAAATATTTTATTCAATTCATTAATTTTTATTGGTCATATTATAACTCAATAGTCCTAATATAATTATAATGTGATTTTATCCAATACTAACTTCATTTTATTTCGCTAGAGGGAAAAGTCCTTCGTGGATTATGGGAGTTAACATGGTTTCATTATTTCCATTAAACTCCATTTATAAATAGTTGAATATAATCAATTAGTTCATGAAAAAACACTTAAAATAAATTAAATCCAATAATTCCAATGAATTTATTAGAAATATTCAGTGTAATTTTCTCTAAAAATGGTCTTCTAAATGTAGTTCCTTAGTTTTCTAATATACTTTATCAGATACCAACTGTAGCACACTAAATCTAGTAAAACAGAGCCCTTTTTTATCTTATTACATTGGTGTAAGTACATATATTGTAGCATTTAATTTTCCAATCATATTAGAAAAATTTATAAAAAATGAACTCTATATTAAATTAAAACTTAAAAATACATCATATGAAAACATAAACAATTTTTATTTCTCCTTTAATATCTTTATTTCAATTGTAGTGATCATTTTAGTTTTCCAGGTAAATGAAACAAAATGGTGAGATCACATGCACATTAAAGGGTTGTATATAGTTTATTCTATCATAAATAATTTGGTAATCCATAGTATAATATGAATAAATAAATTCCATGTCAAATATTTGTTCCATAGATTCCAAATTTGTAAGTAAATTCATGAAGAAGACTAACTCATCTCATTACGATAGAATGAATAACACTAGACTGCGTAAAATTAACATGAAGGACATATTCTAAGACATAATATATAAATTGAAGTTGATTATACCAAACACCCAACTAGTTTGTCTCATGAAACCAACCTATGTATTAAGGTTCTATAAAATTTCAATTCCTACCCATGAAAAAATATGTTTATTATGTCTACCATAAAAAGATATTTACAAAAAAATACATATCATGATGCTCCCTATGGAACCTCATATACAATTTTGGATAATCAATCAAAAAATTTCCAAATATGAATAAGGTGTTATGAAATATCAATATTTACCTATTAAATATTACAATACAGCAATCTAGATTATTATCCAACAATCAAATTATAAATAATGTGATATTTTCAAACAACTAGAAGATACCCTTATCGTGGTAGTGATAATAATTTAGTCGTGAAGAGTAATTTCGTAGTGTAGGCGTATCATAGCATCCCCCACTATAATTTTCAAATTAGGATTGAATCAAAGTCAGTTAATGTTTCTACTTTTTCGTATCTATATTGGTGGTTCATTCCAAAGAAAACATAGACACATTACAATATCAATTTTTTTTTCATTTATGGATATGGTGGGTTTTAAGAATTAAAATGGCTTATGAAGGAGGTATAATGATATAAAATGGTGATCTATCACTGATAAAAGAATAAGAAATTTTTAATAGTGACGAATGCTAACATTTATCATTGAGAAAAATAGAAATGGATAGATTGAGAAAGTAATGGAGAGAATATTTTATGAACCCTTATGTTACCAATTAGCTTAATACATATTTATTAGAAGACTATATTACCATCAAAACACAATTATGAGCCTCTAATGATTGTAAATTGTAATGAATTCATATTTAATGGATTTTAATTAGATATTACTTGAAGAGTGGGTATATATTTTACTTATGGATTGGGTATTTTTTGTTTAAATATAAATTGTTTTATAATTTAAGAAAACTATATTTAAGTGGAATTAATTTTAAGGAAATTATTTGGATTACTATTAATATATTTGGTGTAATTAAAATTTAAAATAATCACAAATTAAATTTAACCTTACATCTACTCCATTAAATATACTAAACTAAAAATAGTTTTCATTAGAAAAAAAATGATTTCGTATAGAAAAGTTAAATTAATAGTTTCTAAATTCAATGCAATTTTTTCTAAATGCCTTGTGTTTATTCTTACATACAAATTTTTTTCAATAATTTTTTTTAATAATTTTGTAAATAAATATTACATAATAATTATTTGATAAAAGTTTTGGTATTCTTAAAAAATGAATTTTTATTATTCAGTATAAATAAATTTCATTAGAAAAATCCCAAATATTCACCATTGGATAATTTTGATGAGATAATCCAAAATTAGAATTAGTTTTTATGAAAAATATTTGTATCTATGAGAAATTTAATTATTAAAAAAAACAAATTTTTTTTATCTAAATTGTGCATCTGGAACATAATATTAAAAAATACGTCTTGATGAAAATATATTTTTTTATTCAGATAATTCTGTGTGTATTAACTATTAATAGAAAATATATATTTTAAATAATTATGAATTATATTAATATAAAAAATATTCATTCATTTGGTTAAAAACGTTAGTAAATTGTTGATACCTTAATATAGTAAAATATCTTGTCTTACCAGCCTTACCCATAATAGAAATCTATGTAAAAATGTTAGCTAAATTTACTAACAAGGATATTTTTCTTTACATCATGTTCATAGAGTGGCCCAAAAATAATAATAGTTTCAAAATAACTAGTTAGTAGAATAACCATACCTATTAGATTCCTATAATTCATAGTTAGTCTAAATCCCTCAACCTTATCAAAGTCCACCTATTTTCAGGTTGGTAGATCACCCAACATTAGGAATGGTTCCTCAATCATATGATTGAAATATATCTTGACTCAAAATAATCCTCTAAATCCATAGTTGGTATAGATTTCCAAAGTGGAAATAATTCCCCTGATTATAAGACATAATTTCACCATACACTAGGAATAGTCCTTACTATCATGTTTTCACAACCCATCTTATAATATTGTAGTCATATAAATTGAAATCTTAGAATAATAATAGTTTTCTTTCAAATTATCATTATATCACTTCTACAATAGTAATCATAAATATAATCATCAAACCTCATGTTATCATGTTGACCAATGATTATTCCCTTTACTAATAAACCACGCCAACTTGTTGATCATATTTATAGAAATACTACATCTCTAGAATTTTTATCAAAAAAAAATTTCATCCCAAGATTCATGTATCATAATACAATCAATTTAAATAATTTCCATTACAAAAATATCCCACATATCTCAATAATTATCTTAAAGATGATCCCAAGCCTTTGGGATACAACATTTCTTTCATATTCCAATGTTAAATGATATACCTATTACTTGACATCCAATATTTAAAAATATTGTTGGTAGGTTATCTATAATTAACATTAAAAACAACCCATTTTATATACCATTTTCTCCAGGGGAGTGAAATAACTAACCAGTTATGTGGTTACATATCCTATCAGTCTCATCTAGTACTCCTCCCATACAAAAAACATTTTCATGGTGAATTTTAAATTAATTTCTTCATGTTATTATTTCTATAGGGATTATTCAAGTAATGATGATGTTTTTTCATGATTATCCTTGTTAAAATTCACAATCCTCCTCTCTTAATTAATGTAATTAATAGAATAAATATAAACAAAAATTATCTATTAACTCATGCATATTTCACAATTCCCTTTAGATCATTTTGTATCATCACATATGACCACACTCTAATATTTGGGTTATTAAAAAAATATGGAAACCCCCAAGGTTATTCTATAAATTTTAAAATGATTTATTAATCTATTTGAGTCTCGAATTGAACATAAAATTCCAAGAACATACATGGAACCTCCGTCTCAATAATTAATGGGGTCCTTTTTATTTTATCACTTATATTGACCTTCAATGATCCCTTATTGGTCTCACTCAAACACTTACCATGTATTCCTCATAAAATTTTGAACATGCATATAAATAATTGAAAATAATATGAACTACCAACCTCATTACATCACATTACTAAAAAATTATTCTAAAGAAATATTCTACACCTTCATCACTTACCTCCTCAAGGATATAATGTGTCAATCTAAAGAAATCCAATTATAAAATACATACTTTATATAAGACTTCTAAAACTCACCAAGATTTGTAAAAATTATAAATTTTTGCGTAAAAATAAATTTATGACTCATATATGATTCTTGATACACCTATGTAAAAAATCTCGAATTCACAATTCTAAACAATATGTTAATTTTACCACAAATAAATGAACATAAAAGAATAATCCCCTAAATAATTGATCAATTTCCAAATGAAAATCAATAGTGTGTATAAAATAATTCCTATTTTTCGGATAATTTTTTTAAAAAAAATACACATTATAAATGATGAATTTCAGCATGAATTGGAATAATTTACTATATAATCACATGTATAAAAAATAAAATTTTATAGGATAATGGAAGAAGAT
Organism: Viscum album; assembly: GCA_963277665.1. Lineage (NCBI taxonomy): Eukaryota > Viridiplantae > Streptophyta > Magnoliopsida > Santalales > Viscaceae > Viscum > Viscum album. The sequence goes on along the minus strand of OY728120.1, from coordinate 1,291,224,041 downwards.
GATTTAAGAGATTGAATGAAATAGTTTACATTAACAAAAATCACTTAACAATCCACCAAGAACAACAATGTTTTTAGAATAATAAAAATATGGGAAGAATATATAAAGATTAATAATTTTCCCCATTATTAAGATAACAATTAAACAATTACCAAATTTCTGTTTAATAAACCCCTATATGAATAGTTAATAATGGTATCCATTTTATGTGGGTTTTGAGAAAACCCACCAAAATCTTAGTGTACCAACACCATATTTTAGGTTCACTATATTATTCTTCATAGCCTTCAATTGGGTTCCGAGTGAAAAGGTAAGTGGTATTGTACCACTACCTAATATACTACACATCGAGTAGGATGAAACTTGGGTTCCCCTAGATTGTTTTTATAACATATATAATTTGGTTACTCATAACCCTATATAAAATTACCTCATAATATTTTCTTTACACATATCTATTTCCAAAGCCACTAATTTGACTCTATAGACACACAAAAACAACTCCCTATTGAAATAATACTAAAATATTAAATTTTTGGAAATCTCTAATCAACTAGAATGTGAAATATCATGGTTCAACTAATACTTGATGAAATATTCCACAATAATTTTTAGTTTTTCTGGCATCAAAATTTACTAAAGACTGTGAAAACTGAAAAAACCATTCCATGACGTTCATATAATATATATAAATTAAATTCATAAATAATATAAATAATGGAATATCTTTTTCCAATAGATCACTAACATGTTCAAATAATAATTATCAGTTCAAATAACCAACATATTCTCATCTCCAAAAGTAATGCATAAGATATTTTATCACTAAAACTTTTTTAATAGAATTTTCTAAATACCATGGTATGAATTTATCTTCTCATAATTAAATAATAAAGGGATAAAATTGATCATAGAAAAAATGTGACACAAATTATTTCATAAAAGTGTCTGTAATTGAAGTTGTGAAGTACCTATTATAGATCTTCTTATTGGATGAAAGATATGTCAGAAAACATTTTCATCATTACTAAAATGAGTGTTGAGTTTTTAAAAGATTAAAATATTTTTTAAATTTTTAAATATAAAAATAAAATTAGGTTAGAGACTATGAAAATAATCTCTTGGATTAAAAAATCAGATTACATCACATATTATATCACCATAAAAAATATACCTTCATATAGTATATATTTTAGATTGTAATATTTCCCTACACATGACACAATATTTTATTTATATCTTATTTACTATTAATCTCCAACTTTTATTAATTCGAATGATTATTTATAAACATTTCAGAATATTTATAAATTCATATTTAAATTATTAGGGATAATGTAACATATAAAGTTTTATTTTACATGTATTTTCACTAAATTTAATCCTTATTATTAACCCTTATGTGTGACAGGATGTGCATTTTACGATTTGGTAATTATTCTAAAATTATCATAAATCACCTAAATAAAAGTGATAACTATTGAAAATCTATATTTTTACTAAAAATATAAAGGGATATTATGTAATCCCTACCAAACACACCAACACCAAATGAACATGTTCTATATATGTATCTCTATAAGTAATGTATAGACATATATAATCCATTTTAAAAACACATTGAGTATAGTTACAATACATATAACATGTCACTAACATAATGACCAACTCATGAATTCACGATAAAATAAAATATTCTAATCAAATTATATTAATACCTCACATTAAATTAATATATGTGTATGATAACTTCATTGGTTACTCAGTTAAGTATACTAATAATGTTTTGTTGTCTATTTCAATCAAGGGACCAGATTCCATAACTTCAAAAAAAGAGGATAAAACCCATCTTGGTTATGAAAACTGAACATTAGAATAATCAACACACCAAACTACCCACAAATTAGCTCAACCCCTAGTTAGTGAATGAATGGAATCAAATTTTATATGTTCTGATATAGATAACTTCATTATCCTTTAGTAATTATGATTTATATTTCCTAGATTATAATGTATATTAATGAAATTATATATGAAATTTAATGTGATTTCTATCAATCATTCAATCCAAAAAACCACACATGTTTCTAATGAGTGAAATATTAATCTCCACATAATCCCCTACTATGTAAATATTAATATTTTTTTATAACTCAATACATTCAAAGGCAAGTATTAATTTGATAAAACATAAATATTTCCTTTAATGGGTTATTTATTAGTAAATACTCATGTAATATATATATAACACATGAATTAATGATAAATTACATGTTTTTAAAGTTTAAACACTATGATTGCTTTCACTATTGTTATATTCCTAAATTGATTGTGAACTAAGATGATTTTTAATTGGATCATTTAAATTTAAATCAATATTTTACAATAACTTTTAATATAATTTGTGAATATTATCTATATAAGTAGAATTAGTGTCCTACCCTTACTAAAAAAACTAATAATGGAAAAAAGGAACACATATGGGGAAATATTATTTACTTAGTTCAACCTATGTGGGATATATCAATATTCTATTAAATTAAAATTTTATTTAAATTTTTTAGTAATGACATATAAAAGATATTGATAGGAATTACTTTGTTTCCCAAAACACAAAGTGAATTATTTAATACATTTTCAAAAATAAAATATAGCATTAATGTTACCCAATTAGATAAACACACATATATATTTAGTGATTAACTAAATAAGGGTTGATGTTTACCTGTATTCTTTTTCTATATATTTTATAATATTATAAATCCTCATTACAAAATAACACCATGTTTTTAAGGGTTACTCTTGGACATACATGAAACTAATTATATTTTTCCACCTCTATATTCTATACAAACTACTCTAATGACTCATATTAGAAATTATTTAATGTTGAAACAATAGTCACTCACTTGGTCATCCTAATGCATGGTTGTATACCACATATTCCACTTTAACAAGATCCTATGATAATTAGTTGATATAAAATAAGCATAATCATATAGTCAATGTGTGTGTAACCACTCATGATCCTAAAAGTAATCATTAATATTTAGTACATTTTCTATAATAAATACTTAAACATATATAAAAAATAGTGGAGTTTGAAAAATATTTCATAAAATTGAATATATTACACAGATATATATAAATAAATGATATATATGATATAATTTTGTTCTAAAAATATCCCTTTAATAATCTATGATCAATTTTTCTTTATGTGTTGACCTAACAATTGGGTTTCAATAAAATCAGGTAAACTTCTATAATATAGGTTATGAAATTAGGATAAAATATGATAGCTGGTTATCATTATATATGAATTAATTTTGTCATAAAATATGAAAAAAAATTATAGTGTGGATTAATTTTAAAATTCAATATAGTATTTTTTCATATAAAATATTCTTCATTAACAAGGTAGGTCTTGTAATAAATTTTTTTCAAGTTCTACAACTCATTTACTCTAGGTGTGACATTCTTCCATTATGTATGATATATATATCTATTCATCATGGATTGTTTCTACTATGTCTTCAAATAGAAATCATACTATCAATACCAATGATTAACCTAGAACATTTCTCACTAACAGACATGTTCTTTTATAATTTACTATGATATATCCTAATCATTGTTCCCAATAACACCATTAGTAAATTAATCATTCAATTCTTTATATTCCATTTGATGATTTTTCTATATCAATTTGTGTGGGAATTAATATATAAAAATGAAACCTACAATATAATTGGTTACTAAAAACATTCATATTACATGGTCATTGATTCCTCAAATTCTTTTTCTATGATTTATTTATCCAGTAGCTATTTATTCACAATAACATTTCATGGTAAGTTATTTATCCTATCATATATTGAAATATATATAAATTACAGAAATAAAGGTGGTGGTATTGAAGAGTTATATATACATTATATGATTCTCATTTATATCTTTATTACTCATTTATATTACAAAATATTATTTTTATATTTCTTTTAATAACATATAAATTTTTTTAACCAAGCATATATACATATTTTTACAAGTTAAAAATCATAAATAACAATATGAATCCATGTTCAAAGGGATATAGGTAAGTAAATTGTTTAAATATAACAAATATTCTCCTGGTGTCAATATTTGGGAAACATCTCAATTTAATCCACTATCCATTCTAGATATTAATAATATTATAAGTGAATTTTAAATATAAAAGACACCCCTTATAACATTAAATATAATGAATATGAGGTTGGAATATAAAATAGTAATATATATTCCTATGTGAGATATGATCAGTAATGGAAAAAAGGTTCATTATTCAATAATTAATGTGATTTTATAATTACTCAAAAAATTATAACCCAAATTTAGAAAATCCATATATAATAAAAAATCCAAAATTGAGAAATTTTGCAAAAAAAATTGTGAAACAAACTATGGAAGAATTTTATTTGTAAATATATTAATTTTTAAAATATGTTCAAACAACATCATTGATATGATTTTATTTATAAAACTACATGGGAAAAGATTTAGGCATAATTTTAACTTCTTGATTGATGGTAAGTATATATTTAATCATTATAATATTATTATAACACCTCACCTTATAAAACCCATTATATATGATGATATATGTACCCTCAAGAACTTCTTCCCATGTGATAGAGGATTACAACAAGTAGTATGGGCCTAATCTACAAAATAGATAGACTATTCCCTAAAATCATAGTGAGAAAACCAATGGAAATTACAGAATATACACAGTTAATATTCTTAAATTATGAATTATAATTAAATGAACCACCATGTTATAATTAATGCCTCATAAAATTGTATAAAGTTAATAAACAACTAATAACTATGTGGTATGATCCCATATGTATAAAAAATGAAAAAAATAGACAAAATAATTTATGGCTATCATGATAACTAAGAACCTAATATGCAATAAAATATTGATCTACCTTATCTTAAACCATTTTAAATCTTGAACACTGGATTTAAAGAAAACATAAGGTCTAAATACTCACTGGAGTTCACATTCAAGGTTTGAGCTTATAACTGGGTAGGGTCGAACCACTAACCCATAATATGTTTCCCCCATATGTGTGACTATACAAGGTGTGAGGAAATAAGTAAATAAACATGATAGTCAAGAAATATTTCAATAACCAAGCTACCGTGACTCTTTATGAGTTCTACAAAACCACTATTCCATAATTTATGTGTCAGGACACCATGATATCAAACCATACCTCGATCAATATCATGTCATAATATTATCATCACTATATAATATATGTTTGAGTCCAAATTGAATGATGTAGGGTAGTAATAATATAATCCCAAAAAAATAAACAACTATGGGTAGGGTCCTATACCAAACTCCTAAAAATCACTCTATCAGGGATGTTCATACATCCAATTCCCCACCTCTACCATTTCACTCAATGATGGTTGCATCATCAATTTCTTTTTTTACTTACATACCAAGAATTATCACTTATTTAAGTCCATTAATATGGTACCACATCGCATCATAACCATAATTCTGATCACAAGCATCTCACTTAAGGAAAGGTACATGATAACAACATCTCAATCCATGTAAAGAAAATATGTAAAAAGTTATACCTTATCAGATCATTTCAGCAATGTACTCATGTATAATGAGGAATCCATCCCACTCATGGTAGTCCATAAATTTAAAACTCACATGGGGAGGTTCTAATCCATGGGATCCATATAAAAACACCAAAATATGTCACCTATTATAGTCCCATTAACAGAACATGCATGAAATTGAATATAAGAAATTCATCTTATTGCACAATTCATTAGCTCTTCCATGAGATGATTTTCCCAAACCATTGGAACAAACTCAATCTTTTCACCTCATAGTGACTATATAGAATGTATACTCATATATATCCTAGATTAAATAATTGGTGTCCAATTCCAAACAATTTCTCTCTAACACCATAGAATTCCCACACCATTTCATCCTACCAGGCCCAAAAAAAATGTTGGATCTTAGATAATGTCTCCTAAGGGATACCACTCAACTCTTCATCCTAAGTAAAACCCTCTCTATCACATAGGTTAAGTCTCAAAGTACATATCTTACATACCTTGAACACTTTAACTCCCTTTCAACCTAAGGAGGGATTTTCTAGTCACTCGATATATATATAACCATCTCACTCATTGTCAATTAAAACAAATCCACTAATAAATTCCAAAAACTTCTATAAAGACATCCTAGGAAATTCATCATTAATAGTTGTACCATGACACCTAAACAATTCCTCACATGTACCTAATAAGAACTTTATCTCCATGGATACATAATTACTAGGCAATATAAAATTACATAAATGTTAATGATTATATATTCTAGGGATAGGAAGCCCAAGGAAATATGACCTCTTTCTATAGGTAAATCATGGTCCCTAACTATCCGACCCAAACCCCTTGTAGTACCTAAACAGGAATTCCAATACATAAAAAACGTTTTTAAAATATATTAAATGTGACATCCAACTCTAACATATATCCAACCCATCATCGACACTAAACCGATATCTTCAACACTCTTAATCGCATATCTCATGCTATATCACACAGATAATTATTTATAAACACTTAAAATAAGTTATGATATATAAATTTAATATTTAAAATATCATAAAAACCCATAAATCATCATCATTTCACCAAAACTGATTTTGAAATCATGTAATCAACATTCAACGACCTCCTAAATATATTTTGTAACCTCATTTTCCTCACCTAATTCCACCATAATATAGTTGAATAAACACAATAAAAAATCAAGACCTAACTAAACCAAAGAAAAACCATCTATGATGTGGGACAACAATTATGGAAGAATAGAAGAACACATCAAAAATCACAACTGTAGTTCAAAAAAAATAACCCCTAATAATGGTGGGATAAATGTGGTTAGAAAAGGGTGGAGATCCAATTTAAATTCGTTTCCCCATTGGACTGGACAACTAAAAAAATATGATGGGATTGTACATATGTAATGGGTCTTCCTCTCAATCAAATTGGACAGGGGGTCCTTTTTGGAATGGAAATAGGGTCTATTATCCATGCCTCGTTCTTATGGATTTCTTTAAGGTGAATACCTTAGTATTACAACACATTGACCCTACACATGTCCCTTACTATAGCATGGATCAAGGCATTATGGAATATTTAACCTCAAGGGTGGCATCTCAAAACCTAGAAGTAATGACTAATCAATTTATCAATTTAATTTTCCTTCTGATAATATAAATGTCTCATACATAGTAATGTAGTATTCTATAAAAACATACACCACAATATAGAACCAAAAATATATTATTATTTTTACTAAATCATCACATTTACACAATAAATGTACACATAATAATTGAATCTTTTATTAAAAGACAAAAAATATAAAATAATATAACTATTGTATTATAATATTGATCTACTTGATTCCCTAAAATGATATCACTCATGAAAAATAATATAAAAATGAAATTGAATATTAGTAATGAAATTTTATTTTTTAAATTAAAATATATATAAACCAGATAGAAAATATAATTTATTTATGATCGAAAATATATATAGTATTTATAGAGTTATTGGACCCATATAACCATTACAAATCGTATAGTTGGAATAGTAATCTTATATATTGATATTTATGAATTAGATATTAATTTTACCATAAAAGGGATGCTATATCTAATATCATACCTTACAGGAAATAATGAATTTCTCTAAAATAATCTATTGCAAGAAATACTATGTTTTTCCGATAAACAATATACTTCTAATATTTTTATTTAATATTTTTGTTTTCCACCTTATAATTGAAGACCTACTTCAAAAAAAATTTATTGATTTAATAATTATTATATAAAAAAATAATTTTCTTTTTTAATGATAAATATCAAAATTTAATTTTGGTTAATTTCTGGTATTTTTCTGAAAAGATTCAAATTTAGACGAAGAGTGAATAATACTGAATTTTAGTTCAAAACTACCTTATCACCCAATTTAATTATATAGTTAAATAATGTTTTTTATTTGTTTTAAAGTATTAATAGACAAATTTTATACCATTTAACCCATTTTATGGTAATTTTAAACTATTTTACAATGAATTTAGATATAAAAACTTAACACTCTTTTGAACATTTTTACTTCAAAAACTACTTTGTCATCCCGCCTGTAGGATTAATTTTAAATTAATTTCTAACACTTATATGATTGGAATTTATCAAAATGGATTTTATATTTGAGATAATAATAGTTTATAATTTATAATAAGATCAACATACTTTTTTACAAAAAATATTCATGAATGTAATTTAAATTAATTAGAGAGAATACGGTAAAAATGTCATTACTTAGTGGTAAAAATGTTATCATATGAGTCTAAATAACACAGATAAATTTCAAAATCTCATTTTATGGAAACCATTAAACCATATGACCTCTTGTATTGAATTTTAATAATTATTAGAGGCACATTGTGTAAGGGAGGCCCCTCAATAATGTTTACCTTTTATATTTTCAAGAATGTCACTTCCCATCAACTATAAAAAGTCATTCACACTCCACATTTATTGAAACCCATAAATATCATTTATATCATCCTACCCATGAAAAATTAATCTCCCAATTTCCATATACTCACCCTATATTCCTCACTTTACTAATACATCTAACCAAGGACACACTTTGGTGAAAACCAAAAGGAGTTACCTGAACAATAGGTAATGTTCTTTAATATGTATTTGTGTTGTATATATTTATCCATCCCTTCATTTATTAATATCAATTTCTTATATAATAAAAAAATAACACTAAATATAATCATACTATGTTATTTTAATGGTTTTAATAACTCTTACCCAAACTTCCATCAAATGTGTAACTAAATTATCGATTGTGTGTATGGTGAACTACCACCTCACCAAACTGTGTATTTTTCCCATTACCACCTCTAATGATTGGGAATTATTTTGTGAATGATAATTTTATATTATATATATAATATTTATGTTTTCTTCATACTTCATGAATTTTTACATAGCAAATACCTTCAATATTTCTATTTTTTATAAATGTGGTAACATCATTTATGGACGTGTGGACTACAGCCTCTTAAATATGATGTCATATGTTAAAACATTCAATGGAATTTATTAAGGATGAGTTTAATTAAAAATATGTGACATAAAAAATATACATTATAATAATGACATAAATACCTTTATGTAAATATAATATATCATTTTCATTATTACCTTTTCAAACACAAGAAAAGTGATTACATCATTCATGGATGTGTAGATTATCACATCCTCAAAACAATGTGGTTTCAATTACATAAAAATAACTCTATATTTATAAGTATATATGATTAAATAATATTTTATTAAAATTATAATTAAAATTAAATAAAATATATTTCTCTTAGATTATTTTCATAATGATCATTGAAAAATGGGAACGTTTCACATTCGTACATACGACCTACCATCTCTAGGACTATAATATTCATTTATTTCTCATAACCATATTTCATGATTTTTTTAATTTAAATGAGGTATAAATATGATAATTATATCATGAATATTATTCTATATAGGTTTATATAATGATCCCTTTGACAATTTTTGACTGACCAAAATCATTTTTTACACATATGTGGAATGTGGTCAAAACACACAACGTAATCATAATTTTTTAACTAGTTGTTTACAAAATTTTAATAAGTGAAATAAAAGAAATGATAAAATTTAATATGTTTCTAAAGAAAGTAATTAATTAACATAATTTTATAATTCATGAAGATTAAGACAAACGTGACAAGTCAGACTAGAGGTGAGGTATTTTCAACTAACTTTTTACATCTTTGAGTTAAATATAATAATCACTACATAATTATTTTATGTGTTTTATACACTAACCATTTTGAAATATTGTATCAATAAATATTATTTATTCATTGTATTTAAATGTTCTATTTTATGAATATTACATTTGGGGTTTCCAATTCATACGTTACCACAACTCTAAGGGATTTCACCTCAATCTCCATTCAGTTAGAAATTTCTCTATGAAATGAAGCTTTATTATTTTATAAGGTTAATATATATTTTCATTTACATTTTAGATATATATATTATCTATTATAATGTTATTTAATGTTTTGGTTAAATTTATTCTTTCATGGGGCTTATAATTCAAATTTTAAAAATGGTCTAGAACGCATTGAATAATTAAAGATTTAATCCATTACTTAATTTTCATATTCATGATATTATTTTAAATATTTATTTAAATTGATATAAAATTATTATAAAGGATATTTTATGTCTATTTTTCTATTTTTCTTCCTCTAAAAGCAATCATTTTTAAAAAATATAATGAAACACCTCTTTCCCTTTTTGGGGAATTTTGTTATTTTAAATTGGTTTGAAAATTGATTGGTTATAAAAATATTGTGAAATGTTTTCATGGGATTGAAATTGAAATTTAATGAGTGAAATGATGAAAATTGAAATATTTTATTTGTTATAATTATATAATGCTACATGGAAATTTTACAAGTGGTTTTATGATAAACCAATGATGGGTAGTTCCTTGAAAATCTAACAAAGGGTGGGTCCATTATAGCCCTCCAATGCATTGCGAAAGGAAGTCAGTTTTGTGGGTATTCCATTTATAATAGTGACATGTATGGAAGTTGACCTCATGGTTATTCAATTTATAAGACTGAAAATCATAATGATCTCTCAAGATACCATAATTTATTTTCTATAATTTCTATGTGTTTATGGTAATATTTTGATTAACAAAATTGTAAAATATGAGGTTATTTTCAATAGAAAGTATTTACTAATTATTACAGGTGGACATTATTATTTTATTATAATGTTTTAATGAAATTTAGTGTTTATGAATGGACTAACTATTTCCTTATTTTTATATTCCTTAGTGTGATTTTTATTACCATTAAAATTTTTAAGTGTTTTCACATGACTTATTGAGGGGTAAGGGGTTGGTAGAATTCATGTTGAGAGTCATGAGGAATCTTTATAAAAGTGATCATTCATTATTTTTAAAAGTTTCATATAGGTATACTGATTGAAAGTTTCAACATTGTATTTTATGGTTTTGTTATGTATTTGTTATGGCATGATTATCTAAAACTCAAAACCTAAAAATATCCTCACAATGAAAGAGATTAAAATTCGTGACATATTACAATATTATATAATTTTTTAAGGCTGGTTTCTTATAATTGGTATCAATGGGGGGTTTATATAACATTATAGGTTAGAGTAATATTAATATAATTCCATTAAAAGATTTTATTTTATGGTTAAGTAAGAATGATATAGCATTTGATGATTAACATGTTGCTTCATTAATGTTTGTCTCTTCAGAATGGTTTTCTATAGAGTAAACAAGGAAAGTGTGGTGCGAAGGCTCCGAGAGGAGTATATCCTTCTAAATCAGTATCTTGATATGCTTGGAATTGGAACTATTTAGTTTCTTACATTTATGGATTAATTGAAACATTCTATAAATAGATTTGGTTTTAATTCAAGATAGATTCAAGGACTAACCAATATTATCATGATGATAGTGGAAAATTTTATAAGACAACATCACCCATAATTCGGAGATTCATATGACCCTGTGATAAGTGAGGGATGGATTAAAGCCCTTGAAATGATATCTGGTGTCATGGTATTATCAGATCACCAAAATGAAACACTTTAAATTTTTAATTTTGTAGGTAAACCCAAACAGCGGTGGTCAATGGTTAAGAATATAATGAAAGTGAAGAGACTGATTCCTTGGAATGGGATGAATTTAACAAAATTTTACTTGGTAAATATTTTCCAAAGAATCTTCAACCTAATATATAAAAAAATCATGTAATAAATATTAAAGGAGGAGTATTTAGTGGGATCATACAAATAATACTTCAATCTAATTTCAAGGTATACCCCAAATTTTATCTGAGATATTGGTATTAATATAAATAGGTTTTACATATGACTAAATCCATGATAGTGATGGTCATTACCTTCTTGTGAGTTTATGATATATGAGTAACTTGTTCAATTTTTTGAGAAGTTATAAATACATTTTTTCAAGGATCATGTGTCCCATGAAAATTACAAAAACAAGTTTTCCATTGGTAGGCCATATGAAATCATTCATCAAAGAAGTTAGTAGATAAAAAATAAAATTCACATCCTATGAGTAGTGTGGTAAAAATCATCCTGCAGAATGCATTTTAAAATATGGGATGTTCTTCTAATCAGGTATGTTAGTTCATATGGATCATAACATCAAGGAATTTGATCAGGTAATGAAAATCTATCATTAATATTTTTTGTTTCCAATTATTTAGGTCATTATGCCAATATGTGTCCCAATTTGATTGCCTTATGTGGAGAAAATCATGATTGAATGATAAAGAGTGTGGAAAACTATTTTTATGCTATTTTAGTTGATGTTTTTTCACAAAAATAATGTGTTTCAAGGTATTATACTGGTTAATTAAAATTATAAAAATACTATGTTTGACTCTAGATATTCACATTCTTTCATTTCTAACAAATTTTCATGTAAATTGGGAATATCAATTCTTGAAATTATGATAGAACTTTTGGTAAAAAATCCAATTTGGATTATTAGGAAAACTAATATTTATTGTAATCATCCTATTTATTTTAGTGGAATTGTATTTACTATAAATATTTTTGAACATTCATGGTGGAGTTTGATATCATTTTGAGTTAGGATTGGATATTAGTTTATCATGATAAAGTTGATTCCAAAGCCAAGAATGTTTTATTTCAAGATTCCATACCTTTTATAACATACCAAGACGTTATGAAATTGATGAAATATAAAAGTTAATGTTATCTACATCATGTTTTTGAATAGTATGAAATAGTTCTCATTACTTAAATCCGAGAAGTAAAAGAATTTACTGATTTTTTTCCTGATGACTTGTCTGGTGTTGTTCCTGATTAGGAAGTTGAATTTATTAATGATTTAGTTTTTGATTCTAAGTTTGTTTCTATGAACCCTTATAGAATGTCTAAATTATTAATTGCAGAATTGAAAAACTAGTTTCAATAATTTATTGATAAAGGTTTTATTTTACCTTTCACTTCACCATAGGGTGCTCCTTTTTATTTATGTAAAATATAGATTCTTTTATGATACTTTTCATTGATTATAGAGCCTTTAAAAACATCACTATTAACAAAAAGTATCCTTTACCTCATATCAAAAAAAAAATATCTTCTCAAAGTCTCTCAATATTTCATGAAGAGTGATCTATGTTTTGGATACCATCAACTGAAGGTGTTGGATGATGAACATACAAATACAAAATTTCAGATAATATATGTCTATTGTGGGCTTATATTTATGCCTTTTAGGTTATCTAATTCACGTATTATATTTTCTAATCTTATTAATTGAGTCTTCCAAAAGTTTTTGGATCAATTTTTAGTTGTTTTTATAGATTACATTTTGGTATATTGTAAAAACCATGAGGAACATAAAAGGAACTTACGTATTGTTTTGTAAACCTTCAATGAAAAGAAACAACACTAAATATTTCGTAAGAGTGAATATTGGTTTAAAAAATCCATTACTTATACATATTTTTTTAAAATAAGTAATAAATACTAACCCTTCTGAAAAACAGTTTTTGAAGAGTTTCCAAGACCATCCAAATTAATATTGATTCATAGATTTCATGGATTATATGGTTATTCTTGATGGTTTGTTGAAAGATTTTATATGTAATCTACTACACAAACAAATTTAACTTGAAAAGGAATAAATTTCATCCATAAAAAACAATTTGATGATTTTTTTTAGGAACTGAAAAAGGCAATTTGTGAATGCTTATATTTTTCCCATGGCTTCCAAAAAAGGTGAATTCTCCATATACAATGATGCATAATTAAGAGGAATTTGTTATGTCTTGATGTAGAATTACAAGATAATTGCTTATTCTTTATTTTATATGTATCCTCGTGAGTTAAATTACCCAACACATGATTTATGATTAACTGTTCTTTTTTTTTCTTTAAAAATTTAGACGCATCGTCTGTATGGAGTAAACCTTGAAATATATATTGATCAAAATTGTTTGAAATATATATTCATTGAGAAATAATTGATCATGGGAAAGAGAACATTATTATTAATAATCAAGTATTATGATTTCATGATTCATTATCATCCATGAAAAGAATACAAGGTGATAAATGATTTCAATTGAAAAAGTAAAGAAACATTAACCATGTTACCTTTGGTATATAACCCTTCGTTTAATGATATGATGAATTTTTTCTTAAAAGTTTTTGATTCAAGGAAATACTCTATTTTTTTAAGATTTATTGTAGTTTACATAGTTAGAAATAATTTTTATGGATCAAAATGTGGATAAATATTTGATTGAAATTTTATAATCCATTAATAATGTTATGTTTCGTAATTTTAATATTTATAAATAATTTTTTTTATGATTTGGAATGAGATTATGTGTGCCTTGTGAATCACATTTAAATAAAGAGTTTTTGATTAGAGATCATAGTTCTATGTTTTCCATTCATACTAGAAGTATAATGATGAACAGAGACCATCAAGAGTATTGTCGATCAGATTAAATGAATAGAGATATTTTTTAATTTACCATGATGTGTTTGACAATTATATAGATTAACATCGAGCTATTTTTAGAAAATTGGATACTTCAAACTTTTCTAATGTGAGAGTGGAAGTTGGAAAATATATCAATGGATTTTGTGTTAGGATTTCCTAATACATATTAAAGTACAAATGTTATTTGTGTTATTATTGATCGATTAACGAAATATGAACATTTTATTCTCATTTTAAATATAGTGTATTTAGATCACCATTCTAGACTGTATCTAAAATATATTGTCAGGAAATATAGACTACCTATCTCTATTGAATCAGATTGTGATCCCATGTTCACTTCCTTTTTTTATAATGGACTTTAGTATTCCACAGGAACTAAACTAAATTTTAATATGACATTTCATCCCCAATCCTATAGATAGTATAAGAGGTGGATTCAGACCTTAGAAGATATT
This sequence comes from Viscum album, assembly GCA_963277665.1. Classification (NCBI taxonomy): domain Eukaryota; kingdom Viridiplantae; phylum Streptophyta; class Magnoliopsida; order Santalales; family Viscaceae; genus Viscum; species Viscum album. The sequence goes on along the minus strand of OY728120.1, from coordinate 1,291,208,844 downwards.
TTTCATTCTTACATAATGGATTACTAAGGACATTGGGCCTGACATTGGTTGAGATTTATTATAATAATACATTTCATTCTATTATACATATGTCACCATTTGAGGCATTATAAGGAAATAAGATTCGAACACTGGAATTATGGAATGATTAAGGAAAAAGTAAGTTGATTGGACCAGAGTTGTTATGGGAAACAACATAAAAAGTTCAGATAATTAAGAGAAACATGAGAATATAAACAATATGGAAGAAATGTTGTGTGGATAACTAGATAAATGGTATTTCTTTTAGGATAGGTGATAATGTCTTTATAGACGTTTCTCCTTTGAAAATTATGATACATTTTTGTAAAAAGGGGAAGATGGGTATACAGTTTATTAGACTATATAAAATCTTGGATAAAATTTAATGAGTTTCCTATTGAGTGGAATTACCTCCAAGTTTATCTTAGGTACACAATTTACATTATGTGTCAATGTTATGGATGTTTGTACCAGATTTATCTCATGTTTTGAGCCTAGAAGATGTTTAGTATGGAGATAATATTTCATAAGATGAATAACCAATTTTTTTTCTTGATCACAGAGAGAATGTGTTTTGGAATAAGGTAAATCATCTTATTAAAGTTTAATGGAAAAAATATGATTTGAGATCAAACATGTGAATCTAAAAATTCTATGAGGGAAAAATATCTCAAAATATTTCATCAGTTAATAAAATTGAGAGGGAACAATATCCAAAGGGGGAACGAGGTAATATCCCAAGTAATGAAATAATCAATCTTTTCACATTTTTTAATATTTATGAATTATATTGTAATTTCACCTTAAAATTGGATTTAATTCCTATAGTGTACCCTACAAGCAACAATGATTTTATCCAAAATATTTCATTGGACGTAAGACTGAGTTATACTGAAAAATAATAAAATATTAATATTAATATACAATATGGTCATTTTTTCACTTTTTAATGGAAGACTTAAAAATTTAAAACACCATTTTTACAGTTTTAGAATATTTATACGAAAAACTAAAATTATTTTTTTAATGCAAAATATCAAAAATTAATTTGGAAAATTTTTTGTATCTTTCTGAGTACATTTATATTTTGATTAATAGTAAAAAAATGCATAATTTTAGTTCAAAACTATATTTTTTTAAAAATATTTATATAATTAAATACTTTTTTATTGGTTTTGAAATATAATTAGATCAATTTTATTTCATTAAAACCAATATAGTTCATTGGAAACAATTTCTCATTGAATTTCGATATAAAAACATAACAAACTTTTAAACATTATTACATTAAAATCGTACATGTTGTCCTGTCTATGGGATTAATTTAAAATTAATTTATGATAATTATATTATTTTAATTCTATAAAAATTTATTTCATATTTATAATCAGGATAATTTATAATTTTTAAATTTTATTATTAGTTTTTTATCAAAATAATTATTGAATGTAATTAAAATTTAGCAGAGCAATTAAGGTAAAAATATAGTAACATAGTGGTTTAACACTATTCTTAGGCATAAAAATAACCAGGAAACATGTAAGAACCAATTGGATGTACATTATTCAACTATATCACCTCTTTTATTTAATTTTTATCATTATTGGAGGCACATCATAAAATTTAGAAATCTCGATAGTGTTTAAAAGTTTATATTTACAAGAATGTGAATCCCCTACAACTATAAAAAGGAATTCAACCTCTCTATTTATCCAAACCTCTCAAGACACTTTGTATTGAGAAATCCCTACAAAAATATTCTCCCAACTTACATATCCTCACCTTATACTAATCAATTTTTTTAGAAAGATGAAAAAGGAATCCATTTGGTGTAAACCAAAAGGGGTTACCTGAAAAAGAGGTAACATTCTTTAATGTGAATTTATGTTTTATTTACTTTTACAGCAATTAAATTATTATTACATGATTGTATAATTAAATAAGTAACATAAGTTTACTTATTTTTTTAATTTATTGACCTTCAACTACCAACATTTCAATCAAACAGGTATCAAAATTACCATTCTCGTTTACGACGAACAACAGCCTCACAAAATAACGTCTTTCATTTTACCTTTAATGCATCTCATTATTTGGAATTATGATGTAAATTATATTTTTATTTTATATATATGATATTTATTTTGTCTTAATAATTCTATAATTTGTTTCTTATGAAAAATTCTTTATTTATATTTTTTGGAAATACGAAAACACCGTTTGTGGACGTGTGGACTACTGCCTCCTCAACATGATGTGATACGTTCACACATTACATGGAACATATTAAGGATGGGTTTAATTATAGATATTTGACATAAATAAAATAAATATTTTAATAATTACATAATTAAATTTCTTTAAATATTATCTATCATTTTCTTTATCACCCTTCCACAAACTGAAAATGTTGTTACATCGTTCGTGGACAAGTATATTACCGTCTCCTCAACATGATGTGATTACTTTTACATCACAATAATTATATATATAAATATAAAATATTATATAATATTTTATATAAGTTATAAATATCATTCTATAATGATAAATTTAAATTTTTCATTCAATAATGATCATTGAAAAATGGGATCATTACTCATTTTTATGTACGGACTACTGTCTCCATGATTGTAAAATTGGTTCATTTTTCATAAACATGCATCATGATTGGGTTTAAAAATAAAATTGATATTTAAATATGATAATAATTTTATTATTATGTATATTCTTATATAATGATCCATTTATCCATATCTGACCTACTAAAGTCATTTTGGACATATAAACTGAATAAGGTCAAAATATCTAATGTAAACTAGATTTTTTAACTTGTTATTTACAAAATTATAATAAGTGAAATAAAATTAATTACAAACATTAAAATTATTCTGAATAAATTAAATAATATACATATTTTTATTAGTCATGATGATAATTAAATACCTAACAAGTCAGACTCAAGGTAAGGTATTTTCTTCTAACTTTTTATATCTGTAAGATAAATATCATAACCACCACATACTTATTTTCTTGTGGTGTATCTACTGAACCTATTGAAATATATTATAATGAAACATTTTATATTCATGGTATTTAAATTTTTCATTTTATTATTATTACATTGGAGGTTTATGATTCGCATGTTACCAAAGTTGTAAGGGATTTCATCTCAATACCCATTCACAAAGGCATTTCTTGATTATATGCACATTTATTCTTTTATAATTTTTATATAGAACCCATTTTATATTATAGAAACATATTTTATCTATTATGAATTTATTTAAGGTTTTCTGAAAATTAATTCTTTTATGGGGATTATAATTTAAATGTTCACAATGTCGTAGGACACTTTGAATTTTTAAAGATTTAATCCTTTCATCCATTTCAATATTCATGATATTATTTTACATTCTTATTCATTAGGATATAAAAGTATTATAAATTAAATATTATATCATTTTGGGTATTTTGATTTCTCTATAACCCTTATTGTTTTTGAAATAAAATTAAACCCCCTTTCCCTTTTTAGGGTATTTTGTTATTGAAAATAGGATTGAAAATGCACTGATTATGTCAATATATTGCAAAGTTTTCTTGTGATTTCAAATGAATTTTTTTGAGTGAAATGTTGAAAGTTGAATTTTTTTATGTTTCATGATCTTATAATTGTACATGGACATTTGACGGGTGCTTCCATGATAAACCAATGATGGGTGGTTCCATGATTAATCAGGTGGGTCAATGATATCCCTCCAATAAATTGGGTATGGAATCCGAGTGTATGGATATTCATTTTTTAGGAGTGACATGTATGGAAGTTTACAACAAGGTTATTTAATTTATAATAGTTTCAATTATAATGATTTCCTAAAATACATTAATGTATTTTCAATTCTTGATATCTGTTTTATGGTAAACTTATGATTATAAAAAAGGTATGAAATGAGCTTCTTTTCAAAGGAAGTTGTTTAATACTTAATAAGGGAAGAAATTATTATGTTATGATAATTGTTTCATGAGTTTTAATTTTTATCAATGAACAAATGGTTTCCTTATTTTCATATCCCTCACTAATATTTTTATGCTCATCCCATGTTTTTTAAAAAAAATCATAGAGCTAAAGAATCATCAATGAATTGCAAGAATTCATGTTGAACGTCATGAAGTGTTTACATAAAAGAGATCATGTGTTATTTTTTAATGTTTTATACAGTGGAAAAAATGGATACTGGTCAAAAGTTTCCACTTTTTATTTTTTGGTTTTTTATGTATGTATTTGGTCCTAATTACTTATAATTATAAACTTGAAAAGATCCTCACCACGAAGGAAAGTAAAATTCATGACTTAAATCAATACTATGTAATGTTTTAAGGTCGGGGATTTATAAATTTGACAACTATTATAGTAATAGTATGGTTAGGAATAGTACCCTGAATATTAAAATAGAAACCCACCCATGTAATTGAAAGGTTATATTTACATATCTTATAAAATGAAAATATTGAAAAATTATATCATGATACTAAAAAATTAATTTTTTAAACATGATAAAATATATGTTTGGTTTTATATAAAAAACATATTTTTAAATTTTATTTTTATGATAAAATACTAAAATGAATATTTATTTTCATGAACGGGTTTATAAATTAATATTATGTTTCATTTAAATGATAAATTTATTTTAGTTGACAATATGTAATTTTTTAAAGGGTCATAAAATTAATCAAAAATTTAAAATATTATTTTTCCAAATAAATAAATATTTTATTTAAAAATATTTAAATTATCATGACGAAAAAAAGTCACAAAATTTATTAAATTTTATGAGAATTAATTTCATAAGTTGGTTAGGGTATATTTTTGATATTTTTCTAAAATACACGATTTTTTGAATAGTGAAATACATGAAAATATTATATTTAACATTAAAAATTATGTATATAAATAAGTGAGTCCTGGAAGATGTAATAAACCATTTTCTCAAACTCACATGGGTAAATTAATTTATATAGTCCATAGATTCATAATTATTTTTAGTCTTGAGAAAAAATAATAAACTAATGAATATTATGTTAAATAAATGTCTTATCCACCCCTTAGAAATACCACCTCCCACAAACCCTTCTTGTCGAACCATATAAGTCGTTTCGAATGCCAAAATTCCAATTAATTGTCTTATTAGTAATATTCCACATGTCCATATGTTTTTGGTCTCCTCAAATGACCATCTTATGTTACTTTAATGTAGTTTCTATGAGAGGGAATATAAAGAGGTAATATTATCAATGTATCTCTTTCTGTACATTTACTCTTATACCATATCCATATATCTTCAACACAGCATGGAATAATGATCTGGTATAATAAATATGCTACAATTTTATTGGGTTACTGGATTATCCCTTATCTAACCACTTCTCATTTCATTATAGAATAAAAATATTGTTTACAATATGGTCATTTTACCACCTTCATAAAACAAATATTTTTTTTAACACAACCTTCAAAGAATATTTTAATAAATTTTTTATGGTGAAAGATTATATAAATCCATATATTAATTTTTAAATAATCAATAATAGTAAAATGATCATTTGGATAAATAAACCCAAGTATGTTCACCAAACTAAGAATAACAACTTATGTTTATTAATTTTAAAATGATAATATCTCTACTCTATGAACCATTTACATTTTAATAAAATTAGAAAAATAAAAATATTTAAACCACCATGTTTAACATTGAAAATATTTCATCACACTTATGGTTTTATGGGGCCATACCATAAGAACTCTAACAATTCCCAAAAAATAAAATCAATCAGGAAACGATGACATGAATGACCACATGAAATTTGAAATATAAATGATATAAATATTACATGAATCAAAACTAACATAAATTATTGATAAAAAATAAAATATATTATAATAATATTATAAGGGATCTCTTCAATAAATGTATTTTTATTTTTCTTGTTGTTAAGTGAATGTATAGAACAAATATAGACTTGTGGTAAGGGAACATATAAACACACTCTATTGATGTGGTTGATTCCTTTTACATATAAAAATCTTCTCATCACACTATTATATTAATGTGTTAAATTAATATTCTATATATATGTCCCCCAAATATATATACCATGTTTTTATTACCATTAATTATTTGGGATACAGAATTTTTTCATGATTCCTTTTCAATATCATTCATTAAACAAGACTGATTAAAATTAACTTCTCCATTTCTTACATCATTTAAATAAACACTCCATAAAATAACTTATAACATTCATGGTTTATAAAATTTCATGTTTTATTCTGAAACACATTTTAGTAAATTTTTTTGTCTTAATTGAAATTATAATTATATTTCCACTATTTTAAAACTCTTTACCATTTTCCCTAAAATCTCACTTAATAGGAATCTTACCAATATTACCTCTCCAATATTTATTTTTATTCACTTCCCTTGGACATAATATTTCTTAGCTTGTATTGTTTTTATTTATGAATGTTCATGAATTATTTGGTCCCTTGTTTCTCAAAAACTATTATTTTAAGTCATTTTTTATTCTATAATACATGGTTATGAAAAATAATATTTACTTTTTAGGGGTTTTTACAATTATAATGCCTTATGTTTGTTGTTATTTTTTGTAAAAAATGAATTTACATGTAAGTATTGGAGTTCATGTATAAAAATACAACACAATAGGAAATGATGATATTTAATGGGATGTTATGTTTGGGGTTATGGAGTAAACATAATCAATTATGGGAATCTAACAACCAAGTTATGATGTCTAAATAGTATGATTTGACAAATGCTTGTGATCTCAAGTATCATGATGTTTCTAAATTCCAATTATTTTTTGATTTAATGATGAAATATTCTTCATGTTATGATTCCATTGGGTTTTTTATGAGATGTTCCTTTTATTGTATCTTTTATTTCATTTCACTAATATTTTTTCATGTGTTATCAGGATCAGTAACTTTATGGGGTTTATATATCAACCTTTTTTTCTATATTCCACAGGTTATACAATTATGTTATAGAATATATAAGGAATTGAGGATAATATTTTGGAAAATAAAATAAATATGTTTATTTTCATAGTTTCATGTTAATATATTATGGAACACGTCTTTTAAATACAATAGTTATCAGGTTTCTAGGGTTGTGTTTATTAGATATTTGTGAAAAAAAATCATATATTAAAAATTGTTAGAGTTTTGGGATTACATAATTGGAATCAAATAAATTTAATATTATTATTGGGTATTGGGACAATAACAAATTAGAAAAAAAAATCATTTGGTAAATTTTTAAGAATATTGAAATATAATGTAATTTTGTTAAATTAGATAGAATGTGGTTTTGGGGAAATCCAATATCAGTGTTGGTGAAACAAATAGATATTGATCTAGAATAGATGTACTTAGGGGTAATAATCCCAAATTTCATTTTTGGGTATTATCATAACATATACATGGTGCATGATAGATAGAAATTATTGGATATCTAGTTTGACACAATCATGATATATTCATTGAAAAATTCAAAAGATCCTTATAATCCAATATAATGGACATTAATATATTATTAGTTACGAAAACATAACAGGAAAATTACTATTGTAAAACCATATTGAAACCTATAGACTCATATATTAGGATAATTATGCCATTTATAAGTTATTAATCTTAGGTTCATAGTTTCTTATTTATATTCATATTAGTTAAAGTTTTATCATTCATAGATTTTCCTATTTTACTTAATGGAATGAAATTTGAAGACTTATATCAACAACCAATGTGATAGGAAATTTTATGATTACTTTAATGAAATTCCTAACCAAATTGGATCTGGATCCAAGAACTTCTTGAAAGTAATTTCTTAAAAATTTCATGTTATGAATAATGATATTAATCTTATAGAACGCACTCCTTCCCAAGTAATGATCATGTAATGGGTGATTGCTTTATAATAAATGGTCTCTGACTATTGCTCATAATTTTTACCCCATCATCAAGATGGACTATATTATGTCCTTTGAGATATTATTTGCTGTCCCCCAATTTTTTGAACAAAAAAATTCATACATTTTGTTTATCACTAGAAATGAGAGTCTATTTAGTGGTGGATACTAATTAAGAACATGAAAACCCATGAGGAAATTGAATCTACGAAATGGGAATAGTATAAACACATATTTTTCAATAAATAATATCACTGAACACTCTTTCAAAAAATGGAGAGGGACTTTATTTTATTGATCAAAAAGGAAGATGAGTCTCTTGGGTCTTGTGGGGAAACATTCACAAGGATTCCATGATATGCCTATCTCATTTTAATCGATCATGAATATAAGGTAGACTGTATATTTTTTTAATTAATGTAATTTCAATACATTATATTTTTTATTCGATAATTTTAAATCATTTAAGATATACATCATTGTTCTCTTAAGGTCCTGATTTATGTTGTTGAATCAAAATGGTTGAGAGGTGATGGAGATAAAAAAAATTGTTTAATTCAAGAAGATCAGTGGATAAATCCCATGGTGGATAGAAATTTCAAATACCCATGCATAAAAAATATAATAAACACTTCCTTGAAACAATATTAAGGTAATAAATAGATACTTCAAGTGTGGATAACATGGAAAATAGGATAATGAAGACCGAATGGAGAGGGAAAATACCATTAATCATGTTGAAGAAGTGAAGGTCCATATCAACACTCATCCTGTATTAAATACTTTCAACTTAAAGAAAAACATTTATTTTGTATTCCAATGTCGTATTCCAATGGTTCTCAGAGATAAAAAAATTAGAAATATAAAAGTACTAAACCTAAAGGAATAGAATATGTTATCAATACTGATGAGGTGGATCCAGAAAATGATGTGGTGATATGTGTTCCAGTTATTCATTCAAGAAATATGAACATATTATTTGATTCAATTCTATAAAATATTTTATATCATGAATTTTTAGAAGAACTATTCAATCACCACCCCAAAACATGGACATTGAGTTATCCGTGAGAACAAAAAACATGGAAATTATTATATCCCATGTATATAACTCCTCCATCATCATATGTTTTGGAGTAAACATTAAATCAATCTTTTCATACATCCTTTAGTGAAATTTGATGTTATATTAGTCATTATTTTTATTCCATTATATAAATTCAATATTAAATTCTCAATGGGGAAAACAACACTCTCTGTCCCAAATCACCCTCTTATTCGGTATAATTGTAAGGATGTGGATGAATCACTTTTTTAATAGTATTATCAATCATCGATATTATTTACTTATAAGAATTAATATCTAGCTCAAATGATTAGGAAGTTAAAGATAACCATGTTTGAATACATGACCATTGTGAGTGAATATACATATGTATTCCCTAAAGTGATGTATGTTTTTCCTCCAAACAAAGAGGTTGAGTTCCCAATTGAACATGTAGATAGATCTATTCACAAATCCTAGACTCCCAATAGAATATACATCATTATGTTAAGACTAATAAAAAATTAGTTACAAGAGAATATGGACTATGGTTTTCTATTCTTAAGTACTTCACCCAAGGTTTTACTGGTCCTCATTATTAAGAATATTGATTACTCAATGAATCTATGAAAATATTATCATAATTTCAATGAAATTATAATTAAAAAATTATCTATTTCCACCAAATTGATGAATTATTTGATCAGATACATGGGGCCAAATATTTCTCTAAGGAGGTGCTCTATTAAAGGTATCACAAATTAAAGGTGATGAAAGATGATATTCCAAATAATTCCTTTATAAAAAGGTATCTATACTATTGGTTCATAGGGATGCTCTTAGACATCACAAATGAATCAAAAATATTTATGGGCCTGATTAATGGTGTCTATAGATATTACCTTGAAATATTTTTTTATTTTTTATTGATGATATTTAGATATAATCTAAATTTAAAGTGGAATATTTGGAACATATGAATAATATTATAAAGACATCAATAAAGAATAAATTAAATGCACGATACTGTAAATTTATGTTTTAGTTGGAGGAAGTAACATTCTTTTGGACTTATATCACTATATATTGGATATATGTGGATCCTTTTATGAAAAAATGTGATTGAGGTGTGTCTTAACAATTATATTTTCTTTATATCCATAGATTCCATTGACTAAATTGGTACTATTAATGATTTATGAGAAAATTCTTCCAAATTTTAAACCCAATCACCAAGTTAACTGAAAACTGAGTGATGTTTATATATAAAAATGTATTCAATATGGGCATTAAGGAATTGAAAATGATCAATATCACTACACATGTACTCAAACTAACATAAAGTGGAGATCTTTTTATTATTTAATAATGATTTATAGAAGGTATTGGTATGTGAACTGAATAAAAATGATCAACTAATAGATTATAACTCAAGGAAGATGAATGTAAATTAGGAAAACTATCCACTAATGATATATAATTTTCATTATAAAAACAATCCACTCTTTATCTAGAGATTTATATAGTGATCCTTAAATTAAATATTTAGAAACATTATCCCTATATGAATAATTTTAAAATATATATAGATCATAATTCCTGAAAAATATATTCATATAGAAGGATACTAATATGTTCCATTAAATAATTTCATAGATTATCAAGGACTATGACTTCACAATCCATTATCATATTAGTAATGAAAATAAAGTGGAAGTTTCTCTAAGTACAAAATATTATAAAACCATATTAAGGATGATAATTAGTAATGATAAAAACTTCTTGGACTTATAAAATATAGACATGGAAGTTGGAAAGAAAGTATAAACATCACACCTTTCTCAAATTATTTCTCAACCATCTATTATAGAAAAGATGAATGGTAATAAAAGGGGTGATATGTAAATAACGAAGAATGTAAAAGATATATAATAAGGTAAATACTTGGATTTAAATATTTTGGATGAAGAAGTTGTTATATTTAGTCCATGACATTGTATACCATAAAATTCAAAGATAAAGAATGTGTTATTGAATGGTCCACACAGATTGAAATTATCCATCCACCCATAGAGTTTGAATATGTATTAAGATCCCTAAGAGAATTATTGTAGGGACAATATAAAGAATGATATCAAGGAATATACATCAATGATGCTAGATTTTCAACATGTGGAATAATAGAGGTAAATGTACAATTGATTGAACCATTCATTACCCGTAAACTTCATTTAAATGGTAAAAAATTACTATAGGCTATGTTGTAGTTCTTTCGAGGAAATCCAGAGGAAATAATTTCATATGGGTTGTAAATTATAATATTATAAAAACAAATCACTTAATTTCAATTTTAAAGTAATTTTCACACAATTTACATTCAAGGATATACATTTGGAAACTAATGAGATACCATAGAACATCCTTATCTGTTTTATTATATCAATATCCTAGTTTGTTCTTTATATTTTTTAAAATTCCCAAAAATTCTCTAAATGATATGTTGAACTAAAATAAGACATGTCACCCTCAGACTAATATCCAATCTAAGCAATCAATCTAGACATTTTTTATATGTTAAGGTCATTTTGAGTGGAAATTATGGGAGGATGGGATCAACATCTTTCTCCTAATTATTTATTATTAAATAATTGAATCAACTGAATCATCCAAAATTCATTTATTTGAATACCTCCGTGGAAAGAGATATTGGGAAACTATGTTTTTTGATGATTTTCATAAACATAAGCTAATTTGACATAATAAAGTTGATAAAATGGTAAAAAAATCATGTTCATTGGCTATCACATCAGGAAAACATACATTAAGAAAAATATCTATACTAATAACCAAAAATGGTAGTTGGAGTTTGAGGTTTGGTGTAAAGTTTTCACATACCTCCAAGGAAGTGATTCATGATATTTTAGACAAAGGAAAAGTTGTGTCTCAAATATATCGACCCCTTTGAAATTATTGGTCATATTGTAGTTGTGTATAGAGACCCTTTTATCACCTTTTAAGACTTTATAATATTTCAAAAATTAATTCCAGAGTAAGGCACTGAGATGACATGAAATTCTGAGGCCCTGTGTGTCCATAATAAATTATAGAAAAATAATAATAGTTTTGTACTATGCACAAGATTGAAACAAGATATCTCTTAAACAATAGATCAAATCAAAAATATGAGGCCACAGTTGAGTCTATAATGTGGTATTTAACCTAGAAGGGGTATAACTTTTGTTGGTGCGGGGATTCTATGAGAAAATTCAACCATGGGAAATCCTAGATAAAATAATTAAACTTTATTGTTTTGTCTCAAACACTAAATCAAATAACATTCAAACGGGGACATAGATTGAAAATCTGATCCTATTGTTGAGTTCGTAATGGGTTTTTTTCCTAGGAATGACATAAAAAGATGGGGTGTAGTAATTTTGGAATTTGTGACCGTTGGATAGGGTTAATATTTATTCCTTAAATAAGGACATAAGAGATTAGAATTAGGGTTAACCCCTAATTCTCTCTCTCTCTCTCGCCGTCTCTCTCTCCCTCCATCCCATTCAACTGTACTTCACCGTTCTTCATTAGATTGAGGATATAAATTCTACATAACTTTATCATATTAAATATGGAGTGCAACAATCTAATAGTCAACACTAAATGGATTGTTTGAGGTAGGATTCCTTTCCATTGAACATATGATTAAAGTTTTAATTGAAAATCCATTCGTTGTTAAATTTTTTCATCATTATGATTATAATTTTTGATGGCCTCACTTACATAGATATTGATCCATGCTCGGATCTTGTGTAATTTTTTCATTCTTCATCTTCTCTTCACAATTATCATTATTTAATTTTTCGGACGCATTAATCGATTGTCAGGTCATCGATCAGAGGCAGGCGTTACGAAGCATGCATCACAAGGTGTACTGATCAATCCTTGGATATGGAATGAGGCATCCTGAAGAGTACCTATGGTGTGAGGAAGGTACAAATATAATTCCACTGGTGCAAAGGCCGGTAGTAGATCATGGCGGCAGCAACCGTGGGGAGCTGGGAAGCTAGATAGTAGTGCATTATGGCCTAGTGGCATAGTTGGGGCTAGACGAAAGATCCATTAGGCTGAGGCGAACATGTGAGATGAGGTGGCGGGATGGCTCATTCATCGGAGCCAAGGGATCTAAGTAATTCGGATGATTTGGCTCCATCATGCTACGGTGTCAGTGGATAGCGGGCCACAAGGGCGGATAGGTGGGGGACCGAGGGCCAGTAAGGACTTGCATCGGGCAGATTGCGCATTGACATGGAGTGGAGAGGGATGACCACAGAGTCGGTGCACCAACGGAGCAGGCTATAGAGACTCAGGTCACATGGTTGGTCTGTAGTCAGGCAATTTAGATCGGGCCGGTACAAGAGGAGTGGTTTGGTGAGATTTCACTGAATCGACCTAATTTTGACTGAAAAATCCCTTAAATGGCGATATCTCCCAAACTGTACATCCATTTGACGTACCATCTGCTGCCATGTGATCCTCTCAATTAGAAGGATCATTTTATAATTGTTCAGTACTTTTATATATTAGTCTCAAGGATCGATTGAACTAGACATATATATTTAATAATAATAATAATTCAATTATTATTATTCAAAAATAAGGCAATAGATCTATCTTCTAAACATGATGTCTGTTTAATGATATTTATATGGTGGAAGGACCCAAGTCTTCATGAGGAATTTTCAATACAACATTCAGGTTTTTTTATACCAAAGAGGGGGTGTGGTCCCCAAAAGTTCATTTCGCACATGTTTTGGTGAAAATCAGCCTTTTCTCTAGGTACTCATTCTAGATGAATGAGTAGTCCATCCCATGTGTTTGTTCTGAGTGGTACCATCAAGTAGGGATGACTAGTGTTACTTGGTACTTTCCAAGAGGTTCCATCCAGTAGGGATGGCTAGAGATCCTCGATGATTTTCTAAGAGGTACCATCCAATAGGGATGGCTAGAGCAGTTTCGGGTTTACCTCCAAATGAGGTGGGAAGTTGTCCCTGATGGAACTTCTAGGATTCCCACCAGCTGGGCTGGGTAGTGGGACTCTTCGACAATTCTTGTTGGGGATTACCCTCTATTTGGGATGGGTAGTGGGTCCTTGTCAACTATCTAAGTGGAATACCCATGATGCATCCATGTTTGGGTAGCCTCTATGAATCCAACTAGAGTGGAATCCCCCGGACACATTTGGGTGTGGGTAGACTCTATAACTCCTAATAGAGTGGAATCCCACCTAATGCATCATGGCATGGACATCCTCTACTACTCCTACTAGTGTGGAATCCTCCTAATGCATTAGGACATGGGTAGCCTCTATGACTCCTACTAGAGTAGAATCCACTTGATGCATCAGGTTGTGGGTAGCCTCTATGACTCCAACAAGATTGGAATCCCCCTAACGTTTCTGGGTGTGGGTATCCTATACTTTGGGTTTACACCCTATCTTTTAGGATCAGTGGTGAGACACACTTTGATGTCGCCTTAGAATCATATTATGAGGGTATATTCCCCCACTGTGGTGCAACCTTGCAACACAATCTAAAACCGCTTTGGCAAGACAGACCTGCCTAAAGTGGGGAGTTTCAAGGTGTGGTGATTGATTCCCTTTACTTGTGTGTTCAGGGAAGACGTGAGGGATTCTAGGAATCATTGGTGGTTACTTCTTGGACTGTTGGAAACTCTTTCTTGGGATGAGATTGTGAGATGGAGATCCCCTTACTCTATCATTTGGGTTTCTTTGACTGAGTATATATATATATATATATATATATATATTCTATTTTCAGAACCCACTTCTTGGGTTTTGGTTACTCTCCTTCTAGGAGAGGTGAAGAGGCATGGGGTATGCCATGTGATTTCTTTGTCTAGATTGTTGTGGTTGGATGAGTCTACTCTCTTTTTATAGACAGAAATGACTTGATGAGAAGTTCATATTCTCCCTATTTCTAGCTATGTGTGTTTGGATGAGCATACTTTACTCTCTTGTTGAGTTGTGTTGCAATCCATTTAATGTACCTTATTCTATCTACCACTCCTCTCTTATGTACATATTTTACTACTCTTTTGAGGATTTAGGGCATCTAAATTATTATTTTTATACTCACCCCTTCTTGGAATTTTCTCGAACTTGATTTTTCCTTTCAGATGATGAAAGGAATGATCATGACATCAGAGTAGGTTTGGGATATGGGGTTCTTGGACCCTGTGTTGTGTTCATTGCATGGGATCCAGGAGCAGGGATCTCTCAGCTTCTTTACATTTCCACATGATGCTGGGTTGTCGCACATTTTTGGTTGGGCTTGTATTTTCCCCTTTACCTTTCAGTTTCATTCTCTATATTTGTACTGTTTAGAGGTCGATGCATGTATGTGGTTTGTATATTTATAGAATTGATGCATCTTTTGTTCCTTTCCCTATGAAATTTTCATTGTGTTGGTTGTGTGTGTGTACGGGTTCTCAAGAAAATGCCTCGTTATGTTTGTTGAGCCTCCAGCGCTAGTCTTCATCCCCTGGCCTATAGAGGCAGGCTTGTGGTAGTTGAAAATCGAGTACCATAATGGGTCGGACTGTAAAAAAGTGGTGTCATAGGTGGTTTTATCCTTGTGATTTTGTTCAGTAGTTTCCATAAAAAGTTCTTTGTTTGGGTTTAAGGAAACATTTTCAATGTGTCTCGAGAGAGGTTGTTATTCTAGAGAGTCTAGTGATTGTATGGGTGGGCAACATATGCACTCACAAGGACCCTGATTACCCTCCTGTCAACTCAGCACCCTGAGACATTATTTGTAGGGGAAAATGGTACATACATAATATAGGATTGATTATTTTACTATCCTTCTTGGGTCGTATCCCTATTGTTTTTTTTTTATATTTATGATCATCTAACAGTGGTACTCCTTGATAACATTTAAGATCTCTCTATGATGACAGCCAGCCAGGATACCAGCTCTATTTCATGATGAAGATCCTTTGAGTGAAGAGGTATTAGAGAAAGACACATCATGTGATCCACTTCCTCCATGCGGGTTGGTAGAAGAACCTCTGCCTATTGAGTAGTCGACAACCCCAGTAGATTAGGGTGAGGACTTGTTTAGGATGATCGCACTTCGTGAGTTCCAGCGAAAGAGATCACTGAGGTTCCGTGGTGAGCCAGAACCTCAGGCCTCAGATGTTTGGATAGAGTTGGTGGTCTAGCTCTTTAGGATTGTACGGACACTAGAAGATAAGATAATGGATTTATCAACCATCCTTTTTCACATAGCAACTAGGTGTTGGTAGAGATGGGTTACTCAGATGCACGATGAGTCAGAACTCTAATGGGATGACTTCCAGTAGCTGTTTTGTGAGGATTACCACCCTTCTTCTTGTAATCCATTTGACTTTAAGAGATTCTTCAACTTTATTAGCTTGGGATTATGGTGACTAAGTATGCGACTAGTTTCATAGATCTTGACCGCTACTCTCTAAACATGCTTCATGATGTCTACATCTGAGCATGAAGGTTTAAGTAGGGACTCCACATATATATCTGTGTTATCCTAGAACCCTTGTTCATTCCAAAATATTTTGGGGTTTTGGTGATAGAATTGCTAATAGATAGAATTATATCATAGGGACACCATATAGCTAGTTGTGGTGGTGAGAGAAATAGAGATGAGACGTCTATCACAGCTATTAAGCATCAATCGACAAGATCTTCATGCAGAAGGCATCCCCATAATCAGTCTCAAGAATTAAGTTATATGGGTTCGAGGTAGTATAGTGTATGGGGAAATCATGGGGATGTCTAGTGTAATGCTTGTACTGGGTGAGGTCACATGGCATGAGACTGCCTGGCCAGACAAGCTGAGAACACCAGGAAGGAAGTCTATGGACCACTAGGGCAGTAGAAGTGATGTGATCAGGGTTTTTCCTAGTGATGTGGTGCTACTAGAGGACCAATATAATTTAGAGGTGGGGGTGATGTTATGATTTCTTTCAACCCCCGCTAAGATTCTCATGTCAAGATCCGGAAGCTAGTAGCTAGGACCATGGACAGCTGCATGTTTTTGATTTCTACGACCCAGCATAGCATGAGATGATAAGACATATGCCATGTGGCTTTTTTAAATATTTTGTAGTAGAACATGTTAGAAATTGTGTGAAGGACTCTTTTTTTCCTAGATCAATGCTTGAGGTTCTATTATGGGGAAATGGGACATTGTTATAACCATGTGTCAGTGTTGTTCAATGTAACATTGAATGCACGAAGAAGAGGGGTGCTTCCCACATTGAGATGTGTTTTTGGGATGCGATAAAATCTATCTGGGCGGGTTATTGGAACCAAAAGTAGATAGTATCATGGGGTGGTGGAAGAGTCACTTTGGATTGTGCGTTCAAGGCAAGGTTGTGCAGTGGAGTGGTGGAGCATGTCCTAGAATTTCCAGTGTATTTTTACTGTTTGACCTCCTTTTTTTGAGATTCCACTTATGGAATCGGCAGAGTGCCTATTTTGGAGATTATTCTCCTTCCAAGAGGGTAAAAATGTATGGGGTATGCCACGTGATTTTCATGTCTAGCCTCTTATAATTTCATGAGTTTACTCACCTTCCATGCATTTCAGTTCCTTGTGTTCTCAACATAAAGTCTTGATACTACAGTTATTAAGTAGAGGTTGAGGTGATAGAGAGATCGTGGGAAGAATGAAGTGACTCACTATGTGGAGGTGATAGAGGTAGGCTTTTCCCTGAAAATTTAGAGATTCTATCTTTCGAGGAGAATTATTTGTGGTTGTATAGACCACCAAAGTCTCAGTTGTGTCTTCACCAAGATAGATTTGATCCTGAGGTGGTGACACTGGTTGAACATTCTACAGGACTACGAATTCAAGATAGTCTATACGCCAGGAACAGTGATGTTTTAGTAGAGGGCCTTATCAAGATGTCCCATGATTTATTATTTAAAGAATATTCGAAGTAGTTAAATTCCTCTTATATGACCCTGGTGTATCAAGAGGGTACAACTTTTCTTCAATCAATGGTGTGGACTACATCTCTTACAAAGTGTGCCATAGAGTCTCTTGTGAGAAATCGACTGTGAAATCTTTTGTGACTAAAAGTCCTTGGTTGTTTCGCCTGATGGATATTATGATGGAGGTAATCAAAATAATCTATTCTAGGGAAAACTATGATTCCAGCTGTGATGTGGAATTTTGTGTAATAGATGAGAATGTAAATTATCCCCTGAGTTTCTTTAGGTCGTTCGGAACCATGCAAGAGGTAGCGAGGTTTCCTACAACAATTCCCTACCCCAATAGATGGAGGGTTAGCACAATGTCTCCCACATGTTACAGTTGATCATATGTGTGTTTGATACTACGCACGACATTGATAGGAGAAAACATTACGAGGATGGATCATCCCTTTGGTTCATGTGTTGGTCCTTCATGGTAATGTGCAGGTTTTCCTGGGAAGGAGATCCAGGTGTGATCTCATTATCTTGAGTTTTTTTCCCTATAATTGTATTTCAGGGAAAAAAATATTGGAGGGAATGATGTTGATACTTGATTTCCTCCTTATTATAATAGTTAATAATTCTATATATAATTATAGAGTTTGGCACTGAGATGGCATGAAATTCTGAGGCTGAGTGTGTCCTGAATAAATTATACAAAAATAATAAGTGTTTTTTGTAATTTTTATGCAATGGAAACGGGATATATATTAAATGATGGCTCGAATCATAAATATGAGGCCAAGGTTGAGTCGGGAATGTGGCATTTACCCTAAGTGATGAATAAATTTTTTCAGTGCAGGACTCCTATCAAAAAAGCCACCTAGGGGAGAATCGAAAATAAAATAATTAAAATAAATTGTTTAATCTCAAACTCTAAATCAAATAAATTTCAAATGGGGACTTTGATTGAAAATATGAGACCTCCAATGAATTCGCAATATGGTTTTTTTCCTAGGTGCGACATAAAAAGAAGGGGCTAGGGAATTTCATATTTGGTGACCATTGGTGAGGATTACCATGTTATATTTAAATAAGGACTTAAGAGATTTTAATTAGGGTTAAACACTAATGTTATATCCATCCATCCCTTTCAATGATTCTTCACCATTCTTCATCAAATTCAAGAGCAATATTCACCGAAACATCGACGGATCGATGATGGAGTGCAATGATCGAATCAGAAATGTTGAACAGATCTTTTAAGTTATGATTTCTTTCCTATGAACCTATGATTAATGTTTTAATTGTAAATATGTTCATTGTTAAATTGTTTCATCATTCTAATTATCTTCGTTGATGGCTGCACTAACACGATCATCAATCGATGCCCGGATCTTTTTTATTTTTGGAATTCTTCGTCCTCTCTTCACAATTATCACCATTTAATTTTTCAGATGCATCAATAGACCATTGGATCGCTGATCAAAGGTAGGTGTTGTGATTCTCGTATCGCTAGGAGCACTGATCTATCCTCATATTTGGAATAGGTTATCTGGAGGAGTCCTGGTGATCCATGAAATGGGCCACCGGTGCGCTACTATTGTAGAGGATGGTGGTGGAACATGCCAGTAGTGACCATGGGGATCTGGGTGGAAAGATGTTCATGGGATATGGTCAGCTTACATACCTAGGGCTGGACGGCAGAGCAACTAGGCTGAGGTGGATAGGTAAGCTGGGGCGGTGAGCTGGGTCAGTCGTGGGAGCCATGGGATTATATGAGGTCTGTTGGGTGGGCTCTAGTATGCTATGGAATTAGCGGATGATAGGACACCATGGAGAATAGGTGGGGACTAAGAAACTAGAGATCGATAAGGACCTACATCATGTGGGGCATGCGTTCACACGAAGCGTAGGAAGACGGCCACCGAGCTGGTGCGCCAACGGAGTGGACCACGGAGACCTGGGCCAGGCTGAAATATGGTAGGTCGAGCTTCTGTAGGAAGGGTTGAGCCACATGGATAGGACATGGTATTTTGATGAAGACCAGTCCGAAGGGGGTCTATCAGCCTAGGGAGAGGGGTCCATCCAGCTCGGGTTGGACTGGCCTAATTTGGACCGAAAAAACACTTAAATAGCGATATCACCAAATCTACAATCTATTGGACGTGCCATCTACATCCATGTGATCCTCCTACTGAGACTGGTCTTCTTAGACTAGTTTAGTACATTGAATTATTAGTATTGGGGATCAGTTTCACAAAACATATTAATTTAATAATAATAATTTAATTATTATTATTCCAAAAAATTGAAACAAAACTATCTTCTAAAAGGGATGTCCTTTTGAGGTGTTGTCAGAAATGACTCAACCCTAGTCTTGGTGCAGAAATTTCAAGAATAATTTTGGGTTTTCTAAAACATAGAGGAGGTTCAGTCCCCATGAGGCTGTTTAGAAAGTGTTGTAGTGAAAATCATCTTTTTCACAGGTTATCTGTTTTTGATGAATGAGTAGTCCATCCAATGTGCTTTTTCATGGGGAAAAAAATGGCATGATCCATTTTTTCGTTTTAGGACAAAGTCACGGGACCCAAATGATTTCATTCAAGAGAAGTACGGTGACTCACGGCATTTCCATTGGATGTCCATTCGAGGCAAATAAATAGTTAATATTGCATGTTTTCCAGAAAGGGTTACAGGAGTGTGATATAATTTGATGTGAGGAGCCTTATTCATGGTATCATTAATGTGGAAACATGAAATGAATACTAGTGGAAGGTCCCTTTGGTTTTTTTGGAGAAAACCCTTGGATTTGGTCAGCTTCGACTCTTATAAGAGTGAAGAAGATATATGAAGAAATGAGTTCAAATGTTCCAGGACATTCAGGAGCTGTGTCAGTGATGTTATGTTTTTGACCCTTTGAATTAATGACACACATCATGCCCCCATCATCCTTTTGAATAGTTGTTCCATGTAATCTAAGAGTGCACTGGAACACCTACGGGTACTTGCTCCAAATTTAGTACCCTTGAATGGATTGGTACATCGAAAGGCAATGAGGTGTGGCCACATGATGTTTTGGACCTAGACATGTTCTGCTCTACTTTGAATATTCTTTTGCTTCTTGTATCTCTTTCTTTTGTACTTGTATTTTGGAATGCAAGTAACCTATCCAAAGTTTGTTTCTATAGGGTATGAAATGGTTCCCACCATAGTTTCTTCTGATATACGATATGAGATTTTCCTGGAATGGCTTCTATCTAAGGCATCACCTGATGACAGTAGAGGTGTTCTTTCAAGAGGATCCATATTGTATGGATGAATAGTGTTCCATAGTGCTTTCCGAGAGGTACCATATAGAAGGTATGAACATAGTTCCTCTATAATTTTTTGAGAGTTACCATTTAGTAGGGATGGCCAGAATAGTTCCAAGTGTACCTCTAGTTGAGGTGGGAAGTAGTCCCTAATGAATACTCTAGGCTTCCTTCCTGTTGGGCTAGGTAGTGGAACCATCGACAACTCTTATCGGGGAGTACCCATTAGTTAGTCTGGGTAGTGGGTCCCCATTGACTATCAAAGTGGAATCTCTCTGACACATCAGGTCTTGGGTAGCCTCTCTGATTACTACTATAGTGGAATCCACCTAACGCATGAGGACATGGGTAGCCTCTATAACTCCTACTAGAGTGTAATCCACTTGAGGAATTAAGGCATGGGTTTCCTCAATGACTCCTAATAGAGTGGAATCCCCCTGGTGCATCAGGGCATGGGTAGTCTCTAAAACTCCTACTAGAGTGGAATCCCACTAACCCATTAAGACATGGGTAGCCTCTTATGAATCCTACTAGAGTGGAATCACCCAGATGCATCATGGTGTGGGTTGCCTCTACAAAATCAATTATATTGGAATCACCCTAATGTATCAAAGTGTGACTATCCTCTACTTTGGGTTTACACCCCTGAATTTTCGGATCATTAGAGAGATGCACTTTGAAACCACCTTGGAATCATGAATAATATGGGTGCTTTCCCAACTGAGACGCATCCTTACGATGAGACCTAAAATCATTCAAGTGAGATTGACCTGCACAATGTGGATAGTATCAAGGTGTTGTGATTGAGTCCCTTTAACTTGCGTGTTCAGGGAAGATGTGAGGGAATCTGGGAATCATTGGGGGTTACTTATGGGAATGTTGGATACTCTTTCATGGGATGATCTTGTGAGATAGTGATCCCCTTACTCTATCATTTGGGTTTCTTTGACTAAGAATATATATATATATATACACTATTTCTAGTACCCACGTCTTGGGTTCTAGTTACACTTCATATAGGAGAGGAAAAGATGTGTGGGGTATGCTATGTTCTTTCTTTGTCTTAGTTCTCATGGAAGGTGAGTCTACTCTCCTGCTATAGGTAGAAAATACTAGATGATAATTTCATCTTCTCATTTTTTTCTAGATCCTTGTGTTTTAACTAGCTTACTTCAATCTCTTGTCAGGTAGAGCAGCACTCCTTTTTTTGTACCTTGTTTTATCTATTGATCCCCACTTCAGTACATATTTTTATTCTCCTTTGAGCCTTCATAGCATCCTAATTAGTATTTTTATACTCACCCCTACTTGGGCTTTTCCAGCACTTGGTGTTACCATGAAAACAACAGACAAGTTGATCGTGACATTAGAGGAGATTAGGGATATGGGGTGCTTGAACTACATGTGGTGGTTGTAGTTTGGGATCCAAGAGGGAGGCTCTCTCAACTACTTTAAATTTCCACCTATTTCCAAGTTGTGGAACTTTTCTAGTTGAGCATGCATTTTTCTCCTTTTCCTTTCAGTTTACTTCTATGTACATGTATTATTTAGAGGTTGGTGTATGTATTTGGTTTTTATATTGATAGAAGTTCTTCATATTTTGTTCATTTCCCTCTAAAATTTTCATTGAGTTGGATGTGTTTGTGTGTGTGTGTGTAGGTTCTTAGGAAATGGACTCCCCATGTTTGATGTGCCTTTGGCTCTAGTCGCTTGCCCCTGGCCTATAGAGGCGGGCTTGGGGGAGTTGCGGCTTGGGCCCCGGCATGGGTTGGGTCGTGATATTGTGGATTATTGAATAGAAGTCCCAACAAAAATATATCAGTATTTTATGTATTCCATGTATCATTATTGAGGATATACATACTAGATCCCCCATATGTACTAAATCTGGAGGTTGTAACGTTTGATCTTGATTTCACTTATGAGGATAAACCAATGAAGATACTGAATATAGAAAAAAATTTCTATGAAACCATACTACTGGCATGCGTAAAGTGAAATGGTAGAACCATACATATAAGGAGGTGACATCGGAACTATGGAATGAAATTATACTAAAGAATGCTCATCTATTTTAATCTTAAGGGGTAAAATGAAATTTCAAGGATTAAATTTCTTAAGGGGGGAAGAATGTCATGAGGTAGAATTTTTAAAATGATAATTCCTTCTAATTATATTAATGTGTCAAATTTAGTAATGTAGTTTTATATAAATCGCATGAGATGTATGATGGAACCAACAACACTTTATTATAATGAAATGAAATTTTAATTGTGAAAATTAATATAGCTAGATAAACTGAATGTGAAACAATGTAACAAAAAAATAGAATATAATGTAACTCTAATATGAAAATTTGGATATCCTAGATCCACCAGAATGGTTGAAATTATGAACAACACTGTAGAAATGAATCTGAATATTGGTAATGAAATATTTATTTTTGAAATTGAAAATATATATAACCTTGATAGAAAATATAATTTAAAGATTTATGAATGAGAGTTGAGGTATTTATAGAATGTAGTGAAACTATATTACAGTTACAAATCATAAAATAGGAAGATTAATCTTACCATTGGAAAACTATTTTTACACTTATGAATAGTAACCTAAATATTATAATAGTAACATCAACTATGTAACTATAAAATAATATTTAGTTATATTATAAAACTTAACTATAGTATATTTATATCTTTATACAAAAAAATAAATTCCTTAAAAATAATTAAATATGTGTTTGGGATTTTGTAAAACATGCTTTTTTAATATTATGAAAGGTGTAAAAAATTTATATGAATATTAATTTTCATAAAGTGGTTTTTTGAAATAATAAAATGATTACTTAAAAGTAAAATATATTTTTACGATTCCATAAGTAATTTTTTAATTGGATAGAAAATTGATCAAAATATAAAAAAAAATCATTTTATTCAAATAAATATTGATTTAATTTAAAAATTAATAGTATCATATTTTAAAAAAAATAATGACTTTAATATTTCTAATATAATTTAGAAAAATATTTCTGGTTATTTATTGTTATTTTTAAAATGTTGTTTTTTTATGAATAGAGAAATGCAACAAAATAGCCTACTTAACATTATAAATTAAATACATGATTTTGTGACACATAGATGATGTAAGAAAAAATCATCTCAAAATCACAAGTATAAATAATTTTATATAGTAACATTATTCTTCACTATTGGTAGTCTTCAACAAAAATTATAATATATTGAATATTATATTCCAAAACATTCCCCTCTACTTATAAATACCACCCCTAACCACACCTTATCCTCAGACATTCTATGCCTTGACTCATTCAAATTTTTTGACCATTTTTATTTAAAATCACCCTGCGAAAACATTTTTCTTTTCATTTCACAAAAATCCCATCGAAGGTGCATTAATGTATTTTCAAAGAGAGGGTGTCCAAAGAGGTGATATTCTTAACTAATTTTTTTCAATACTTCTCTACTTCTTCCATCTCCACATCTAATCTATCCAACATGAAATAATGACACCAATATAACAAATATTCTATAGTATTATTTCATTTATTAAATATCCATTAACCTGTATCTTTCTATTTCATTCAAAAATAATAACATTGTTCCAAATTTTTTTGGTTCACCACCTCTATTAACAACATACTTCATTTTTTACCACCATCATCAAGAAAAGTTTTAATAAATTAAATATTGGATAAAATTATATAAATTAGTGTATTATACATATTCCCATATTCTAGGGATGATAAATGGTCATATGTTTAAATAAAATAATTAATGCTCATTGTGGTAAGAAAAACCACATAGGTTAATTAACCATGAAACGATAATATTATTACTCTATAAACCAATATAATTTTAATACATGTTAAACATTATACCATTTAAAAAAATTGTCACATGAAAAAAAAATCAAAACACATATAGAGTTGTGGAACCATACTATAATAACTCCCATAATTTCCAAATAATTAATTTGGCCTTGGAACCATGAAAATGAAATCCTTGGGTAAGTAAAATAAAAAAAATTATCAATAGTAAATGAATAAGAACTAACATAAAATCATGAAATAAAATAAAATATATTATAATAGGTCCATTAATAATAATTTTAATAAATATAATTTGATTATTTAGGATTTTAACTGAATGTGCAGAAAAAATTCAAAAATGAGGTAAGGAAACAACTAAAATACCTTCCTTTATTTGAATTTGTTCCTTTTCCATCAAAAACTCAATTCATCGCAAAATTAATTGAATTTATGTATTTAATATTTTATATAGTTATGAACCTTATATGTATTCATAGTTAATATTACCTTTCTATTTTAGAATATATATGATTTTTTTGTTTCCCACTCAATTTTATTCATTAGGAAAACAATATTAAATGGAACATTTCTATTTAATACCCAAATTCATGCATGAATCTAAGAAAGGTTTAAAACTACATGTAGTTTGTGAAATTTCTTAAAATATTATGTAATACAATTATATCATTTATTCTTTTATGTAAATTATTATGCACTTTCCACTCTTTAAACACTCAATAATTTTTCCCTTAAAACACCACTTATAAATTACCCATCCAACATTACATATAATCTATATTTTATGTCATTCCATCACTTGGAATTCAATTTTCTTAGACTATTCTTATTTATCTTCTATAAATGTCCAAGAATGAATTGTTCCCTTCTTTCATTTAAATCAATAAAATATTGCATTTTTTTATGATAAAAGAGATTATTGGGTGTCCCATTTATTTTTAATTAGGTTTTTTATGATATTGATGCATTATTTTTAATTTATTAATGTGGCCCACATTTGCATGTATATGATATTGTGGGTGGACCCATATTTTACTCAAATGAATTGGGGAATGTTTAAATATCGTGATATGATATGTTTGTGATTAGGGAGTAACCCAAATCTATTATGAGTCAATTTCCACCATATTATGATGTCTCATTACTGAACCATGACCTATGATTATGATATAGTGTATTATGATGTTTCCAAATTCATGTGATTCCATGATCATATAATGAATTATTATTTACGACTCTCTTTTATTTGATTACTCATGATCCTTGACTTTTATGGGATCATGTTATGTTATTTGAATCATGTACAACAGATTTTTTTAAATTATCATTCCAGTATTAGGTTTTACAAATCACCCCATTTAATTATATATTCCATATATTAACAAATGATGTTTTGGAATATCAATGCTAATTAGTATAACCTTGTGATAAATATAAGATTTTTTTTATTTTTTTATTTTCTTATAAATTAACTATGGAGAAAATATTCAAAAGGAAATAGGCCTCAAGACACTGGGATTGTGTTTATTATATATTTATGTTAAAAATCATGTAATAAAATTGATAATAGTATTAGGTCTCTATATTGATCCCCATATGGAACTATGTAATGTATCTATAGGGTTGTGGCCTAGATGAGGGCTTTTCCACAAGGACATATTTTTGCGTTGCCTTTTCAACTGCGACACAGATAGCCTCCAAGAGGAAGGGTCAACCATGCATCCCCCGTCCCTCTCCATGGATCAAGCCAATTTATTTTTGAAATTTTATTCCTTTAACCTGACCACAAACCCTCAATGTATTTCTCTATTTCATGGTGTTTTCCTACAGCCAACATTTCAACTACAGTACCATACCAATCCTTCATTGTTGCTTACTCGAACACTCAATACCCAATACGATCCTCCTTCCCTATCTATAAATTTATAAATGAGAAGTTCCGAATATTATATTACATAAGAAAATATTAATCCATGTAATGATGCGTGATAAAGATAATAATTTCAATCATCCTTCAAATAACAATGACCTGAAAATTTTGGGTGTTTATAAACTCCCTTCCCCAATACTTCTCATCACCAATATGTTTTAGTTTTTTGGCCTTTATTATTCCCAAAATACATTTATATCTATTAAAAAATTGACTAAATTTATTATATTTTTTTATAAATGATCTTAAACTATGAATATTCATTAATCGTGAACATTATTCACTAAGGACTCTTCTAAATGTTGTTCCCTAATGTCAACAATGAGTTAATTCTAAATCCACCCAACTCTACAAATACACTATAATGAATTTAACCAATAATTACTGATGAGTAGAGTTCCCATCACTAAAATTATGCATTCAAAAATTTTTGTTCCAATCTATAGTGCTCCACACCCAAGGTATCCATATCCACAGGCAATTAGAAATTCAAGTGGTCCAAGGACTTACTCGGCATGGTTTCCACACCATTGAGTCTAATCCCACGAAAAATCCATTTGACCCTCCTCATGAAATCCTATGTAAAAAAGATTGATTACTGTTGTTGAAATATCATCACACCACATCAACCAATCAAAGATCCTTAACACCCTGAGGCATCATAGAGATTTCCAAGATCAAAAAATTATATCAAAATGTGATTCTATTTATAATTACCTTGTTAGATACCCAATCATGTTCTTCAATGAAAATCCTATATCCCACACCCTAAATTTTTATTTCATGGTTTTTTATACATTTATTTATGTTTGGCCTTTTCATTGAGTTCCAATTTGATCCAGGGTGTTTATTTTTTATTTTTTGAATTTTAGTTGAGGCACAGTTTTGGTGAATATTTAGTTCTTTCTATGAACATAACCATGAAATGTAACAGTTATATTGGAGAAACAATTTTTGATATTGGCACACGATTTCCCTAGATGTGTGTCAAAAGAATGGTGGATTCTTTGAGAATCTAGTGAGGAGTGCGTTGTTTGGTAAATCATATAGCCAAACCATGAAACATAAATGGTTTGATGAAAAAGTAAAATTATTATTATACTCTAATTTTTGTTAACCCCTAAACATGCACCCCTCCCATTAACTCAAGAGTAACATGCCATTGGTGCTTAGGGTGTGACCCCCCTTTCTCTCTCCACTATTTTTGAAGTATTCTCCTCTATTTTTATGTCAATATATCTTATGTTAAGGTCACTTCCATTGTGAATATTCCTTAATCTTTGGTTTCCATATCCCCACATTATTTCAGTTAATTTTATATAAACCTCAAAGGTTGTGGGTAAATGTATTCTATTGAATCATGTAATATTATGAAGTGTATATTTTTTATTTGGACTTACTCTTCTAGTATTTGTTGTTTCTCTTTTTCTACAATCTATTTTTGGTTGTTGGTTTCATGAAATTTCAAATATTTTAAACCCTATGCGTATTTGATCTTTCAAAAGTCACTTTCCCCAAAATCATGGCTTTTTGTATTCAATTAGTTTATATAGAAATTGTTAAAGGGTAAGATCTGATAAATTGTTAAATGTGTCTCCTTTTTCCTTTATGTGGAATATCCTATAAAAATTAATATATATACATGTGTATTTACATATTTATATATATGTTTTTTCCTGAATTTATATATATGTTTAGGTATATATATGTTTGATTTCATGGGAGGTCTTCACAAAAGATTGACTTATTGAATTATATGTTGATCTTTGAAATGAAATCATAAAATGATATTGAATTAATATTTTAAAGGAATTATATAGAGGGTTGTAAGTAATTTAAAAAGGGATTATAAAATGGTTTTTATTTGGAAATTATTCTCAAGGCATTTCAAATGTACATAACTATTTCTAAAATGAAAGGAATAGTTGAATCCTTTTTAATTTCATCACAAATTGGATTCATAAAAAATGAAATCCCATAAGTGTTTAAATGTTTCTAATAGATTGGATTAGAGGTTCTAGATATTGGTAAGTGTGATGAGGTGGGATGGAGTTGATATATTTTCATATCTTATTTATATATAAAAAATTGATGGTCCTCACATTATGTCACTATAATTCATAGGGCTCATTTTCATCATGGTGTAGAATGAGAGACAGTTACTACATAATATTGATTATATGGACTCAATCCACTATAGTATCAGATCCTAAAGGTGTATTCCCCAAGTGATTATAGTTTTTGGTAGTCACTTGGTTATTGAAATGGGAATTCAATGATAGGCCTATATATGGATCTAACTCAAGTTGGTCTGGGTCACCAAATGGGATATTTATGAATTTCCCATGATTATTAGTACATTATTGTTTGATTTATTTACATTCATTTTGTTACATTACTATTTTTATTCTCTATTTTTATGACTTAATGTTTAAAAACCCATGATTTTTTTTATTTTTCTTTTAAAATTCTATCTCTTTGATAGCTTGCATTATATGCAACACCCAGCATAATCATATAATAAAATATTATTATATCCTGAGCATTAAAAAAAATGAATTAATAGTATTAAAAAATTATGAAATTTATATGTATTAAAATATTTTCACATTCAACCTATATAATTTATAATAATAATTAATGAATAAATCCAATATTATAGATTAAAAGTCTATATTTTTTTAAAAGTATTTTTTTCCGTAATTGATAGTGCACTTATTTTAATCATATAAATTGAAAATTTTATAAATTATATTTAAAAATTTAATCTTATTTTTTATGGAAAAATATCATAATTTTCTTTGTTTTAATTTTTGGTATTATTTGGAGAAGTTTCCCATTTTGATGAATTGTGAAAAGTGCAGAATATTAATTGGAAACAGCTTTTTAATCTAAATAATTTATAGTGTTAAATAATATTTGTAATTAGTTTTAAAATATAATTAGATCAATTTTATATAATTAAATTAAATTTAGTTCATTAGAATCAATTTCACAATGACTTTGGATATAAAAATATTTCAATCATTTGAACATTTTTACTTTAAAAATGTATTTCCTCATTCCGTTAATGATATTAACATTAAATTAATTTTAAACAATTTTGAATTTTGAATTTTGAAAAATGGATTCCATATTTGGAATCTTAAGGTCCAAATTTAGTAAATATTTCCCTTTTATTTTTTTCCAATATGAATTATATCTATAATGATTTAATGGTTAAGGTTAATCAAGAAAATAATGGTAAAAATAATATTAAAAGTATTACAAAATTACCCTAACACTTTTAATAATTTTTTTAAATTAGTTAGTTTCATCCAAAATAAACCTTGGCCAAATTTTAAGTCCTCTTGGAGCCACTTGGATGACTTTAACACTTTAATTGTATTTTATTTTATGAAAAGTCAAATATGTCATACTCATGTTTTTAATAATAATTAAAATTCTAATATGTGGTAATTCAGAATATATATTAGACTATAAATAGTCATCTTAAAGGTATGATTCTTATCTTCTTAATTTTAATTTTTTTTTAATTTTTAGTGAATAAATAATTAATGTAATAGATTTTACAATGATGATGCTTTAATTGTATAATTAATTGACATATCAAATAAATGTTATTACAAAAATTAAAATAAATATAATTTGTTATATTTAATGAAATCTATGAATTTTCTAGTTGTATTAGACATATATGAAATTAATTAATGATTATTTTTTAAAAAATATCATGTTATTATGCTATGTTTAAAAATTCATTTAATGAATAGTATCAAAGTTGACATTAATAATATTTTCAAATAAATAAAATTTTATTAAATGATATAAAATTCAATGAAAATGTAAAATTCATAAAAATGATTTTTATAAGAATTAAAATATCATCAATGATTTATTTATGGTTATTTTGTAATTTTGTCATGATTGTATTAACCCTTAACTAGTAAAAAAACATGTATTCATGGAAAGGGTTAAGTGTATTAAATAAATGTTAAAACCAAATGGTGACAGTAAGAATTATATCCTAATGTAACATCCTGGATCAAAAGCCACTAAACTAGTTCTCTGATCTGGTTCACCACAAGGCCTCAAGCACGCCTCCCCGTACACCAGAGGCTTCCGAATATCAGTGATGGCCTAGAGTGTGATAGTGGGGAGACTATTCCCTCACACCAGAGTAACAAATATATGGAAACAACTAACTATCATACAGAGTGGAAAGTAAACAGAGTGAGGAAGTAATAAACATGTGAAATAGAAAAATCTATAATAGTAAAATGTAGTAAAATCCTAAATAGATATGAAATATAATACAACCCTTGTCAACCACAAGGCTGACCATACTCATACAAGTACAAAAGAAACTGAAAATAAAAGTACAGTGCTCAACTACTAGCTATGATCTCACACAAATACCCAATCCCTAGACACTATCAAACCACACAAGCCTGATCAGTATAACCTCTCGATCGGCTCCGCTTGATCATGCAACCCTGGGCCACAACCCTATCCACTATCAAACTATTGATCAACCTAAAAAGTAGACATAAGGTCTACATGTACACAATTGTGCACATGCAAGGGTGAGAAATAATCTTGGTATGGCACCCTGAAAAGAAACCTATAACATTGTTGCTAGAAGTGTATGCAACAACAATGTGCTCAACCAAGATGGAACACCCAACAAAATGAAGTAAACCAAACGTGCAACCACAGTCGAGCCCTGGGTTTGTAATCCCTCTCAACTGGGTAAGTGCCACCATGGATGTCCATATATATATATATATGTATACATGTATAGTCCCATACCTATACACATATACATAAATATGAATATTCAGGAGTATGAGAATCAAATAAAAAGAAACCACATCATTAGTCGATCCTTGGGTCCATAAGACCGATCGCTTGGGAATCCTGTACAGGGACATTGAGCTATTTGTCGTGCCACTCAAGCCGTGTATAATTAATCCTATATTTGAGTTCGTAATCTCATAAACATGTACCTGCATTGGCCAATGCTGGAATTATATCTCTGAGCAATCTGCGTCACCACAGGGGGATACACATCCTACACCAGTGTCCCCTCGTACTCAGCACCAATCACAAAATATGATACCGTATACTGACGGTCAATCCTATAAAAGGTCACATGTTGGAAAACATAGAGCATAATCCCTTGAATCCAACAGAGACTCTGAAAACCACGCCCACAAGCGTATAATTCAATCATGGTCGAGCTTAGTATATAAGCATTTCAGCATGTTTTAGGGCCAAACCCAGTGTATCATCTTCTCATCATGATTCATTTATAAAATTTTCCAATAGAGCCCATCTTGGGAATCCGTCAATAGATCCATGATTCGCTCAGTATTTATAAAGAAGACTCAGTGAGCCTGACCACCAAAACCGTGGCTCACTCACAGCCCTTAAGTAATTAACCTCTTAAGTTCGTCCATTTCCTTTTAACAGAGACAATGGTTCACCCAAGGTAAAAAAGATGTAATTAGTCACATGATCCTGACCTTGTCTTTTAACTGAGACTATGGATATCCTATGGATAATTACCTCTTTTAATAATTTATAACATTTTTTGATAGATCCCATCCTGGGAACCCCTCAATGGATCCTAGGATCACTCGACATTTTCAAAATAATCCTCAATGTGCCCAACCAACCTATCATTTATTGCTCATGGATTTTACATAATTAACCTCTTGAGTCTATCCATTGACTTTTAACCAATACAACGGTTCACCCAAGGTAAACAATATGTAATTAGTCACATGATCCCGACCTTTTCATTTAACCAAGACTATGGCTCACCAATGGATAATTACCTCTTTTAAATCATTTCATATTCCATTCCAAAAAAACATGTGAATTGAACTATCACATGGTTTAACCTAACCAACTCACATGGGAAAAACATTTACATAACCAAATGCATCAAGTAAGGCTCAACAACTAATTCCCAGGTAATGCCTCTAGGTATAGTAAATATCATAAAAACATGGCTCAGAAACTAGATACCATGAGAGCACGTCAAGGCATCCCAACAGACAATAAATACACCTCGCTTCACGATCAACAACCACCAACCATGAAGCACCTCTAGTAACCATTGATGCATCAGAAAAACCAAGTCAGATATAAACAAATGAGTGAGGGTGCATCGAATGCCCAATCTAACACTACAACCCTTGACCCATGGGCTTAAAAGTATATAACGGGTTTTAGGTGACAAATGAACACAATATCTACCCAAACCCGACGTAAAAAATCAGGGTCGGTCAAAATAACAGGCTCCTGATGGGTCCCACAAGTCAAACACTGTGGAGGAATCCTACTCCGGATCATCCAGGTAAACACAGGTGAAGGCATCCTATATGGGATCCTTAGTGAATACTAAGGGAGGAAACCTACATGGGGTCCTCAAATGAAAAACAATAGAGCCATCCTACAACATGGATCCTCTCAAAGGAAAATATGAGAGAGATCCTACAAGGGACTCCCTAGGTCATTACACAAGCAATGGCATCCCTCAGGGAATCCTTGGAAACATCCAGTCTCACAGCCTCATAGAAAAAAACGACACATCTCATAGGGGGGGCTCAAAATTATAGGTCATAGGATATATATCATAGCTCATTTTAGATCAAAGGTCTCAACATAGATGGTTAGAACACCCAACATATCATCCATGCCACGTCTCACAACCAGGTGACAAATAAAATCAGTAACTTGAGGGAGAACCTATCCGTTTATATATAAACCCCAAAAAACCATTTATATGACCTCTAAATGCCAAAAATGTATTCCACCATTGAATGATATGTGGAAAACGGTCATAATGGACTACTCAAACGACTAATTCTGACTTCCAGGGCACAAGATACCCAAAAACTACTATGTTGGAGAAGTACATTTCCAGAAAACATGGGGTATGCATGTGTAGTAGTACACGGTGTGTAAATTACATTACATGGCATTTACTATACACAAAATTTCACCCCATGTGCATTTTTACCCAAAAACATGCCCATGTTCCACTACACGGCGTATACTCATAGTACATGGCGTGTAATCCTTAAAAACCAATATTTCATCTTTCTTCTCACACGGCCGGTCACATGGCCACCACCACACGACATGTACTTATAGTACACAACATGTACATAAGAAAAATTATTCTTCCCTGAATGGGAAGAACACATAGTGTGTTCCCCTAAAACATACATCGTGTAACCTAGGTTTCCTGATGGGAAATCACTCAAAACACCTGAAACGCCCATTTTCTCCCCCAAAAAAATAGATCTGGCCTCATGGGGATAAAGAAAGAAATTTAAGGCATTAAAAACATAAAAAATCATAGTTAAAGGAGATCTATGGTGAAAACATAAATGGAACTACCTTCGTGCGGAAACCGCCAAAGAATCGCTTGATTTTATGGTCCATGGATGTTGCACGCCGACTCAGCGTGTCGCGAGATTCAAATCAGTACCCTGCTTGCCTCCCAAATCCCTCTCTTTATCAACCTCCATTTATCTGCAAAGGACACAGAAAATGAGAAGGCATAGGATACGTGTTCATAGAGGAGGATGATGGAAGATAATGAAGAAAAGAAAAGAAGAGGAAAAGAAAAATTGGGCATGGGCCGGCCCTAGCGCCCAACATGAGTTTATGCCTTCCCTAGGATAAATTCCCCATTCTAGACACAACAGAGCAGAAAGAATAAAAAAAGAGGCTCTGTTTAAAATTTATTTCCAAAAAACCTACAAGAATAATTTAATATTTAATTTATTAATATTAAATATTAAATATTCTTCTAAAATTTGAACAGCTCATATTTCTACCGAACTTCTTTCCTAGGGTAAAATCCATATTCTAGGACCAACGGAGTGGTCAAAAAAATATCCAAGATCAAATGGTAAGGGTAAAATACCAATTTACCCCTCACGAGCATCCAACAGCAAAAAATCAAATTTTTTCTCAAAACTGCAGTCTGGAAAAATAGAGGTTCTTATAAACTCCCAACCATAAACCTTCTCATCTCCGAGAAGCCCTGTGAAAGGACCAACAGCCACGCTCCCAACTCGAGCATCTGCACAACCTAGCTATCTATAGTATCGAATTACCAGTCATATAACATTAACAACTACCTTCTATATGAAACAAATGCAACTACGACTGATTTGGTACTCCCCACCATAGGAATACCCTTATCATCGTCTTAAAAGAAAACTCCAAGCACAAAATCCCACTTGAAAACACATAAGTATAACCAAAATGGGGAAAACCACCCTCAAATAGCCAATGGTTAAATCCCCACTATATGGATTTCCTTTCACAACTCCTAGAGCACAACCACAATAGGTTAACTCATAAATAGGGAAGAACATTAATAAAGGAAAAGGAGATCAACATAGGGTTGATGCTATCTCAACATACTCAATATGAATCAAGATATCGCATGATAATCTATAATAGGAGTACATTGATATTCTACAAAAGTCACATCCAGCTCCCTCCGAGCCATGCTCACTATCCTATCAAAATCAGACCAGGATTTATCCACAGGTCAACCATTTTTCACATGGGTTTCCCTAGAACAAAACGGACATCGACCTACAAGGTTCTACATATATACAAAGGGTCTCTAGGTCTTCCACCTATCCCTACATAGAAAGACTCAAAACTGGTTCACAAGGTCTAACCACCTAATTCAAATGATCCAAAACCTTTCAAAAGAAGGTAAAGATTAAAATGACCAACAAAGGTTAAAACAAAACACATCCTACAAAGGTCCTGATCCTCTCCGAGTATCCTCAAAAGGAACAACTCCCTAGAGGTCACAACCAAAGTATAAGAGAAACTTAATGGACACTCATTGGGTATCCATATACAGAAATATCCCAAGGAGGTCCAGTTCACATGAAAATCCTTAGTATCTATTGACATCTTACACAGGGATCCAACTAGATAACCATAGACCTGATAACCAACAAGTGTTCAACAAAAAGGCATCCCATTCCATATTGACCTACAAGGGTAACTATACCACATGTACATGGGAAATGAGTCATCATCCTCACAAAAAAATGCATCAACGTAGACCCACATAACCTACCATAAGAGTAAAAAGTATGTGTAAGTAGACCCAAATGTCTCAAACGTCAATAAAAACATGAAATAAAAGGCCTATATGTTTTGAATCATACGTGCCTAGTCGGATGAATGAGACGCCTCTTTCCTTTTCCTTCCAAGTGTCAAAAACCATCCCTAGCATCTTACTAATGGCCAAGATCCAGAAATCCATAGTAAATCAAAACACCCACCAAATATGCATGTCACTCAAGGAGAAAATAATATTCAACTTCAACATAGGAAAATCAGACTAGGAATCCCAAACCCTATAAACTAGGACTTCGTACAAGAATATGTGTTCTCGGCGCACCAGTCCGATATCCATCATAGGTTCTGACAAAATCCAAATACTCCAGTCAATCATATCTCAAATAGTAAATACCAGTAAAAGAGACACCTTTGATACCACTTTGTAACATCCTGACTCGGAAGCCACAAAACTATTGCTCCGATCTGGTTTACCACAAGGCCTCAATCGCGCCTCCCCATATGTCAAAGGTTTTTTACTAGTAGAAAGGTCCTATGGTTTGATAGTAGGGAGACTATTCCCTCATAAAAAAGTAAGAAAACAAAAGAAATAACTAGGTATCATACACACCAGAAAGTAAACAATGTGTGGAAGTAATAAAGAACTGAAATAGAACAAGCTGTAATAGTAAAATTTTGTAAAAGCCTGAACAATTATGCAATACAATTCAACACTAATCACCCACTAGGTTGACCATACTAATAAAAGTACAAAATAAACTGAAAGTAAAAGTATATTTCTAAACTACTAACTTCGAGCCAACCCACATACCCGATGTCAAGACATTGTCGAACTGCATCATCCCAATCCATTGAACCTCTCGAGTATCTCTCCTCGATCATGAAACATTGGGCCTGAGCCCTATCAACCATGAAGCTCATGCTCAACCTGAATAGAAGACATAAGTTTTACATTTACACTAAGGTTCACGTGTAGTGGAGAAAAATAATCTCAGTAGGGAACCCTGACAATCAACCTATAACTATGTTTCTAAAAGTGTACGCAACAGCAATGTAGTCATCCTTACTGGAACACATAGAAATAGCATGTAAAAAAATGTGAAACCATAGTCGAGCCCAGGGTCCATAATCCCTATCAACTAGGTAAGTACCACCATGGATATCGATATCTGTATATGTATACATGTATAGTCCCATACCAATACACATATACATATATGTGAATATTCATGAGTTTGTGATTCAAATAATAAGAAACCACATTTTTAGTCTATCATTGGGTCCATAAGCCCAATTTCTTGGACATCTTATACAGGGGAATTGAGATGGACATCTTGACACTCAATCCAAGTATGATTAAGTTGATCTTTGGGTATGTAATGTTATCGACATGTACCTTCTTTGGCCAATTCTAGAATTATATCTCTGAGTAAGAAACATCACCATAGGGGAATACTCATACTACACATGGGTTCACTCATACTCGCCTCTTCTAACAAACTAGGATATATTATACCAACGGTCGATCCAGTAAAAGGTCACTGTTTTGAAAACCTAGAGTATAATCCCATGACTCCAACTAAGACTCAGAAAACCATTCCCACATGTATATAAGTCAATCAGGGCTGATTTTGGTATATAAGAATTTTAGAATGTTTCAAGTCCAATCTCGGTGTGTCATCATTTCAGCATCAATCATATATAACAATTTTCAATAAATCTCATCCAGGGAATCCCTCAATGGATCCAAGGTTCACATAGAATTTATAAAGAAGACTGAGTAAGCCCGACCACCAAAACTATGGATCACTCACAATCCTTAAGTAATTAACCTCTTGAGTCTGTCCATTGCCTTTTAACCGAGACAATGGTTTACCCATGGAATACAAGATATAATTAGTCTCATGATCATGACAGTGTCTTTTAACTGATACTATGTCTCTCCCATGTTTAATTACATCTTTTAATCATTTATAACATTTCCCAATATAGCCCATCCTGGGAATCCCTCAATGGACCCTAGGTTCGCTCGACATTTTCAAAATAAGACTCAATGAGCCTGACCACCCTATCATGGCATACTCATGACCTTTACATTATTAACCTCTTGAGTTTATCCATTTCCTTTTAAATGTGATAATGGTTCACCCAAGGTAAACAAGATGTAATTAGTCACATGAGTCTGGCCTTGTCTTTTAACAAATATTATGTCTCACCCATGGCTAATTACCACTTTTAAATCATTTCACATTCCATTTAAAATAAAAAACATGTGAATTTAACTATCACATGGTTTAATCTAATCAAATCACGTGGGAAAAACATTTACATAACCAAATAAATTAATTAAGGCTCAACATCCAATTCCCAGGTAATACCTCTAGGTATAGTAAATATCAAAAAAACATGGCTCAGAAGCTAGATCCCAGGAGACAATGTCCAGGAATCCCAACTAACAAGAAATATGACATGCATCAGGCTCAACAGCCACCAACTAGGAAGCACCTCTGGTAACCAGTACAGCATCAGCAAAACAAAGTTAGATATAAAAAATGAGTGAGGGTGGCCCAAACGCACAACCCAACACTACATCCACAACCCCATGTGCTTACAAGTTTGGAACAGGTTCTAGGTGACACATGAACACCATATCTACCCAAACACAATGTAAAAAATCAAGTTTAGTCAAACAATGGGTGCCCACTTGGTACTTCAAGTCCAACACTGAGGAGGCATCCTACTTGGGATCTTCCAAGTAAACATGAGTGAAGGAATCCTACATGGGATCCTTAGTGAAGAGTAATGGAGGAATCCAATATGGTATCTACAAAAAAAGAATAATAGATTCATCCTACAACATGTATCATATCAAATGAAAATAGGAGAGAGATCCTGCAAGGGACTCCCTAGGTCAGCACACAAGTAAAGGCATCCCTCAGGGGATCTGTAGAAACATCCAGTCTCACGGCCTCATAGGTCAAAAGGGAACATCTCACAAGGGGGATATCCTCAAAAGGAAAGGTCATGGGAGATAGATTACATCTCATTTCATATCCAAGGTCTCAACTAAGTTGGTATGAATACTCAACCTATCTTTCATGCCATGTCTCACTCTCAGGTGAAAACTGAACTCGATAACTAGAGGAAGAACCTCTCCATTTAGATATAAACCCCCCAAAACACCATTTATATGACCTCTAAATGTAAAAATTATTATGCCATTCTGATCTACATGTAAAATTATCAGAATGGACTACTTGCAGGCCCAATTCTGACTTCTAGGGCACAAGATACCCCAAAACTTCTAAGTTGGATAAGTACACTGCCAGA
The DNA here is from genome assembly GCA_963277665.1 of Viscum album. NCBI lineage: Eukaryota > Viridiplantae > Streptophyta > Magnoliopsida > Santalales > Viscaceae > Viscum > Viscum album. Next base: position 1,291,169,242 of record OY728120.1, on the reverse strand, counting down.
ACACATGGGGGTGGCCTGTGTAGTAGTATAAAGTGTTTAACTTACTGTACACAGAGTTTACTATTCACAAAATTTCACCTCATGCGTGTTTTCACCCGGACACATGCCCATGTGCCACTACATGACGTGCAGTCCTTAAAAACCACTATTTCATGTTTCTTATCACACGGCCACCACCACACGACGTGTACTTATAGTACACGATGTGTACTTAAGAAAAATATTTATTCCATGAACTGGAAGAACACATGGCATTTTCTCCTGGGACACATGCCGTTTAACCTAGGATTCCCGACAAGAAATCCCTCAAATCACCCAAAATGACAGTTTTGCCCCTAAAACAATAGATTCAGCCTCATGGGGCCACAAGAAAAAAATACATGGAATTAAAAACATAAAAAAACATTTTTAAAGGGTATCTATGGCATAAAAAGATGGCCCTACCTTCGAGTGGAAACTACCAAAGATTCGGTTGATTTTACTATCCATGGATGTCACACGCCGACTCAGCGCGTCGAGAGCTTTGAATCGGTACCCCTCTTGCCTCCCAACTCTCTCTATTTATCAATAACCAGTTTTCCCCAAAGGAAATGGCCAAGGGGGAGGCATAAGAGATGTGCTCAAGGAGGATGAGTAAAGAAGCACTGGAAGAAAAGAAAAGAAAATGAAAAGATGAAAAAGGGGCATGGGTCGGCCCTGGTGCCCGGCATGAGTTTATGCCTTTCCGAGGATAAATTCCCCATTCTGGACACAATGGTGCAGAAAGAATCCCAATATGAGGAGCTATTTAAAATTTATTTCCAAAAAAAAACATGTACAAATAATTTAATATTTAATTTAGTACTATTAAATATTAAATATTATGTTAAAATTCAAACTCCTCATATTTCCACCAAACTCATGTCCTAGGGTAAACACCCTATTCTGGGACCAATGGAGTGGTTAAAAAAATAATTCGAGATCAACTGGTATTTTAAAGATACCATTTTACCCCTCATGAGCATCCAACAGCAAAAATTCAAATATATGCTCAAAAATGTAATCCAGAAAAACGCGGGTTCTTACACTAAACTTGTTTAAAAAATATTAGAAGATGAGTATTATACCCTTATTATATTATTATCTAATTTTAGTTTTTTAATTGAATCATTTCAATTAAAGTAACTTATATGTTATTTAAAACATAGATAGTAAAAAAAGGTCACTCTCTTTGTATTTAAAAATTTGTATGTGTCCACAAATGGAAAAAATAGGGATATGGACACAAATAAATTTATATATCAATCTTAATAAAAAAAATTTGAATTTTTGAATTTTATTTTAAATTTTTAGAAATTATATATCTACCATAAATGATTCTTTAGTGCAAAAACTGTATTTATTAAATTAAATAAATAATATAATTGACTATAAATGTATTAATTTTGATATATTTTTGGATTTTTAAATGTGTATAATTGATTTTATGGATCTATAGGATATAATATTTTTTAAAGCATTATATTTTAATTCCCACATTATCGTGGTGTATTTGAAGTCAAATTAAATGAATACCATCAAATTTGACATTATTGATATTTTATAGAATTAATATATTATTAAATAATTTAAAATCACCAATCTAGTAAATAATATGAAATTGGATATGATGTGGTATAAAATTTATTCCAATGTTAATTTAAATTACATTTGTAATTATTTATCTCTATAATAGCCTTATTATATTTTAATATTTTGATAGTTTACAAATGTTCCTCTCACCCAAATTATAAAAGGGAACCCCCTCCCTCACATATTCACACCTCTTTTATACTTCTATCTAGAAAAAACCCCTACCCATTTCTCTTCCCAACATCGGTATCCATGTTTATTATATCCTGGCCTTCCAAAAATACCAACCTAATATCCATTAAGAAGATATCTAAAGGACATCCGCCGAAGAAGTGGTAATCATTTTTACCCACTCATCCATGTTCTTTAATTCTTCTATATCATATTCATGTGTTTTTTTGGACATAATGTAATAAATCCAGTATCATATATATTTTGAAATGTTTTTATGATTTTGTTATGACCACATTCTACCTTTTATCTATCCTATGAGAAACTAAAACACTGCGTGTGCATACGTATGACTCAATGACTCAACGATGTGTTGTAATCTATTTTTTATCACCATGTTACATATATGGGTATAATTATGGTTAGAATGGATATATATGTGATAATTATAACATGAAATTATTTCATGAAAAAATAATATACCATCCAATTCCAAACCATTTCACCATTAATGGATGATACTGTCGCTTGTACAAATGTACTTTCTACCGTCTCCACAATGCGATGGGATTAATTTTCCAAGTTAACCTTTTAGGAAGGATTATAAAAATGTATATAATGAATAAAAATATTATTTATTTACATAATACCTTTATGGATATGATTGAAATATATACTATTCACAATAATCTGGACTTATAGGAAGAAACGTGTATAGGATAATAAATATGTTAACACTCAAAACAAGGATAATAAAAAAAATATTAATAAAAAAATGATATAAGAGGATCATATATGATTTCATTAATATGGATATATGTATGTTATAAATTAAAAACTTTCTTTAAACCATTATTCATGAGGTTATAGAGCGTTCAACCAAAGGAAAGTGCAAGGTAAGTGATTTTTGTCTCACCTTTATTTTTGTGGGATACATGCCTTATACAATAATTGTTTCTTCTATGTGGTGTATGTACTATTAATAAATGTATTTTATGAGTATTAATCTTAATATTATTTTACTTTGATATCCATATATTTTTATTTATTTCAGGAGGAATATGATTCTATATATTATAAAGTGGTTAGGGTCATTTCACATTCTCATTATTATTTGGGATTGTTAATGATTAAGTCTCCACATGGGATCATTTTTCTTCCATGTCCATGTTTTCTAAAAATTATTTAAAAAGGATTTAATTTTATCTTAAAAATTTTTAAATTCATTCTACCCATGTTCCTATGATCATGAAAAGATTTTAAGGGAATATTTGTTTCCTTTTCCAAAAGGGGTTCTTCATGAATTTTTTGAAAAAAAATAAGGAAAGAATATTTTTTATCTTATGAAGTATGAGTGGATTTTTTCCACTGTCATGATGACTTAATGTCTTGAATCTTACTTAAAATGTTTAAAATAATCATTTTAATTATAATTTTTTCTATTAAAATTATTTTTCTATTTAAATAAATAAATTCAATGTAAAAAATGGGTATTTCTATGAGGAATTTTTAATGATTTTATTAGAGTATTTTCAACTATGCCAAAATCCTTTTTTGAATTTAATGTTTCATTGAAGTTGGTATATTATGATATCTTATAACATATTTTATTAAATGGTTTATGATCATTTTGACTTTGGATGTTCTATTTTGATACCATTCACCATATTATTTAGAATGGTTAGGGAGTATGTTTACTGATTGAGGAACATTATTTACAAATCGTATATATATGTTGTTAATGTTTCAACCCATTCATATGATAAATTTATTGGGCTTAGTAATTTATAGTAGGGGCCTGATATTTCCCCTAAATGAATCAGTAGGTCTCCTGAGACAAACCATTTTGGGATCTGGCTAAGGCCTTACCAATTTATTTTTAGATTCCTTATATAATACATCAACATTATATTTTAGATTTTCAAAATTATTAATTCAATTATAATGAGATTAGTTATTGATTTATATGTTATTATTTAGTGAGAATAATTTTCATGGATATTTTTTTTAGATAATAGTTTTATTTATATGGAATTATTTTATTATCTTTTATTCTGGACAAATTATGCTCAAGATATTGTTTGAATGGCCTGTGTTTATGTTATTTACCTTTCCATAATTGTAATTGGACTGTTTCCACTAAATATATACCCTTACTGATCATTAATTAACACCCATTTCTTATGTTTTACTTTCACTGGGATTCCAATATAATTTTTATGATTAACATGCAGGGATAAGATTGGATAATAATAGTGTTCTTAAAGGAATCATTATGTTGTATTTTATAATTACAATTGTAATTTACGTTTCATGTATGTATCAAATTTTCCAAAACTAATCAACTTTTTGGACCTTTGGGATGTGATTCCTTATAAATTATCCCAATGTAATAAAGTGACCACTGTTAATGGGAATGTGGGTTCGAGGTATTTACTGTCGTTATTAGATAAATTTTAGTTGAAACCTTAAGAACTAGATTTAGGGAAACATAGATTAGGGAATATAATTATCAAATACATTGAGGATAAGTCTAAGTATAGTATATCATCCTACATATTTTTTAATACCATGGATAACATAAGTTAATAATATGGAATCATATATTGAGAAGAATATGACATGATTTAGACTTCTTATAAATTATTCTTCATGAATGCATCCCTATGAATAGTGTTTCTCACATTGTGATTTGGGTTTTGTTCAATGGTTATAATAATCATAGTTAAACTAGTAATGGTAATAAAAATAATGATAAATATACCAAAAAATATAAATTAAAAGATGGAGGTATTAAGGAATAATATGATGAATTTTAGTCATTGGTTTTGGAATGATGTAGAATTATTAATGTTCTTTTGTATTTGGATTCAAGAATTATTTCAATAATGGTGCTCTGGTTATAAAAATCAAGGGATTTATAAGGATTATATAGAAGTACTTCTTTTTATGGATTTAGATGCATTAATTTTTTTTATTATGTTATTTATGGTTGTTAAATATTTTCTATGGGACAATATGATCTACATTACACTTTTTAGAGAATATAATTATATGAATGATTTTTGAAATTTAGAACCCCTTTTGGACAGTGTATTTTAGACATGTGTATTTTTAATGCTTCATAAGGTAACTAATTCTAAAAAGATCTATGTAAATTTTTTTAGGTTAAAGTATTCCATGTGATAACCATTTTCTATTTTGATATATATTTATATTATGAAAGAAATAATCAAACCTTGTGATTACTTAAAGGATTTTCAAGTATGAAAAATTCTTCATGAACTTTCATTTTATAGTGTAATGGATAAAGTAAAAATAAGTACAATGAAAGGATGAGATTATAAATATGGAATGGAAATAAATCATGTATGTTTATTTTAATAAGTTCTCATCTGGATGGTAAATTAATCCCTCAACTCTAGGAAAATAATTATTGAACAAAAACTTTATCCATTTAAATTTCATTATGAAAAATCAATATTCTTTTAACGGATCACAGATTTATGGATTTGTGACAATTAACATTCTAATGACCATGTTCTATATCAATCTCCATCAAAATATGATAGTTATATTTTTCTTCCATATCCATGTTTTTAGTTTCCAATTATTTTACTATATCTAAAAGTCTTTTTTTGTGACTTTCACATTTCCCTTTCCATCTTATTAATAAGATGTTTTATTAACAATATTTTTATATGGGATTCTAAAAAAGTATTTTTGAAATATGTAACATTGATTTTAAAAGTTAAATTTAAAATTCCAAGGACCCAATTTATTGAAAGATTTATAATGTAACACCACAATATTTTATGGAATGCCTATTTTTAAATTTAATCGCTTCGAAAGCCAACATTGCACACTACACGCAGATTAACTATACAATAAAATATAACTATAACCTAGTTGTTAAAATAGAATGAATGAATAGTATTAACAAAATAATGAAATTTGTATATATTCAAATGTTTTTAAACTCATCAAATATATTTCATATTCATAAGATAAGAATAAATCCAATTTAATGCCTTAAGAAGCTATATTTTTCTAAAGTTGGTTTTCCACCTTTTCAATACAGACTTTTTTTAAATATATATTTAAAAACTTTTATAATTTATATTTATCATAATAAAATTTATTTTCAAAGATTAATATAAAAATTTACTTTGGTCAAAATTTTATTATTTTTCTGATAAGGTTCATGTTTTGATAAATTGTGAAAAATATTGAATTTTAATTGAAAATAATTTTTTCATCTAAATAATTTATAATGTTAAGTTTTATTTTTTATTAGTTTTAAAGTATATATTTATCAATTTTATCCAATTTATTTCATGAGATTCAATTTTAAATTGAATTTGGATATAAAAACATTTCAATCTTTTGATCATTCTCACTTCAAAAACATGTTTCCATATTCCATCAAGAAGATTAATTTTAAATTAATTTTAATCAATTGTGTTTTTTGAAATTTGAAACTTTTATTCCATATTTGGAATCATAATTTAAAATTTAATAATTATTTTATATTTTTTTTGGCTAATTTGAATTGTAAATTTAGTAATTTTAATTACCAATTTTAAAGGTAAATTGAATAATTAAGGGTAAAATAATATAATAATATTGTAAAATTACCAAAATACATGTACAAATTTTATTGGATGAATTATTTTTGAAAATATCAATCATTTTTTTGATTTTATGGCCACTTGGATTTACTTGTTTGACATTAAGTGTTTATTTTATTTTATTTTATGAAAAGTCAAAAATGTCATACTCATGTTTTTTATAAATATTGCATTTTTAATATGTGATAATTGAGAATATATCTTAGAATATAAATATTAATTTCAAATAAAAAATATTTATATTCATCATGATATTTTATTTTTAATTTATAGGTATAAAATAATTATATTAAAGGATTACATAATGATGATGTAATAATTATTTAAATAATGAACATATCAAATAAATGTTATTAAATATATTAAACAGAATATACTTTTATATAATTAACATAATCCACTAATTCTCTATGTTACCTAAAAATATTGGTGATGTATTAATGTTTTTTTCAAAGATATCATGTTGTTATGATATTTTAAAAAGGTCAAGTAATGAATAGTATCAAAATTGGCATTAATGCTATATAAAAATAAAAAATATTTTATTAATTGATATATATTTCATAGAAATTTAAAATTAAGAAATTTTATTGGTATACTTATTAAGGTATCATAAATGATCCATTTATGGTTCGTTTTACATTTTATGGAAACTATGCAAACCATTAAGTAGTAAAAACACATGTCGTTAGTGTAAGAGTTGAAGGGTTTAAATAAGGGTTAAACCAAAAGATAAGGGTATGAATGAGATCTAAACTTGTCTAAAAATTATTTCATTTGGTTTATAAGACCCTTAAAATTTTAATATTAAATTTTATTTATTCAATAGACACTTTTCCATGAAAATAAATTAAATATTATTTAAATCAATGATAGTAACAAAATGTCACACTCTTTATACTCAAAAAATTTTATGTTTCCACATTGAGACAAAATCAAGATATGAAGAAATGTGTATTTTGTTATTAATGAAATCATTTTCATTATATATTTTAATTTTTAATTTTTGGAAATTATATATTTACCTTTAATTCTTCTTCAATGGTAAAATAGTATTTATTTAATTAACATAAAAATAAATAATTCCTTCTAAAGGTATAAATTTTGATATATTTGGGATGATTTAATGTGTCTAATGGAATTTATTTATCTATAAGATAAATTACAGCTATTTTTAATAATTATATTTGAATTTTGACATTTTCATGATATATTTGGTGTCAAATTAAATGAATAGTACCAAATTTGAAATTAATGATATTTTATTGAATTAATATACGATTGAATTATTTAAAAATAACAAAAATGTTAAACTATACCATAGTGGAAAATATACGTTCTAAAATTTCTTCCCCTAATAATTTAATAGAAACATGGAAGACTTTTTATATATAATAGCTTTATTATATATTAATATTTTGAGAGTTTCAAAAAGTACCCCTCACATCAATTATAAAAGGGAACATCCTCCCTCACTTATTAAAACAAAATTGATCCTTTTATATTGACCAAAACATAACCCTTTATCTTCAAAAAATCCTTATCTAAGTTCTGGAGATCCTGGTCTACCAAAAATACCTACCCCATATCCCTTAAAATAGATCTAAATGAAGTCTGCTGAAGAAGAGCTAATCATTTTTACCAACTCATCCAAGTTCATTACTTATTATAATTCCTCTTAATATTTTTATTCCATTGTAATATAATATCTTTAGTATAATATATATTCTGATATTTTATTATGATTATAGAACAAACATATTCCACCTTTTATCACTTCTATGAAAAATGAAAACACCACATGTTTGTATGTACGACTTACCCTCTCCACGTCGTGGTGTAATCTGTTTGTTATCACATAATTACTTGGATGGGTATAATGATGGAAATAATTGATATATATTATATTTATTATGTTATAATGAATATGAAAAAAAATTATATAACATCCACCTCTTTAACCCTTCACTATTAAGGGAATGATATCGCCGCTCATGCATATGTTTGGCCTACCGTCCCCACGACATAATGTGTTTCATTTTCCAAGTTAACCATTCAAGAATGAATATAAAAATTTATATAATCAATAAATATGATATTTATGGACATAATATAATTATTTTCATGACATAACTATATTCTATGTACAAGAATCAGGACTTTCACGATGAATTGTGCCTAGAAAAATGAAACTATTAAGACCCAAAACAAAGGTAATAATGAAATATTGTTAACAAAATGATATAAGATGATTATATATGATATCATAAATATTAATATGGATGTGTTATAAATTAATAACATTATCTAAACCATTATACAATAGTATAATGCACCCTCAACTAAAGTAAAGTGCAAGGTAAAGTATTTTTGTGTAAATTATATTTTTATGGGACACATACCTTATTCAATACTTGATTCTTTTTTGTGGTGTATATAATGACCATGAATTTATTTTATTAGTATTATTCTGAAAATTTTGGTATTTTAAAATACATATAATTTTCTTGATTCCATGAGACATATGATTCGACTGTTTATAATGTTGTAAAGGTTATTTGACAATCTCATTATTATTCAGGGTTCTTTAAGTTTAAGTCTCCATTGGAGAAGAGTTTTCTTCCATGTCCATGTCTTCTAAAAATGTTTTCAAAAATGTTTTTATGATTATCCTAAAAACATTTAATTTATTTTTACTCATTTTATAATTTTCATAAAATGGTTTGAATGGAATATTTTTTCCATTTACCAAATGAGGCACTTTATGACTTTTTCGGAAAAAAAATAGGGAAAGGAATGTTTTCTTTAAACATTTGCATCTTGTGTGTATTTTTCTTCAATAAATATTCCATAATTTCTTGAAGATTTATTTAAATGTTTTCAAGGTTCTATTTAATGAAAATTATTACCTTTAAAATTACAAGTCCTTTTAATAAATTATTCCAATGTAAAAAAAGGTATTTCACTCAAGAATTTTAAAAGATTTTGTTAGAGTATTTTCATTTTTGTTAAAAATACATTGTGTAATTATATAATTCATTAATTTTGATATATTATGAAATCATATACCATTTTTATTAAATTTTTTATGATGAGTTTGACTGTGGATTTCCTATTTTGATATCATTCATTGCATTACTTGGAATGGTTTTTGATTATATTTATTGATTCGGGAATGTTATTTACATATCATATATATATATTGTTTATGTTTCACCCCGTTCATATGAGGAATTAATTGTTCTTAGAATGTGATATGTGGGTCCCTCTAAATCCCCTAGATACATCAGTAAGTCTCATGAGACAAGCAATGTTCATATTTTTCTGAGGCCTTTCCCATTTATTTTCAGATGTCTTGGTTGAGGCCTCAATGGTATATTTCAGATGTCCATAACTATGAATTAAATCATTATAATATTAGTTATTTATTTCCATGTAAATTTTCTATTAGTATAATATCGATGAATATTTTTTCAAGATTATGGGATTGTTTATATGGAATTATTTGATCATGTTTTATGTCGGCCATATTATCCTCATGATATTGACTAAATGGAATGTGTTTCAGTTATTCATCATTCCATAATTTTTATTTCTTAGCATCCTAAAAATATATTCCCTTAATGAGCATATTATCTCACTTCGTTCTTGTTTTTTATATTTACAGCTTTTATAGGATTTATATTATGATTGACATGAAGGGATAATCTTGGATAATAACAGGGTTCTTAAAGGAATAATTATGTTGTATTTTATAATTTCCATTATAAAGTATGTTTTAAGTATGTATATAGTTTTTGAAGACTACTAAACAGTTTGGTTCTTTGGTATTTGATTCCATGAATCTTATGCTAATGTAATAAATTAACAACCGACTCTAGGGAATTTGGGTAGGGGTCATTACATAATGGTTCTGCTTTTCCATTTTCTTATCTTATGGAATTAAATTTATTTATATAGTGATGTGTCCATTTAGTTTATGTAGAATTTATATGGTGTGAGTTTATGTGTTATTTAAAAGATTATTTAAAAAGGTTCATTTTAAAAATTTATGGGTTTTGAAGGATTTATAAATGTTTCATTGAAACATTATTTTAGTTTTAAAAATTTGATTCTAAGAAAGGTTTTTTTATTTTTCTAAAATGAATGAAAACATATTTAATACCTATATTTGAATAATTTTCTCATGTTCTACATTAAAAATATAATTAATACACTATCTAGTGATTTACTACTCGATTGTTATTCCCACACCATACTTGTACAACTCGACATTAGTAGACTTGAGCTTGTTTTTCCAGATCTAGTTCGCATCATGGCCTCTTAAGATGTGTTTTCATAATATTGATTGATATTGTCCAAGATTTCAAATGTATATTTTTTTATATACCATGGAGTGTATTTTTGGTCATTATTATTTATTATATATGTATCATACATTTCATACTCCCATTATATGGGTTTTATTTGTGCATTTATGTTGCTGCATTTTTTGGAGTTTCTCCATTATTCAAAATATATTCTTTCTGTTTTCTTAATTTCATTTTTTTATATTATTTTTTTCTAACCTTAGATATTTTTTTACGGTGGTAATGTAATAAATATAGGTATATTCCTTGTGATAGTTCTTGTTTATTGAGAAAAAACATTTCCAAGTTCTTTTAGTTGATTCTCTGGTACTAGTTTCTATCATGTGGAGGTTGATAACACACATTAAGTGTATCATAGACCATTTAGAGATCCCATTTTAGGAGAGACTATGAGTTACTTCGTGAAAAAATTATATAAAATACAAGGTTCTTTTGGGGATATATGTTTTTGATTGAGCCTTTTTATTTTGGAATTATTTTGATGATGGAGATTAGGACTATTATAGTTTTAGATGTAAGAGTGGGAAGAATATAGTTATGTATTTTTATTTATAAACCTAGTGTTACAAGGGGATGTTTCGTTTTATGTCTTGAATTTTGATTTATTTTATTATTTTTTACTATATTTTAATTCAGTTAATGATTTTATAGGCTGTTTGTATGGATTTATATGTCTTGGGGGATGATAATGACAGTTGAACTAGCACTATATAGTGAGATATCATGGAAAAAACAAGTGAATCCCATGTTCTTGGTTAAAAATAATTTCCAATGGTTCTTTAATGATTATAATATGTTTCTCTAAACCATGTTTCCAAGTCCTTCATAACTACTAGTCCCTAATATGTAATTTATGGTGTTATATGATTTTATTGAGTGGTATTTTAATATAGTTTGTTAAAATTATGGTTTTTTCAATAGAAAAGTGAAAAATGATTTGGATTTTGAACATTAATAAATAGTATTTCTTAGGTAATTTTTTTTAAATATTCTCTTAGTGACTAGGGAATGTGTTTTCCAAAATAAATTATATTTCAGTTTATTCTTTCAAGTGGCTGAATGATTTTTTTATAGGAAGATAATGTATTTTTAAATGATTTTAAATTGGGATTTTTTGTGTCAAAATTAATAATATTTTTTGGGTAGATTAAAAAGATGTTGTTTATTTTAATTTTTTTTATTTAGTTTTATTATGATTGTCCTATATCATATTAATATACTTCTTTTTATTGTTTTTTTTACTTTCAGATAGGTGTGGTTTATGATTCAATGGTTTCCAACAAGCTACTATATTTTCTTAGATAAATTGTGTATACCTATAAGAAATATTTTGAGTATTTTCATGCCAAATGGTTATCTATCTGGGATTTTTAGTGGATTTTTTCATTATAAAAATACATATTTGGTGTGTTTTGTTAAATTTCATCCTCTTTGTTTCTTATGTATTATAATGGTTTTGAGGTATTGTTTGTGACTTTTTGATCTGGATGGGTCTTCTTAGGTTTTTTTTAAATTTGTTTGTAGTCATTTTTTATCTTGGGATCATTGGGTATGAGGAACACTTTTTTCAATTTCATAGGTGACTCGGATAATAATTAGACAAGTCAAGATTATGCCCTTGGTATTATTGGATTAATTTCATTGGGGCCATATTGATAACTCTCCCTAGTATAAGTTCCTCGAATATCCTTTTTTGTCATTTAAAAAAGGATATATTCCATCTAGATTTGATGGATGATACTTGTTTTTTATGCCTCATTATCTATATCCTTAGGTGGGAAAGATATCGTTCAGTGGCTTGATAAATCTTGTTAGGGGATTTCCTTTTTTGAATGTTTCGATGATGGGTTATCCTTTGGAATGTTTGATGTCTTCTTATCACCTAGAGAATAAATTTATTTGTTGGGAAATTTTATATTCTTATTTTATTAATTATTTTATTATTGTCTTTTGTTGGGGGTTCATTTTTTAGTCGTATTCCCCTATATGATGACAATTATTATGTCGACCCACAATTCTAGTGAATTATTTAACACTAGGGAGACCAACTATGGGTATCCATCCTCATTTTTTATTTTTTAGACCATTTTGGTGTGGAATTCATATTCTATATAGACTTGTTGGTGGTATTTTAATTTATTCTATAATATTTTTTAAGATTTAATAAGAGTGGTTGCCTTGTTTTTTATTTCTCAAATTAATTCAATGATTTTATAGTTACAAAAAGTGTCATAGTGGAGTGATTTATCACATATTTTTTTTATTTGTAAGTCATTTATTTTATTTATATATGGACTTATCTTTATGTTTCAGTTTAGTCTTTTGTGAATTTTCATATTTTTTGAGTTCCAACAAGTAATATTGTTGGAATACAGTTACTGATAACCATAAAAAGATTGAAATTTAATGATATATGCATTTTTTATAGTTGGGACATGGTTTCACAAAATTGTGAAGGTATAAATGTGAGTCTAGTGATGGAACATGGTTGGTGCATGATTAAGAAAAACATGTGTCCAAGCTAGGCCTTTTTCTTATTATTCATAAAAACTGAAATTCTTATTTTTCCCGCCAATGTTCTTAATCCAAAACACCCTCCCCTACTCATCCCTCAATTTAGATGCACTATGGGTTCCTGGGTATGAAATCTATTTCTATATCCACTATTTATAGGCCTCAACATCTGGTTTCAGTTGTTCTTTCTCATGGAATATCCCTTTCCTTCATCACAATTCCTTCTTCCTTGGATTTCTCAATACTTTTTTCATATTGTTTTATCAAAACTATAGAGAATGAGGGTTTTATAATATTAAGATTCCTATTTTTTATGATGATAAGATTGTTTTCTGGGTCTCCCTCTTCTTGTATTTGATGTTTCAATTCATCTTCACTTCATTTGATATAGGGAATTCTATGCCTATGACATTTAATTACACACTTTTAATTTGTAATATTTATTAATTTTCCCTTAAAATCATGTTTATTTTTATGGTTTGAATGCCTTTATAAATAATTTTTAAAGGGTAAGATCCTAATAATTTGTTTCAGAGTATAATGGAATATTTCATGTTGTTTTGAAAAATCATAAATAGGTTGTATGTGGTTTTTCGTTTTTATATTGATTATTTATGGTTGATATTATCATGTGAATATTATTTAGTTCAGTTACATTTAACATGAGGGTGCCATTTTTTCATGGTAGTTTTAATACTTTGGTGTGTGTGTGGGTTGTACATGACGTGTGACGCTTTGGTGGTATCATTATCACATCCCATTAATGAATATATATATATGTGTGTGTGTGTGTGTATATATTGATATTGAAATACACATATATAGGTATGTTCATGAATACAAATATATTTGTATAGGTAAACATATTATATTTCATTTTATTTTCTTACTAAAATATGGAGCATTATAAATTATCATTTATTCCACGAAATTCTAAATAATGTGATTCTAAAGGAGTATTTTTAAGGAAAAATTTGGAAATCCATTTTTCATAGGAGAAGTTATTCTAAAATGGTAATGATTTGGTAAAAAATCAATGGGATTTTGAAAATCAATTATAAGTTCCAAAATGAAAGGCATGGTTTGAACCATTTTATTTTTTTATAAATGAGTTACACCCCAATGGAATCCCCCAAGTGTAAATGTGATTGGGGTGAATTTGATTCAAGTGAATTCGTATTAGTAGGTGTAGGGAGTTTTCATAGTTTTTGTATATTATTATGTGTTTTTTATGAAATAATTCTTTTGAAATACCACACCTAGTATTTCTATTATACTTTTAGATCCTAGGAATATTAGTGTGGTATGAGAGATAGTTTCATCCTAGTCTTCATTAGATGGACTACATACATTATGGTATCAGAGGGAGGGGGGATCTTATACTTTTGAGTCATGTTTTGGGAATTCAATTGGTTATTGAAATAGGTATGAATTGGTTGGACGATAGATGATTCCTACTTGAGTATATCTAGGGTTATCCCATGGTAAGATTAGGTATTTAACATCACTATCTTTTATTTACTATTTCCAAATTTAGTTTCATTTATGTTTAACATTACCATTATTATTATCTTATATTATTCCCTTCCAATTCATCTTTTCCATTTCATTCCTACTAATTCAATCTAGTTTATTTATGTAATGCCTCTTCATTTTTATTTATTTATAGTTTCTATGGTGTGATTTCAAATTTCATTTAAAACTATTTTTCAAAAGAGTTATTTTGAAAATGGATGGTACAATAAGGGTTTCAAAATTTTAAATTAAATCATTATTTTGATTTTAAGGACTATTTTTGGAAAAAATTATGTCTAAATTTTATCAAATAATGGACTAGGATTTTTTTATAGGATGAGATAAAGTTAGATTGTGACACTCTCACTATGACCACTGATTTACCTTCATACTGAGTAATGATTGGTCTACCTCAACTCCACTCCAATCCAAATTCCAATGAAAAAACTCTAAAAACACTATATCCAAATATAAAACATTGATTTTCCATGGAACATGGTCACATTTCATATTCCTACAAACTAGTATTTGGGTTCCACTTAAACCATCTTCCAACCTATATCATTACAACCATGGCATGTCTGAGAAATGGTTTCTTCAACTGTGACTGATTCAGTTATCCCTTATATAACATTATTGTAAGCATCGCCTGTAAAATATGACATATGAACCCCATATAGAGACTAGAGCCTTTTACAAAAAACATTTCATGATTTTACGCATAATTAATCATCAGAGTACAAGCCAAGGATCGTTAAGTCTAGTGTCTTGGAAGACAAGGTACATATAACATAAAACATGGGGCTAAAAAAACTTCTTTATTTAATCTCCATAAATATCTTTTAACTTTGTTTGATCCCTTAAATCTACATAGGGTACCCTAGGGAACACATGAACAAAGGGGTGAGTTAAAAATCTTAGTAAGGGAATGAACATAAGGATACATCTCAAGCACCTGAGTTTGGAGGCATGAAATAATGATATCCAAAGCATGAAACTTATAAAATCATTTAATATAATCATGGGATCATATAAAAATTGAATCATATAAATGTTTTAGAATCATAAAATATTTCATTATTATGGTTCAAGGCTAACTGCCAATCCTGTTTCCCATTTTAGTACGTGTCAAGGCTAACTGCCAATCCCGTTTCACATCGCATCTCATGAGAATTATCCTTACCCAATGCATTAGAGCGCTATCTGGGTTCACCCATCTCAAAATTATCATGAATAATCTTCACACATAAATATTCTTTCCATATAAATAATCATTCATAATCAACCATAAATAAACATAAGGTTACCCATGGAGAGAATTGGGTACCACAATCATGACATAAAGCATAACCAATGAGTGTATCATGAAAGTGTCCATGAAAGAAAGGGATTAGAACATACATGTTTGTTCATAAGGTAATATATTAATATAACATGGTAGGTGGTAACAAATATAAGTGACATCTCATAATAATTGTATTTGAGATACATTAGCATTAAAACATTTTTGTGCGGTTTTAAGGAAAATACTATATAGCTTTTAAAATAGTGAAGAAGAAATTCTTTTATATCAACCCATAATTGAACCAAGAAGGTTTTAATAATAAAAATACTGAATTTAAAAAATATAATGGTGTCTTAAAACACAATATAGAGTTCACTTGAAATTGGGTTAAAGTTCGGGAAGTATTTTTGAAACGAGTGTTCTTATTGGGAAGTATCGAGGATAGATTCACTTAAAAGCATGTATATACCCGAAAGAGAATGAGAGATGGATCTTAGAACATGAGTTTGGATCATATAAACAGAATTTTTAATTTCTAAATAAAAATAAAAGACAAATATATTTTGGTAAAAAGAATGATAGAGCAGCCCCAAAGAATAAAGGAAGTTCGAGTAGAATCCATTATGGTTTATCGGCATAGTATCGGGTGTAACTAAGAGGGATTTATGAGAGAGATAATGGGTTTATAATCACTTTTAAAACATTAGGTCGGTATGGGTAAGGTGTATAAACATACCCCATCACTTGGTATTACACAAAAAAGCCATATCATAGAGAACAATCTTGATTAAGAGTGAAAAGGGGAGGATCTCTTACCTTAAATCTGTTGGTGTTCTCCCCTAGTTATTAATGGCCTTAGTAAACAAATTAGTATTATTACTTAATAATTCCATAACCTCTTATATATTAAATTTATTTATTATAACCATTTTTAGTTCATTAAAAACCATGTTGATTAGTTACAAGTTTTAATTTCATTGTTCGGGCTCGTTTGTTTACATGGCTTTAAAAGATCGGTTCACTTATATTCAAGTTTGGATTATATGCAAGATGAAAGTGGTTGTCCATAATTTAAGTTATATTATTTAGTTCATGTCAAATGGATTACATGGTTTTAATTTTAATTAGGTTACTTAGAGTGATGTAGAATTATTATATATATAACCATAGTGACAACCATTTTTCTTAATCGGTGGATTTGATTACAAAGAATGTGTTTTGCTTTATAAATTAATTTCATTTGTACCAAAGGATTAAAGAACCAAAAATAGGATATATTAAATATATAATAATCTGGTTCAACTATAACACAAATGGTTTCATGACCTGAATTATTGATAAAAATAGAAATTGATAAACTGTTGTCCTTGAATGTGCTAAATTAGCACATCACAAATGGTGCTTTAATTTATTTCAAATAAAAGGGAGGGGAAAGGAGAGAAGATAATGAAAAATACCAATAGAATGAAGACATTACATTACATTTATGTTACTGGATTTATCATACTATTATGGTGAAGGTATGTGAGAAAAGAAATAAAAAGAAAAGAACTTAAAAGAAAAGAATAAATTGGGAAGAGGAATTTACCTCTTGGGACTTCCTTCTTTGAGAACCTCTTAAGGGGAGAGGTTTTTGTGTTTTGAAGAGTCTGAGAGCTTTTGGACGTGGGGGAGGAACTTCGGGAGAGATTTGGTCCAAATAATGGCAAGGCACAAGGCTGGAGAGGAGTGGAGAGAAGAGGGAGTGAAGGGGGGTTTTATAGTGGAGGAGAGGAGGGATTTCATAATATTATAATCATTAATTTATTATTTCTTCCCAATACAATGAATAGTAAGTATTCCATGACCAAGAATAGTTATTTTATCATGTTATCCCGAACCAAGTGGGCTTACATCAGTAGAACATCATCGATAACTCAATTAATCCATTATTTAGCATTTATTGTGAATTATCAGATTCGACTATTCATAAAAAATTCAAGTATTTCAGAAAAATCCCAAAAACTATCCCTAACCATTTATCGATGTTTAGAATCCAAAAATTAAGTCCATTTTTCAAAAATAATTTTCTAAATATGATTAATTTAATATTTAATTAAAATCATTACTTATTATTAAAAAAACCAGTTTCAAAACATTCATTTACTTATTCTAAAATATAGGTACATCATACTTTCACTTGAATATTATTTTTATACTATCATAGGTAAGGTTACTATTAATTAGGGTATATCACTATTCATAAGGGTATGTTAGTATTCATAAGGGTATGTTACTATTCACCAAAAATTATTTTTGTTTTATTAGACCCCAAAATACATCTTGAACACAACCCTGTATGTCAGATTTTCAAAATTCCAAACATGTAAGTGACAAAATTATGTATAAAAGTCACTTATCACTTACTAGTTCATTATGTTCTGTTTTAATATGATTTTATGACATAATTATAAGAAGTAAATTTCCATTGAAAATCTTTGAGTCGTTACATTCTTCCCCCATTAAGAAATTTCACCCCCGAAATTTCACTTTACACAAACAGGTGAGGGTGTTTCTCCTTAATTGCCTCTTCTAGTTCCCAAGTTGCTTCCTCAAACTTTTGGTTCCTCCACAACACTTTGACAAGATGTTTTGTCTTGTTGCATAGAACCTTATCTCTCCGATCCATAATCTTTATTGGATGCTCCTCATAGGAGAGATCATCTTTTAGCTGCACCACATCTGAGTTTAGTACATGTGAGGGATCAGGTATGTACATCCTCAAGAGTGATAAGTTAAAAACATCATGAACTCAAGCCATATTCGTTTGAATTTCAAGCCGATAGGCCATGGCTCCTATGCAGTAAAGGATCTCAAAGGGGCCAATATACCTTGGGCTTAGCTTCCCTTTCTTCCCGAATCACATGACTCTCTTCCATGGAGATATTTGTAGGAAGACTTTATCTCAAACGTCGAACTCCAAGTCCCTTCGAAGGTTGTCAGCATAGCTCTTTTTCTAACTTTGAGTATCTTTGATGTGTTTCTAGATGACTTGAACCTTCTCTGTCATCTCTTGAACAATATCGGGTCCAAGTAGCTTTTTTCTCCAACTTCATCCCAATAGGTTGGAGTTCTACATCGATTTCCATTCAGAGCTATATATGGAGCCATCTGAATACTCAAGTGGAAGCTATTGTTATATGAGAACTCAACCAATGGGAGATGCTGAACCCATCCACCATTAAATTCTATAGAGCAGGCTCTAATCATTTCTTCAAGCATATGAATAGTTCTTTCAGACTGGCCATTAGTTTGGGGTGATAGGCTGTGATAAAATATAATTCAGTACTCAAAGAATATTGAAGGCTCCTCCAGAATTTAGATGTGAACCTTGGATCATAGTTAGATACAATTGAGAGTGGAACACCGTGTAGTCTCACCACTTCCTTCACATATATCTTTGAAAGTTGCTCAAGTGAGAGATCTTCCTAAATAACGATGAAATGGGATATCTTGGTGAGTCGGTCAACCACAACCCATATCATATTATTTCCCTTCGAAGTCTTCGGGAGACCCGTGAAAAAGTCCATAGTAACATTTTCCCATTTCCACATGGGTATAGGCAATGGCTGCATCATACATTTGGATGTTTGTCACTCAGCTTTAACTTGCTGACATACCAAGCACCTTGATATATATTCCGCAATGTCCTTCTTCATGTTATCCCATCAGAAGTGTTCTCGGAGATCACGGTACATTTTGGTACTCCCAGGATGGATAGAGAAGGTCGAGCTATGTGCATCATTCAATAGCTCTTTCTTTATCACTGGATCAGATGGCACACATAATCATGTCCCAAATCTTACAACTCCTTCCTCATCAATTTTGAAATCAGAGGATTTACTATTTTTAACAGCTTCCACCCTTTTTTGAATTTACACATCCTTTCTTTGAGAATCCTTTATTTTCTCCAAGTGGGATGGTTGAGAAATCATTTGATGAAGGATTGATGATGTTCCTCCCTTAATGATTCCCATATCCATCCTTTCCAAATCTAAGAAGATCGGATCCTTTTCAATTATCATCATCAATAAAGATGCATGATCCTTTCTACTTAGAGCATCTGCCACCTTGTGTGCCTTACCGGGATGGTAGTGGATTGAGCAGTCATAATCCTTGATGAGCTCTATCCATCTTCACTAGCGCATATTAATATCTTTCTGTGTGAATATATATTTGAGACTCTTGTGGTCATTATATATCTCACATTTTTCCCATATATAGATAACGCCACAAGTTTTTCAGCGCAAATATCATAGCCGCCAACTCCAAATCATGTGTGGGATAGTTTAGGTCATGGATTTTTAGCTTCCTTGAGGCATAGGCTATCACTTTATCATTTTTCATTAGCATACATCCTAGGCCTTTCTTAGAAGCATCACTATACACCACAAAGACTTCTCCACTTTAAGGGAGAGTGAGTACCAGTGCAGTGATAAGCCTCTTTTTCAACTCCTCGAAATAGTCTTCACATTCCTGTGTCCATAAGAACTTTACTCCCTTCCGTGTCAGCTTGGTCATTGGGTTTGACAATCATCAAAAGTTCTTCACGAATCGTCGATAATACCCAGCTAGACCTAAAAATCTACGGATCTCTGTTACAGAAGTTGGCCTCGGCCACTCTTCAATTTCCTTCATCTTGGAAGGGTCCACATATATCCCTTTCCTATTGATAACATGCCCCAATAATGATACTTCCTCCATCCATAACTAACATTTACTGTACTTTTCATACAACTTCTCCCTTCACAAATTCTTTAACGCAGTTTCCAAATACTCCTCATGTTCCTCCTTTCTCTTAGAGTATATCAGAATATCATCAATAAAGACCACCACAAATTTGTTGAGGTAATTTCTAAAGACTCTATTCATTAAATCCATTAAAATTGGAAGAGAATTAGTGAGTCCGAATGGCATCACTGTGAACTCATATTGTCCATACCTTGTTCGAAAGGTAGTCTTGGGAATATCTTCCTTCCTCACCTTTAGTTGGTGATACCCCAATCGAAGGTCCACCTTAGAGAAATAACTGTCCCCATGAAGCTGATTGAATAAGTCATATATCCTTGTAAGGGGATACTTGTTATTTATAGTGATTTTATTAAGCTCAGGATAATCAATGAATAGGTGCATTGATCCATCCTACTTCTTGATTAAGAGGACTGGAGCGCCCCACGGTGAAGCACTCGGGCATATAAAACCCTTCTCTATATTCTCCTGTAACTGCTTATTCATCTCTTCTAGCTCTACGGTGGCCATTCTATAAGGTGTCTTTGAGATTGGCAGAGATCCAGGGATAAGTTCAATTAAGAACTCAACCTCTCGGTTAGGAGGAAGACCAAGAAACTCTTTGGGGAATACATCAGTGTAATCCCTTATGATGGGCATGTCTTCAAGAATGATTCTATATTTTTTCCCAATCATTTAAGCTAGATATGCTTGCTCACAAGGAAGCAGTATCCAAACATGAGATGATGATTCTAAAGGAGACTCATCTTTTTCCTTACCCTTGTAAAGAATCAGAGGATTCTTCGGGATGTGAAAAGTGATCTCCCTTTCCCGACAATTGATTTTGGCCTTGTACAAAGATAGCCAATCCATGCCCAAGATAGCGTCGAAATCCACTAAAGAACGTATGACAAGATTTTCTGGGAGGTTTAGTCCACAAACATTAACCAGAGAGGAGTGATAAACCAGAGATGCAATAATTTCCCCATTCGGTGTTCTCATAGAAAACATTTCCTCCAAATTTTTAGGTGGTGTTTGAATAGTTCTACTAAACTTGAAAGATATGAAAGAATGCGTAAAACTAGAATCAAATAGTATGCTCACTATTCTTGAATGAATAACAAGCGTACCTGTCACCACATCGTTTTCCGGATCCACCTCAATAGTAGTGATAACATAAGCCCTTCCTTGTTTCCTTGGAGGTTGTTGTTGATTGCCTCTGATAACCCTCGGCTTAGGGAAATTGTTCACATAATGCCCAAGCTCCTTGTAGTTATAACACTACACTATAGGTTGAGTTTTGATCAGAACCTTCCTTTCTTCTTTAACCTTAGTGGGATTTTTCATATCCCTTCGGCAGTTCTTGGCCAGATGACCAAACTTTCCGCATTTGAAGCAATTCTTGGTTCCCTTGAGATAGTCACCAAGATGCTTCTTCCCACAATTTTTTCAAAGGAGAAAGTGATTATTCCTTCCATCATGGTATTTTTTTGATGCACCACCCATGTTTTTCTCCATTTTTGGCTTCTTTTCACTAGGCCCATGAGACCACTGAGAGTCTCCAATCTCTATTTCAACCTTGAGGGAAAAATGGACAATCTCCTCATAGCTGTCGAAGTCTCGAATCACCAACACTTTTCGTAGACTCTACTTTAGTCTGCTAAAGAATCGATCCACCTTGCTTTCGGTGTTCATGATAAAGCCAGAGGCGTACCTTGCAAGCCTTGTAAAGTTTACCTCATACGCCCCGATGGACTCATCTTCCTTATGCTTGAGTCCAAGGATCTCTCTTTCCATCTTGAGACAGAGGGTTCGAGGAAAATATTTTTTGAAAAACATCCTCTTGAATTCCTTCCATTCTATGGAATCAATTTTCTCTTGGGACTTTGTATTCTTGATCAGTGTCCACCATAGATCAGCTTCCCCATCAAAACTATAGACTGCTAGTACAAAATTCTCTTCTTTTGAGCACTAGAGGACAGATAAAATCTCTTCAATGGAGTTAATCCATTGTTCTGTGAGGAGGGGATCAGAAAACCTACTAAACAAGGGAGGCCATTTCCACATGAAGGGTTATTCGACAAATTTCTCTTTCCTTGGATGAGGAGGATGTTCCACCTGATTCAAGTTATTATTCATAACTCTAGCCAGTTGAGAAAGTACTTCCATGAAGTTTTGAGAACCCTCTTCTGTCACATTAGGAATATCATTAGGGATATTATCACATTGCCTATCACATTAGTTGTTGGAATGTGTTCTTCTATTTCCCACCATTAACTAAGAAAAAGAATGCATAATTAGAGGTTTTGAATACTTAGCTATTGAGAATAAAAAGAAACTTTGAACATAAAAGTATGAAATTATAAAGAAAAGTATATCCTGACTTTTAATTCCTTATGTTTATATCTAGGTTATCCTCGATCTATTTCTTAACTTATATTCTTGTGGGCTTCTTTTTGTCCCTTAATAATCGTTTTTACTAAGCTCGTGAATCTACCGAAGCATCTCGCCCGGGAGTGTCGTAACCAATAGTGCAGCAAGGCCCATTATCATGCACCAGTTCCTGTTCGAGTCTAGATCAAAGCGGTGTTTTCAGGTTTTACCCCTAGATGCATCTATGCCAGAGCCACCTCTACCTTCTTGTATCCAGATAGAGATGTATTTCCTTGATAAACCACTTACTCTATACTCACCAAAATTTAGGAATGTTTTCTTATTCTTAGTCTCATACTTAAGGTTCTCACTGAGGTGCTCTATTCCTAATATCCAAACATAAATAGACCATACTCTGATACCAACTATAGATACCTGAGCCTTTTACATAAAACATTTCATGATTTTATGCACAATTAATCATTAGATTACAAATCAAGGACTGTTAAGTCTAGTGTCTTGGAAGACTAGGTACATATAACATAAAACCTGGGGCTGAAAAAACTTTTTTATTTTATCTCCATAAAGATCTTCTAACATCCTTTGAGCCCTTATATCTGCATAGGGTACCCTGGGGAACACATTAACAAAGGGATGAGCTAAAAAGCCCAGTAAGGGAATGAACATAAGGATACATCTCAACCAAATGAGTTAGGAGGCATGACATAATGATATCCAAAGCATGAAACTTATAAAATCATTTAATATAAGCATGGGATCATATAAACATGGAATCATATAAATGATTCATAATCATAAAACATTTCTTTAGTACGGGTCAAGGCTAACCGCCAATCTCGTTTCCCATTTCAGTACGAGTCAAGGCTAACCGCCAATCCCGTTTCACATCGCATCTCATGAGACTTGTCCTTACCCAAGGCATTGGAGTGCTATCTGGGTGCACCCATCTCAACATTTTCATGAATATTATTGCCACATAAATATTCTCTCCACATAAATAATCATTCATAATCAACCATACATAAACATAAGGTTACCCATGGAGAGAATTGGGTACCACAATCCTGACATAAAGCATAACCAATGAGTTTATCATGAAAGTGTCCATGAAAGAAGGGGTTTAGAATGTACATGAATGTTCATAAGGTAATATAGGCATATAAAATGGTAGTTGGTAACAAATAGAATTGACGTCACATAAGAAATGTATTTGAGAGACATTAGCATTAAAACATTTTTGTGTGGTTTTAAGGAAAATACTATAGAACTTTTATAATAGTAAAGAATACATTATTTTATATCAACCCTGAATTGAACCAAGAAGGTTTTCATAATAAATATACTGAATTTACAAATACAATTTTGCCTTAAAACAGAAGATAGAGTGCACTTGAAATTGGGTAAAAGTTTGGGAGGTTTCTTTAAAACGAGTGTGCTTATTGGGAAGTATCGGGGAGAGATTCACTTAAAAGCATGTATATCCCCAAAATTGAATGAGATATATATCTTATAACATGAGTTTGGATCATATAAATATAATTTTTAAGTTGTATATAAAAATAAAATACAACTATATTTTGGTAAAAAGAAACATAGAGCAACCCGGAGGAATAAAGGAAGTTCGGGTAGAATCCATTATGGTTTATCGGCATGGTATCGGGTGTAACTAAGAGGGCTTGAAGAGAGATATAAGGGGTTTATAATCACTTATAAAACATTAGTTCAGTATGGGTAAGGTGTATAAACATACACCATCACTTGGTATTACACAAAAAAGGCATAGCATAGAGAACAATCTTGATTAAGAGTGAAAAGGGGAGGACCCCTTACCTTAAATTCATTGGTGTTCTCCACTTGTTATTAACGACCTGAATAAAAAAATTCGGCTTATTAATTAATATTTCAATAACATCTTATATATTCAATTTATTTATTATTACCATTTCTAGTTCACTCAAATACTTTTTGATTAGTTACGAGGTTCAATTTCATTGTTTGTGCTCGTTTGTTTACTTGGCTTTAAAAGATCGGTTCACTTATATTCATGTTTGGATTATATGCAAGATGAAAGTGGTTGTCCAGAATTGAATTTATATTCTTTATTTCATATCGAGGAGATTACATGGTTTTATTTTTAATTAGGTTACTTAGAGTGAAGTCTAATTATTATATCTATATATAAGCATAGTGATAACCGTTTTTCTTAATCGGTGGATTTGGTTACAAAGAATGTGTTTTGCTTTATAACTTAATTTCATTTGTACCAAAGGATTACAGAACAAAAAATAGGATATATTACATATATAATAATCTATTTATTCCACAACACAAATTGTTTCATGACCATAATTAAAGATAAAAATAGAAATTGATAAATTGTTGTCCTTGAATGTGCTAAATTAGCACATCTCAAACGGTGCTTTCATTTCATTCAAATAAAAAGATTGGGAAAGGAGAGAAGATAATGAAATATACCACTAGAATTAAGACATTAAATTACATGTATGTTACTGGATTCATCATACTATTATGTTGAAGGGTGGTGGGAAAAGAAATAATAAGAAAAGAACTTAAAAGAAAAGAAGAAATTCGGAAGAGGAATTTACCTCTTGAGACTTCCTCCTTTGAGAACCTCTTAAGGGGAGAGGTTTTGGTATTTTTTGGAGGCTGAGAGCTTTTGGAAGTGTGGTAGGACCTTGGGGAGAGATTTGGGTAGAATAATGGAAAGGAAAAAGGCTTGAGTGGAGTGGAGAGAAGAGGGAGTGAAGGGGTGTTTTTATAGTGGAGGAGAGGAGGGATTTCATAATATTATAATCATTAATTTATTATTTCTTCCCAAGACAATGAATAGTAAGTATTCCATGACCAAGAATAGTGATTCTGTCATGTGATCTCGAACCAAGTGGTCTTACATCTGTATAACATCATCGATGACTCAATTAATCCATTATTTAGCATTTATTGTCAATTATCGAATTCTACTATTCATCAAAAATTTAAGTATTTCAGAAAAATCCCAAAAATTCACACTAACCGTTTTTTGACATGTAGAATCCAAAAATGAAGTCCATTTTTCAAAAAAAAATTTCTAAATATGATTAATTTAATATTTAATTAAAATCATAACTTATTATTAAAAAAAATCAGTTTCAAAACATTCATTTACTTATTCTAAAATATAGGTACATCATACATTCACATAAATATTATTTTTATACTATCATAGGTAAGGTTACTATTAATTATGGTATATCACTATTCATAAGGTTTTGTTACTATTCATAAGGGTATGTTACTATTCACCAAAAATTATTTTTGTTTTATTAGACTCCAAAAAACATCTTGAACACAACCGTGTATGTCAGATTTTCAAAATTCCAAACACGAAACTGACAAAATTATGTTTAAAGGTCACTTATCACTTAGTAGTTCATTATGTTGTGTTTTCATGTGATTTTATAACAAAATTATAAGAAGGAAATTTCCATTGAAAAACTTTGGGTCGTTACACCCCACATCCCATTATCCATCTATTAATGAAAAAAAAACTTCCAGATTTTACGCTCTTGATCATACTTGGGAACCAAAAAAATCATAACTATTTCACATTCATAGTTCACTCAAAAAAGCATCTTCCCCATTGACCAATACAACAAAAACGTGGATCAAATCCTCCAATTTCCAATGGTGCAATCTATACCATATATATAACTTTTCACTTCTCCCTGAGTCTAACTATTAACAAATTTTTACATAGCATGTGTCTTTCTCCTTCTAATCCAATATTACTTACCTGCTAACCCCTTACACCAAGATTATGGACCAGCTAGACAAATCATACCATGGAACCCCGTTTTTTATAACATTTCATCCAATAGTTATGGGATATCTCCCAAATCCATGAACCCCTTAAGAAACAAAAAAAATATTGATTCATCTCCTCCATTTATTCTTATCCCAGAAAGGGCCACTCATTGATCCATGAACGAAATGGGATCTAAGAATAACCAGTATGTACCTACCCACATAGATTAGTTCTTCTTCCCAAAAATAAATATAAATTATCACTCTAATATTCTTGGAATATTGAACACATAATAACCCTCCCACATAATCCTAGATGAAAAATATAATGAACTCATCACAACCAATTTTATTCCCCTGCTCATATAAGTCACCAAACTGAACTCATACTCTAATGAGTTAGGTCCCATCAAACATGGGATCAAATGAATAATTCACTGACCATGCTCCACATTTATGTCCATCACATGCAATGGACGAATGAGTCTCACTCATTCCATGGTTATCCAAATTATAACCTCCTAAACGAATATATTTCCAAAACCATGATCATCTACCCATGGTCCCAAAACACCCATGAAGGTGAAACAAAAATCAACGAGGTCATGCATCCAACCTATCCTGCCCTCTCAAACTGACTTTGATATGACAAATAAGGTATTCACATGAATTTCTTCAACATATAGGTTCAGATTAGTGTAATATGAATAAGAATCCAAATGTTTCAATGTTATATCAGATGTTTTTAAAATATTATGTAATTTAATCCCCATGCTTAGTAAAATCATGATCATCCTCAGGTCATATATCAAGCATTCAACACTAGTACCAACCCATAAAGGATCCCACTCTATCCCACCCGTGAAGGAAACAATATAGATTCTATTGAATAATTACCAATCGTATAATCCCAATGAAATGACATTAGAAAAAATCTAATGATTTGAAATCATGGTCCTGCTATGTGGAATTCCACAAAAACATTATGGGAGAAAAGACCATATATTTTTTTAGTAAGTTAAACAACTGGACTATCATCAGTAATGAAATCACACATGATCACAAATATGTCATGTGAATTATATATGTTTAATATGACTAATTTACATGATCCACTTGGTAATAAACCAAGGTATGTATAAATTTATATAAAAATATATTTTAAACCCATTAAATTTTAATCAATATAAAGAAA
Source organism: Viscum album (assembly GCA_963277665.1). NCBI lineage: Eukaryota > Viridiplantae > Streptophyta > Magnoliopsida > Santalales > Viscaceae > Viscum > Viscum album. The sequence goes on along the minus strand of OY728120.1, from coordinate 1,291,140,985 downwards.
GTTAATCATGAAAACCAACCAAAGAAATCCCTTTCACCTGGTATCTAGGACTTCCCATCATATGGGTGTTTGTGACACAATGTATACTCAATGAAAATTTTCAAAACATTATTATACCACCAATTTAAAATATTCCTAAATAAAAAAGAAAAGGAAAATTATATGGTGTCACTTGTAACATTCCCACCAAGAACACTTATTTGAGCCAGGGGTTACGTGGCCTCAAGGGTGCCTCCATATATTCCAGAGGTAATAGACTACTTTTCATGTCCTAATAAAAATAGTAAAGAGACTATTTTAATTAATCATATTGAAAAAAACATAATAAATACCCAAATACTAACAATAAAGACAATTAGAGTATGATTTACAAATAAATAAACACAAATGATAAAATGAATGTCTCGTATAGAAGAAAATAGTCAAACAAAAACTAATCAACAACTAGTTCAATACAAATTATAGAATAAATGAATGAAAACATACACAAGTAACCTACAACCATCCTTTGGCCCCAGATATTCTCATTTATAAAAACCCTTCGATCAACCTCACCCATATCCAATACAAAAAAAATTGTGACTAGAACAAATAAATGTGGTTTGAACATGAACCAAAGTGACTATACAACATGTGAGCATATATCTCTTTGTGTCTCGTAAGGAACCCATAGTATATATCATCATGTGTGTGAACAAGAATTGTGAAATTAAATAAAATAATAAACATGATTATTGGGGCCTAACGTGGTATCCAGGCTACAATGAATCTGGATGAGTTACACACACCCTTAAGGTCACCATCTTCTAACATTGAAACACATAAACCACACTATAATTGATTCAATGGCATACCAAAATACATCCAACACCTCCTTCCATATATATAGACCAATGCCCAGAGACTCAAAGTAGGTTTCAACTGATTCTAGAACATTATCCACCTAATGGTACAGTCTTATAAGAAACTCATGATCAATCCCTCTCTATAGTATAGTCAAACATTCAACATATTACCTTAACCTATTCATTCAGTTTATAGACCATAATTGACATCTTTCATCACATCTACACCCATCCTTATTACTCAATGTAGTACTTTGATCATATACCATATCACATCCTGACCTTTCCCATAACAATTATCTTCTCAATTAAGGAAAGGAAAATAAAATTTCCTTCTCTCTCAAGGTAGAACTACCTGGCAATATGATATAGCTTATCAGTCATGTTTATTCAATAATTTATTCATGAATAGGACTTCATATCACAAATGGTATTCAACTAGTTCTATTGTACACCTGGAAGGGCCCCACCAATGGATCTACACCCCCACACCTAAACCAATCTCATATCATAGGTACCTCACAATAACACACATGAAATTGAAAACATGGAACAAAACCAATCACGAACCTCATCAACTCATCCCAAAGATTCTAGAAACTTATTAACAAGAACCTCATCTAAAATCATCAAAACCAACTCATTAATGTCAACCCTTGATGAGTGCACAATATGTATTCTCATCCTGAACCAATACCCAATACATGAGGTGTAATTCAAACAAATTCTTATCTAAAACATTATATGTAACGCCCCAAGGTTATACAAATAAATTTAATATATAATGTAATGCCTGGAGCACTGATTCTCTGTGAAAAAAAGCTTTTTTATGACAACATAGCCATAAAACAAAAAATTTCCACCTATTTGTTCTGAATTTCAGAAAACGGACAAACACGGTCGGCATCATTAAGATATTTTGAGTTTTATAGGAACAACTTACATTTTGGTTAAATAGTAACTTGACACTTGTGAAAAGTAACATACCCTTTTGAATAGTAATATGAGCCTTATGAATAGTAAACTCACCCATTTAAGTATAAATAATATTTATCCACATTATAAATGAGAGTGAATATTTTAAAAATTAATTATTAAGTGTTGGTATTTTTGTGATTAATAAATATATAATTTCAATTTTAAATATATAAATTGATTTAAAATAAAATTAATTTTCATAAAATTTATTCTTAAATAAATATTTTGTTTTCCTATGATTTTAGTATAGTTTTATGATACCATAGTTAATTTATGAAAGTGTTGTAGTATCTGTTTTAAAAATAAAATATTTATTCTTCAAGTAAATAATGATTTTATTTAAAATTTTCATTTCAAATATTTAGAAACTTATATTGATAAAATGGAGTCTATGTTTTAATTAAAATCATCAAAAAATGGTTTTAGTGATTTTTTGGGATTTTTCTAAAATACATGATTTTTTTGAATAGTAAAATACAACAATTTACATCGTAAATAAATTTGAAGCTAAATACACTATTCCTTGAGTCATTTATGATGTGAAAAAAATTGGTTAGAACTCACATGCACTTATTAATGTTTTTTTAATAAGAATCAACAATATTTCTTGTCTTGATCATAATAATAATAAAATGAATAAGGTATTCAAAAATCACCACTCTTCTCCACTACAAAAACCATCACTCACTCCCTCTTCTTCTCACTCTTATAAGCCTTTATGCTTATCAATTTTCTTCCCAAATACACTTACTTAGTCTCTCCTCATTATCATGAGATCTTGTTCTTTCCAATAGACTAAAACCCCTTCCCTTAAGGAGGTTCTCAAAGAGGATATTTCAAGAGGTAATCCCTCTTCCTTTTTCTTTTAATTTCATTTTCAATTTTTTTTCTTTTCTTATATTATCATCACTTAATATATCCAAATGATCATAATAACTCTAGTTTAATTTATATATAATAATTATATCATGTTAATGAATGAACCGTCATCATTATATTTACTCTCTCTCTCTCTTTCTTTTATTTTAAAAATGAAACCATCCTCTCGGAGGTGTCGATTTACAGCCTTCGTGGATGAAGACCCTTCGTTCTTCAAGTAATCATTATAGGATGGTCATGAAACCATTTTTATGGTTGAACTAGATTTTAAAATATGTATTTTTTATTATTTAATGTTCTAAAACCATTATATATACATAATACTAATTCATACGACAAAACTAGTTTGTAATAATCTAAATATCTCCAAAATAATCTAAATGATTAGCACTAATGTACTATCTAATAACTCATCCCCATACCATATAAAAAATGAATTATATTACCATTTAATCTTTTTTATTTTAATTATTTTCCTATAAATACAATTCTGGATAATTATACCATTTCCACATGAACATCCATACTCATATACAAGTATATCGATCATGATAACCAAGGAATTGAATGCTCCTAAGCAATAAAATTGTATCTTATAACTCATCCAAATTTCTATAAATGAGCTGAATAAAATTTTAATGAATAAAAAACGTGCATATGAGGTTTTAATTTAATGAACTAATGGATTTAATTTGTTTATTTATGAAGTTGAGGTCAATTGCAGAACTCATTCATATATAAGGTAGGGGATTTCGATCCGAACCTCCTTTTTGTTTTGGGTAAATCTTTTTCTCTCTTAATAACAATTAAATTATTAATTATTCTTATTTAATCCTCTTAAATTCATTTTTATTGTTATATATATGTGCATCACTAAGAATCCTTCTTCATTTTATGGGGAGTTAAATCTTTTAAAAAGATATTTCTCTATTATTCCTCATTAACAAGCCTGGTTTAAGGGACATTAACAAATTCTTACATACTTTCAAGTTCACTATATAATCTATTTTAGGCCACAATTATTTTTATAAAGCCACTCATTTAATCATGAGAAAACTTCCTTATTCCATTTCTGGTTTTACAAAATTATTTTTCCAAAAATAACTATTTTCAATGTAAAAGTGTATTTCTCTCAGAAATTCCTCGATGATTTTATTATAGTATTTTTTCCTATTTAGAAACCTCTATTGAATTTTATGTCTTATTATGGTTAATATAATATTTTTATATTCTATCATATTGTATTAAATGGTTTTTCATCAGTTTGACTTTGGATTTGTTATCTTGATACTATTCAATATACATCTCAGAATGGTTACTGTTTATGTAAACAGATTGGGGAAATTGATTTCATATGTTCATGTTGTTTATGTTTATCCCCTTTAATATGACGAATTCATTGGACTTATAAATTTATGGGTGGTACCATTATACCACCTTGATTCATCGGTATGTATTACGAGACAAAATAGAATTGGGTTTTGGTTGAGGCCTTACCTTAGTATTTTTAGATATCTTAGTCAAGGTCTTGGTAACATATTTCGGATGTTTCGTATTATCCATTCATGCATTATAGTATTATTAATTTATAAACAATGTGATATTCAACTAGTATAATATCAATGGTTATGGTATATTCTCTTGTGATCATTTATATAGCATTATTTAATCATCGTTCATTCCTACTATATTATGCTCATGTATATTTTTAAAGGCATGTGGGTTTAGTTGTTAACCATGCCTAGAGTTTATTTTTATGATAACATCCACTGTATTACATACCCTTATTGAGCATCTGAACTCACCTCTTTATTATTTTTTATTTTCACCTAGTCGTTGAGATGAATATTATGAATGAATTGTAGGGATAATCTAGTATTCGTAGATGTATCCAATGTAATTACTATTATGTAATTCATTTCCAGTTGTAATGTTGAACTTATGTTTGTATCTTATTTTCCAAAACATCTATATGTATTCCTTTAGGATATGAATTTCTTGTGATCATACTAATGTAATAAAATAATGCACCCGATCCAGGGAACTGGGGTCGGGGCGTTATAGTTGTTATAAAAAATACTTAGTAAAAAACATGGAAACTAGATTTAGAAAATGTAAATTAGCCGAAAAAACCATAAGATAATATTTTCAGATAAGTAATAAGAACATCCTAGAATTTTGGTAAGGTGTATATTATGTGTATATTTCTAGAAAATACATCCCTATCGTGATACTAAAAGTGGGTGTGGTTTAGATGTTGATGTACCTAGGAGTAACAACTCCGACAAGGTGTTCTGGACCTGACTCAAGGTAACCTGGTACTTGACAATGGGCCTTGCTACACACCCGGTTTCATACCCTAGGGTGATATGGTTTGGATAATTCACATTTTCCTTATAAACCATTTTTAAGGATTTAAATGTAAATATTTCCTCAAAGAAACCATGCTTATGATTTAGAAATTAAACATGCATAAAATTTCAATTTTTTAAGTGTTTTTCTAGTTAGAAATTATACATTATGATTCATAACCTAATTTAGTGTATGTAATTGTTTATAAATGGTTCCTAGTGGAATGAATGTAAACCGTATGAATTCATATATCCCATGTAGGTATTTACCTCCTATGAAAAATAATGATGTTGGTTCTGAAGTTGTGACTGGTGTTGAGAAACTTTTAACAATAGTGGGATATCTAACTCATGTAATAAACAATAACCTTGAATTTATGGAGCATACTGATACATAACATGGAGAAGAAATGTTTGAATGATTTATGTGACAATATCCTCCATCATTCAGTGGGACAATGAACCTATTTTTAGTGAAGCATTGGATAAGTTATTTATAGAAAAAATTTCTTGTGTTACAATGAAACGAAAGGGAGAAGGTTATCAAATCATTTTATAATCTATCAGGAGATGTGGATTAGTGGTTGTCATTAATTCAAAATACAAAGGAGGCAGAAGAAATAGAAGAAATTGAATGGAGGGACTTTAAAGAAATATTGTTAAAAAAATCTTTTCCTTGATAACAATGGGTAAGATATGGAGAAGAATTTCATGAGTTTGAAACAAAAAGAGGATGATAAAAGTTTAATATATGAATCCAATTTTACAAGGCTAGTGAGCCATGCCACGGACTACATACATTATTTAAGGAGAAATATTGATCGATTCTTTGATGGTTTAGAACAATTCCTCTAAAGATAACTGTTTTCCCTAAATTTCTCATCAAGCGAAGATATATTCTCATGTAAAAACCAGACAAAGAATTAATTATCTAATTATTATAACCTTGGAGGAATGAAAGAGAAGAATATGGTGGTAGATGGAATAATGGATAAATGTAAGAATATAAAGGAGTGTTTCCTAACTTGTGATACTTGGGGAAAGAAACACCCTGAAGCCTGCTTAAAATGAAAAGGAGTCTGTTAAAAATGTGGATAAATAGGCCACCAATCTTGTGATTGAAAGAAAAATAAATAATATAACAATTTTCAATGATATAGTTGTAATGATATGGGATCTTATGACAATTATTTTCCTAGGCATCAAGGAAATATTAACCATAGAATTCCAAGGGAGCAAGGCCAAGATTTTGAAATCATAATTGTTGTGGTTAAAGTTCCTAATGGTGTGGTTTTAGATAATTTAATCATTTCCTCAAACATATCCAATGCATTATTTCATTCTAGATCATTTCATTCTTTTATATCTTCCTTATTTTCAATGAAAATTTGACATTTTTGATTTGATTTAATAAATGAGTTGTCAATTAAAACTATTAATGGAAGTATCATTGCAATAAAGATGTGTCAATTTTTCTCTCTTAAGACACATAAACATGATTTAGTTTATGACCTTATCATCATACCTATGAATATATATGGTATAATTCTTGGTATGAACTATACATCATGTTATGATGTGAAAATATACTACAACAAGAAGGAAGTTGCATTTTTTGAGAATGATGTACAATCACTAATATTTAGAGAAAAAACTCATCATTTTATTCTTATCTTGATCCCCCCCCCCCCCCGCAATAGATCTATGGAATACAATTCTTGGGGAGGAAGATAAACTAATATCTATGGGTTAGGAAAGAAATATTAAAATTAAGGATGTATATATTGTGATAGAATATGTTGATGTATTTCTAGAGGATTTACCATGTCAACCACTATAGTGGGAAATCTAGTTTTCTATTGATCTAATTCCTGGTGCAGGTGTATATCAAATACCACTTATAGAATGGACACAATGGAATTTGTAGAGATGAAGAACCAACTAGAATAATTGAGTAATATGGTATTCATCCATCCTAGTGTTTCTCCATGGGGATCTCTTGTTCTTTTTGTTAAGAAGAAAGATGGGTCAATAGGGTTGTGCATTGACTATAAGGAGATCAATGTTATTACGGTAAAGAACAAATATACTCTTACTTGCATTGACGATTTATTTGATCAACTTCATAGAGGCCAATATTTTTCAATTATTGAGCTCATTATGGATATCATCAGTTTCATGTGAGGAAGGAAGATATTACAAAGATATCATTTTGAACCAGTTATGGGCTTCACAAGTTTATAGTAATGCCTTTTGTATTGACTAATGGACCCTCTCTTTTAATAGATCTAATTAATAGAGTTTTCAATGAATATTTTAATGAAATTTTTGTTGTATTTGTTGATGATATCTTAGTATACTCCAAAATCTACAAAAATCATGAGAATCACTTTTTCATTATTCTGAATAATCATAGATGAAACGAGTTATATGGGAATTTTAGTAAATGTGAATTATAGCTTCAAAAAATTTCCGTTCTTTGACATATTTTCTCTAATGATGGAATCCTAGTTGATCCTTTAAATATAATGGTAGTTCGGTAAATACAAACTCCAACGAACATTACTGAGGTACATAGTTTTATTAGTTTCTTAGTTTATTATTTGAATTTTATTTAGAACATTACCCGATTATCTAACCTGTTAACTAAGATTACTCGTAAAAGGGTTATGTTCATATGGGAAAAATATTATGAATAATGTTGTGAATAATTGAAGATGAGGTTAGTGAATGCTCCAATATTGACTCCACCATCGAGAAATGGTGGATTTTTTATTTATAGAAATGCATCAAGACATGACTTAGTTGTGTCGTTATGAAGATTGATAGAGTTATTTCATATGCATCTAGGATGTTAAAAATTCATGAAAAAAACTATCCATCTCGTGATCTTGAGTTAGCAGCTATAATATTTTCTTAGAAGATATAGAGACATTATCTCTATGTTAAAATATGTGAGATATATACTTCTCATAAGAGCTTGAAATATATCTTCTCACATAAATAACTCAACATGAGGCAAAGGTGATGACTTGATATACTCAAGGATTATGATTATTCCTTACACTACTATCTAGGGAAAGAAAATATGGGGTTGAGAAGGAAAGATCATGGAGTTCTAAAAAATGAGGATTGACAGGGATCATAGGTACATGGATTTAGTAAGGATGGATATGGTAATTATCAAAGAGGGTGAAGCTTCATTAATTTTTCCATTGGTTTCCCAACCATCTTTATTAGAAATAATTAAATGTTCTCAATATGAAGATGAGAATATTCAAAAGAACATTAAATATGTGAATGATGGGAAGTTTCTAGCTTTCGTGTGTGAGGATGGAATTATGAATTTTGGGATAAGGTTATGTGTTCCCTCTATAACTAAGCTAAAAAGGGAGTTATTAGATGATTCTTATAGTTATAATTTCTCTATACACCCTCTTATCACTATGTTTTATATTGATTTGATGGAACATTTCTGGTGTGACAACATGATGCGTGAAATTTTAGATAATGTATCAAGATGTTTTGTTTGTCAATGGGTGAACACCAAAAGATAAAATCCTAAAGGAGTCATGAACCCTTTACCTATTCTGGCATGGAAATTGGATGACATCACCATGTATTTTGTCACTGGATTATCCAAAATACCAATAAATAATGATTCAAAATGGGTAATTTTTGATCGACTTAACAAATCTACACATTTACTAGCTATAAGGGAGGATTTTACACTGAAGCACATTGCACGACTATATATCAATGAATTTGTTAGACTTCATGGAGCACCTATTTCAATAGTGTCTCATCATTATTCATGATTTACATCAAAATTCATGAAAAGTCTCCAGAATTCTTTAGATACTAAGCTTCATTTGAGTATTGTTTATCATCCTCAAACTGATAGGAAATCAGAAAGGATGATACAAACTTTAGAATACATGTTGAGATCATTATCACATGAATTTAAAGGTTTGTGGGATCAATATTTACATTTGGTGGAGTTTTCCTACAATAATAGTTTCTATTCAAGTCTTCAAATTTCAACATATGAGGAATTTCATGGAAAGAGATGTCATATCCCAACATGTTAGGATGAAGTTGGTGAATGAAAGCTTATGGGCCTAGAGTTTTTGGAAGAAACAATAGAAAAGGGATATAATATTCAAACCCATATCAAAGAAGCTCAAATAAGTCAAAAGATCTTTGCTAATAATCAATGGATGGATTTGGAATTTCAAGTGGGAGATCATGTTTTCTTAAATGTATCTCTTTGGAAGGGTGTTATAAGTTTTGGGAAGAAAGGGAAAATGAGCCTCATGTACATTGTTCCTTCAAAAAAACATGGTATAATTGAAGTTGTGTCTTATCGTTTTGAAATGGTGTCTATCCTTTATAAGGTACACAATGTGTTCTATGTCTCCTTGTTCAGGAAATACATTCCAGACCCAACACATGTACACACTTTTGAAGTTATAGAATCAGAACCTGACTTATCTTACTATAAAGAGCCTATCCAGATTTTGGACACTAAAGAACAGGTGTTGGGGAATTAGAAGACTCGTCTGGTAAAGGTTATTTGAAAAAATCATAAAATTGAAGAGGCAACATGGGATCTTGAAGAACTTATGATGAAGACCTACCCAAATATTTTTATGAGGTGCCATTTTGGAAATTTTGAGGATGAAATTTTTGTAAGGGAGGAAGAATGAAACACCCCAAGGGTTTAAAAATAAATTTAATATTGATTGTAATTTATGTAACACATAGTCTCTATGAAATAGTATTTCATTATTATAACCAAGTCATTAAACATAATTTTTTGACCTCTGTATTTTGAATTTCGAAAAACGGATATACATGGTTGCGATCAGTAATATATTTTGAGTTTGATAGGATCAACTTACATTTTTGGTGAATAGTAACTTGACCCTTATGGATAGTAATGTAACATTATGAATAGTAATATGACCATTATGAATAGTAACCTCATCCATGAAAGTATAAATATAATTTAGGCACATTAAAAATGAGAGTGAATATTTTAAAAATTAATAATTAAGAGTAGGTATTTTGGTGAGTAATAAATATTTAATTACAATTTTATGATAATAAATTCATTTGAAAAATTAATTTTCATAAAATTTATTCCAAAATAAATATTAATTTTTTCTATGATTTTTGGACAATTTTTTGAGATCTTAGTTAATTTATGAAAGTGTTATAAAATCAGTTTTAAAATTAAAAACTATATTTTTCATGTCAATAATGATTTTATTTAAAAATTAAAATTCACATATTTATTAAATTATTTTTATAAAATGGTTTCCATTTTGGAATTCTACACATCGAAAAATTATTATGGTGACTTTTTGGTATTTTTCAAAAATACTTCAATTTTTGGTGAACTATAAAATATTTTAATTTACAATACAAATACATCAGAAGCTAAATACACAATTACTTGAGTCATCACTGATGTAATCTCACTTTTATTGAACTCACATTCACATAATAATATTTTTGGTCACATGAATCATCATTATTTCTTTTCTTGAGAAAAATAATAAAATAATGAATATGATATTCAAAAATCACCCCTCTCCTCCACTTTAAAAACAACCCCACACTCCCTCTTCTCATCACTCATCTAAGCCATTAGGATTCTCAAATTTATCCCAAATAAACTTCCCTAGTCTCTCCCCATGTCCAGAAGCTCTTGGTATTTCCAAAAGACAAAAAACCCTACCCTTAAGGAGGTTCTCAAGGATGATATTTTAAGAGGTAAACCCTCTTCCTTTTTCTTTTAATTTCATTTTCAAATTATTTTATTTTATTCTCTTATCCTCACCTAATCTTTCCAAATTATCATGATAAATACAATATCATTTATATAATGTAATTATATCATGTTAATTTAATAACCATCATCAATCTCTTTACTCTCTCTCTCTCTCTCTCTTATTTTAAAAATGAAATCAGCATACGTGAGGTGCCAATTTACAACCTTTGTGGAAAATGAACCTTCTTTCTTCAATTTCAAATTAAATGATGGTCATGAAACAATTTTTATTGTTGAAACATATTATAAAATATTTAATATGTCTTATTTAGTGTTCCAAACTTGTATATATACATTATACTAATTCATACGACAAAACTAGTTCGTAATAATAGAAATATCTCTAAAATAATCTAATTAATTATCACTAGTGTTATATCTAATAAATATTCATCATACCATATAACCAAATGAATTATATCACCATTTTATATTATTTAGGTTAATTATTATCATATAAATTCAATTTTGAATAATTATACTAATTCAACATGAAGTTTCATACTCATATACATTTATATCGATCATGAAAAACATGGAATCGAACGCTCCTGAGGAATAAAATTGTATCTTATAACACATCCAAAATGAAATAAATGAACTTAATAAAATTAAAATTAAGAAAATAAATGTATATAAGTTAATTAATTAATTTGTTGATGTTTTTAATTTAATTATTCAGGATGCTAAGGTCATGTGGAGAACTCATTCGTACGTAAGGTAAGGGTTTTCTACCTGAACCTCCTTTTTCTTTTGGGTTACTCTTTGTCTCTATTAATCCCAATTGAATTATTAATTATTATTATTTACTTCTAATAAATTATTTTTTAATTCTATATATATGTGTACCAATCAAAATCCTTCTTTATTTTATGTGGATTTAAATGTTTTATAAAGATCTCTCTTAATTATTCCCGATAAAGAAGCATGATTCGACGGAACTTCTCAAATTATTACATATTTTCAAGCGCACTCTATAATCTATTTCAAGACAATATAATTTTAATAAAACTACTCATTTAATAATTTAAAAACAACCTTAGTTCATTTATGGTTTTATGCAATGATTTTTCCAAAAGAACTATTCTTTTCAAAGTAAAAGTGTATTTCTCTCAAACAATCGTCGACGATTTTATTAAATTATTGTTGCCTATTTCATCACCTTTATGGAAATTTATGTATTATTGATTTTAATATCTTATTTTTATTATATAAAATATTTTATTAAATGTTTTATGATAATTTTGACTGTTGATGTGCTATCTTGATACCATTCACCATACTACTCAGAATGGTTAGTGTTTATGTGTAATGATTGCGGAAAGTTATTTCGTATGTTCATGTTGTTTTTTTATCAACATTTATATTATTAAGGTATTGGACATAAAAATTGATGTTTGGGGACCTCTACATCCCCTTGATTCATTGGTAGGTCTCATGAGACAAAACAGAATTGGGTTTTGGACGAAGCCTTACTCGAGTATTTTCAGACATCTGGGCCGAGGCCTTGACAATATGTTTCAGATGTCTGGAATTATACATTCCCTCATTATGGTATTATTAATTTATAAACCATGTGATTATTCAATTAGTAGAATATCAATGTTTATTCTTCATTCTATTGAGATCATTTATATGGATATATTAAATTAGCTTTCATTCCTTCCATATTATGCTCAAGTATATTTTTAAAGGCTTGTGTTTTTAGTTGGTCACCATGCCTAGTGTTTATTTTTATGATAAATTCAACTATATTACATACCCTTACTAAGAATATGAGTTCACCCCTTTCTTATGTTTTATTTTCCCCAGACCGTGATGACGAATATAATGAATGACTTGTAGGGATAATCAATGAGTCATAGATGAATCCAATGGAATTGCTATTATGTAATTCATTTCATGTTTTAATGCGGAACTTATGTTTGTATCTTGTTTTCCAGAACTAATAAATTATTTGTTCCTTCAGGATATTTCTTTCTTTTAGTCATTCCAATGTTATAAAATAATGCACCGGCTCCATGAAACTGGGGTCTAGATGTTACATTAGAATACCAAAACTATGCCATCCTACCAAAACTGATACTTAAATTAGATCTCATCACACATATCCTAAGGGGTATCTCTCTACTAGAAACCCATAGGAAACCCATCTAGGACAAACACATCAAGTCCTATGATACATATATTACTTTCCTCACACACCAAGACTCTTATTAAAACACATTAGGGAGTTCCTAGTCACTCAAGAGATGTAAAACCTTCACATGCTTCATCACGTATCCCCCCAGCCAACCATGCTTTACCAAAATATCTAGGAACCCAACATAGTATACTTTGTATCACTAATTATACCACTAAACCTACCCAACCCCTCATTTCATTCAACATGCCATGGTTTCCCTTTATCTACATATTCTTTAGGGAATACCAATTTAACTAAGTACTAAATAGATCTTATTGTGAGCGTAAAAGACCCAATACCATCCTATATCATTCTTTAGGTCACTCTTTATCCCTAACTGTCTAAACTGGAACCAATTTAGTGTGCTGGCATGCATGATCATGCATAAGTAAATTTGAAATTGTATAAAAGTGGCTACCCACCATTATCATTGTGTTAAAACCTCTCTATGTTCTATTAGGCCACACCCTTTCTCAACCATTCTCTCAAGAACCTATCTCATGGAATACGACAAAAATAACTAATTATAACATTTTTAATTAATTATTAAAGTAAAATGAAATAACCATAATAACCTAACAAAACATCAAGAATCATATTCACATAAAAACTACTTATGATGTCATGTGATCAACATTTCATGACCTCCTCTATCCCTGTTGGTAAAAATCCAAGTCATCTCATTAGAGTGAATTATGCTCTGATGGTTTCATCACATAAACCATATCCCAAACTGAACTAAGATCAACAGGTTGTGAATGGAGAACTATAATTGTGGAATAATGGAAGAACGTGCATGAGATTCCCAAATAAATGACACTTTAATAAACCCTCAAATGGCTGGATCATAGGGTAATAGAATAGAGGATATATTAGAAATAGATATGTACACATGTTTGGTTATACTATAAATGATGTGGGTACAAACATAAAATTATGGGTTTGACAATCTAAAAGAATTGGGTAAGAGATCCCCTATGGCATGTCCATAGTGTACATGTTGAATTCCAAGTATATGGGGGTGTGGATTACCTGATATCCATTCACTCAATATCCCATCGTGGCATAGTCATTAGGTTATATCATTGGTGGGTGGACTTATCTTCAATGTTGTGCTATGACATAGCCTTTCCCTCTATAGCCCAACTATCTCCCAAGAGGTAGGTCTAGACCGACAACCACCATCAATCTCTATATAGTATCCACTTATACTTATGTTTTGGTCATCATCAAGCAAGGACCCCACATCACGATGTTCTTTTTTGTTCCATGGTGGTAGCTTAAATTTGTATGTTCGTATATAGTGCTACACCTGATCCTTCAATAACGCTTCCCTAAACACTCAAACGCTCATTGAGGCATCGTTCCTCATCAAAAAATATCTCCCAGATATGATCCAATTCTTAAATTTCTGATATAGATCCCAATTCATGAAACATACCCTTCACCAAATCAAAAAAAAAAAATTAGACCTCATTTGAATATATAATGACCTAAAATGTTTAGGTCCATTCAATTATTCTAAAACAACATTTTACAAAAATTATTATTGATTTTTAGGTGTTGTTATCATTAATATTGTAAATTATTCTTACAATGGTGGGTTGAATTTTTATTTTCATACATGATTTAAATTGAATCATTATTTTTATATCAATTTTAATAAAAAAAATCTAAAAAATCTAAATACAATCATCACAATAATTTCATTTTTACTTTAATGATTTATTAAAATATTTATTCTTTATTTTTTATTTTTTTAGGATACACATTTATTTCCCAAGTTGAATGACCACATGTAGTAGGCTTCCTATTATTTATTGATCACAAAAAATTAGCAAGATTTAAATTCAAGAGTTTCTGATTTTCAAAGACAACATTGTATAATCAAAAATCAATTTTGACTTTAACATATTTGAATGTTTATGTTAACATATACAAGTTACTTGCATTATATTGACTTTTATACCTTATAGAATGTAATTTTAAATAAAAAATATATATAATAGATATTTCTATGTAAATTGATTTTATAATAACTTTTTTATATTTAGTAAAATTTATTCAATTTTCATTTTATTGTTAACAATTTTTATTCCAGTAGTAATATGAGTAATTTTCCACTTTCATCATTAAGAAACCTTTTTAGAAACACATTATTAGACATGGACTAAAAGATTAATATTCCTATTTTTCTTTTATTAAATATGTATAACCAAGAAAAATTTTCATTCATCCAATTAATAACCTATAAAAATTTCTTCCCATATGTTTAAAAACATTTTTCAATTTCCACTCCTTGATCTTGAAAACATAATGTCATCTGCATATACTAGAATAGTTATTTGAAAATCATAGGTCCACATGATATAGATGTTATGATAAACTCTCCATCCCATAAACTTTAGTCGTCTTTTCATCACTATCAAGTCATGAGTTGCTCCATGTGCTTGTTTTAACCCTAATTTATTTTCTTCAACACAAACACATTACTACCATCATTACAAATTTAATGTAGCTATTTTTGTCCAAATAACCTTTTTTTACAAAATCCTATAAACAAAAAAATCAAATTCATTTCAAAAACCATAAAATTTATATGTTTACATATGTAAATAATGAAAGTAATAGTCTACAATATTATAACCAATGAAAATTTATCATCTATATCGACGACATAAATTTATGTATATCCATTACACATAGGTCTGGAATTGTTTTAGATGACTCCTCTATTCTCATTAACATTTTTTATACCAATTTCGTACCTATGATATTTCAATCTATATTTCTAGAGACTAATTCCATTCCATCTGATCTAGATACTCATACATAGTTTTGATCTAATTTGAATCTCTTGACATAAAAACTAAATTTTTATTGAATGAAAGAGCAAATGTGCTCAAGAAGTAAGTAAAAGATCATGGGGCGAGTAAAAATGAAGTCCTAGAGCATCTTCAATAATTATGTCAGTACATAATACGAGAAGGGAGCCGTGACTAGAGAATTCCATGTGAAGGTTGTCTCGTGACGCCTTAGAAGCTTGAAAGTCCGCCACCCGGTTCCCTTCTCTCCACGTGTGAAGTAGTTTGACACCATTCGGAATAAGAGTTTGCCATCATCGGATGAGATAGGTGATGTTCCATGGGATAGAGGATAGATTCTTTATAGAACTCCAGATAATCTTTGAGTCTGTCTCAATCGTCAAAACTGAAATGTTTTTGTGAAAAACAATTCAAGGCCATTAATCATGGCCTCCGCCCCTGCACGATGAGAGTTTCTGGCTCCGTAGAAGGAGATGAAAGGAAACACCACTGATCCGTGTGTGTCTGGGACAACTCCGCCACCGCGCAAGCTACCATGGCTACATGAACAATCTATGTTGATTTTAAAGCCTTCAGTGGGCGGGTTCCATCTCACCCAATTACCCATTGCAGTGAGAATGGATCGACCTGCAGTAAAACTAGGTACAAATCATCTGAGAGAGGGAGCAGCACCTGAATCCGCGAGAAGGCTACACCGATCAGCCACCAAGCATTTTGTTCTAACTTTGAGCACCATATTAGTGGGAGGGTCCTTAAAGCGGGCAAGATTCTTGGCTTCCCATATACTCTAGCACCCCACTGAGAACAGGGTTGAGTGCCCCCTCTGTTCATGTTTATTACGACTAGAGTTGTGGAACCATTTGCTGGAGGTACTCATCGATTGAGTCTGAGGACAATCTGAAGGCCAAGAAATCCCCCTCTGTTCATGTTTATTACGACTAGGTGCACCCCCTTACACTTGATCGAGACGTCAGTCAAGATTTTAGGGTTACGAATTCTCCAGACCAAAAATTTGAACTTAATTGGAATTGCCTTACACCATAGGATCATACCCCATGAATCGGTGCTTTGCTGTGGAGAGAGAATTCTAATGTACCCTTTGGATTTAAAACTTCCTGAAGACGTCCCCACAAAAATAGATGCGTTCGGGGAGTCTTCCATGTGAATTTCGTTAAAATCCTTTTGTTGGTTAGGGTTGAGAACCGCCGGAAAAAAATGGGGGTGAGCAGCAGCTTGATATATGGATATATCTGGTACTGGACAGCCATGAAATCCTAGAGTCTCACCGACCTAATTGCAGTCCCATGAGCCGACGGTTTACAACCAGTAGAGAGAGTGCCCAGGCCATATTTCTATTTAATGACTTTTCCCTATAGGGACTTCCCTTCAATAACTTCTCAGTCCAACTTTCCCAGGTAAGCGTGTGTGACCTCCCCCACATTCCTCACATTAATACCACCAGCCTCCACTGGCTTGGCTAGTTTGTTCCATGTAGCCCAATGGCTCCTTACCTCCCCTAGAGGATCCCATTGAAACGTACATAAAAGCTGGTCAATTCTTTTCGGAATTGATTTGGGCGTGTTGATAACCGAGAGAATGTGCACAGGGATAGAGGTTAGCACACTATTCATTGAAGTTATCCTTCACCCAAAGGACAAGAAATAGTTCTTCCTGTTAGTAAGCCGGTTGGTGATCGTACAAACAAGCCCATCAAAATATCTTACTCAAATTCACCCACGAGATATGGCAGCCCCTACGTATTCCATGGGATGTCCTTTTTTACCAATGCCCAACTGAGACTCAATGTTCATACTGCGACTGTCCAAGCAGGAGGATGGGATGAAAACATTTCTTTTCCCCTGATTAATGATTTGGCCACTCCATTTCGTATACTACTCTATTATTCTATTGAATCCCCTGATAGAAAAACGCCCACCATTCAAAAAGAAATCATATCATCTGCAAAGAAAAGGTGAGACACACCCCTGCAGTGAGATCCACAGTGGTAGCCTTAAGGGGACCCTATTGCCTGTTGAAATTCACGTATCTGCTCAGGACATCCTGTTTCATAATGTAAATGATGGAGGAGAGAGGATCTCCTTGTTGTGGCCCCCTGGTTGGTCTTAGGAACCCACATTGCTTTCCCATGAAGATAATGTTGAACCATGTTGAGCTGTAGCAACGAAACAGGAGGTCAATGACCCACTCCGAGAAGCCCATGTCCCTCAAGACCATGATTATGAAACTCCATTCTAAGTGATCATAAGCCTTTTCCATGTCCAGTTTGATGTCGATGATTGAACAAACAACATTCCTATTGATTTCTACCACCATTTCTTGAGCTAGACGCATTGCCCCTTGGATGAATATCCCTTGAATGAATGCATGTTGCTCTTCTACGACCCACATATGAATATATTGGGAGAGCCTCCAGTGGATGATGGAAACCATGATTTTGTAGGCAACATTATACATACTAATGGGTATAAACAACCCTAGAGAAGAGGGTTTTTTCGCCTTTAGAATGAAGGGTTGTAGTGGACACCCTAGGGAGGGGTCTCCCCTAAAAAAATCATATATCGCTTTCATTCCTTTTGGATGATGTTCCAGGAACATCAGTATAAAATCCTAGGAATGTCGTCTGGGCTAGGGGAACTGTCTCTGTTTAGGGATATGATAGAGTCCCAAGCTTCATCCTCATTAGGAATACATCTGATGTGCTCATTGATTTGGGAGGTGACGACTTGAGGGATGGAGTTAGAAATATCAACTTGACCTCCTAGGTAACCATTCTTCATGGCCTGGTTTGGAGAGACTAATAAAGAATTGAAATGGTTGATCACTATAATGCATACCACATCTATGTCATTACTAAAAAATCCATCGTCAAGACGATCGTTGGGTGCAGGAGCACGTTGTTTTTCCTCAAGGAATGCACGAAAGTAACTCGTATTCTGATCACATTCTCTGAGCCAAGTGGTGCAAGATCTTTCACGAAGGCATTGCTCATGGTCAAATAGTACCGCATTATGCTACTTCTTTTTGTTACCAAGTGTAGTAAAAGTCAAATCATCCCAGACTGCCTCCAGCCCAATTTTCAAGATACCAATGTACCTTTCAATATCATCCACGGTTTCTAGAGTAGCAGGCGTTGCATCATCCCATACCTCATGGTCCTTTTATAGGCGATGGATCTTGTTATGGATCTTGATCTAGCCGCTTCCTAGAGTCATCTTCTCCTAGGATTCACGAACCATTGGAAGGAAACTCGGCTGGGTGGTCTAGTGGTTGTTGAAGAAAAACACTTCCTTCCTACCTGTCTCCATTCCAACTGAATGAGTGAAGGAGAACAGTCAGAGAGGGCATGCACCGGGTGATTAAAATCCATGATGGGGAAGGAGTACATAGCTTACAGTTTTCCTAGACAATGTTCAAGTCTAAAATTGGTCTGCCTGCTCTCACACTGGTTGCTACACCATGTGAATCTATCTCCTGAGAAGCCCAGGTCCATAAGCCCCACCTGGGCTACGAAGGAGGAGAACTCCAATTTGTCCCTTATTGAGCCAAACTAGCCTCCTTTATTTTCAGATACATCCATTATCATGTTGATGTCTCCCCCAACTAGAAATAGGGTATCACTAGGGTTGCAGGAGTTATGACAACCCTACTTTTTATTACACAATTAAACATAATTTATTGCACAAACTTCACTTATTACAACATAGAATATCGAGAGGTCTAGCGTCTTTGGGTCTTAGGATCATTAAATAAAAACATAAAACATGAAATACAACATCTTTATTGAAAACATCCTTTACATGACCACTACATTCTCTCTTACTTAGCATTGCCTAGGATAACCTGAGGACATGCATAAGAAAAGGGTGAGCTATAAATCCCTGTAAGGGAATAATCATGGAATAACATTAGGAATAAAATACATGTTAGAAATTAGGCTTATAAATAGAGCACAATAAAAGCATAAACATAAAGTCATGATAAATCATAATAATCATAACATGGAAATGTGGCGACAACACTTAACATGGAATTAGCATGAGTCAAGGCACATTGCACATGGAGCATGAGTAAACCCTCATTGAACATAAAGCATGAGTAAACCCTCATTGAACTTGAATTAGCATTATTAAACACCCATTGCACATGAAGTATCATGATACTATACTTTACCCAAGGCATTGGAGCGCTATCAGGGCGCACCTTTCTTAAACATTTTATTTCATGAATAAGTGTGCCACATGAATCATAAAACATTGAATAATTCAACATAATCATTTATTCCATGATAAAAGAGTGTGTAATACATACATGAAACTATTTAAACAATAAGTAAATGTGCATAAAGTTTAATACCCTTGATAGAGAAATGAGCATGGTGTTCACCACACAATGACTTTGGCTTGGAAAAGCGCGGTGCAATTTCGATAGCATAACGGTGTGACATAAGAACTCATAAAAATGGTTCATGAGAGAGGAAGGGGTGTCTCATCATATTTACCTGACATGGACAGTAAGGGGGTCATATATACATTTCCCAACATATGTAATGGAATTTAGATTCATGATACAAAATAATTTCTTGAATGTAAATGAGGAGAGAGAATTTCCTTTCGGAATTTCGGCATAGTAACGGGTGTACATGAGAGGCATTTAGTGAGAGAGAAAGGGGTCTCCCATAATTAAAACATAAAGATGGAAGTATGGGGGAGGTGAGAAACTATATACAAACATTTATAATTGAAATTAAAAGGGCATAACAATTTAAAAAATATTGGACAAAAATTAGAAAGGAAGAAAACCCCTTACTTGGAAGTGTGCTTCCAAAGGCTTGAGAGAGGCTTGAGAGAAGCATCTTGGGAGCTTGGGGAACCTTGGGAGGATTATAGATATAGGAGGGAAGATGTTGGATGAACTCCAAAGGCTTTTAGTGAGGAGAAAGTGGGAGCATAAATGAGTTTATATAGGAAAGGAGAGGGAATTGTTTATTATTTATGTTTGGGACACCTCACATTAAACTAATCAAAACCACAAACCAGCCAATGGTTTCTGCCCATGGTTTTTGCCAAAGGGGAGTGGAAAACAATATTTTATAATGAAAAAGTCCTAAATTCTTAAAATAATTGGGTTGCTTATGTGGAGGTGAGTCACACGCCCAAGGAAAACAAATTAAAAAGACAAAATGTTTAATAAGTCTTGAAGGGTCCACTAAAGCATTGTAAAATATATCAAAAAAACCCAAAATCACATTATTTTAATGGTATAACATATATTGGATGAACATAAAGTTTATAGTATTTTATTACATCACTATTGGGTCAATATGATGTCATAAAACACATTATATATTTAAACAGTATTTAGTTTTTACCCAAAAATTTGACTGTCTCAGAAAATTATGAAAAATTCACCGTTGGATAATTTCTATTTCCTGATTCCAGAAATAATATTCATTTTATCTAAATAATTTTTTAAATATGTTAATTTTCACTTTTAAAAAAAACTGACATTTATTGAAAATTCATGGGTTTTGACAAAAATGGCTTTCAAACCATAATAAAAATTACAATTGCATTCATAAAATTATACGATCATTTATATTTAATAAAAATTTATTTAATAAAAATAATAATATTTTATTAAAATATTATTTAATTACAAAAAAACCATTAATTCATCAAAATAAATTTCATAGTTGAACGTTAACTAAAAATACTATTTTTTCTTTAATAACTATTTACAAGGTAACAATAATAAAATGAAAATATATTCATTATTATATACAAAAATAATTTACATTACCATAGTGATAAGGTCTTGTTACATAACCCCTTATAACACTTGAATAAGACCAAAGAGTAAGTTGTGCGATGGTGACAGACTCTTGGGGTGGATCGAATAACATTGCTCGAGTGGTAATCTCTTTCAACTTCCACTTCTCTCGTAGGCGGTCTCGCTTGAGCTTAACATATTCAAGCTCATCTTGGGCTTGGTCAAGAGTGAAGCCCAAAGACAAAACCTCCTTTCTGAGCTCTGATAAATGGGCTTCGTATAGGGCACGTCTACTGGATGAGGCCATCACTTCCTTTGTCTTAGTAAATTGGATTTGTTAAAGTCCTGTATTTATACTAATCATGTGATCACTGTTCAACGACAATATTAGCAACGATCACAATTGTTAAAAGTATTTTAAAATCTAAAAACATAAAACCAAAAAAGTTGAAATTTTATATAAACATTTTACATAAAGATACATTCAATTAGATCAATAGGGATTTCCATTAATGAAATTTTGGGTCATCCCAATCTTCCCCCCTTAAGAAATTTCACCCTCAAAATTTCCTTTTCCCACACTAAAACAGATGTGTGTAACTCTGCTTCATCATTACCTCTGATTCTCATGTCACTTCTTCAAACTTGTGGTTTCGACAAAACACCTTGACAAGGGGCATTGTCTTACTTCATAGAACTTTTTCTCTACGATCTAAGATATTTACTGGTTTCTCCTCATAAGAAAGATCATCCTCTAACTGTACCACCTCTGAATAGAGTACATGTGAAGGGTCCATTATGTACTTCCTTAAGAGGGATACATGAAAGACACTATGTACTTTGGCCATGGTAGGTGGAAGTGCTAGTCGATAGGCCACAACCCTGACACGATCAAGAATATCAAAGGGTCTGATGTACCCTGTACTTAACATCCCTTTCTTTACAAACCTCATGACCTTCTTCCACGGAGATATGTGTAGAAATACCATGTCTCCAACTTTAAACTCAAGGTCTCGTCGATGGTTATCTGCATAACTCTTATGTCGACTCTGGGCTACCTTGATATGTTGTTGAATGGTTTTCACCTTCTCCACCATTTCTTAGATCCAAGCAGCTTACGCTCACCGACCTCGTCCCAACACATCGGTGTTCTGCACATTTTCCCATAAAGGGATTCATATGGTTCCATTTGGATGCTTGAGTGGAAACTGTTATTATAAGAGAACTCAACCAGAAGAAGATGTTGATCTCATCCTCCTTTAAAGTCCATTGAGCACGCTCTCAACATGTCCTCAAGTGTTTTGATAGTCCAATAAGATTGACCATCATTTTGAGGATGATAGGTCGTACTGAAGATCAGTTCAGTATTCCGAGCATGTTGAAGACTCTTCCAAAACGTAGAGGTAAATCTTGGATCTCGATCGGACACAATAGATAGTGGTACTCCATGCAGCCTCACCCTTCCCTGATATATATCTGTGCCAGTTGATCCAATGAAAAATCCTCCTGAATAGCAATAAAGTGTGAAACCTTTGTAAGACGATCCACAACAACCCATATTGCATTGTTTCCTTTGGATGTCTTCAAAAGTTCAGTGATAATGTCCATGGTGATGTTCTCCCATTTCTATTTTGGTATGGTCAATGGTTGCATCATCCCCTTAGACTTTTTCCTCTCTGTCTTCACTTGCTGACACACCAGGAACTTTGATGTATATTCAGTGATCTCCTTCTTCATATTATCCCAACAATAATTCTCTCAGAGATATCGATACATCTTTGTGTTTCCTGGGTGAATAGAGAAATTTGAAATATGTGCATCATCCAAAAGTTCCTTCTTCATCTCCAGACTTGACGAAACACATAGTCTTTTCCCAAAACACACAATTCCTTCTTCATTAACATTAAACTCTGAGGATTTCACTTTTCCAATAGCTTCCACTTTTTCCTAAATTCCCACATCATCCTTTTGAGAATCCTTTAACCTTTTCAAAAGTGACGGTTAAGCAATCATTTGTGAAAGGATTGATGATGTTCCATTATTTATGATTCACATGTCCATATTTATCAAATATATGTAGATTAAATCCTTTTCAATTCTCATAAATGATAGAATCTCTGGGTCCTTTCTTCTTAGGGAATCCACCACCTTGTTCGATTTCCCAGAGTGGTAATGGATTGAGCAGTCATAGTCTTCGATCATCTCTAACCATCTTCATTGGCGCAAGTTCAACTTTTTCTGTGTTAATATATACATGAGGATTTTTTGGTCCGTATATATTTCACACATATCCCCAAAGAGATAATGCCCCCAAATTTTCAAAACGAAGATCACTGCATCCAACTCGAGGTCATGTGTTGGATAGTTCTATTAATGAACATTTAATTTCCTTGAATCCTAGGCAATGAATTTGTCATTTTTCATCAACACACATCCTAGGACCTTCTTCGAAGCATCTCTGAATACCACAAAAAGTTCTCCACTTGTGGGTAATGTGAGCACGGGTGCAATGATAAGCCTTCTTTTCAACTCCTTGCAGCATTCTTCACATTCATCACTCCATGAAAACTTTACTCCCTTCTAAGTTATCTTGGTAAGAGGGTTGGATAATTGTGAGTAATTTCTCACAAATCGTCGATAATATTCAGATAACCCCAAGAATCTATGGATATCCATTTCTGATTTTGGCCTCTACCATCCCTCAATTGCATTTGATTTGGAGGGATCCACAGATATCTCATTGCTTGTGATGATATAGCCCATGAATGAGGCCTCCTTCAACCAGAACTCACACTTGTTGTACTTTGCATAGATCTTCTCCTTCCGCAAGGTATCTAGTACAGTTTTTAGATGCTCCTCATGATCCTCCTTGGTTTTGGAGTATATCAGAATATCATCTATAAATACTACCACAAATTTGTCGAGGTAATATCTAAAGACTCTATTAATCAAGTCCATGATGATTTCTGGAGAATTAGTGAGTCTGAATGACATTAATAAGAATTCATAGTGCCCGTAACTTGTACGAAAAGTAGTCTTGGGGATATCTTCCTTCTTCACCCTTACATGATAATATCTTGACCATAAATCCACCTTTGAGAAGTATTGTTCTCCACACAGCTGATCAAACAAGTCATCAATTCGTGGGAGAGGATACTGGTTCCTTATCGTGATTTTGTTAAGCTCATGATAATCGATGCAAAGGCGCATTGACCCATCCTTCTTCTGGACGAAGAGGACTAATGCACCTCATGGTGAAGCACTTGGGCGTATAAACCCTTTATCTAGATTCTCTTATAGTTGTTTCTTCAGCTACTCAAATGCCGCAACAGATATTCTTTATATAGTCTCGGATATTGACAATGCCCCAGGTATAAGATCAATTGAGAATTCAACATCTCTTCTAGGAGGAAGACTAGACAATTACTTGGGAAACACTTTAGCTAATTCCCTCACAATAGTAATTTATTCAAGGATGGTTTCTTCCTTGGACTCAATCATCTGAGCCAGATACGCATGATCATAGGGAAGTAATATCCACGTTTGAGATGATGGATCTAAAGAAGATTCATCTTCCTCCTTGCACTTGTATAGAATCGATGATCGATTATCCACATGGAGAGTGATTTCCGTCTCCCGAAAATTTATGTTGGCTCTATATAAGGAAAGCCAATACATGCCATGAATCTCATAAAATTCAACTAGAGGGAGTATGAAAAGGTTCTTCGGGAAGTTTAATCCACATATTATGACAAGGGAGGAGTTATATTCATGGGATTCAATGATTTCCCCATTTTTCGTACTCACCGAAATCTTCACTTCCATGATTTGTGGTGGTGATGGGATTGTTCTACTAAACATTCAAGATATAAAAGAATGCGTAGAACCTGAATCAAAAAGTATGTTCGCTATTATTGAATGAATAACTAGCGTACCTATCACCACTTCATTGTCGGGGTTCATTTCGGTAGTAGTGATTGAAAAATCGTTCCCTTGCTTCCTTGGATGTTTTTGGTTTCCTCTGAAAACCCTTGGCTTAGGGAACTGATTTTCAAGAAGCCCCGGTTCTTTGCAGTTGTAGCAGTGAACAACGTGTTGAGGTTTGAATGGAGCGTTCCTCTCCTCTATTTCAGCCACAGGAATTTCATTCCAAAAATTAATAGCCAAGTTCCCTTCTCTTCCATACTTAAAGAATTTTCTCGTACCCTTTAGGAAATTTCCATGGTGCTTCTTTCTACACCTTTGGCAAGTGGGCTACTGGATCTTTTTAGCACCGTTGGATTTATCCATCGGACCACCATCATTGAATTCCACCTTATGCCTCTTATCCCCATGATACCCCTAAGATTATCTGATCTCCATTTTGACCTTGAGGTCACATCAGACAATTTCCTCATAGTTGTTGAAGTCACGGATTGCAGGTGCTTTTCGGAGGCTAGGTTTCATCCCACCAAAGAGGCATCCAACCTTGCATACAGGGGTAACGACAAAGCCAGAAGTGTATCATGCAAGACTTGTGAATTTTTCCTCATACGCTCCAATAGATTCATCGCCTTTTTTCTTGAGGTAAAGGAAGTCCATTTCCATCTTAAGCCGGAGGGTGTGTGGATAATATTTATCAAAAAACAACTTCCCGAAATCCTTTCATTCCAATGCCTCAATCTCCTCCTCAGGCTTCATATTTTTTTATCAATGTCCACCATTGATCAGCTTCACGCTCCATACGATAAGAAGCCAGGAGAACCTTCTCTTGTTCAGAACATTAAAGGATGCAGAAGATATTTTCAATGGATTTGATCCATTTTTCAGTGATTGAGGGAGCATATGATCCATTAAAAGTAGGAGGCCTTTGTCTCATGAAGCTCTCGATAACAACTTGTTCTTTATTAGGGGGGTTGAGCGTTCCTCTTGACCCATGTTTCTATTCAAATCTTGAGTTAGCTGAGAGAGAAGCGTGACAATGTTCACGATTCCCACTCCCATTGGATTAGGCATCTCATCAGTACAATCATCACATTGATCTTCACATCAGTTGTTAGCTCGAGTCCTCCTATTACCAGCCATTGGCTAGAATAAAAGGAAAGTTAGGGGTAACACATAAAGGGTAATCCAAGGACAAAACTGATGACTTATAAATAAATTTAATTTCCAGAACATATGAATCTATTGGCTTCAGTTTATGTTATCCATGATCTACTTTCTAATATATATTCTTAGGGCATTTTTTTTGTCCCTTAATAATGGTTCATACTGAGCTTGTGAATTTACCAAAGAATATCCCCCGAGAGTGTTGTAACCAAGAGTGCATCAAGGCCCATTATTGTACACCAATTCCTATTCAATTATAGCTCAAAGAGGTGTTTTTGGGTTTTTCCCCTAGGATACATCTGCGCCAGAGCTGCGTCTACCTGCTTGTATCGAGACGGGGATGTATTTTCTTGATAAACCACTTACTCAATGCTCACCAAAACTTAGGGATGTTTTTATTATACTTAGTATTGCCTCTAAGGCTTTACTATGGTTTTATAATCCTAATCCCCAAAACAACTAAACTTATCCTTTGATACCAACTCTGACAACCCTGCTTTTTATTACACAATTAAACATAATTTTTTACATAAACATCACTTGTTATAACATATAAGATCGAGAGGTCTAGTGTATTTGGGGATTAGGATCATTACATAACAACTTAAAACATGAAATATGACATCTTTATTGAAAACTTCCTTTACAAGACCACTACATTCCCTCATACTTAGCATTGCATGGGATAACATGAGGACATGCATAAGAAAAGGGTGAGCTATAAAGCCCAGTAAGGGAATAATAAAGGAATAACATAAAAAATACAATACATGTTAGAGAATAGTCATATCAATAGAGAACAATAAAATCATAAACATAAAGGCATGATAAATAATGATAATCATAACATGGAAATGTGGCAACAACACTTAACATGGAATTAGCATGAGCCAAGGATCATTGCACATGGAGAATGAGTAAACCCTCATTGCACATGAAGAACGAGTTAACCCTCATTGCACTTGAATTAAAATTATTAAACACCCATTGCAGATGAAATATCATGATACTATACTTTACCCAATTCATTGGAGCGCTATCAGGGTGCACCCTTCTTAAACATTTCATTTCATGCATAAGTGTGCCACATGGATCATAAAACATTGAATCATTCAACATAATCATTTATTCCACGATAAATGAATGTGGAATACATACATGAAACTCTTTAAACAATAAGTAAATTTGAATAAAGGTGAATACCCTTGATACAAAAATCATCATCATATTCACTACAAAATGACTTTGGCTTGGAAAAGCGTGATGCAATTTCGGCAGCATAACGGTGTGACATAAGAACACATAAAAATGGTTAATGAGAGAGAAATGGGTGTCTCATCATATTTACATGACATGTACAGTAATGGGGTCATATAGATACATGTCTCAACCAATTTAATGGAATTTAGATTCATGATACAACATAATTTCTTTAATGTAAATGAGGAGAGAGAAATTCCTTTTGGAATTTGGGCATAGTAATGGGTGTACATGAGAGGAATTTAATGAGAGAGAAAGGGGTATCCCATCATTAAAACATAAAGAGGGCAGTATGGGGGAGGTGTAAAACCATACCCCAACATTTATAATTGATATTAAAATGGAATAACAATTAGAAGAATATTGGACAAAAATGAGAAAGGAAGAAAAATCCTTACTTGGAAGTGTGTTTCCAAAGGCTTGAGAGAGGCTTTAGAGAGGCTTCTTGGGAGCTTGGGGCACCTTGGGAGGATTATAGAGAGAGGAGGGAAGAGTTTTGAAAAACTCCAAAGGCTTTGAGTGGGGAGGAAGTGGGATCTTAGGTGGGTTTATATAGGAAAGGAGCGGGAATTGTTTATTATTTAGGTTTGGGACACCTCACATTAAACTAATCAAAACCACAAACCAGCCCATGGTTTTTTCCCATGGTTTTTTCCAAAGGGGAGTGGAAAATAATATTTTATAAGACCAAATTCCTAACTTCTTAAAATAATGGGGTTGCTTATGTTTAGGTGAGCCACACTCCCAAGGAAAACAATTTAAAAAGAAAAAATGACTAATAAGTCTTGAAGGGTCCACTAAAGCTTTGTAAAATAAATAAAAAAACCCAAAATTACATTATTTTAATGGTAAAACATATATTGGCAGAACATAAAGTTTATAGTATTTTATTACATCACTATTGGGTCATTATGATGTTATAAAACATATTATATATTTAAATGGTATTTAATTTTTACCCAGAAGATTGACTCTCTCAGAAAATATTGAAAAATTCACCATTAGATAATTTCGACATCCTAATTCTAGAAATAATATTCATTTTATCTAAATAATTTTGAAAAATATGTTAATTTTAACTTTTAAAATAAAAACTGACATTTAATGAAAATTCTTGAGTTTTGAAAAAAATGGCTTTCAAACCTTAATAAAAATTACAATTGTATTCATAAAATTATACAATAATTTATATTTAATAAAAATTAATTTAATAACAATAAAAATATTTTATAAAAATATTATTTAATTCAAAAAATCCATTAATTCATCAAAATATATTTCTTTGTTGAACATTAACTAAAAATACTATTTGTGCTTTAAAAACTATTTATAAGGAAAAAATAATAAAATGAAATTATATTCATCATTATATACAAAAATAATGTACATAACCATAGTGCTAAGGTCTTGTTACATAACCCCTTATAACACCCACATATGACTGAAGAGTAAGGTGTGCGATGGTGAGAGACTCTTGGGGTGGCTCAGATAACATTGCTCGGGTAGTAATCTCTATCAACTTCCACTTCTCTCGTAGGTAGTCCTTCTTGAGCTTAACATATTCAAGATCGGCTTGGTCTTGGTCAAGATATAAGACCAAAGATGAAACCTCCTTTCCAAGATCTGATAAATGGGCTTTGTATGGGGCACGTCTACTAGATGAGGCCATCGCTTCCTTTGTCTGAGTAAATTGGATTTGTTAAATCCCTATATTTATACTAATGATGTGATCACTATTCAATGACTATATTAGCAATGGTCACAATTCTTAATAGTATTTTAAAATAAAAAAACATAAAATCAATGAAGTTGACATTTTATATAAACATTTTACAGAAAGAGACATTTAATTAGATCAAGAGGGATTTCCATTGATGAATGTTTGGGTCGTTACAGGACGGGAGCTCCAGACATATATTTTTTAATAGTATTTCATCAAATTTAGCATAGATGAATAGAAAGAGACACTTATTGTCACAAGCTTCCATGATAATAGAAAAGTGTTGTTTCGAAGCATTTGTTTTTTCGACCACCATAGAAAAATCAAAAAATGTAATTATATATTGGTTCTTTGGGAAACCATGCATGAAATGTTTTAGGCCAATAATTTTGGAAATCTCCCCAATATTTTGGGGGTATTTTTTAGGTACCAAGATGACAACTATCTGAATCTTCTTCATTGAGGATTATTTTTGAATGAAATCTATTTTCACCTGAGCACCCAATCCGTGGGAATTCCAAATAAAGAGAGAGATCATTGAAATGATAGGTGTATGGAACTACCACCAAACGAGCAGATTCTATTACTATCCAAGAGAACTCTAGACTCACTCTTCTGGGATTGTGATCTAGTGAACATACTCAATAGAGAAGATGCAGGTCATCTGAGGGAATGAAAATCCACCCGCGGACTCTAAGGAGATAAGAAACCTGAAAAAATAGGAGGACCAATAGTAGAGGAAAGTATGGGGCTTTCATACACTTTCAAAAGCATGGTGACACTTTTGGAGATCTGAACCTATGAAAATGATGAGATTGGAAGTTGGGAAGGTGGAGAATGGGAGAATTCACCCATTTACACCATCTATGTTCCATTGTGATAAAGGCTGCATCTTCTTCTTTCTCTAAAGATGCAGCTTTAGACCATAATTCTTGATACTTAATAGTGGAACCAGACACAAGGGACCTTGTAGGTGACCAAGGGGATGGGGAGGCACACAGAATGGATTACCCCTTGGTATCCTTTGGGAGAAGTATACACTGGGAGGGAGGGGGAAACAAAGGGGGCCGAAGAGGATGAGGCCTTTGGATAAAAGGGAGAATATTCTGATAGGGAGAAGGAAAAGAAATAGACACATGTGGGGAGGTAAGAGAGGGGTGGGGAAGAACTGGAATCAAGGGATGTCACAACCCACCATCACCAAATGATGAAAGAGACAAAAAACTGCCAGACCCTTCCATCTTCAAGTTTAAGAAGTTATAATGACCCCGAAGTCCCGCCTTCAATAGGGCCCGGTCTGGTGACTAGAACCAAGGGTACATAATCTCATGTAAAAATGGAAGGCATTACTGCTTTTTATATAATAGTATCAGGAGATAAGATAGTAACTCCCAAAAACTCCAAAAACTAGATGTAAAAGTAAAAAAAGGAGAATCCACAACCATATTCATGCTCAAAATAAAATGATACAAGGTACAAGAAACTCTGATGAAATTTACCAAAAGAAAGAAATGAAGAAAAAACCCCTGAATCATGAGCTAGTAAAGTATGGTGTGGTCCTCAAGGTCCTCCTAGAAACCTGAATGTAGTTTTATATGTGTAGGGTGAGTATATAGGTATACACAGTAGGGAAAACCAAAAGATCTCGTACCCAATTGGGGAGGCATTCTAATGCCCTATGAGAAATAGAGATAACTGAAGCACCTAGCAAGGAAACTATCCACCTAGTCTCACCATGGCACACTCGCCAAATAATGCAAGTCAGGTAAAGTAATAGTAATAGTGCATCGATATTTGTGTACCATGTAGTACCTTCCCACTGGTTATTTAGGACATCCTATGCATCAGACCTCCCCCACAAGCCTCAATGAAGTCTCAATGCCTCCCCTACCACAAACTTATGGGCCATCACGACGCATCCCGCCCCCATACACCTGGGATACCACAACCACACCTAACCACGTCCGTAAACACCTGGGCCACCACAATCACTACCATTCCCAAATACACCTAGGCCATAACAACCATTGTCACACCTGAATACACCTGGGACTCATCCCAAAGACACTTGGGAAACAAACATGCCCACACACACCTAGGACAACCACCACAACACACTCTGCCCAAAGATTCCTAGGACATAATATACCTTAGGCCATCAAAACCTTCCCGAAGAGTATTGGTCTACCTTAGAGATGGATAAGAAAGGGAGCTAATAACTGGCCACTCATAAGAATGTTGGAAAAAACACCATCCCCCATGAAATGGGGGTGTTCGGCATGAAGTGATCAACATGGGTGGGGTGCGAATTAGAAACACAAGAACTAAATTTATACATATAATTAAACAAACACTCATCCCAACATAAGGGTTCTGAAATAGAAAACCAACCCATACACAACAAGAGCACGACCGCCCTCATTACTATCCCCACATGCATGGACACACAAGATCCATAATTAGATCACAACAATTTCTATAAAATAATCACCCATTGTACCCTTTCCCATTATTATCTTGAAGTGATTCCATTGAAAATATTCCTTCAATACTGGGAAACTACCAGGCATAGCCACATTCCAAGACAAAAACTGGAGGAAAATAGCTAAGCAGCAATTTAAGCTTTCACACCTGGTTCCCCTATAACGTCACAACAAAAAAAGTGATTTTTTAGATCCCTTGAAGTGCTGTAACCAAACCTAGCCCCAACCTATGGCCCCACACGACCTCAAATCCACAACCAACAACTGAACAACAAGATATCCCATCCCAGTCCACGTCACCTCAAAAGCATCAAGCAGAACAACCATGTGTATTAGTATAACAGAGCAATAGAGTTTTAAGATTTTACCACACCATTTATCAAGTTACTTCTTTCTGTTGTGCTAATCTAGTTGATCACACAAGGATTACTATTCATTGTGCATTCATTTTATTGATCAACATTACGTGATTAACTGGTTTCCATGTCTCATCCATTCAATCACAATATTATCTAGAAAAATAGAGGTTAATTAGTGTGCAAGAAAGGTCCACCAACGACCACTATTTTCAGTGGGAATAAGCCCATACAATTCACTACATAAAAACAAAGATAAGATAATTACCATAAAATCATCATCAAACACACCCCTTCCCGCTTTAGAGTTTGTTTTTTATCTTTATTAAGGATTGGTTTTGTCCATGTCTTGGTGGATGCATTATCATACTTGCCCTGCATGATACATAGTAAAGAGAGACGAAGAAAAACCCTACCAAGATGATAAAGGATCAAAGCTTTTATCCTCGCATTAAGAACAAATGGTGCATGACTTGTAGGAATGGAAAAATCGAGGGCTTCAAGGCTGAGCGGTAAGGGCTCCAATATGCGCACATGATTTTTCTCTAGAGTAAGTCTCTAGGGTGTACTTAGAGAATGGAAAGGAATTTATTAATATGGGATATCGGCTTAAGAAAAGGACATATCCTAAAATCAGGGAGAGGATTTCAAAGTACATGAAGTCGGAACATGGTTTGACCAAGTGGTTGGGAAGTTTCACACGTAGGAATTAATTTTTATTTAATAATTATCCTCAGAGATGGTGGAGATAATATGTGTGAGTTTAATGATATCTTTTAAATAGAGAAAACCCATTTAATGAGGGTGAATATGGAAAGTACGGGAAGGGAGTGACACTGAGGAAAAAGGCCACTTGTTTTTGTAAATAAATGGTTTACTGACTCTTGGGGGATTAAAACATATTTTACTAGATTTAAATGGCTTTGAAAAGGGTATTAAAATGATTTTACAATAAAAGATATGTTATCGGGGAAGAACTAGAAAACCTAGAGAAACTGGGATGAATATGACAAAGGGTGGGACACAATTTGGTGAGACATCATAATTATTCCACCATAACGGTGACACTATTTCAGTTTTAGATCGTGATAGTGACACTATGACTGGTGTCACCACAACAGTGTCACTGTTTCGATGAAACCAATTTGTGGGACTGAGTTTTTTTGGAAAAACTCTTTAATGAGTCATCGATGAGCCCCAGGATACCCTGAATACTAGAAATTCGGAAAAATAATGAACCGGGAGGGTCCATTCCATTACAACATATAACTATCAAACTATTATCATCCTAGAGAATCCAAGAGTGAACCTGAAGATGAGAGAGGGGTCTGAACAACCACCTCGTAAGATACATCTCAGGAAAAAACCACCCTAGAGTCGTTCAAAAGTTGGAACAACCTCGATATCTAGGAATACCTCTCCTTCATCTATCTACTAAAAAAATGGTTACGCCCCCACCCGTCTCCCCCAAGTAACCAAACAAATGTATAAAGGTCGCATTTCTGTGAAATATGGGTTAGAAAGTCTCTTCATTCATGTCAAGATACTATTCACTTTGGCAGTACTGAATTTCCCACATGGGTTTAATCACATACACCTTAGGGCATCTTGATTAGGTATCAGGTCATCCCCTCCCCACAGTGAGGAATTTTACACTAATTATAAGAAAGAAAAAATGGCCCATCTTATAGAAAACAAGGTCAAGCATTATATCACAACATGGTATACAGGAAACATAAGATCAAAACTCAAAACGGCTAGTGGTAATGGGCACACATTTGGGCCTCCCATTCCCAGTTAGTCTCCTCTAGGCCACCATGCCTCTACAACACACAAACATAGGGAATGGTTCTTCCACAAAGCACCTTCTCCTTCTGGTCCTCGATCCTTATTAGTCACTCCACAAACATCACATTGTCCACAATATCCAACTATCCCCAGTCAAGGACGATCAAATCATCATGTCAATACCGATGGAGCTGAGACACATGGAAGACGTTGTGGACCCTCTTTAGCAGAGGTGGTGGCGCCAGCTGATTAGACGCTTCACCGACCCACCACAACACCTCAGATGGCCCAACGAACATGGGAGAAAGCTAACTCCCCATACAGAACCTCTACTGCCCACACCGAGGAGAGACCGTTAAGAACATGTGGCCCCCGACCTCGAACTCCAAGGGGCTCCTACTATGATCGACATATGACTCCTACCGGTCCAACGCCACCTTCATCCTCTCAAGCACAAGATGAACCTTATTTGTCGTCTTGTGCACTAACTATGGGATAAGAACACATGTTGTACAAAGGAAGACTACACCATCATCCGGAATATACAACCTCAATCGCCACACACATTTTCCTCTAGTTGTAAGGAATCCAACAACTCCATCACTCTCCAAGCATCTGCTGACTCCTAAACCAAATCCTTCTATGACTTCCTGCTCAAGGAATCAACCACCACATTTCCCTTTCTTATGGTGTTGGAGATCTCAAAGTCATATAATTGAAGAAACTCCATCCACATCCACTTCCACAAGATCAGGTCTCACTAGGAGAAGACAAACCTCAAGGACTTTTTATCTGTGAAGACCATGAATCATTCCCCGATAAGGTAAGGACAACAAAACTTTAGCATGAACACAACCACTGGAAGCTCCAGATCATGGGTGGAATAGTTACCCTCATGATTATGTAACTGCCTAGACCCATAATAGATTAATCGCCTATTCTTTATCAGCACACATCCCAGGCCTAGCTCGGAAGCATCATAGAACACTTTAAACATAACCCCTTACCCTGGAAACCTTATCATTGGGGCACTGACCAGCTTCCCCTTTAGATAACTAAAATTAATCTATAACTACTCACTCCAAACCAAATCCTGGTCTTTCTTTTTCAAGGCTGTCAAAAGTGCTGCAACTTGAGAGAAGTCAGTAATGAACCTCTAGTAGTAACCTACTAGACCCAAAAAACTATAAACCTCTACCACATTCTAAGGTTCTTCCCAAAAAAACAATCACTTCAACCTTCAACAGGTCCACTGAAATTCCCCACTGGGAAACCAAGTGTCCAAAGAATTTCACCTATCATGTCCAAAACATGCACTTGGACGTCTTCCTATAGAGATGGTGGTGTCAAAGGACCTCTAAAATCATTATAAAATTCTTGGTGTGGTCCTCCTCTGATCTTGAGTAGATCAGGATGTCATCAATTTACACGAATATGAACAGGTCTAGATATTCATGGAAGAATGACTTCAGGATCCCCATGAACACAACTGGTGCATTTTTAATGCCAAATGACATGACCACAAAATCAAAGTGCCCATATCTACACCTGAAAGGATTCTTTGAGATGTAACCCTCTTTCACCCTCAACTAGTGATATCCTAACCACATGTTGATCATGGAGAACTAACCTGCTCCCTTCAACTAGTAAAAAAGGACGTTGATCCTTAGTATGGTGTAATGGTTCTTGATCGTCACCTGATTAAGTCTTCGGTAGTCTACACAGATCCTGAGACCACCATCTACCTTCATTGAAAACTAGAATGGAGAACCCCATGGGGACACACTCAATCGAATAAAACCCTTCTTCATCAGTTCTTTAACCTTGATTCACAACTCTCACAACTTAGAAGGTTCCATCCGATAGGGAACCATCGACATTAGACGGTCACTAGGTTGCAAGTCTATCTCTATATCAACATCGTGTTGAGTAGGTAGAGTCACCACCTCTTTAGGGAAGACATTTGGGAACACACCGATGATCCCTGAGACTTCCACTATCTCTATGTCTACCGACACCATTAACAGCTAAGCTAACAATTAAATAAAGGGCTCCACTCAACGACTTCCATCCTGGAAATCCCGCTCACCAACAAAAGTTACACACTGGCCGCCCATATCTAAAAACACGACCCTTCTATGGAATCATTCAATAGAAGAAAACATAGGGAAAAACCATTCTATTCCAAAAATGACATCATATGGCTGCATCTGTAGAAAAAGAAGGTCCCAACTGGACTGATGTGGCCCTAACATCAGTCTGCATCCCCAACAAACATATGAAAATATGGTCTGACCCTTGACTAGCATACTAAAAACTAGGGGCATGGAGAGTCTATCTATGTCTACACCCAAGGTATGGGCTATACCAGGTGCAAAAAATGAGTGAGAATCTACATAATCAAACAAGGGACAAGAAAGGGTACTAAACAAACTGATCATACCTCGAACAACCTTTTAACCTGCAAGAACTACAACCTTCGCTATGTGTAACTATCCCCACCCAACTCCTTTTCCCCTCAGTTATCGACCACCTCCCCAAAAATTCCTTGATTGATGTCCCTAAGGAGCACCTTGGGGTCCATCCTCCTCTGACACTATCCTCCCTTGGTGGAGCAGGAGCTTGCATCCCCTGTTGTTTCTGCTGAAAAGGTCTGGCTGAAAAACTAATGTTTCTTAGGTGGGGGCTGAACCTACCCATCTCCACTGTATACGCTCGGTCTATGCATTGATTCTAGAGATGCCCACAACTTTCAAAAATAAATCACCTCGAACCTAGGCTCATAGATAAAGGGAGAGTAGTGGGAGATCGAAACTAGGACTATTGAGGTATGCTTCCCGTAGGTCGAAACCTGGAAGGCACAGATGCTGGAGTCCTACTGCTAACGACCTTCCCCATTGACAAGTTCAATTGGAACCCCTCTCGTGACACACCTCCTAGTGTTTGTATCCTCTCCACCACTTATATCCTTCTTCTGAACTTCCATGTACGTCATTAGAGTGAAGGGAGTTATAGCATACTGAAGGGAATGCAGATTGCCTCCTCTATGTGTGTTGACCGGGACTCCTCATCCGAAAAGTGGTCTGGGAAAAAACAAGGGTGGTCAATGAACGCGATCCAAAATTCCATCACTGACATCCTCCACTACTGGAGGGAGAGTAGCTCCTGCCTCTTCTCAACCTTCACTGTGGAAGGGAGGAATTCCTCCTGGAACTCCCTCTTGAAGTCAGTGAGTGAATCCTTAGCTCCCTTATTCTCTACGAGCAGAGCATCAACCACTGACGTGCCACTCCCTGCATCTAGAATATAGCTATAGGAACCAAGTATTTTGATGGATCCCGGATCAAATTGAAAGATATCACCAGCTCCTCGAGCCGGCTCTCTATCTCCATGTCTGAGACGCTGCCCTCGTACTTCCCGAGGGTCTTCCACTGAAAGGGACAAAGTGTTTTCTTCCACTGGTTGTCCTCCTCCACTCGATCAGTCCTCCACTGTTCAGCCAAAACAACCTCGTAGGCCTCGATTTCTCGCACTACTCATGGATGTTGTCCGGGTGCCATAGCTGCAAGGTAAACAAGGAATTTAGAAGACGGAGTAGTGTAGAAGATCTCTTTTATGTTTTTCATAAACATGTTATTAATTTTAAATTACCCAAAACACCCAAAAAAACATAAGAACACAAGACATCCTGATGCATTTACCTTTCCCATGGACTCTATTATACAATCATTGTAGCCTCGCTTGGTCATTCTATAGGCCCAGTGTCCTTGCATCGGATCATGGGGGGCCATCAAATCTCGTGTCCTAGCCGGTTTTCCCTGGTCTATTTCACGCACCATGATTTCCTGACACGGTTTCCCTACAATACAATGAAATTATCATTGTGCCTAACCCCGAACTCCATCCTATCTTTCAACCTACTTTTTCTACCATTATTTCATGACCTACCTTCACCACGAAGAGGAATGGGATATAAAACTGCCAGACCCTTCCTTCTTCATGTTGAAGCAGAGATAATGACCCCCAAGTCCGGCCTTCCATAGGGCCCGGGGTGTAGACTAGCACCAAGGGTATAAAATCTCATGTGAAAATGGAAGGCATTACCCCTTTTTATATAATAGTATCGCGAGATTAGATGGTAAATCTCAAACAAACCCAAAAACTTGATGTAAAATTAAAGCCAAAAAAAGAAAGAAGAATCCACTCCCATATGCATGTTCAAAATAAACTAATAAAAGATACAATAGACTTTGATTAAAAGTACCAAAAGAAAGAAAAGAAGCAACAACCCCCAAAGCTAGAGCTAGTAAAGTCTGGTGCAGTCCTCCTGGAAAACTGAAAGAAGTTTTATATACGTAGGTTGAGTATACATGTATATTTTGTATAGAAAACCAAAAGCTATCATGCACAAGTGGGGAGGCATTCTAATCCCCTGTGAGAAATAGAGATAACAAAAGCATCTAGCAAAGAAATTATCCACCCAACCTCACGAAGTCACAATCCCCAAATAATGAAAGTCAGGTAAATTAATGGTAATAGCACATCGATATTTAGGTACCCCGTACTACCTTCCCACTAGTTATTAAGGACATTCTACACGTTAGACCTCCCCCACAAGTCTCACTACAGTCCCATTATCGCCCCAACAACCAACTTAGGGGCCATCACCACGCATCCCACCCACACACACATGGGCCACCACAACCACACATAACCACACCCACAAACACCTAGGCCACCACAACCACTTCCACACCTGACGACACCTGGGCCAGAATAACTATTACCATGCCCGATGACACCTAGGCCTCATCCCTAAGACACTTGGGAAACAAACCTGCCCCCACACACCTAGGCCAACCACCACAACACATCTTTCTTGAAGATTCATGGGACATAATATAACTTCTAGCTTTATATCCTGTTCGAAGAGTCTTGGGATTCCTGGGTGAGGGAGAATAAATGAGCTAATAACCACCCACTCCTAAGAATGTTGGAAAAAACACCCTCCCCCATGAAATGGTGGTGTTCGACACAGAGTGCTCAACATGGGTCGGGTGAAAATAAGAAACAAAACATATAAATTTATCCATATAATTAAACAAAAACTCATCCTAACCTAAGGGTTCCGAAATAGAAAACCAATTCATACACAATCCGAACACAACCACCCTCATTACTATCCCTACATGCACAAACACACAACAACCACAACCATAGCACAACCATTTCTTGAAATCAATCCCCTAGAGTACCCATTTACCGTTATCAAGTTTAATTGATTCCATTTTAAATTTTCCTTCACTACCCGGAAACTAATAGGCATATCCATATGCCAATAGAACAACTAGAGGAAAACATATAAGCAATAATTTAAGCATTCACACCTAGTTCTCTTGTAATGTCATAACACAAAAATGGATCTGTGAGAACCCTCAATTTATTGGAACCAAACCAAGCCCCAACATACAACCCCACACAACCTTAAATCCACAACCAAAAACTAAACAAAAGGAGATCCCATCCTCATCACTATCACCCCACAAGCATCAAGAAGAACAAACATGTGCATTATCATAACAGAGTAAGGGTGTTTTCAAATTTAACCACACCATTCATCAAGTTCCTTATTTCTGTTGGGTTAACTAGGGTGATCACACAAGGTTTCGTATTCATTGGGCATTCATTTTATCAACCAAATTTACGTTATTATCTAGTTTTCATGTTACTGTCATTCAATCATAAGATTATTTGAAAAAATATAGGTTCATTAGTTCGCAAGAAAGGTCCACCAATGGACATTATTTTCAGTTGGAAGAAACCCATAAAATTCACCACATAAAAACAAAGATAAAAGAAATAAAACAACATCATCATCAAACACACCTCTTCAGTCTTTAGTGTATGTTTTTTATCTTTTTTATGGTTTGGTTTCATCCGAATCCTGATGGAAGCATTATCACACCCACCCCGCATGATACACAGTAAAGAGAGATGAAGAGAAACCCTACCTGGATGATCAAGGATCAAAGTTGTTATCCTCGAATAATGAACTGAGGGTGCACGACTTATAGGAAAGGAAAACTCAAAGGCTTCAAGGATGAGTGGGAATAGAATTTATGAATATAGGATCTCGACTTAAGAAAAGGATAGATCCTAAAATACAGGAGGTTATTTCGAAGTACTTGATGTTGGATCGTGGATTAACCACGCGGTTGTGCGGTTTCACATGTCGGGATTAATTTTTATTTAATTATTATCCTCAAAATATAGTAGAGATAACAACATTGAGATAAAAGATATCTTTTAAACAGAGAAAAACCACATAACATGGGTGAAGCTGAAATGTACGGGAAGGGTGTGACACCGAGGAAAAATGACACACGTTTTAGTAACTAAATGGTATCCCATCTCTTGGTGTTTTAAAAAAACCTTTTAATTTCATTAATTTTATTTGAAAATGGTATTATAACACTTTTACATCAAAAGATATGTTACTAGGGAGGAATTGGAAAAACTATGGAAACATAGAAAAAACTAACAAAGGGTGGGACACAATTTTGTGAGACTCCGTAACAGTGTCTTCATAATGATTCCACCATAAGTTGTGCCACCATTTTACTATGCGACTGTGGTGGTGCGACTGTGACAGTTCCACTATCACAGTGCTGTAGTGACTGGTGCTCCTACGACTGGTGTCACTATAACGGTGCCACCATTTCAGGGGCACAGTTTGGTGGGAATACATTTTTTAAAAAACTCACTAATGAGTCACTAATGGTACCTAGTATACCCTAAACACCATAAATTTGGAAAAGTAATGGACCAAGAGGGTTCAGGCCATTATAGGTTCCTTGATGGAGAAACTGGCGGCTTGCTTGATGAGCTTGTGTCAGAATGAAGAGGACTAGGTGACTTACCTCTTGGAATGTGTTCATTTCTAGCTGTTGTGGTTGGTGTTTAGTGCACCAACCCCACCAGTTCCTTACTAGCTTCAATATTTGCTATTTTGTAGGCTTCCAAGGTAGAATATAGGTGGTAGCCAAGGAATAAGTCTATGGTTAGTGGGTGTTGGTGGGAGATTGGTGGGAGTTGTGTCAAACTTGACAACTCCCACCATGTCTATTTATAAGGAAGCCTTGGGGATCTTCCATCTGTAGATTAGAGATCTATGAGAGCTCTTCCTTTCAAGAGATATGGGAGATCTCCATGTGTGAGAGGAGAGGTGTAGTGGGGGAATTTTTGTAAATGCTTTGTTCTTTGTGAAATAAAGGCTAGTTTCTCCCTCTGTTTTTCTCAATTAGTGGTCAGAGAACCACAATAAGTGGTTTCATAGGGTGATCTAGTAAAATGGCGATGGAAAATGAAAAATTACTGCTGATCGGAAAATTCAATTTTCCTAGAATCGTGTTTTGAAGGAATATTCAGAAATCCTATGTCGAGAAGATTCCGACGGTGCAAACGACATAGAAAACAGATATAAAATGAGTTTCCTAGGCCTAGTAAATGTTTGGTCAAACTTCAGGTGTTACAATATCCCCTTTCTGGAGAAGAAGGTACTGTTCTGGTATAGGAAACTCTTCCAGCGATATTATGGAAGTGGCTCCGGTGAGCCACGTCATCTCTATGACATCGACACGTCATTTCCACGTCATCAAATGATCTCAGTTGTTGAAACTATTTTGATCATATCTTGATCAATCAGTATCTAATTTGGATGATCGAGAAGTTTCTTCCCCTATTTTCAACCGTTACAGACACAACAATAAGCTCAATTTTTTTAGATTCAACACCAATATTTTATAGATTTAAAATTTCATAGAGGGACCATCCAAGAGAGGTTTTCAAGGGGCCGTAAACGGATGATAAAGCCAGAGAAAGTCTATAGATGGCAGGAGACCATCATAAAAATTCTACCATTGTGGCATGATGGTTAACATGAAAAGGGTCTGCCAAATGTTTCTACAAGAAAAGTTACAATGTAGAAACCGACAAAGAATTAATGGAGATGTGCATGTGACAGTCTCTGGATAAATCATTCATTTATCCAAATACAAAGAATAAACATGTTGTCATACATCAGGCCAAGACTCAGAATGAGTGGTCGATACTACAACATCATACCACGTCACTCCGCATCATGAGTATTTCATGACATATCAAGCTGGTGACTTTGGTGCAGTCAATATCGGGAATACCATTTCGGAAAATATTGTTGGCATGGGATATATCCAAGTCAAGACAAATTCTAGATACATAATCACCCTGAAATATGTTCGGAATGTTCCAAGACTTCGGCGCAACCAGTAATCAGGTATAACCTTTGATCAACAAGGTTATGTCAACATCTTTAGTAATGGAGAATGGAAGATGAAAAAAGGATCCATCGTCATCGATCAATGACACAAATTTAGTACGTTATAAAAAACTCATATGAAGATATGTGAAGACAACCTCAACATAGTGCAAGGAGAAATATCATCCAATATGTGGCATAGAAGGCTTGACCACATGAGTGGAAAGGGGTTATCTACCCTAACGATGAAGAAGTACATCAATATTGGCAAGGATGAATCACTTGATGCTTGTAAAAACTACTTGTATGTGAAGAAGCATAGAGTCTAATTCAATACGACTTCTTCATAGAGATTAGAGTTGCTAGATCTGGTGCACTCTAAGGTATGTAGACCCGTAGAGGTGGATTCACTTGGAGGAAACCAATATTTTCTATCCTTTATTGATGATGCATCTTGAAGGGTGTGGGTGTTCTTCTTTTGGATTAAGGACCAAGTACTGGACTACTTCAAGATGTTCCATGCCACGGTGGACCGTGAAATTGGAAGGAAGCATAAATGTCTTTGTTCAGAAAATAGAGGAAAATACATGTCTAGGGAATTTGATGCCTATTGTAGGAGTTAGGGAATCCAATATGAGAGGACTGTCCCAAGCACCCCACAAACCAATAGAGTTCTAGAAAGGATGAACATAACCCTCATAGAGAAGGTTAGAAGCATGATGAGTTTGGATAAACTCCCTAAGCCATTCTGGGGAGAAGGTGTTCAGGTTTCTTGCTACCTCATCAACTTATCACCATCAGTGCTGCTGAATTTTGAGATTCCACTGAAAAGATGGACTGGTAAACATCACTTTTACCCTCATTTATTAGTATTTGGATGTTTGGAATTTTCACATGAATCCAAGGATCTTAGGAAGAAGCTATATAGGAGATCTACTCCATGCATCTTCATCAGCTATAGAGATGAGGAGTTCGAATAAAATCTTTGGGACCCGAAGGAAAATAAGGTAATTAGAAGAAGATATGTTGTGATCCATGAGAACTAGATGATTAAGGACATTCAAAATCCTATAATGTCTTTAAGGGAAAGTGTTGATGACTCAATTAATGATTCAACACCTACACCATCACCACCTATCATTGAAGAGGAGGAGGAGAAAGAAGACTCATCGACATCAGACGAGGAGGTGATGGAGGAGGATATTGAGAAGGGGGAGACTCAATCCTCCCCACAAGAAGTTTCAGATCCATCATAGGAGCTTGGTGATGTTTGTGCCTCTTGAACCCAACATTTCATAGGTTTTAAGATCTTCATGAGGAAGGATTCCATCAATAAAATATTCGCAGTCGGAGTACTTATTGCAGACTGATGAGGGGGAGACTTAAGGATATCAAGAAACATATCAACATTAGTTACCATTGGATATGCAAATTGATTGATCACCAACTTTTGTGACTTGTGAAGATCCA
This sequence comes from Viscum album, assembly GCA_963277665.1. Taxonomy (NCBI): domain Eukaryota; kingdom Viridiplantae; phylum Streptophyta; class Magnoliopsida; order Santalales; family Viscaceae; genus Viscum; species Viscum album. Next base: position 1,291,096,832 of record OY728120.1, on the reverse strand, counting down.
ACCAAAGGAGAACCTGGTGGATATGCTGACAAAGGTGGTTTCTCAAGTGAATCCAGACCATTACAGATGCTCCAGCGGATTGCAGCTTGAGGGGGAGAATTGTTGGAATGTGTTATTTTCTAGATACTGTGGCAGGTGGCTGGTACACCAACCCCAAAAACACCATGACAGCTTCAATATTTTCTATTGTGTAGGCTTCCATGGTTGAATGTAGGTGGAATGCAAGGAAGAAGTCTATGGTTTTTGGGTGTTGGTGGGGGATTGGTGTATGTTGTGTCAAAATTGACACCTCCCACCATGCCTATATATAAGGAAGCCTTGGGAATCGTCCATCAGTAGATTAGAGATCCAAGAGAGACCTTCCTTTCAAGATTTTTGGGAGAGCTGCATATGTGATTTGAGAGGTGTAGTGAGGGAGTTTTTGTAAATGCTTTGTTCTTGGTGAAATAAAGTCCGGTTTCTCACTCTATTTTTCACTCTTAGTGGTCAATAAACCAAAAAATTTCTCATAACAGCAAGATTAGGTCCATGAACTGGTGGTCGATGAGACAAATAGTGCCTGAATTCCGACACAACATGTCCATGGGGATTGCAGTTGGAGCAGTAGCCAGGAGGGGACAAAAACAACACCATTTTTTCACATCCTCCCATCTCTCAACTATGAGAATATGTTGGGATGGGGGGTGAGATTAGGATGAATAAAATGTAGATTCAGGGAGTATGATTAAACCAGGAGGCCAAATGTATTATCATCATCACACATGAAACCTCCTAGAAAATCTCCAATCTTCACCCAGAATTCTAGGTTATGGTTGGGAAACGAGAGGCCGGGGAGGGAGACCCATGTTACAGATAGAGGATAATACCACCCTGTGAATATCTATACATCACAGGGATTGATGAATGCGCCAATGAGAGAAGGAGTTTAGAGATCTAGCCTAGGATTTCACAAATTCTTCTCCGTTATTCAACACTATGAAAAAGGATCATTTGTTCAGATCGTACACCCTTTACGAACAATCGATCTTCCACACAATCACCACATTCTGGAAAAACTCCAAGGGGGGTTATCAGACCCAAAATGAGAAACCATACGCCACTTCAGGAGAGAAGAAGCCTCATCAATGGTCAAAGCTGGCACCAAGAGATATGGGACTCCGTCCAAATTCCCCATACTAGAGGAGGGCAGAGAGATCTATGGAAAACTTGAAAGGGACAGGGGGAAGAAGCAAGGAATCCTTCTTAGAGTGGATAGTTTGTGATATATAGGGATCTCGGGGGACAGGCTGGGATGGATGTTGGCTATACAAGCCGAGAAATTTTAAAGGAATAGAATTGGCACACAACACAAAGGGGATTTCAAGGTTTTTGATTTCACACTAATTTCAAACTACAATTATATCAATTTATAGACCCACAACATTAAATTCAGATCATTTATGTTGGTACAAAAAAAGACCAAAACATTAAATGCAGAGCATTTATGATGGTACAAATAAAGACCAAAACATTAAATGAAAATAATTTATGACAGTACAAAGAAAAACCAAACCATAAATGCAAAGAATTTATGAAAGTAAAAATAAATACCAAAATATGGAACATTAAATTCATTCTAATAAAATAAATAGACATGTACCCATGGAAGAAAAAATATGTGCAAGTAATAAATTATTCCAGAGGAAACAATGCAGGCATCGTTGACGTGTGATTTTTGTTTTCAATTCCAACACTTTCTTTCAAACCAAAACCGGCTTCATTTCGAGCATAATTCTGAGTTTTTCGAATACATATGTCAGTAATGACTTTGTGAAAATATCAGCCACATGTTCCATAGTATGACAATATTCCAATTTTATCATTTTTTGCTTCACATGATCTCTCAGAATATGGAATCGGGTAGCAATATGTTTTCTTCTTCCATGGTGCACCGGATTTTTGGCATGTTCAATTGCTGACTTGTTATCCACATATATTACTACAGATCCATCCTATGGACGATTTATCTCCTTTAGCAGATTTCTCAACTAGATTCCATCACAAACAATGGATGATTCCGCCATGTACTGTAACACCCGAGACTTTTATGTGAAATATTTTGTTTTTATGTTATATAAATCATCAAAGGAATCTTTCACTACACACAACACTAGCTTGTCTTGCTTTACACGCAACCGCGGCCTTCCTCGATAGCTTGCGCCGTACGCAATACCGAGTTTCACTAAACAATGATATGCTATTAAAATATTATTAAAACTAGCCGTTATGAATAGTAATAACCAATTTTTGAAATTTTATAAATTTTATTTTTCAAAATGGACTTCATTTTTGAACTCATAATATCAAAATTAGCCTAGGGTGAAATTTTGGTATTTTTCTGAAAACTTTCAATTTTTGATGAATAGTGAAACTACTAAGTGGCTGTTAAAAAAAACTGAATTTTTCATAAAACTTAATTTTACCGCTTCTATGAGTGGAATTTCAAAAATCCGAGAGACACGGTTTATGTTAGTAAGTAAAATGTGGTTCAATGAGATGAAAATATTTTTTTGGTGAATAGTAACTTTTTACTTTTTTTTACCACGGTTAAAAGTAAATAGGGTAATTAAGGGTAAAATTGATATTATTATTACCCTAACACATGTCCTAATTCTATTGGAAAAGTGTAATTCGACAAAAAACAAACTTAGGAATAAAATATGACCATTTAGTCCCACTTGAATTAGATTAGGACATTTATTATTAATTTATTTAAAGAAGGGTTAAAATAGTTAAAATCAATGTTTAATAACTAAATCATTTTTAATATGGGGTTATACATAAGATAAATTAGACTATAAATATTCATTAGAAATATAAAAAGATTTCCTACATAATGGTATTTTATTTGTAATTCTTAGACATTATATAATTTAATTTATTTATGACACAACGATGATGCAGAAATTATCGTATTAATGAAATATTGACATAATTGATGTTATAAATACCCAAATAAATATAATTTGAGACTTTTTTTGAATTCCACTAATTTTCTAGGTTAATATGACATGTTAGTATTGATTTAATTAACTTTTTTAGAACTTATCATTCTGTTATGATTTTCACAAAAAATCAATTACTAAATAGTGTCAAAATTGACATAAAATAGTTTTTTAAAAAAATATTATATTATTAATTGTTATTTTATTCTTAAAAATCTAAGGTTTAGAAACATGACTAATATAAGGTTATATATATTAATAATAAACAACTTGGGGTTTTTTTGGCTTGATATAGTATGTTTATTAACCTTATAGTATAAGAACACAAGAAGACACAGTAAAAGTAAAATTATTTAACTTAATGTTAAATCTACATGATAAGGTTAAAATAGGAACCTAAACTTGTATAAATTATATTGGATGAGAGGATTTCGACCCATCCCCACCTTAACCTCGAAATAAATCAATTTGGAGCTATTTAAAACCGAACTTGACTTTATAATAAAATAATATTTTTTGTTATTCCAAAGGTGCCCCTCTCCTCCCTTATAAAAGGGCACCTCCTCCCTCTCTTCCTCACACCACTTTGAGCCTTCAAGCTCGGAAAAACCCTACCATTTTCTCCTCTCCACTTCCCTAGAGACATCCTATAGGTCCTGGTCTTCTTCAAAGACCAATTTTAGTGCCCTAAAAGGAGGTCTCAAAGAAGCACTTCAAAGAAGAGGTAATATCCATTACCGATCCTTTCCAATTTCCTTCTTCTTCAAATTATTCTTCTTTAGTTGTTTCATTATGAAGTAATAACATCAGTATCATTAATATATTGATATGTTATTATAAGTATTAAACAAACCTATTTAACCATCTATCCATCCTACGGAAAATGAAATCACCGTGCGTGCGTACGTACGGAATACCGTCTCCACGCCGTGGTGTAATCTATTTTCCACCACCACCTTACTTGGATGGGTATAATGGTGTAAATAATGACTATATATGACTATTATAAATTGATATTGATTCTGAAATAGTATACATACACTCCAATATAATTCCACGATCATAGGAACTATATCATCACTCATGCGTACGTACGGAATACCGTCTACACGATGTGATGCGACTCGTTCTACATGATCTTCATTTCATATTGATTATATAAATGAATTGAATGAATAAATATGATATATATTACACTAATAACATTCTGGAAATTAGGTATCTATAACCTAAAGAGAATAATAAGTATTTATTTGACAAAACACGCATAAGAACAAAAAGTTATAAACACCCAAATAACAAGTAGCAATGAAATATTACTACTAAGAAGCTAAGAATATGACCAAATATGATATCATAAAAAATATGTATGATTCTGTAATAAGTCAATAACATTATTTAAATCATTATACAGGAGGTTTGGACACTTACGAGGCAAATCGGACCTAAGGTAAGGGAAAATATCACAATCTCATTTTTATCCGAGATTGTTTATACTTTGAAATTTACTGGGGTGTATTTTATCATCCACATCCATGTTTCCTCAATATGTAATATTTACATCATTCTAAAATAGTTTATATAAAATTTTACCCTTCGGTGAGTTTTTAGTAAAAGATATGAAAGGAATCTTTTGTCGTTTTTCGTACGAGGTACTTTTTTGACTTTTCCGACAAAAGTATGAAGAATGTTTTTTTAACTTATACGACATGAATGGATTTTTAAAAAATTAATTCCAAGAAGCTTACTTTACAAGTTTTCAAGTTTATTTTTAGTCAACTACTTTTAGTTTAAAATTGTATGACATGTTAAGAAAGGAAAATGTTTTTGAAGTAGAAAGGATATTTTCCTCAAGAATGAAGTTCAAGTGTTTTATCAAAATTATTTTCCATCTAAGATGACATAGGGTTCTGTTTCTATCCCTATTATTACATTGATTTTTTTATGTTGTGATGGAATTATTTTTATGAATTCCTTTACCGTATATGAATTGTTTTATGATGTCACAATGTTTAAGATTCCCATTTTTATTACATGGGTTATGAAATGATGTATGATTTATGATTTTGTGGCACACATATGAATAGTATCATTATGATATGGGTGGGACCTATATCTCCCTCCAATGTATTGGGTAAAGATTTTATATCTCATGAGATAGAAATGGCTAGAACGGTAGGTTATACCGGTTCAGTGAAACAGGACTGAAACGAGGGTGACTCGGTTCAGAAATGGACTTTGTCCACTAAGATAGTCTTGGAAATGAGTTTTGACTAATAAGAAATGATTCTCTATGATTATGTGTGTATGACACAAAGTTTCAGGTTTTAAGTTATGATTATTGGGATTACATTTCACTTCTATGATTTATCCCATGTTATGAAATTATGCTCCCTTTTGCAGGTTAAGATTTCCAAAATGTTATGTTCATAACAAAGATGGCTTTCCGTACAAGGTATGGACACTATGAATTTATAGTGATGCCATTTGGTCTTACTAATGCCCCTGCTATCTTCATGGATCTGATGAATAGAGTCTTTAGAGACTATCTTGATCAGTTTGTGGTAGTCTTTATAGACGATATTCTTGTTTATTCAAAGAGCAAGGAAGAACATGAAGATCACTTGAGAATTATATTGAAGACCCTGAGAAAGGATAATCTTTATGCCAAATTTACCAAGTGTGAATTTTGGCTTCAAAAAGTTGCATTTTTGGGTCACATAATCTCAAAAGAGGGGATATCTGTGGAAATAGAGGTTATCGAAAGATGGTAGAGACCAAAAACAGTAACTGAGATCCGAAGTTTTCTTGGTTTGGATGGATATTATTGACGTTTTGTGAAATATTTTTCATGATTATCTAATCCACTCACCAAGTTGACTCGTAAAGGAGTTAAGTTTGTATGGACGGAGGAATGTGAAGAGAATTTCAAGGAGTTGAAAAGAAGGTTATCCAGTGCACCTGTGCTCACACTGCCTTGTAGTGGAGAAAGGTTTGTGATCTACAGTGATGCATCCAAGAAGGGATTGGGGTGTGTTATTATGAAAAATGATATGGTGATAGCTTATGCCTCACGACAGTTGAAAATACATGAGAAAAATTACCCAACTCATGATTTGGAGTTAGCTGCGGTAATATTTGCATTAAATATTTTGAGGCATTACCTTTATGGTGAAAGGTGTGATATTTATACTGATCATAAAAGTTTAAAGTATATTTTCACACAAAAGGAGATGAATATGCACCAAAGAAGATGGTTGGAGCTGATTAAGGATTACGACTGCTCAATCCATTACCACCCTGGGAAAGCAAACAATGTGGTAGATGCATTAATTTGACAAGACCATGATAGTTTATCCATGATGAGGATCACAAAAGATCCAATAATTATAGATTTACAAAGGATGGATCTTGGAATTATAATGAAAGGGGAAAAATCATATCTTTCTCAAATGAATGTTCAACCATCTATACATGTGAAGATTAAAGAGGCACAGAAATAAGATGTCGAGTTATAAAAGAAGGTGAGAAATGTTCCTAAATTCAACCTTGATTGTGATGGGATAATAAAGTTCACGAATCGGATTTTTGTTCCTCCCATCCCCGAGTTAAGGAAGGAGATATTGGATGAGGCACATAGTTCTTCATTCTATATTCATCCTGGAAGCACGAATATGTATAGGGACCTGAAAGAGTACTTCTGGTGGGATGGCATGAAAAGAGATGTTTCTGAATATGTCTCTCGATGCTTGGTTTGTCAACAAGTTAAAGCTAAGAGACAGAAGTCTAAGGGGATGTTACAACCATTACCCATAACCGACTGGAAATGGGAAAACATCACTATGGAATTTGTCACAGGACTTCCTAAAACATCCAAAGGCAATAATGCTATCTGGGTCATAGTTGATCGTCTTACAAAGTCTGCACACTTCATTGCTATTAGAGAGGATTTCTCTCTGGATCAGCTTGCTAGGATATATGTAAAGGAAGTGGTAAGATTGCATGGAGTACCACTTTCTATTATATCTGATCGGGATCCAAGATTTAACTCGAAGTTCCGGCAAAGTCTTCAGCATACTCTGGATACAGAGTTGAGTTTCAGCATTGCTTATCATCCTCAGACAGACGGTCAGTCTGAGAGAACAATTCAAACTCTAGAAGATATGTTGAGAGCTTTCTCTATGGATTTCAAAGGTGGTTGAGATCAACACCTACCTTTGGTGGAATTTTCTTATAATAATAGCTTTCAATCCAGTATTCAGATGGCTCCTTATGAAGCTCTCTATGGAAAGAAATGCAGGACTCCAACTTGCTGGGATGAAGTTGGGGAAAGAAAGCTATTAGGACCTGATCTCGTTGATGAAATGGTAGAAAAGGTCAAATCTATTCAACAACACATAAGAGCAGCTCAGAGTCGATAGAAAAGTTATGCCAACAGCCGAAGAAAAGACCTATAGTTTGAAGTGGGAGATAAAGTGTTCTTACGAATATCTCCCTAGAAGAGGGTTATGAGATTTGGAAAGAAGGAGAAGTTGAGACCTAGATATATCGGTCCTTTCGAAACACTGGATCGTGTTGGGAAGGTAGCTTACCAATTGGCGCTTCCACCGAATCTCTCTCAAGTTCACGATGTGTTCCATGTATCTCTCTTGAGAAAGTACATACCTGATCCTTCACATGTACTTAGCTCAGAAGTTGTACCGCTGGAGCAAGATCTTTCTTATGAAGAACAACCGATAGAGATTCTGGATCGTAGCGAAAAAGTCCTACGAAACAAGACCACTCGATTGGTGAAAGTTTTATGGAGGAACCACCAATTAGAAGAAGCTACATGGGAGCTTGAGGATATGATGAGGGAGAGGTATCCTCATCTGTTTGTTACAAAGTGACGAATTTCGAGGGCGAAATTCATTTTAAGGGGGGTAGAATGTAACACCCGAGACTTTTATGTGAAATATTTTGTTTTTATGTTATATAAATCATCAAAGGAATCTTTCACTACACATAACACTAGCTTGGATTTATTTACACGCAACCTCGGCCTTCCTCGATAGCTTGCGTCGTACGCAATACCGAGTTTCACTAAACAATGATATGCTATTAAAATATTATTAAAACTACCCGTTATGAATAGTAATAACCAAATTTTGAAATTTTATAAATTTTATTTTTCAAAATGGACTTCATTTTTGAACTCGGAATATCGAAATTATCCTTGGGTGAAATTTTGGTATTTTTCTGAAAACTATCAATTTTTGATGAATAGTGAAACTACTAAGTGGCTGTTAAAAAAAACTGAATTTTTCATAAAACTTAATTTTACCGCTTCTGTGAGTGGAATTTCAAAAATCTGAGAGACACGGTTGATGTCAGTAAGTAAAATGTGGTTCAATGAGATGAAAATAATTTTTTGGTGAATATTAACTTTTTACTTTTTTTTACCACGGTTAAAAGTAAATAGGGTAATTAAGGGTAAAAATGATATTATTATTATCCTAACACATGTCCTAATTCTATTGGACAAGTGTAATTCGACCAAAAACAAACTTAGGAATAAAATATGACCATTTAGGCCCACTTGGATTAGATTAGGACATTTATTATTAATTTATTTAAAGAAGGGTTAAAATAGTTAAAATCAAAGTTTAATAACTAAATCATTTTTAATATGGGGTTATACATAAGATAAATTCGACTATAAATATTAATTAGAAAGATAAAAATATTTCCTAAAAAATGGTATTTTATTTGTAATTCTTAGACATTAAATAATTTAATTTATTTATGACACAACGATGATGCCGAAATTATCTTATTAATGAAATATTGAAACAAATGATGTTATAAATACCCAAATAAATATAATTTGAGACTTTTTATGAATTCCACTAATTTTATAGGTTAATATGACATGTTAGTATTGATTTAATTAACTTTTTTCGAACTTATAATTCTTTTATGATTTTCACAAAAATCAATTACTAAATAGTGTCAAAATTGACATAAAATAGTTTTTAAAACAAATATTATATTATTAATTGTTATTTTATTCCTAAAAATCTAAGGTTCGGCCAAATGACTTACATAAGGTTATATATATTAATAATAAACAACTTTGGGTTCGTTTGGCTTGATATAGTAAGTTTATTAACCTTATAGTATAATAACACAAGAAGACACGATAAAAGTAAAATTATTTAACTTAATGTTAAATCTACATGATAAGGTTAAAATAGGAACATAAAGTTGTCTAAATTATATTGGATGAGATTATTTCGACCCATCCCCACCTTAGCCTCGAAATAAATCAATTTGGAGCTATTTAAAACCTAACTTGACTTTATAATAAAATAATATTTTTAGTTATTCCAGAGGTGCCCCTCTCCTCCCTTATAAAAGGGCACCTCCTCCCTCTCTTCCTCACACCACATTGAGCCTTCAAGCTTGGCCAACCCCTGCCATTTTCTCCTCTACACTTCCCTAGAGACATCCTAGAGGTCCTGGTCTTCTTCAAAGACCAATTTTAGTTCCCTAAAAGGAGGTCTCAAAGAAGCACTTCAAAGAAGAGGTAATATCCATTACCGATCCTTTCCAATTTCTTTCTTCTTCAAATTATTCTTCTTTAGTTGTTTCATTATGAAGTAATAACATCAGTATCACTAATATACTGATATGTTATTATAATTATGAAACAACCCTATTTAACCATCTATCCATCCTACCGAAAATGAAATCACCATGCGTGCGTACGTACGGAATACCGTCTCCACACCGTGGTGTAATCTATTTTCCACCACCACCTTACTTGGATGGGTATAATGGTCTAAATAATGACTATATATGACTATTATAAAGTGACATTGATTCTTAAATAGTATACATACACTCCAATACAATTCCACTATCATAGGAACGATATCATCACTCGTGCGTACGTACAGAATACCGTCTCCACGATGTGATGCGACTCATGCTACATGATCTTCATTTCATATTGATTATATAAATGAATTGAATAAATGAATATGATATATATTACACTAATACCATTCTGGAAATTAGGTATCTATAACCTAAAGAGAAGAATAAGAATTTATTCGACAAAACACGCATAAGAACAAAAAGTTATAAACACCCGAATAACAAGTAGCAATGAAATATTACTACTAAGAAGCTAAGAATATGACCAAATATGATATCATAAAAAATATGTATGATTCTGGAATAAGTCAATAACAATATTTAAATCATTATACAGGAGTTTCAGACACTTACGAGGCAAATCGGACCTAAGGTAAGGTAAAATATCACAATCTCATTTTTATCCGAGATTGTTTATACTTTGAAATTTACTGGGGTGTATTTTATCATCCACATCCATGTTTCCTCAATATGTAATATTTAAATCATTATACAATAGTTTATATCAAATTTACCCTTCGGTGAGTTTTTAGTAAAAGATATGAAAGGAATCTTTTGTCATTTTTCGTACGAGGTACATTTTTGACTTTTCCGACAAAAGTATGAAGAATGTTTTTTAACTTATACGACATGAATGGATTTTTAAAAAATTAATTCCAAGAAGCTTACTTTACAAGTTTTCAAGTTTATTTTTAATCAACTACTTTTAGATTAAAATTGTATGACATGTTAAGAAAGGAAAATGTTTTTGAAGTAGAAAGTATATTTTCCTCAAGAATGAAGTTCAAGTGTTTTATCAAAATTATTTTCCATCTAGGATGACACAGGGTTCTGTTTATATCCCTATTATTACATTGATTTGGTTATGTTGTGATGGAATTATTTTTATGAATTCCTTTACCGTATATGAATTGTTTTATGATGTCATGATGTTTAAGATTCCCATTTTTATTACATGGGTTATGAAATGATGGATGATTTATGATTTTGTGGCACACATATGAATGGTATCATTATGAGATGGGTGGGACCTATATCTCCCTCCAATGCATTGGGTAAAGATTTTATATCTCATGAGATAGACATGGCTGGAACGGTAGGTTATACCGGTTCAGTGAAACAGGACTGAAACAAGGGTGACTCGGTTCAGAAATGGACTTTGTCCACTAAGATAGTCTTGGCAATGAGTCTTGACTAATAAGAAATGATTCTCTATGATTATGTGTGTATGCCACAAAGTTTCAGGTTTTAAGTTATGATTATTGGGATTAAATTTCACTTCTATGATTTATCCCATGTTATGAAATTATGCTCCCTTTTGCAGGTTAAGATTTCCAAAATGTTATGTTCTTATAAATATGATGCGATTGATATTTCTTTTGTTTACCCTTACTGAGCATTTGAGCTCACCCTTTTGTATGTTTTATTTCCCCAGGTCAGGAAGAAGGTTATTAAGTAGAATATTCCAAAAAGGGACTCTAGATATGATGAAATAAATGGGAGGCAAAGTAGATGATTTATGAACCAGTTGTTTATGTTTCCCAGTTTCTAAAGACACTATACCTATACGGTCCTTTCTTGGTTTTCTTATATGTTTTAATAAGTGTGCTTCAATTCTGAAGTAATAACAATGTATGTAAAGTATGGGTCATTATATGTACTCTGCTTCACATGTAGACAAGGCAACCACAATTTTATTTCTTGAATTCCACATGAAATCATTTGATCTAAGAAAAAATACATACCTAGTGGTGCATTTTATTTCTCTTGGTCTCCTCCCCAGTCACTGTCTGAGTATCCATGCAGATTTTCTTCTTCATTTTATGGATAAAAAGGACCAAAATCCATCGTTCCTTTAATGTACATGAGGATACGTTTTGCCGCTAGCCAATGTGTCTCTTTTGGTGCTTCTATGTACATGCTTAGAAGCCCAACACTATAGACAATATCTATCTTTGTGATTGTGAAATACCTTAGGCTTCCAATTAGAATCTTGAATAGAGTCGAGTCAACAATTCTTTCGTTTTCATCTTTTGTAGTTTTAATCTCATTTCCACAGGTGTGTTTACAACATTGCAATATGCCATCATTAATTTTTCAAGAAACTCCTTAGCATACCTCTTATGAGAATTATAGATGCCTCCATGTTTTTCCTTTACTTGTATGACCAGAAAGAAAGACATGAGACCACCATCAGTCATCTCGAACTCTTTGAACATGTCCTCCTTAAATTAATCAAACATCGACTAGTTTTTCCCTGTAAACATCAGATCATCAACATACAAGCATTAAATAAGTATGTAACCACAACCATTCTTCTTAATGTAAGCATCATGCTCATATGGACATTGGGTAAAGCTGTTCCCACAAAGATAGCTGTCAATTCATGCATTCCAAGCATGAGGAGCCAACTTCAACCCATAAATAGGTTTCTTCAGTCGATACACATTGTCTTCCTCCACTTGAATAACAAAGACTTCAGGCTAGTGAACATAGACCACTTCCTCTAGGTTTCCATTCAGGAATGCAGACTTTACATCCAGTTGTTAGATCATCCAACTGTGATAAAAATAAGGGAGATAATCATCCACACTGTGTCAAGTTGATCAACATGAGCGAAAAATTCTTCACAGTGCACCCCACACTTCTGTTTTTACCCCTTTGCTACGAGCCTTTCCTAGCAGCGATCGATTTCCCCATCAACATTTCACTTGATCTTGTGCACCCATTTGACACCAATGGTTTTCTGGATATTAGGACGTGTGGTCAGCTCCCATGTGTTGTTTTTCTCTATGGCACAAATTTCTTCTTCCATATCCATTTTCCAATATTATTCCCCTGCTGCTTTCTGAAATGTTAGAGGCTGATGATCTGCATACAACAAAAAAATTTACCTCTTCAGTTTTCACATAAATGTGACTTATGTTTTTCTATTTTTTGGGCTCTATGGGTGTAGATGAGGTCGCCAAAATTTGACTTTATGGAGTCATTTCATAAGTAATTGAATGTCCTCCTAGAATCTTGTGCACTAACGATGTGCCTAAGGAAGGTGTTGTGGGCGTTTTCTCTTGATGATCATGTATTTCTTCTGGATCTTCTCTTTCAACTAGAATCTCATTGTTTGGTTCTTAATCATTCCATTTCCAAGATTCCTCCTCACTAAAGAACATATCTCTAATTACCACTAATTTATTTGTTAGTGTATTGTTGAGCTTATAGGATTTAGACTCTTCACTATATCCCATGAATATTCATTTTTCAGCACGATCATCAAGATTCCTTCTTCTCTCTTCTAGAACTTGAGCATAGGAAACACACCCGAATATTCTTAGGATCTCTATGCTCAGTTTGTATCCACTCCATGCCTCTTGTGGTGTCATGTTCCTAACGCTCTTAGTTGGAAAACAATTGAGAAGATAGGAAGTACATGCCACTGCTTCTGCCCAGAAATTCTTTGGCAAGCCTTTCTCCTTCAGCATGGTCCTCATCATGTTGAGGAAGGTGCGATTCTTCCTTTCTACAATTCCATTCTACTGTGGCGTGTAGGAAACAATATTGTTTTTTTGATGCCTTATTTCCTGAAAAAATATTGAAATGCATTTGAAGTGTATTCTCCACCTCTGTCAGATATGGGAACTTTGATTCTATAACCTCTTTCAGCTTCAACATGAGATTTGAACATTTTAAAGATCGCAAATGTAGAAGAATTTTCTTTGATGCAATACACCAAGAGTTTCCTACTAAAATCATCAATGGGGGTAATAAAATACCTATTAACTCCAAGAGAGGGTGTTTCAAGTGGTCTGCAGATATCAGTGTGAATTAATTGAAGTTGTTCATTTGCTCTTCTGGACATTCCACTTGGGAAGGCATTCCTTTTTTGGTTTCCTAGTGTACACGCCTCACACACTTGATTTGGAACATCAATCACTAGGAATCCACGCCCCATGATTGATGAGGATAGAAGTCTAAGCCCATTAAAATGTAGATTTCCAAAGCACATATGCCATCTCCATGAGTCATTCTTCATGAGTCCCAAGAAACACTCCTCGGCCTATGAGTTGATACAGAGCAGAAACATGCGATTCTTCACCATTTGGACTTGAGAAAAAAGTCTATTGTGAGAATCCCTTATAGACAAAGAAGAATTATCCATGTGTATAACATACCCCTTATCAAGGAGTTTACTGAGACTAATGATATTTTTTCATGTTTGGTACATAATACACATTAGAGATATAATTTGGCTCAATATTCTTCTGATATATTTTGATTTTACCTTTTCCAATCACGGGTACCTTTGATGAGTCACCAAAGCTCACGTCGCCACGAACTTCTTCTATGAGTTCCTCGAATAGTTTTTTGTTACCACTCATGCAGTTGCTTGCACTCGTGTCAAGATACCACACATCGAGGTGTTCACATGCCTTTTCTTGTGCGAGGAGGAGTGTGGTGCCTTCTTCTTCATGATGAGATGCTTCAGCAAAGTTGGATCGTTCATCATGATCCACTTTGATCCAAAAATCAGAGGCATAATGGCCAGATTTCATACAATTGTGGCATTGAATGTTCATTACATTTTCAAGACCACGCATGAATCGACCTGCACCATTTCCTCTTCCATGAAAGCTAGTAGGATTTTATTGCTTTGGATGATGTCTTAGATAATATCCACACCCTCTTTCTCTAGCATGATGACCACCTCGTTGCGTGTGGCTATTCTTCTGTTCTTATAGAGTCAACTTGTACACTAAGGCATGCTCTATTATTGAACTAGTATTCTTTTGCATCCATTGCTCATGCACTTGCAATGACCCCATTAGTTCTTCAATGGATAGAGTCTCTAAATCCTTTGATTCTTCGATTTCGAAAACCACATGCTCAAACTTGGTTTTGAGAGATCAAAGTTGTTTTTCAATAACTCGAATGTACTCCAATTTTTAACAATTCCTTTTCAAATTTTTAATAAAAAGAATTAATCTTGAGAAATAATCAGAGATACTCTCACCTTCTTTCATGTGTTCCACTTCAAACACCACTTCTAATGTTTGAAGACGTAGCCGCTTCACTCGATAAAAACCTTTGAAGATGGTGGAAAGAGTATCCCAAGATTGCTTTCTTGATGTATCTCTGACAATATTTTCAAACATTGACTCATCCAACCCTTGAAAGAGAGAAAACAATGCCTTTTTGTCTTTATTTCTTTGATTTTTGAGGCCCATATTTTCTTCATTCATGAAGGAATCTTCTTCCTCCATAGAGGGTACAACATACCCATCAGTGACGATCTCCCATAATTCTTGTGACCCAAATAACGCCTTCATTTGGATGCATAATCTTTTGTAGTTGTCCTTAGACAACTTCAGAACTTGTGGCTGGATTGTGTCCATTATTAAAAAAATGGAGGATTTTGGTAACCGGCCTCTGATACCTGTTTGTTGGCTATACAAGACGAGATATTTGAAGGGAATAGATTTTGCACACAACACAAGGGAGATTTCAATATTTTTATTTGTACACTAATTTCATACTACAATAACATCAATTTATAGACCCACAAAATTAAATGTAGAGAATTTAAGTTGGTACAAAAAAAGACCAAAACATTAAATGAAAAGCATTTATGATGGTACAAAGAAAGACCAAAACATTAAATGCAGAGCATTTATGATGGTACAAAGAAATACGAAACCACTAAATGCAAAGAATTTATGACGGTACAAAGAAATTCCAAAATACAGAACATTAAATTCATTCAAAGAAAATAAATGGACGTGGACCCCTGGAAGAAAAAAATGCGCAAGTAATAAATGACTCTAGAGGAAACATTGTGGGTAGATTTAATGCATGGTTTTTGTTTGCAATTCCAACAAGGGAGAGAAGGCATCTACCTAACAGAAAGGAGCCTATAGAGGAGCTGAATCTAGAAGTAGTGGCAGAGGTGAATATGCAGGAGATGCCACAACGGTTTTGGAATTATGAAAATGGAGCATCATGTCAAGTGTGTTCTTACAAGCGAAGGAAAATAGGTTCATTGCCAAAGAAAATGGTGGTTTAGAGAGATCACTTTTTGAATCTCTCAAAACATTATCAATGATTTTTTGATAAATTAAATATAGGATTGTAGTTATGTGAAGTATATTTATCTTCTTGGTTTATACTGGAATAGATTCATCTCTCAGAATTTTCTCCAAATCAACATGCATGTTTCTAAAATCCGTTACAGGTGAAAATAAAATATTTGTGTTATTAAAATTTTAATCTTCATAATTATATTCAATAATGGTGTCCACATTATCACTAAGACATTCCCTCTGATCTTACCAAATAAAATTTATTTTTTGTATCTTTATTTTTATTACTAAAAAAATTATCTCATCCACTATTATAACTTTTCATAATATAATTTTTCCCTTTCTTGAACTTTAAAGACATTAATTTTAAAATCCATGAATTCGAAACTAATAAAATTAATTTCCATACATTACATGATATCATTACATGATCTCATTTCTTATTAATAATTTAATGATTTTTATCAATTACAAAAAAAAATTATTTTTTATCTATTTGTCATACCGTAATTTTAAATGTGTCTATTTTATCTAAAGATATAAGAGATCATATATATATATATATATATGAATCATCTTTGTATAATAGTAACTTCAAATATCACTTGGGATAAACATTGTTGATTCCATATTATGGGAAGTCTAATTTCTTTTCTAAAATATGTTATTCTAGTAGGGTATCCACGCTATACCCACCTTGTGAAAAATTCCATACTACTATGGATACTAATTAGCTAAATGATTATTGATTTT
Organism: Viscum album; assembly: GCA_963277665.1. Lineage (NCBI taxonomy): Eukaryota > Viridiplantae > Streptophyta > Magnoliopsida > Santalales > Viscaceae > Viscum > Viscum album. Next base: position 1,291,080,100 of record OY728120.1, on the reverse strand, counting down.
AAATAAATTATCTTTCCATATCCCCTTTATAATATTTTATAACTAATTTCTCACCAAATTTATTTATATATATAGTCAAGAACTAATGTTTTGTGACACATAGAAATAATTAAGCATATTCAACATTATTTATCCACAAATAGAAGATATCACAATTCACATTTTCTTCTTCTTTTTCACTGGATTATATATAATGGATAAAACTAATCCCAGTACATGGGAAATGTTTTTTTAATGTGTACATGATTTTATTAAGATATTTATTTATGTAAATTTCAAAAAAATTACATATATATATATATATATATATATGATTATAAAATATTTTTGTTATTCATTTACCCTAACTATGACATAATTATTACTTTACTAAGATTATTTTTTTTGAAAAAAATGTTCATATATTCCTTTTAGTTATGATGAATTTATAAAAAACTCTAATATTCTTACAATTTTTTTTTCATACATTCTATCCAGTTAATTAAATATTTGTTATAATTTTTCATCATTCTATTTTATAGTAACAACACATCCATTTTATTTATCTATATCCCAAACTATAGATTTTCCTCTAAATATTTCATCTTATTCTCCTTCTCGTTGAACAATTTCTTTTATTACATGGTTACATAATTATATTTATTTAAATTTTCCTTTTAATTATCAATATCCTCTATGGTTTTCTCAAAGTCAAAATCTATTATAATAACACAAGAACAAATGTTTCCAATTATAAAAATTACATATGTGGTATGTGAATGATCAAATTTGAAATAAGATAATCCTCCTCATAATTTTAAATATTTTTTACATCTTATATCTTTAAATCACATCCTTCAAAATAATTTTTTTATTATAGTTTTATTCCGTTGAAATTGATAAAAAATTGGTGTACATTATCATAAATGGTTTCTTTAATACCATTATATAAATTCTTCTTTAATTTTTTTCATTGTTTTATATTTAAATGCGTTTCATAATTATATGTTCTACCTATCCATACCAAGACCAAGCTTGTGGAAATTTCATTTTAAAATTCCCAATTCCTTTCATATCTTTATATGACAAAAATTTAATCATTTTATCAAATTCCAAATCTTAGGCATATTTCATGATAATATCTTCTATAGTCTTGAAAAAAATAATTATATTGGTGTTATATATTTTGGATGTCATCTAAAAATCAAATTTCATCAATAAATAATATGATTTCTATTTCATAATGTGATACTATGATTATATCAATTTATTTAATAACATAAAACATTTTATTAAAATTAGGTGGTTATCATCTCAAAATAAATTTGAAAATGACTATTTTTTCAATTCCATAACCTAAAAATCATAAATATCCAAACACATTATGCAATATAATAATGAATAAATAAAAAAGAACATTTGATATCTTTTTTACATTTTCTATCAAATTAATTAGAATATAATTCATAGTGTTAGAACCATTTGGTTAACCTTTATAAATATTAATAATTTTTCCCCATATGGCTTCAAAATTTCTTATAATTTATAATATTTGAATTTAATATACTTAAAATAACTCATTCTATTGAATTCACATTCTTAAAATCAGTCTCTGACTCATTAATTATTTTCTTGATAATAATTATGGAGTTATTTTTTAATATAAATTCCATAGAATGAATAAATATATACATACATTACAAGTGAAATTATATGGTGATGCATCTAAATTTCCTGAAAATAGTAATTCATCCCATAAAAATTTATAATCCCTTTATGATTAACCAATTTTTACTTTAAACTCCAAAAATTATCACAATAAAAATAGAATTATATTTCTTTTAACAAGGAACATGTTACTACTTATATGTTCCAAACAAGCAAGTCCAAAAATTATAGTGAAAAATTAAAGATGCTAAAAAGAATAACTAACTATTTGAAAATAATAATAGACCATATTATATCCTTTATATAGTAAAGTGTGTTGATTAATTTAGACAATTAGAACCACACATAAACATGTCATGTGTTTAATTTGACACTCCCCTATATTTATCAGTATTCTTCTTCTTCTATCTCTTCCTAATAAAATATTTTTCATATACCATTTACAAAATGAGTGCACTGCTCATTTATATACAATGAATATTATAAATTCAGTATTATTAGATCATTCCATGTATTCTTGTCGAATTCCCAATCCTCATTTGAATAACTCGACTCATAAATTCATTTTATACCCAATAAATTTCTTTAAAAAAACCTAGTAAAAAATATTCTTTCTGGTAATGGTAAACACTGCCATAATCAAACAAATGAAAACATGTATTCAAACCATCCCATGGAAACAATTACCTCATTAACAAGTTAATAAAAATTTAATTAAACAAAATAATTGCATCAATTTACTTGTAGAAAATTTTATCGTCCCGGTTCCACAAAAAATTCAAAACATAGACAATGAAAGCATTGATCCTGATAAATATTTAAAAAAATTACCTAACATGTTCAGAAATATTGTTGATCAAAATTGGATGCTAAATCATGTCCTATAATATATCCTTGTATCAATCCTTGATATGATGATGTTCATGAATTGATCTAGACTATCGAATGATGCAGCACCCTATCACCACTTATAGTGTGTGATGATAGATTTCTATTATTCTAGAAATATGTTTTAGTCACCTACAACATAGTCATGACCAATAATATAAATGAATAAGTTTTTGTTTTAATAAGACAATGTGATATATATTACCTTTATATATGATAATATTTTATCACATGTCATGACCTATAATAGCTTAGTGTTTCTATCTATTACTCAATTGGACTCAATATTAACTTTTTTTACTTAATGTGACAAAAAAATATTTTTATCCCTAGTTTAATTCCCAATAAATACCATTTTGAAACAAAATCACTACTTTTGATACATAAAATAAACTATTCAGTAAGAATATATTATTGAAACATGTAATATAATATCCTCTTAGAATTTTCTATTTTAAAATAGTCATCACTTCTATAATATGAGGTTTTTTATAATATATAGAAATAGGTTTTTCAGTTTTATTGGTTACCATTATATGAACACATACCAAATTTTAATGTATGAGTATAACAATTTTCTTATCATATAGGCTGCACAAAACAAAAGGATTAACCTTGTTTTTATTTGTCACGACCCACCCTCACCAAGATGGGGGAAGGGATAGCAGATTTCCAAACCCTTACTTCCTGAAGTTGACGGAGAGATAATGACTCCCGAGACCTGCCTTCAATAGGCCCCATAGTGGCGACTAGCACTAAGGGTATAGAATCACATGTAATATGGAAGACATTACCATTTTTATTTAGTAGGATCAGGATATAAGATATTAAATCCAAAACAAAACCAAAGATAGAAGTAAAAGTAAACCCAAAACAATCCATTCCCATAATAATGTTCTAACAATAATGTTCTACAAAAGTACAACAAAACTCCAAAGGAAAGTACCAAAGAAAAGAAAAATAGCAAAAAAAATTGTCCCAACGTTTGAGCTAGTATGGTCCTGCACGATCCCTGAAGTCATCCTAGAAACCTGAAAGTAGATTTATATACATAGAGTGAGTATATAAGTATACTCTGTATGGAAAACCAAAACCCCTCATGCCCAAGTGGGGAGACAATCTAACACCCTGTGAGAAAAATAGATAACCAAAACACCTGTAAAGGAAACTATACACCCAAACATCACGAAGGAACACTCCCAAAATAATGCTTGTCAAGTAGCATAATAATAATAACACATCAATTGTTGGGTACCCTGCACCACTTTTCCACTGGTTAATGAAGACATCCTACGCAATAGACCACCTCATAAATTCTCACTGTAGTCCCACTACCATACCCTACCCTCACACACCTGGGCTACCACATCCCCACACCCTACCTACAAACACTTGGGCCACATCAACCACACATAACCACACCCGCAGACACCTGGACCAGAATAACTACTACCACAACTGAAGATATATGGGCCTCATCCTGAAGACACTTTGGAAACAACCTACCTGGACAATCCTAGGGAAACCACCAAAACTACCCTGCCTGAAGAAATCATGGGATAAAATGGACCTTAGGCCATCACAGCCTACTCAAAGAGTCTTGGGATGCTTGGGAATGGGAGTAGAAAAGGAGATAATAACTAACCACTCATAAAAGTGTTGGAAAAAACACCCTCCCCATGAAATGGGGATGTTCGACATGAAGTTCTCAACTTGTGTGGGGTGAGAATAAGAAACATAAGAACTAAATTATACATATAGGTATACAAGCACTCTTCCCAACCTAGGGGTTCAAAAACCAACCCATACACAAACACCCTCATTATTATTCATACTTAAAAAGCACAACAACCACAACCTAGTCACAACTCATTCTAGGAAAGCAATTACCCATTGAATCCATCCTTGTTATCATATTCAAGTAATTCCATTTAGATAATTGTCCAATACCAGGAAACTAACAGGCATAACCAAAAGATAAGGAAGGAAATACATCCAAGCCGCAAAATAAGCTTTCACACCTGGTTCTCTTGAAAAGTCACAACAACAAAAGGGATCTGGTGGATCCCTCGAAGTACTGGAACCAAACCAAGCCCCAAAATAAGGCCCCACACAGCCTCAGATCTGCAAACCAATAACTGCACCACAACAGAGGATCCCATCCCCATCCACGTCACCTCAAAAGCCTAAGAAAAATCCACCAAACACATCATCCAAACAAAGCAAGGGATCTTTCAAATACAAACACACCATTCCTTTAGTTCCTTCTTTCTGTTTGGTTAATAAGGGTGACCACACAAGGATTAATATTCATTGGGCATCCATTTAATCATCTGAGTTTATGTGATTAACCCATTTCCATGTTACAACCATTCAATCAAAAAAATATCTATAATACATATGTTACGACCCATCCTAGTGGGGCCCACACCGCGACTCCCCAAGCCCTCCGGAAATTGGACAGATGATGGTGACTAGCACCGAGTAGTCATATTACTAACATGGGAGGTATCTCTTTAGTAATTGCACACACACACACATCTCTATGGCCCCAAATGCTGAAATGAAAAAAAAACACTGAGGAACTAAATGCATGCATACAACTAAACCCAACCAATAGAGTATGAAGAAAAGTAAAGTACTGAAAGTAAACTGGGACAAAATACAAGACCACAAAAAATAAGAGTCTAAAAACTACAATGTCCAACCTGTAAACACAAGGAGGTACTAGGAATACTGCTCACAGATATTGGAACACCTCGTCCTGTAGGGAACTCTGAAAGCTCAGTCCTGTCCTGGTCCTCCCTGGACTCTGTCCAAAGGTTTCTCGTCTTCAAAAGACATGACACGTGCGGGCAAAGCCCATGCATGGGTGAGTATAACAATACTCAGTTTTGGACCCCAAAAACCACAAAGCAATAAAAAAAAAGTAAAGGTACATTCACCTCTACAAGATATATGTATACTGAACATATAGCAAGAGTAGAACAATATAGATATACTCAAAATCGAGACCCGCAGTCTAGAGACAAGTCACACAACCGCATACCCATGCTAGAGATTTAGTTATAAGATTCCATGAATCAATCATCTAGGATATCTCACTCCATGAGTTAGAGAGTTTGGATAACGTCCGTCTGAGAAGTACAATTCGTTAGGAAAAGTCGTGAGAGATAGATACACAGATTCTATGATAACACACTCCTGAGCAGGGAAAGATCACGATACATAGATGAGGATCACTTCCAGGACCTTGTAAGATACCACGACCCATCCAGATTCACCTGCTAAGTAGATTATTAGAATCCTATAGAAGTAGTCACATCGATACCTGACTCTACCTAGGGTCAAAAATGGATAGAGGATCACACTCTGGGCCACCTAGAGGGATACCAAACTCTATCTTAGAAATTCCTACTAAAGAGATCAAACTCCTGTGGTTGGAAACGATACATGACCTTCAGGTGAATGAGAAAAATGGGAGCTAACCCAAAGGAATCATGTACAGGGAATGCTGGAAAAGATGATAAAGCCATGTACTAAAAAGTACATGACATGTAGAAGTGTCACACGCCGTGTCTTCTAACCCCAGGTACTGCCCGTGTACATCGGCCCGTGTCATAAGGCTTATCATGTAAAACAAAACTACATGGCGTGTAGAAATGGTCACATGCCATTTCAAAGTATCTGGGGTTAACTCCATGTACATTGACTGTGTTCCCATACATGACCTCAACCCATGTGTGCCAACCTGTGTAATCAGCACACGGGGAGACCCGCATTACTGGCCTCGTATGGCTGTGTGGTGGAGTACATGGCGTGTACTCCACCTCGTGTCCATGTATCGCCTAGGATACATGCCGAGTCCCGTGTAAGGAACCACATGCCATATTCTTAAGAGAACATGTAGTGTCATTGATTCAATCACTGTAGAACCCAAAAATCTACTTAACTGGACCTACACGCTGTGTTCTTTGGGATACATGTTGTGTGTTCTTGAAATTTCCAAAATAGTGAACCTCCGCCATCGTGCCTCGAGTGATGCTCCAATATTTGATCCGATAGTCATTTTTCTATGAAACATGAAGATTAAGGTCGCCCCGATGTTCGGAGGTCGTCTCTGTTGTTTTTGGGCCACCAATCGTCCCCGAAAATGCACATTGATCCACCCACGTGAAGAATTCTCGAGGAACGGTGTCTCCCGATCTGAGCCGATTTGTCCTATTCCATTGTTTTTGCACCTCCTCTAGGTCATTGAAATGTAGAATCTTTAATTTGGGATTATTGTGATGGAAAAAGGATGTGCAATGATCCGTTGTTCATCACACCATGAATAATGCGAAGAATGCGAGGAAAAGTGGAAGAAATCCAATAACAAAGGAGGAACGTACCTCCACCATCATTCATCATGGCATCAATATTCTCCCATTAATAGGTTTAATAAGTGACTCAAATAGAAAATTCAAAAAAAAAACATCATTAATCAATTCCCAAATCAAAAACCCCAAATAATAAGGAAAATAATAACCCTCCCACAAGAACGGATGATCCGATGATCACCCTATTTGTCGGTCGATCCACGCTCATCATTTTATCGAATAATAGGGAAGAACTAAATCAAAGTAACAAACCCCTACCTCAAGGAGGGATCAATCGATAATGAAGTGATTGCGCTATCATCGTTTTCAAGATCCTTAAACTCGGTTGGCACATAGATTTTCAATTTTGATTCACCATCGTTCACCGTCGAGAGTGCTCTCCAAGTTCCAAGAATTCACTAGAGTTTCTCTCAATATTCTGCCAACAACTAACATCTTATTAACCCATTAAAAGGAGGGAATGAGTTTCTTTGTTCTATTACACTGTGGCATTAATGATTCAGTGTTTTTATTTCTAGGTAATTATGGCATGGTATTAATTATCGAAACATTTTCCCTTATGCTGCGCTGCAGTGGGTGTTTCCAAAATAAAAATAAAATAAAATAAACCTTTAAAATTATTTTTATTTAATTTGAGTTTACTAAAAAGGTCATAAAATTAAAAATTTTCCCTCGACACGTGCTGATTGAGGTTAAGCATGTTCTTAGGTAATGTCATCATTCTAAATGCAACGGTGCCCTCAAATTTTTAATTTGGGAAACCATTTGGAAACTACCACAACTGCACACACCCACCAACTAACTTTGCTAAAAAAATTCTAACCACCATTCGAGGTTCATTAGGCCTCAAAATGATGTTCCGTCTCCAAACATGGTCCTGTAATAATTATATATAATATTTAAAAATAATACAAAAAAAATATAAGACATTACATTCTCCCCACCATGGGGCTTTGTGTACCTGAAAAGGAAAAACAAGCCTGCTCCAAAGAGAAGTGGGTACTGGGCACGGATCTGAGTCTCCTGCTCCCCTGTGCTCTTCTAAAGATTCCCATGCTGCCAATGAATAGACACCAAGGGAATCGATCGCCAATGATGGATCCTCTCCTGCTGATCCTTGATCTCCACTGGGTACTCCTCAAAGGTCACTCCATCCTCGATGTCTAGCTCTCTCCAGTTGATGATGTGTGATGGGTCATGCACGTACCTCCTCAACTACGACACGAGGAAGACATCAAGTACCTGATGCAAATGTGGCGGTAGATCTAGGCGGTACACCACCTCGCCAGCTCTGTGTAGTATCTGGAAATTTCCGATGAACCTCAGAGATATCATGCCACCCTGGCCAAATCTCCACAACCTTCGTCGAGGTAAGACCCTAAAGAAGACATGGTCTCCCTCCTCGAACTCCAGAGGTCTCCATCATTTGTCAGCATAAGAATTTTTTCGGATTTGTGCAATATTAATCCTCTCTAGGATGATGTGACCCTTCTCGATGGTTGCTCGCACAAACTCTGGACCCATAAGTGCTGACTCCCCAGGGTCGGTCCAGCAAAGCGGTGACCGAAAGGGTCTCCCTTATAAATCCTCGAACAGTGCCATACCATTAGTGGAGTGGTAGTTATTGTTGTACGAAAACTTTACCAGTGTTGGGTGGTCCTCCCAACTACGACAAAAGTCCATGATATTGGCCTACAAAATATCCTCCAAAACATGAATGGGCCTCTCTACCAGACCATCGGTTGGGGGATGGAACGTTGTGCTCAATCGTAGCTGAGTCCCAAAATCGGCCTGTAATCCCTTACACAACTGAAAGGTGATACAATCATATCAATCTGAGACTATTGTCGATGGGACGCCATGAAGCTGAAAAATCTCCTATACATAGAGGCATCCCAATCTCTCTATAGAACTCTGCACCCTGATAGCTAGGATGTGGGACGACTTGGTGAGATGGTCAATGATCAGCCAGATGGAATCATGCCCCATGGATATCTGTGGTAAGCCCATCACAATGTCCATTGAGATTCTATCCCACTTCCACTCTGGAACTTCTAGGGGGTGAGCTAATCCCGCTGGAACCTGGTACTCAGCCTTCACCTGCTGGTATGTAAGGAATCGAGAAACGAAATCTGCTACTACCTTCTTCATGCCTGACCGCCATAACTGTCACCCGAGACCTTGTTACATGTTTTCCACTCTAGGATATACCACCAAGGGGGATGTATGAAACTCTCTCAAGACCTTCTCCCACAATTCCATCAGTTCAACTGTGCGTCCTATGAAAAAAATATGTGCTCCCCACCTAGAGAATATCCATTAGGGGCGTACCCTCACAAAAACTGAGCACATAAAGCCTCATAGTCAACATCCCCAAGGTTTTCCTCCCTCACTCACTGTAAGAGTGGAGGGGTGACAAACATCGACTGAAGGTAAGATGCATCCTCTCTATCCACGAAGGATAACTGTAATGAGGCCAACTATTCTCTCTTCTCACTCAGTACTTGTGATCTTGATCTCCTTCTAAGAGAATCTACCACCCTGTTCCCCTTCCCAGGAGTATATATAATCTTGAAATCACAGTCCTATAAAAACTCATCCAATGTATCTGTCTCATAATCCAGTAATTCTATGATAAGATGTACTTGAGGATCTTATGGTCACAGTAGACAATGAACCACTAGCCCATAAGGTAGTGTCGCCACATCTTCAATGAGAAGACTACCTCTACCAAATCGAGATCATCGGTCACATAGTTTTGATCATGTGGCTTAAGATGGTGTGAACTATAACCAATCAATTCCTGTCTCTTCATCAGGACATAGCCATTCCCGGTCCCTGATGCGTCACAGAAAACTATGTACTCGATACCCTCCTCCGTCAATATCAAAATCGTGGCACTCATCAAACTTAGTATCAACTCCTCAAAAGACTACTGGCACTTCTTCTTACACATGAAGGGTTTCCACTTCCTATTCAAGGCCATCATCAGTGATGATATCCATGAGAAATCAGGAATGAATCTCCAATAATATCCTGCCAACCCAAGGAAGCTCTACACCCCCGTCACGCTCTGAGGTGGCTCCTATTCAAACAATTCCTCCACCTTTTCTAGGTCCACAACTAATCCATCTGCAAAGATGAATTTTCCATGAAAGTGGATCTATTGAATCCAGAAATGGCACATCGAGAGAATCCCATAAAGAAGGTGCTCCTGAAGTATGTCTAGAACCACCACCAAGTGTCTTGCATTCTCCTCCTCTGACGCTGAGTACACAAGGATTTCATCGACGAAGACCACTACGAACCGGTCTAAGCATGGCTGGAAGATCCAATTCATCAGTACCATGAAAATTATGGGGGAGTTTGTCATGATGAAAGGCATCACCAAGAACTAATAGTGACCATAGCAGCATTTGAATTCCATCTTTGGTATATCCTCGTCCCGTACTTGTAACTGGTGGTAACCTGAATGAAGGTCATCCTTAGAGAACCATTGTGCCCCTCTTAACTGATCAAAGAGGTCTTCAATTCTTAGTAGTGGATACTTGTTTTTCACCGTTACCTGATTCAGATATTAGTAATCCATGAACAACCTCAAACTCTTGTCTGGCTTCTTTTTAAACAAAACTGGGACTGCCCAGGGTGAAACGTCGTGCCTTACGAAACTCTTGCTCTAAAAATCCTCCAACTGCACCCTCAGCTCTCAAAGCTCTGGTGGAACCATTCAATATGATGGTGAGTAAATCAGTGCTATCCCAGGGTGTAAGTCGATGCAGAAGTCGATTTATGGATGGGGAGGTAGTCCTAGAACATCTTTGGGAAAGACATCCTCATATACCTCCACTAATACTATGAACTGGGAGCTCATAACATCTACTACTCCTAAGTAAATTCTAGCGAACTAATGAATGATCGATTGCACCCTCATATGCATGAGCCCATTATATGCTTCCTTGGTCCCCTTTTCATTGAAAAAGGAAAACCTCATCCCATCACTGTGGACACACTGTACTACTCAGCTAAAGCAGTCAATCTGGGCATGGACTGAAGATAACCAATCCATACAGAGAATGATGTCATAAGGCATCTACGCTACCACCAAGAGGTTCCAACCGAAACTATAGCCTCCAAGAGTAAGATCACACATCCTGGAAGGGTGTGTGATCATCGAGTCTCCTCCCGTAGGTGTTTCCAAGCGTAAGGATAGAGTCAATGGCTCTACTAGAATCTCAAGGTTTCTCACAAGACATGTGTTAAGGAAGGAATGACTGGAACCTATGTCTATAAGTATGGATGATAAGGTAGAGAAGACACAAATCATAACTCGGATCATCCCTAGAGTCCCAGGGTCATACGGCTCGACCGCATGCAGCTATCCTAGCCCCAGTCCCCCAACTCCCTGAGCCTGGTGCGGACCACATAAGGATGGTGGTGGAAGTTGATCGAAGCATCTGCCACCACCTATACCTTTACCTTCTCCTCTGCCATGTCCACCACATGGAGAGTCTGTCTCCTCCACTCCCTGCCTTTTCCTTGGTGGTCTATCCACCACTTCCCTGTCAGCAGCTTGATGGGTCGGACAATCCCTAGCGAGATGTCCCCTACTGTCGTACGAGTATCACCGCCTCTCCCTAGGCTGACTGGATTCAGTCTAAGAGCCATGGACTATCGATCCCCAATCTTGGGTTCTCTTATGACATCTCCAATGTCCTGAACCCAATGCCTAACGTTGACTCCCTACTTCCGCGGTCTCTGCACCTGTATGCCTGATGCTAACTATCTTCAGTTGTCTTTACTCCTCCATGATGATCTTGATCACCAAGGCCTGCTCGAGCACTCCATCATAAATTTAAATTAATAGAGGCATGAAACTAGCTTTAATGTCTCATCGTAGACCTCTCTTGATGTTCTGAGATCTGAAGTACTAATCCCTGACCATATCCATAGAGTACCTAGCAAGGTTTGTAATCCTCGATAAATAGTCAGCCACCGTCAAACTGCCCTACTGGAGCTGAAGAAGCTCCTAGATGTGCACTTCCCTTAGCATAACTATAATGAAATACTCCCTAAAGAGTCGGTCAAACTCCATCCACAAAAGAGTCTCCTCATCATGAGTCTATGTGGTTAGACTACACCATCGTCCCACCGAACCCTGAAGAAATATCACTCCTAGGATCAACATCTAGTTCGTCGATGTCCTCACTATACAGAAAACTCTGGTCACTTCCTCAAGCCTGTCCTCAGCCGCCTGAGGGTCGGGATAGCCTCGGAACCTGAGGGGTCTCTATCTCTGGAACACATGGAGTGCTCTTAGCATGCGCCTCTCATCGGTCAGTACTACAGGTACCCTGGACTACTCCACAGGTGGTGGTATAGTAGGTACACCACCTAGAGGAAATTCCAGGGGAACTAGTCCCTGTATCGAAGCCTCATCACGGAGGGGGTCAACCTCCTGATACCACTACTGAATCCTAGCGGGTATGCATCGCGGAGGCATCCTGTAAAGAAACAAGAAGTATCATCGTCAAAGAGTATATCTGGATAGCTGACACAAAGGACATGGAAAACACAACCCATTCCTTTATGATGCATGTACCAATATTTTATTTCCCCACAACTAGTGTTTTCATTTACTGAGTCGAAAATCAGGTTATCAGAGTCCTGGTGTATGGATACATCAGCCTCCTACACCAATAGTGGAGTCTCTGGCCTGAAAGATGAGATCGAAACACTTAACTCTGTTTCCCCAAACCAATCTCACATACACATGGTTCTAAGGTAGAATTTACCACCTTTCATACCACTCTGTCGTGACCTGTCCCAGTGGTTCCCGTTCCACAACTCTCTAAGCCAGCCTCCAATAGGCTAGGGGATACTGAATAACACCGTGTAGGAATATTACTATCATTGGGGGAATTTCCTAAGTACCTGTACATACGCACACATCTCCAAGCCCACAAATGCTGAAATGTAAAAAAAACTAAGGAAAGAAATGCATGCATACAAATAAACCCAACCAACAAAGTACGAAGAAGAGTAAAGTACAGAAAGTTAACTGGGCCAGAATAAAATCCCAAAAAAAAACAAGAGTCTGAAAAATACAAATTCCAACATGTAAACACAAGGAGGTACTGGGACTGCTCCTTGTTGCCATATGAACACCTCATCCTGTAGGGATCTCAGAAAGCTCAGTCCTATCCTAGTTTACCTTGGAATCTGTCAAAAGGATGCTCGTCTACACAAGACACAACACGTGCGGGAAAATCCCGTGCAAGGGTGAGTATAACAATACATAGAAGAGGACCCCGAAAACCACAAAGAAATACAAAAAGGAAATTTAAAGTTATCTCTACATGATATATGTCTACTGAACATATAACAAGTGTAACAAAATCTATATATACTCAGAACCTTGACCTGCAGTCAAGATATATGTCACACAACCGCATACCCACAATAGAGATTTAGTTCGAAGATTCCACGAAGCACTCGTGCAGGAGAACTCACTCCACAAGTCAAATAGATATGATAACGTCCATCTAATAAGTACCATTCATTGATAAGTCAAGAGAGATAGATACCCTCATTCTAGGAGAACACACTCTTGAGTGGGGAAAGATCATGATACATAGATGAGGATCACTTCCAAGGCCATGGAGGATTCCATAAATCATTTGGATTCACCTAATATGTAGAGAATCGACATCCTGTAAAACTAGTCACATCGATACCTGACTTTACATAGGGTCAATAATGGATAGAAGATCTCTCTCTAGGCCTCTCAGAGGGATACACGACTCTATCTCGGAAATTCCTACGGAAGGGATCACACTCCTATGGATGGAATCGATACATGACCTTCAGGGGAACAAGAAAAAGGGGAGCTAACCCAAACTAAATTTACCCAAGGAATAGTGGACAAGAGGATCAAGCCATGTAATGAAAAGTACACAGCGTGTAGAAGTGTCACACGGTGTGTCTTCTGACCCTGGGTACTGCCTGTTTACAACAGCCCCTGTCGTAAGGCTTATCGTGTAAAACAAAACTACATGGTGTGTAAAAAGGATCACAAGCCGTGTCAAAGTATTTGGGGTCTGCTCCGTGTACGCCGACTATGTGTCCGTGTACGACCTCAACATATTTATGTGAACCTGTGTAATCAGCACATGAGGTGACCCACACTACTGGCCTCATATGGCCGTGTGGTGGAGTACATGGAGTGTACTCCACCCCGTGTACGTGTATCTCCTAGGATACATGTTGAGTCCCATGTAAGGAAACATATGTGGTGTCATCGCTTCACACACCATGGAACCCTAGCCGCCACTTAGCCGGACCTACACGTTGTGTTCTTCGGGATACATGTCGCGTGTTCTTGAAATTTCCAGAATCATGAACCTCCATCATCAAACCTCAGGTGAAGCTATGATCTATGATCCAGCCATCTTTTTTCCACAAAACATGAAGATTAAGGTCTCCCCGACATCCCATTGTCGTCTCCATTATTTTTGGGCCTCCAATCGGCCTTGAAAACACACATCGATCCACTCGCGTGAAGAATGCTCGAGGAACAGTCTCTCCTAATCTGAGTCGATTCATCATCAGCCATCATTGTCGCACCTCTTCTAGGTCGTTGTGATGTTGAATATTTAATTTTGGATCGTTTCAATGAGAAATGAACATGAAACAATCCCTTGTTTGTCACCTCACGAAGAACGCAAAGAACGTGAGGAAAAGAGGAAGAAATCCAATAACAAAAGAGAAACATACCTCCACCATCATTTGTCACGATGTCAATTCGCTCCTGTTAATAGGTTTAACAATAGAATAAAATTTACAATTCAAAAAAAATATCATCTATCAATTTTGGAATAAAAAACCCCGAGAAAAAAGGAAAATAATAACTCTCCCACAAGTACATAAAACCTGTGGATCACCTTGTTCATGGGTCAATCTGCACTCATCATTTATTCAAAGAATAGGGAAGAACTAAATCCAAGTAACAAACCCCTAACTCATGGAGGGATCGATCAATGAAGAAGGGATTGCACTGTCATCATCGTCGAGATCCTTAAAATCTTTCAGCATAGTGGTTCACACTTTTGATTCTTCTTCGTTCATCTTTGAGAGTTCTCTCCATGTTCCAAGAATTCACCAGAGACTATATCAATCTTCTTCCAACGACCAACATCTTATTAACACATTAAACGGAGGGAACACATTTCTATGTTCCATTATGCTGCAGCATTAATGTGTCAACATTGCAATTTCTGGGTCATTATGGTGTGGTATTAGTTATCAAAACAGGTTCCCCATCATTGTGCTGTAGCGGATGTTTCCAAAATAAAAATAAAATAAAATAAAACATTCAATTTTTTTTAATTTGAGTTTACTAAAAACATATGAAAATTAACTTTTTTTCCCCCGACACATGCTTGTCGATGTTAGGCCTGTTATTAGGTAAAGTCATCATACCAGATGTAACGGTGCCCTTAGATTTTTTATCCAAGCATTTTTTTGGAAACTTCCACAACCACGCACACCCGCCAACTCTCTTAGCTAAAGAAGTTCAAACCACCATTCTGGGCTCATCAGGACATGGAATAATGTGTCTTCTCCACTCTTGGTCTCATAATAATTCTATATAATATTTAAAAATAATATATGGAAAATATGAGACATTACAATTGAGGTTCATTAGTGTGCAAGAAAGGACCACCAACAACCACATTTTTCAGTTTATATAAGCCCATACTATTCACAACAAATACGAAAAGGTAAAAGAGTAATGCAACATTATCGAACACACCCCTTAATTATTTAAAACCCATTTATTATCTTTGTTAAGGGTTGGTTTCATCCATCCACATAGGAACATTATCATACCCACCCCACATGATACACAGTAAAGGGAGACGAAGGAAAAACCCTACTTGATAATCAACGATCGATGTTTTTCTCCTCGTTCCAAGAACTGGTAATGCACAACATGCATGGGAGAAACTCCGAGGACTCCAAGAATGATCAGGAAATGCTCCGGCATATTTTCACCACTAGCCTTAGGAAAGGGGACTCCAAACATACCAAGGAAAGAAAGAATCATGCCAATAATAAGAAGAAAGATTTCTAGTGCAATAAAAAAGAGAGATCATAGAGTTATGGGATACGAAAATCTTAAGTTGATTTAAAGGTAGATCGTGGTTTCACCATGCAGTTGGATGGTTACACTTGATGGAATTAATTGTTATTTAATAATTCTCATCGTAGGGGTGGTCATAACAGCTCTGCATTAAAGGATTTCACTTAAAGTGAGGAAAATGGGTCCATTGAGGGTCGCCCCAATCCTAGGGGATTTAATTTTTTTCATGGTGCTAAAAAAGCATTGAACCACTTTAAAAAGGTTGAAAGACATAAATGTGGCATTACGGGAAAAACTGGGGAAGGAAACCCCAACACCCCTTTGTGGCCGATTGGTGAGACTGATCGGTGAAACCGACTAGTGGAGCTGATCAGGTGAAGATGATCCAATGAATCTTATCAATGAAATTGATCTGGTGAAACTGATCAGTGAAACTAATCCACAAAAGCGATGGGTGAAACCGATCAGTGAAACCGATGGGTGAAACCGATGGGTGAAATCTATGGGTGAAACCAAATGGTGAAATCTATTGGTGAAACCGATGGGTGAAACTGGAGGGTGAAACCGATCGGAGAAATTGATGGGTGAAACCAATTGGTGAAACCGATGGGTGAAACTGATTGATGAAACCAATGGGTGAAACCGATCAACTGAAACCGATCTACGAAACCTATGGGTGAAAACGATGGGTGAAACGGATTGGGTGACACATATAGGTGAAACCGAAGGGTGAAACTGATCGGTGAAACCGACGGGTGAAACCGATCGGTGAAACAGATGGGTGAAACAGTTTTGGTGAAACTAATTAGTGAAACCGATTGGTGGAACTGATCTGTGAAATTGATGGGTGAAACTGATCGGTGAAACCAACATGTGAAATTGATGGGTGAAACTGATTGGTGAAACCAATGGGTGAAACCGATCAGTGAAACCAATGGGTGAAACTTATTGGGTGAAACCAATCAGTGGAAATGATGGGTGAAACCAATTGGTGAGACCAATCAGTGAAACCGGTGGAGCTAATATTTGATGCTAATAATGTGAAGCTGATCAGTGAAGCTGATCTATGATGTTGATCCATTTAGCTAATCTGTGAATCTTATCTCTAAAGCTGGTCAGTGAAGCTGATATGTAAAGCTGATATGTGAAGATGAGCAGTGAAACTGATCTGTGAGACCAATGGGTGGAACTGATAGGTGACCCCACGGTGACATGTTTCCACTACCACCCACATCCTTCTGACTTACCGATGGTTTCTAGGACATCCCAACACATAGAATTTGGTAAAGTAATGGACCAGGAGTATCCAGGCCATTACATCAGATACCTCTCAAATTAGTCTCGTCCTTGAGAATAAAAGAGTAAACCAAAAAAATACCACTCCATAGGATAAATCTCAGGGAAAAACCACCCCAACCATCCATAATAATCCCAAGGATCACATTGTCCCAACACACAGATCAGGGATTTTTTTCCTCCATGTCAAGATACTATCTGCTTTGTGCAACACTGACTCACCCACATGGGTTTAATCGCATCCGCGCTTATGCGTCTTGATTAAGAATTTTGTTCTCCATTTCCCACATATCGGGACCTTTCATAAACATTCACAAGGTAAGGAAAAAACATATCATAGACCAACAAGTTCAGCATTAAATCACTACAGGTCACAAAATAAGAATATGAAGGAAGGCTTGAAATAACAACTCATAGCAGCTCTGGGTACTGGGTGCACATTTTAGCTTCTCACTCCCAAGTAATATCCTCTAGGCCACCGTGCCCCCACAACACATGAACCAAAGGGATGGTTCATCCATGAAACACTTTCTCCTTTCGATCCTCGATCCTCACTAGTCTCTCCACGAATGTTGTGTCGTCCCCTATATCTAACTCTCCCTAGTCAACGACATGGGAATAATCATGTAGATATCGAAGAAGATGGGAGATGTGGAAAACGTCGTGGATACTTTTCAACTAATGTGGCAACTCCAATTGACATGACACATCATCGACTCACCACAACACTTCAGAAGGCCCAATTAACCTAGGAGAGAGCTTTCTACCCTTGTCGAACCTTCGCTGCCCATGTCAAGGGGAAAACTTCAAGAACACATGGACTCCAACCTCGAATTCAAAGGGCCTCCTCCTACGATTGACATATGACTTTTTCCAGTCCTGGTATACCCTTATTATCTCACACACAAGATGAACCTTCTTTGTTGTTTTCTGCACTACCTCTGGGCCAAGAACACATGCCTCCCCAACCATGGTCCAGCACACGAGCGAATGGCATGACCTCCCGTACAAGGCTTCAAATGGTGCCATGCCAATAGTAGAGTGATATCTATTTTTATAGGAAAACTCTACTAAGGGAAAAATTAATTCCCATGATCCCCTAAATTCTAAAAACACAAGCCCATAGCATATCCTCCAATGTTTGGATAGTCCGCTCTGTCTAACCATCTGTTTGGGGATGGAAAGCAGTACTAAGGCATAGCTGGGTGCCAAAATCATGCTGTAATCCCCTCCTGACTTCTGAGGTAAACTGTGCATACCTATCCAAGACTATGGAATTTTGGACGCCAAGAAAGCTCACCAACTCATCCACGAATATCCATGCTAAGGCTTCCACCGCACTCGACTCCTTGATCGCTAAGAAGTGAACTGATTTTGTCAGCCGGTCTACCACTACCCAGATAGCATCGCATCCTCCTTGAACCATGGGTATTACTATGACAAAATCCTTTTTTATTTAATCCCACTTCCACTTGAGGACATCTAAAGGTTGCAACAAAATTCTGGGGACATGGTGTTCATCCTTCACTGGCTGACACACCAGGCACCTTGCCACGAACTCCGCCACTGCTCATTTCAACCCAGGACACCAAAATTATTCCCTTATTCCTCATTAAATCTTGTAAACTTCTAGGTGTACTACTCTGAGTGAATTATATAACTCACGGAGAAATCCATTGTGCATCGTCTCTGAGACAAACAACTTTCCTTAGAAAAGCATTTGATTTTGACCATCCTCCGACCACCCTTCCAGAGCATTGCCTTGGTTTACCCGATCTCACATCACATCATTCTCTATGTCTCCCCACTAAGACTCCTACACCTACCAAAATATATATGAAAACACTGTCATTAGAAAAAGATAACCTCTACCACCATCTATCCTTGTATCTAGGTGTAGGGCAGCCAACTCCTCCATTGACTTCCAAGCATCCACAGATTTCTGAACATCTTCCCTCTATAACTTCTAGCTCAAGGTATCAGCCACAACATTCCCCTTACCATTAGTGTAATAGATCTTGAAGATTTAGTCCTAAAGAAAATCTAACCACCATAGTTGTCACAAGTTTAGGTACCACTTGTTAAAGATATTCCTCAAACTCTTGTGATCTTTGAAACCACAAAGTGCTCCCCGATGAGGTAATGTTGCCACAACTTCAACGCGAACACTACTGCTGCAAGATCTAGGTCATGGTTGGAATAGTTATTATCATGAGGAAGTAACTTCCAAGAACCATATGAGATCACTCCCCACTGCAGCATCAGCCCACAACTTAGGCCAAGTCCAGAAGTATCACAAAACACCTCATACAATACCACTTCCTCTAGAAACTTGAGCACTAGAGCACTGACCAACCTTTCCATCAGAGAGATGAAAGCTACCAGACACTGCTCACTCCACATGAAGGCCTGGTCCGTTTTGGTCAAAGCTATAAAAGGAGATGCAACTCAAGAGAAGTCGGGTATGAACCTCCAATAATAGCCTGCCAGACCCCATAAAACAATGAACACCCATCACATTCTTGGGTGCTTCCCAAGAAACAACTGCTTCAAGCATTGACATATCAACTACTACCACCTACTGAGACACCATGTTTCAAAGGAAATGCACTTCTCAGGTCATGAAATTTCACTTAGACAATTTCCCATAGAGCTAGTGAAGTTTAAGGATATCCAAGACTATATTAAGGTGCTTAGTATGTTCCTCCTCTGATCTTGAGTAGATAAAAATGTCATCAATGAACACAATTATGAACCAGTCCGGAAAATCGTGGAAAAAAGAGTTTATGAGACCCATTAACACAACAGTTGTGTTAGTAACACCAAACGACATGACTATGAACTCAAAGTTCCCATACCCGCACCTAAAAGTAGTCTTCGGGATATCAACTTCCTTTACCCTTAACTAGTGATACCCCGAAAACATATTTATCTTAGAGAACCAACCTGCTCCCCTCAACAGGTCAAAGATATCGTCTATCCTTGGGAGAGGGTAAGGATTCATGACCATTACCCGATTCAGTCTTCTATAGTCTATGCATAGCCTGAGACCAACATCTTCCTTCTTCACAAACAAGAATAGAGAAACCCATGGTGACACAATGGATTGAACAAAACCCCTTTTCTCTAGCTCGTCAATCTAAATCCACAACTCCTGCAACTCATAAGGATCCATCCGATAAGGATCCAAAAAAATTGGATGGGCACCAGGCTGTAAGTCTATCCCGAACTCGACGTCACATCTAGGGGATATAGTCACAACCTCCTCAGGAAAAATGTCTAGGAACTCTCTAACAATTCCCAGAACATCCATCATCTCATCATCCACCGATTCTATTGAAATATTGTCCAACTTATAAAAAAGAGACTCCACACGCCATCTCCCCACCTGACAACTCTGTTCACCAACAAAATCCACAAGCTGGTCATCCTCATTGGAGAACATGAATCTTATCTAGAAGAAATCGATAACAACATGAACCAAAAAATATCCAGTTGATGCCTAGGATGACATTGTATGGCTGCATTTGCAGTAGAAGGAGATCCCCACTAGACTGATGCGGCCCCAACATCATTTTTCACCCTCAACAAATATCAAAAAGGATAGTATGACCCCCAATTAGTGTACTTAGCACCAGGGTAATGGAGAGTCTCTCTATGTCTAGGCCCAAGGAATGGGATAGACCAAGGGGTAATGAAGGAATGCGAAGCTCTTGAATTGAACAAGGCACAAGCAAGAGTTCTAAAAAAGCTGATTGTACCTCGAACGACTTCCGGCCCTACTAGAGTTGCTGCCTCTGTGGCATACAACTACCCACACCCTACTCCTATACCCCTCAGCTATCAGCCGCCTCCCTGACCATGACCTGTTTGAGGTCCCTGAGGAGTTTCCTGAGGTTAGCCTCCTCCTACAACATCTTCTCTAAGAGGAGTGGTAGATCATTGTCCCTACTGCTGCTACTGAATGGTCCTGGCTGGAAAATACTGCTGCTGAGGTGGGTGTTGAACCTGCTTACCCCCACTGTAATGCAATCAGTTTAGGCACTGATTCTAAAGGTGACCGCGTCTTCCATAGATAAAACACCTCGATTCCAAGGATTTCAATGAAAGGGTGAGGACCGGGAGACCGAAACTGGATCTTATGGGG
This sequence comes from Viscum album, assembly GCA_963277665.1. Classification (NCBI taxonomy): domain Eukaryota; kingdom Viridiplantae; phylum Streptophyta; class Magnoliopsida; order Santalales; family Viscaceae; genus Viscum; species Viscum album. The sequence goes on along the minus strand of OY728120.1, from coordinate 1,291,058,601 downwards.
CCTGCTCCCCACTGGATGAAACCTAGAAGGCCCTGATGCTAGATGCCTACTGTTGACAGCCTTCCCCTTTGATGATCCCAACCGGCTCCCCTCTCATAGTACACCTCCCAGTGTGCGCTTAATCTCTACCACTTCAGCCTTCTTTTGGTCTTCCAAGTACGTCGGTAGGGTGAAGGGAGTAACAAAAAATGGAATAGAAAGTCGGAGTGCCTCTTTTAAACATCTCACCTGAGACTCCTCATCCAGAAAAAGGTCTAGAGGAAAATGAAGGAGATCCTTGAACTTGATCCCCAAATCCCTCACTTACATGTTCCCCTACTGAAGGGATATTATCTCCATCCTCTTTTCCACATTCGTCGTGGAATAGTGGATTTTTCCCAGAATTCCCACTCAAAATCAATCCACAAAATTTCAGCCTCCCTTTTCTCCCCAAGATAGAGAGTACACCACTGATGCGTCACTCCTCTCATCTGGCTTACAGCTAGAGGAACCCAGTTCTCTGTTGGATCCCAGATCAAGTTGAATGATATCACCCACTCCTCGAGCCATCTCTCTGTCTCCAAGTCCGAGATGATGCCCTCGTACTTCCCAAGGGCATTCTGATGAAAGACACGAAGCATCCTCTACCACTGTTCATCCTCCTCCTCTCTATCATCCCTCTTCTGATCATCCAAAATAGCCTTCTGGTCCTTGATTTCCCGCACTACCCATGGCCGCCGTCTGGGTGCCACAGCTGCAAGGTAAACACGTAATTCGTATGCCCGAGTAGTGTAGATGATTTATTTTAAAATTTTCTTAATCTTTTTATTTATTTAAATTCTCAGGACACCCAAAACACACAAGAGCACTAGTCATTATGAATCATGTTCCTTTCCTAGGGTCTCTACCATACAATCAGTGTTGCCTCACTTGGTCATTCGGTAGGTCTCGAGTCCTTGCATCAGATCATAGGAGGACATAAAATCCCATGTCTTAGCCGGTCTTCCCTAGAATTTTCACGAACCAAGATTGCCTAACACTATTTCCCTACCATCCTATGCATTTCACACCATGCCTAACCTTGAGCTCCATCATATCACTAAACCTGCTGTTTCCAACGCTTTTAATCCGGGGCGTGCGCGCGTGTCCATCACGCATGGGAGGACGCATGGCTTGTTGCCACACATTCCCGCTTTCCAAAGGCGGGCGGCATCCGTTCCTTGTTCAGGGACGTCTACTCCTTGATCGAAACTAGGATGACGGGATGTCGGTTCTTCCTTCTGTGGATTCCTCCTCAGAGCTCATCACCTAGTCTGGGTCTCCCTCATAGATTTAAGATGGATTCGTGAAGCTCGTTCCTGGCGCCATATCTGCATGGACAGCAGTTAATTACGCTGCTTCCGTCGAGATGCTCCAAGGGGTCTTGTTGGGGAAGCAACCTTCAGTGAGGAGAATTGTCACGTTGGGGTGTCGTTGGCATGTATTTACGCTGGGGATCAGCATGTCTGTCTTCTGTCCCTTATCACAGGGCTTCTCGAGGGCGCGAAAGCCCGAGGCATCCCACATTGAACGCGGGGAATTATGTACCATATGAGGTTTTCCTCAGCTTCCCATGTTTAACACGGGGTATGCCACAAGTTTAACGTCTTGCGGAGACGGATCAGACTGATCGGAACACTGAGAGTGGATCAGATTGATGAACACCCTAGGGGGAACACCGATGTTGGGGCCAGCATGTGGGCGGCTTCCCGGATACTATGGGGTGGGATGGGGTGGCATGATCTCATCGGGATGTGGCGGCCCAGGTAAGGATCAGGATGGGTGATGGAGTTATGGGCTTGAGCCTCGTGGAGGCTTCCTACGTACCATGTGTTAGCACGGATCAAAGTCCACGTAGTTCGGGGAATACAGTTTGACATCGTGCGGGACGACATACAATTTAACGTCATGTGGGATGAAGGATACAGTTTAACGTCATGTGGGATGAGGGATACAGTTTAACGTCATGTGGGACAAGATACAGTTTAACGTCATGCGGGATGAGATACAGTTTAACGTCATGCGGGACGAGATACAGTTTAACATCATGCGGGATGGGGGATACAGTTTAATGTCATGTGGGATGAGATACAGTTTAACGTCATGTGGGACGATATACAGTTTAACGTCATGTGTTAAGGATGAGATACAATTTAACGTCATGCGGGATGAGGGCATTTGGGGAATACACTCTGAGGTGGCCCATGGTGTTTGCGAACCGACGTGAAAAAGTCAGAACGACTGGGTGGTGGGCTTGAACCTCATGGATGCTTCCTACGTACCATGCATTAGCACGGATCAAAACACACATAGTTCGCTGGTATGGGGATTATGCTTTGAGGTGGCCCAAAGAGGATTTCATGGTCGATGCGCGCTCTAAGCCCACGTGAGTCATGCTCGGTGTGAGAAACAAGAGGCAGCAGGGACCAGACAATCACGTCGCAAAGGGTGTGTCCGTGAGAAGCGGAAAGGGGCTTACGTGTTGAGCGGCCCAAAGAGGAAACAGGGGCTTACGCGTGGTTAGAGGCCCTGGGTGCTGGGGCTTACTCTAGGATGTAGGCCCGTGGTGCGACAAAGCGCAGTGGGAAAGGGACTCCACTGGCCTTGGTAGGGGGGAAGTACGTAGGTGCATGGGTTCAACCTTCCGTAAGAGAAGCTAGGGGCTTACGATCTGAGGAAGCCCTTACCCCGTGGACAAACTCCACTCCGACAAGGAGTATCTCATTCCATACTAGGAATATTCCATTCCCGTGGAGACGAGAGGAGTAAAAAATGTCCGAGATGGGGGGACCCTGCGTGCGAAGCATGGGGTTGGACCACAGTTTAACGTCACGTGTTAAGGACGAGGTGCTTAGCAGTTTAACGTCCTGCAGCTTGGACGAGGTGGGTTCGCTCCAGACCCCTAGGGCTTACATTCCCAACACCCTCTACCCCTTGTGGGAGGGAAGGCATTAGAAAGGTTGTAGTGAAGGGGGGTCGTAAGGCGAACCATTGAGGGGTCCACGTTAGCGTGGCTATGAGAAGAAGCAATAGCCGTTAGCGTGCCTATGCGGAGAAGCATAAGGCAAAGCAACACAACGAGAAACACCACCCAAGGGACCTTGAGGTTACTTCGTATGAGCCTGGAAGGCTGTACAGGAAAACAACGCATGGCGCGCATGCCCAGCAGGGGAGACATCAGGTGCCAACGCAGAAAGGCATCCAAGGGGCGTCAAGGTGAAGGGGTACTGGGTGCTACGCGCAAAAAGAAGGTTTGCGCGCAAAACACCAGGATGGAGCGAAATAGGACCATAGGATTGCTCGGAGACGTGATTGGGAACACAGGAGGGGATTGCGCGCATGGGGTAAAGATTGCGCACAAGGGAGGAACCCAGAGGAGTGAGAGAAATCACTTAAGCCTGTGGAGATGCACACAAAGGCGAACCCCAGGGCAAGGTTGCGTGAAAAGAGGAATTAACTAGAAGTCATCTTGCACGTGGGGGAGTCTGAATTACATGCACGGGAGCCGTTCTGAATTCCGAAACCCCCAAACCGTCCGGGGTCGCCTTTTATTTATAGGCATCAGCTGGCGCGGAATCCAGGCGACGCGTGAAATCTTCCACTCCGGGAACCGTCGGCGCGCAAAACTTCACCGCACGGAACCGGGGCGCGCAAAATTCCATGCGACATCAATATGATTACGCGAATCCCGGGAATGCTTTTCACACACCTCATTATTTCGCGCAATTCCTCCTTAATTTCGCGCACCACTTCCTGGGCCTCCGGACCAGGCCTCTGATTCCGAATATGACTTCGCTTTGTCATTTCGAAACTTTTTCTGGGAGTTACAGACTTTTTCAGCATCTACAAATTCCCCCCCTTGAAATTGGATCAGCGAGAGGTCGCAAGGGTCAGATTCCGAGGGAAACACCGAAACACCGAAGTAGGGCCTATCCTGGGCACTTAGCGTGCAAAAAACCGGTGTGGCGTGCAAAATGACGGATAAGTGCAGAATTCTCCTTCCGCGCGGCACGGAACCTTGGCCTCGCCTATAAAAAGGGGCGCTGGGTCCCGAATCCGTACATAAGCTTTTCCGCGCAATAGGGTTAATGCTCTTGTGCGTGAAATTTCTCCTGCGGCTGCACGTAAAAACGCTATGGCAGCGCATAATTCCTTCCGAATTTCGGCCGTACTTGCGTGCCTACTCGGTCTATTCCACGCCTAGCGTGCCAATAGCCCGCGCCGCCACTTCAGATTTCGTGCATCACTCTCTGATCCCACGCACTACATCCTAATTTCGTGCAACTCCCGAAATATTCGAGATGGCCGCAAACCAAGTTGATGAGGGGGAATCCGCCGCTCGTAGGACCGAAATGGCGGCGAACGAGGAGGTTTATGGCACTAAGGTGATCGTTTCCAACAATCTGACCTTGTTCAATCTACTGACTCCAGCCCAGAAGACGTATCCCCTGTCTGACAACCTCCCACTCTAGAACTTTGGCATCCTGGAGGAGGTGCCTCTACTGGGCTTCGAGGTGGACACACCAAAGTCATGGGTGACCCGGGAGGACGAACTTCCTCGCTACAAAATTACCAACAACAACCATCGTGCCAGGGAAACCAGACATATGGACGTATATGTCCTGAACCCGAGGACTAGGACCATTACCAGGGACGAGCCTGTCGCATAGAATTCTACAGCCCTCTACGCGAGCACATTTCATCAGAGCGTCACGGATGACACGAAGGGCTGGATGAAGGATTGGGACCTGTGGTCCGGGGGAAACTTCACCAGCGAGTGGGCCTGGGCATTCTGGGTTCACCATACTTGAGACCAGTTTGGGGATGAACTGCGACATATTGGCTTGTTTGAGGTGGTATGGACATCGTAGTTCCACTTCCACCATCAACCCGAGCTCGGGCCGGATCTATTCACCCGATGGTCTCTTGATACCAACACATTCCACCTTCACCATGGGGAAGTTGGCATCAGTCTCTGGGATATTCACTACATCGGAGGTATCCCACTGGAGGGCTCCCAAAACGATGAGTTCGTTCCTCCAAAGAACACCTGGGAAGACAGGTCACGGGCGCCCATGCTGACGTGGCACCTACTGGAGCTGGCCAAAGAGAGGCTGGGGGCAAGGACTTCCTGAAGGACATTTCCCACAAGGGCTGGTTCAGCTAGTTCCTCGAGAAGGATCCAGCAATCAAGATGTCGGGACGGGGGAAACGTTGTCCATCCGCGGCTCAGAGGAGCAGGGATGAGTCATATTGGAGGACCCTAGAGGAAGGGAAATACCAATCATGAGGATATCACATCATCGGGGCCCAGGACCTGAACGTCCGGTATGCCGGGTTCCTTGCTGCCTTCCTGAGCGGGTGGGTCCTACCGGTGCGGGACGCGAGGATGGGCGTCCGTCTAGCAACACTGGTGATGGCGGGCACCATGGCCGCCAATAAGTGGTTCAACTTGGGTGTCCCCGTACTGGCCAAGCTGTATACCATCCTGGGACGCATCTCACGAGGGGGGTAGCCTAAGAGAGTATGTGGACCCTTCCAGATCTTCCACGGCTGGGTGGCGGCTCACCTCGGTGGGTACACTTTCCCAAATGCCATCCGTCCTATGGGCAATGGCCTGCGACCGTCCTTGCAGAACATCACCGTGGTGGCACCGATGATGCTCAATGAGGAGGGCGTGAGAATCCGCATTGGTAACCACACCAACTTCAACTTCAGCCTGTTCCCCACCCCGGTCGTCCAGATGGTGGACAATGGGTGAGGCCCACTGGAGAAGCAGGAGTATTTACAGAGCATTTGGGGCGGGGTGCTCGTGGCTCGGATCGACGGGAAGGTGATTTGTGAGCCTTACGTGCCATCCCGATTTGCCAGGAAATTTGGGTGCCTCCAACGAATGCCGAAGAAGGTATTCACGGCCGTCTGGAAGGAGAAGAATCCTTGCGTTCTACGCCAGATGTGGTTGATGTTTACCACTTTCGTCTCTGGCGACGTCATCACTCTTTCTCCCATCGGGGTCGACGCTGGCCTAGAAACAAAGTATGCCGAGCACTGGACCATTACGTACCCTGAGGGGCTTTTACGTAAGCGATTTCGGCAACTCGAGGCTACCCGTATGGAAACTGGGTGACGGGTGAAGAGGCAAGGTGCCGCCAGAAGGGGGGATCCAGGGGCGCGTCCAGCAGCGAGGCCTACGCAGGCTGGGACCTCAGCAGTGGGCACATCACACGGTGCCGCCGCGACCTCGTTGCCCGTTGGGGGGTCACATGAAGCGGCCAGGGAACTTCCCGGGAAGCAGATAAGATACCTACTCAAACCTTCCCAAGATGAAATTTTCCCAGCACTGTGGTCATCCTGGATGACCCTGCGGCAATTGCTGAGCGTTGAAGCTGTCTGGCAGAAGATCATGCAAAACGGGATCTAGCTGCCAGAGGTCGGGCTCGTTCGAGTTACCGACCAGGTAAACTTCCATCAGTGTCATGCTTATCTAATGGCCATGGACACATACGCGTGCCAAAGGGGTCGGCGTGCGGAGCCACCTTTCCTAGTGAAAGTGATGCCCGACCAGGAGGATGATCCGGAAGTGACGCCGCTGGGAGAAGGCGACAGTGACGAGGAGTCGGAGGGGGAGGAGACCGGAGAAGACGAAGGCGAAAGGGAAGATGAATAAGAAGGAGAACCTGAAGGTGAGGGGTCACAGGGGGCGACCTACCAAGGGATTCCTCGAGAGAGTGTCAAGATTGTCGGCTATGATTTCGACATAACCGAGATACTCGAGGTTTTTCTCTATCCTCATTCATTTCCCTTTTTCATCCATTCTCATTTTCAATTTCCAAACCCTCTCTCTACCTCACTCAGGAGCGCCTAAGCGTTGGTCAGGCATCCCCACTAGAGGAGGGAGGAAGGGAACCGATGGGACAGGATGGGGATCTGACACTGATCGTTGAATTGACAAGCACAGAGGGGTATCCCATCACAGCGGCTCCTGCAGTGGCCAGAACACTGGAGGCCGACGCTCTGGATTCCTGTGAGTCTCACGCTTCACTACTGGAGCTTGTTATTAAAATATCCCAACTAATCAACATACGCCTTGAGCAGTGATCTCAACATTGGAGGCTCGTCAGGCTACGGAGCCCGGGCCATCCGTGAGCGGACCAGTGGCTGACATACCACCTCGTTCAGAGCATGCTTCCCGCACTGAGTCGGCCCTGGCAATCAGTGAGCAGGGGGAAGCGGGCATCAGCGACGCTATTCTTGAGGTGAGGCTGGAGGTTGACGGAGGCACCGTCGCTATCGGGGCGAGATAGGAAGATTGCCCGGACGTCGAGGATCATATTCCTCATGAAGACATCCCTGAGGTAGATCCTGCCGCCGACCTGCTGGATGCCTTTCCTGTGTACCAGCCCGATGACCCTGGGGAGATAGATGACACAGACTCAGAAGCAGCCGAGGAGAGCCAGATGACACGGCGCAAAGGGTGGAAGTGTATCCAGCACTTTCTCAGACAGCCCCAGTCAGATTGTCTAAGGTGGATGGGATCACTCCAGACCTGGCTGCGCTTCCTATGCGCCGGAGGGGCTGACGCTCAGCGCCTTCATCTGATGGTCCATGATTATATGGACGAGAATATATGCGAGATCATCCGACACACCGACGTTGCCTAGTGTCGGGAAAGTTTGGCAGACGCCCGAGCGTTTCTGAGGGCGGAGCGGGAGGTCCGACACCTCGAAGGGAAGGTGGTAGAGAAGGAGGCCTTACTTGCGACGTGCTCTGAGATCGTGGAATAACTGGTGGCCTAGCTGGCTAATGCGCAGGAAAAACTGATGGACGTGAGTCAGTAGATGGCCGTACTTCAAACCGAGCGGGCATAGGCACAAGCTAGGGTTGGTGAGCTGCGCTCTGTGGCGGCTGATGAGGAGAGAGTTTGCAAGGAGCAATAAGTGGTCCTGGAGGCTACCAGCCAAAGGGTAGTGACGTTGGAAGGATCGATCCAGCATGCCGACCCTTAGGGGCTTTGTTTTGTCCATATCATGAACTTCCTACTTGTACTGCTCATCATCTCAATCCAATACATGGAAAAATCCATTCATTTGTACCCTTGGTTTAATATGCTCAACCATAATTCCGAAATGAATAACAACTCATCCCTAATATCGTGTGGGTCACACCCAACGTGAGAAGCAAAGGATACTCATGTTATCATTCCTTCAAACTGTGGGGCATTAACCAAGCTTCTGGCATCTGAAATTGGGCCTGGATATTTGCGGAGAAGACCTCAGACCGATTGATATATCACCTTCTCAATGCGCTATGACACACGAGCGGGGAAATTCCAGGGGCATTGAAATCCATCCGAACATAGGGAGATGGAAAGGAAAGGTGAATCACGCTACTCGAATTCGGAACACTACGGGGTGCGACGATGGAGGATAACTGTTAACCATGGAGGAAACGTAGCATCTATATCGTGTTGGCCTGGAATGGGGGAAATAATTGAGGGATGACCACTGACCATGTTCGCAACATGGGGCCTAACTCAAATATCGCTAGCCAGTCTTCCGGAACGTTGGCCCAGGACAGCAGGCAGACTATAGGTCTATCATCCATACTGCTACAATAGGAGGAAAAAAGGTCTATCATCCATATTATGGTAGCAGGCGGACCAAATTATATCATCTATACTGTTAGGGGGTCCCGTCAAACATGACCAGTCCTCCAGAACGTTGGCCCAGGACAGTAGGCAGACCGTATGTCTATCATCCATACTGTTAGGGGGTCCCATCGAACATGAAAGAGAATGTGGATTTGAATAAAGGGGCACGCAAAGAGTGGAAAGTGGAGTGGTGGTTTGTTCGAACAGAGTCCAACACTCCCAAAATTGTGCCACCGTGGTAGAGGTGCATTAGGCGGACTTACCAACCTGATCACGGACCGTCCCAATTTTCAGACAGGACCTCTCTGGCGAGAGAACTGCCACTTCCCATTATTAATATGGGGCATCTCAAACTTATTCGGGGAAGATGTCATGATTACACCACTTCCCAAGAAGTCAGGCCGAGGGGTCGACAATAAGGAGGGATGGTATTTGGAAATCCCTGGGGCTGGACCCAAGACGAAATGTCCGGGCATTCCTACATATCTCATTAGGATGAGAATCAATCCACACGTAGTTCTTAAAGCGCAGTTTAACGTCATGTAGGATGAAATACAGTTTAACATCATGTGGGATGAGGGACACATCTCATCTGGGGATAGGCATGGTACGACAAGTAACCTGATGTGAAGGAGGACATAATCCCGCACCACACCGTACAATCCCACAAGAGAGACCGAGTCGTGAAAATCAACGAGTCTTAGTTTATGGTTTTAGAACTCGGACCAAAGACACATGTAAAGCGATTGCAAAACCCAACGTGAATGGGGAAAAGCCCTACTTACTATGTGCTCCTAGAGACGCGTTTAGGCCGAGAGACCGAACACAAAAAGTGAGGCTGGGCCTGTGGGGAAGTTCCCAGGCGCTCCTACGTATCTCATAAGCATGAGAATCAAGCCATACATAGTTCTTGAGAGGTATCACCTTAACGGCGCACAACCGGGACAATATCATAACCGTTTATGGTCATGTGGCTGGACTAGGTATCACAGTTTAAGGTCGTATGGCTTGGACCAGGTATCAAAGTTTAAGGTCGTATGGCTTGGACCAGGCAGTAGAGTTTAAGTTCGTATGGCTTGGACCTGGCAGCACAGTTTAAGGTCGTATGGCTTGGACCAGGGGAAAAACGCATGATGCGATAAAGCATACCTGATGCGAACGCGGACATAATCCCGTACCATCACCGCACGCGATTCCGAGAGATGAGCCTCGAGCCAAAGGGGCCTACGAGGGTTCAATAATCAGGGGGGGGGCAGAAGATTCTAGCTCCCAGCTACGCTGGGCCCAAAACGCAATGTCTGGGCGACTCCTCATTCCCCATGGGGATGAGGGTCAAGTTTCATGAAACCTGTAAAGAAGAAACCCAAGCACATACTCTAGCGCTCAGATAGCAGGAGCCCCGAGAGACACCGTTACGCAGCTTGGTCCGTCTGACGTGTGGGGGTGTACTGAGGGTTAGTACAAGGAGTGTCGAGATTTCACCTTGACACAGTGGGGTGGAACATAGTGTGAATCATGCAACCAACATTTAAGGCCCGAAGAAGCCGATGTGACGACTGAGGATTAGTGCTAACCATGTTCACAACATAGAATCCTATCGCGTTAGCCCAGAGGTAGGGGCAAACAAATGAGCATCAACCGCTGACCACATTCGCAACAAGGGATTTGTATCAATTTTTTTCCCAAAACCCTCGGGGGCGTTGGCTTGTGACGGTAGGAGATCCCTTAGGCATTGTATCCAGACCGTTCTTGGGGGTCCCTCCGGGTGTGAAAGAGGGTGGGGCTCGAATGAAGGGGAACACGAAGCTTGACAAGCGGACGAAGACTTGCCTAAGTCAAATCTGACACTCCAGGTCCTAGACCAGAGTAATCTGAACACATTAGCAGACCACTGGAAAGGGTCTAAGGGCTCAGTCTAAGAGCGGCCAAAAGATGGAGGATTCCCGAGGGAAGGGCAGGTCAAAAGATCGAGGCAACCGGGAGATCGTGGGATCTCCTAAGAGATGGGACTGGACCTGAAATCTAAGTGTTCAGGCGGTCCTACGTATCCCTTAAAGATGGGAATCATGCCACACATAGTTTTTGAAACACAGTTTAACGTCATGTAGGACGAAATACAATTTAACGTCGTGTGGGATGGAATACAGTTTAACGTCGTGTGGGACGAGGAAAGGATCTTAGTTTTAGGTCTTAGAACTAGGACCATTGGGGGCCCAGATGTAGGGAAAAATGTAGTTTAAGGTTATGCTGGACCATGTAAGAATCTTAGTTTAAGGTCTTAGAACTCGGACCAAGGTGTAGTTTAGGGTCGTACGGGACCATACAGTTTAAGGTCATGCAGGACCATACATACCTAGGAAAAGTATTGCTTGAGGAACCTGGAGTTGGTGGGAGGAGTTATGCGCTCACCATCCATAGTCACCAAGGAATACACGCCATTGGGATAGACCTTATGGACGATGAGAGGCCCCTCTCATTTGGGCTCCAACTTGGGTGGTTTCATGCCGGGAATCATCGGCGCTCTGAGAGCCAGCACTAGGTCACCTTGCAGGAAGGAGCGGAGGCAAACCTTCTTATTGAAAGCTTGAGCCATCCTGCTCTGATGCCTTTCCAAGTTATGTAACGCGTGAAGCCTACTTTCGTCCAGCGCTTCCAATTCGGCAAGACAGACTTCAGAAACTCTATCCGATGCTTGCTGGTCGTAGACTGCCGTGCACAATGAGGGAAACTGGATCTCGATGGGTAGGATGACCTCATCTCCATACACCAGGGAATACAGAGTCACCTGGGTGGAGTTACGAGTCATCGTCCTATAATCCCAGAGGGCGTTGGGGAGCTTGTCTGGCCAACTTTTCTTGTTCTAACCAACCATCTTTTGCAGAATGTCAGAGAGGGTTTTGTTAAATGCCTCGATCTGTCCATTATCCTGCGCATGATAGCGGGAGGTGTGGTTAGAGCGAATGTTGTACTTGACGTACAATTTCTTCATCTTGGATGCTCCAAATTTGGTTTCGTTATCCGTGAGGATAGCGTAAGGTACTCAAAATTGATAGATGATATTGGATCTCACAAAGTCAGCGATAGAACAGGCTTTGACTTCCTTGAGCAGGAGTGCCTCTACCCACTTGGAGAAGAAATCCGTAGCGGTCAAGATGAACCGGCACTGGCGGGCCGTCGCCGGCGGGTAAGGTCCTACAACATCCAACCCCCAGACTGCAAAGGGCCAAGAATACTTGGTAGTATGGAGAGTCTCTGGTGGCCGATGCACAAAGTTAGCATGAACTTGGCACGCGTGACACCTCTTGGCATACTCGATGTAGTCATAGATCATGGAGGGCCATAAGTATCCCAACCTCCGAATCTGGTGGGACAACTTCGACCCGACATAGTGGGCACCACAGGAACCAGCGTGCACTTCTTGCATGACCCGTGGGATCTCAACTCCTTGAAGGCAATGAAGGAGAACACCATAAAATCTGTGCCTATAAAGGAGCTGCTCAAGACTGGGACCGCTCTGATGGGTGAACTGCGGCGTGCGACCTTGGATTCGCTCGCGCTTGGCTTGGTCCGACGGAAGATTGTCGTGCTGGAGATATTCAACCAAGGGCGTCCTCCAGTCATGAACTGTCTCGATTACCACACCCGAAGCCCCCAACACATAGAATTTGGCAAAGTAAAGGGCAAGTAGGGTCTGAGCCATTACAGTATTCTTCCTAAATAATTATTATAAGAATTAAATTTTTGTGAAAAGAAACATCACATATAACCTTCTAATATATAAAACCATTCCCAAACATATGTTGTTATTTTTTTGAGTAGTTGACTATATTAGAGTATCTTCATGGAATTATTCTTAATATTATTACATCATGGAATATGATAAATAATTTTTTTATTTAAGTTATACAAATATAATTTAATTTATAATTAGAAGTTAAATAAATTAATAGAAAATAAAAAAACCTGACATGGTTCTAATTATAAATTTACTTATAGTATATTATCCTAAGAAGGGATGAAACAATGATAAATTATATAATATAAAACATTAACCCACATGGACTATGTACTTGATTTATAAAAAGAGAAATTATAATTGATATGATACTTTATATATTGAATAATAATATAATTTACATGACCACCATGTTTTAATATGTTAATGGTTTTATCATTTGATATTATACAATATAAACTACTATAATACATTTAGATTTTATAAAATATTTTTTTTGAGTAATTTAAATTTATTTGATGGATTACATTTCATGCTACAACAAGTAATGGTTTCTTTATCCGCAACACCAATTTAGGCATACACTACATGCAACACATAGTTTAGCTTGTGGCATATACAATACTATGTACGGATTCTGGAACACACAATTCTATGTTTCATTGATAACTTGTGTTACACACAAGATTGAGTTTTAGAGAACTAAAATATAATAATAATATTATTATTACAATATTATTATAGTTATCACATAACCATTAAAAATGGAAGGAATGAAATGAATTAACTATATGATTAATATTTTTCTTATTAATTTTTATGAATTGAATTCTTTGGAAACCAAGTAATTATAAATGAATGTATGAACTGTTTTAATATAAAGAAATGTTGGTTTGGAAAAAACTATTTTTTATGACCAAACATGTTTTATCTCAACAAGTTAAAAACTATATTTTTATGAATTAATTAAATAAAATATATATTATTTATTCAATTGACTATTTAACATTCATCTTATGTGTTTTTTTATAAGAGATAAAAAATCAAATTTTACGCGTAAAAAGATGTATTTTTCTTAAAGTTAGTTTTAAAACTATTTAATGGTGCACTTATTTTAGAACTCATTTTTCACCTTTATAGAAAATATATTTTAATAAATAAAAATAATTTTTAAACTAGTATAAACAAAATTATATTAAGGTATATGTTTTTTATTTTTCTGATATGATTCATTTTTTGAAAAATAGTGAAAAATACTGTTTTTAAATTGAAAACTACATTTTCGCCTAAATAATTTAAATGGATAAATTATTATTTCTAGTTCTTAGTAAAGTAAAAATAGACAAAATTTAAACATATTAATCCAATAAATACCATTGGAAAAATATTTATATTTAATTTAGATATAAAAAACATATTAAACCATTAAAAATTTTAACTTTAAAAGCATGCTTTCTCATCTCGCATGTGAGATTAATTTTAAATTAATTTTTTTGCGCATATTTGGATTGAATTTGGAATTTTTTTCCATATTTTAAATAATCATAATTTATAATTTCTTATAATGAAAAATTAATTTTTTTACCAATATGATTAGTGAATGTGGTTAAAATTAATTACAAAAGTTAAGGCAAAAACAAGTTTACCATGGGACTAAAATTTAACAATAAGGGAAAAACTAACCTATAAAACTGTAAAAAACCAATTTTATGGCCATATTTCAACCTTATAAATTCTTGGATCTAATTTTATGCATTATTGAGCAACTGGAAATGGAAAAAATGTGGATTGATTAAAATCTATAAAAACATTACATTTTTGGCACTCACAACCCATATAAAAGGACACCACTATCTCCCTATAGTTACACCTAGAAAGTCCTTTTTCTCTACCAAGAAATATAAAAATAGCTTCCCAGATTTCCTCCCTTCATCATATAAGCCTTATTTTTTTTGTAAACCCATCCATGTATGATCTTTTGGCAAATCAAAAGGAGATACTCAAATAAAATTTAATTTTCATCAACAATACTTTTTATTTTATTTCTTTCTTAAATATCCTAATATTTTAATATCATGTTATATAATTTTATAAATATATTAGATATAATGATATGTTGTTATGTTAAGGTTAGAATATACAAATTAACAAACATCCATCAAATGTGATAGGAAATAATATTTTGTCTGTACAACGGACTATCGCCTCATGAACCGATGTCATTTGTTCTCCCATGACCACCTATAAAAGATGATATTAATGATGTATTTATAGTTTATATATTATATATATGATATATAATTTTTTATTAAGATTATTAAATTATTATATAACACATACCTTAATTATCTTTATTTTTTGGGAATATGATAACGTTGTTCATGTGTGTGGCGGACTACCTCCTCATGAAATGCTGTTATTCATTCATGCTTAAATGGAATATAATAAGGATTTTTTTAAAAAAATATTTGATACATAGAACATAAATATTATACATTAATGATATATATATATATAATTTATTTTATTTCATTCAACACAATAAGAAAATGGAAGTAGAGTTCATGCGTACATACATCATACCATCTCTATAATTTGTGTATTTAAATTCCTATCAACAAATTTTATGGATTACTATAAATAAAAATATAATTAATATATATGTTATTTATTTCATGGTTTAAATTCTTGATGTGATTAAATCATGATCAAATAAATAGGAATACAATAGTATTTAAAATATATAGGAAAAACAAAGCATTCATTGCCCAAAACACAACTTTATCTTGGTTTTTTTAATAAATGAGTAATATAAAGTCAAACGTAAATAATATATATATTATTATATATGTTAATATGGTTCTATTATAGATTTATAATAAAAATATATTTATTATATAGTATTTTTGAACAAGTACAACATAAGGTAAGGGATTTCTCTCACCCATTTTACTTTAATGAGACACATGCTATATTCACTACCTATTTATTATATGTAGTTTATATACTGTCCCATGAATTTATTCTATTATTATTCTACTAAAATTTAGTGGTATTTACATATCGATTTTCTAATCACTTTTTTTATGGGGTTTAAGGAACAAATTTTACCAAATTGATAATGGTATTTTGTCTCAATTTTCCTTCATTGAGACACATGTTATATTATACACCAATATTATTTTAATAGGTGTATATAATACCCCTTTGAAATTTTAAATCATGAATCTCATTAATTTGAATATATTTTAATCTTTATATAATTTTATTCCTTCAAGGTGATAATGATTCAAATATACCAATGTGGAAAGAGTTTATAGATACAATCACATCGTCTAACATGATTGTTTATGGTTACCATTACATTGATGAAATTTATAATCCCCATATCAAGAAATCTCATGAATTTTATTCTTCTATTTTTAATTATGATATCTTTGAGTAATGATATCATTTTCCAATCATTGTTAATTAATATAACTATGGAATTATTTAAGAAAATCTAACTTGATATCTCTCTTTGTTCGAAAATCTATTTTCTTTTAAAACCATGTTTTATAAAATGTTCAACTATTCTCCTATAATTTTTAAAATAAATAATTACCCATTATATACATTTTTACAATTTGGTTTTAAAATTAATATTCTTGTCTTTTTTATAAAAAATATCTTTTTGACTTCTACCAACAACATGAAATAAAAATCTGTTTTTACATATAAGTCATGTATGGAATTTTCATCCTTCATTATAACTTCATTTTTAAGATTAAATTATATGTTTTAAATAATATTTTCAAAATAAATCATTTTATTAATTATTTATGAATGATTTTTAAAAAAAATTTATTTTCAACAAAATTAATTTTGAAAATGTTTTATGTTTTCAAAAAACATTTTAAACATTTTTCGAAGAATTATTTAAAAGTTTATATAGTTATTTTAAAAAAAGATGAATTCAAAAGTTTTTTAATTTTAGAAAGTAATTTTAAAAGAATATAGTATAACATACACTATAATTGTTTTAAAAAAAATTTCTATGATTTTTTAATAAGTTTCCAATTTTATTTTCAAGGAAATAGATATTGAAAATCTTTTATGAAAGAAATTTTAAGGGAAAGGATATTATCCTAAAGAAATTCTCTAAGTGATATTCAGAAATAATTCTTTATATAAGATGACATACTTTGATATATTTTATGTTTTTCTGTGGATATTATCAATGGAAATAATTTTTATTCCTTTTTTAAGTTTTATGGTAATGATGGGATGTTATTTATGAAGTTATTTTCTCTTTCACAGGTCATACCATGATAAAAGTATTATGAAACCCAGTAATTTAAATGGTTAAGGATATAGTGAAATCATTATATAACTTTTATATTTTTCACACAATATGATGTGATGAAATATTTACAATACCCCTTTCATTTCATGGTTTATGATATAATTAATGTTTATCATCACCAGGCCCATGAATTTATTATTTCATTTTGTGATGGGTGAGACCTATATATCCATCCAATTAATAGGGAAAAGATAAATTCTCTATGAGAATAGGTGGTAATCCAAAGCATATAATAGAGGGTATGTAGGTGGTCATCCCAAGCCTGTAATGGATGGTACTTGGTTAATTACCCCATTCCCATAATGGAGGGTACATGAGTGGTCATCCCAATACCAAAGCAGGTACTCTAGTAGTTATCCCAAGCCTAACATTTTATAAATTACTTGGTGGATATCCTTGATAATATATTTTTTATGATTGTGTGTATTCAAAAAATCTATATCTTATGACTATGTTATGCCATAATAGAAAATGTTCTTTTATTGTCTTATGATTCCAGTCTTATGAAATGAAAGTATTTATTCCCTGATTCAAGTATATAATGTTTGATATAAATGGTATGGTTTTCCAATGATATTCAAATATTCATGTACCATTATGGTCATCTTATACTAATGTATCTTCCTTATTTACCCTTACTAGACATTTGATCCCACCCTTTCTTTTGTTTCATTCCCCTGTGTTATGAACAATGGTTTTATTGGTGGAATGTTTTTTAACAGTAATAAAGTGGAAGATAGTTATTGGATATGTTGTAGACATTTCACCCAGACATAATATTATGTATCTAGTTTCCATTCAAATTAACTATTATGGTCCTTAGGAATGTTCTTTTGTAATGGGATAAACATTAATAATTTTTTTTATAATATATATGTTATGTTTGGGTTACTATATTTGGTATCAATGAAATAATTTAGTCTACCTTTAGAAACTATGATGATATAAAATTATTAATATCCATTGGTATATTCATAAGGATATATATTGGGATGTCTCTAACGGTAATTCTATGGATGAGTCAAAGTATACAAAAATTTCCTTCAATTTTGGTAAAGGAATGGTAGAGTGGTTTCTATGAAATTACATCCCTCTCTACACAGTACATGTGGATTTCATGGTGGATTAGATGTACATCAAGGTAAAAACCTAGAAAACACAATTTTGAGATAGAAACAATTGAGCACTAGAGCCCAATAATAAGCCTTTACACACACATGGTTTAACACTCCTAGGGGATATTCTTTTGAAATTCACAAAATAATTTTGAAACATCAAAGTGTATTAAATTATTATGTGGTAATGAATGAGCTTTTATAAACATAAGGTTTCATAGATTAAATAATGTTTCATAATTTAGACATTATATAAGTAACCATTCAGGATTAAGTGGTTCCCCACTATAATTACTGTTTCTTATAATGTGATTTTTTATTTTATTCAATGGATGGAACCTGAAAGAACCTCATTAATGTTGCATTTGATAGAAAATGTAATTATTATCATCGTGAAAATTGAGATATTATGGAAGCTATAATGAAAACCCTCATTTATATACTCAAATAATGTTATAAAGATGTGAATTGTGCTGGACATCCAATGGAGAAAACAAGAGTTGAAAATTTTGTTGAGTATTTCATGAGAAAATACAAACCATCTATTAGTGGGTCCTTTAGTACACTAGTTATAGAAAAATTGATTATTGAAAATAAAATTATATTCCATATTCTCTAGTGTTAAGAAAATGAAAAAGTAATTTTACATGTTTATTGTTTAGATGAATAAGTATAATGATGGTGAACTCTTATTAAGAACATGAGGTAATAATAAGAAATTGAATCTATGAAATGAGAAAAAATTTAGGGGATATTGTTTAGTATTTATTTCCATCATATTCTACAATAAAAAGTATATGGATTTCCTTAAGATTAATAAAAAGGATGATGAATGCATTGATACCTATAATGCCAATTTCATAAGACTTGCAATGTATTCTTCTAGTTTAATTAATAGCCCTAAATGAAAAACAGATCGATTATATGGTATCTTGAAACCAATTTATTAAATTCCATGGCTATAAGAGACCTTTGTATCTCTAAATAAGTTGATTTATGTGATATCAATGTGGAAATGGTGTTTGGAATTGTGCATAAATCTCATATTTTCATAAAGATAAGGAAGATAGAGTTCAAATGAAAATATAAGAACCATGGGGAAAAGAATATCGACCTTCTTTTATGAAACAATGTATACAACAGAACATGGAGGGAATTGTATAAAAGATACTACTACGTGTTTTATGTATTTATGGGAAGATAATTAATTGGATGAATGATGAAGTGGGGGGAATAAGTTAGATAATGATGTGATTAATGAGAAATCCCCACAGAATGATCCTCCCAAACTTTAGTGTTTCAATTGGAAGGAGTTTGGAAATTTTTCTAACAAATACACCTTTCCAATGACTAATGTGGTTTATAAGACACAAAAACCACTAAATACAAAGTAAAATATAAATATTATTCTATA
The DNA here is from genome assembly GCA_963277665.1 of Viscum album. Classification (NCBI taxonomy): domain Eukaryota; kingdom Viridiplantae; phylum Streptophyta; class Magnoliopsida; order Santalales; family Viscaceae; genus Viscum; species Viscum album. Next base: position 1,291,039,323 of record OY728120.1, on the reverse strand, counting down.
ATAATGGATGAAGTTAACAATTATAATTAGGGAATAATTATCCTCCTCTTCATAGTTGGGAATTTCAAGATTGATTTTATGTGAATGAGCCTTATGAAAATATTATTTTTCATCCTTTAGTGAAATTTCCTCTGATTATCAATATGGATTATAAAATTTAAAAAAAAAATATCAATACATGGATGAAATAAGTCTTCTAATGAAATGTTTCTATATAAGAAAACATCTTATATAAAGAAAGAAGAAGCACGCATGCGTTTTTATATTATTTTATGGTAATTCTGGTTATTATCATCTTTCATGATATGACATGATGAAGGTATTCACATGTTTGGGATGTGATAATCAAGTGTGACAAAGTTATATTTGGTGATATTTTTTAAACAACTATTGATGGTTTTGGAATATTTTTCTATAACAATTACTTTATATTTAAATTTTATATTATAAAAATGGGAAATTTAAAATGTGTAGTTGAAATAGAATGAAAATGAACTATTTTGTTTTGAAAATATATTGTGGTATTAATTATTCTAATTTATTTATTTTACATTTTAATATGAATGGGTTTTCAAATGGTTACCTTACAAAAAATAATTTCCAAGCGTAGGATAGCCCTCAACCATAGGCAAAAATTCCTCATAGCCATCCAAAGGGGATAACAAGACATATAATCCCATAGGAGGGTCAGCCTAGGCCAGTGGATCATAGTGATATCAATCCAATGTGGGGGATCTTGGGTGGTGAAAACCACAAGGAGTAGTAGTGGGCCAAAGCATGGTATCCCACAGGCATATTGTGTTTAAGCTTGCACGACTGTGGGAGGGGAAGCTCACAGTGAGGGTTCAATCAGCGGTTACCACGTGGGTCCTCCAGCTCCCAATAGAAAATTATGAGTCACTAATCCCATGAATTTATTTATAATGAATTATGAAATCTCCATCCATTTATATGCATGAATGATTATTATGTGTGTTTTTAACAAAAATGACATTGTCCCGCCGGATTAGTGTGTTCCACCTCTTGAGAGATTTCAAGCCACCCAACTCTACTGCATTGCCCCAGATCTTCATCATTGAATGCCACCTATGTTCACTGTAGATTCTACGAATACCCCTGGAAACATCCATATCATGTTTCTGGTCATTTTCACTAATCATGAACAACTCTTATAACCTCTACACTCTCAACCAAGCACCATGAAGCCTTTTCTAGATTTCATCTAGCCAATTTCATGTCTTGATAAAGAAAGATCCATAGAAAATTCTAAAAGATAATTCAAAAATCCGTTGCATCCTAAATATATTGTTATTACCAAAAATGACTCACAATTTATCTTTGATGCCAATGGTGACTCCCGATTCACCCTTTCTTCCAAGGGTGACTTCCAAGGAACTATTTATTTCAAAGATGACTCCTGAGTAACTGTTGATGCCAGCGGTGGGTCAATACACTGTTGATTCTAATAGTGACTCATGATTCACCTTTGATTCCATATTTTACTATTAAATCACCATTTATATTATTATAATCTGAATAATTAATAACCCTCGAATCATCATCAACTCACATCGGCCCCACTGACCATAATCCTTTATAGATGCAACAGCTAGATATAAAATTTGAGCTATCTTCTACTATCCCCAAATGATACCACCTGGAATTACCATGGGGACTTAATATGAAATCCATAATACTATATTTATGATTCTATAAGCAATTATTAATGCTATAGGAAGGATGATACTATGCTGATGGGTTACTTTCACTACATGCTAAGGCTCAGGTGAAACCTGATCACTACCTCACCACCATCCACTTTTTGCACCCTTCATGAAGGGATGATGTCATATGATCATCCAAGTAGGAGGAAAATAAGATTAACCCATTGTAATGTGGTGTTCCATGTTCCATGTAGGCCACCATGAAAGTACATGCATCATGACATTCATGATGCAATCATAAAAACTGAGAAATTCGTATGTTTCCTTAACATAACACACCTAACTTCTAGGAATATAAAATAAGAAAAATAAATACAAGTGTATCCTTATGATCATATGGATATTTGAAGAATAAAAAAGAAATAACTCATTTCCTACAAAATTGGTAGAAATATCATAAAAAAGGTGAGTCGGGGTCCCCGATAGAAGAAACACCTTATACATCTACAGAGACTCTTTTTTACGGATTAATTTTATTTATACTTAAATTATATCTGCTTCATTGTATCCCTATATTGATTCATTTTTAATGAGGGGGGGGGGTAAACACATTTATATGATTTTGTGAAGGTTAGATGACCTTTAGTAATTTGGGAGTCATATTTTTAGTCATTCTTTCTATTTGGATTGGTTAAATGTTTTTAATTTATAAATTCAGAGTTTTAATGGGATGTGATTTTATTTTATTTTAAAACCAAATATTAATATAATTCACTGATTAAAGATTTATATTATCCCTCTTCTTATTATTGAATCACACTATTTGAGTGATCCATTAGTGAGGAGAGAATTTCTTAGTTATTTCTGAGCACTTGGGGAAGAAACGGTGGGCTAATATGAGCACATATGGCACACAGTTCTTAATTTTGAATTTCTTACATGATCTAGGGGAGATCAATATGGATTCCACAATTAAAAGGATAATTATCCAATCAATGAAATTTGTGAGGATTATTCTCAATATTAACCAATCCCAATAAAGGGTAAAATGATAAATGATTTTTAATCAATTCATCAAACCCGTTAATGAAAACAAAATATTCAATTCACCAGGACATTGATAACATTACAAGCAGGGAGATAAACCTAAACCTAGTATTGTTCTCTAAATTTATCTTCCCAAACCAAGTATCTTTATTCCAATTCATTCAAAATCTTGATCATTATTTTACATTTTTAATTCGTGACATCTTTATTCCGTACTCCACTCATGGGATATGAATTATATCATGTCTACTACTTCACTCATAGGGGTAAAAAAATATTTGTTTTCCAACCCCATGAATGGGTTGCATCAAAATGTGTAATAGTTTCCAGGGAGTAGGTGATAAATCAATCCCCTTAAACTTGCATGATAATGACATCCAATGAGGAAATATTAGATAATTGAAAATGAGATAGATAGAACTTTTCTGGATAGGTTTAAAGCTATTAACCAAGAGTACCACTTTGAATAAATCTTGATTGAAGACTGAAGTGACACATCATGTGATCAATCTTAGAAAAATATCCCTAGAACATAACCCATTGCAGACCCTATGGGACATTAATGACCAACAATTTTACGATAAAAATAATAAATTGTCTATTCATATACAACATAATTTTTTTGAATCCTGTGTCAATAATATTCTGGTGTTACCCATGTTTCATATCCTTGTAGGTGATTAACCAAACTGGCACATCCAAGAGTTCAATTATGTCTACTCAAGATTCAGCACAAGAGGGTTTATTGAGGAATAAGTCAAGTGGATGGAATTGTCATTTTCAATAGAGGGAACTTCTAAATATTTGTTGTATAGCCTACAACCTGTAGTGATCTATGAGTGGATGATCTCCAATTAAGTTTCATATAGAGATTCTTCCAAGCCTCTCAATGAACCATAATATGAAAATAAATCTATGCCATCAGACAAGTTACAGGAGAAACCCTCTAAGAATACTGGGTAAGATTTAAAATTATATATTCATGATTTCTTCACCAGGTTAGGGAAGATTTTCACTTAATAGTATTATTCTAATAAATTATGATAGAAAATTAGAGAAACCTCTTGGATAAATCATTTGAAGGAGCCATGATTGATAAATCTCTCATTAAATCTATGAGATGAATTGAGAATATTGATCAAAACCACTAGAAGTTTGGAACACGAGTTAAAAACACTAATGTAATATATGAGGTAAAATATCCTCACTCATCAACATTAATTGAAACTAAACTATAATAATTGAAAACCATGTAAGGCCAATGGTGGTAAAAAATGGGAATGAACAACCAGACCCACCTCAAGTATGTGGTTAGTGTTTATTACTTCGTCAATTTGCTGATTAGTGTGGAGTGGTATAGCGTATGTAAAGTTGTGATAGTAAATTCCAACCAATGAGGTTTCAAAAAAACCAACCATTGAGGGAAGGTATATCCATGCAATGATATGGATGTCAAAAAAGTCAGACTAGACTATATTTCCAGTAAAAATTCACAATCCAACCCCATTCCAACAACCACACAAGGAGAATGAACAACAAAAAACCTACCATAAGCCGCATTTTCAATAAAAAACTTATGAAAATCCCACATATAGTAAACCACCAGTGGAGAAAATGCATGGAATGGGGAAGGAGGATCTGAAAAACATAGAAAAATATTTGTAAAATAAATTTAAGAATCACATGAACATGATATCCAAAAACCCTGGAAAACTCTCAACTAGAACAATACTAAACATAAAGGAAGGTTTGAACATTATCATAATAAGGAGTGGAAAGGTTATCCAAGTATAATATCCTAATGATGCACAAACTGACTATAAAGAAACTTAATCTGAAAAATCATTATTTCCTTGTTAGATTCTAGTAGAGGAAATAATTCCACCTTGATTAGAGGAAAATATGTAAGAGGAAAAACCCAAGACAATATTTAAGAATGAGGTAATAGAAACTCCTCTTGAAAGTTATAAAAAATATAATAAATACACCCCTCGTTCCATTCCCCATTATATTTAAAAAAAAATTATAATATTGAGAAAGAGATAATTCAAAAATGGATCTGTGATAAATTTAAAAAGGTTGAAATAAATATACCCCTCCAGGAATCTATAAGGAAAATTCCAAAATATTTCAAATTCCTCAAAAAAAATCTTTATAAAATGTAATATGTCATATGGGAATGAAATAATTATCCTTGGGAGAAGTGTTTCAACCATGATCACACCACCATTAACCAAAAAATGTTCAGACCAAGTGAAATTATATATTCCATGCACAATTGGTACATTAAAATTTATTGATGACTTCTATGATTTTAGTGATTACATTAATAGAATGTCTAAATCTTTCATTTCATCCTTGAAGTTAGTGAAACTAAACACAAAATAGTGGTTTCCAAAAAATCCCATAGATCCAATGTCTTCCCAGCTGGAGTCTTTCATGATGTGGAGGTGGGAGTTAAAGGACTAGTTTTTTCAGCATATTTCTATGTACTGATAATGGAGGAAGATAAATAACCCAGGAATTCAGCCATCATATTGGAAATAACACTCCTAAATATGGATAATATGATTGTATTGTACATGAAGTGACCCTCATAAGGAAGATGAGATAAAGTAAGGTGTACCTAAATTTTCTTGACGTAAAGAAGAACCCTTCCAATAATTAGTCACTCTTTTCAATTAGCCACGATGAAGTAAATGAGCCCATGGAAGAATAAGGTATTATTAGATAATTTTTAGAATTGATAGATAAACTTTCCACTTAAAACATCATGAAACACATAAATACTAAAAAACATAAATATCTAATTAAGAAATAACATCTAATTTTTTTTGATAATTTTCTAGATGAACTTGATATGAAACCATTTTCAAAGGAAATGATAATATTTGATGTGTGAACTTTGAATTTAATATAATATATATAATAAACCATAATCATGGAGCTGAAACATCTCCCTAGTGAATTGAAATATTTTTTCTCCTAGAAGGAGAAAAAATATCTCGTGACAATTGCTAACAACCTGTATCAAGATTAAGAGAAAATTCTGATTTCCCTTTTGAAAAGAAACATTCTTGAAATATGTTGGATCCATGGATACATATTTTTAATTATCCCAATGGTAATTTCCCATATACTTTTTCTATATTGAGACTCTAGGAAAGTTAGGAAAGCCCAGAGTAAACCCAACCTGACCATCATGAATGTTGAAAAAAATGAAATTGAAATGTTGCGGGAAGCTCACATAATATACCCATTGTCTTACTCATAACGGGTTAGCCCGATTCATGTGGTTCTTAAGAAACATGTTCTCATAATATTGAATAATTATAACATAGAATTTCTCCATACAAGTGTCCAAAATAGTTAGATGGAATAGTTTCACCATATAAATATAAATCTAGTCACCCAAATAATAATATATCCATTTCCATTATAGAACAAATTCAAGAAGGGTTGGAAAGTAGGATACATTAATATTTATTTTATGGGAAATATTATTATATTTAGGTACCTAGTTTCTCAAAATACCAGGAGAAGAAAAAATTCTCATTCTCTTTTAGGACCACTTCTATAAATTGGATTCCTTTTAGCTAGTGTAATGTTCTAGGTTCATTTCTATTGTGTAGGGTTAGTATTTTCACAGATCACATGGAGGAATTATTAGAGTTATTCTAGGATAACATTTCTATTTTTGGAAACTATTTTTAACACTTCTTGGGAAACTGAGAAAAAGTTTTTGGAAACACGCTTTGAGAAACAACTTATCCTAAACATTGAAAAAATTAACATTATGGCTGGAAAATAAAAATATTTGGTTTATATCATTTCAAAAAAGTATTTGAGGTGGATAAGTCTATATTTAAAGAAATAAATTATTTTCAATTTCCCACCTATGATAGTAATATAAGATCATTATTGTTTTATATAGGGTTCTATAGAATATTAATATATAAAATTAGTAATATTGAGAAACCCCTTTCATTGTTACATTTAAAATAAGATGAATTATGTAATGGTAAGTGTAGTGATGAATTTGATGAGATAAAGGAAAAATTGACCACCCTAAAAATTATGAAACCCCCAAATTGGGATCACCCATTTGTATTATTGTGTGATGCCTCTGACCAAGCAGTCAGAGTAGTAATCTCTTAAAGGATTTAAGGAAGACAACTATTAATAACATACGTATTAAGAATAATGTATAGACCTCAAATAAATTATGAAACCATTGAGAATTAATTCCTTTATGTTCAATTTTTATATGGAAAATTTAGGTCATATTTTCTAAGAACTAAATCAATTTTATTTTTTGACCATACAACACTTATGTACTAGATATGGAATTCTAATACTAAACCATGGTTGGTGAGATTTATACTACTCTTATAATAATTCAACCAAGATATCAATATAATGAAGGGAGATGGAGTCTAAGTATCAAATCAGTTTAGTAGACTCTCAAACACTACTAAAATATAAATTCCAAAAATGATCCCACTCAATGATCACATATCTAGGGAGAAAATCTAAATAGTGGAAGGTGAAGTATGACATAATATTATTCGGACAACAATCATGTACCTTCTCATGTTAACTATCATAAAAAATACACATATTATGTAATCCATATTGTATATTTAATAAGATCATTTCCTATAAAAAATCTCTAATGATCTAGTCATAAGGAGGTTATTAGTAGAAATTAAAAAAGAATCTTTGCTACAATTTTGTTCATAAATTTTAATGTTTAGGCCACTTTGGACCTTGGAATATGTCCTAAAATGTGTTGGAGTCTGGGTTTTCTTGGATTAAATTATTTAAAAATTCTCATGAATTTTGTTATTAAATGTGAAAACTATCAACATTATAGAAATATTTCAAAAATATGATATATTCCTCAAACCAAAATATCCTTTTTGTGAAATATTTTAATAATAGGGAATTAACATTATGTGACCCTTTTCCATGTCTTCTGGGAATTAATTTTTTTTCTTGATTTTGTCTCTAAATGTGTGGAAGATAAGGCCACCAAGAATGATGATTCCAAGGTTGTATTCTATTTTTTCTGGACTAACATCATTTATAGGTTCGGAGTTACAAGGTAAATCATCAGTAACTAATGGAATCATTTTTTCAATAGGAAGAGAGTGGATTTTTTAAAAATGTTTGGGCTGCACCATAAAACATGTACACCAAATCACCCAAAATCAAATGGTCAAGACGAAGTGTCCAACTAAGAGATCAAAGTTGTTTTTGGGAAAATAGGTAAACCTAATTTGAAGGATTGGAGACAAAGTCTTGAATACACCTTGTGGGAATGCTCAAAAGGTTACAATAAACATATAGGTTTTATCCCCTATAGCGAGGATTATGGAAAAATATTTCAAGTGTTAGGGGGAACTATAACACCAAGCCTATTCGAATATGAATCAAATAAATTTGGAATTGACAAGTGTTGGTAAAGAGAAAAATATCCTACTGAAAAAATTTGTTGAAATAAGAAGATACTATTTTGAAAAAAATTTAGTTTACAAGGATATAATGGTTATGGCTAATGAAAAACTGATCCAATAAACGACCATTCAACCTAGATACCCAGTCTTACTATTCAAATCTAAACTGATGTTAATACTATGGAATATTATTTATAGTTTTTAAGGACACTTTATTGTTACTAATATATATCTTTTGGTACAAAAATTATTTATTGGGAGGAAGAAGGAAACCCATTCAATATTAATGGGGAGAGACTAAAAAGGTTACATTGGAATATACTTAAAAACTAATGGAGGACCTCATATATCTTCAACCCATATTTTTTATTTCTTCCCTTGATGTTTGGTGAAGCCAATGAAATTTAGTAAATCCTCTTTTAGGATGTAAACAAAGTTTTAAAATCTTTTGAAGTAGATAACCATGAACGAAGTCAATATAAAACCTTATTAATAGGTAATGAAGATGACGTTTCATGGGAACATGAAGTTTATTATTTCATTCTTGATGTTTTCAAATTTCTGCATGTTCTAAAAATCTGTGTGAACTCAAAAATATAAAAGCTCTGTTAAAATGAAAACAATTTCATTCCCACACTTGAATTTATTCTATATTTGACCTATCTATGAGATATGAGTTCTGAGGAACCCTATGGAATATATATTTAGATTTCAATTTTAAATAAGTTGAATAATTAAAATTGGAAATTTAATGATTAAAGTAAAAAATGGTTATTGAAATGATGACTCGAGATTTAGGGGAATTAATTGATTCATGTAATGGAAATTTCCCAACCATATTTCCCATCAATTGAATTACTAAAATTAATGGGAATTGATTTGTTGTTACTAGTCATTTTGTGTGTCATAGTCCAATATCATATTATTATTTTTTAGAGGATTTATATATCGTGTATTTACTATTTATCTTGATCAAATTTCTTAAGTGATCATGGGACATGCCACCGGTTAAAACATGAATTTGAACTTATAAATGCTATGACAATGAAAAAAACCTTTAAAATTATTGAGGAAACTTTTGAAAATAACTTATCCTTGAAAAATAAATTTACATTAATTCTTTTTCATCTCATAGATACCATGAATGAACTTGTTAGGTATGAGACATGTTTCAAGACATTTTTTTTCCATTAAAACCCTCTAATAAGTATTTTTATGATGTTTTTATGTTGAGGTCTAGGGGGAGGTAAATTCATGGTAAAAGGGCTGATTTAAATTGTAAGGGAAAAATGGGGGGTGGGGGGTGGGGGTGATACTTTGGTTAATAAGAAAATTTATTTGATTCATAAATTATATTCTATAGTTTCCCCCTATTGAAAAGAAATTAAGGAAAATAGAAATGGGTTGTGACTAAGACGAATCAATAATTCCCATCACTATATTGATGGATTTTATCATATGTTGTTAGTTTATGGATGTGAGATTATAAGTATAAAATTTTAAAAAGAAAAAAAAGAGAAAAATATAACTTTAAAAAAATATTATAAAAATATAAAATATAGAAGCAATTCCCGAGGGAGAACATATATTTAAGATTTATTTGATCATGACCATTACATTGAGTTTTGGGAGATGTTGGAGTGGTTAAAAATAGAAGGTGAGTATTTCATTGATCTCATACATTTTATATCATGAAATTTACATTAGAGAAAAACAACTTCCTTGATCTTTAATTTTTAAACATAAATTCTTACCAACCTTATACCTCAGTCTCATTTTATCCTTTAATGAAATGCCTCTTGATTACAATTTTCTTTTTTATAAAATGTGGAGAAATAGTTTATTTGAAAACATATAGATAAGACCATGTTCTCATGATATGAGAATTACTCTACTTGAATTGTATGGTGGGAGGTGAGTGAAAAATTTCAAAAGTATAGGTAAATCATGATTTGACCAACCGATAATAACAAACTAGAAATATTTAATAGATGAAAGATATAGTTCATTCATTTTCAAAGAAGGAAAGGAAAAATGATTAAGTTAATTTTTTATTTTAAAATTTAGAAGTTGAATTAAGGATTTATGTGGAGTTTCAAATTTTGATTTATCATTGTTAATTATTTTATTTCATTTCTTTGATATTTGAATACCGATTTAATTATTTCTCAATAATTTTTATGTTGAGATTTTATTTTTGTGGAAAAGAAAATTTCATATGTGGGGGTATTTGAAAGAATCATATTTTTTTTATATTATTAAGAAATTATTAATGATTTTTGAATGTTTTTCTATAATAATATCATTATATTAAATTGTTTTATTAGAAAAATAGGAATATATAAATGTGGATTTGAAATGGAATTAAAATAAATAATATTATTATTAACATCAAGTGTCATTAATTAATATAACCTATTTGTTTTACATTTTTATATAAATGGTTTTTTCTTATGAATAATTTCGGAAAAAAATATGCGCTAAGCCTAGGAGAGCCCTCAACCATAGAAAAACATTACACATAGCCAAACCAAGGGTATAGAAAACCATGTAAGCCCACAGAAGGTCCATCCAAGGCTAGATAGCATAGGGAGATGAAGCATGTGCGGTGACACATAGGTGGAGAATGTCATGGGGAGTAGGAGTGGGCTGAAAAATGTCAGTGTACAAGCGTGTGGTAGTCAAGCTCATACAATTGTGGGAAAAGCTGCTCACTAGGATGGTATGGTCCACAACAAGAGTGGGAGTCCACCAACTCCGAACAAAAATCATGGAGCAAGAAATCCCATTACATTGATTGTACGAATGCATAAATATCCCCCAATTTGATGTGGAAATTATTTTTAAGAGAGTTTTAATAAAAATTATGTCATCCTGCCTGATTTCTATGCCCCCCATTCTAAAAAATTTCACACCACCTAGGTCTTCCACATTTACACCAATCTTCTTTTCTAAACACCACCTGTATTCATCAGAGAAACCATGTCTACCCAATAGAAACCTCAAACATGACCTTGTGCTCACTTCCAAAAACCACGAAAACCTCTGATCACCTCTGCACTCTCAACCAAGTAACATGAATCCTTTTTAGGTTTCATTCATCCACATTGAAGGCTAGATTAAGGGAGATATGAAACTTCCCCCTCTGAATCATGATAAACACCCATTCACCCTTAAGATGACATTGATTCAAAATATCTTTCAATCCACCATTGATACCAATAGTGATTTTTGATCCCTCAATGATTGTGATTGTGCCTCATGAGTCACTGTTGATGGCAACAGTGACTCCCAAGCCACTATAGATGCCAATAGTGCCTTCTCAGTAACCGCTAATTCTAATGTAGACTCACAAGTCACCTATGAGTCCAAAATTGTCCCATAAGTCACCTTTTATACCATCAGAATCCAAAAAAATAAGCACCCACATTTCATCATTAACTCAAGTCTTCCACACTGATTGCAATCCTCCATGGATGCAGATGCTAGAGGTTAGATTCAAGCTATCTTCAACTTTCTCACATAAGAATACCCTAAATTACCTTAGGGACTCCATAAAACCTCTATGATACCATATCTATTATTCCTACTTCTACTACAATGTATACTAGAAGGTGTATACTACGTTGATGGGTGCTATTCAATGCATGCCGAGAATCGAGTGCACCTAGATCACCACCTCATCATCATCCACTTGTTTTACCATGCATGAAGTGGTGTTGTCATATGATAAACCAAGGAGGATGCTGATAGGAGTAACTTACTACCTGGTGGAGTGACATGTTCCATGCCTGCCACCATGAAATGACGTGCATCATACTATTCATGATGAAATCCTAAACACCAAATAAATTTAGATGTTTTTTAAACTCAACTTGTAGGACATGGGGGAATTTAAAATAAAAAAGTGATATGTGTCTATCTTGTTGATATAGGGGAGAATTGAATAAGACCAAATATAGTCCTCAATTTTAATAAATGGAGGACACAACCCATCAGAAAGGGGTAGTTGAGTTCCCCAAATGAATAAACACCTTCTCCTGAAATGAAGTATTTGTTTTTACTACATTATATTTATTCTGTATACAATTTTTATTTTGCCTCATCTTCCTCTATTTTTTTCTTTTCAATGGAGGGGTAGAACCCTTTATATGATTGAGTGACGTAAAGGTAACCTATTTTAATACCCAAGTCTAATATTTAATCAATTTGTATATTTTGAGTTTTTTAAATGATTTTCAATTTATGAATACAATGTTTTAATGTTATGATATTTTTTTATTTAAAAACTAAATATTCTTATATTTACATTATTAGTGAGTTATATTTTACCTCTTCATGGTATTGGATCACCCAAATTGGGTGATCCATTGTCAAGGAGTTATTTTTTTAGTGATTACCGAGAACTTGGGGAATAAATATGGATAATAAGATCACTTGGGTTACTCAGTTCCTTGTTTAGAATTGCCTAAGTGATCTAGGGGAGATAATTGTGCCTTCCAAACTTTAAAGGAGAATAATACAATCCAGGTAATTTGGGATGATTAATCTCATTATAAACTAATCTTAATCAATGTTTTAAAAGGATAAATAATTATCAATCCATACATTAATCCCACTATTCAAAACAAAATCAATTTACAAGTACCATTATAGCATTATAAGAAGCGATCCAGACCCAAACCTAGTTATTTTTATGAAATTGATCTTCTTAAACTATGTCTGTTTCTACATATTCATTAAAATCCTTATTTTTAGGTTACTTTTTTCATTTTTGACATATTAATTCCGAACACCACACTTCAAGGAAGACTTAGGCCATATTAACTAATACACGCTTAGAGGATAACAAATTTCTTTTACTACACACCGTAACTGGTTAGTGTCAAATATATACTTTATGATATATGGGGGATCAATATTAAAATGTGTATGAAAAAGTAAGTGAACTTCCATCAAATGTTTTGGATTTTTATCTCATGGAATTGTAAAAATGTTAATTTTTTTTGAAACAGGTTATGTTGAACATTGAATGAGGTTTTAAAGATTTTTTTTTCAATATGATGATTTTACATTATTAATAACATATGATAAGATTTATTTTTTTATCATAACTAAAGATATAAAGAATAAATTATCATTTTATTTATTTATCTTATGTCCCATCTGGGCTTTAGAGAAACAAAATTCAGATTTACTTCTTAGAATAAGAGATATTTTAAAAATTATTTAAGGAATAAAAAATTGGTGAGGGTTTTCCTCCGAAATGGATTGAAATAAAGATTGTATATCATGCTATGAAAATTATTCAAACTTAGTAAAAGTTTCTTGAAATAAAATACTACATGTTTTAATCAGTTTTGATGATATAAATGATCTTTTTATAGCCTGTTTTTTTATGTCTCAGTGATCATTAACTTTATCATGATGATGATCTCTATAACTCTCTATTAGTATTGGGTAGTTATTTTTCTCCTCCATGCATTGGTATTCACTTCCCTCTTATGTTGTATTATGTGGAAATCTAATTATATGTTACATTGGGTAAATGTTATATTTCCAACTTTATGATTTTAAAGGAGGTTTTAGTATTAGTGTTTACGATGTGGGTTTCCATGAAAGGAAATATCAATTATTAATCCTTCGATGACCCAGGCAAATTTTGAGTGAGAAATTCATCTTATGTGGGGTAAAATTTAACACCATGAATTTTTTGTATTATTTTTTTCAAAATAAATTAATTTTAATTGATATCCTGCATTGCACGCTACATCTACTTATGATTTATTTATAAGAAACACCATGTTATGATTTCACTATAGAAAACACATAGATTGGATTGTGATACACACAATGATTTGTTTTTCTTGTGTTACATACAATTCCATGTTCCTTTGATAGCTTTTGTAACATACAAGACTGATTTTTATATAACTATAACCTAAAAATATTACTACTATTAAAACATTATAATAGTTATCACCTTACCATTATAATTTAGGGTATGAAAAGTATTATATAAATTTTGGAAAAATGTTTTATTTATGTTTCTAAAATCAATTCTTTAGAAACCACTTAATTATAAATTAAAGTATAAACTATTTGAAAATAAATAAATTCCATTTCTAAAGACTTATTATTCTATACACAAACATGTTTTCTCTCAATAAATTATACAAAATAATTTTGATTAATAATTTGAATTAAATATTTAACTTTTATATTCAATAAACTATTTAAAATTTATCTTATTCATTTTCTAGACAAGATATAAGATTAAATCCAATTTTATGCGAAAAAAAGAAGCCTTTTTTTAAGTTATTTTTACAACTTTTTAACTGAGATATTATATAAAAAAATATTTTTGAAACTTATAAAAATTGTATTTTACAAAATAAAATTAATTTTTAATAATGATAAATCACAATTTTATTAGGGTGAATTCTTTATATTATTCAGCGAAGTTTCATTTTTTGATTAATAGTTAAAAATATTGACTTTTAATAGAAACTTCCTTTTAATATAAATATTTTATTATGTTAAATTATAATTTTTGTGTTTAAAGTAAATATATATAAATTATAAATATTTAAATACAATTTATTTCATTGGGGTATTTTTTATATTTAATTTAAATAAAACAATAATATGAACTTTTGATCATTTTCACTTTTAAAACTTCATTTCTCGTCCCATATTCAGGATTAATTTTAAATTTTTTTTGTAAATAATGTGGATTTAATATTTAAAAATAGATTAAATTTTTGGAATAATAATAACCATAATTTATAATAAGTCTAACTAAATTTTTTAGAAAATTTTATTGTTGAATGCAGTTAAAATTATTTACAATGATTAAAGGGAAAATGAGTTTACCAAGGGACTAAACATTAATCATAAGTAGAAAAATTCATAAAAAACGTACCCAAAAACCATATTATATAAATATATAGACCTTATTCCATCTTTTATATTTTTTTTAATTATTATAACTACATTAAATTTAAAAACTTCGGTGGAATTAACTCATCCACAATTTACACATTTCCCACTCGCCTCCCTTATAAAAGGCCACCCCATAGCCCCCTCACATCTGACCTATAATGCCCTTATAATAGTAAAATACCTATAAAAATATATTAAAAACATCCCTCCATTAATTATAGATGCATTAATTTTGGAATAAATCCATCCAAGGATGTCCTTTGGTGGAAAACCAAAGGAGATACCCAAAGAAGAGGTAACATTCAATAAGGAAAGTTTTTATTTTATTTTATCCTCAATCCAATTTATTTTTTTATACCATTATTATATAATAACCTAAGTATCTTGAATATAAATATATACTATTATGTTATTTTTAAGAACTATAACTTTAAAAAAATCTATCAAATAGGATACAAAATCATTATTCGTGTGTAAGGCAGACTACTGCCTCACAAAATAATATCGTTCATTCTTCAATTAAAACCATTGAATGTAGGGAATAATGACGGATTTAGAGTTTATATATGATATATATTATATTTATCATGTTTTTAATATTATTTAATTTTTTATATAACACATACCTTCATGCTTTATATTTTTTGGGAATACGATAACATCGTTCTTGTCTACGGTGGACAACCGCCACAGGAAGAGTTGATATTCATTCTGGGATTAAATTGAATGTATTAATTATGGTTTAAGTAAATATATGTGATATATATGGAATACATATGATAATTTATTTATAATATATACATATAGCATCTAATTTTCATTCTTTCAATATGATAATAAAATGGATACAACATTCATACGTACGTGCAACCTATTTTCTCCATGAACATTTTTTTTCATTACCTATCACTAAATATTATGAATTACTATAAATGAATATATAATAAATTTATATGATATTTTTATTATATTTAGAATTTTTTGGATGATTAAATCTGGATATATGTAAGAGGACACAAAAATTACAAGTGAAAACATATATGAAAGAACGAAGTTGTTATTAAATGAAACATAAGTTTAACATGAAATTGTTAATAAATGAGTAATATAAAATCATAGGTAAATAATTTATGATTATATATATATTAAAATGGTTCTATGATTTTTTTTTATTAAAAACTTATATTTATTATACTTGAGTTTTCAAAGAGTATGATGAGTTTCAAGAGTTATGGTAAGGGGTTTCCTTATAACATTTTATTTTTATAAGAAACATATTATATTCACTATCTCATTCTTATATATGGTGTATATAATGACCATAAATGTATTTTATAATTATTATTATAAAATTTATTTGTATTTAAATATCTATTAGTGTAACTATTTTTCTTTGGATTTATATTTATAATATTTTAAAATGGGTATGGAAATTTTTTATTAATTTTCATTCTTTTAGACAAATGTGATATTATAAACATATATTATTTTAAAAGGTGTATATACTGACCCATTTACATTTTATAAAATTAATATACTTTTTTACATGATATTTTGAGCTTTATAAAATTTTATCCCATCCTTTTTAGTATGTATCAATGTCACTAAAGTGGAATGATTTTTTTGCTATAATCTCACGGTCTATCAATATTGTTATTGATTTTTCTACCATTAATGAAATTTTTTTATCCATATCCCAAAAATTCCCATTAATTTTATTCTCATCTTTTTATTAATGAAATATTTATTTAATGGTTCAATTTTCCTTTATTTTGAACTTAATATAAATTAAATAATATTTTTAGGAAAGTCCAACTTGATTTCACTCTTCAGTTGGAAATTTGTTTTCTTCAAAACCAATATTTTTTAAAACGTTTTTTAAAAATGTTCTACTATTATCCTATGATTTTTAAAATACATTTTACCCATTTTTTACAATTAAAAATTGTTTCAAAAGGATTCTTCTTTTATTATGATAAAGATTATTTTGAATTTTATCAACAATATGAAAGGACTATTTGTCTATACTTATACATCATATATAGAATTATATTCCATCATGAACACTACATTAATCAAATAAGTTTTATAAATTTTGGATAATATTTTAAAAATAAATTGTTTTATTAAATATTTTTTTTTCATATTGTAATTATAAATTTATTTTCAACAAAAAATCTTTTCAAATTATTTTAAATTTTTAAAAAGTATTTTTTAGTATTTCAATGAATCCATTATAAGTTATAGAGGATATTATCAAAGAAAATTTTATTCAAAAGGTTGTAAATATTAAAATAATTTTCAAAGAGGAAAGATTATTTTCTTATAGAAATGTTTTAAATGAATTTTCAATGATTTATTAATAATTTCCAATGTTATTTTCAAAGAAAATTATTTTGAATATGTTTTACGAAATTGATTTTTTAAGAATTTTAATTTTCCTTAAGAAATAATCCAATTGATATTAGAAAATTCATCTCCATATAAGATGATATCCTTTGATATATTTTATTATTTACTAGGGATATGATCAAAAGACCCCATTATTATTCCTTCTTTTAATAGATTATTTTTATGACCAAAACTTTTTTATAAAAATAGTTTCTCTTTGACAATCTAAAACATAATAAAATGATTATGAAACACACTTATTTTTTACATGTTATAATATGATAAAATTATTTTGAAACCATTAAATTTTATAGAGGTTATGATATTATTAATTGTTAATGATACCTATTATATTTCTTGGGTTGTGATATGATGAATTTTGATGATCTTGTGGGACACATATGTATGATTTCATTTTGTAATAGTAGGGACTAATATCTCCCTCCAATGTATTAGTGAATGATTAATGGAATATGATCATATAGGGTACATGAGTGGTTATACCAATCCAATAATGTAGGGTAAATGGGTGGTCATCCCAAGACTATAATAGAGGGTACACAAGTAGTAATACAAATATCATAAACAAGGGTACAATGGTGGGAATCCCAATCCCAATGTAGTTACATGGGTCTTCCTTTGAGAAAAAACATGTTATAAATGACTTAGTGGTTAATATTGAAAAACAAATCTATGATTGTGTGTATATCAGAAATATATGTATTATTATTATATTAGGATATCATGGAACATATTCTCTGATTATCATATTATTCACATCCTATGAAATTCCAATCATTATTCATTGATTCAATATTATGATATTTGATACGTACGGTATTATTTTCAATGGTAAGATCATGTTCTCATACCCTTATTCTCATGTAATGCCTACGTATCATCCCAGTTTACCCTTACTAGGAATTTTAGCTCAGCCTTTCTTATGTTTCCTTCCCCCGGTTAAGAATAAAGCTTTTATGTAGGGTATTTTTGAAAAGATCACTAAATTAAAATATCATCGTGGGAGATGTTGAATATCTTTCATCATGTTTGATGCTTATATACCAAATCTCCAAGGACAATATACTATTATATTCCTTGAAAATTTACTTTTTAAGGTACTGGATATTCTGTTAAAATGATGTAATATCCATTCACGTTAAGCCTAGACTATTATATCAACCTCTACTAAAACATTTAATTGAACTCCTCACTATGAATTATCTAATGAAAAGTAATTTGTTGATATTTCTTGGTCCTTTAGTTGGTATAAAGTAATTTACCTTAAATTATAACCTCAATTTATTCATGGCTAGGATATATCGGTTTTTAAATGATATGTATTACCTCTAATTCGATAATAAATTATTTTTTCTAATAAAATTATTTTTTCATCATCAGATTATGTTATGTAATTTGTTTCTATTATATATTAAACTATTATTGGAAGAAAATAAGCCTTATTCTAATTAATTTACAACTAATGAAAATCATTAATCGTAATTCACATCTATAATCATCCTTGATTATTTAGAATAATGCAAAAATATAACACCTTACAATGAGATTTTCCTCACAACAAATAACCCTGAGTACATCCTTTTACACTTTTAGGCGCTTAAGAAAATTCAATATTTTTATATTTTTACATTATATAATAAATAATTGGTATTAAATATTTATGCTCAATGAATAATAGATATTCAGTTGATTACACAAAATGGTACACATGATTGATTTTATTATTAAAGAAAAAGGAAAATGTTTCATGATGTTTCTATCTATATCCGAATAGTTTCATTGATCCTTAATATGAATCAAATTATATACCATTTATAAATACTACTTCTTTGAGTATTCCACTTTAAATATCTTTAGCATTGACCAATATTGTTTTTTACATGGTTAGGGAATCCTCATAAGTTTATATTTAAAAATATTAGTATCTTCTTTGTAGGCTAGTTCTACAATGTCTTTTTTGAAGAAGAATTTTCATAATCATATTTGATCAGTGTTAATGCTAGGATATCATTTTTTATTAGTATAATGTCATCTATATACAATGAATGATGTACAAAATTTCACCCAGTAAAATTATTATACGTAAAATTTTCTTCTACATTTTTTATGAAAAATAAAATATTTTATTATTTCAATAAAATGGATATTTAAACTCTTAAATTCTTGATTTAAAAAGTAAACAGATCTATAAAACATACATACCTTAAAATTCTACGTATATCATTAAAATTATCTTGTTATATAACATGAAAATCCTCAAATTGATTTCTATTGAGGAAACATTAATTGATATCAGGTTAGAGAATCTCACTATATAAAAAATTTCTATATTATGAAAAAATCATTTTAGAATATATTGTATCCACTAGTGATGTTAATCCATACTATATACCAAAAATGTTTTGGTAAACTTTCACTACTAAGTTATTATTTTAGGCACACACAAGACTATATATGTTAATATTATTTACAAAAATTCACTTATAACCTATAGGAATTATCCATTTAGGTGTATCATCAATGTTTATAACATGATTTTTTTAGGATGTATATTTTTGGATTCATTGGAAATATCAATGATTCACACTAAAATTTACCCATGAGATGAAGGTAGAATGGTTCTTGTAGTTTAGCTTGGGTTATCGAATCCTCAGAGACCTAAGAAGAAACCTATATACATGTACATTCTATAGAATGTTTTTGGATATGAAGTGGACAGCGTGGGTTGATTTTATATGGGTTTAAAGTATTACTAACAGATTTAAGTGAATTCAATTTAAAATAATTAGTTGATCCTAGGTTATCGCTTGGGGTGGATTGGATGAAATTCTTTTTCAACTATTTCAATTTCTAATATTTGAGATGGGTTCATTTAAGAAGATCAAACAACACCTTCACTTACAGTTTTAAAACCTACACACATTAATACTAATCACATATACACATGAAGGATCAAAATTTTGAGCACTTCATGGTAAAAGTTTGTATCTCTTGAAGTGTGTGGCCTTAAATTCAACAAGGACGGTTGAGTTTAAAAATCATCAAATAAAAATCTCAATTAAAAGAAGTGATTAGAAATTAATGGGGTGATAAATAATATCCAATACATACCCTTTCTACTCCCTTGGATCAACATATAAGTGGGTCAGCCCTCCATTGATTCTATGGTTTCAATGGAAGCAGAAAGTAGACTCAGGAGGGAGGAAATCGAGAAGTAAAGAAAACAATAAAAATAAAATGATCACTCCACCTTTGTGTGAATAATTTCACAATATTTGGTGTGAATAAATTCAAACCTTTAGGAAATGGTATCAATGTGAGATGGAGAAAAACAGAATAAGAGGATAATAATAACTTTTATTAAGAAACTAGGATGAATTAAAACAACTTACATGTGAATGAAGAACATTACAAAGTCAAATTGGCAGCATAACATTAAGATGAAAAAAAATCTCAAAGATGATAAAATAATCCACCACAAATACCTTAAATAGTAATTTTGGGAGCCTTGGGTCGATCATCCAATATTAAAAATCATACCACTTGATTATGGTAGGCCTAGGGTGGTGGAAAGCTTGTGGAATTTGGACTTTCCCACACTTGACCCGAGGTGGCAGCCATCTTTTATCCACCGAACATACGCACTTGGAAGACCTTTTATATGGACAAATAAGAGTAGGAAATATCATATTAAAATGGATCCCTAGATGTCTCCGAACCTCCTGTAAAATTTGGGCCAATTTGGAGTTTCATATTCCGAGATATGATCATATTGGTAGGAGTATTTCTGGGCCGTAGAATCTAGCCTCGAATTTTATCTCCAAATTGGGCCGCCTTAATGACCACCATGGAGGCAGAATTAGCACTGGATAATGAATAGTGATTTTTCCTCTAAATGAATTATATAATCCCAAGAAATTTTCGATTCATTGGGCCAGTATGGTGGTCCCCACATTCTCATCAGTGGGATGGTGTCGAATCTGATTTCTTCAGAATTGTTTCCTTTCATCACAAAATATCCCCATATTCTTCCATGAATTCATCATTGATCCTTGAATGAAATATGTTCATATTGAAGTTTAGATCAAATTAAAAAAATATAAAATTAAAATATAGATAATTACATTCCATAAAATCAGATGAATCATTGGGTACTTTAAATGATGTTTGAAAATGTACCACATAATAGTGCATTTTAAGAAGGAATTACAATCATAATGTGAAATGATGTTCAAAGTGTAAAATGCACTAAAATGGTGTTTATGAGTAATAAATTGCATGAATATTATAAATATTAACAATGAATATTATCCTCATTTAGTGGATAATCACACCCCCAACTTGAATTTTGCGAGTCCCAAGCAAAATATATCTTATCAACATGAAATTCGAATTCCCTTTTCCAAAAACATTTTAATAAAAAATGATCGCCAAAAAACATTATACCAAACAATCATGAAACCCATAAAAATATTTTAATACATGATAGTTTTATAAGCAGATCCCAATCACAAGCCCATTCCTTTGTTCAAATTCATTACCATATTTCATCCAATATCAATTAAGTATGATGATGTGTTGTGTATCACAATAGACATTGGGGTTCATCTTTATTCAAGGGGGAAATGATGGAAGCACTAGGTGGAATCACATTTCAATATTAATATGAGTATTCAATTTTTTTATTATATTTTTTTATTTTTTATTTTTTTTTGTTTTTTTTTCTATTTTTCCATGGTAATTGAAATTAAACTCAAACGAGTCAACCCCTGTAGCGAGACTTTGCCGATGACTCCCAGGCTCAAATACCTTAGGGAACCAAGTAAAGCCCACTTAATTGGACATCATCTCATGTTAACTCAGTCAAAAAAATTCAAATTACCAAAAAGAGAGATAAAATTACCAACTCTCGGCCAGAAAACTATGGAGTCACGATCCCCAAGTGCTGAAAGCCACGCATTAGGTCATTTCATTTCTCTACGCGCAAAATTATTATTTTTTTAATTTTTTTATTGAATACTCATATTAAACTAAAATTATAACCAAACCTATGCTATTTATTTTGGGGACCCCATGAACTCAAGCTAATACCCCACTATCTAAAGGACATGCATTGTGATTATTTTTTTATTTGGATGAAAATATAAACAATGAAATATCACATTGGACATCCACACTTTCCAAAATCTATGCTCATGAAATTATACAAGTATTAAAATCAGAATCGGGGCATGCTAAATTATTTGATATTCAGTTTCAAAGTGTGCAATGTGTATTACCATGTTCAAATTTAAAGGAATATTTCCTTCCATTTACACACATTTTTTTTTCAAATCATGTTTTTTTCACAAAAGATTTTTTTTTTTAATTTCATCTCCCCCCAAACATAAAACAACAATTTCCCCAGTGTTTCAAGAAATGAAAATTTATAAGGAGTAGAGAAAAATAAGGGAATTTCAAAAGGGAAATTGAAATATGAGGATCATGGAATGAATTCACCTGGTGGTTGAAGATGAAATTCTTTCTGTTCCCTTTTAATCCCTTGATCTCGATGTAACTCTAAGAATTAACTAGTGGAGAAAAAACAAACAAACAAACAAAAAAAACAGAAAAAATATATATATATAATAAATAAATTGAAATATAAGTATATATATAAAAATTATAGAATAAGTAAGAAAAAAAATACATAGGTCAGTGGTAAACGTACGCCCCTGTCTCTCTTCAGTCCGGGGTTCGATTCCCTGTGGCTTCGCTGGTTGTGACGGGGTTTTCCCCACGACCTACTATGTAGCCTTTTATTATTACTATTATATTATTATATTTTATTTTTTTGTATTTTTATTATAACCTACAAACACATAAAAAAATGAACTGATGATACATTGTCATCTTTTTAAATTTCTAGGTAAGGTATTACTCAGGATCACACCATGTGAAACAGATGAATATGGTGCTACCATTTCGTACCCATCCATACTCATAATAGAAGAACAGGCCAACAGTCTATTTTTTTTAAATATCAAAATTATTAATTAATCCTATTTGAAAAATAAAGATGATTCAAAAAATATTGGAAACATGAAAACCACGGGTTTCCTCCCGTGCAGCGCTTTGTTTAACGTCGTTATCCCGACATGGACCCCTAATTGATTAATTATTTTCATTATCTAAGGTAGGTTCACACAATTCTTCATCAAATTCATATTTTTGTAATGGTTCTATTAATGGTTTGACTCTATGACCATTAACTTTAAATGTTTGACCACTGGTGGGATCTTGAATTTCAACAGCCCCATGGGGATACACCATATGCACTATGTATGGACCTGACCATCTAGACCTCAAATTTCCCTGGTGTAAATAAAGGTTAGAACTATACAAAAGAATAGTTTTACCCGGTTCAATGTGTTTGGTTTTAAGATTTCGAGATTGGTAGGCTTGTACTTTAGCTTTATTGATCCTTGAATTTTCATAAGCCTCCATACTAAGTTCCTCAAGTTTATTGAGATCTAATTTCCTTATTGTTTTGGCCAATGAGAGGTCATAATTCATTTTTTTAATTGCCCAAAAAGAATTATGTTCAATCTCCACTAGAAAATGGCATGCTTTACCATAAACCAAACTATATGGGGACATTCCTAAAATAGTTTTATATGCAATTCGATAGGCCCAAAGAGCATCTAAGAGTTTGCTTGACCAATATTTCCTAGATGGTTTAACAGTTTTCTCAAGAATTTTTTTAATTTCTTGATTGGCTAACTCATCTTGACCGTTAGTCAGTGGATGGTATGCAATAGACACTTTATGATAAATTCCATACTTTTCCATGAGTGATGAGAATGGACGATTGAAAAAATGAGTTCCACGATCACTAATGATAGCCCTATGAATTCCAAATATAGAGAAGATGTTTTATTTTAAGAATCTAATCATAGTTTGATGATCATTGGATTTTGTGGGAATGGACTCAATCCATTTTGATACGTAATCAATAGATAAGAGAATGTAAAGATATCCCATAGAGTTTGGGAAGGGACCCATGAAATCAATTCCCCAACAGTCAAAGATTTCAACCACTAATATGGGAGTGAGTGTAATTTGATTCCTTTTTGTGATGGACCCCACTTGTTGACACCTAGAACAGCTTTGAAAAAATGTGTAGGAGTCCCTTGAGAGGGTGGGCCAGAAGAGACCACACTGAAGAATCTTAGAAGATGTTTTCTTAGAGGAAAAGTGACCTACACATGCCTCACTATGACAGAATTTAAGGATGGACTCTTGTTCAGATTCTGGGACACACCTCCTAATGACTTGGTCAGGGCAGAACTTATAGAGGTATGGATCATCAAACACATAGTTCCTATCATCTGAAAGAAATTTCCTTCGAGCTTGATTCCCTAAAAATTTTGGGATGACTCCTGTAACTAAAAAGTTGGTTGTGTCGGCATACCAAGGGCAATCACTCATAGAGTATAGGTGTTCATCAGGGAATGAATCAAAAAACAGAAAGGTTATTTGAGTTGTCTTTTAATTCCATACTAGAGAGATGATCAACTAAAAAATTTTCAACACCATTTTTATCTTTGATTGTGAGGTCAAATTCTTGTAAGAGAAGGACCCACCTAATCAGTCTAGCCTTGGCATCTTGTTTTTGGAAGAGGTATTTTAGTGCAGCATGGTCAGTGAAAACAATTATGGGGGATCTTAAGAGGTAGGACCTAAACTTCCCTAAGGCAAACACAATAGCAAGTAACTCCTTTTTAGTGGTGGTGTAGTTGATTTGGGCATCATTTATGGATTTTCATGCATAATCAATGACATAAGGAGTTTTATCACAACATTGTCCTAACACAGCTCCTACAACAAAGTCACTGGAATCACACATAAGTTCGAAAGGAAGGTTTTAATTTGGAGATTTCATAATGGGAGGAGAGGTGAGAGAGGATTTGAGGGTTGATAATGAACCCTCACAGCTTTATGTCCAAACAAATGGATCATCCTTTACTAGGAGATCCCAAAGGGGACGGGAGATTGAACTAAATTCCTTGATGAATCTTCAATAGAAACCAGCATGTCCTAATAAATACTTCACTTCCTTAATAGTTTTGGGTGATGGAAGGTGATTAATGATGTCAAACTTGGATTTATCAACTTCAATCCCCCTACCTGAGACCAGATGGCCTAGAACTAGTCCCTCTTTAACCATGAAATGGCATTTTTCCCAGTTTAGGACTAGATTTTTTTCTTCACATCTTGACAAGACTCTCTCCATATTATGCAGACATCCCTCAAATGTATCTCCAAACATAGAGAATTCATCCATGACGACCTCAAGAAAATCCCCTACCATGTCTGAGAATATTCCTATCATGCACCGCTGAAAGGTTCCAGGGGCATTGCATAACCCAAAGGGAATGCGTTTTAAAGAAAAGGTGTCGAATGGACATGTGAATGTTGTCTTACCTTGATCCTCTAGGGAGACCTCAATTTGATTATACCTCGAGTACCCATCTAAGACATAATAGAAGGCATGACATGCCACTCTCTGAAGGACTTGGTCAATGAATGGTAAGGGAAAATGGTCCTTCTTAGTAAATGAGTTTAGCTTCCTATAGTCGATGAAAACTCTACAGCCACTACTCAACCTTGTTGGAATAATATCTCCATCCTCATTGGTTATCACTGTGATTCCAGCCTTTTTTGAAACCAATTGGATTGATCTCACCCATTCACTCTCAGCTATGGGATATATAATACCAGCTTTTAACAATTTCAGAAGTTCTTTTCTTACTAACTCCATGAGATTATGATTGAGTCATCATTGAGGTTGACGACATGGCTTTGAATCAGATTCCAGAATAATCCTATAAGTCTAGATAAGTGGGCTAATCCCAGGAATATCTGACAAGGTACAACCAATGGATTTATTATGTTTTCTAAGGACATCCAGAAGCATCCTCTTGTGATTGGATTAAAGAGAAGAATAAATGACAATAGGATGTGTTTGATTGTCCCCTAGGAAGGCATAATTGAGTGCAGCAGGAAGTTCCTTCAATTTAAGATCAGGTTGGTTCAAAATTTCAGTAGAATATTGGGACATTGGATCAAGATCAATTTTATTTCCTAAAGTTTTAGATAGGATTGATTCCCCACAAGTAGAAGTTTTAGCTACTAGATTGGATTGATCAGATATAGGGAAAGAAGTTGGAGTGGTATCCATGAAAGTGGTTTCCTGAAAATTTTCACTAATTGTTAGACCTAAGACTTCATTATAAGAGCAATTTGAAAATGATTCAAGCCAAGGAGATAAAATTATTTAATGTGAACAAAGGAAATCAATCTCATCCTGACTTAAACATCCATCAAATATTCCTTGATGTTCTAGGGACTCGTTATCAATTCTTCCTATCATGTTTACTTCATGAATGTCCTCGTTATCCCCTATTTGTGAGATTTCATTATAGACGTTCAAGTCTAGAATCATGTTCCCAAAGGTGATGTCCCTGTTCCCATTTCGGACTCGGATAACAAAGTTGATTTTTGCAAGGAAGGGATGGCCAATGGTGATTGGGTTTTGTTCCTTATTTCCTAAGTTTGGATGGTTGTCAAGGAAAATGAAGTCAGTAGGGTAGATGAAGTTTTCAACCTTTACCAGAACATCCTTTAAAATCCCCTTTGGAACCCTAATGCTACGATCAGCAAGTTAAAGTGTGACAGATGTGGGTTGGAGCTCTTCTAAGCCTAACTAGAAGTACACAACATAGGGGATGAGATTGACACTAGCACCTAAGTCACACAAGGCCTTGACAACTTCTCTCTCTCCTAGTTCAACATTGATGTAAGGGAAACCCGAGTCTTTCAACTTAGGAGGAATGGTCCCTTGAATGGTGGTACTCATAATAATATCCAAAAGAAAATGGGTTTTATGTGAAAATTTTATTTTAAAAGTGCACAAGTCCTTAAGGTACTTCGAGTAGATAGGTATGGTTTGGATGGAATCGAGAAGGGGAATGTTCAACTTGACTTGTGAGAAGATTTCTCTTAACTTTTCACTTAATTCAGGATTGGTTTTTCCCCCTCATGTATTGAGGAAATGGTGCAGGTTGTGGGGTTGTTTGTTAAAGAGTTTTTTATTTCACATTGTTATTAGTTTCCTCAATTTGATATTGTGGTTCATTTTAATTTTCATCCAAGTTTGAATCTTCAGATGAGTTCTGAATTAGTTGTTCAGGTTTCTCAATTGATTTCCCACTTCTTAAAATAGTCACAACCTTTAGTTGTTCATGAGTTGTTTGAGTACATCTTGACTCTCCCCTTGAAGTTGAGGATGGTACCGCCGGAGTAGTCATGGATTCCTTTCCAGTTTTGATGTTTTGAAGTTATTGTTTTAGGGAAGAGACTTCCAAGTTCATCCTCTCCATTTGTTTGTACAGTTGTTCTAGTAGGCTTTGTGGAACAGTTTGGGTTGGTGCTTGAGAAGATTGGTTTATCCCAGGGGGGATATTTTTGGAGGTGGGATGGTTTGTTAAAAATGGACCGGTGGATGTTGGTATTGGATAGGTTGAGTTTGGAACTGGTTATGGGTTTGGTAGTTCTGATGGGGGTAAGGATTTTGTCCCGGTGGTTGGCTAGGTTGCTGGTTTTCTTTCTAGTGGAGGCATGGGTGGTCATTATACCTTGGGTTGAAGTTGTTTTAGTATTGAGGCCTTTAAAAGTTCAAGGAATTTACTTACACTGGGGTTCCTCCTAAAAGAACATCCTTGATGGATGGAATAGTTGGGAAGTTGTCTGTCTTATGGTCATGTTTGTCACAAATTGTGTAAA
This sequence comes from Viscum album, assembly GCA_963277665.1. Classification (NCBI taxonomy): domain Eukaryota; kingdom Viridiplantae; phylum Streptophyta; class Magnoliopsida; order Santalales; family Viscaceae; genus Viscum; species Viscum album. The sequence goes on along the minus strand of OY728120.1, from coordinate 1,291,010,969 downwards.
CATGGTCTACAGTTTGGATTTCATGGACTTTCCTAAGTTCTATCTCTTCATCCTTCCCAGAGAGTGCTGCGAGTTTAGCCCTAAGGCTTTCCTCTTCTATAAGTGTATGAATTCCAGTAGTTCTTTGTGGATTTTCAGAATAAGGTGAAGTTCCCCATGTTTGGTTTTATTCAGAAAGGATTTCTAGATACTCGTAAGCATCATTTGGGGCTTTGTTTTTAAAGGTTCCATTACACATCATGTCAATGAATTGTTTGTTCCCCAGACCCAAACCTTCATAGAAAATTCTCACATGTTCAGGAATAGAAAAACCATGGTGTGGAACCATGTTTAGAGTGTCTTTGAACCTCTCCCATGTTTCATAGAATGACTCTCCCTCTTTTTCAAAAAAGTTTTGGATATTATTTTTAAGTGAAATTGTTTTGTGGTGGGGAAAGTATTTTTTGTAGAATTCTCTTTGTAGTTGGTCCCAAGAGTTTATGGATGATGGTATCAAATTGTTTAGCAAATTTTTAGCTTGATCCTTTAAATAAAAAAGAAATATCGTCATCTTAGCTGATTCTAGTTGGTGTGGGGGACACATGGTTTCTACATTGTCATTGAACTCATTAATGTGAATGTATGGCATCTCAAACCCCATTCTATGGAATGTGGAAGATAGTTTAGGACATGGGGTTTAAAGATGTAGTTGGAATATCTTTGGGAGTTGTTTCTAATGAATGAGGGGGCATTAGTCCAGGAAGGTGTGAGGTAGTCATTCATGGTTTGATCAACTGCATTCCCCAAGTTTGGGGCTACCTCATTTGGGTTTCCATTTTGGTTTCTACCTGGGTTTATGATTTGGTTTCTTTGAAGACCTTCCATTGAAATGGGATCAATTTTTGACTCTGGAGTATTAGGAAGATTAGTATCTAATGGATAGAGTTCCCTTGGTGTACTTGACTCCCCAACCCCAGGACTATCCACCCTAACTAGTCTGTTTGAATTATCGCGGGTGTAGGCGGACATGCGTCAAAAGGAAAAAAAGTGAGAAAGGGAAAAGATAAGAGATATTGGATGAGAAGAGAAAAAATGGGGGAGAATAGAATGGGTGTTTAGATGACTTACTTGTGTCCTCAACAATGGTGCCAAAATTTGATTCAGGCTCAATGTTACCCAAGAGATGAAGGTAGAACGGTCCTTGTAGTTTAGCTTGGGTTATCGAATCCTCAGAGACCTAAGAAGAAACCTATAGACACGTACATTCTATGGACTGTTTTTTTCTATGAAGTGGCCAGCTTGGGTTTATTTTATATGGGTTTAAAGGATAACTAACAGATTTAAGTTAATTCAATTTAAAATAATGAGTTGATCCTAGGTTATCGCTCGGGGTGGATTAGATGAAATTCTTTTTCAACTATTTCAATTTATAATATTTGAGATGGGTTCATTTAAGAAGATCAAAAAACATCCTCACTTACTGGTTTAATACCTACACACTTTAATAATAATCACCTATACACTTGAAGGATAAATTTTTTGAGCACATCAAGGTAAATGTTCGTATTAGCACTTGAAGTGTGTGGCCTTAAATTCAACAAGGACGATGAAGTTTAAAAATCATCAAATAAAAATATCAATTAAAAGAAGTGATTAGACATTAATGGGGTGATAAATAACATCCAATTTAGCCCCTTTCTACTCTCTTGTATCAACCCATATGTTTTTTTATCCCTCCATTGATTCTATGGTTTCAATGGAAGCGGAAATTAGACCCACGAGGGAGGAAATGGAGAAGTAAAGAAAACAATAATAATAAAATGATCACTCCACCATTGCGTGAATAATTTCACAAGATTTGGTGTGAATAAATTCACTGCTTGAGGAAATTGTATAATAGTAAGATGGATAACAACATAATAAGAGAAGAATAAGAACTTTTATTAAGAAACTAGGATGAATTAAAACAACTTACATGTGAATGAAGAACGTTACAAAGAAAAATTGGCACCATAACATTAAGATGAAAACAAAGCTCAAAGATGATAAACTCCTCCACAAACACTACCTTAAATAGGAATTTTTGGAGCCTTGGGTCAAGCCTTCAATATTACAAAGCATCCCACTTGATTATGGTAGGCCTAGGGTGGTGGAAAGCTTGTGGAATTTGGACTTTCCCACACTTGACCCGAGGTGGCATCCAACTTTCATCCACCGAATAGATTCGCATGGAAGACCTTCTAGATGGCTGAATCAGAGTAGTCAATATAAGAAGAAAATGGATCCCCAGACGTTTCCGAACCTTCTGTAAAATTTGGGCCCATTTGGATTTTTATATTCCGAGATATGATCATATTGGTAGGATTTTTTCTGGGCCGCAGAATCTGACCCAGAATTTTATCTCCAAATTGGTCTGCCTTAATGACCACCAGGGATACATAATTATCACTAGATACTGAAGCATGATTTGTTCCTCTAGATGTCTTCTAGAATCCCAAGAAATTTTGGATTCATTAGGTCTGTATGTTGGGCCCCAAATTCTCATCAGTGGGATGGTGTCGAATCTGACTTCATTAGAATTGTTTACTTTCATCAAAAAATATCCCCATATTCTTCCATGAATTATTCATTGATCCCTGAATGAAATATGTTCATATTGATTCTTAGATAAATTTCACAAAATATTAAATAAAAATATGGATAATTACATTCCTTAAAATTAGATGAATCATTGGGTACTTTAAATGATGTTAAAAAATGTACCACATAATAGTGCAATTTAAGAAGGAATTACAATCATAATGTAAAATGATTTTCAGAATGTAAAATGAACTAAAATTGTGTTTATGAATAAGAAATCACATGAATATTATAAATATTAACAATTAATATTAGCCTAATTTAGTGGATAATCAATCAATTTCATAAAATTTTAAATATTGAAAATGTCATTGTGATCATTTTGTTTACATTATATGAACTCAACATATTCATTATTTTATACTATAAATAAATATATATTATCCTCAATATGTGTCATACATGAATATCATGATTCTTGTGATATAAAAGTTCTGTCAGTTTTCACAACTTAGTATGAAACTGAATAACATTACATCCAATGAATTATTTTTTATTATTAGTCTTTAACTTCATTAATATTAACATTCCTCTAACTGAATCATTGAACTATTTATTATTTTTAAAGGAAAAATCCATACCAATCCTTAACAAAATTAGTTTGTGATTGAATATAAAAATAATAACTCATTATTTTAATAAAATAGTTAAAAAAACAATAACAAGATTCATGACTAATACACAATTTATCATTTTATTATATAAATCCTTCAAAACTATGAATTTTCAATTAACAAAAATTAATATGTTTCCCAATCCATGTCTTAGATAATTTCAGGGAAGTTTCATTTGATATAATTCCATTGTCCAAGACATTAATTATCTCTATAGTATAGCCATAATATCGTGTTGAATGATAAGGTTGACTCACCATGAATAGATCCATTTATAAAAAGATATTATTCAATATATAAGATAAAAAAATTAAATAATGGTGTAAATTAATAACTGTATTATGTAACAATTTTTCAATATCATAATTCAGTAGAAAACACTAAGATCAAGTATTATACACATCGAGCTAATCAATGTGTTTTAATAAATTTATCAATTTTTCTATCATTATTTCTTAATTACCATTATAATTTATAAAGTTTCAACCATTTATTTCAGATGAAAAACATAACCATACCGGTTGAAATTATTTTTAAATGTTATGAAGTACATACAACCACCACTTTCTATTATACTTATTATCCCACATACTTTACTATGTATTAATCAAAATAGATTACTAGCTCTCATAAAATTTTACTTTAAATATTGGTTTATAATAATTTTAATATAAATAAGATTAATATATATCAAATTATTCATAATCAAATGGTTCTAATAATCTATCATTATTTGTATTTTTTTATTACATCATCATTTATCTATTCAGGGAAAAGATTCCAAAAGTATGAGGGGTTTCAATATCAAATGTTGATCTTCTTATTGTGAATGTTATATATTGTATAGTCTATGTAAAAAATATCAAACCAAAACATATAATCTCAATTCCATTAAATATTTCATATGTAGAAAAAAATTCCAAATAATATAAATAATACTTTCTATTCCAAATGGGATTAAAAAATTAAATTTTTTTATTGTCTAAATATATTATGTGTTTCCTAATTTTATTATTAATAAAGTAGGTAAATAAAACATGTATCGGTCTATTTCCAATATAGTAACATGTCATTAATTTTAATCACATAGTTATACTTCTACTTTAAATAATTTTATTAATTTTAATTTTTATTTTTACATCATCATATTTTTGCAATGCGCAACCATCATGTAGTAAAAATTTTTTAGATTAAAAAATGATTTTTATAACTACAATATTTTTATTATATTTTTTTTATTTATAAATAAAATTATATCCAAGATATAATAAAATTTGATAAGGTTTAGAATAAATATACAATATATCTAAATTTCATTAAGTTAATGTTATAATACCAAAGATCCATCTATACCAGGTAATGACTATTTCCTTATAAAATTTCATAAAATAACCATAAATAAAACAACTATATTTTAAAATGGTTAAGGAAGATCTAGAGATACTCTTTACATTATTATTCATTACAAATGGGAAATGAAGGAAGAGAAACTATCTATTAATGAATAAATGGAACACTAAAAAATGTGAGCTATACAACTCGGGGGGGATAGTTGTAAAACCTAAAATATTAAAAAAGAGTAAAATTTTATTAGATTTCCTATGGTACATGAAATAATGATTTATATTTAAATTTACATAATAAAGAGTTTCTTTGATAGGTTTTAATACACGAAAGGCAGAGTTTTATTGAATAAAAATATACTATTAATATTATTATTTAAAATTAAAGTTATATTCTAGCCATTTGAATGGTGGGTATGAATAGATTTAATTATATTATTAAAATATACATTATACAGGTTTCTAATGATTATCTATATATTACTTCTAAAAAAATCTTTCAAATGTATGTTGATGATTTTTATAAAAAATATTTTTTCTAAAAAGAGGTTTAATCTTCATTGGTGCACAATATTTAGAATTAATTTTTTATAATTTTATAAAAGTTATATCTTAAAAAAATTTATTATTGAAATCATAATACCAAAATTATATTATTGTTAATTTTTTTTTTCAGAATTGTTTTATTTTTTGATTTAGAGTAAAATATACTCTCTTGTAATTGAAAACATCCATTAAAAAAATTAATAATGTAAAATTATATTTTTATTTCATATTAAACTTAAAATAGTTTAAAATATATATCTATTAATCCAATATACCTCATTCGAATCATTTTCATATTGAATTTTTCTATAAAAACAATGTGACATTATGAACTTTTTTACTTTAAAACCTTGATTTCATAGTATGTATGTGGGATTAATTTTAAATTATATTCTTCCAAATCAGGGAATTGAATTTATAAAAATTTATTCAATATTTTAAATAATTACAATTTATATTATCTAATAATTTCAAATTTGTTTTTACCAAAATGAAATGTGAAAATAGTTAAAATTAAATACATATATTTGGGTAAAAATGATTTTACTTAGTGGATAAACATAGAATATAATTTGTACAATGACCTTAAAATATTTCCAAAATCCAATGGACAGAAATATATCGACCCTTGTAACCTTTTAGAGGTTTTTATGATTTATATGGAAATTAATATATGAAATTGACCTATATAATAAGTTGTGTAAAGAAAAAAAAGAACCTTACTTTATTTTAATATATATATATTGCTTTGGGATAGGGAAAATAAAAATATTGGTTCACTTATACATATTATTTATTAGTATAAATAATTATTATCATTTTAATTAATTATATTTAACTTTTATATTTGATTTATATACATAAAATGACTAATAAATGTGAATGTAGTAATTATTTTGTTCACAATTTAAAAAAATAAATGATACTAAAAATATTAAAAGTGAATTAAATTGATTGAATTATTTTATTAAATTAAATTATTATATGAATACACGTGTTTAAAATGTTTTGAAAATAATATATTAAAATTCCATCATTTTCATGATGTTTTAAAATATAAATTAAATAATTAATTTCAAAATTGTCATTAATGTCATTTTATAATGAATTATATTTTACTAAATGATTTTAAATAATTACAAAATATAAAATCTTCCAATATATTTTTAAATATTGATAAATATAAAATATGCTCCATTAATGGGTCTATATATATTCTATAATTAACATATTGACCCCTAAATAGTAAAAATGTTGTCTGCAGGGTAATGGTTAAAGCAGTGTTTTTTCTCGTTATGTGCGCTTTTATTAAAATTATTTTCCAACACGCATCTGATTTTTATTTTATAAATACAATATCATAATTTTAATAAATGAGTATAAATTTAAAAATAATTATCACTTTAATTTATTGTTTCTGAATAAATTAGAAAGGTTAGAAAACTAGTTTCAATTATTAAAACAAAATAGTAAAATTGAGTAAACATAAATACTGATGCAAATTGATAGAAATTATTATATTTTATTTGTTGTGGAGGTGTGTATCAACAAAAATTTCTCTACACTCTATTATATTTCTATTTTTTATGAACATGAGTACATAGAAACCTCCTAATAGTGAATATATTTGAGTATTTAGAAGAATGAAACTCCTCCTCAACTACAAAGGGACACTCACTATACCCACTTATAACAACCTATAAAGTCATTTGGCTAGTAAAAAATCTACCCAAATAATTCCCAAACTTACATACCCATATCTTAGAAGCATTAGCATTGGAATAAAGATATCCATGTATGTACTTTTGTTCAAACAAAAAGGAGTTACCTGAAAAAGTAGTAATGTCCATCATCATGCATTTTTGTTTTATTTCTTTCTCTACCCCTTTTAATATTATTATAAAATGATTATCTAATAAACAGATTTCACTAAAAATAGTGACATCTTTTTATTTTAGGGTTAATACCTACACCAATATACACTTCTATAATATTGGTTATGTAATCATCATTCATGTGTACTATAGAGTATCTCCTTACGAAATGATGTTATTTATTTTCCCATTACCACCTCTTAAGGATGGGATTAATGATGGATATAAAGTTAATATATGATATTCATAGAATTATTATACCTATTGATTAATTATATCATATATAAAAATTTTAAATTTAATTTCTATAGGGATACGATAACGTCACTCGTGCGTACGGTGGACAACCACCTCATGAAGTGATGTAAAACATTTTTCACTAAAGAATTACATGGTATGTAATAAGGGTAATGATAATGAATATATGTGATATAAATGATATATTATGATATTCATGACATATTTATAATTATTTAATTAAAATATAAAATCTTTTTTATTAACTTTGTACTCACTGAATATGTGATAACATTGTTCGTGGATGTGTCGACAACCACCTCCTCGAAGCGATATGTTTTTTTTTCATCAGCACATCACCAGAATTATATATAAAATTATATAAAATTATATACTGTTTTATTTTTGATATAATTATAATTATTTAAATATAAATTTTATTTATCCACATTTTATATTGGTCATTGAAAAATGGAAATGTTACTCATGCGTACGTACGACCTACCTTCTTCATGATAATAATATTAGTTCATTTTTCATCACCATGTTACCTGATTTGTTTAAAAACCATAATTGATGTATAAATATGATAATTATTTCATGATTATTATTCTATATATTTAAAATTAATTACCTTTTTTACCATTTTCAATTTACAAAAGTCAGTTTGACAAATAGGCCAAATATGGTCAAAACATTGAACAAAAACTAAGTTGATTCAGAAATTTTATCTTCATTAATAATATGATAAATAAATGTAATAATAAATATGAAAAAGTTTCTCAATCATATAAATAATTAAAAAATGTTCTCTATTCAGGATTATAATGACACATGTCGTGAATCAGACTCAATATATAGGACTTCATCTCAATTTCCATTTTTTGAAGAATAATTTGATGTTATGAACCGATATTATTTTATAAGGTGTATATATATCCCCATAAAAATTTATATCATTAATTTATATATTATAAGGATATTTTATGGTATTTTAATTTTATTATTTAATTTGTTTTATGATTCAATTGTTTCCTAAGTGATAAGAGATTTTTCTTTTAAAAGAATCATCTTTTATTGACTTTTTTGAACTCTTTCTCTTCCTTTTCCATGTTTTCTAATAATCATACGAAGGTTTTTATATATCTATTAAATATTTATAAAATACAATTTAAATAGTTTTATGTGTTTTATACAAAACATTTTGAAAAATGATAAAATGAATGTTTAATTCTTACCATACAACGGGATAATGATTTTTCCACCATCATGGCCATTATTTTTTTGGGATTCATTTTAAATATTTCACGTTTTATTAAAACAAATTATTTTTAATTATTTTTTCTATAGAATAATCATGTTTCAATATAATAGTGTATTGTGGCTCTGAAAAATGGGGTTATAAAAGAAAATGAGTAATTTTATTCTAAAGTGTTTTTATGGGTTTAAAATATTTCATAAAATGGGATTAATAGGGGGTTTTAAAATGGATTTATAATTAATGTGTTTATTCATGATATGTTACTTGATAATTATATGAAATGGGTGAACCTGATTCAACTTATTTAAAGGTTTTATCCTCATTATAGCTCATAGGTGTGAACGATATAGGTTGAATGAAGGGTTGAGACCCATTAAATCACATGAAAATGAGTAAACTTGATATATATTTTATGAAGGGTTGAGACCCCTATAGATCAACGAAAATCCTTGTATAGATTATATGCAAGTTGATCCCCATTATTGATCTTTAATGAAATGGTCAGTGATTATACTAGAAGTTGGCCATATGTTTTTCTAAAAAAATAGGTTTTGAAATGGTTGTATAAATATGATTCCTTAAGACACTTTAAAAGAGTATTAATTACTTGTGATTAATTTTAATGGATTTAATTGAGAAAAACATGTGTGTGTCTTTACTTGTGGAATTTTTTTATTTATTTTACTCAATAAACATTAATATAGAGGTAAATATTTTATTTCATTTCATTTTTTACTAATATGGAAGTTTTGTTTCTTTTTATACCCTTTAATGAGATTTTATGATCATTCCATGTTTTTTAAAATGTTTTCATAGTGTTTAAGGGTAAGTAAGGGAATGGAAGAATCAATATTGAAAATAATGGATATTTTCCATGAAAATAAATAATTATTTACCATAAAATTTTTATTTTATTGGATCAATAGATACTAGTAGGATGTTTCCAATTTTTATTATATGATTTTGTTGTGTATGATTCATGGAATAATTCCTTAAAACCATAATCCTAAAAATATACTAAAAGTGAATAAAATTAATCTCCTGACTAAGAATCAAGATCATTTAATTTTTAAGTATGGGTCCTTATTATTATTATCGAAGGACAGTTTAGATGACTTTAGAGGTTAGGATAATGTTAATATAATTCCCTTAGAAAATTTTTCAATATGGTTATGTTGAAAATATATAGAATTTTATAATTTCTTTATTACTTCATATAAAATATATAAGTACATAATTATTATTCATAGAAGAAACAAAAATGTATAGTTTGAAGGTGTCTAGAAAAAAATATCCTTTCAAATCATCTCCCTAAGATGGTTGGAATTGTAATAGAATAGTTTTTTATATTTATGGCTTAGTTAAAACTGGATATAAATGGTGTTCGTATCCATGCTAGGGTAGAACCTGATCTATGATGGAGGATCACATATATAGTGGAGAACATGATGAGGAAACATCACCCATAATTCAATGGATCATATGACCAAGTGGTAGTTGAGGGATTATTCAATGTCCTGGAGAGGATATTTTATTTCATCGAATGATCATAATCTATCATTTTAAAGGTGAAGCTAATTGATAGTATTATTTGGTTAAGAATATGAGAGATAAATAAGATCATGATTCTATGAAAAAGGATACATTTAGAGTTTTTTTATGGAAAGAAATTTGAGATTGAGATTTCTGACACTTATGTGCCACAAGATGCAAGAGTGGTAAATAGACTAGGTGGATGGAAATGGAAAAGAAACCAAATAAACATTCTAGAGGTAATCCTGAAACATGTTACATGTGTTGTAAAATACATTTTTTAGTGTATTTAAGGATATGGAAATGTTTTACTAGTGTGGTATATTTGGTCCCATGGTTCATGACAATAAAGAACAAATTCCAAAACAATCCACAAGTGATATAACATATAGATAGTCAATAGTAAGATATATAAATTGTAATGAGTTGGGAAATTATGGTAATGTGTTTCAGAAGATACTCACTCAGGGTGGAAATCATCATGATATAATGTAAATGTAAGTTGAAAAATCATTCGCTACTTTTGTAGTTGATGTTGGGCCTTTGGGTGAAGTGGTGACAGCTTCAAGGAGCTTGAAATTTTTTGAAGGATGATAATAAGTTCAATGATACATTCACCCATTTTTTGATATTTTATTTATTAGATCTGAATTTTAAGGCATATATTGTTTTTCCAAAATATCTGAAGTATATATTTAGTTATAAAATTATTTATGGAATAATTCTTTTATAGGTTATAGACAAAGTTTTTTGGTATTGATAACAATTAGGATTAATATTATCATTAATTAAAATTTTAATAATATCCATATATAATTATTAGACCCTATTATACAATTTTGTATTGATAACCTTATTAAAATTATTATTATATTATTTATTTTATTTTATGTATGTCCATCCTTCGATTACCGATATAAAATTCACACTGTGTGGTTGAAATTTATTTAGGTGGGATGTAACACCAAGAAAATTATAAATGAATGAAATTTTATTCAATCAAATTTTTACATTAAATACTATGTTTTCTTTCAAAGATCACAACAAATAGTTTCTCCAATAACATGTGTTTTATGCAATGTTGAGTTTTACTGAATGATAATATACTATTTGAATTATTATTTAATATGATACTTATCACATAGATTTTGGATTGGAGGGTATGAATCGAGTAGAATATAATAAAAAAAAGTATATTTTACATATTTATCATAAATATGTATTTCATATTAACAAAATTAGAATCATTTTAAAGAAAAATGAAAGTTTTATAAAGGAAAATTGTTTTTTCTAAAAGATAGTTTAATCGTTCATAGAATACATTATTTAATATTAATTTTTAAAATTTTTATAAAATTTATATGGAAAATAAAATTCATTTTTCAAAAGTGTAAAATCAAAATTATCATATGGTGACTTGTTGTATTTTTTTGAAATGTTGTATTTTTTGATGAATAGAAAAAATTATGGATTTTAATTGAAAACATCCTTTTAATAAAAATAATTTATAAGGATAAATTATATTTTTAGTTGATTTTAAATTCAAAATTATTCAATTATACATATATCAATCAAATATAGACCCTTAGGTTCATTTTTATATTTAATATTTTTACAAACATTGAGACCTTTTGAAAATTTTCAATTTAAAATCCCACTTTCTCATCACATCTCTAGGATTAATTTTAAATTATATTCCACCACTTATGTGAACTTAAATTTTAAAAAGGAATTAATATGTATATTCATAATAATTTATATTATATAGTATGTTCAATTTAGTTTTAGAACAAAATGATTCGTGAAAATACGTAAAATGATTTAAAGTTATTAAGGTAAAAAGAATATTACTTAGTGGTTAAACGTATAATATAGGTTATAAAATGACTTACACTATTGTAAAATTTCCCTATACGTATGGTTTGTAACCGTGGGTTTAACCCATGAAATCGTGGGCTCTCGACGCTTCGAGATTGCCCTATACCAACGATTTTGTAGAAACCGTGGGTATATCCCACTAAAATTTCATATTACCCACAGTTTTACTAAACCGTAGGTATACCTCTATAACCGTTGTTTTAAATATGAGGGGTATACATTTTTATAGCAAAAAATATATACCCACGGTTAAGTAAACCATGGGTTTAGATATTTTTCTTCACAACACACATACCCATGGTTTGTTAAACCGTGGGTATTGAAAGTTTCGCTACAGAATCTATACATAAGGTTTAATGAACCATTGGTATAGATGATGTTTCCCAGAAATAGAAGCTTTACACTTTGGTTTCACCTTTATCCTACAAACCAGAATGAAAAACACTATGAAATAATGAAAAAGTTCTTAACAGAAACAGTGGATCCATTGTGAAACCACATCAACTCCCCCTTGCACAACCCCACTCTCCCCATGGATAAAACCCCCATGCACCCCTCCCCCCTAAACTCCCCCTGGACACCCCCATGGACACCCCCAACACACACCCACTTGAACCCTGCAATGGACACCCCCCACTAGATACCCCTCGCTGGACACCCCCCTTGGGTCCCCACGGGACACCCCCACTTAATACCCTCCATTGGACACCCCCACCCACTAAACACCACCCCTAGACACCCCTTTGGAACCCCCCTGGACCCCTCGGACCTCCCCGGACCCCCTGGACACCCCCTTGGACACCCCCTCCCCCAAGACACCCCCTCCCCCTGGACACCCCCCTGAAAACCCCTCACTGGGCCCCCTAGACACCCCACTGGACCCCACTTGGACACCCCTCCAATAATAATGAGTCCATTTTATCCATGATCATGATGAAATCCGAATTGATATTCCCTATATAAGAACACCAAGGAAAAATATTATTATAAGGATCAACCCATTCCATTTTTCATCACTGAAGTTTTTAGGACCGATACTTAAACATTAAACGATCTTGATTTTGAGTCAATAATTTAACTTCTTTAAATTTTATGATCTTTTTATGTCTATATTTTTAGGGAATTAGACAATTAAACATAAATAATAAAAAATATAATATAATATGTAAACTTCTAATTAGTATCAATTTTTCTCAAAATATAGTATTTTTAAAATAAAGTAGGATTTATTTTAAACACATATGAAAAACTATATCATTATAATTACCTTTTAAATACACTTTTAAACACATTTTAAAAACACATTCAGATAAAAATAATATTTTCTTTTAAAAACACATGCTTCAATACCAAAATACACTTTTCTTTTGAAAAACAATTTTTAATAAAAAAATTACTAAATTAGGAAAAGGGATTTTTTTGAATAAAACATGAAATATTTCAATGTAATATATTAATCAAATAATGGAAATAGGGGTAGTAAATCCATTATCCCTATGTATGTTAAGAATGAAACATTCCATTTGTCATTTATCAATTTTTTTTATAAAACACATAAAAATATTACATTTTAATCATTTGAAATATTGTAAAACAAGATATAAAAGGTAATACATAAATATTTTATTTCATTATAAAATCACTCATAAAATAATTATAAAACATTGTCATGGATGAGAAATATTTGGATGAAAAACATTAAACTATGTCACTTTTAAAAAGAAATATCTATTATCATATGGGAAACACTTGAATCATAAAAAATTAATGCATAAAATTAAAAAAAATATCATTAAAATAGGGAAAATTGTGATATAAAATTTCAAGGGGTTATATATAAACTTTATAAAAGAATATAGGTGCACAATATAAAAATATACCTCAATGAAAGAAAATTGGGATGAAGTCCCTTACCTACAGTCTGATATATTATGTGTGTCTTTATTATCCTGAATAATAAACATATGTTAATTATTCACTATATTCATAAAATTTTTCTTGTTTATTATTAATTTTTTCACTTATTAAAAAGTAATATACTGCTACTCAATCAATTATGTTTATGTCGAATGTTTTAACCCTATTCGGATTATGTGTCAAAATGACATTGGTAAGAAAACTTGGTCAAAATGGTCATTATTTAAAAATTTCCATATTTATAATCAAGAAATAATTATAATATATATACATTAATTTTACTTTTAAATACAATCATTGATGGTGGTTATGAAAAATGAACAAGCATTGTGATCTTAGAGAAGGTGGGTTATACATACGCATGATTAACGTTTCCATTTTTCAATGATCAACATGGAGAGAAGGTAAGTATTATTTATCATTACAGAATAAAAATTATATCATTAAAAACATAATAAATAATTATATATCCTTATATATATCATATTATTTTTGTGGTGATGAAAAAAAGAATCACATCACTTTGAGGAGGCGGTAGGCCACAAGTCAAGGAATGATGTTATCACTTTTTTAGTGAGTGAAAAATAAGAAAGAAAATATTATTTTATACATTAATAATGATAAATATTTCATTAATAACATAGTATTTCATTTATATCACATATATTCATTATTATTACCCTTATTACCATCCATATAATGAATTTGTGAAAAACATATTCTCATCGCTTTACGAGATTGTAGTCTTTAATACACCCAAGTGACCATTTCATATCCCTTAATGAATGGAAGATGAAATGTTCATATATGAAATAATGACTACAGAGGTATAATAATGTTATAAATATTATATATAAACTATTTATCCCTCATTTTTATGATCCATTATAGTTGATAATTGAAACAACTAAGAAAAGTTTTTGTTAGGCAGTAGTCCTATGTACACACAAAATATGATTTCATTTTCCATTTGATGGTAGTGTGTGCCAGTGTAGGACTTAACCTTAAGATAAAAAATTATTAGTATGTTGAGAATAATAAGTATATTATATAATTTTGTAATAAATAGTATCAAAGGGGGTAGATAATGAAATTAAATAAAAATGCACATTGAAGAACATTACATATTCCTCGAATAACTCGTTTTTGTTTGAAAAAAAGACATTATTTGGATTTTTTTCCTAATTTAAGGATTATAGTATGTGTGTAGGGAAGTTTTTGAGTTATTTTTTTAGGCTGGGAATGATCCAAATGGATTTAGAGTTATGGAAAATTGAGGAGAGTAAGTTCACATTATAGTTGAGGAGGAGTGGTGTTCTTTTAAAATCTTAAATGTATAATCTATTGGGTGGTATCCCTTACCTCATGTGCTTACAAAATTAAAAAATAATCGAATGGAGGTACATTATGGTCGATCCACACATAAAAAAAGAAACAATTTTTTTCATTTTTTTCATTAGTATTTTAATTTACTCAATTTACCCTTTGTTGTTTTTAACAAGGTGTCTAGTTATCTAACCCATGTAATTTATCCATTAGGACTATGTTAAAGTGAGAAATATTATAAAATATAAACCAACTAATTCTATATATTATACTAAATTTATAAAATATAAAAAAATATGTGATTGAAATTATTTTAATAAAAACACATGTAAATCGTAAAAACACTACTTTAACCCTAACCATTCTAACAATGCTTTTACTATTTAGGGATCAAATTTTTCATTATTTAATAAATTTTTTACATGAATTGAACATATTTTATATTTATTAAAATTTTAAAAAACATATAATATGATAGTTTTTTAGTAATTTTAATTCAATTAAAAAAAATCAATTATTGTAAAATGGTATTAATGTTAATTTTGACCGTATTTATTTAATTTATATTAAGAAACATCAAGAAAATTATGGAATTAGATTTTATTAATTTAAGTCCTTGGTAACATGATATATTAATCTAAAATTAATAATTTATGATAAAATTTCATTAAATTTACTTCACATTTAATATTTTTAGTATAATTTATTTTAGTTAATCTTTTACTAAATAATTATTCTATTGGTGTTTATTAAGAATTTTGAGAAAAAATTAATCTATTAATATTAACGATAAATTATTATGATGATAAAAAATCATTTATCCATCTAAATAAAATTTATAACTAATCCAATATGGGTTTTTCCCTGTCTCAAATATTTTTAGATATTAAAATCAAGGAAGGTTCTTTTATTGTATTTTTCTTTACAGAACTTATTATATATGTACCTTTAATGGAATAGTATACAAATAACACATATAAATAAAGATTAAGTTGTGAAGGGTAGAAATATGTTATAAAATGGGTGTTAGAATTTTTTTTATCATAATCTATATTTATATGTGTTATATGTATACTATTACATTAAAGGAACCTATAAAATAAGTTATGTAAAGAAAAAGAAAAAAATAACTTTCCTAGATTTTAATATCTAAAAATATTTTGGATAGTGAAAAAACCATATTAGTCCAGTTATAAATTTTATTTAGAAGGATAAATGAGTTTTTATCATCACAATAATTTATATTTAATATTTATAGAATTTATTTTTTTACTTAAAATTCATAATAAAAAACAACACAATAATTATTTAGTAAAATATTAATTAAATAAATTATACTAAGAATTTAAACGTTGAAGTAAAATTAATGAATTTTTATCTTAAATAATCATTTTAGATGAATATATCATGTTACAAAGGATATAAATTAATATAATCTAATTCTATAATTTTTTTGATGTGTTTTAATTTAAATTAAATAAATAAGGTCAAAATTAACATTAATACCATTTTACAATAACTGTTTTATATTAAATGAATTAAAATTACTAAAAAACATATCATAGAATTTTTTTTTAAATTTTAATTAATATGAAATATGTTAAATTCATGTGAAAATTTATCTTTTATAATGAATATGTTGATCCTTAAATAGTAAAAGCATTGTTATCATAGTTAGGGTTAAATTAGTGTTTTTTCGAGTTACATGTGTTTCTACTAAAAAAATATCCAACACATATGATTTTTTTATTTTATAAATTTGACCTAATATATTGAATTTGTGGGTTTATATTTTATAAATTTTATCACTTTAACTTAGTCTTAATGGATAAATTACTTGGGTTAGATAACTAGATACCTTGGTAAAAACAAAAAAGGGTAAATTGAGTAAACTTAAATATTAAGGATCAAAATAATAAAAATGGTTTTAATTTTCTACTTTTTAAGTGTTTATCAACCATAATGTTCCTAAAATATATTATTTTTAAATTTTGGAAGCACATGAGCTAAGGGATACCGCCCAATAACGAATACATTTGAGATTTTAAAAGAACACCACTACTCATCAACTATAAAGGGAACTTTCTCTCCTCAATTTTCCATAATAGTAAATCTATTTGGATCATTAAAAACATAAAAGAATAACTCAAAAAATTCCCTACCCACATTCTATAATCCTTACTTCGGGCAGAAAAAATCCAAATAATGCCTTTGTTTGAAACCAAAATGAGTTATTCAAGGAATATGTAACGTTCATCAATGTGAATTTTTATTTAATTTCTTTCTCCTACCCCATTGATTTTATTTATTACAAGATTATACAATATTCATAGTATGATCAATATACTGAGCTGTTTATATCTTAAGGTTTCATCCTACACCTACACACACTACCATCAAATGGGAAATGAAGTCATATTTTGTGTGTACATAGGACTACTTACAAACAAAATGTTTTCATTGTATTTTAAATTATCAACTTTAATGTATCATAATATTGAGTGATAAATATTTTATATATTATATTTATAACCTTATTATACCACTGGAGTAATTATTTCCTAAAGAAACTTTTCATATTCCATTCATTAAGGGATATGAAAATGTAGCTTCGATGTATCGAGGACTACAACCTCGCAAAGAAATGAGAATATTGTTTTCACTAATGCATTACATGGATGGTAATAAGGGTAATAATAATGAATATATGAAATATAAATGAAATACTATGATATTAATGAAATATTTATCATTATTAATGTATAATATAACATTTTGTTTCTTATATTTTCACTCACTAAAAAAGTGATAACATCAATCTTTGATGTGTGGACTACTGCCTCCTCAAAGTGAGGTTATTCCATTTTTCATCATCATAAAAATAGAATGATATATATAAGGATATATAATTATGTATTATGGTGTTAATGATATAATAGTCATTCGTAATAATAAATATTACTTACCTTCTTTACATGAGAATCATTGGAAAATGGAAATGTTACTCAAGCGTATGTATAACCTACCATCTCCAGGATCAAAATGCTTGTTCATTTTTAATAACCACCATCCATGACTGGATTTAAAAGTAAAATTAATGTATATATATTATAATTATTTCTTTATTATTAATAAGTAAATTTTTAAATAATTACCATTTTGACCATAGTTTTCCTTCAAATTTCATTTTGACACATAAGCTGAATATGGTTAAAACCTCTAACATAATCTTAATTGATTAAGTAACTATATATTAGTTTTTAATAAGTGAAAAAATTAATAACAAACATGAAACAAGTTATGAATAATGTAAATAATTAACATATGTTTATTATTCATGATAATAGAGACACATATAATAGATCAGACTCAAGGTAAGGGAATTCATCTAAATTTTCTTTCATTGATGCATATTTTGATATTGTACATCAATATTCTTTTATAATGTGTATATACAAACCCTTGAAATATTATCTATATACTTTCACAATTTTCATGATATTATTTTAGTGTTATTCATTAATGTTGTTTAAGATTCAAGTCTTTCCCATATGATAATAGAAATTTATTTTTAAAAGATACATCTTTTAATGTTTTCCATAAAAATATTTCCCTTCCATGAATATGTTTTCTAATGATTTTATGAATTATTTTATTAGGAAATAATAGGTTTATGTATTACATTTTATATATATTTTTACAATATTTCAAATGATTCTAAAAGTAACATTTTTATTTATTCTATACAAAACATTTTGATAAATGAAAAATGAATGTTTCATTCTTAATATATATAGGGATAATGACTTTTCTTCCCCTAAGGCCATTATTTTATTAATATCTTACATTGAAATATTTCATATTTTATTCAAATAACAACCCTATTCCTAATTTAGAGATTTATTTATTGATTTTTTTTCAAAATAAATGTGTATTTTAGTATTGAACCATGAGTTTTTAGAAGAAAATATTATTTTTATCTGAATTTGTTTTTAATATTTGTTTAAAAGTGTTTTTAAATGGGATTTATTAGGATATAATGTTTTATATGTGTTTATAATAAATCATATTTTACTTTAAAAATACTATATTATGTGAAGAATTGATACTAATTAGAAGTTTACATATTATATTATATGTTTATTATTTATGATTTATAGCCTAATTCCCTAAAAATATAAACACTAAAAGATCCTCAAAGTGAAAGAAGTATAATTATTGACTCAAAATCAAGATCATTTAATATTTAAGGACTGGTCCTAATAACATCAGTAACTAAAAATGGAATGGATTGATCCTTATAATAATATTTTTCCATGGTGTTATCATATAGAGAATATCTATTCAGATTTCATCATGATCATGTACAAAATGGACTCATTATTTTGGTATATCATTATGGAGGAGCGAGAGTAACGTAATTTTTTGATTGTTTAGAGCCTCCACATGGTAAATGGTACTGATAATTTTATGTTTTAATGGAATGGTTTAGCCTCTCACATTGATTCAAATATCACTGATGTTTAGGTTCCCACTCAAACTTATAAAAATTATCTATCTTTATAATTAATAGAAATATTAATTTTTTGGTTGAGCTATTTCACAATTTATATTCAAGTATATTGTAATTATAATATAAATGGTTTGTAGATATATTTTAAAGTAAAATTAATAAATTTAATCATTTGTATTTGATAAAATGGATATCATATCATATCTCAAATGGAAAAAATTATTCGAGTGTAAAAATTGTATATTTTTCTAAATGAGATGATTTTTAGGGTGACTAGTTAAAATCATATTTTTAAAAAATACCATAACTTTTAATGAACCTACATGATATAATAATAACATATAAATTTATAAAAGCCTATCATTATAAAAATATTTCTTTATAGTGTAAAATAATTCATATAAAATATAACTTTGAATTTAGAATCCGATATTTAATATTTATATCTTAGGTGATGTTTTATTATAATAAAAGAACTATTTTGTATATTTTTCTATAATTTAGTGATTGTATATTTAAATTTCGATATTGAATTATTTTATAGTCATAAACTCTTTTATTTTTATACATAAACTAATAAATTTCTTCACAATCCACATTATACATTATTATGGTGTAAAAAAAATTTATTCTTAGAATTTTTTTTGATAAAATATTATTTCTTTATGGAATTATTATAGTATAATTATTTTTCACCAACTATAGAAATTGAATTGTAAAAAAGGGTTGTAATATTTTTTATTAACATAATAAATATTTTCAACTAATTTAAGCATAATTTTTTAGAATAAAAATAATTCATCATGGTAATAGTGTGTCACTAGGATAAGTGTTAAAGTTGTTTAAAAATGGGGTCAACCCAAATGATAAGTATTAAAATATCTTTTCAATTTTTTTAGATTTTATTATTTTAGTTCATATTGAACATAACATAACCAACAATCAAATTTATAATAAATTAGATCCACTTTTTTTAGAATGATTTTATTTATTTAAATGTTCTTAATTGTTACAATATTGACACTCCTATAAACTATTAAAGGAATCCTACTATCCTCAATTCTTCATATACATTGAACCATGTACCATGAGAAATATATACAAAAATACCTTCCAAAAATATTTATCTATTGACTACTGGTTTTTATTTCTGAGAAGGCCCATCTAGGAGGCCTTATTGTGTTTTTCGATAGAGATTTTCCAAGGAAGAGTTTAACATTATTACCAAAATCATTCATGTTTCTTTCTTCCTAAAACACCTTTGGATCGAATATAATCATATTAAAATAATAACCTAAGTAAAATTACTTTAATAATAATTTTTTTCAATGTTTCCATCATTTTTTATCTCATACCCATCTATTGAATGTTGAAAACATCACCCATTCATATGGGTGTAATACTACCTCCATGGAGAAATGTATATCATATTTAATAATAAACTAATATATATGGTTATAAAGATGTATTAAATGAATATATATTATTTATAACTTAGTTATTATTATATAATATAATATTATTGTTTACCTTTCATTCATTCCATCCATTGAGAAATGAAAACATCGCCTTTGTGTACATACATACTATCTCCTCTACAACCTGATGTATCAAATTATTGATCACCAAATAATCTAGATTATTATAAAAGTGTATATAATAAATAACTATGTTATCTAATAAATTATTTATATTCTAGGGGTTATGAGTTTTTGAACAAGGTTCAAGTATTAGAACATCCAAATCAAAACATGCATAAGAAATAAAATAGTTAACACCAAATTAATTGATTTTAATAAAAATAATTATGAATAATTTGGTAGAGAATGTGTTATGAATAAATTATACCCAACATGATAAATATAAATATAAATATTTTATATATTAATAATAAATTTAAACATATTTCATGGGATTTTAAAAAGAATACGGCCAGGAGAAAATTCAAGGTATGGGTATATTCTATAATATCATTTTTTGAGGTGGTTTATCTTTAAATTTACATAGCATGAAATATATAATATATCACTCATAAACCCAGTTTAATTTTTTTCTCATCTATTTATTTTTAGTATTTTAAATTATTATTTACATTTTCCAAATTTTTTTGACTCAAAACCTCTAGAATAATGTTTTTAAGAAAAATGGACCTCAATTCGTTTCTGGTTAGGATATTTTTCCCACCATTTACATATTCTTAATATGACATTAAGACTGATTTTTAATATACTTTAATGATTTCTTCATGTTTTTTATGATAAATTTTATTTTATTTTCAAAATAAATATTCTTAAAATTTTATGTATGGGTATTATTTGATATTTTAAATAAGACTTATTTTTTTTGATTTAATTCCTCAACACCTTTTCGCATTGATATCATGGTTATTAATTACCAATATTCCTTTAATAGTTTCCATAGAGTTTTAGAGAGAATACTAGTTCCATTTTCATAGTAATTTTTATTAAAAAAATATAAATGGAAAAGATAATTCATCATGTTTTCAAAGACACTACATATGTCTTTATAAAGATGAATTTTCATTTATTTAATCATAAATTAAATTATTTTAAACTTCACTAGTGATATTCTCTAATGACTATGATAACCTTATTTCTCATTTTTTCTTATGACCATGTTGGTTTATTTGTTGACTAGGGAATATATTGATATTCATAATGCTAATGTTCCAATAAAAGTTTTTATTACAAGGCCACGATGATTATTTATTATGTTACAAATTTAATGATTCCATATTATTAATTAATTGGAATTAGTATGCGATGGTTGGGTAATGATATTATATAGTCCCTAGATTCCACATTATGTCTTATGAGACAAACTATTTTGGGTTTTTTGTGTATTCATTACCTATTAATATAGAATATATTATCATGATTCCCTGATAGTAATATTATGATGTATGGTATTTTGAATTCAGTAAATTTATTCCACTTTCTTGATATTAATTATTTATAATATTTGATTATTTTTTTATCTATTATATCTTATTTATACCTTATTTATTTTATGATAGCATCTATTATACAAGTTCCCTTACTAAGAATATTATCCAACTATTTTTTTTCTATTGTATTTAGAACTAAAATATGGAAGATTTATGGGGTATAATAAAATATATAGAAAATATATCACAAGATTTTAAGTAATTTTTCATTTTTTCCAATTTAATTCAAAAATCAAGTATATATTATGTCTCTAGAGACTATTAATATAACCAATTCCACGGGATAAAATATCATATATCATGTAGTAATTTCCTATAGTAAGTACTAGATCTAAAATATTGTTGTTGTGTTTTTTGTAGTTTGTATGAGATTAATTTTAGTTGAAACCTTGGAACTAGATTTTTGTCTATATTGGATAGATAAAATAATGTTATGACCTAAAATAGGTTAATGTTTAAGTTTGGGAAAACATATTAAAATTTTAGTAAATTATATTGTGTGAGGATCCCTATCAATAACATATATATCTAGATAAAAAAGTGGATAAGCTCTGAAACATATACAAGCTAGAGTAATAATCTTAAAAAATATTGGTTGGGTACTAATATAATTTTCATTTGGTTTAAAACTAGTGGTCCTAACAAAACACCTACTTTTAAGTACATGAGTTATATGATTTGGTTCATTCAAACACTCAATATAAACTATTATGAGGGATTTAATTTTTTTTATTTTGAGGATATTCCCAAATATAATAATCTTATTTTTCTTGTATCATTTATGAAAAACATTTCTATTTATGATGTCTATTTCTTGGATTTGGTGTATTATACTATGAGTTAATATTCCCAAAGAAATGAGATAATCCAATATTTGTTATTTTTTAGAAATGACACATAACAATGGAATGAAAACTAGATCAAACCCTAAAACCTATGTATGGAATTCACTTATAAAATAATTAATGACGTCAATAAGGATTTAATTAGAGATTACTAGATTTTCATTATATTAGATTACATAACTCATGTCATCAACAACAACCATTCCCAAATTATGGAAACTATACATCTACAATATGGTTACATTATTTTGGATTGCTTCATGAGACAAAACCACAGTCATTAAACATGAATACTAATCCATTAATAGATTAATAGTGGGACAAGTTTCTTGAGAATATAATTATCAGATTAGGATATAGTTAAATTGAGAGGATTACCATGGTTTTAATCATCTAAAAGGTTTTGTTAATTATTTGTTGGAATTGATTCAGAATAATAAAGTGTTGGAAGAGGTATTGCGTCTAAAATTGAAGACATTTAATTAGATATATTTTTTGAAAATAAATTCTTCATGAGAAAAGAGATGTTAAGGAAAATAAATTCCTCAATCTAAGGCAAAATATTGATGAAAATATTTATAAATATATAATATAAATTTATAATGATAGAACTCATTATGAGGATTAAATACATATAACATTCTTAACATTTCATTTATAAATATTACATCTTATAATCATATTATACATAACATATCAATATGATCCATACCAGAAACATTATTGTTTAGTGTCTTTGGAAACATGGATACATAAAAAACAAAAAAATAAACGATCTACATAATTTACAAATATGTTCCCAAAAAACAAGAACACTTCATAGACATATCTTACATAAATATCTTCATCATAACTTGGGGAATGATAAAAATAATAAAGGGTGATCTCTGATGATCAATATATGGAAACATAAGAGATAACAATAAAAGAATCTATATTATAATAGTAAAATAATTATTCTTTGATAACATAATAAAAAATTTCCATTATCATACTCAATCTCTTAAATATATTCACTCATGAATCATGTTAAATGTATTTTTCAATTGAACAACCGAATACATAAAAGTGAATAATCGTTAATAATAAATCATGATCCATGATAACATAACATCAGAGTAAGGAATAAGTTTGGGAATTTTCATATGTATAGAAAATAAATTCCTCAGTCATGGTTCACTCACAAGACTATAATTCGGATAGTTCCCCATAATATAAATTAATACCTGGTCATTTCCAACATTCTATTAGGAATAACACCCTTCTAGTTAATTCTATTATCTCTTAATATTTTATCACCTCCATTATTTCCTATGAGATTATCAACACTTTATGTATTTACCAATTCTTTATAGGGATATAAAACATCCAACCATCATTGTTATAAAATTGAACCAATCATCACATAATCATAACCAATTCATATATATTGTAGAATATAATGAAATCAATTATCATTAAATTATCATTTAACCCAAGTGAAAATGGGTTTTATAAAATTTATATCCTCATAAAAATAACCCATCTAAGGAAATCATAAATATGGAAAAATTATAACATATCCCCAAAAAATCATTGGAAAGATCAAATGTTGTTATTATTGTTTAAAAATTATTCTATTGATCACTGGAATTTTAATTACAGAAGATACACACATCATTTTGAAAAAAAATAATTAAAATAATTAATTTAAAAAATATTAAAAAAATATTTGAAATGAACAAGGGAAACATATAATTTCTTATTTAAGGAAGATATTATTCATGATGGTGAGAAAATCCAATCACACAATGTATGTTAATATAAAAATTCATTTCACATTTATGGTAAAAAGTAAAATTGTCACATTTTGAAAATTAGAAGAAGATTCATTTTTAAAAAAATTATAAAAATTAAAAAATGGGTAAAAATAACATTAATAAATCATTATATAATTTAAAAAACATTAATTATAACAATTTTAAAGAAAATATCCACATAGGAATAAATATTCTTGACCATATAGAGAAATTATGTTGGGTTTTCATAAAAGGATTCATTAAGTATCCTAAGTAAATAAAGAGAGGAAAATTAAAGAAAAATTTGTAATCTCCTGAGAAATAAAATTGGATATAAAAAAATCATATTTTTTTGTAGATATATTATATAATTTATTTAGTATATAATTTAAGAATAAACAATCTTCTTAAAAATGAGGTTCTAACAAATAACCACTACCTAACTCTATATTGTATCAGAATAGAACTATCCTCAAATATAACAAATATAAATTTCTTATAAATCAATAAAAAACCATATTCATACATATAATACCCTACATTATTCCCTTATATTATCTTATCACCCATATGTTAATAATATCCCACTCCCATAGTCGTTTTATTTGTTAACAACTTCATTTTTCATGTTTGTTTTGGTGCTATGGTTATGGTCCTTTTTCATTGATCATGGTTTCATCATCTCAAAAGTTTTAATATTGATATAAATAATATATATATATATATATTAAATTAATATTTATAACCATTAATATAACATTTTTTGGTAAATTAAATGCATCAATATATCGAGATGATAGTTTTTATGTACACATGAGTGTGATTATCATTTTTACATATGTATAAAAAAATATTGGATAATATTATTTAATCATTGAAAATATATATTAAAACATTAGTATTATATATAAACAATAATTATATCATAATAAAAACAATTAATGATGGTGGTGGAAAATGAATCATAGTGCTACACGGTGGAGTTTGTCCACATATACGCATAAGAGATACTTTTATCACCCATTTTATTGAGAAGAAGTGGTGAATTATAATTAAATAATAATAATAACATCTTATCATATTTATGATTATATATTAATCATTATTTTATTGATAATTTTTTATATGAATTATAAGATGAAATAAACTTGAATTAACATAGTTAAGATCTATATATCTTCTAAGGAACCTCCTTTGTCTTACCCATTAAGTCTTTAAAGTTGGGTATTTAGAGAATTTAATAAGATCCAGGAGGATTTTTAGGATTATAGGAATAATTTGGGTACATATTTCAGACATATTTCTTTAAAATTGTGTGAATAAGGAAGGATAAGTGATTCCATTTTATAATTTTGGGGATGTGCTCACATATATTTTCTTAAAATATTTCAATAATAAATGATCAAATTCATGGGAAATTTCATCAAACTGGTTAGGGAACTTAATTTAGTATACTATAATGTTGAAATATCGTCAATAAAAATATATCTATTTAGGTGTAAATCCTAACCTCCTGTCTTGGATTAATCCCCCTATAAACCTTTTTTAACCATAATAGTGGGAACAAAACGTTACATTTTTTTTCAATGATCTATGAAATTTTTTTATGTTTACCTTATTTAATTTTATTAATTTATCTGATTCACAATATAAAATAAATTTTATAGGATTAAATTTATATAATTGGGATGATTTAATTTTAAATAAGCACCCAATGTGGAATGAAAACCCATTTTGAAGATAAATTTAACATAAAATATAACTTAATTCTATTCCTTTCCTATAAAAACCATAACATGAATGTTAAAATATATCATTTAAAATAAACACTATATTTTTTTTATGAAAACCATTAATCAATAGAAAATAATTTCAATTTCTAAAATAAGAACACATTACGTGCATAAAAGCATTTTTTAGAAAAATGGGTTTTCATACCCTAAAATAAATTTACATCAAAATTTAATATAATGATTATTATTGAATAATTAATTAGATTATTTAAAAATAATTCTTATTTATTTTAATTTAATATAAAATTCCATATATATTTGGATATTTAAATGAAATTATATGATAGTTTTTACAAAAAATATGCATTTTCAAAATTTTATTTAAGATCCCTATGTGAAGGGTCGTTTCCACAGGGTGTCATGGGCCAAGATGGACAAACAGATATTAGAGGTAAGTATCAACCTTAGGTACACTATGGAATCCCTAAATATGTTTCATGCAAGGCTTTCGTGGGATTTAATTGAAAGCAGGTCTCTTAGGTGTGATTCATTGTTGACCAATATGGGATGCACCCAGATAATGAAAGAGGTAATTATTCTTCACTTTGGAATATTATTGGAAATAATATTCCTCTTCTATTGTGACATGAAAGGAGTTTTATAGGATTGGTTTCTACTAGATCTAGAAACCCAATTATTTAGGCAATATGTATATTTTTCTAGGGTTACTAATGCCAAACATGTCATTCATGTTGGGATCTTCCTATCTTGACCTGATTCAGGCCATCCTTGATGGTGATCAACATAAGATAATTAATCTTATTCTGATAAAAACTGATCTAGAAAAAATAGTCAATATAAGGGTTCCTTATGGTATTTTTTCAACAATTCTTTATCACAAAATGGTGCAAGTTAATAATGAGGAGGATGGATGTGGAAAGATCCTTTGGTGTAAGGTTATCCTGCCAAATATAACATTTTAATATGAAATGTTTGTAATCTGGATTTACTCATAGATAATTCCATTCAATTTAAATTAATTCACCATTCTTCTAGGTATTTTTTCTCAACCCATAATTACAGTTGGTTTTTCATTTTTTCATAAGAAAGTGGATCGTTATAATGTGGAACACTATTATTGAGTTCATGGGAGGGTGGTACAGGAATATAATAGAGATGGGATTCAAAATCTTTAGATTCATGTTGTCTAGAATATTTCCATGGAAATTATTGTGAGAGTTAATATATTATCAACTGTTTGTTATTGTATATGGAATGTTAGAAACAATTCCCATAAGGAAGGAAAACATGGTTCAAGTCCATCACTAGTTTTAAGGACTAGGTGTATTTTCAATAAGTTAAACACCCTACATAAACAATGGTAACTTTATCCCACTCATACCATTCATGGAAATCGTTGTACCAAATGATTTAACATTCCAGACATTACCTTAGGGATGATGGATTCATTTTCACCCACCTTCACTAGACTTCAAACATAATATTGACAGATCATGTAATATGGAAGTCATTTGGGGCGGAGGTGACATCTATGATATAGTAGGTTTTTTTCCTTGGATTCTGGAATATTTTTGGAAGATGATACTCCATCACTATAGAGGTTTGAGGCATGCTAATTAGACTCAAGTTTTTTAAGATGAATTCTATTTCTTTGATATTTGTTGAAATGTAATCTATTATTTTCCATGATTCTCTTATTGTCCACATTTTCATCCCTTGGGCTACTACCTATAACATTCATTAGAGTATGTAGTTCATCATTTATAGGATGCAGATTATTCATACCTGGTGAGAGGGGAATCGTGTAACAAATTATCTTACATCTAGGATATACCATGATCATTATTTTCACATCTTTTATAGTATGGGATCCCTTCATAGTGAGTGTGTGAATATCATTATACTGGATTCCCTTAGAATTGATTACTTTATAACCATCTGACCCATTATATTTTTTGTTACTCCTCACCATTCCTTGTACATCATTTATATAAAATCCCTACTATTATCAATTTAATTTTCAATATTCACTACAAAATAATTATTTTTAAGAAAAATATAATAGTATAACCTAAGATAATATTGAAATATTGATTTTAAAATTTATATTCATTCCACAAAACAAAGTGTATAATAATATAAGAAATTATTTATGAATTTTGTTTGGAAAATTCATATAGAAACCATTTTTAAAGATAATTATTTTGGAATCACATTGTAACAAAACTAGTAGTTGGGTACTAATTTATTATTCAATAATCAATATGTTAGTACAATATAAATATTTTTTTATGTATTTTCCATTATATGGATGTTACTATTTATACCTACCAATTGAACATATTGGTTATAATGGTTTAATATATCATATATAATATAGATTCGAGGTTGTGTATAAGGAAAGATATTAAATACCACACATATATTTAAAATGAAATATATATCAAATATTGGGGAGTTATATTCTAACCCCCTAAAATTAATTTCCTTTTAAAAATTACATCACTCTGAATTGAGATAATTAGGTTATAATTACTTTATCACTTCCTCAGGTTCCCATGTAGCTTCATCATATTTCTGATCCATCCAAAAAATGATACAAAGATGATTATTATTGTTTTGTAAAAAATTATATATTATCCATGATTTATAAAAGTTTTTATTTATAGATAAAATCATTCTCTAGATGAAAATCCTCTTATTTTATTACATGTAAAGGATCAGCCTTGTAATTCCCCATGAGAGATGCATGTAACACATTCTAAACATGAGAGAGGTTTGGTGGAAGTTCCAAGATATATGAGATTGAATTAATTAAATAAAGAATATTGAATGTAATTAAGGATAATGTACTCATCCTTCCCTTAATTCTCAATCTCATAACATTATTTCACTGATAGATTCATAGGAATAACAACTCACAAACAAAAAATTAAAGATCATTATGATGATGGTCACCATAACATTATTTTAAACTCTTTACTATATTGATGTCATATTGAATAGATCTAAACTTCTCTATCATTTACTCATATATCTCAGGACCCAATATGTTTATTTCTAAAACATTATCTCATTATATAAGTGTTATACAATTCTTTGAATATAATGATTCTTGGGGAGTCACATGAATAATCGAGTTAAATCTATCACTATATGAAAATTATTAATGATGGATGTGTTTATCACAAACAAATTTTAAATAAAGAAAAATGATATTATTATATCCTCTATGTTTTTTAATAGTCCTATTCGACTTTCCATATGTCTATGGAAGATAAGAATTATTGAAACCTAACATTATATACATAGATTTTTTAGACATCATGAGAAGATCATGTAAATTCTTGAATCCTGATTAGAAGTAATAGAATGTAATAATCTATAAAAATTACCACTTCCATAATATGTATTATATAATGATTATCAAGAGTTGAAAAATTCCCAGATATCAATGATGTGTGATGAATTAATAAGTAAATCATATATATCCCAAATATCATTATGGTTTTTTGATTTACTGGGGGTCCAATAATGAAATCCATAGTCATATTTTCGCATTTAAATTTGAGTATAGGTAATGTCTATAATATTCCATTATAATTATATATCTCCACCTTAACCAACTAACATACTAATAATTTAGATACATACTTATCAATATCTCTCTCTATGTTGTCCCATGAGAAACATTATTTTAGATATTTATACATCTTCATACTACCAATATTAATAGAGAATGGTGATCTAAATTCTTCTTCAAATAGTTCCTTCATCATGTTTTATAATTATAGGAAAAATACATTGTTCCTAATCCTTAATATTTCATTATAATCAATGTTCAGATCAAGAACATTGTTCAACCACTTTTCCATCAACACATCTTCCTTATATTCTTCCTTAATCATCACAAGGATAGATTGTTGATCAATTATTTTAGAATTATAAAATTTATCCACCCCCTTAAATATTTCAATGTTAATAATTTTAAAATTCATAAAATTTATATCATTTTTTATCCACATCATAGATTATCTGGAATGATCCTTTGGACCAAAATCATCAACCAACTTTTTCCCTTTCACATGGTGGTATTGTATTGAGTAGTTATAATCCTTAATCAAATCCAACCTTGCTCTCTACAAAATATTCAACTCTTTTTGGAAGAATATATTCTTTAAAATTTTATGATAATTATATATGTGTCATCTTTTTCAATAAATATAATTTCTCCATATAATTAATGTAAGGATTATGGATGCTAACTCCAAATCCTGATTATTGTAATTTTCTCATGAATCTTCAATTTGAATGAGGCATGGGCTATCACCATATCATTCTTGAAGACAACACATCACATCCCCTTCCTCGATAAATTATTGTAAACCAAAAAACATTCCCCACCACAAGGTAGTGTCAGAACATGTACACTGACCAACCTTCTCTTCAGTTTAATAATATTTTCTTCACAATTATCTATCTAGAGGAACTTAACTCCATTATGCATTAACGTAGTTAGTGGTTCAGATATCCATCTTAAATAATTCCTAAATAATTATTAATATCTAACCAATAAATGATAACTACAAGTATTAGTCATAGTTACTGTATGGGATAATGGTAAATAACATTTTTATTGATGCATCAATCTATATACCCTCATTCTATATTATGACGCAAAAATGAATATTTCTATAGCTAAATTAACACTTTGAATTTTTTTAAAACATTTCCTCATTCCTTTTTTCATTTATTACAATTATCATGTGTTTTTGATACTCCTCCTTTCACTTGGAATATATAAGAATATCATCTATACAGACTACAAAAAATAGTTTATGGAAATCCATAAATACCCTTTTCAATAAATCCTTTAATCTAATGGTGGAATTAATAATTGAAATTCATAGTATCCTTACCATGAACATAATGTTTTCTTGGGGATCTATTCACTTTTACCCTCAGCGGATAGTATCCATATAGAAGACCAATCATGGAAAAATATCGTGCTCCTCAAAATTGTTTAAAAATCATTGATGCAGGGTAGTTAATACATATTCTTTATTGAGGTCTTGTTATGTTATGGATACTACATGTATAGTCGCATTGATCTATCATTATTCTTAACAAAAATAATAAGTGATCCCCATGGTGGCTCATATGTCAGAATCAATCACTTTTTAAGATTCTACCTGAGTTACTTCTTCAGTCTTGATAACATTATCTAGGCCAATCTATATAGAGTCTTTGAAATAGTTGTAGCACCAGGTTTGTTTTTTATTTAAAACTAAATATCATTATTTATAAGAAGGAAACAAAAATCAACAAGAAATAAATAAAAAATATATCATACAATAGTTATATCTCAATTTTTTAGTTTTACCTCCACCATATAAGATAATTCCCCCCTTTGAATAGGAATCCAGACAAAATTGTGGATTTAATTCCAATTTTATGTTCTTATTTAACCACACATCAACATATACTCGTAGGTTTGATCTAAATATTTAATGTTACATCCCTTAATATGAAATTTAGATGGTATCTATATAAATAAATCTAATACACATAAAAAAACAAATTTAACCAGTAGGAGAATAAATATACTTTTTAGAAACAAATTGTCACAAAAATAAATTTTAGAAGAATCATATAATTAAAATATTATAAATGTAACATCGACTATTTTAATTATAAATTCAACATCTAATAATTGAGGATATGAATTAAAATTACAATATAAATTCAATGATATAATGGAATTCATATAACTAATTTCAAATAGGGTACTTAATTATTTGAGTATACCTACAACCACATCAAAATTATCATTCAATCATTAATCCATTATTAAAATCAAAATGGTTATAATGACTATAAAACATCATTAATCAAATAGATGAATCTTGAAAAATCATTGATATGATTTCTAAATCTTGAAATCATATTTTCAATCTATCACTCCTTAGGTTTTACCTTGGTTATCCACTATCATTAACTATTAAAATCCCTAATGATGGATTATATATAAAATTTTAACTAACAGAAGCATATTCCCCCAAGAGTGTCAACCCAGGTATGCAGTAAGGGCCCATTCATCGTTCACCAATAAGATGGAAAAGATATACCTGAACAACTATTTTTGGGGTTATTACCCCTCATTGAATATAATCCAAAATCAAATCCACTTATAGTATCCAGAATGGGATGTATTTTCATAGGAAAACCATCCACCTATATTTACTATAGAAAAGGATGTTCTCCAATATATAGGATTATTGTAACAATCTAGACATTTATCAATTGAAGCTTTCCTTCTTCTAATTTTTTATATATTATAAAACACAAACATGACATAGAGATCATATTAAAAACATTATTATCATTAACAAACAATGAAATGAGTGATATTTATAGAAATTAAGGAACCTATACCAATGGAATATTAACCTAACTATTGTAATAGTAACATGTCCATTCAAAAGAGTAATTTTGAAAATAAAATAGTAAAATCGCCTATCAACGTATAAATAAAATTTATGTCTCTTGTAAATGAAAATATGATATATTTATATCAGGGTATAAGAAAATATATGTTTAAAAATGATAAATTATGTTTTGGTATTTTTGTAAAATGTGAATATTTATTAACAATTAAATAATTAATATAATTTTTAAAAGAAATTTATTTTCATAAAATATATTCATAAATTAATATTTTGTTTTTTTATAATTATAATATAATTTTAGGAGATCTTAAATAATTTTTCAAATTGTCCTAAAATCAGTTATAATATTAAAATTAATATTTTTTGAATAAATGATGATTTAAATTAATAAAGGTTTCTCATATTTAAAAAGTTATCGTCATAAAATAGATTACAATTTTTAATTATAAATGTTGAAAAATTGTTTGTGTGATTTTTTTGGATTTTTCTAAAATAGTGGAATTTCTATGGAATAGTGATATACGATAATTTACAGACTTTAATATTATATGTTAAATACATGATTTTTTGAGAAATTTTGTGACATAAAACCCATAATATTAAACTTTACCCCATTATTAACTATATTTAGTGACAAGGATTAACACTATTGATTGTCTTGAGAAAAAATAAAAAAATAATGAATATAATAATAACAAATACCTCTATCCTCCCCTATAAATACCACCCCTCTCCAACTCTTCTCCTCACACCTTCCGAGCCTTGTAAATTTTCTATATTCTTCCCAATTATCTTAATAAGACACTTCCATATGTCCAAGAACTGATTTCCTCAAAATAATTCCAAACTCATGTTTCTTAAATAGGTTCTCCTGGAGAAATAATTCAAGTTATTAAATCCTCTTTCATTCTCTATTAATTTATTTTATTTTCTTATTATATCCACACCTCCACTTTTAAAATAGGAATGATAAATATAGTAACCTATATAAAAGTAAATTATTATTTTTAATGTAATATCCATTATCAATCCTATTCTACTCTCCTTTTATTATAAAAATGAAAACATCATCTGTGATGTGTTGATTTATTGCCTTCATTAACTATGAGTTTTTGTTTCCCATTACCACCATCAATGATGGTAATAAGACAATTACTATGGTTAATTTTTTTTAATATTCACAAAATATTCTTTTTTATTATTTTAGAACAAATTTATAATCATAATATTAAACATAAAAAATGTATTTCATGATGGATAGAAAAATTACAAAAATTAAACTAAAAATTTCTCAAAAATATTTTATTTAATGAATCTTTATCATATAAATTGAATGATATATACAACCATTTAAATTTATGTAATTCCCTTACTAATATATAATATCAATTTTGTAAAATTATTCCCATTTTACATGAACTTCCTTACTTGTATATAAATGAACTGTTCATGAAAACCAAGAAAATGAAAGCTCCCATAATGATGAAATTAAACTAAATAACTCATAAAAATTTCCATAATAGATCTTAATAAAATTATAGTAAATAAAATAAATCAATGAGAGGTTTTGGATATATTAATTAATGAATATAATATTATTTTCATGGATACTAACCTGAAAATCATTAAGACAAAAGGTAAGAGGATTCTCGAACCCAACTCCCTTTCATTATGTTTCTCCTCTTTTATGACAAATATCAGAAAGCTATATTTTTTAAATATTTAAAAAATATAATTTAATTGACCATACCTTAATTTCATCAATATACATTTTTAAAATCTTATTTTATTACAAGTACAATCATTTCCCAAAATAACTCTTAATTCCTAAACTCATTTTGACTCCCCTTGAGTTATTTATTCTTTGCTGAAGAAAGATGAATCTTATACAAAAACGTTTTCCCTTTTAATTTAGAAATATAATGTCTATTGATGATTTATAAAATCCTTATGAAACCCATTATATTATATGGGTTATATTATTAATTTGATTGGTATGAAAACTATGTGTAATGAATGATCATGTGAATGTTATGATGTAAGGGTTTTCTCAGAAATATATAATGCACCGATGCATTGGGAAATGTGATTCATCCCATGTGGTAATATGTTTTATTCATGAAACTGAAGCTATAATCATTCATAATGATGATTTTATAATTATTCACATTTGTTGTTAATGAACGTGATGATAAATATTTTCACAAATTTGGGTGGAATTTTACCACCAAGACATGATGTTTCATTTTTATGCATTGACACATGTCACGCCTTTATATAAAGTTTCCTCTTATTATTATTATAATGAAACTATGATTATGTTATGATGATGATGATTATTCTCAACCATGTTTTATTGATTCATGTCTTTATTTTTCCTCATACTGGGATTTTAGCTCACCACTTTCATTAATGCATATCATTAGTTGGGTCGCATCCCGTCTCCCGGGGCACGTGCCGTGACTATCCCTAGCCTTCCTTCCATAGGCTAGGGGTTGGATACTAGAACTGGAATGGAATATCCCTAAAATGGGAAAGAATTGCCTGAAAACCTGCACACACACAGACAGGGCACATTACGCACAAGTATAACACAAGAGAAAAATAAAGGTACAAACAGAACTAAAAACCTCAACTGAGTGTAAAAGTATGTACTGAAAGTAAAAAGGGCACATAATATAAGCCCAAATGAAATGGAAGTACATGTAAAAGGAAAAATGCTCCTGGGGTCACTTTCCCTGGATCCAACTTGAAGGATAGGTACAACTAATCACTGTGGGTATCCATGTCAACCAGTCACCTCTGTACTCCATCATGTCCTGGCTCCCCAAGTCTCAGTCAAAGATACACATTGTCTACACAAGACACAACAAGGTGCGGGAAAATCCCATGCAGGGGTGAGTATAACAATATATAGTAGGGACTCTGAGACCCCAAAAGGTCTCTCAACATTTCACAAAGGAATAACCACAAAGAATTATCTCAAACACAAAGTACAAAGTAAAAGCCAGATCACACCAGGTATAACTTAAGTAAATAAGTATAGATGATTAGTCCTAAAGATTGATCATCTTATTCTGTTAGGAGACTCTATTACTGACCCACATATCATCACTTGGTGCTGACCCACACATGATTGCTAGGTGCTGACACACACAGGATCGCTCGGTGCTGACCCACACAGGATGGCTCGGTGCTGACCCACAAAGGATCACATAGGGGATGAACCACACAAGATCCCTAGGTGATGACCCACATAGGATTGCTCTGTGCTAACCCACACAGTATCGCTCGATGCTGACCCACACTGGATCGCTATTCATTCTTCACGTCACAACCAGCCACTGGATTCCCACACAAAGCATGCTTGATTGTGGGAGGATCTGATCCTCATGCCATCAGTCATATTTCAACTAGAAAAAAGTCCCACGAATAAGTAACTCAATGAACTTCTAGGTCATAAGGGTTCCAACACAACATATGTCGCGTCAACTGGATGCTCGGTCTATAAGTTATAAGAATTTTAGTGTCGAGGGCCCGGTTGGATTTAGATTCGATCCAACCCTGCCTTACTCCAAAATTATACAAAACTCAAGTGGAGTGTCTCATAAGGACCACATTGTCCTAGGGGTTCAATCATCATAGACGGTTCATCAAATAGACATCTATATTAGATGATATTTATATTTAAGCGTAACAAGGTCAAAAAGGGTTTGGGTCCGGTCTGGCCTAGCCAGCTGGGCCCGACCCAAATGGGGTTGGGCTCGGTCCGATTTGCATGGGCCTGGTCCTGCTCGGTGGGCCATAGGCTTGGCCTGTCCCACTAAATAGGGCATGGCCCGTCGGGCCTGCTGGCCTGGTGGGGATGTCTGCTCCCCTCCCGAATGGACAAAATACTTTTTTGTTTCAAATAATTAGTGCCAGTTGGCACCGCACCACCTGGCTGGTCCCGCTGGACCGGTCACCTGCAGAACCCGCAGACCATTGGTCCTCCCTCTGCTGATGCCTCCCTTTGTGGTCCGCCACCCTGCTCTGACCTATCTAACAATGGACGACTTCCCCTTTGTCTGACGCGACACCTTCGGGCACCACCCCCTTCTCTTGGGCGGCGGTATCCGACCATTGCCTCTTCTTGTTGTCAGCACCGCCATGCCAGCGATGCTTCTACATGCCACCTGTGAAGCTCCTATGGTCTGATTACTTTCCCTCATGCACCTACAATCCTCCCTAGATTTTTCCTACACCACTCAGGCTGAAGTTTTTCCTTGTATCCAAATTTCTCGGTCTCCAACGAAGAATGCCATTGACCCGAGATCGGCGGAGGGTATGTGCCTTGTTATGCTTGTCTTGTGCCCTCCGCGTTAGCATTATAACATGGAAAGGATTATTTAATCATAAAAAATCACATAATGATACCCCATATTATCCTCCCAAATTAAAAAAAGAAATATGGATCAATCCTTTGGAAGGTTGACACATGTTCATCATAATATTCAAGAACAAGAAAAAAATGGAGGAATTAAACACATAACTACCAACAATGAATAAATTGGTAGAAGGTGTGTATGAGGAAGATGAGAGAACATTCGAAGTGTGTTTGTTGGCACTCATCACTCTCCCATTCAAATCCTCTATGTCATAGAATCTCCACTCTATGTTGGAGGAAGTCGTCATCGGCACTTCGTCAGAGGTTCCTCCCATGAGTCCACATGAACCATGCCTATGCTTCGTTTAAATAGATGTGAGGAACCGACCACATTGCATAACATTAATATAATTCATTAATGAACTACATTTATTGTTACATTAAAACAACCAATGTCATGGTTATGCAACCCAAGTGTCTATTCATTGAATGACCTATTAACTCCATGGTTCCGCCACGCCACTCAACAATTACCAAATGAGATAAAATAACTCATGGAATTATTTTATTATTTTTTTGTAATGTTCAAAAATTAATGTTTTTGTCCGACCCTAGACAGTTGAAGTTAAGCTTCACCTAAGAGTATCTCGGCACTGCGAATTAAACTACTCCCATATATTTTTAATATACGCACCAGTTCAAAAGACATAAATCGACACCGCATGTTAACTAAACGTACCTTAAAAAAGTTCAAAAAATTATTAACAGTCACCCTCGACCTACGTTGGTCAAGGTTAGGCCCTTCCTAAGTAGAACACAACCTCATAGGCTCAAGAATACTCTCATATTTCCAATCCGAGTTACATTTTAGGAGTAAATGAATTTAACAATAAAATAATTATTACTAAGTTATATTATTTACGGCCAAAAACTAACTTCCATTGTTTGACCATGCCATCCATGTTTAGGATCTACCTAAGGAAAGAATACCCTCACAAGCTCAATGGTTGTATTGTATTTTCAATTTGAGTCATTGTTTGTACGATATAGGCATTTGAAAAATTAAATAATTTTTTTAATTATTTTATATACGGTTATGCCTTTTTTGGGTTTTCACACTGGAGGCATGCACTGACTAAACATAAGTTGTGCCTAGGGTAAAACCGCCATTCTAAATGCAATGGTTCCCTCAGATTTCAAATCTGGGCACCCGTTTAAGAGTTATTATGCTTTTTCAAAAAAAAAAAATGCTCACACGTGTTATTTAAAGAATTACTTTTTTGACAGATCATTTTGGGAACTCTGAGCCTCAGAATCACCTGCCGTCAACTTTCGCAGTCTCAAAATAATCCCATATAAATAAAAAAATGGAAATTATGGGAAATTACATTATCCCCACCTTAGGGGATTACGTCCTCGAAAGCTAAAACAAAGGCAAATAAAAAAATGAGGGTACTGAGAACGAATCTGAGCCTCCCACTCCCATGTGCTCTCCTAGAGGTTCTCTTGCTGCCACTAATCTCGCACTAGAGGAATAGAACACCCACAAAAGTCCCACTCCTGTTGATCCTATATCTCCATGGGTAACTCCATGAATTTTTCCCCATCATCAATGTCCATCTCGCCTTAGTTAATAACATGCGGTGGATCATGCATGTATTTACTCAACTGCGACACATGGAAGAAATTATGCACCTGGTGCATCTGTGGATGAAGCGATCGGTGGTATGCCACTTTGTTTACTCTACTAGGGTTCTGGAAAGGTCCAATAAACCTCTAGAGATAGCTTTCCACCCCAGATAAATATATGCAATCCTTATCCAGGTGAGAACCATAGGAAGACATGGTCACCCTCCTCGAACTCCAAGGGCCTCCGTCTCCTATCAACATAAGAATTCTGCATGCTTTGTGCAGTCTTCATCCTATCCCGAATGATCTGCACCTTCTCAGTGGTATCCCGTACCAACTCTGGACCCATTAGTGTTGACTCCCCTACATCTATCCAGCATAGAGGTGATCTAAAAGATCGCTCGTACAAGACCTCAAATGGTGTCATGCCAATGGTGGAGTGATAACTATTGTTGTATGTGAACTCCACTAGTGGTAGGTGATCCTCCCAACTATGACCAAAATCCAGGACACAAGCACAAATCATGTCCCCCAAGGTCTGTATGGTTTTCTCCATATGACCATCATTATGGGGCTAAGAGGTTGTGTTCAAGCATGATGGAACCTGATGAAAAGCTTTCACTTGATAAAAAGTGAGAGATCATGATAAAAACTCTTCCACTACTTTCTTCATCTAATTCCACCAGTACTAACTCCAGAGGTCTTGGTACATCTTCACCACACCAGGGTGTAACACCAAAGGGGATGTGTGTAACTCCCTCAAAAACTATTCTAGTAGCATCAATGGAACCATGGTACGCCCTCTGAAAAAGATGATGTGATCCCCACCATCAGAAAATCCTTCAAGAGCCCATCCTAAAAATATCTGAGCACATAGGGACTCGCAGTCAACATACCCAAGTTGTGACTCCCTAACTCGTTGATGGAGTGGGGGATTATCTATCATATACTAGAAGTAAGATGCTCCATCACTATCCAAGAAGGATATTTGCAACGCAGCTAGCTGCTTTGTCGTCTTACTCAGTAACTGCAGACCAGACCTCCTGCTGAGCATGTCAACCACCACATCCCCATTCCCAAGAGTATAGACTATCTCAAAGTCATAGTCCTGGTGGAAATCCAACCATCATTGTTGTCTCAACTACTGAAAATCCTACGGGAACCTTTCCATCCAGGTAAAAGGCTACCCCTTTTAACTGATTGGTGTGCCATTGACCCTCTGGTAGTGGGTATTCATTCTCCACGACCACTTGGAAAAAGTCCTGGTAATCCAAATATAACCACAAAAACCTTGTCTTATTATTCCCTTCCTCTGAAAGTCTCCGAACTATAATCTCAACTCTTGGAGCTCTATGGGAGCCATCTGATATTCAGTTGTAGATATCAGTGTCGTCCCTAGGTATAAGCCAATGCAGAAGTCTCACTCCCAGCGGGGATGTAATCCTGAATACATCTTTAGAAAGGATGTTCTCGTACTCGTCTACTACTATTGGATACAAAAAAATCAATACTCCTACTTCTAAAAGGGTAAGGCTAGCTGACTCAAGAGTGATCAGATGCGCCCTCCTATGCATGAGTTTATCCCGTGTTACATGGGTTTCCTTTTTTTCCAACCAAGGAAAAACTCATTCTAACTCTATAGATATACCACATCATTTTTTCCTAAAATATTCAATCTGAGCATGAACTGTGGATAAACATCCCATACCCAAACTTACATCATAAGGCCTCGACGCTACCACCAATAGGTTCCAACTGATAATATCGCCTCAAGGGTCATATCAAACCTTCAGCAAAGTGTGATTATCAAGTCTCCTCTTATAGGTATATCCAGACGTAAGGGTAAATTCAACAATTTAACTAGAAACTATAGGTCTTGATGAAGATTTTTGATAATAAGGAATGGTTATTACCAATGTCTATTAATACGGTAGCTAGTAGTAAACATATAATGTACCTACAGTCATTCCTGGAGCCCTTGGGTCACACTCCATGACCGCATGCAGCTACTTCCGTCCCCTATTCTTTAGCTCCATGAGCCTGGTGGGGACCACATTGGGGTGGTGGTTTTAACATGTCAAAATGTATACCACCACCTGTTTCTCTCCTATCTCTTATTCCACATTTTCTTCCTTGCAGATTCATCTATCCCTATCACTTTATCATCCCGAAATGTTTACACATCCGCGTCTCTGAGATTGACGTCAGTTTCCTAATTTCCCACTACAAACAATAACTGGATGTATCTTCTCATCCAAAGAACTTTCAACCACAAAGGTTCTCTCTAGAACCCTAACATATGTAGGAATGCACAGAGGAATAGCGCTAGCTCGGATGTCCCAAAAAACATCTCGCTTTGAGGACTGAGCCCTGATTCATTGGGAATATTGTATTTCATTGAGTACCTGGAATGGTGGTTATTCCTTGACAAACACTCAATTACCGACATGTCATCCGGTAGAAACTATAGAAGATCTTGGGAACATAAACCCCTTAACTTTTTATGGCAAGAGATCCACTTCTCTAAGGAAGGTTCTCAAGATCTATCCATGGAAAATCCACCTCATCATAATATAGGGGTAATCTAAACCCTTTCATTGCCCTGCGGATCCACATAGAATGCTCCCTGTTTGGACTGCCGTCTGACCTAATGGTGCCCTGGATAGATGGAAACATATTCACCACATCAAGAAAGTACTTAGATGCCAGTGAGTCTGGCTCGACTCAGAATTAGAAGGGTATCTATCACTGAAACTTGGGTAAGTCACAGAGCCTATAGATGTCCTCTACTAGTAGTGCTGGTAATAATTGCTGACCAACGGGAAATGGTATCACTGGGACACCTCTGGAAGGTACCATCTCTGGAAACTAAAGCCTCATCACTATGTGAACCACCTTCATGGTCACGTATTGGAATCTTGGAT
Source organism: Viscum album (assembly GCA_963277665.1). NCBI lineage: Eukaryota > Viridiplantae > Streptophyta > Magnoliopsida > Santalales > Viscaceae > Viscum > Viscum album. Next base: position 1,290,968,595 of record OY728120.1, on the reverse strand, counting down.
GGATTTCTTCATGGAGGCATCTTGAAAGATAATCAAGATGAACCATGGTAAATAAGTTATACCTAGTGTGCCGACTCAAAAGAGGTCAATAGAAAAAAAAAACATTTTCAAAACACATGCAACTAGTGTTTTCGTGTACTAAGTTAGAAAACATAATTCAGGGTCCCAGTGTATGGATACGTCGACCGCTGCGCCGATACTGGACTCCCTAGAATGAAATCCGAACTCAAGACACATAACACTATTTCCCCAATTGAAAAAATATAGACTCTTCATTCTTCTGGTAGAACCGACCTCCTTTGATAACAATTTTTCATGAACCATCCCCTGAGTCCTGTGTCATGGCTACCCCAAGCCCACCATCTATAGTCCAGGGGTTGATGACTAGCACTGGAAAGGCATATCCCTAAAATGAGATGGCATTTCCTCAAAACCTGTACATACACAGACAGGGCATACATTGCACAAGTATAAAAAAATAGAAAAAAGGTACAACCGCAACTAAAAACCTCAACTAAGTGTAAAAGTAAGTACTGGAATTAAAAAGGGGACATAAAACAATCCTGAATGAAATGGAATTATAGGTAATATGAAAAAATCTCTTAAGGTTGTCCGACAAGGATCCTACCTGAAGGGTAGGTATTTCTCATCATTGTGGCTCTCCACGTCAACCAGTCACCTCCGTACTCTCTCATGTCCTGTCTCCCCGAGTCTTAGTCAAAGTTTCATGTCGTCTGCACATGAAACAACAAGGTGAGGGTGAAACCCATGTAGGCCTGAGTATAACAATACTCATAAGGGATCCTAACACTCCCGAAGATATCTCAAAATTTCACAAAGGAATAACCACAAAGACTAATCTCAACACAATGTACAAAGAAAAAGACAACTCACACCAGGTATAACTTAAGAATAGAAGTACAAATGATTAGTTATAAATCTAGATCATCTTATTCTATCAAGAGGCTCTACTAATGACACACACAGGATCGCTCGGTGCTAAACCACATAGGATCACTCGGTGCTGACCCACACAAGATCGCATGGTGATGATCCAGATAGGATCGATAGGTGCTTACCCACACATGATCGTTCAGTGCTCACTGACACAAGATCCCTCGGTGCTAACCCACACAGGATCGCTCAGTGTTGACCCACATATGATGGATTGGTGCTAACCCACATGAGATCTCCATTAATTTTAACATCACAACCAACCAGTAGATTCCCTCACAAAGCACGCTTGATTCCAGGAGGATCCACTCCTCAAGAAATCAGTCATATTTCATCCGACATAAAGTCCCATGAATAAATAACTCAAATAACTGGCATGTCATAAGGGTTCCAATACAATAGAAGGCACGTTAACCAGATTCCCAATATTTAAGTTATATGAATTTTAGTGCTGAGGGACCGGTTGGATTCAGATTCGATCCAACCTGACCGTAATCCATCATTCTCCAACACTCATGTCTAGTATCTCATACGGACCGCCTTGTCCTAAGGGTTCCCACGCCATAGATGGTTTGTCAAACGAACATATGGATTAGGAGATATACCCATTTATGCGTAAATAGGCCAAAAAGGGTTTGTGTCTGGTCTGACTGGCCCAACCTGACCCGCTGGGCCCTACCAGAATGGGTTTGGGCTAGGTCTGGTTTGCATGGGCCTATTCTGGGACATTAAGATGCAGGCCAGACTTGGCCCACTAGTCTCGGTGTGGCCCTCCAGGTCGTGGAACCGCCCATCCCGCTGGTTAGACATGGGGGTCTACTCCCCTCCTGAATGATTAGAAGTCTGTTCAGTTTCAAAGAAGCGATGCTAGTTGGTGCCCGCCCACCTAGCTAGCCCCGCTGGACTAGTCACCTAAGGAACCTGCAGACCACGGGTCCACCTTCCGTTGCAGCTTAAAGCTACGAACTTCCTCCATGGCGCACCGCCCTGCTCCGACACGGTTGATAAAGGCCGGGAACCCCTTTGTCCTCCACGAAACCTTCAGGCGTCGCCCCTTCTCACGGCCAGCTATTGCTAACCACCTCCTCCTATGGTTTCTGGTGCTGCCGCAATGACGATGCTTTTTCAGCCTCCAGTGAAGCTCTAGTGGACCGATTCCTTTCCCATCTTTACCTATTGGCCTCCCAGGACTGTGCTTACACCGTGTGGCCCGAATTTTCCCCTTGCATCCATATTTCTCTATCCCCCACGAAGAACGCCAACAACCCAAGATCATCGGAGGTTTTGGGCCTTGTTTGGATTGGCCCGTACCCTCATCATTTGCATTATAACATGGGAAAGATCATTTAATCATAAAAACGTCCATAATGAAACCCCGCATTATCCTCCTGCATTAAATAATGAAACGCGATTCAAACTGTTGGATGGTTGATCCATGTTCTTCAAAATATTCAAAAATGGAAAAAATGGGAAGAATTAAGAACATAACCCCCTACCACGAACAAATTTTTAGATTGTATGGATGAAGAAGATGGGACCACGTTTGAAGCATGTTTGTTGGTGTTTTTCACTATCTAGATCGAATCCTCTATAGTGTCGAAGCTTCGTTCTATGTTGGAGGATGTCGTCACCCGCACTTCGTCAGAGTTTCCTCTCATGAGTCCATAAGAACCATGCCTAACCTTTGTTTAAATATATGTGAGTAACCAACCACATTGTATAACATTAATGCAATGCATTAATGAACCACATTTACTATTACATTAAAAAAACCATCGTCGAGGTTACGCAACCCAAGGGTCAAGTCATTGAATAACCTATTAACTCCACAGTTCTACCACGTCACTCAATGGTTATAAAAAAAAGATAAAATAACTAATGTAGTTATATTATAATTTTTTTGTAAAGTCCTAAAATTAAAATTTTCTTCCGACAATTTCCAGTCGAAGTTAAGCTTCACCAAAGCAAATCCAAACACTATGAATTTATTAGTGCCCTTGTATTTTTAATACAAGTACCGGTTAAAAATATAGGAATCGTCGCCTGCATTTTTACAAAAAGTGTTATAAAAAAGTTTTATCAAATTTTAAGAGTCACCCTAGACCCACACCGGTCATGGTTAGGCTCTACCGAAGGGGAACACTCCCTCACAAGCAAAACGGTACTCTCTGATTTCCAATCTGTGTTAACATTAAAGAGTTAAAAATTTTAACGATAAAATATTTTTTACAGAACTATTTTATTTTTTGGCCAATTAATAACCTCAATTGTTGGCCCATGTCAACCAATTTTAGGATCTTCCTATGGAAATCATACCCTCACGAGCTCAACGGTGGTTTCTGATTTCCAATCCGAGTCACCGTTCATGAGTTATAAGCATTTGAAAATAAAATAATTTTATTTACTAATTTTCTTTATGGTTATTACATTTTTGGTTTTTCTCACTGGAGGCCTAAGCCGACTAAAAATAAGTCGCACCTAGGGTAAACCTACCATCCTAAATGCTATGGTTCCCTCAGAATTCTGATTTGGGCACCCATTAAAGTGTAATTCATCTTTTTCAGAAAAACATTTCACACATGCTATTTAAAGCTTAACATTTTTTCAACGGATCATTCAGGGATATCCGGGCCTCAAAATCATGTTCTGTCAATTTTCAAATTCTCGTAAGAATCCCATATTTTTAAAAAATATATAAGGATATTCCAAGACATTAAAAGCTGAATACATATACTAATTATAATGTGAGATTATAAGGATAATGAAGAATATTTTAAATAAATATTTATATTGTATTATGAAAAATTTATTTATAGTACTAATTATTTAAAGACACTAAAACTTTGTATCTAGGTTTTCAATGATATTATGTTTTTTATCATTAGAATGAGGTTATAATATTATAATATAAAGTGGGGGGAATATAGTATTTATCAAAACAGGGTTTATTTAATTTTGGAATTATGATTATAGAACATTTGCAAATAACCTTAGTAGAAGACTAAGTATTTGTAATAATCCAAGAAACATTATTTAATAAAAATGATAATCATAGGGATCCCATCAGATATTCCTTTAGAGATAACTATACAAAATAATAAATTATTTATTCATGATTTTTTGAATTATGTTTTGTTCAAACCATTAATATTTTAGAAAATGGTGGGAACAAAGAGAAACTAGGCAAAATCCCCATGGGAATGACAATGAATCTATTGCCTGAATGACAAACCCAATTCTGTGGGATGTTTAGTTCAAAAAATCATTGAAATTCTTACCTATATGTATCATACTATTAAGAATAATCGAAACCGTGATAAATTCTTGCCTTTAACCTATAAATAGAAAGATTCCAATGAGACCTTTATGCAAAAATGACCACCAATTTTTTCCATATCTTTTGATCCACTCATCATGGAATAGATGTTAAAATCAATGGAGAAGATCTTTTATAGGCTTCACTATTTTATGGAGCAGAAGGTGTCTTTTTCTATTTATCATTTAGATACGGAAGTAAATCAATGGGGGTGTTGATTAAGAACCCCAAGATGATGTATAAAATAGAAGAGATGAAGTGGAAATATATAATGAAAATATTTTATAAAAGTTATTTACCTTAAACACTTCATGAAAATATGGATAAAGAACTCATAGGCCTAAATAAATGTTATGGTGAATCTGTCACATCTTACGAATAAAATTTCTAATGGATTTCAAGTTACACCCTATGTTTTTAGGAAAATTATTACAAAATATATTTATTCTTTAGTGGTTTAAAGCCACACATTTAAAAGGATCTATAAATTTGAGACTTTGAGAGTATGAAGATGGTGTTTGATTTGCTATCATAGTGGACACAAAGTTTGTATAATGTTCCCATGTATATGGATATATGAAATGAAAGATATTGTCTCAATATGGATTCTATGTTGAAAAAGGTGGAATGAAATATCAACCACTCACATGACAAAATTTTGTAAGCAGCATCATTGGAATGCCCTCATAGGGATGAGTAATTGATTAAATTGTGGGAGGTAATTCTACCATGATTGTGAATGTTAGAGATACATGAATAAGTTGTCCAATTTAATGGAGTAATGTACATCACCACAAATGGTTCAATTATTTAATTTTAGGAAGAACGGGTATTGTACTAGACAATGCACTAAATCTTGACTCCTTGAGGGAAATTAGTGTTAGTAGCCACCAATGCCAAAGGGGAAAGGGAATTATTTTTCCATCACCACATAAAATGTAGAGTAAGAAAATAAATTCATACAAGGTACACTTAATATTTACTAAAGATGTAAAATTCCTCAATTGATTCTATTTCTATTCATTCCTTTATATATTGATTTTTTTGGATCTATTGAATCAAATCCCTAATACCTTGAACTGGTAATATCCATAAAATCATCTATTTATTAAATTATTTCAACCCAAGTGTTGGAGTCATCTCATGTTGGTTTATGTGGGAATATTTTTCCAATTAATCATGTGATGCAGCCTTTGGTGAAATTCTACATTATACTGGGATTGGATTGGTTATCATTATATAGAGCACAAACCAACCATCCAGAAAAGGAAATATATTTTGAAATTCGTAATAATACCATACTCCTCATCAAATGAGATGAAGACCATGAATATCCTTTTGAAAATCCATCAATGGTGTGGCATTTGATACCTTGTGAAGAAGCATAACTTACTCAAATGGTTGAGTAAAAGAAATGTATCGACCTTGAGGAAATTCCTATTATGGGTAAATATAGGGATATATTTTTTAAAGAGTTAACCAAACATTCCCTATATCATGAGGTAGATTTATCAATATAACTCATACACTGAGCTACTACTATCTCATAATTCCCCTATAGGATTTCCACAATTGAATTGGTTGAGTTAAATAAGTTATTGTAAGTGAATTAGGAAAAATGATTTGTACACCCCAATGCATCGCCTTGGGATGCACCCTTACACTTTATAAAAAAAAGTATGGATCAATGTGGTTGTGTATTGATTACATTGAGATCAATAAGATTACCATAAAGAAAAATTATTCTCTTCCAAGGATTGGTGTCATGTTTGATCAACTACAAGGATCTCAATACATCTCAAATGTGGATCTTCATTCCAGAGATCATCAAATAAAGGAGAAGGAAGAAGATATTCAAAACATAGAAATCCTTACAAGATATGGGAACAATGAATTTCTAGTTAAGCCCATAGGAATGACTAATTGCCTTGAAATATTCATTGATAGGGTAAATGGATTCTTTGGACACTACCCTAATTTTTTTGTAGTTTTTATCAAAAATATTTCCATCTACTCCAAGATAAATGAGGAATATAAAGAACATATAAGGATAGTGCTAGTGGAATTATGGAATGTGTAATTTTATTCCATGTTAATTAGGAGTAAATTTTGGATTCATCAAGTCACATTCATAGGAAACGTGATCATAATTAATGGAATTTATATGGACCCATCTAAAACTGTGGAAATTGATGAATGTCCTAGTTCAACTAGTGTAAGGAAAATCCATAGTTTTCTTGGCCAACCTAAGTACAACTGATGCTTCTTGAGTAATTTATCTTTATTTTCCAAGTAACTAACTATGTTAACATAGAAAGGGGTAAAATATGTATATATGGAATAATTAAAAAAAATCATTATTGAACTCAAAAAGAGAATAATAACTTCACCTTTAGTCACACTAAAAAAAAGTGGATAATGTTTTTTGATATATAGTGATGCTTAAATGAAATGATTCGAGTGTGTACTCTTGAATAATGATAAAGTGATAGCCTATTATTAAAAATATTTGAATATCCATGAGAGGAACTACCCAATACATGATCTGGAGCTATAAACTATAATATTTTCCATGAAAATATGGTGGGATTACCTCTATTGTGATAAGTGTGACATATATACCAATAACAAGAGTTTAATGTATATATTAACATAGAAAGAAATAAAAATGAATAAAATAATATGTTTACATATAATCAAGGACTATGATTTCTCAATTAATTACCATTTAGTAATGGTGAAAAAGGTATTTTATTATCTTAGAATAAAAGAACCTACTACTAAATATATTATGTAGATTGAGAAAGACACTATATTCATGTATAAGCGTAATATGGATTTTGAAATAATTACATAATAGAAAAAATTGTACCTTTACAAAATGAATTCCCAACCATATATATAAGGGAATATTATGGAGGCACAATCATATGATCTCGAGTTACAAAATAAGGTGAATACAGTAATGAAAAGAAAACTACATGACATCTACAATAATGACGATGGTGTGATTTGATTTGGATCAAGGATCTTCAGGCCTTCATCAACTGAGGTAAATAAGAATCTATTAGATAATTCACATATCTCACCTTTCTCGATCCATCCAGAATGTACCATTATGTATCATGATATTGAATAACACTTTTTTGGTCTGATAACATTAAGATGAAAATAGCAGAGTATATCTCATAGGGCTTAATATTTTAGAAGGATAATACAAAAAAACGTCCAAAGGGATGATGCAACCATTTCATGTACCAATGTGGAAATGATATAATTTCGCTAGTGACATTATAACTTATCTCCTAAAAACATCCAAAGGAAATAATGCACTATGGGTTGTGGGGGATAGAGTGGAAAAGACGACCAATTCATAGTTATTCAGGAAGATTTATCATTTGAACAATATGCCAATATATTTGTGAATGATGTGGTGAGGATACCAAGGGATCCACTTTTAATTATATCTAATGATGATCCAAGGTTCACAACTAAATTATAGAGATGTATTCTTAATATATTATGTACTATATTGAATTTTAGTCATGCCTATCACCCCCAAACTGATGACCGATCTAAAATTACTATTCAAATTCACGAGGACATGCTAAGAGCCTTCTTAATGGAATTAAAAGGGGGATGAGATCAAAATCTCCCATTGGTTTATTTCTTATAACAAAATAGATTCCAATATTGTATTAAAATGTCTCTATATGAATCTCTATATGGGAAGGTATGTAGAATTCTAACTTATTGGGATAAATTTGGAAAACAAAATATACTTGGAACTGATCTTATGTAAGAGATGACAGAGAAAGTTCAAGAAACTGAAAACATATTAGAGCTTCTCAGAGTTGGAAAAATTTCAATACAGTAAACCATAGAAAAGACTTGGTCTTTGATGTTGGAGAGTATTTCTACCTTCAAATATCACCATGAAAGATAGTCCTTCAGGTAGGAAAGAAATGGAATCTTATCCCAAGGTACATCAGCCCCATTAAGATCCTTGATCACTTATAAATAGTATCCTATCAGATTTCACTTTTTCCAAATATCTTTAAAGTTAATTAATTATTACATATATCTTTCCAAAGAAATAAAAAACCTAACCCCTCAAATTTTCTAAATTCAGAGGTGATACAACTAGAGAATGACCTCTCATGTGAAGAGCAGTTGGTAAAGATCTTGCAATATAGAGGCATTTTCCACTCAATCAGAAAATTCACCATCTCAATTTGTTTTTGATAAAACATAAGTATGAAGAGGTGACAAGGGAACTAAAAGAATAAATTAAGGATAAGTATAATCACATTTTTTCATCATATGGTGTAAAATAAAATTTCGACGACGAACCTTAAAAAGGGGTGAAGAATCTAACAACATTGACTTTTATCAATGGAATTTTTCAATATTATAATTTTTTTATATACTATAAAAAACTTATATCACCTATATATACCAATAAAAACATCTATATAATTGATGAATATTGAAATAAGTAATATTTAAAGAAATTGAGGAACCTATATCGATTGAATAGTAACCTAACCATTACAATTGTTACATGACCATTAGTATTAGTAATTTGGCTAATAAAATACTAACCCCACCTATGAATGTACAAATAAAATTTTTATATCTTCTGAATAAAAGTATTATATATTTATATAATGGCATTATAAATAATTTTTTCTAAAATGATAACTATGTTTTGGTATTTTTGTAAAATGTGAATTTTTATTTACAATTTTGTTATCAATATATTTATTTAAAAGAAAATTTACTTTCCTAAATTTGATTAATAAATTAATATATTGTTTTCTTATAATAATAATATAATTTTATGATACCATAACAAAATTTTGAAAGTTTAATAAAATCATTTATAATATAAAAATCGATATTTTTCAAAAAAAATGATGATTTTAATTAAAAATGAAAATTTTCATATTTATAAATTTATTTTTATAAATTGGAATTCATTTATGAATTATACACATTAAAAAAATATTAGGACAAATTTTGGTGATTTTTATAAAATATTATATTTTTTTATGAAGAGTGAAATATGGCATTTTACTATATTAAACATTGTTTCCTACGCTTTATCCAGGGCACGTGCATCTGCTTATTTGAGGAGGACAAGGATGAGATGACTGTTTCCATGAATTCCATCTTTCCAAAGAAGGTCGGCATCCATTACATACTTAGGAACGTTTACTCCTTGATCGAAATGGGATAATGGGATGTCAGTTCTTCCTTATGTGGATTTCTCCTCCGAAATCATTACCTAGTCCGGGTCTCCCTTATAGATTAATACGTTGTTTGTGAAACTCTTCCCAGTTCCATATCTTCATGGATTCTGGTTAATTACTCTACTTCTGTCAGGACATTCCAAGTTGTTCGACCAGGTCAGCAACCTTCGGTCGGGGGAGTAGTCACGTTGGACATTACTGGCATGTCTGGATGCTAGAACACTAGAACGTCTCATTTTCTTCAACTTATTATAGGAAATATCAAGGGTGTGGAAGCCCGAGCCATCCCACATCGAATGCGGGGAATTATATTCCATAGGTATGTCTCTACGGTTTCCCTTAGCTTCCCATTTTTGACATAGGGTATGCTTTGGGTTTAACGTCAAGTGGGGACATATTGGACTGATTGGAACACTTACTAGAGTGGAACAGATGGGTGTGACCCCTGGAGGACACACTGATATTGGAGCTAACATGTGGTTAGTTACCCGATTGTTTCTAAAAGGGATGGGAAATGAGGTGGCATGATCCCACCAAGATGCAGTGGCCTAGATAAGAATCAGGATGGATGATGGATGGTTGAGAGTTGATGGAGAATGAAATGGAACCAACGTGAGGATGATGGTGAGGTTGGGCTTGAGTCTCTAAGAGACTTCCTACGTATCCCCATGGTAGGGAATAAAGTTCTGTGTAGTTTGGTGAGGCGATGGGACACCTAAGGAGGCGACCCATATGAAGAGGACCCGGAGGAAGTGGAACATCCAAAATGGGGCATGAAATTGTGCTGTATGCGGAGGACAGTGACCCAATGACATGTTGGGGCTTATGCATGATTAGAGGCCTGAGAGTTGGTCTTATGCCAAAGCGGTAGAACAGAAATGTGGGTCCCAATGGAGGGGACTACAACGGCTTACCTCTGGATGGGGTCACAATTGCTTACCAGAGGATGGGGTCGTAATGGCTTACCATTGATTGGGGTCACAATAGATTACCACTGATTGGGGGACAATTTGTTGTCATGAGGGAAAAAGGGCATACAATTTAACATCATTTAGGACAGAGGTGGACCAACATTAAGTGGTATGTACCAATGGTTGTTGGGATTGAACCTTAGGGATGTTTCCTACATACATTGCCTTGGAAAAGATCAAATTCCACATAGTTTGGGAGTGTTTGGTGAACCGACGTGAAGGGGGTTGGGACCAATCAGTGTCGGGCTTGAACATCAGGGAGTCTACTTATGTACCTCACCTTGGAAAGGATCAAAGTCTACATAGTTCTGGAGTGTTTGGTGAACCAACATGAAGGGGGTCGGGACCAATCAGTGTTGAGGATTAACCTCTGGGAGGCTTCCTACATACCTCACCTTGGAAAGGATCAATGTCCATGTAGTTAAAGAGTGTTTTGTGAAGAGAAATGAAGGGTTTCAGGACCAATCAGGGTTTGGATTGAACCTCAGGGAGGCTTCCTACGTACCTCACCATGGAAAGGATTAAAGTCCATGTAGTTCCGGATGGGGTGTGGGGCTTACACTCTAGGGTGTCCAGAAGAGGTTGTCAAGGTAAATGATTACTATTAGCCCATGCGATTCATGCGCGGTGTGCGAAACAAGAGGTAGTTAAGACCTAATGATAACATCGTGAAAGGTGCGTCCGTGGGAAGTGGAGTAGGGAATACAGGTGCTTAGCATCTCAAAATAGAAACTGGGGCTTATGCGGGGTTAGTATCCCAGGGAGATGGAGATTAGAACTTACTCCCGGATAGAGGTCTGGTGCCAAAAAAGTCCAAAGGGAGAGGGATTTGGTACGGAATATAGAAGGGCTCTGATGCCCATCCCCCTCTCTGGTCTCTGGCCTAGAAGAAGATAGAAGAAGCAGAGATTCTACCTCACACAAGAAAGGATAGGGGATTACACCAAGATGGTTTTCTGTTCCCCACAGAAAGATGACGATCTGATAAAGAGGATTTAATTCTATGTGACAAATGATATCACTCCCATGGAGACCAGTGGGTGTAGAGAATGTATAAGATGGGGAACCCCACATTTGATGCACGGGATGAGGCTACAGTTTAACGTCACATGCTTGGGATGATGGTGCTTGTCAGTTTAACATCCTGCAGCTCGGATGATGTGGGTTCAATCTGCACCCCTTAGGACATACATAACTAATACCTCCTACCCCTTGGGGAATGGAAGCTATCGACAATTCCATATGAAAGGGGTGTTATGGAGTGATCCCTTGAGGATCCCACGTTAGCTTGGCTATGTGAAGAAGTAATAGAAGTTAGTGTTCCTATTCAAAGAAGCATGAGGTTACGAAACACAATGGGAAGTACCGCCCAAAGGACATTGAAATCACTTCGTGCAAACCTGGAGGGTCGTACAAGAAAAGGAGTTGCAGAGCAAAGGGGTTCATAGGTAGAAGTCTAGTGAAGCACTCGTGCTCCGTGTAGTGGAGGAGATTCGCGATGTGAAGTGGCCTAGCCTAGGCATTGGGCATAGGTGCATATGGAAGGTGCTTCACAAAGTGGAATGACATTCGTGGAGTAGGGCTTCACCAAGCAATGGTTCCCTACAAAGTGTAGCATTGTGAAGAAATGTGCTTCATGAAGCACAGTGACCCTACCATAGCATGTTGGTCACATGTGTATGGAGGTAATTTCACGAAGAATAAGTTCTCTGCAAAGACCTGAGTCCCCTTGGGATCCCCTTCCTTCGCGGAGGCCCATGGGCTCCGTGAAGGGTATTCATCTTTTAAGAGGGGTTGAATTCATGCAAAGGGTGATGCATTTTTCTATGCTAAAGTACCATGAAAATATCATAGTTCATAGAGTGAAAATTTCTTTTCAATTTGAGATCTAAAAAGGAGAAAGGTCGAAGGATCTATTCTTTGGGTTTTAGGGGAGGCCAGTATTAATAGGCAAGAGGCGCCACAAAGAATATCTCAGTTGGTGTGAAGACACATGGAAATTTTTCATAACCGCGGAGCCTCCTGCTTCCTTTATCCACGGTGGATTCTCAAATTTCAATCTGGCTCACAGAGCCTCTAGCCTCCTTCTTATGTGGCGGCTTCAGAAATGTCAAACAAGTTCGTGGAACCTCCTGCCTCCTTGCTCCATAGAGGATTCTCCAAATTTAATCTGATTTGAGGAGCCTCTCACCTCCTTACTTCACGGTGGATTCATGAACATCAAAATAGTTCACGGATCCTCCCACCTCCTTACTCCGTGGATGCTTCTTATAGGTAGAGTTTCACGCTAGCCATGGTGCTGCGGGGCTCCGCAGGCAAGCTTTGCTGGGCCACCCCAAGGGTCCCATGTTTTCTCATTCTCTTTCCAAATTTTGGTGCCATCAAACGCCCCCCTCAGTCTGGGAGCCAAGGAGAAAGTGAAGGTCTAAGTCTTAGGGTCAATTACCCAAATTCCTTGGTCAATTGTAGAGCTGACTCATGTTGGAGGCTCGCAAAGTAGTGAGGCGACATGCGGGTTGAGCCTGTCGAAAATCTAGTCTCGATCGGATGCACCGTGAAGCACAAGGGGTCATAACCTATAAATAGGGGAGGTTGAACTCTCTTTTGACCTTTCTCATCTCCGTTTTTTGGCATTTAGCCATCTCAATTCATGAACCTCCGTATAATCCACGACTGTTCTCCACTAATCGGACCTTCTGCTTCACGGCGCACATCAAATATTTGACTTCGGGACGGTGTGCTTCGTGGCTTGCATATGAAGGTTTGGATAGGGCTGGACGATTGCGTTGTTGGGATCAAGCTCCATGAACCATCTTCAATAATGAGCTCCGTGAAATGGATTCATGAACCAAAACAAAAAATTTCCAAACCTCAAAAACTGAATGGCTCAACAAGATGCTACCTGGGGGTCCTTGCATATGCTTTACAGAGGAAGGAGATGGAGGATAACTCAATTATAGGGGAGTTCGTATGGATCCATTCTGACCATAATTCACTGGTGGAGCTGCTATCAAAAATCCAAAAGAACTATCCATTGTGCAAGAGGCCACCTCTGTATGGTTTTGGACTAAGGTATGACATCTTCATCCCTAATGCAAGAATGAAAAATCTAGCTTACTGGTTCAGAAGCACGCTGTGTCAGCGCCAATGGTTTAGGGCGGCTGATGGACATGACCTGGAGGACTTCACACCTGTCAACGCTGACTGTCTATACAATCATTTGAATGATTTTGACTGTAAGGAACTACAGATAGAGACATCTACAATGATTCACCATACTATCCTTAAGGATAACCCGAGGAACCTGAATAAGGGGTGGTCCGATGAGTGGGATCTGCACCAGGGCATCAACTTCACAGATGATTGGGCTTGGGCCAACTGGGTAGGTGCCTCGTGTAAGGAATTCAGGGCAGAGTTGAGAAGGTTGGGCCTATATGAGGTAGAATGGGCCTCCAAAATCTACATCTATCATCCAAATAAGCTAATGTCAATGTTGCTGAAAATATGGTCATTGAGGACCAATACCTTCCATTTGCACCATGGATAGCTCGACATCAGTTTATGGGACCTGCATCAGATCTCAGGGGGTCCGAATAATAAGGGTGATATATGATGAGTTACTTCATATTATGGGTGCATGGGAGGATCCAAAAAAAATTCCACCACTGGAGATGGAGTTGATGAAACTAGTTCTAGGAGAGGACAAGCAGTTGGTGAGGGACATCCACTTCAAACGGTGGTTCATGCAGATCTTAAACATCTCGGAAAATAGGTAGTTCCCTATGAGGCCTTAGACATACCCCAAGAGGGCTCAACGTGGCAAGTATAACTTACACTGACAGCTCTTGGACGATATCCAATGGAAGATGCGGGGATTCAGTGTCAGTACCGAGTAGAAACTGGAAGTCAGGTTGGCTTCATTCATTGAAGTAGTCACCTATAGTTGGATATTTCCAGTGATATACATGAACAAGGGCGTGTGACCAAGCACGTTTATCATGTTTTCCATGACAGTGACAGGAGGACAGGTCAATCCCGAGATCCTGATCCTCATCATGCTGTACAAGATTATATGACATATCAGCGAGGGGAAGAAGCCCCAGAGAATAAGTGGGCCATTCTACATCCTGTATGGGTGGATAGCAGCACACGTCCTGTGGGAGGGGGGTCTATGAATATAAGAACCCCATATCGCCTCCAGGATCGAACTTCCACTAGTCCATTCTGAATTCTATGGGGATATTTCTATCTAGGCAGACCGTGCAGGTGGTACTGAACCGAGTATGGTAGGTAGACGAGTTCAATTTCCACCTATTCCCATTGCCAACATGCTTGTTCATTGATGAAAGCTGGGGAATGGAAGAACTTTGGTCCTACCTCCTGGCCTTTCAGTGTGGAGTCTTGGTGGTGAGGGTGGACCTCAAGTCCCTATTTGAGTCCTACACCCCACACCTATTTGCAAGGCAATTTCGGTGCATACAGTGAATGACCTAGTGGGTCTTCATGGGGGTTCTCCATGAGGATCACCTATGTTTAATGAGGCAGATGTGGCTCATGTTTACTAGAGAAGATAGGAAGATGCGGAATGAGTTGCCTCCACCCATGGCTATCTTTGGATTGGTGAAGGAGTACACTAGAGACTAGGATGCAGCCAACCCTGGGGAGATGCTGAAGAAGTAAACTATTTGGGTCAGCGATGGTGTGCCTCCCCAACCTTGAGACAAGGGTCAGAAGGGGGAGAGTACATCTCTTGGTGGTGTAGCTATAGTGGAAGCGAGGCCCACACCATTCTAAAGGGATGTAGTAGCGGATCAAGCTGCGATAGCAGACCCAGTGGTCCCAGAGGAGCAGAGTCATCTGGTGGGAAGTCCACCAAGGTGATTCTACAAGATATCCACCTGGGCTCTGGGGAAGCAGTTATGCCATATAGAAATTCTGGTGAATGTTTTCGTCCTAGAACCTTGGGACATCTGGGATTTCAACCCGAAATTCCTCAACCCGTCCGAGATGTGGCATCACCTGAACCATCTTGGGATGGATTTTCAAGGAATCATCCCTATCAGGGCCAACTTTTTAGTACCCCAGGTGGAGGTAGAGCAGTACCTGGTGGAGTTGGAGGACTTTGAGCACTCCGAGGGTGCACCGTGTCCAATTATAGATCAGGTAAAGGTGATTCTGGATTGTTTGACCCCTCCAAAGTTGTTGGCTCCTAAACTGAGGGAGTGCTTCTCTTTAACAGAAGAATCAGACGAATCCTCTTTAGGGGAGGAGGCTGGTAGAGGGATTCCTTTGGAGGAGGGTGAAGTTGGTGATTTGGACCCAAAACTTATAGAGTTTTTAGAGGCTCTCGAGGTAAAACCCTGAGTGCCTTCCTTAGGATCCTATTACAGGTTACTTTGGACCCCTAACTAACATTTGAATTGATTAAGAGGGCCCCATACGCAGAACCGGTTCTCACCCCTTATTTGAGGCGGATGCGTTCCCTTCATGATCTACACCTACAGCTATGGTGATTACCACGTCCAGTGGGGCCAGGACACACGAGGTGGTTCCTTTGGAGTTTTTATACATCCCAACAATATACATAGGACCACACCTTGGGGTCCCTATGGAAACCACCTAGGAGAGAGACCGAAAATTTTATCTCTGTAAGTCCCCTTGAAAAAGAAATCATGTATGCGACCCATTGATCAGGTTAAATGACGTTGGTGCACATCTTGGTATGCACAGTTATTCAAATGGTGTGGTATGCCTTGGAAAGGTTGGTTAGTACTCCTGGTGGCACCTTTCCTAGGGGAATATCGGTGGTCATGGAAGTGAACACCCACACTAACCAGGCTACGGTGCTCCCAATCACTGTGGGGACCGTTAGAAGGGTAGAGCCTGAGATTATTAAGGTAGTATCCGAGGATGAAGATTGATCGGACAACATGGTTCCTTCCATACCCAATTAGACACCGGATTTGGAACTTTTAGATGAGTTAATGGGGGTGTTCCCTGCGTATGAGCCTGCCAACCCCGCAGACTGGGATGAGATGACCTCTAATAAAGAGGATAGAAAGATAGTCCACTGCCAGTCATAGAAGTTGATCAAACGCTTTATCGATTACACCCCTCAAGAACAATGGATAGTTCATATGGAGAGACTACTTTTGAGAATAAACGAAATGTGCAATGGGGGAGTGGATTCCCGATGTCCCCAAATGATCGTCTGAGATCTCATGGTGGAGAAGATCCAGGAATATGATTGCGGATTTGGTGTGGGTTGGCAGTGGAGAAAACTGGTGAACATAAAAAGGCTCCAGGAGGCTAAAAATGAGATTCAGCGGCTACACGTCTAGGTGGATGAAACTTCTTATTTTCTCTAAGTGCAATTGAATATTATATCGTGGTTGAAGGCCCAAATGGTGGAGGATGAAGAGAGTATGAGGCAAGCTTCCGAGGAGATGACCGTTATCCAAACCAACAAGGAGCGGGCCCAGAACATGGATGATGAACCGCGAACCATTTCAACCTAGGAGAAGAAGAATATGAACATGTGACATCTAATCCCAGATGCCACAATCTAGAGGGTTGTAGAGCTGTAATGCTCTTTTGACGAGGTTAAACCATCCATGGGAGGGCTTGATCCTCAGGTACTGTGACACATGAAAATTTTGAAAGCTCATTCATGTTTTGATTATTTATGCTAGATGCATGAATGAGTCCAGTTATTATTTTTGATCTATTGAAATTCAGTTACATTCATGGATCATCCAGAAATCAACCCCTAAGATCATATGGGGTGGGCCTGATACGAGAAACAAGGGATGACCACCTTGTCATTTCATCTGAATATAAGAGTGAAAACCAAGCTTCAGGCATCTAGGGTTTGAACAAACAATCTAGATTTCTAGGAAGAAAGGGATAGATCCAACTGGAGGATGAACACCTTAGAACAATTGACGCGATGCCTTCCTAGTGTTCTCTAGTGCACGAGTGGGGCAATGCCAGGGTCATTTGGAATTAATCCAAACATAAGGGAGTGGAAAGTGTGAATCATAGTACCCTAGATTCAGAACATAGTGGGGGTGGCATGTCAATAAAGGATAACTATTGATCACGTTCGAAACATACTATCCTTATTTCATTATCCTGAAATGGAGGTAACAAAAGAGGGCCGGTCGTTGACCATGTTCGAAACACAGAGCCTAACTCAAATCGTTACCCATTAGTCTTCCAGAACATTGGCCCAAGATAGTAGGGGACCCATAGGCCGAGCATCCATACAATTATGGGGTTATTTTAGACCTAAAATAGGGTTAGGGTCTGAATAAAGGGCACACCAAGCATGGAGTGTAGAGGGATGGGAAGTTCAAATGGAGTCCAACACTCTTAATATTACGCCACCATAGTGGAAACACATTAGGTTGGTGTATCTGTCTGACCAGGGATCAACCGTACATCCGAACAAGACCTCTTTTATAATGACATAAAATGATCTATAGCTTTATATCATACCAATGAGGATGATAAACATGTAGTTTACACATTGTATGGTGAGGATGCTGCAAATAGTTTAAAGGTCATACTGCCCAGACCATGGTCTGGGCCAAGGGTCTAGAAGGGTTAATGACCCTAGGGTTGGGCCCAAGGCGGAATGCATAGGCATTTCAACATATCCCATAAGGATTAGAATCAATAAAAATGTTTTTATTAATCACGACATGCATGATGGACATCACTGATAGGGGAAATCCTCTATAGAGAGGATCTGGTGCATCCCATGATTAACATGAGGCATCCTAAAATTATTCAGGGTAGAACTACAATTTAGTGTCATGAGTTGAGGACCTATTGACTCGTGTAGTTCAACATCATTCAATAGGAAAAGGAGTGAAAGGGAAGATACTAGGAAGGGAGTATGTAGTGAGGAAGCCACAAACTATTTGTGAATGAGATCCCAAGAAGTCCACAATACACCACGTATCCCTCGCAGAAATTTTTTCAGGTCGAGGGTCCTGAAGTGAAAGTTATGTTGGGCCCAAGGAAAGGTTTACTAGACATTCCTACATACCCCATTAAGATGGGAATCAATCTGCACGTAGTGCAAAGATCATAATTTGACGTCATGCAGGATGATGAAAGACATGTGTGGCATGACTGTTCCAGTACACATCCTACCAGAACTACTAAGCCCACCTGGGTCCTATTCGATGTGGGAAATAAGGATTAGTGATAGGAATTTCCAAGAACAGAAAGAAAAAAGTTAGGGTACGCCCCAATAATGTTGAACTGCCTACTTAATGCAACTTGATGCATGAAGGGGTAAAACCGAGTATGTTCAAATTCCATTTAAACATAAAGAAGTGAAAAAATGTGAATCATGATGCCTGAGATATACCCCACAATGATGATGGCATGATGATAGAGGATAACTGTTGACTATTTTTGTAGCACAGTATCCATATCACGTTATCCTGGAATGGGGAAAGACAAATGAGGGTTGACCGCATACCATGTTCGAAATGTGAGACCGGACGCAAATGTTGCCTGAGGTCCTCTAGGACATTGTCCCAAGACTCTAGGTAGGACAATGTGGCATAAGACTAGGCCATTAATGGGGGTCCCTTCAGAGGTGGAAGAGGATGAGGAGCCAAATAATGGGCTCACGATGCTTGGACATGGAAATAGGGGAATGTTCCTTTAAAAATTACACACTTTGGGCTCTTTGTCACAATGCATCTGAGTACAATAATAAGACGTATCAGATAGAGGTAATCGAGTCCCCCTCCAAGGATAAGGGTCATTAGGCTGCAAACTCCCAACATAATAGTCATTGGATGGGCCATTAAGGGGGCCTTGATTTTATGGACTGTGAGCAGGGCGGCGAAGAATCCAAACCTGATGTGTAGTTCCCATAGGGTGATCTTAGTTTAGGGTCATAGAACTCGGACTAGGTTGGGAAAATACATGGGAGGCACATGGTGATGCTATTGAAAAACCCGACATGAATGATAACCCAAGAGGTACTTTCCACACCACATGCTCCCGAAAGATTTCAGGCCATGAGGTTAAAGAGAGGTGGTAGGATTTTAGATTCATGGGGCTAGACCTGTAGGCATAATGTATGGTTGTTCCTACATATCCCATGAGGATGGGAATCAATCCATACATAGTTCTGGAAGATGTAATGATATTTACCATCTTGTAGTAAGGACACAAATTGGTCTTAGTTTATGTTCATAGATCTGGAACCATAGATGGAACTGGAGGAGGGAGACACATGGTGAAGTAATTACTAAACCCAACGTGAATGAGGACAGTAGGAGTCTGTATCACCATAATGGGCTCCCTGGGAAACTTTTTGGTCAGGGGACCAAAAGTGAAAGTTGGGTTGGGCCTTAGGAAAAGTTCCCAGGTGTTCCTATATACCCCATGAGGATGGGAATCAAGCCATTCGTAGTTCTAAAGGGTTCATGGTAAGATACCAGTTCCAGGGATAATATGTTCGTGTGGGTCTGGCCCTTGCACCAAAAGAAGTTACATTTGATTGATCTTGTTTTTCCATTAGGATGAATGTGTGTTTTTTGAAGCGATGAACCTAGGATGGAAAGTCCAGGCATTTCCATAAGAATCAAGCGGTATGAAGGCGTTGAAAAATGGTATGGTGTGTGACTGATACCAAACATTATGTCCCCTCAAGTGAGGAAACCACAATGCAGTTTTGTTTTTCATTGTGCAGTTAGGATGATAATGTCACAGTTTAGGGTCATGTGATGGGACCAACCATCGATTTTAATGTCGTGTAGTATAGAAAAAATAGTTTAAAGGCATGGGGGACTATGCAGCATATTTTAAAGTCATAAGGATCAGACATCTGTAGTATAAATGAAGTTTAAGAGGGGATGTGCATGGTGTGATAAATCATACTCGACGTGAATGAGGACAAGGTTCACATCACACCGCGTGCGATTCCAAGAAAGAAACCTCAAGCTGAGGGACCAAAAAAGGTTAGAGAATATGGGGAAGGAGAGACTAGATCTCAGAAGCTAAATACATGGTGAAACTCTTGAAAACCTTATGTGAATGAATACATAAGTCCACACACGCCACACAACGCGATTCAATATAGGTCGGGGCCTAAATGTCTGAACAAAAGTGATAACTAGTTAAATATGAACTGGACCCAAAGTTGAGAATTCCAAGAATTCCTACGTATCCCATGCGTATGAGAATAAATCTAGTCGTATTTGTAGAAGATGACTTATGATGATATCTTTGTTTAAGGTCTTAGAGCTCGGAGCATGAAGAAGAGATACTCTTCCAAGAAAGCACAGACCTCTATCCGGTCCCTAATCCCACGTGAGTCAATCTCAGTTTGGAAAATAAGGGTGGAAGAGGTATTTGAAACACATGGGATTTGTGTAAAGGGGATGTTGGTGTGAATCCCCGAATAACACCTTTCTGCAAATTTTTCCTCCTAATGTGAAAATGTGCACTGAGGGATAGTACCAAGATTGTCAAAATTCCACTTGAACATGATGGGGTGGAAAATGATTTGAATCATGTAACTGAAATGTAAGGCTTGATAGGGTTAGCGTGACGATGGAGGATAACTATTGACTACGTTTGAAACACAACATTTATATCATTTGACCTGAAATGGGAACAACAAATGAGTGTCAACTGCTGACCATATTCGCAACACAGGACTTTTATCAATTTGTTGTTCAGAACCCTCGAGGACGTTTGCCCGTAATGGTAGGAGATCCCTTGGGCCGATCATCGGTGAAACTTGGGGGTCCCTTCGGATGTGAAAGATAATTAAATCCCAAATGAAGGGGAACACAAAGCCTTAAAAATGGGTGAAATCATGTCCAGGTAGAATCTGACACTCCATGTTCTGAACCAGAGTACTCCTATGCACATAGGAGAATCACCGAAGAGGGTCAAGGGACCCAACATAAGAGAATCCAAATCAAAAAATGAGTGTATGGAAGGGGAGCGATGGGTGCATGAGAGAGAGAGGTACATGGCGTAGTTGTTACAAACCCGACATTAATGGGGACACTATCCCATAACACACTACGTACCCCTCCCTTGGAAGGACTCCAGCCAAGTGGAAATAATGATAGGGAGGTTTCTAGGAAATGGGGCAGGGCTTGAAGACCAGATGTTTGGGTTGTCCTATGTATCACATAAGGGTGGAAATCAAGCCACACATAGTTCATAGAAAAAGGATGATGTGTAGTTTATCATCATACGACAAGGATTCCAATAGGGGAAGGTACCCCAACAAGGGATGTGTATGGTGAGACAAGCAGCCTAAGGAGAATGAGGGCATAAGCTCATACCACAACATACAAACCTGAATAAACACTAAGGACAAGGGGCCAAAAAGGTTTGGGTCCTGGGGCTAGGCATCCCAGCCAACGGTAGCCATATGACCGATCATACGGGCATTGCCTTATCATATATCCTAAGATAATGTGAGAAATTCTTAGTGTGGAAAACAAGGAGTAGTATTAGTCTCTACCCATCATGTAAGGGTCTGAGAGCTGGAATCACACTCCTGCCGAATGTAGACCAAAGCTTGAAGAGATAACGGGGCAGAATGAGACACTACACTCAATGTTTGGGACATATGGGGGTGGTGATAATGACAGAGGATGGCTGCTAGCGAAATTTTAAACAAAACATCCATATCGTGTGACCTGAAATTGGAACAAAAAATGAGCGTCAACTGCTGAACATATTCGCAACGTAGGACTTGTATGAATTTTTGTTCGATACCCTTGAGGATGTTTGACCATAATGGTAGGAGAGCCCTTGGGCTGAGCATCCATGCCATTCGGGTGTCCCTTCAGATGTGAAAGAAAATAGAGTCCCAAGTTTAGGGAGTGTGTGAAGCATAAATGTGCCCATTCAATTTAAAGTCATGATGTATAGTAGAAGAGGTGGAGATCTTCAGTGGGACGGATACATGGTACCATCATAATGAACTCGACGTGAATGAAGGAAAAATCCTGCACCACACCATGTGTTTCGACCTAATGGGAGGTCCTGAAGTTTGGGGATGGGCCTACAGACAAATTTTCTGGGAATTCCTACGTATCCCATAAATATGGGAATCAAGCCATACGTAGTTCTGAAGGCCATGCAGTTTAGTGTCGTGAGGTGAGGATGTGGGATGAGAGATGAATGAGGGAGGGAACATGGTGCAATCATCATAATCCTGACATGAGTGGGGCCAAATAAGCTTACACGAGACCATGTAGGATCCTCCAAGAGAACAATACCCCAGGGTAGTCAAATAGGAAACATGGGACTGGACATAATATGAAGCATCTTAGCATTACTACGTATCCAATAAGGATGGGAATCAATCTATATGTAGTTATTGCAGTTTAACGTCTTGTAGGATGACACACAGTTTAATGTCTTGTAGAACGACATATAGTTTAACATCTTGCAGGAGGACATACAGTTTAACAACTTTCATGACGACATACAGTTTAACATCATGCTGGATGACATACAATTTAATTTCATGTGGGACATTTCACCTTTTAAGGTCACGTAGGACCAGACAGTTTAAGGTCATGTAGGACCCTAATGGTTTAAGGTCATGCAAGACCAGACTATTTAGGGTTGTTTAGGACCACATTGCAGTTTATGGTCGTGCATGACCATACAGTTTAAGGTCATGTGGGACCCGAAAACTCATGAAAAGTATTTCTTGAGTAACTTGTCATTGGTGGGAGGTGTTATATTCTCACTATCCATAGTAACTGGGGAGTATGTTCCATTCAAGTAAAACTTATGAATGATGTAAGTTCCTTACCATTTTGGGTCCAACATGGGTGGTTTCATTCCAAATATCATTTGTGTCCTCAAGGATAACACCAAGTCTCTTGGCAAGAAGGATCATATGGGAACATTCTTGTTGAAATCTCTAGCTATCTTATTCTGATACCTTTTCTAGATTGTGCAGGGCACAAAGCCTGTTCTCGTAGAGTTCATCCAACACATCCAGATGGATTTCAGCTACATTATCTAGTGATTTTTGATCATACATAGTTGTTACCAATTAGGGAAATTTAATCTTGATGGGAAGGAAATCCTTCGTTCCTTATACCAGGGAATATGGGGTCACCTAGGTGGAATTAAGAGTCGTCGTCCGATAAACACAGAGGGGATTGGGGAGCTTGTCCGTCCAACTGTTCTTGTTCTGACCAACCATTTTCTATAAAATGTTAGTGTGGGTTTTGTTTAATGGCTTGATCTGTCCATTTTCTTGTGCATGATAACAGGAGGTATGGTTAGAATGGATATTGTACTTAGCGTATAGTTTCTTCAGCTTAGTTTCCTAGAAGATGGTGTTGTTATCAGTGGGGATGGAGTGAAGGACTATAAATCATTAGATGATGTTGGATCTCACAAAGTCAATGATGTAATGGGCCTTGACCTCCTTGAGTGGAATTGCCTCTTCCCATATGAATAATAAATCTATAACGATCAGGATAAACCGATACTGGAGAGCTGTGGCCGGTGGATATGGTCCCACAACATTGAGTCCCCATACAGAAAATGGCCAAGAGTACTTGGTAGTGTGAAGAGGCTATGGTGTCCGATGCATAATGTTGGCATAAATTTGGCATGCATGGAACCTTTTTGAATACTCTATGTAGTCATGGATCATGGAGGACTAAAAATACCCCTGTCTTTGGATATGGCTAGATATTTTCGGCCCGGTCTGAAGATCCCTATTGGTACTGGCATGAACCTCCTGTATGAATTGGGAACTCTATGATCCTTGAATGAAGCGGAAGGGAATCCCATCAAACCTGCACTTTTAGAGGATCTTTTCATGACTAGGACCCTCCTAGAGGGTAAATTGTAACACACGGTGTTGGATTCACTCACGCTCGGTCTGATCTGCTGAGAGATTACCATTTTGGAGGTACTCAAAAAGGAGGTTATCCATTTAGGATTTACTTCAATCACTGCATCCAGGGGACTTCAGGGTCCTGACATGGAGGCACTGGTGGTAAGGTGGCTTACCTGTGGGCTATCACATTCATCTGGAGTGATAAGAGAAATGACTCTCTAGTGTGACATGTGGATAATTAGATCATCCTGTTCAGGCTCTGGAAGAGATGCAGCTAGTCGGGCCAGGGCATCAGCTTGACCGTTCTGAGATCAAGGGACATGAGTAACTTCTGGTTGAGATGGGAACTGATCCATTAAATAGAGTGTGTTAAAACAATGGTATGAGCTCTAGATTTCTGATGATATATTCACCATTTATCTTCTTGATGACTAGTTTGGAGTCCCCTTTCAAATGTTAGTGGGGAATGTAAATCTCAAGGGCTAGCTCGAGTCCCGTAATGAGAGCCTGATTCTCATCCTCATTGTTGGGGTATCCTTCTAATAATAGGAATGAATATGACAGAATGGATTGTGTTGGGGTAATGAAGACAATACCCAGGCCTACTCTGTTGAGTCTGGGGTCATCGAGCCTTATACTGGTGGGGCTTTGGGAAGCACCATCGAAGTGCATTTATCATCACGGCGTGGCTTGTTCTACCAAGAGAATCACTTCATCGAGGAAATTGAGATTCTAGGACTGGTACGCTAGAGATGGATGAGTGGCAAGGAAGTCTATCAACGCTTTCCCCTTAATAGCCTTCTGAGGGACAAACCTGATGTTGAACTGCTGGAGGATTACTGCCCACTAAGCTAGATGGCCTATCAACACGAGGAGATTCAAGATGTACTTCAGCGAATCCACTTGAGACACTAGTTTTACCTCATGGTGCTGCAATTAATGTCACAATTTATATACTGTGAATACCAGTTCATGATAACTCTTCTCTATAGAGGAATATCTAGTCTCCGTATTGAGGAGCATGCGGCTAAGATAATAGAGATTTTTATTCATCCCCTCATTGTTTTTATAGATGAGAAGGGCACCGAGAGATCATTCCAGGGTGGTCCTATAAAGGACCAACAACTTTATAGAGACAGGAGGCATTAATATCGGAGGATGGAGCATGTACCACTTGATTTTCTCAAAAGAAGTATGACATTCTTCTACCCACTCGTAGACAATGCCTTTCTTCCTGAGATGAGAAACGTGCTTACACTTTCCATCCAGATTCATGATGAATCAGAATATATATGCCATGTGGCCTTGGAAACCTCCAATCTATCTAATATTGCTCATGGGTGACATATGGATGATGGCCTTGATCTTCTCCGGGTCAATCTCGAAGCCCCTGTATCTGGAAACAAAGCTGAGAAACTTTCCATAGGTGACCCCGAAGGCACACTTTAATGGGTTCATCTTTAGGTGGTGAAATGGGAGGAATCCAAAAACTTTTCTTATGGTCATTGAGATGGTCCTGATCCTGGAAAGAATTGACCACCATATCATCCACGTACCATTCCACCAACGTTCTGAGGATCAGCTTAAATATGATATGCATTGCCTACTGATAGGTGGCACCTGCATTCTTTAAACCAATGAGCATGACTTGGTAACAGATAGTACCATGTGGTTGATTGAAGGCTGTAAACTCCTCATCCTCAGGGGCCATTCAGATTTGGTTATACCCTGAGTAACCTTCCATGAATGAGAGGGCCTGGAACCCACCTATAGCGTCAATAAAAAATTCTTTCACAGGATGGATAAAGTCATCCTTCAGACAATAGCAGTTGAGATCCCAAAAGTAGATAAAAACTATGATCTGTCCATTCTTCATCCTGACTGGCACAATGTTGGAAATCCATTTGGGGTACTGGACCTTCTTAACCAAATTATCTCTGATGAGCTTATCAGCTTCTGCCTCAACCATGGCACTGTGAGAAGGGTGCATCTTTCTAGGAGGCTGCTTGAACCCCAGATGATTTTCTGGGAGACCGAGGCTGTGGACGGGTACCTGAGGATCTTTTCCTGGGATCTCATCATAACTTCTGAAAAAATACATCATGGTTCCTCTTGAGTAAGTCCACATACTGTTGTTGGCCCTCGAAGGGCATAACAGCACTGATCAATGTTGGTTTCGGGTTTGTCTCGCTAATGAGGCTCACTTTTACCAATTCATCGACTATAGAGGAAAAACCAGCTTCAAACGCAGGGGAGCATCATCTAAGTCCTCTTCTTCACTCATAGAGGAGAGATACTTTGTGGGAGGATTTTCCTAGGAGTCGACGGATCCTGATGGGAGGCAAGTACCAGCCTGAGTGGTAGTGGAAACCGCATAGAGGGACTCATGTGTTGCTGAATCCATAGTGATTAAGTCTATCGATCTGGTCCAATATAGTCTTCAGACCAAGGGTCCATGCTTGATGATATCGAAGAAAAAGTGGCATGTTGTATTGATATTGTTTATCCCAGCACAGAGAAACAATCATGTATTACATATTTCCTTTTCCATGGGGTAGACATCTCGATACCTTATAGGAGTATGCGGCTCCGGGATCACCTGAGCCTGATTCATGTAGGAGTACAATTGGATCTTCCAGTATCACATTGAATTGGGAATTTATTCCCCTGTTATTCCAGAAACAACGAATCATTGCCCCATGTTCGGGGTTGTAGCCTCCAATCGGTGGACAGGAAAGACGTAGCCATCATCTAGATTTTCCCACCTGACGGTCACAGCCGTGGAATGCTCAACCTCGTTTTCCTGAATTTGTTTGTCTTTTTTCTTGTAATAGTCACATCAATATAGTGGTATTTAAAATATGGAAAGGGAGAAGAGTTACCTTAGAGTACACCCACTCGACCATTAAGGGTGTACTTGAGGTGCTAGTGATATGATGAAGGAACCGCCACATGCTGGTGGAGCCATGGCCTGCCCATCAACGCATTGTAGACTATAATGCCCCGAACCCAGTAACCCGGAGTCAGTGAATTATTACATAGCATTGGCATGATCACAAAGGATCAAGTCTCTAAAGACCAATTAGTTTAGTATTCTTGGAAACACTAGATATATTCATAAGTCTTACATTACATCATAAGGTAAAAAAACTACAACAACATCTTGTCTTAATATCCCCTCATACTATCCCTGTAGGTCATTCATAAATTACTTCTTCACATCCTGGTAAAAATAAAACATTTAAAGGGGTGATCTTAGATGCTCAGTAAGGATAAAAATATAGAATAATCTTTCATAGATATGCATAAACACTTAAGGCAATGTATAACTAAAACAAAAGCCTTTTAAACATGAACTTCAGCATAATATGGCACAAATAAAATGAAATAATGCCATTTACTTATTTACATGGATATTCTACTAGTAGAATAATCACATGCAATATCAATAACAACTTTCATAATGATGGAATGCATAATTCCAGACTATCATAACCACATAGCCAAGGCCTCGTGCCAAGACTACAAATAAGATTTTGTCAAGGCCTCGTGCCAAGACACTGGTTTGTCTCATGAGACCTACCGATGCATTGAGGAGCTATAGTGGGCTCCACTCATCACTTACTAAGTCCAATTCATTCCTCATATGAAAAGTTTGAAACATAACATAAACATTCGTATTAAAACTATCATACGAAATGTCAATACATTAACCGAAAACCATGAATGGTATAAAAATAGCGCATCCAGAGTCAAACATAACTCATTCGATACAATATAGAATATTTTATTGTATCAGATTAACCTCAATCGATAATAATGAAGGATATTGACATAGATTAAAATAATCATTAAATTATTGAGAGAAATATCCCCCTTTTTCTTGAAAACATTTAAAAGTCACACTATCTGTCAAGAATCCATTTAAAATAGATTTTTGAATCAAAGTGTCCCATACCACTTTGAAACTTTTAAAATGAATTTTGATTTTAAAACTTTAATTCCCATATAAATAAGTCCTTAAAACCATTTTTAAAACATGGACATTAATGAGAAATATTTAAAATAATAAATGTTTAAAACATTTTAAAATGATATTTTAGTTAGAGTTCCTAACCAAAAGAGAGAAAATTGAATACAAATAATTGAGGTAATAAAAACTTTGTAATATCATGAGAATAAAGGGATTCATGATATACTATTTCAAAGTACATTATATACACCATATAAAAGTGATTTGGTGTATAACAACAAAGGAGTCTCAATGGAATGTAAATTGAGATGAAATCTCTCATAAGGGCCGTATCATTAGGTTAAGGATAAATCAATGACATAATTATGTGTGACAAATATAAATACACTCAATATGATTGGATATTCAGTGTAAAACAATGAACGAAATTGACACATATTCTTGTAAAAACAACACCAATTAATTGGATGTTTAACTCAAAAAATTGAGATTGAGTAAAAATTACTCTTATCAAGTTCATACCGATGACTTGAGAATTTGTCAATGGAGTGATTATGTGTATCAAAAGTATATCCATAGAAAGGGGAGTGGAAATTATGACATAATCAAATGAATAGTGATTCCACACACAATCTTGGAGTAAAATAATCAATGAAGTATGCGTAAAGCTGAATGAATGGAAATGGAAATTTCAAATTCTATCATCGACTTGGTAACTTACGAAACATACAACCATGAAACAAGGATAGTACAATGATGATGTAAATATCCATAAATTAAAGTATATTACACAATGAATACAATCACGGGAAGTACACACACCACATGCAATAAATAAGTGGTGAATAATGGAAATCAAAAGAAATTAAAAGTGAGATAAGAAACCCCTTACTTTGTACTTTTTCCTTGGTCGAAGGTAGGTTAAACTCCTTTATAATGGTTAAATAATTGTTATTGAATTATAAAAAAATTATTTACATTAATATGATATCATATATGATCTTTTAACATTTATTTGTTAATAATATCTTAGTATTATCGTCATTTAGGGTGTTAACGGATTCGTTTTCCTTTATATTATTTGTTATGCGAGCCGTATTTATTATGGATGGGTTGTATATTATTAATATCCAACATTATATCATGTCTCTAAAAATTATTTTTATTTAACAAATGAAATTTAGTCTTGAATGGATATGATGGGGAATGAATCTCATCGTGTTCGTGGAGATGGTAATCCGTACGTACGCACGAGTGACAATATCATTACTTTGATATTAAAATAATATATAATTGGATGGTATATCATATATACAGAATCATTATAATGTTATATTTATTATTTACATGAATTAAACATCATTATTATACCCATCCAAATAATAATATGTTGAATGACAATTAGACCACGATGAGGAGACGGTAGGCTGTACGTACGCACATATGGTGACATGTCATTCAAAGGATGGATAGAATACTGAATATGGTTGTACCATATTTAAAATAACATCACAGTATATATAAGATACTGGAGTTATTATTTTATAATTTAAATAACATAGAAAGAAGAAGTGGAAGAACAAAGGAACTTGAAAGAGGGTGGTGAAATTATTACCTCTTATTCGGGCTCTTCCTTTTAATTTGATCAAAAGGTCTCCTTAGGTTGGATTTATGATCACAATAAGGCCTCTAGGATGAAGTTAGGGAAGTTGAGAGAATATTTGGGTAGGGTTTGGCCAAGCCAAAAGGCTTTGAAGGTGTGAAGAATTGGTTAGAAGTGGTGTCCTTTTATAAGGGGGGAAATGGGCTCTTTAGGAAAAACTTAAAGTATTATTTTATAATAAATTCATATTCGGTTTATAATGGATAAAAAGTGGATTATTCAAAGTATAAGGTGGGTATGGGTCTAAATAATTTCAACCAATATATTTTAGACAGGTTGGGGTAATTATATTAACCTTATCTTTTAGTTTTAACTCTTAGTTAATTAGATTGGCATTTACCGTGTCACTTTGTATTTTATATTATATAGTTAATAAACATACTATATACATACAAGAGACCCAAAAGTGGTCCATTAATGATACACCTATCATGATATAAGTCCTTTGGCCGAACCTTATATTTTTAGGAATAGAATATCAATTAATAATATAATATTTTTTTTAAAAACTCATTTATGTCAATTTTGACACTATTCAATAATTGATTTTTGTTAAAGTCATAGAAACTTTTTAAATTCAAACCAAATTCATTTAAGAAATCCTAAAATGTCATATTAAACACTAAAATTCTTATATGGCATCAAAACTTTCAAATTATATTTATTTTAACATTTATAATACCAATTATTTGATTCATTCAATAATAAGGAAAATACTACATCATTATTGTGTCATAAATAAATTTAATTAATAAATGTCTAAAAATTATAAATAAAATACAATTATGTAGGAAATATTTTTATATTTCTAATGAATGTTTATAGTATAAAATATAACATACATAACCCATTGTAAAAATTGTTTTTCTAAAAGATATATGCTTATGTCATTTTTGTATTTACTTTAACTTAATTAATATAAAGTGTCATTATCACTTACAAGTGGATCAATGAGGTCCCAAAATCGACCCAAAGATTCCCATGGTCGGGAATGTATCCACCAATAGTGTTAGGACACGTTTTAGGGTAAATTAATATTATTATAATATTATTTTTCCCCTAATTTATCAGATTTACCCTTTAACCACGGTAAATAAAATATTTACCGAAGTAATTATTCAAAATGTCTAAAAAAAAGAGTTACCTATTTAAATAATTTGGAAATCCTGATTACAAATATGGAATCCATTTTTATAAATTCAAAACACAGAAGGGGCAGAAATTAATTTAAAATTAATTCCCACTGTCGAAACAAAAAAGCGTGTTTTTAAGAAATAATAACTATCAAAAGATTGACACTTGTTTATGTCTGGTTTAAATGTGAAATTATGTCGAATGACCAAAATTGTATTAAATGGTAAAAATATATTCTAAATATACATTAAAACCTCTCAAATTTATAATTTATTACTATTGATTGTTTCGACTAAAAAAGTTGTTTTTAATTAAAATTTAGTAATTTTCACTATTCATAAAAATATGGAAGTTATTCGAAAAGTACCAAAATTTCACCCTAGGATAATTTCGATATTACAAATCCAAAAATGAAGTCCATTTTGAAAGATAAAATGTATAAAATTTCAAAAATTAGGTATTACTATTCATAACGGCTAGTTTTATTAGTTGTGGTGTGTGTTAGAACTTGAAGTTGAGTACAACACACACTACTGTATTATTCAGCGAGAAGCATACCGTGGAAGCTTGGGGTGATACATTCTCACCTACTTAAATAATTTTCATCCTCAAAATTTTTAAAATTGGGCTTGGTAATATAATGGAAACTCCCACATCAGAACAAGATTCAATAAAACTATCACTTTAAAAGAAAGAAAGAGATGTACAAAGGTCACCCGAGATAACCTATACTAGGATTCCATGTAGAAAAACATGGATATGGATGATAAAATAAGTGTAAATTTTTGATGGAGAGGGATAGAAAACATGATCAGTAGAAAGTTAACAACAAGAAAACCACAAACTTGTGATAGGATAAACAGTCATTAGTTTCCCAATAGGAAAATTAAACGAACAACATATATTTTTTTAAGTTACATTACATAAAGATGAAGAATTAATTTATGAGATTGACTAAGAACTTAAAGAGATATAATTAATTTTTTATTATAGTTTCATTCTTTAATAAATTTATACTACTAACTCATTTTTAAATGATGAGTATTCCAGAAGACTTGGTCACACTATAAGAGCTACAATAAAATTCTTATAGAATCACATCATACACAAAGAATAAACTATATATTTACCTTGTCTTTAGAGATTAATCAAAACCAAAATATTTAGTATAAGATCTGATGATCCCCCAAAAGGTTATCTCATTAGAGAAAGAAACACTAATCTTAATTTCTAAAATTAAACCAACAATACCCCAAAGTTAAATAGAATTCAATAAATAATTGTCCTTAAAATCCTTTAATAAAATCCAAAATAATATTGAAACTGAAAACTTAGAAGAATTTGGTTATGTAGTCTTCCGCGTTAAATGGAATCTCCAAATGACATCAATTACTCTTAAAGTCACATACTTAAAAGTAAATAACCTAATTACATATTCTCTATTATAGGTTAATCATTTCCATAAATAACCCAAATCACTATAAATCCACAATAAAAACATAGATAAAAATCCACCATTACTCCTCAAATGAAATCCCATACTATTCTATTTTCCTTGGGTATATATGGTTCCCAACAAAGCGAACATCTTCCAAAATAACATTTATCACTTAATCACCAAATCATTTTCCTATACTAAGGGTATTCATTTGATAAGAAATAAGATCCCAAATCAAATTATTATTGATCAATAAAATGATTTAACTAAAAATAATAGTCACACTAACTAGGGACTTCACGTAGTCCAGTGTTAGGCAATAAATCCCAATCACACTTTGGTTGTGGGTTTGATTCCCATAGCTTTGTCCGACGTGACGGGTTTTCACACAGTCTTCGTGTTGTCCTTTTTCAAAAACTATATTTTATAAAATTACCAAAATGAGATAAATTCTTCAAAATAACCATAACATAATTTAACCCCAAATGTTATCTCATACCTTTCATTTTCATCCCAAATTATAATAAATTGTAATTGCCTTAAACCCAATGATCATATAAAACCAAATGGTTATTTATAACTATATCCACAAGAGAAAAGATAATTCTTCCTCAAATACCATTCTCACATGGAAAACTGTAGGGTTACAAATACAAGAGAAAATTATTCCAAAGTAAACCCATAAATAAGGAGCACTAATACTTTTTAACCATTTCTCCAACCATTTATTTCTACATAGCTTCTTCTTTGACCAAGAAAATATCCTATATAATAGGGCATTCACTCGGGTAAGGGCCAGGTCCTTTAAATTTACGGCAAATGACTGTAAATGGATTCTTGGGACCATTTTTATCTTTTTCCATAGTACTATTCATTTTTCTTCGGCAATTCTTCACTCTATGTCCTTCCTTCCCACACGTAAATCATTTATTTGTCCCACTGAGACACTTTGATGGGTTTCTCCTTCCACATTTCCTACATGATGGAAATTGAGGATTCCTTTCTCCATGGTCTCCAATGCTGGAGCTCTTATCATTCATCACCTTTCTCTTCTTTGTTGAGTCCGAGAATTGGTTAATATATATATTATTGATCATATTTTTGGAAAATTGATTTGGCATGAAGACGATATCTTTTACGCATATCAACATTCCATTTTTTTCTCATTGGCACCACCGTTCCCACCTTGTACATCATTCTCAAAGTCACTATGGCTTCCTTGGAATCCAACCATTAACTAAAACCAGAAATCATTGTGTGAGTAATAGTAGTCATAAATACATTTAGTTAATATCATGTCACCATATTCTCAATTTGAAACACATTAGGATTAACCAATGTCATTAATCTAATCTTATATATAATACTTCAAATCGGTTTGTAAAGAAAATGTAAATTATCCTAAGTATATCCCTCAGGAGTGTCGTAACCAAGAGTGCAACAAGGCCCGTTGTCGTGCACCAGTTCCCGTTCGAGTCTAGCTCAAAGCAGTGTTTTCGGGTTTTACCCCTAGGTACATTTGTGCTAGAGCCGCCTCTACCTGCTCGTATCCAGACAGTGATGTATTTCTTGGAAAACTCACAAAATCTCTACAATACCAAAATTTTAGGAAGTTCTTCTATACTAATCATCAAAGTCTATCTTAGGGCTATGTGCTCTAATCAATGTTTATCTAAATCTAGCTCCCAAGGTTTGTACTAAACTTTCTTTGATACCAACTATAACGCCCCGACCCCAGTTACGCAGAGTCGGTGCATTATTATATAGAATTGGAATGATCACAAAGGATCAAGTTTCAAACGACCGATTAGTTTAGTAGTCTTGGAAACACTAGATATATTAATAAGTCTTATATTACATCATAAGGTAAAAAAAATACAACAACATCTTGTCTTCATATCCCCTCATACTATCCCTGTAGGTCATTCATAAATTACTTCTTCACATCCTGGGAAATATAAAACATTGAAAGGGGTGAGCTCAGATGCTCAGTAAGGATAACAATATATCAGAAGCTTTCATAGATAATCATAAACACTTAAGGCAATGTATAACTAAAACAAAAGCCTTTTAAACTTGAACTTCAGCATAATATGGAAAAGATAAAATGAAATAATTCCATTTACTTATTTACATGGATATTCTACTAGTCGAATAATCACATGCAATATCAATAACCACTTTCATAATGATGGAATTCATAATGCCAGACTATCATAACCACGTAGCCAAGGCCTTGTTCCAAGACTGTAAATAAGATTTTGTCAAGGCCTTGTGCCAAGACACTAGTTTGTCTCATTAGACCAACCGATACATCCAGGAGCTATAGCGGGCTCCACCCATCACTTACTATGTCCAATGAATTCCTCATATGAAAAGTTTGAAACATAACATAAACATTCGTATTAAAACTATCATAAAAAATGTCAATACTTTAACCACAAACCATGAATGTTATAAAAATAGAACATCCAGAGTCAAACATAACTCATTCGATATAATATGGAAGATTTTATTGTATCATATTAACCTCAATAGATAATAATGAAGGATATTGATATAGATTAAAATAATCATTAAACTATTGATAGAAATATCCCCCTTTTCTTGAAAACATTTAAAAATCACACTATCTATCAAGAAGCCATTTAAAATAGATTTTTTGAATCAAAGTGTCCCATACCAGTTTGAAACTTTTAAAAAGAATTTTGATTTTAAAAATTTAATTTCCATATAAATAAATCCTTAAAACCATTTTTAAAACATGGACATTAATGAGAAAGATTTATAATAATAAATATTTAAAACATGTTAAAATGATATTTTAGTTAGAGTTCCTAACAAAAAGAGAGAAAATTGAATACAAATAATTGAGGTAATAAAAAATTTGTAATATCATGAGAATAACGGGATTCATGATATACTATGTCAAAGTACATTATATACACCATATAAAAGTTATTTGGTGTATAACAACAAAGGAGTCTCAATGGAATGTAAATTGAGATGAAATCTCTCATAAAGGCCGTATCCTTAGGTTAAGGGTAAATCAACAACATAATTATGTGTGAAAAACATAAATACACTCAATATGATTAGATATTCAGTGTAAAACAATCAAAGGACATTCACACATATTCTTGTAAAAACAACACCAATGAATTGGATGTTTAACTCAACAAATCGAGATTGAGTAAAAATTACTCTTATCAAGTTCATACCGATGACTTGAGAATTCATCAATGGGGTGATTATGTGTATCAAAAGTATATCCACAGAAAGGGGAGTGGAAATTATGACATAGTCAAATGAATAGTGATTCCACACATAATCATGGAGTAAAATAATCAATGAAGTATGCGTAAATCCGAATGAATGGAAATTGAAATTTCAAATTCCCTTCTTGATTTGGTAACTTACGAAACATACAACCATGAAATAAGGTTAATACAATGATGATGTAAATATCCATAAATTAAAGTATATTACACAATGAATATAATCACGGGCAGTACACACACCACATGCAATAAATAAGTGGTGAACAATGGAAATCTCACGAAATTAAAAGCGAGATTAGAAACCCCTTACTTTGTACTTTTTCCTTGGTCGAAGGTAAGTTAACTTTCTGTATAATGGTGAAATAATTGTTATTTAATTATAAAAAAATCATTTACATTAATATGATATCATATATGATCTTTTAACATTGATTTGTTAATAATATCTTAGTATTATCGTCGTTTCGGGTGTTAACGGATTCGTTTTCCTTTATATTATTTGTTATGAGAGCCATTTTTTTTATGGATGGGGTGTATCTTATTAATATACAGAATGATATCATGTCTCTAAAAATTATTTTTATTCATCAAATGAAGTTTAGACTTGAATGGATATGATGGGGAATGAATCTCATCGCGTTCGTGGAGACGGTAATCCGTACGTACGCATGAGTGACAATATCATTATTTTGATATTAAAATAATATATAATTTTATGGTATATCATATATATAGAATCATTATCATGTTATATTTATTATTTACATTAATTAAACATCATTATTATACCCATCCAAATAATAATATATTGAATGACAATTACACCACGACGTGGAGACGGTAGGCCGTACGCACGCACATATGGCGACATGTCATTCAAAGGATGGATAGAATACTGAATATGGTTGTACCATATTTATAATAACATCACAGTATATAGAAGATACTGGAGTTATTATTTTAGAATGGAAATAACAAAGAAAGAAGAAGTGGAAGAAGAAAGGAACTTGAAAGAGGGTGGTGAAATCATTACCTCTTATGCGGGTTCTTCCTTTTGATTTGATCAAAAGGGATCCTTAGGTTGGAATTATGATCAAACTAAGGCCTATAGGTTTAATTTATGAAAGTTTAGAGAATATTAGGACAGGGGTAGGCCAAGTCAAAAGGCTTTGAAGGTGTGAATAATTGTTTAGAAGTGGTGTTCTTTTATAAGGGGGAAAGGGGCTCTTTAGAAAAAACTTAAAGTATTATTTTATAATAAATTCATATTAGGTTTATAATGGCTCAAAATTGGATTATTAAAAGTCTATGGTGGGTATGTGTCTAAATATTTTCAACCAATATATTTTAGATAGGTTTGGGTAATTATATTAACCTTATCTTCTAGTTTTAACTCTTAGTTAATTAGTTTGACATTTACCATGTCACTTTTTATTTTATATTATATAGTTAACAAACTTACTATATACATCCAAGAAACCCCCAAGTCGTCCATTAATTATACACATATCATGATATAAGTCCTTTGTCTGATCATTAGATTTTTAGGAATAGAATGTCAATTAATAATATAATATTTGTTTTAAAAACTCATTTATGTCAATTTTGACACTATTCAATAATTGATTTTTGTTAAAGTCATAGAAACTTTATTAATTCAAAAATAATTCATTTAAGAAATCATAAAATGTCATAGTAACCAATAAAATTCGTGGAGGGCATCAAAATTTTCAAATTATATTTATTTTAACATTTATAATACCAATTATTTGATTCATTCATTAATAAGGAAAATACTACATCATTATTGTGTCATAAATAAATTTAATTATTCAATGTCTAAAAATTATAAATAAAATACCATTATGTAAGAAATCTTTTTATATTTCTAATGAATATTTATAGTCTAAAATATAACATATATAACTTATTGTAAATTTTTTTTTGCTAAAAGATATATTCTTATGTCATTTTTGTATTTACTTTAACTCAATTAATATAATGTGTCATTATCACTTACAAGTGGATCCATGGGATCCGAAAATCGACCCAAATATGTCCATGGTCGGAAATGTATCAACCAATAGGGTTAGGACACGTTTTAGGGTAAATTAAAATTATTATAACATTATTTTTTTCCCTTATTTACCGGATTTAACCTTTAACCATGGTAAATAAAATATTTACCAAAGTAATTATTCAAAATGTCTAAAAATAAGAGTTACCTATTTACATAATTTGGAAATCCTGATTCCAAATATGGAATCTATTTTTCCAAATTAAAAACACAGAATTGGAAGAAATTAATTTAAAATTAATTCCCGCTGTCAAAACAAAAAGCGTGTTTTTAAGAAATAATAACTATTAAAAGATTGACACTTGTTCATGTCTGGATTAAATGTGAAATTATATCCAATGACCAAAATTGAATTAAATGGTAAAAATATATTATAAATATACTTTTAAACCACTCAAATTCATAATTTATCACTATTAATCATTTCGATTAAAAAAGTTGTTTTTAATTAAAATTTAGTAATTTTCACTATTTATCAAAATATGAAAGTTATCCGAAAAGTAACAAAATTTATCCCTAAGCTAATTTCGATATTCTAAATCCAAAAATGAAGTCAATTTTGATAGGTAAAATTTATAAAATTTCAAAAATTGGGTATTACTATTCATAACGGCTAGTTTTATTAGTTGTGGTGTGTGTTAGAACTTGAAGTTGCGTACAACACACGCTATTGTATTATTCAGCAAGAAGAGTACCATGGAAGCTTGAGGTCTTACATAAGTGGTGTCCTTGGAGACAACCACAAACTCAGTGCTGGAAACTAGGCCACCAAACTGAGTCTTCAAG
The DNA here is from genome assembly GCA_963277665.1 of Viscum album. Classification (NCBI taxonomy): domain Eukaryota; kingdom Viridiplantae; phylum Streptophyta; class Magnoliopsida; order Santalales; family Viscaceae; genus Viscum; species Viscum album. Next base: position 1,290,929,874 of record OY728120.1, on the reverse strand, counting down.
TAGATCTTGTTGACCGAAGTTTGATCTATCCTGTCATAATCATGGATTCGTAGGTCAGAGGGACTCAGATCATCCTCGGACAACCCCAATTTTCACTGTGTCTAAGTCAGGATTAGGTTGATCACAAAGCCTATGTCAACAAGAAAATAGTGAACCTTCAAACTATTAAACTGGCTGGTGATGTATCATGGGAGAATGTTCCCCTATATGGGAGAGCCTGTATCTTCACCATAGAATGAGATGATGGCTTGGCATTCAGCATGCTTGAACGCCTCCGCATAGAAGACCTCGGTGGCTAATACTAGTGTGTCGAACCAGAGGGGGCTTCTTAAAGCCACAATGAGAGCCTCACACATATCATATGACAGGCGAAAGGCATCAAGGATTGAGGGCTTTTCTAGAATACTGGCAAGATGTTTGAGGAAATCATACTTCCCTTCCAAACTTGAGCTTCTGCTTATAGGAGGTTTCTCTGTGAAAGGTGGTATGGTGGGCCCTACTGACTGGACCAACATCTTATTGGTTCTGGGAATATACTTCTACTCACTAGTCGAATCCTACAGAGTGACTACCGGGTGAGGGTCGGATGATTAAGACTGGTACGTAGCAATGTGTGGCGGATCGCGACATGGTTGAGGTGGATTTTCCTAATCCAACCACATGAATGGTGTTGAAGGAAGACTTGATGACACCAACTGAGAAGGATACATATGCTAAGCTCAACGCCAGGCCTAATGCCTAGTTTTGGTAGCATGTACATCCTAGCTAGAAATATTGACCGAGGAACTCTGACAACCCATATTTCGGCGGATCTGTCGACACTGACGACAACTTGGGACGTTTGGAGGATCCTACGGGTGATCCTCATCACTAGGAATCATGTTGGGTTTTACCCACTCTATGGTATTAATAGAGGTGTACCCTTGACTGTCACTCTAAGATTCATCCTCTATTTGACGGATTCTAGGGGGAATCACCATATCTGGGGGGCATGAAGTCACTGAGAGTACATGATAACGATTGCATCGGTAGGGGACTTTGTTTTCACTTAATGTGCAGATTCTTTCTCTTCTGTGTAGGGGATGGCTGAGAGGATGATGCAGAAGTAGTAGATACGGCTTCTGAAGGCTTTGGTTGAATTAGGCGTGCACAGATAACACCATGGGCTTGGGAAACTATTTTATGAGCCATCCAGTTGTCATACTTCTAGGATCCATTGTTAGAAACCTGATGCCACTCACCTTTGTTGTCACTAATATTTTTTTTACTTCATGAAGACACATTCCACCCTTGACAAAGCTGGGCCTAACCGAACTATGTTGTTATCCACTAGGTCTTGAAGCCAATAATTAAACACATAACAGTTTTTTGAGGGTGTTCCCTATGATCCGGTGATAGGGGCAGTAATTTGGGAGATCTGTGAGGTTTGCCTCTTATGGACTCCTACATTCAGGAAAACATACAATTTCCTGCTCCAAGGCACTATGGAAGTAACCATGTACCTGGGCCTCGTTGAACGATTATGTCTGGTAACTCCTTTCGGGAAGGGGGGCCCTTGGATCCTAACCTTGACGAGGGGCTGGAGGATCCTATCGAGGAGGTGGAGCTTGGTTATCTCACCTAAGCGGTGGCGGCACATTGCACAAGGGAACCTGCCAGTTTTGAGGTGGGCGCTGCTGGTCTGGAGGTTGTGCCTGAGGGGGAGGGCCTCTGCAAGGATGTAGAGGCGGTTTCACTGGTAACAACTCTAGTTTCCTGGGGTCCTCTGTTTGAGATATCACAGTGGGATCGACCATGGAAACCCTTATCATGGGGATTACAGGAGGCAATAGATGTGTCTGGATAGCCTATTTTCAGGCTTCCTCTAGGTGATAGGCCTTATTAGAGAATTATCGGAATCCCCCAGGGTAATTCTGAGTAATAAGGGAGGGGAATAGTTCAGTATTGACATTTCCTACACACATCATGAACTGTTTATCCTGAGTCAATGGAATGTCAAGGGAATATGTGATCCCTTTAAACTAGCTAACAAAGTCTACAACGTGCTCATCAGGCCTCTTCATTCACATTAAGAGGTTTGTGATACTCGTCTTTTGAGTGGTGGAACTGAATTAGTAGAGAAATTGCCTATGGAGGTCTTCCAAGATGGATATTAATCTAATGGGGTGTTGGTTGTAACATACGAATGCTATCCCCTCCAATGTTTGTATGAATCATTAGAGTTTGGCGGCCTTCTACTACACTAGAGTTCCCAACATGGGCCCACACCTTGAGATAAAGTGGTCCAGGTGCTGCAGCAGGTCTCCTGACCCGTTTAAGTGAGAAAATGTGGGATTTCCAAAACTTGGGGGCATACTGGCATATCATCCACCCATGCCGAATATGACTTTCCATCATACAGTATTTCCACCTGTCGAGTCTCTTAAGCTTCAAGGCGGGTGATGAGTGCCGCCATTGGATCATTCAGGTGGGGGTTCCTGTCTTGATGGGGATCCCTAACCACCAACACGTTGGCTGGTTCTTCAACATGATAAGTAGGCTTGGAAGCTCATGGAGTGGCTGTCGGGATGACCTACAGAGGAGCTGGTTGAATCTGAGCTGGATCCTAGGGATTTTCACACTGTTCAAGAGGATTTGGAGACACATACTATGCCCTCTTGCTGTAAGTTCCAGCCTCAACCCTATCTGTGTGGGCAGGATGGTCAGGGTCACCTGGAGGTAGTTCTCCATGGGGAAGTTGTGCCTTCCCCTACTTCCACCGCTGTGGATCACCATATTTTGGTCGTCGCTCCACAGTGCATTTAACAAAGGAGTTCTTCGACCTTCTTCTTGTGTTCAGAGAGTTTCTGGCGCAATGCGGATTTTTTTGGATCATCTTCTACCTTCTGAACTGAGCCTAACAGGTTTGAGGGTTTGATGACTCTGAGGTGTTCCATTCCCTTGTTGGGATTTCAGCTGAGGACTAACACCACAATGGGCACTTGAAGACCTGGTAGATTCCTCTATTGAAAAGTAATAGTTCCCAATGGATCCAATAGGTGTGAAACTCATTCGGGGGGTATGCCCTCTCTAATAATCTCGAGCTCATTCTCACCCCCTGGTAGGTCGGACATGTTAACCTAAACCCTTCTTAGAGGCATATCCTCTATGTATCTTGAAAAATCAGGCTGGCGCCAGATAGAACTCAAATAGAGGTCTGCGTACTACCCCCATGAACAAATTTTCACACGAGGAGAAGCCTCTTTTATTATCTTTCTGAGCACTTTAAAGCTCTAAAATCGTCTTTTTTAGAGGTTCCTATAGTGTCCTTCTGACTCTGGGTGTTGGGCATTGGGGAGTGTGTCCAAATCAACCAAACAACATTGTTTTATGATGTCTTCGAAGTGCGCCCGACTCTTCCGGCAGGCCACTCATCGATAAAGAAGATAGAAATGAGTCTTCCATAGGGTTTAGAAAAAGAATCCAACCTCCACCTGGGTGAGTGATTCTGGTGCCCTGAAATTTGGTGTTGTAACTGCCCAAAACATTTTTTGGAAGTGGTCCACTGTGAGAATATCCCACAAATTCCTTGGTCCAGATTCGTGGTTTGGCCCTTAATTGCCCCACTCATCAACTGGAGGTGGCTGGAAAACCAGTAGTGGTAATGAAGCAGACCACTGAGATGATAGGTTGACCAATGGGGAATATGGTGAACAAGGTAAAAAACTGCCACATCTCATGCCATCCTTCGAAGAGTGTAGTGACATGGCCACTACATCGCGGTAAGATGGGACGACAACTGTAGTTCATCACACAGGGACTTCGACTACTGGCAATGGACCACACTGCTTCTCATCCACCATTAGTCCCCAGAATTTCTCTATGTGGACACTAGTCATGGTATAGAGTGCCTCTAGTGATGATGGTTGTGATTTCCTGACTGGAACCTATGGAGATGCCAAATTTTCTTCTTCTTATATGTACCTGTAGAGGGAGGTGGGAATCCGATGGACCTCACATTCAGGAATTATGTGGAGGACGCGCCTTGTTCCTTCCCTGAACCTTGACACAGAGCATCTAGGAGAAGGTTCCATCGCTGAGTTATATTACGCCTCAGAATCTGATAATAATACTAGTTTAATCTCGGTCTGAATCTTCTCGGTATTCTTTTTATGGAGGCTAAAACCCACCCTCCTATCCCGAGATGGTTCTTCGGGATAGGGTTGATTTCCAGCATAAGGAGGACCTTCATCTATACTAGTGCAGGGGCAAGGAGGATTTCTTCCTGAGTGAGCTAGGGTGCGAGGAGCACCTGGACAGATATCAAAGGGAACATGGAGAGGACCTCCATACCCACTGACTGATGTGCAGAGGGAATCTACGTGGAAAGTGCGGGAGTAGGTAGGACATCTACTGGAGCTGACAGGAGCATGGGTAGGACCTCCATGCTGGATTCTAGTGAAGTGAATCTGGCCTTCACCCCTTGATTTCTTAGGAGAGGAGGACCTTCACAAGTTGTTGTAAAGAAATGGGGAGGGCTCCCATGCTGAAGATTGACTGGATGTGTAACATCCCCACACCGGCGGCCTGCAGTAAGAGGAACAACTCCATAACCTATGTAATGAGAATGGGAGAGGCTTCCGTACTGAGTGATGCTACTGTGGGGAGGACCCTCATTTAGATTGAAGGTATCACGAGACAGACCTCCATGCCAACCATGGAAGCGGGGAGGACCCGTGTTCTCAATGTTGGTGGTATGGGGAGGACCACCATACTAGTTGTAGTTGATGCGGTTAAGTTGGTGGCAGCCACTACCTGTGCCAAGGACCATGAGAGTTGACCCAGCCTACCTGTGGGGTAGTTGGGGCCTCAATCTGGGTCAGGTATATGAGTAACCCTGCTCAGCATACATAGGGGGATGATGATATACATCAGTAGTTGTGTGATCCATAGTAGTTGTTGATGTTGACGCCCCTTGGTGAGCATCCTCCTTGTCCTGCGCCCAACACTAGAATCGGGTTAGCCAGATTGGGAACGGTGGTGTAGGCACATGGCTTACATACTCCTCGACTCGTGGGAGCAAGTGGTAGTGCTGGCGCGACCTAGTGGGATCCCTCCAATGGAGCCCCTGAAATGGGATCCCAACCAGGCTAGACCAGACATCCCCAACCTCACCGGCATTGGGGAGGGAGTCATCGAACCATTATGGGTAGAGGCTCCCAAAACAGTTGTACATTAGAGTGGGGAGAAATGGATCCCTGCATGACCCATGGGGGCAGTAGTGGAAACAAGGCATAGATGCCTCTAAATCCTGGCGGGCCCTATCCTGAGTCAGGATAATCCCCACCTCATCGTATCAGCAGATGAGGTCATTTATCACCCTTCGTTGTACGAATTATGAAGGGGAGATGGGGAATGGGTTCCCAATAGCTGTGGTGGTGGAGATTTTCATAGAAGAGGTGGAGCCATATGGGGTTACTGCGTTGACATTTCCCCTGCCCCGGTGTCAGTGGGTGGGTGGTGATCGGTTTCTTGTTGCAGTGGCTTGGGTCCTAGAAGGTTGGGAGATTAAAACATTAGTGCTGAAATAAATAAATCAACGTCCAGTTCCCCATTTTCATTCCTTTTTTATGGATGGTAAGAGGGATCCACACTAAAAACATTGCAGACTGGGATGTCAAACATTTTAAACGCCCCGACTTCTGGTGAGTTTGACACTAGGCCCACTATTTTATTGGTGGGACTTGGGGCCAGATAACTAGATCTGTTGATATGATAGTACACTGATGTTGCGAACAATACTGATCTCCACATTGAGGAGAAGAACTTCACATCGGGTTCAGCATTTTTGTTTCTGATTATTTCTCTGCAGTGCGCACATCTGTCTGTATGAGGAGGATGAGGACTTGATGAATGTTTCCCCTCATTACCGTTTTCCAAAGGCAGGCATCATTCATCACAAAATCAGGGAAATTTCCTCCTTGATCAAAACATGATTATGGGATGTCGGTTATTCCTTCTGTGGATTCCTCCTCGGAAATAATTACCTAGTTTGGGTCTCCCTTATAGATTATGACGTTGTTCGTGAAACTCTTACCAGTGCCATATCTTCATGGACTCCGGTTAATTACACTACTTCTATCGGGATATTCCAAAGGTTCCAGCCAGGATAGAAACCTTCTATTGGTGGAGTATTCACATTGGACATCACTGGCGTGTCTGGACGGTAGACCACTGGCATTTCTTCCCCTTATTACGGGGCTTCTCTAGGGTGTATAATCCCAAGGAATCCCGTGTCGAATTCGGGGAATTATATGCCATAGGCATGTCTCTGAGGTTTTCCTTAGCTTCCCATGATTAACAAAAGGTATTCCATGAGATTAACGTCTATAGAAGATGGATCAGACTGATCAGAACACTAACTTGAGTGGATCAGATGGGTGTGACCCATGGATGACACACTGATATTGGGGATAACACGTGGTTAATTACCCAGTTCTTGCTAAAGGTAATGGGAAATGAGGTGGCATGATCCCACTGGGATGTGGTGGCCCAGATAAGAATCAGGATGGATTATGGAGGGTATAAAGTTGATTAAGAATGAAATGGAACCGATGTGAGGATGATGTTGAGGCCGGTCTTGAGTCTCGAAGAGACTTCCTACGTTTCCTTGTGGCAGGGAATCAATGTATGCATAGTTCGGTGAGGCGATGGGTCACCTAAGGAGGCGACCCATACGAAGAGGACCCAGAGGAAGAGGAACCTCCAGGTTGGGGCATAAAATAGGGGTGCATGTGGAGGACAACAACCCGATGACATGCTGGGGCTTACGCATGATTAGCGGCCTGAGAGTTGGTCTGACGCCAGAGTGGCAGACTAGAAATGTGTGTCCCAATGTAGGGGAATACAATGGAATACCATTGGATGGAGCCACAATGGATTATCGCTGGATGGGGTCACAACAACTTACCACAGGATTGGGTTACAATGACTTACTGCTGATTGGGGTTGATAATGACTTACTGCTGATTGAGGGACAATTTAGTGACATGAGTGACAAAAAGGAAATACAATTTAACATCTTACAGGACGAGGGTGGACTGACGTGAAGTGGTCAGGACCAATGGTTGTTGGGCTTTAACATCAGGGGGCATCCTATGTACCTTTCCTTGGAAAATATCAAATTCCAAGTAGTTTGAAATTGTTTGGTGAACCGATGTGAAGGGGGTAGGGATAAGTCAATGTTGGGATTGAAACTTAGGGAGGATGCCTACGTACCTCTCCTTATCAAGGTTCAATGTACATGTATTATGTGAGTGTATGGTGAACCAATGTGAAGGGGGTTGGGACCAATCGGTTGGGTGAATGAACCTCAGGGAGGATTCCTATGTACCTTACCTTGAAAAAGATCAAAGTCCACATAGTTCAGGAGTGTTTGGAGAACCGATGTGAAGGCGTTCAGGACCAATCAATGTTGGGAATGAACCTCAGGGGGGATTCCTACGTACATAACCTTAGAAAGAATCAAATTCCACATAGTTCAGGATGTGGTGCGGGGCATACACTATAGGGTGGCCCAAAGAAGATATCATGGTCGATGCTTACTCTGAGTCCATGTGAGTCAAGATCAGTGTGAGAATCAAGAGGTATCGAAGACCTGATGAGCACCTCATGAAAGGTGCATCCGTGGGAATTGAAGTGGGGATTACACGTTGTTAGCGGCCTAAAAGGGAAATATGGGCTTACACAAGGTTAGTATCCCAAGGAGATGGATATTGGGACTTTCTCCAGGATGGAGGCCTAGTGGTGACAATGTCCAAGGGGAGAGGAATTTTTAATGGATGAGAGGAGGGCTTTGGATCCCATCGCCCCCTCTCTGGTCTTTGGCCAAGAAGAAGATATGGGGAGCAGTGATGCTGCCTCCTGCAAGAAAGGCTACGGGCTTACACCAAGATGTATTCCCTGCCCCCACAGACAGATGCCACTCTGATAAAGAGGATCTCATTCCATGTGAGGAATGATCTCACTCCCATGGAGACCTGTGGGGGTAGAGAATGTTAGAGATGGGGAACCCCGCGTATGATGCACATGGCGATGCAACAGTTTAATGTCATGTGCTAAGGATGATGGTGCTTGATAGTTTAACGTTCTGCATCTCGGATGAGGTGGGTTCACTCCGCACCCCATACGACATACATAACTGATACCTCCCACCGCTTGGGGAAGGGAAGGAATCAGCAACGCCATATGAGGGGGTGTTATGGAGTGATTCAATGAGGTTCCACATTTTTGTGGATATGCGAAGAAGAAATATCTGTTAGTGTGCCTATGCGAAGATCATGTGTCGAAGCAAAGAAACGGGAAGTACCACCTAAGGGATTTTGAAATCACTTCGTGTAAACTTGGAGGGTCACACGGGAAAAGGAGTTATAGAGAAAAGGGGTTCATAGGTTGACACCTTGTGAAGCTCTGGTGATCCATGTAGTGGAGGGGCTTTGCGAAGGGGTATGCTTCACGAAGTTATGTGTCCTTGACTAGGCATAGGTCATAGGTGCATATGGAAGGTGCTTCGCGATGTGGAAAGGCATTTGTGGAGGAGGGCCTCTCTAAGAAAGGTTGCCCTGCGAAGAATAATATTGTGAAGCAATGTGCTTCACAAAGCACAGTGACCCTACCTTAGCATGTGGGTCATATGTTCATAGAGGGTATTTCACGAAGCATAAGTTCTCCGCTAAGACCCGAGTCCCTTTGGGGATCCCCTTCCTTCGCAGTGGCCCATGGGCTCTCTGAAGGGAATCCCACATTCAAGAGGGGTTGAATTCAAGTAAAGGGAGTGGCGTTCGCGATGCTAAAGTACCTTGAAAATCTTTTGGTTTGCTGATTAGAAATTGCTTTGTGATTTGAGTGGAAAGAAGGATAAAGGTCGGAGGATCTATTATCTGGGTTCGAGGGGAGCCCGGTATTTATAGGCAAGAGTCGCCGTGAAGCAGAGCTCACTCGGCGCGAAGACACATGGCATTTTCTCGTAACTGCGGAGCCTCCCACTTCCTTTCTCTGCAGTCGCTTCGCCAACATCAATCCGGCTTGCAAACCTTCTGCCTCCTTGTTCTACAGCGGCTTCACAAATGTCAAACGGTTTTGCAGAGTCTCCCGCCTCCTTGCTCTACGGTAGCTTCACAGACATCAAACTAGTTCGCAGAGCCTCCCGCCTCTTTGCTCCGTGGTGGCTTCAGGAATGTCTAACTGGTTCGCAGAGCCTCTCGTATCCTTGCTTCGCAGAGGATTCACAGAGGGGGAGCTTCGCGCCAGCCACGGTGTTGTAGGGATCCATGGGCTAGCTTCTCGAGGCAGCCCAAGGGCCCTGCATTTGCTTCTTCTCTTCCCAAATTTTGGCGCCAACAAACATTATAAGTTAAAATCATTAATTTTTTGATTCATTACTGATGTAAGCACCATAATCTCGATATATCATTCATTATTTAATACCTTTAAGTGATAATTATCAACACTATTGAAATTACTGAACCAAGATAATAAAATAAGTCATTTTTTAATGAAAAATACACCTCTCCACCTATAACGACCACCCCTCACAACCACTTATACCCACACCTTACAAGACTTGAATATTGTCTGAATTATACCCAATTAACTTCCCATGAAACTTCTCCACATAAAATAACTAATGTTCTCAAAAAAAGACCAAACACTACGGAAAAAATGGCTTTTTTGCAATGGGCCTTTTCCCCCGTCGCAAATAACCAACTATTTGCGACGAGATTTCGTCTCCCATCGCAAATAGTTTGGTGTGGATAGCACGCCCAACCGCGCGAAGGTTATTTGCGACAGTGGGATCCCACCGTCGCAAATAGTTAAGTATTTGCGACGGGGCCTATCGCAAATAACTGGCGGTGGTTTATAGCCTTTTGTGATGGGTTGTCATCCAATCGTAAAAGGTGTGTCGGCAGGGACTATTTGTGATGGGTCCCGTCGCAAATAACTTTTTAACCGCCGACAGAAATTAATGCGGGCGTAGGTATTTGCGACGGGATACTCGTCGCAAATAATCCCATCGCAACTAATCTAACCTATATATACCCCCGTCCGTTTTTCCTCTCATTCCTCTTAAATTTCAGATCTTGTTTCTCTCTAAACTCAGATTTTAGAGGGAGAATTTTTCAATGTTTATTTTTTTGATCATGAAGAAGTTGTGAAGCCGTCTGCATCAATAGAAAATCAGTCTTAAAGGCATTTATGTTTTTTTAATTTATTACTTATTTCATTTTTATGTTAATTTTTGTATTGTTGATTAGTTGTAATTAAATTAAATTTAAATTGATTTGTCATTAGTATTTATATCTACTAATAAATTGAATTTTTAGTTTTAATTTTTAATAATTAGTAGTAATTATTAATTATTAACTATAATTAGTAATGTATATAATTAATTTGTAGTAATTAATTATAATTGGTAATAAATATCAATAAATAGTAATAAATATGAATAATTAGTAACAATTAGGAATAATTAGTAATAAATATTAATAATTAGTAATAATTAGCAATAATTAGGAATAATTAGCAATAATTAAGAATAATTAGCAATAATTAGTAATAATTAGCAATAATTATTAATAAATAACAATAAATAGCAATAATTAATAATAATTAGTAATAAATTGTAATAATGTGCAATAAATTGTAATAATGAGTAATAAATTGTAATAATGAGTAATAAATACTAATAATTAGGAATAAATACTGATAAATATTAATAATTAGCAATAAATACTAATAATTAAGAATAATTAGCAATAATTAGAAATAATTAGCAATAATTAGAAAAAAATAGCAATGATTAGTGATAATTTGTAATAATTAGCAATAATTACAAATAATTAGCAATAATTAGGAATAATTAGCAATAATTAGGAGTAAATAGAAAAAATTAGTAATAATTAGCAATAATTAGTAATAAATATCAATAATTAGTAATAAATAGGAACAATTAGTAATAAATAGGAATAATTAATAATAAATAGGAATAATTAATAATATTTAGGAATAAATTGTAATAGTTAGTAATAAATTGAAATATTTAATAATAAATTGTTATAATTAGTAACAAATACTAATAATTACTAATAATTACTAATAAATACTAATAATTAGCAATAATTAGCAATAATTAGGAATAATTAAAAATAAATAGAAATAAATATTAATAAATAAGAATAATTAGTAATAAATAGGAATAATTAGTAACAATTAGGAATAATTAGTAATAATTAGGAATAATTAGTAATAATTAGGAATAAATAATTATAATTAGTAATATTTACTAATAATTAGTAATACTTACTAATAATTAGAAATAATTAGGAATAATTAGCAATAATTAGGAATAATTAGCAATAATTAGTAAAAATTAGCAATAATTAGTAATAATTAGCAATAATTAGCAATAAATTGTAATAATTAGTAACAAATTGTAATAATTAGTAATAAATTGTAATAATTAGTAATAAATTGTAACAATTAGTAATAAATTGTAATAATTACTAATAACCACTAATAATTAGTAATAACTAGCAAAAAATACTAATAATTAGAAAAAATACTAATAATTAGCAATAAATAGCAATAATTGGCAATAAATAGCAATAATTAGGAATAATTTGCAATAATTAGAAATAATTAGCAATAGTTAGGAATAATTAGCAATAATTAGGAAGAATTAGCAATAATTAGCAATAAATAGCAACAATTAAAAACAAATAGCAATAATTAGCAATAATTAGAAATAATTAGGAATAATTAGCAATAATTAGGAATAATTAGCAATAATTAGGAATAATTAGGAATAAATGGAAATAATTAGCAATAATTAGTAATAAATAGCAATAAATATTAATAAATAGGAATAATTAGTAATAATTAGGAATAATTAGTAAAAATTATGAATAATTAGTAATAAATATGAATAATTAGTAATAATTAGGAATAAATACTAATAATTAGGAATAAATACAAATAATTATGAATAAATAGCAATAATTAGTAATATTTAGCAATAATTAGTAATATTTACCAATAATTAGTAATAATTAGAAATAATTAAGAATAATTAGAAATAATTAGGAATAATTAGCAATAATTAGTAATAATTAGCTATAATTAGTAATAATTAGCTATAATTAGTAGTAATTAGCGATAATTAGTAAAAATTAGGTATAATTAGTAATAACTACCAATAAATACTAATAATTAGTAATAATTACTAATAAATACAAATAATTTGGAATAATTTGGAATAATTAGCAATAATTAGGAATAATAAGCAATAATTAGGAATAATTAGTAATAAATTGGAATAAATTACAATAATTAGTAATAAATTGTAATAATTAGTAATAATTAGTAATAAATAGTAATAAATAGTAATTATAATTATATCTAATTATTACTAATAAAAAAATTATATTATCAACATTTACGAAAAAACAATATTAATATTTTTAAAATAATAAAAAAATAAAAAAATATTAAAATTATCAATATTAGCAACATGATTTGCTCTATTCTTAACATGTTCAAATATCAAAGGGTCGCCAATTGTCAGGTCATTCACAATTAAAAGTTTTTGTCAGTCATGTCCAATGTAAACTCTATAATTGTCCTTGCCTTGTTGATCACCTTTCAAGTAGCGTTGCAATAGGGAAACCCAAGTCATGCCTTTCTCATCTATAAGAATCATCTCACATGAACCTTTACATAGACCATTCTTCCTTGAAAATTTAAGGGAAAGATACTGATGTCCCATCAAATCTTTAAGGAATAATGATCTATGTAAAGGGAGCGAGATGATTCTTAGAGAAAAGAATGACATTACTTTAGTCGTCCTATTGCAACACTACTTGCGAGGTGATCTACCATGTAAGGACAATTAGAGAGTTTACATTGGATATGTCTGACAAAAACTTTTTATTGCGCATGACCTGACAATTGGTGACACTTTGAGATTTAAACATGTTAAGAATAGAGAAAAGTCTGTTCTGAATATTGATAATTTTAATACTTTTTTATTTTTTTATTATTTTAATAATATTAATATTGTTTTTCCATAAATATTGATAATATAATTTTTTTATCAGTAATAATTAGATATAATTATAATTAGTAATGAAAAATGCTTGGATAATGAAGGGAAAATTTGTAATTATCTCCACAATGATGATTACCAACTTTCATTTCATTATTCAAGCAGTTTTCATTTATTTATTATTGTTAAGTATTGCTAAATTAGTAACAATTAGCAATAAATAGTAATAAATAGTAATAATTAGTTAGGAACAGTTAGAAAGAAATTTTAATAAATTTTAATAAATTCCAAGAACCTGGCACAATTTCTCGTGGATTGAATGCACGCCTTTTGCTCGATGACTTTTCTCCTTTAAACTCTCACCGAATCAAAACAATATGAAAAATGTGCTGCTACATAGGCATATTCAATCTCATATACACGAGATTGGATATGAATTCGTGGGATCATATTTATTTATAATGTTTTTAGGCGGTGACCGTTGGAAGAAGACGATTCATTGATGAAAAGGGGGATCTTTTGTCCGACTGCTCATTTACTTGCATCTTTCTCACACTGAAATCACAATGAAGAATCTGGTTGGAGTTACCCATATTCATTCTCATACATACGAGAATGAATATGAATACCTCCAACCAGATTCTTCATTGTGATTTCAGTGTGAGAAAGATGCAAGTAAATGAGCCGTCAGACAAAAGAGTAGCCGTCAATCCACTAGAAATTGTGTCGCCTTGAATTAATGATAATTATTAAGAAGTAGTAGTAATAATTTATCTTCTTTTTTTCATATAGTATTTTTATAATTTCAAATTATTCAAAAACAGTGACGATTTTATATTTTTTAGAAAAATTTGGAACAAGGAAGTCGGCATCAGTCATTATTAGATGATCGCACTTGGATAAATCAGTATAGAAATCCAAATGGTTCGGGTTTAAATCCTATATATATTTAGGGTGTTGAAGCTTTCTTAGAATTTGCATCATCAAAACCATAATATGTTTCATAAGGTACAATTAAGTGTCCTTGTAAAAAATGTGCATTGAGAACGTTTGACACATTTGACAAGGTTGGGGGATATCTCTTGTGGTTTGGTTTTCAACCAGATTATGTTTTTTAGTATCAACATAGTGAACTCAGTTCCAGATAAGATACTAATAACTTGATTCTGGATCCATCACAGTTACAAAATTTTGTACATGATGTTGCAGGTCCATCTGTTAAACAAACTGAAACTCATGATGATATTACCTTAACTCTTGAGTTGGCACCATCTGAATTTTATGAGTTATTGAGGTCTGTTAAGGATGCATTATATCCTGGTTGCAAGATGAGAAAATTATAAGAGGGTTCAAAATTTATGTCTATTAAATCAGACAATTCAATGTCAAACAACTGTTTTGATCAGATATCTTATTTGGTTAAAACACTATTACCTGAAGAAAATGTGTTTCCTGTAAATTAATATGAGCGCAAGAGGTTGGTTCATAATCTAGGCCTTAGTTATCGGAAGATTCATGCATGTGTAGATGACTGCATCATATATTTTCGTGAAAATGAGTCATTGGATAGTTGTCCAACATTTGGACAATTGAGGTATAAAGAAGCTCAACCAGGGAAGTCTAGATCGATTCCTGTAAAACAGTTGAGATATTTCCCCCGTACACCCAGGCTGCAACATTTATTTATGTCTCATAACATAGAGTCAATGATTTCATGGCACAAAACCAATATTTCAACCGGTAAAAGCTTGAATCATCCATCTGATGGTGATTCATGGAAACATTTTGATCGTCTGCATCCGTCTTTTGCTTTAGAAGCCCAAAACGTACGATTGGGTCTTTCTACTGAAGGTTTCTGTCTGTTTGGTTCTTATGGAAGTCAGTATTCATGTTGTCCTTTCTTTATAACTCCGTACAATCTACCTCCATGGATGTTGATAAAGGATCCCTATATCTTTTTAACCTTATTAATCTCAGGACATCCAAAAAACAATATTTGTGTTTATTTGAAACAATTAATTGACGAGTTAAATGCATTGTGGAGTAATGGTGTTAGTACATATGATGTTGCTGTGAAAAAAAATTTCACATTAAAAGCTGCATTGATGTGGACGATTAATGACTTTCCGGTATATGGCATGTTGTCTGGATGGAGTACACATGGTCCAAAATCATGTCCTTACTGTATGAAAGACAACAATGTTTTTATGCTCGTCAATGAGAAAAAACCTTTCTATTTTGACTATCATCACAGAGTTCTTCCAACTGATCATACTTTTCAAAGGACCAAATCTCATTTCAGAAGCGGCACAATTGAAAGGGATGAACCTCCAAAAATGATCTCAGGTACAGAGTTAAAATCAGATTTATTTTCATTACCTCCAATCACTTTTGGGCCAACAATAATCCAACAGAAAATTCATGGATTTGGGAAAGAACATAATTGGATAAAACGAAGCATTTTTTGGGATCTACCATATTGGTCTGATTTGATGGTCTGCCACATGTTGGATTCCATGCACATTGAGGAGAACTGTTTTGGTAATTTATTTCATACAGTTTTGGATACACCAAGTAAGACCAAAGATACTGTAAAATCACGATTAGATCTTGCCCAAATTTGTAGGCAACCAAAACTTGAACTATTTTAAAATGTCAGATCACCGAGGTTAATTAATCCCAAAGCAGATTATACACTATCCAAAGAGTGTCATTTATTATTTTGTTAGTGGATTGCAAATTTGAGACTTCCAGATGGCTATGCATCCAATTTGGGCAGATGTGTTAAGAATGGTCATATTACTAGATTAAAAAGTCATGATCGCCATGTTATAATGGAAAGGCTTATGCCAATTGGATTTAGAGGTTTGTTGAATTCTATGATTTAGGATTCGATAACAGACATATCATGTTTTTTTCGAGACATTTTTGCAGTGAAAACTAACTACGATGCGCTAAGAAAACTGGAAGAATATGTTGCTATAATTATATATAAACTGGAAAAAGTCTTTCCACCTGCTTTATTTGACACAATGGAACATCTGATATTACATTTTCCACATGATGATAAATGTGGAGGTCCAGTACAGTTTCGATAGATGTACCCATTCGAGAGATGCATGTAGAAATTGAAAAAAAAAAGTTCGTAACAAAGCATCAGTTGAAGCCACAATTGTTGAAGCTTATTTGCAAGAGGAAATTTATTTTTTATGCTCTCATTATTTTTAATCTGAATATCCCTCAAAACAAAACCACATGGTATGGAACAAGGTAAATGTTAATGATGAAATGGACAATCATTTATCAGTTTTTAATCAGCCAAATTTTGGCTTCAGTGGAGTTCAAGAATGATGACTTTCAGATGATGAATATCACCGATCTCATACATATTTTCTTCTCAACTGTGAATAAATGAAAACATTTGTACTGTGAGTGCTTATATCACTTATTCTATAATTTCTGTTACTGTATGTAAACTTATTTTATTTGTAGTTTATATGATAATCATATCAAGAAACAAGTTCCACAAATTACAACAGTTTCTCTTGAAGAACGCAGACAAATTTTTTTCTCAATGGTTTCAAAATATGGTAACATAAATTATTGATGGTTTAATATCAATTTAGTTTAATATTTATTATATTGATAATTGTTTTACAAATTTTCTGGTGTCTCAACATGATGATAAAATGGATAAGCGACTGTGTATATTGAGTAACCCACCATCCAAAATAGTTAACTCTTATAATACATATGTGGTGAATGGTTTTTGATTTCATAAACATGCATGTGGGGAATCAAAAACAAAAATGAACATTGTAGTTTGTTTGAGAGGATCACATCATAGAGAAACTGAAGTTGAATTTTATGAAATTATGGATGAAATTATTGATCTATGTTATCTTGGACAAAAGTACATAATGATGTTTAAATGTCGGTGGTTGGATACTGAGAGAGGCTTGCGTGTTCATCTGACACATGGAATCGTAGATATTAAATATAAAAGTCTTATTGCAGTAAATGAACCATTTTTACTGGCTCAACAGGCACATCATGTTTATTACGCAAAGTACTGTGCCACTTCAAGAGACTTGGGTGATTGGTGGAGCATAATAAAAATGAAATCTCGGGAAAATCAATTTACTCAAACTGAATGTGGTTCCGCAGAAGTGGAACAAATTGAAATTTTTCAATAGACTACTCAAAATCCATCTTTTTCACAAAGAAACGTGAATATCGATTAGAACACCCCAAAATTACGGGTCCATGGTAGCGAAGATGTTAATGATGTTACAAATGAAATTGAAATGACAAGGGATGGTGAAAGTGAAACTCATATGGATATTGATGATGCCGAGGAGGAATATGAAGACATTGACGTCTTCAGATATGAAGATGATGATGAAGGTGAACATTGGCATAGTTAAATGCTGGTTATGAACATAACTAATATATATATATATAATAGTTATTTTCAACTATCTTCTAAAAACAATCATTTTGTGTTTTATATGGACTCTGATCTATTGCGTGAGTTAGAGGAGGCTGAGCTACCTTTGGAGGATGGGGATGTGGGATCATCTGACCCTCAGCCTACTCGTGGTTCAGGAGGTACGTGGAGGGGGAGCGGTCTTGCGCGACTGATGATTCCTGACCCTATCCCCGAGCGATGTCCATGTCTTGGCTTCGATCCACGCATATAGAGGTACTGTAACCTATATATTTTAGTTAGATTTAATTAATTAATTTATATATAAACCAATTGTTTGATTATTTATTATTTTTTCACGGTTTTTTTCATGTAGCTGTTGGACAGGGGAGTGCTATTTTGCGCAATTATTTTTCTCATCCATAGACCACATGGGAACAGATTCCCATTGATGTGCAGCTCGGCATGTACAATCATTGGCTGGTATGTAAATAAATAATATTTATTTTGAAATTTATTTTATTAATAACTTGATATTATAAATTATTTGTAGGGTTTATGGTATCCCATCGAGGATAGCATGCGTGATGCTATCCATGCAGCATGGGAGGTGGCTATGCGTGAGCGTTTGCATCAGTTTTTGCACAATTTGAGAAAGACGACGATTAAGAAAGCATGAGCGACAGTATTTGACGAGTCGTGTAGAGCCCACTGACCAGAGTACATTTCATCTCAGGTTTGGGATGGATTATGTGCATATTGGTTGGGTGGTGGATTTCAGAGGAGGTCTTCATTGGGTTAGCAGAACTGGGGGAGACTGGAGGTGACACATCAAGCTGGTAGCCGTACATTCAGTACGCATTGAGAGCATCTAGTAAGTAATTTTTTTTAAATATTTTATATAACTTCAAATATAAATAGTTTATTTTATATTCATATAGGCAGTCGAGCATCCCGATATTATAGAGTACGATGTTTATCGAAGGATGTACAATGATCCAGCCACTGGAATGATTAGAGGTGATTGCCAACGTCAGATTGTGGTTAGTCTTATTTTTTTTCAGTTTGAAAATTAACTGCATATAATATTTTCACAATTTTAATTTCAAATTGAAATTAAAGGAGTCATATGAGGCTGATACTTCTCAGACACAGGCTGAGGGTCAGGACGAGAAGACTAATCAGACTAGTGCCCACCATTTCGACGAGGCGGCAAGGATGCATGTGACTCAGTATAGCTTTGAGAAGGGCCAAGTAGTTGGTATTAGCTCTCATGTGACTCCTGGTACATATTATGGTACTAATATGATTTCAGAATCTAGCTCGAGTGGATCTTGTGGAGAGGCATCATCTTTTGTCTCACAGTATCAGGAGCTGTTCTGAGCTTAGAATGACCTTATAGAGAGTTTGCAGAAGCAACAAGAAGAGATGCGTCAGCAGCAGCAACAGTAGGAGAAGATACGTCGATGGCAGCAGCAGCATCATGAGCAAATGGAGTACATACACCGTCTGACTTATAGTTTAGGGATGGAGTTTCCTCCACCAGCTCCTTCAGCTCCTCCACCTCCTCTAGAAGACGACCCCCAATGATTTTTTATGTCAAAAACATATGAATTTAAATTTATTGTAATATAAACTATTTACAGATTCTGTCATTTATATTGGTGTGATTATTACATAATTTAATTTTTAATATTTTATGATTTGATTTAGTAAATATTGTGAATTTTAATATATTTTTTTAATTTTTTTATTATTTTAATAATAGTAATATTATTGTTTCATTAATCATAATTTTATTAAATATATTTTTTTAGTATTATATTTTTTAATAATTGTTTATTTTAAAAATAATAATAATAATAATAATCATAATAATAATAATATTTTACAATTCTTTTTATATTTTGTTTGTGAATATTGATAATTTTAATATTTTTTATTTTTTTATTATTTTATTAATATTAAAATTAATTTTTCAATAATCATAAAATTATTTTATGATTTTTTTCATATTTTTTGTGAATATTGAAAATTTTAAAATATTTTTTTTATTTTAATAATATTAAAATTAATTTTTAAATAATCATAATTTTATTATATTTATTTTTTGAAAAATGTATTTTGTTTAAAATTTATTTATTATTTGTGACGGGATTTGTTGTGACGGGATCCCGTCGCAAATATTCTAAATAATGTTTTTTCTTAAAAAAGGTATTTGCGATGGGATTATGGGCCCGTTGCAAATAGTATTTGCTATGGGCCCGTCACAAATAATCTGTATAAATATTTTCAAAAATCATTTGCGATGGGATTACTGGCCTGTCACAAAATATTATTTGCGATGGGCTCGTCACAAAAGAACTTATATATAAATAAGTATATAATTAGAGACTTATTTGCGACGGGCCCATCGCAAATAATATTTTTGGTGACAGCGTTTTCTGCAACGGGCTATTTGTGATGGGGCCCCGTTGCTAAAGCCTATTTGCGATGGGGTCCCATCACAGATAACCCATCACAAATACCTTAAATTCTAGTAGTGAAACCTAAGATCATTAAGGAGGTTCTCAATGACATGAAAGTCCAGAGTTAAAATCCACATTCATTTTCTATTAATTCCACTTCTTTTTCTTATTTTATCCTCATTTACCCTATCTAAAGGGGAATGAAAACTATAGTATCAAGTATACACTCGATTTTTTTTAACGAAATACATATTATCAAACCTCTTCTCCTATTCTATTATTCAAGAAATAATAACATCATCAATTATGTATTGATTTATCACCTTCATGGATGACAATATTTCATTTTACAATACAACCTTAATGGATGGTCATAAAAAAATTATTATGGTTAAAACAGATATTATTATTCATATAATAATTTTTTTAATCTTCTGAAAATAATATATATAAATAATATTTGATGAAACTAATTTATTTCCCGATAAATGAAAAAACCAAAAAAAAAATAAACTAAAATTTAACATTGGTGTTTAATTTAATTAATCACCCTCATTTAAAAATGATACACAAGTTCATTTAATAATCTAGAAGCTAATGAATTATATATAAGTTCAATTATAGAGAAATTTTCACAATTTACATAATAATTCATACTTTTAAAAAATATATCCAATCATGAAAACCCAGAAAATGAACACTCAGAGAATAAAAAAATTGAACTCTATGACTCATCAAAAATGGACATAAATGAACATAATTAATTTATAAAAAAAATACATGTAGAATAGGTTATGGATTTATTAGGTAATGAATCTATGTTTATTATCTAGTATATTAAAGTAAATAAAGAATTAGTACATAAGGTATGGGAATTATCAAACCCAACTCAATTTTTTGGGTTACTCCTCTTTCATGCCAAATTTTAGTATGAATATTATTTTAATATTACTGAAATAAAATTCAATTTTAATCCACTTTTTTTTCAAGTATATACATGCTTATTATATGAATTTTTTACATGTAAATTTTTTTTCCAAAAAATTCATTTTTCCAAAACATATTTTGATTTCTCTTAAGTTTATTCTTTTCTCATAAATGATGAATCTTATACCAAATATTATTTTTAATTCTAATTATAGAACCCCATGTTTATTCATCATTGATGAAATCCTTATGAAACCCATTACTTTACATGGGTTACATAATGACTTTAATTTATATACATTCGATGTGTCATGCATTATTATTTAAATGTTATGATATGGAGGGCGCGCCGAGAATTATATTAATCTCTAATGTAGTGCGTTATGTGATGTATCCCATGAGATAATGTGTATTATACATGAAAATGATTATATATTTTTCACATTGATGATTCTAGGATAAATTTGATGTGTTATCATACTCCTAGATTTTTTGACAACTATGTGTGGTATTTGACCCCAAAGGCATGTTGTTTCATTTTTAAGCATGTGCACAATTCATAATTTTTCAAAAGTTTCCTGTCATGATTATGATGATGATCCTATTGTTATGTTATGATAATTATTCTTATGCTCACCCATGTTTTATTGATTCATGTCATTATTAATCCTCTTACTAGGATTTTCTCTCACCCATTTCTTTGACTTATATCATCATGTGACTACATGTATTAAAGATAAAATGATCATAGAATGATAAATAATAACTCTTTAAATACATTTTATGTTTTATTTTAGACAAGATATGTATGGTCTTAATTTTACCAGGACACTAGCCCTTTTGATATTGATTTTGTAACAATATTATGTTATTTATCCTTAGAATTATGTAATAATCATGTCATAAAAGGACATTTTATAATGTTTTTATCAGAGCAAAATTTAGATAATTTGGGAATTAGGATTTGAGAATATTAATGAAATTTTTTTTATGAGTCTAAGTATATATAAGAATCTATGAATATTTGTTTTCGAAAAATTCCAAAAATAGTTATCCTATAAGATATTACATTAGAGATAATTTCACAAAATAATAAATTTTTCATTCATGCTTTATTGACATACGATTTTTTCAAACATTTTGTATTTTAGAAAATAAAGGGAACTAGGAGAAAGAAGTCCAATAGCCCATGTGAAGGACAATGTGGTGATTTCCTGAATGACATCCTCAATGACTTGGTAGGTGGAGTTTAAAACATCATGGAAATTATTTCCCATATGTATCAGGATATTAATAATAATATCCAAAATTAAAAATTTCCACGATCACCCAGGAAGGATAAAATATCCATTGAGTCCTATATTTGGAAACTACCTCTAGTGTTTAGTGGACATTCTGATCCACTCATCAAGGAATAGTGGGAAAAATCAATGGATTTGATATTTTTTATGCATCAATGTTCTATGAAGGAGAAGGTGACTCTATTTGTTTATCTATTAGATAGATAGTCTAATCAATGGTTGGAGTTGATTAAGATAACCAAGATAACGAATAAAATATAAAAGAAGGGTTGGGGATACTTTATGAAAATATTTCTTAACAAATATTTCCTTTAAAATACTCATACAATGATGGAGGGATAATTAACAGAGATAAATAAAATGAAAGGTGAATATATGATTTCTTACAAATCATATGTCACAAGGCATTCATGGTATGCCTTAGGTTTTGTTATAAAAAATGATATAAAAATATATAGATTATTTAGTGGTTTAAAACTACACCATCAAAAGCCTCAATATATTAGAGTCTTTGGTAGTTATGAATAACTTCATTGATGTGCACTCAATGTGGATATAGGGTATGGAGAATGGTCCCACGACTATAGAGAGAACCACTATAGATACTGATGGTTAATGTTTAATGATTTTAAATCATTATATATGAATATTAATAGCATTAAAAAATTACATTATTGGGGACCATAATTATTTAGTTTCCTTTGAAACATGGAACACATTATTCTAGTTTGGTGAATGATCTTCAACATCTCCCTTAATGATCTTCTACTTTAGTACTGCTACTTAAAACCTTTCTCCATTACCCAGGGATAGAATACATAAGAAAGGGGTGAGATCTTATACTCAGTAGGGGTAAATAAAGGAGATATACATGTATAACATGAACATAAGGGTATTAGAACACGATCATAGCATATGAATAACATACGATTCATATCAATGGTCATCATTATAGGATGTGCCATAATCATTGGTGGTTCATAAGATAAGAATCACAAGGGTGATAAATCATCGTAAATTAATCATGAACCATAAGATCATGTCATATAATTGTGAAAAAATACTATAGAAAAAATTTCATGTTTTAATGTTAAATAAATTTACCATAAACATAGTGGATCAGGACACACCTATGTCCCCTTTTTAATCTTGACACACCTATTTCCCATAGTGAATCTGGGCACACCCATTTCTCATTTTGGATCAGGAAACACCAATTTATCATTTCGGATTAGGAAACACTTGTTTCCCATTATGGATCCAGGCGAACCTGATAATATTTGTGGGTCATGCCTGCCGACTTATTTCCCAACATTATCTCATGAGATTTCAATATTAACGCATTGCATTATAGGGTGATATAAGTCCCATCCATAAAATAATTAAATCATGAATATGTGTTGCACCTGATAATAAATAATTCACCATATCATGACCCAAAAAAATATATCTTTTTAATAAACAAAATATCATAACCCATGAAATGAAATGGGTATCATAAACATTTAATCATATTATAACCTATGGAAGAAATATTTTTTTTATAATCATTTCATCATAGAATAACCTGTAAAATTAAGAGAGTTTCATAATCATGTTATAATGGTAAAACCCATGAAATAAAAATAGGTTTCATAAAAAACATATAATGTTAATCATAGAACATTCAAATAATGAGTAAGAATGGTGTTCTAGGATAATAACCCTAATAGATAATAAAAAATATCAAATGATATCATCTTATATGGAGAAGTATTTTGATAGATCACTTGGAACATAACTTTCCATTGAAAATCAATTTTGAAAACATATAGCACTTTTAAAATGATTTTCTTTAAAACCTCTTTTGAAAAAAAGGAATATTGAGAAATAATTCAATAAATTTATTGATGAAAATACCCTTTCCTCATTTAAAAA
This sequence comes from Viscum album, assembly GCA_963277665.1. Lineage (NCBI taxonomy): Eukaryota > Viridiplantae > Streptophyta > Magnoliopsida > Santalales > Viscaceae > Viscum > Viscum album. Next base: position 1,290,905,751 of record OY728120.1, on the reverse strand, counting down.
AACATTTTAAAACATGAACATTTTTTAAAATATTTTTCATTTTAAAATAACCTTGAAAACATAGAAAGGAATCATTAAAATCCATTTTAATCACTTTTTAAAATATTAAGAATTTTAGTAATAATTTTTTGTGGAAAACCAATTTAAAACAACTATTTTCAATAATATGTGGAAAAATATTTTATTTTTCAAAAAATACCTTGTAAAATTTCATTAGTATTTTTTTGGAAATGATAGTGGGTAAATACATACATTACAAATAATCTTTTTGCATCCTAAAAAGTTTTGAAAAGTTCCTTGATCGAAAAAAGACAAGGAGAGTCCTTTTAAATGGGTTTTTATTAAAAAATTAAAACATGTATAAAAATTTCTTTAATAAATATTTTATTTTTTTTGATTCTTTTTAGAAAACATGGTTCTGCAAATAAAACAAATTTCTAGACAAATATATAAGTATAGTTGGGGTTTCTTAAAAACAGATTCCTAATTATCATAAGTACTAAATATTATATTAATGGGACCAATACATCAATATGACATGGATAAAGGAAGGATAGAAAAATCCATGAAATTTATTAACATATTGATCCCATGATTTCATCAATATATAAATAATCATAAACAATCACGATAAACGATGAGATTATTGTAATAAACTTTACCACTTCTGTTACATTGAATCATAATACTCTAAAAAGAATAATATTAAATGAATATTAAAATATCATGGAAGTTTTTATATTCATGACACTAAATTTCAATGGCATGTGCATACACCTCATATAATAATATAGGTTTATAACATGGAATTTTTCACAATGAATGAAAACTGGTAAAAAATTACATTACCGATTTACTAACTTTTGAACCATAAAAGTCATCAAATAAAACTCATAAAAGTGATATTTAAATACTCATAAATTTAGGAATATGAATAATAGAATAAATTAATGGGAATTATATTCACCATATAAAATAAATGAGTGGTGAATAAGGTATAAGTATATAAAAAAATAAAAGTGAGACGAGAAAAACCCTTACATTAAGTCTTAACGTTGTTCACAAACATTAAAACATCTGGTATAATAAGTATATTTTTAATATAAATCTACCAAATAATTGTATTCTCATATATCATACCATATATTATTTCATTATGACTTTATATTACCCTATAATTAACAATTTCATGTTAATGTTTTGTTTCGTGTAACATTCGCTTTATTTTTCATATATGTTTTGACTTGTTATTCTTGATACTCTTACATAGATCATTAATTATATAAATAAATAATGTAAATAATTATGTAAATATAATATAAATTAAATATATGAATATAAATAATAATCTATAAGATATATAAATATGAGATGGAATACACCATTTATTGAGATGGTAGGTCGTACGTACGCATGAATGATGTTTCCTTTTTATTGTTCGATTGAAATAAATAAATAAAATTATATATATATATATATTATCATTAATGAAAAATTAATATTTCACATATATATTATAAAATTTAACTAAAACTACCCTTAATACATTCCATGAAAATTGTGAATGACTCACATCGCTTTGAGGATGTAGTAGTCCATATCTCTACAAAAGAAGTTATCACATTTACACAAAATGGAAGTCGTGAATTTATTTTTTATTTAATAATAAATAATCATAAATAAATCATAAATATCAGATATAAGATATAAAAATAGTATTTACATCATAATTACAATCTATGATAGGTTGTAAAGGAAAAATGAGGAACATCGTTTCGCATGGTGGTAGTCTGCCGTACACACGAATGGTATGTTTGTTACCCATTTGATGGAAGTGTGTACAGGTGTAGGTAGAAAAAAATAATAACAAAATATAAAAATATTGATGATACTGAGGATATTGTTTAATAATGAAATAAGAATAATTTAGGTGGTGGGAAAATAAAATAAAACAAATGATCTTATTAAAGGATGTTACCTCTTCTTTGGTTAGCTCCTATTGGTTTTCACCAAAGGGATTACTTGGATGGTTTTATAACAAAATGAGTGATTATATGATGAATTTAAGGAATTTGGGTGGTTATTTGGTAATTTTTCGGTATATAAAAATGGAATGGTAGGTGTGATGAAGTGAGGGGGTGAGTTCCCTTTTATAGAGGAGGATGAGTGACACTCTTGTAAATATAAAATGGTAAACACTATTGAGATGTATCATTTTCCACATGTGCCCCCAAAAAAATTACATTTTTAATAAAAAATGGTAATTGGTCTAAATATTTCCATCCAATGGCTTTTTAACTTGTTTCTAGGATAGTTTTCTCCTAAAATCAATGTTTAAATAACTCAATCATTGTAATTAATTTTAAATTCATTCACTAATAGTTTTGGGAAAAAAATTACCATGTTAAAAATTATATATTATTCTTATTTAAAATATTGAATCCAAATTTCTAAATTCGAATTATATAATTTTCATAAATTAATTTAAAATAAATCTGAAAGTGGTGTCGCGACAACATGTTTTTTAATAGAAAATGATTAAAAGGTTGAAATGTTTTTATATCCAATTTCAATGTGAAATTTAATAAAATAAAATTAATTAGATTAATTTAGATAAAATTTAACATATTAATTTTTGAAAATAAGTTTAAATATAAATTTAAATATAAATAAATGAGACAAAAACACATTTGGAATTAAAATTATGTACATTTCACTATTCATCCAAAAATGATATTTTTTAGAAAAAATCATAAAAAGCGCCTTAATAAAATTTTTACATTTTTTATTTCAAAAATACTTTTATTTTCTTTAATTATATTTATAGAACTATTATAAAATTAATTTTATTATTGTTCACAGAAGGTTATAAAATGTAATTAATTTGGGAAAATAGCATTTTCAAACATATAAAGACATTACAAAAAATTATATGTTTCACTATGAATATGTTTAACTATTATAAATAATATTTAAAATTTAGTTATTAATATTTTTATTAATAACTTTAACGGTTATGTTATAACTACCTCATTTAAATAATTATAAACATAAAATGTTGTTTTGTAGAAACACATTGTTGTGTGTAAGTAAATCTAAGTCGGTATTGTGTATAGTGAAAGATCAACATGGTATTGCATAAAAATAAATAATAACAACATGATTTCATATAAAAAAATCTCTATTTAGTGTTTTAATGAAATAAAAAATATCAAAATGAATAAATTAATTTGAAAAAAAAATCAAAAAATCCATGGGTGTTACATTCTACCCATATAAAATGAATTTCACCCACAAAATTAATCTTGCTTATAAATGATTTTATACTTGAATGTTACATTTATAGAAACCCACATAATAAAAATTAATACTAAAACATTCTTTAAAAATTTAATGTTTGAAACATAAAGGTTACCCATAGTAACTCATAACTATGTTTCTACATAAGAGAACATTAATGGAAAATTAAAATATAGACAAGAAAGAAATAAATATATAATCATAGATATTGATAAAAATCACTAATCAAATGAAATTGAGTTAATAATAGAATTTTAATAATAACAAAACCATAAACTAAAGAATTGGGAATGAGGACATTGATATCATAAAAAATGATGATAATAGGAAAATAATTTATTTCAAGACCCTTTTTTCTTAAAGTTGAAGAATTTTAACAAGATGATATACACACATGTTTTTTAGAAAACATAACCCTTTGTTGTACCTTGTTAAATTTTCACATCATCTCTTATTCCATAGAATAACAGTTAATTTTTTCCTCCTAGAGCAATAGTATAACATGAGATCTATAAATAGAATGACAGGTGATTCCATATGTCATTAGTAATAAAATCAAAAATATTATCACATGTTATCCAATATGAATAAATCCCCATATTGAGAGATAATACGTTAATATAAAAATAATTATTCAATGTTTCATAGAAACCCTTATTTATTTGGTTTATCATGTAACCCTTATGAAAGATGGTAGTTGAAAACATTAAAAATAAGGCCACTAAATTTCTCAAAAAGGGAATAGAATTGAGCGCCCATATATCATAAAGTGGATATTGTTTTTCATATACAAAAACATAATAATACAATCATCATGAATTCAATTAAAACATGGTGATAACCTGATTTACCATAAATCCTTATTGAAGACATGCATGTTTCCTTATTCCCAATTTATTTGATATATTCAGTAAATCCAAAAATGTTGTCAACATCATTAATGAAATCATGAACAAAATATCAATACAAAATCTATTATTACCAAGGTAATAATTACCATATAATTTAATTATTAATATAAAACATATATTTTCCAAAACATCATTATATTAACTTAAGGAACATGTTAAGGGTTATCTTTCCCTTAATTATGTATCTCTCATGAATAACATCATGCCCTTAAATCACATTTCTAAGTCTTATGAACCATTCAACATATCAATTTCAATCCTTAATGGAAAAAATATAATAAAACTAATTATATATTTAATTATTCATATAAAATAATATATTTATTCCAAAACATATACAATTCAATAATTAAACATTATTCTTAAACCATTACTTAGGCTTCATCATCTTATACCTTAAGACAAATTTCCAAGAATATAAAATATAAATAATTTCTTAATGTTACTCAACCTAGATCTAATCATGATTCTTATATTTGATGTAATAAGTATTCTTATAAAATCTCATACCTTTCACATGTCATTTTTGGTCCAATTATCTTCTGTAGTATAACCAATACACCTACCAACTTCCTGATTCTGTTTATCAGAATTCAACTTAGTAAATCTATTTTCATAATAACCATATTATTCTCATTTGAAACATTCATTGTAAACAATGTTCCATAAATTTCTCTTTTTTGACTAAAAATTGAAATCATAGGGTGAGAAACAATTAAACTAGTATAAAGCCACATAATCCAGAAAAATTACATATAAGATGCCAAAAAAATGTAACAAACTTTTACATTTATAACACCTTAGTCTTATTCTTAGAGACATACCAAGAAATATCCTCATATATATCCCTAGGGATATCACTATATTTTTCACCTCATTTTTTTCAAATGTTGGCTAAACCTTTCCTTTGATACCAACTATAGTGAAAAATGCTTAACATACATGGATATTACATCATATTAGATGAATATTTAGAACATTACCAAAGTACATGATGAGGGACCATAATATTTTAGTTTATTTGGAAACATAGAACACAATATTCTATTTTGGTGAAAGTTCTTATAATATCCTTTAATGGTCATCCCCTTTAGTACTTTTAATTAAATACTATATTCAGAACCTAGTGATGGGAAACAGAAGAAATGGGTGTGATCAAATTCTATGTAGGGGTAAATAAAGGAGATATGTAAGAACAACACAAACCGAGGGGTATTATAATAAGATCATAATATTTTAGGATCACACCCTACTTATCAAATATCATAATCATGGTACATTGTATAAAATATAACGTTCATAAAAAATGATTCATAAGGGTGATAAATCATCATAAATCAATCATGGTCCATAAGCTCATGTCTTATATGTGTCACACAATTATAAATATATATATCATTACATGTGTCATGGTTAACTACCATGAAAATAAATATTGTGGATTATGACAATCATATTTCTCCTCTTTTGATAAGGACACACCTCTTTCTCGTAGTGAATCATAACACACCGATTTCCCATTTTGGATCAGGATACACATGTTTCTTATTATGGATCAGGACAAACCTATTTACCATTTTAGATTAGGACACACCTGTTCCCCATGTATATCAACTATGTAAACTTGTTTCCTATCACTATATTATGAGATATAAATCTTTATGCAATGGATTGGAGGGAGATATAGGTCCCACACATCACATAATGAAATCATACATATCTGTTTCATAAGATAATAAAATATTTATCATATCATAACCCAATAAGAAATGATGATTTTCATAAACATAATATCATAAAACATGAAATGAAATGGGTGTCAAAAAAATTTCATTGTATGATAACCTACAAAAAAGATACATGTTTCATAATCATTTCATCATAGAATAACCTAGGAAAGGAATCATGTTTTATAAGAATTTTATTATGGTATAACCCATATAAGAGAAAAATACTTCATAATTTTTTTTCTTAATCATAAACTATTCAAATAAAGAGTATTAATGGTTTCTTTGGATCAAAAACCTAGTAAATCACAAAATATATCAAAGGATATCATCTTAGATAGAGAAGTATTTTGAAATATCACTTGGAACATAAATTTTCTTTGAAAATAAATTTTCAAAAAAAAACTACTTTTCATTAAAACAACATTGATAAGATATATAGGAATCATGAAAAATAATTAAAGACATTTCTTGAGAAAAATATCCTTTCTGCTCTCAAAAACATTTTTTTAAATAAAAATTTTAAAATCATTTTTCCTTTGAAAGTAACCTCGAAAACATATAAAGGAATATTTGAGAACCATTTTAAACACTTTATAAAGTATAAAACATTATTGAAAAAAAAATCTATGAATAAAAATTTAAAATAAAAAAATTCTAGAATATTATTAAAATCATTTTAATTTAAAAATAACAACTTTAATATTCAAAAGAATCTTCTAGGAAATGATGGTGGGTAAAGGCCTACATACAGAACATTCCTTTTCCACTGTAAAAAAATTATATAACTACCTAGATCGGAAAAAATCATGTAGATACCTTTTAAAACGTTTTATATTTAAAAGATAAAATGTGGGAAAAAAATTATTTTACAAATAATTGTAAAAAATGAATTTTTTTGGAAACATAGTTTTTTTAATAAAAGAAATTTCGAATCGAAGAGATAAATAATGCCAGGTTTTCTGAAAAAAACATTTTTAATTATCTTAATTACTAACGAGTGAAAAAATGGTACCAATACATGGAGATATCATGAATAACTATAGTATAATATGTTTCATTAGATTTTGGGAGATATTTACCGTAATATTTCATCAATGGAAGTATAGTCATAAACATCCTTGATAAACAATGTGATTTTAGCAATAAATTCTTACCACTTTTGTAACATTGAATATTAATAACATAGAAACAATAAAATTAAATTAAGAATAAAATATTAATAAATTAAAATAATTTCATTATATAAAATGAAAAAGGTTATTATATACACCTCGTGGAAAAATATAGGTGAAAATCATGGTGCATGTCTCAAAGAAGGAAAATTGAGAGAAAATTACTTTATTGATTTGGTAACTTTTGAACCATAAAACCAATAAAATAAAGGCCATTAATGGGAAATGTAAATAGCCATAAATTTTATTATAATAATCAAAGAATAAATTCATGGTCTTTATATTCACCACACAAAATAAATTAGTGGTGAATAAAGCATAAGTCACACAGAACTAAAAGGGATATTATAAAAACCCTTACCTTAAGTCTTGCCATTATTCGTACACATTCATGGATCATTTATAATAACTAAAATTTTAATATAAAAATAAAAAATAAAAATATTGTCATATATCATACCATATATGATTTTACTATGACCTTATATTATCCTTTTGTTGACAATTTCAGGTTTATGTTATGTTTCAGGTAATATCTGATTATTTTTTTGTTAATGTTTTGACTTGTTATTATTGATACTATTAATTAGATCATTATTTAAAAATCATCTATATTCAGTATATAAATATTTATAATAATATATAAACTATAGAAATACGAAATTGAATACACCATTTATGGAGATAGTGGGTTGTACGTACTCGTGAATGTTGTATCCATTTTATTGTCATATTGAAAGAATTAAAGTAAATTAAATATATGTGTATATATATTATAATTAAATTATAATTATTATTTCATATATATAATATAATTTTACTAAAATCATATTTAATATATTACATGTTATGTGTGAATGAATTAGATCTCTCTGAGGAGGCGGTACTCCACACACCCATAAACGTTGTTATTGTATTTACATAAAATGGAAAGCGCAAATGTATGTTTTTTAGTAATTACAGAAGAATAAATACTTCATAAATATCATATATATCATATAAAAATAGTATAACCATCAGAACTCCCATCCATGGGAGGTGGTAAATTTATAATGAATGACATCGTTTCACGAGGCAGTTGACTGCCGTACCAACGAACATTAAGTTAATTACCCATTTAATGGAAGTGTGTGCAGGTGTAGGTATAAACCTTAGAAACAATATAATTAGGATACATAGGTTTTTATACAATCATGTAATATTAATAATTGAGGTGTTGGATAATGAAAATAATACAAAATTACTTGTGAAAGGTTATTACCTCTTCTTTGGGTAACTCCTCTTGGTTTGAACAAAAGGGCTTCCTTGGTTAGATTTTGTACTAAATGAATTATTCTATTCATAAGGGATGTAATTTTTTAATATATTAAATTAGTTATTATCTGAGATAAAGTTATTTATAGGTGTGAAGAAGTGATGACTTGAGTTCCCTTTTATAGACGATGAGTAGTGACATTATTGTAAATATAAAAAGGTAAACAGTCTTGGGAGGTGTCCCTTATATCATGTGCCTCAAAAAATAGTCCATTTTTTAAAAAATATGGTACTTGGTCAAAATATGTGCAGAATGTGGAATTTGTATATGTTTATAGGTAATTTTTACCCATAAATTAATGTTTAACCACAAAATAATATTTTTTTACCTTACTCGCTGTAATTAATTTTAATTACACTCCCTATTATTTTTTGGTAAATTTTTTTGACCATATTAGAAAATATAAATAATTATTGTTCTAAAAATTAAATTCATTTTTCCAAATTATTATCACATTTTTTGTTGAAATAAATTTAAAATTAATCTCGCATACGTGTTGTGAAAGTGGGTTTTTTAATTGAAAATTATTAAGAGATTGAATTATTTTTATATCCAATTTCAAGGTGAAATTGGTTCTAATGATCAAATATGGATTAATTAATGTAAAATTGATCTAATTAAACTTTAAAACCACATTAAATTATATTTAAACAATATAAAAAAATTAGATTAAAAAGTAGTTTTGAATTAAAATTCAGTATTTTTCACTATTCATCCAAAAATTATTTTTTAGAAAAATCCAAAAAATTCACCCTAATATAATTTTTACTTTTTGAAATAAAAAATGAAGTTTATTTTATAAAATTAAATTTATAAAAGTGTCTAAAATTAATATTTTTTTTAATAGGACATAAAAAGTTGTTCATTTTAGAAAATAGTTTTTTCAAACATATGAAGACTTTAGAAACAATTTATATGTTTTTTTACCAATATGTTTTATAATTTTCAATAATATTCAAAAATTAGATATTAATATTGATATTACTAATTTTAAAAATTATGTTATAAATATATTGATTAAATAATAATTATAAAAAAATGTGGTACGTAGAAACTCAGTGTTGTTTGTAACGCATGCCAAGTTGATGTTGCGTGTAGTGGAAGCTTGAAACGGTTTTACGTACAAAGGAATAATAACTTGGTTCTTTCATATAACATTATCTATATTCATTGTTCCATGAAATGAAATATATCAAAAACATTATGTTATTTAAAAAAATTCACAAAATCCCAGTGTGTTTAAACCACCCATGGTTAAATCACTACAGGAAAAACCATTTCTTGCGATGGGCAATTTGTGACGGGAATAAATCCCGTCACAAATAGTTCGTCAAAGAAGTTATTTGCAAGGGGTTGACTAACCCATTGCAAATAACCAATTATTTGAGACCGGAATAGGCGCCCAGTCACAAAAAAGTTACGCATGGATTGGTGGGGTTTGTGCGCCAAACCGCGCGAAAGAGGATTTGTGATGAGTTGGCACCGCCCGTCGCAAATGTCAGGAGGCGGTAAGACCGAGTTGCGAAGTGGGGATCCCCCGTTGAACTAGTTCGACCCCCCGAAGTGTATTTGCGACGGGTCCCGTCGTAAATAACCGGCGGCAGTAAAAACATATTTGTGACGGGATTTTGTCGCGTCGCAAAAAGTGTGCTGGCATGTCACTTTTTTGCGACGGGCCCCATCGCAAATAACCTTTTAACTGCTGACGATAATTAATACGGTCGGGGGTATTTGCGATGGGGCCCGTCACAAAAAAGTACTTTCTGCGATAGTATTCCCGTCGCTAATAGTCCTGTCACAACTAATCTAACATATTTATACCGCCTCAATTTTTTCTTCTCTCTGCCCAAATTTCTTGGTTATCTGAATTTTTTTAGAGTTAGCTTTTTTTACGAATAAGTTGTGAAGCCATATACAATTATAAGAGATCAAGTTTAAAGGTATTTATGTTTCATTTAATTTAGAATTTTTTTCCTTTATTTATATTAATTTTAAATATTGTTGATTAGTTGTAATTAAGTTAGATTTAAATTGTTTTGTCATCTGTATTTATTTGTAATAATAATGTAAAATTATTAGTTTTAATTCTTAACAATTTGTAACAATTAATAATTATTAACGATAATTAGTAATGTATATAAATAATTAGCCGTAATTAGTAATTAGTAGCTGTATTTTGCAGTAATTAATAACAATTAACACCAATTAGTAATAATTAGAAAAAAATATTAAAAAATATTAACAATTAGTAACAAAAAGTATTAATTAGTACTAATTAGTAATAAATACTAATAAATAATAATAATTACTAATAAATACTAATAAATACTAATAAATATTAATAAATAGTAGTAAATAGTAATAAATACTAATAATTAGTAATAAATACTAATAATTAGTAATAAAAATACTAATTAATAATATTAAATACTAATAAATAGTAATAAATACTAATAAATAGTAATAAATAATAATAAATTGTAATAAATACTAATAAATAGTAATAATTAGTTATAAATATTAATAATTTGTAATAATTACTAATAAATATTAATAAATACCAATAAATAGTAATAAATACTAATAAATAGTACTAAGTTGTAATAAAAAGTAAAAAATTTAAATAAATACTAATAAATAGAAATAAATACTAATAAATAGAAATAAATACTAATAAATAGTAATAAATACTAATAAATACTAATAAATAGTAATAAATAGCAATAAATACTAATAAATAATAATATATAGTAATAAATAGTAATAAATACTAATAATTAGCAATAAATAGTAATAAATACTAATAAATAGTAATAAATAGTAATAAATTCTAATAAATCGGAATAAATATTAATAAATTGGAATAAATACTAATAAATAGTAATAAATACTAATAAATAGTAATAAATAGTAAACAATAGTAAAAAAATGGAAATTAATACTAATAAATACTTATAAATACTTATAAATACTGATAAATAGTAATAAATAGTAATAAATATTAATAAATAGTAATAAGTAGTACTAAATAGCAGTAAATAGTACTAAATAGTAATAATTAGTAATAATTAGTAATAATTAGTAATAATTAGTAATAATTAGTAATAATTAGTAATAAAGAGTAATAAATAGTTACAAAACGTAATAAATAGTAATAAATAGTAATAATTTGTAATAATTTGTAATAAATAGTAATAAATAGTAATAAATAGTAACAATTAATAATAATTAGTAATAATTACTAATAATTACTAATAATTACTAAAAAATACTAATAAATATTAATATATACTAATAAATACAAATAAATACAAATAAATACAAATAATTACTAATAATTAGTAATAAATAGTAATAGATAATAATAAATAGTAGTAAATAGTAAAAAATAGTAATATTTAGTAATAAATACTAATAAATAGTAATGAATAGTAATAAATAGTAATATAGTAATAAATAGTAATAAATAGTAATAAATAGTAATAAATAGTAATAAATAGCAATAAATACTAATAATTAGTAATAAATAGTAATAAATACTAATAATTAGCAAGAAATAGCAATAAATAGAAATAAATTATAGTAAATAGAAAAAATTAGAAATAAATAGCAATAAATATCAATTAATTGCAAGAAATAGTAATAAATGGCAATTAATAGCAAGAAATAGCAATAAGTTGCAATAAATTGAAATAAATAGCAATAAATTTCAATAAATTTCAATAAATTACAAGAAATGAAATTAAATTTCAATAAATTATAATAAATATCAATAAAAAAAAATAAATAGTAATAAATAGAAATAATTAGTAATAAATAGTAATAATTAGCAATAAATAACAATAAATAGAAGTAATTAGCCATAATTAGCAATAATTAGCAATAATTAGAAATAATTAGCAATTAATTACAATAATTAGAAATTATTTTGCAATAATTAGCAATTAATTGCAATAATTAACAATAATTAGAAAATAATTGCAATAATTTGCAATAATTAGCAATAATTATAAATAATTAGAAATAATTAGAAATAATTAGGAATAATTAGAAATGATTACCAATAATTAGCAATAATCAGCATCAAATAACAATAATTAGCAATAATTAGTAATAATTGGCAATAATTAGCAATAAATAGAAATGAATAGAAATAATTAGCCATAATTAGCAATAATTAGAAATAATTAGAAATACTTAGCAATAAATAGAATTAAATAGCAATATATAGTAATAATTAGCAATAAATTTCAATAAATACCAATAAATGTCAATAATTAGCAATAAATTTCAATAATTAGCAATAATTAGTAATAAATAGCAATAAATAGAAAAAATATAAATAATTAGAAATAATTAGTAATAATTAGCAATAATTAGCAATAATGTGCAATAAAATTAATTGTAGTAAATTGTAATAACTTGGAACAATTTTTAGTGGATTGACGACACTCCTTTTTCTCGATGACTCTTCTCCCTTCAATTATCACTGACTCAAAACATTATAAATTATATGCTTCTACATATGCATATCCAATCTCATATGCATGAGTTTTAATATTAATTCGTAGGACCACATTTTTCATAATGTTTTCAGGTGGTGAAAGTTGCTAGAAGAATATTTATCGACGAAAAGGGGGATCTTTCATCTAACTCCTCATTTACTTACATCTTTTTCACACTGAAATCACAAAGTATAATGTACTCGGATGTATGATTATGCATTCTAATATGCACAAGAATGAATAAGCATACCTCTGAGTAGATTATTCAATGTGATTTTAGTGTGAGAAAGTTGCAAGTAAATGAGCCATCGGAGAAAAGAGTAGCCATCAATGCACTGGAAATTTTGTCGCTTGTAAATAATGGTAAAGATTAAGAAGTAGTTGTAATTATTTATCTAATTTTTTTGGATTGTGTTTTTCTAATTTCAAATTAATAAAAAACAGTAATGATTTTATAATATGTAGAAAAATATGTTACAAGGAAGTTGACAACAGTCATTATTACACGATCTCGCATAGATAAATCAGCGCAGAAATCCCAATGGTTCTGGTTTAAATCCTGTATAAATTGAGGGTGTTGAAGCTTTATTATCATTTGAATCATCAAACCTAGAATTTGTTTCATATGGCACAATTAACTATATTTGTAAAAAATGTGCTCTGAGAACGTTTGACACATTTGACAAGGACGGGGGACATCTCTTATGTATTGGTTTTCTACTAGATTATGTTTTTTTGGTACCAACAATGTGAACATAGTTCTAGATAAGATAATAATAACTTGATTCTGGATCCATCATAGTTTCAAAATTTAGTACATGATGTTACAGGTCCATCTGTTCAACAAACTAAAACTCAGGATGTTATTAATTTAACTCCTGAGTTGGCACCTTCCAAATTTTTGGAGTTGTTGAGTTCTGCTGATGATATATTATATCCTGGTTGCAAGATAAGAATATTAGAAGCGGTTGCAAAATTTATGGCTATTAATTCTGATAATGCAATATCAAACAACTGTTTTGATCAGATATTTTCTTTGGTTAAAACGTAGTTACCTAAAGCATATGTGTTGCCTGTAAATTAATATAAGAGCTAGAGGCTGGTTCGTAATCCGGGCCTTAGTTATCAAAAGATTATTGCATGTGAAAACGATTACATCTTATATTATTATGAAGACGAGTCATTGGATAGTTGTCCCACATGTGGAAAATCGAGGAATAAAGAATCTCAACCGGGGAAGTCTAGATTGATTCTTGTGAAACAGTTGAGATATTTACCCCTTACACCCATGTTGCAGCATTTGTTCATGTCTCAGAACACAAAATCAGTGATGTCATGGCACAAACTCAATATTTCAACTGATAAAAGCTTAAATCATGCATTTAATGGTGATTCATGGAATCGTTATGACCAACCGCATCCGTCTTTTTCTTTAGAATCCAGAAACGTGCGATAGGGTCTTTCTACAGACATTTTCTGTCATGACCCATCCTCAGGGCCCGTGTCGTGACTACCCCAAGCCCGCCTTCTATAGGCCAGGGGCTAGAGACTAGCACCAAAGACGTAAATCCCACTAACTGGGAAGGCATTTCCTTTATAAAACTTAAACACATCCAACCAGAGTACAAGCAGAAGTAATACACTAAGTACAAAAGAAAGTGATGAAAAGTAAATGGTCCAGAATACAAACCCAACTAAAAAGTACAACTACAACTGAACGAAAGTACAACAGGAAAGACAAATAGATGGAAGATAGAAGCAGCTCCTGGGTCTTCCACCTCAGATCTTATATGAAGGGTAGGTATAGATGTCCTCCTCAGCACTCCACGTCCGACCGTCCGTTCATCCGTCTCCTCCGGGTACCGACTCGTCATGAGATCCACCTTTGGGTACCATCCAGCTCAACAAGCCTCTACCGCGATCAGTGTTGTCCATCGTCTGCAACCAATACAACGAGGTGCGGTCATAGCCCGTGCGGGGATGAGTATAACAATACTCAGTAGGGACCTCGAGACCCTCAATGTATCACTAAATCCAACAAGGATAACCACAAAGAAGGATCTCAGTAGTTAACCCTTACTTAGGTTCAAGCCCATACTTATACCTAAGTTATCAAGTAACCCATCTCAATCACGAGGAAATAAAAAGATTATGAAATCAACGGATAACCACTACTTAGGTGTATTCCCATACATACACCAAAGTTATCAAGTGACCCATCTCAATCATGAGGAAAACACAAAGGTCATTGACTCAGCTCAAACCAGGATTTTCATTATTGAAACCACAACTGCTGGAGAACTCCTCCTCTGTCGAGTACAATGGCCAGGTCACGACTCCGAGGTGCTACTCACTATCCTTAGACTACTGAGGCACTCCTCCTGTTGAGTACTGCGGGTCTGCACCCAAACACGGTAGTGCTCCACGCCTGGGGTCTGCCACCCAAACACAGTAGTGGTTCCCTTAATAGCCTACATAGGTACTACTCCGGTCGAGTACCGTGGGTCTGCTGCCATCTACCAGGCGCTCTGTCCGCCATGGGTCTGCCGCTAAATACCGGACGCTCCATCCACTGGGCTGGTCGACTCACTCCTAGTCAAATCGGTCAAGCAGTCGTCAGGTCTATAGCTATTAGGTCTATGTACTCTGTACGCTCGTCTTTTAGAGGATCATCTCCCTGAGCTACTGGTCGATACTCCAAGTATCACAAATTCCCACAAATAAGTATAAAAAATGACCGCCTCATCATAGGGGTCTCAACACAACAGAAGGTGCATCAATCGGACGCCCGATCGTTGAGTTATTATCCTTTTCGTCCCGGGAACCCGGTTGGTTTCGTGTACGAACCAACCCGACTGTATTTCAACTATACCCCGAACTCTCATAGGGTATACTCAAAGGGACCATTTCTTAACGAGATTACCAACTCTGCTGTCAGTTCGTCAAACAGACGTCCGGTCTGAAAGTTATTTGCCTTTCCGTTCCAGGTGCCCAGTAGGTTTCTAAGCTAAAACCAACCCGACCGTACTGCAACTATGTCCAGACCTAAGGTGAAGTATGCCAAAAGATCTATCTCATCAAAAGGAATCCAACAAAGTTGACAGCACGTTAATCGGACGTCCGAAGTTCATGTTATAAGTTTTTCTGCTCTGAGGGCCCAGTTGGTTTCGGGTTCGAACAAACCCGGCCGTATTTCAACTGACATCGGCTAACCAAGCCGATCACACCATTGCGATCCATATGAAAAAACACACGATATGGACTACCCATTGGTCCAAAACGGATAGTTAGTGAAAAAGTTTCTTTTAAACGCAACACGCGCGAATCGGGCCTCGTGGGGCCCGTGCCTCGACCTTGACTTAAATATCCAAATTTGTCTTGAAACATCTGTCTTAATTCCAGGGTCGCAACGTCACAGACGGTTCTTCATTCCGACACCGTATGAGAGAGATATTTCGGATACAAGATCCCGTAATAATAAAAATAATAATAATATTCGGTGTTTTGGGGCTCCAAGCCATGAACTAGAATTTAGTATCCAACATTAGACTTGAATCGACCATATTAATTATAGGATTACATCACCACTAATAGAAAGCCAATCAGATGTCGCACACATGAGTTATGGTGGGTCGAAGATTTAATAATAATATTAAATCTATTATTTTTCGAGGGTTTCGGGTACCTGATCCAAAAACTCTAAAAAGACATCCAATATTGGACTCATAAATTCCGTCTTGAAGTCAGGGTCACACTGCTGCTGACGGTTTGTGAAACCGAGATCACACAAAGAAGTTACAAGAAAAAAGGTGTTTTATCATCAAAATTAATAATACCATTATTATATTATTAATTTTAATTGATTTCTTTCAAATACCCCATGTCACACATCACCCTTCTTCACGCATGGCCAGCACGCCCTCCCCCCTTGATTCCTTCTCTCTTTTTTATTCATTTAATTGTATCTTTTATTTTATATCATCATTAACATATTTTTCTTCTCTCTCCAATCTAATTCCACATTCTCCATCTTGTTCTCCCAAATAGCGCCCCAATCACTTGGCCTCCTCCCACACGGCCAGAACCGCCACCACCTTCGGCTGCCCACCCAGTTGCGCCTCCAGATCCTTTCGCACTCTATTCCGACTTCGATTTAACTCAGAAAAAAGATACAAATGCATATCTTTGATCCTTGGGTCGAGATCTTCGTGTCCGTATGTCGCGCTCAGGGAAACATTGAGTTTCCAGCGCGCTTAATTATTTGGGGATGAGTAACACACGAAGAATACGCGGATAATAAAAAATGACATATCATGGTCAAAGTGCGGATCGATAGCCGTGTTAGATTGGCCATAGTTTTTGAGAATCAAGAACATGGGGAATTGGAAATTAAATATTTATCATGCTTCAAGAATTTCAAATTCAAGATAAACAAGAATAAAATTAATTCAATCAATTATTTATCAATCCGTGAATTAATTTATTTAAATCACGTTCATCATGAAAAATTTAAACCGTGGTAAGGAATCCACAAAGATATATCCTACAAATGAATGCTCAAGCTTGAGGGTATAAACCACATAAATGAGAAATTTACAATATTCCCCAACCTCAAAATGACGTCGCACATTGTCGAACAAAGGAAAGAGGCAAGCGTCGTGGTGGTCAAGCGTCGTGGAAGAACGATGCTCCTCATGGAGTCACCGCACGTTCTTGCCTCGGTTGAAGGAGATGCCCTTCGCCGAGAGGAAGATTGCATTCTTCGTGGAAAGAAATCTTTTCCTTCTAATCCTCCAAAGATTCTCCACAGATTAATTGCCCAATAATAAAATGAAATGCTTCCTCTTAATTTAATAATTCCAAGCAATTCAAAACTAAGAGGATCCAATTCATTAATTGAAATCAAGTTGTAAAAACTTATGGGAGAGAGAGAAGGAGGTGGGGAGTTCACATAATTAAAGGGGAGTTTAAAAATTAATTTAAGGGGTGATAAAGGGGGGTTTAGGGAGTTGAGGGGGAGGTGAGAAGTTTGGGTCTCATGTGGGCCCCACCTCTCATTTATCCACACATGGGTAGTTGATGGTTATGGGTCTCACCCGTAACTCCCCTTTGCAGGGTATAACTTCCATATAAATAAAATTGTGTACCACCAATTTTATTTATTTAATTCTAAATCCCCAATTATTAATTCTCAACCCGCTTAAAATAAAACTGCGGTAAAGGTCCCCTTAAGAAATTACCGGTGTTGCGAGTTCATCGGTGACCTCAAATTTCAATTCCGAGCACAGGTTCAAAAGATAGAAAACCCACTCATTCGTTCACTGAACGTACCCAAGCTAAACTTTGGAAATTGATTCCGGGCACACGGGGCCTCAGAATCAGGTGCCGTCAGAAACTGCGCACTCGTAAAATTCCAAAGAAATTAAGAAAAAAAATTTCCTTGAAATTTCCAAGTATTTACATTACTCCCACCTCAGGGATTTACGTCCCTGTAAAGTTACAACACACTCTAGGGAAACAAAAGAGGTACTGAGCATGCATTTGAGCCTCCTGCTCCCATGTGCTCTCCTAGAGGTTCTCGTGCTGCCAACAAAAGCGCACAAGAGGAATCGACCATCTTCATAGGACCCGCTCCTGTCGATCCCCAAACATTACTAGAACCTCCATGAAAGTTGCCCCATCATCGATGTCCAGCTCCCTGTGGTCGATGATGTGTGAAGGGTCGTTCACATATCTCCTCAGCTGAGATACGTGGATGACATCGTGCACCCGATGAAACTGAGGTGGAAAGGTCAAGCGGTAAACCACCTCACCTACCCTACTGAGGACCTAGAAAGGTCCGTTGAACCTTGGAGATAACATGATGCCTTGGCCACAACTATGTATACCTCGTCGAGGTGAGACCCGTAAGAAAACATGGTCACCATCCTCGAACTCCAGTGGCCTCCATTTCCTGTTTGGAACTGAAAACTCAAAAACTCCTGCTGCCATGGGAGTAAGGTTAGCCGACTCTTGAGTGATCGGCCACACCCTCCTATGCTTGAGTTTATCCTGTGATGTCTGGGTATCCCTTTTTTCTGACCAAGGTAAAACCCTATCCCAATGTTGTAGATAGACCACAATCTTTTTTCCTAATACCGTCAATTTGTATATGAACTGTGGTTGCCCAGTCTATACTCAAACTAAAGTCATAAGGCCTCGACGCTGCCACCAAGAGTTTCCAACCGAAACTCTCACCTCATGGGTCAGATCACACCGTCGGCGTAAGTGTGATTATCGAGTCTCCTCCCAAAGGTATCTCTAGATGTGAGGATGAAGTCAACAGCTTAACCATAATCTCTAGGTCTGGGACAAGATTAGTGAAAGGAAGGGATGATTCATATCCATGTCTGTTGTTACAACAACTTGTAGTAGACATAGTCCGTACTTCAAATCATTCCTAGAGACCTTGGGTCACACTCCTTGATCGTATGCAGCTACTATCTTCCCCTGCCCTCCTGCTCCCTAAGCCTGGAGGGGACTACAAAGGCGGGTGGTTGTAACATGTAGAAATGTACACCACCACATGCTGCTCTCCCAGCTCTGCTTCCGCGTCTGCTGCTATGCAGATTCATCTGTCCTTAACACTTCCTCTTCTTGAAACATTTTACACGCCAAAGTCTTCGAGATTGGCACCAGTTTCCTGCTTTCCCCCTGCTAACCTTCACTGGATGTATCCACTCATCCAAAGAATTATCAACCACAATGGTTCTCTCTAGCATTCTAGAATAAGTAGGAATTCATAGGGGAAAGGTGATGGCTCGGATGTCCGTTAGACACACATCGCTCAGAAGTATGAGCCCTGAAGCGCTGATCGCATCATATTCATCGAGTACCAGGAATGGTTTGGTACGCCCCGATGAATACTTAGCTCCCGACATGTCGTCTTTCCGAAGCTGTATAAGATCTAGAAAATCTCATCCACCACCTCAATCCAGTCCTCATCCGCCTGTGAATCGGGGTCGCCTCGAAACCTGATGGGTATCTGATGCTGAAACACGTGTAAGGAACTAATACTATATGTTTCATCTATCAGTACCACCGGTTGGAACTGCTGACCAACAGGTGGTGATATAGCTGTAACACTACCCGAAGGTACTATCTCAGGCATCGGTCCACATACCGGAGCCTCATCACTGTGCAGACCAACCTCATGGCCACTCACTGGAAAATACCAGTAGTTAAGATCTCCATCTACTCTAATAGTGTCTAAACTAGGCGTATAAACCTATAAATCGCCTCCATCCAGTCCACTGTTGCCTGGGAATCTGCCTCGCCTCGTAACATCAGAGACATATGCTGCTGGAACCCGTGTAACGCGCTCTGTCATCATGCACCGTCCACTAGTACAGCTGGTGGCATCTGCTGCTGAATGAGTGGTGGTGCTACTGGTACACCACCCAAAGGTGCCAACATATGAAGAGGGCCATGTACCAGAGTATCATCACTCGGCGGACCGTCATCGAGTACTCTATCAGAACACCATATGTCTGTCTACGTGGAGATATCCTGAACAGATGCGACACAGTCAACGATTTATACCTGGTGAGTTGACCTGGTTTGAGCTGACTTAAATAAAACTTTTGGAAACACACACGCAATCAGTGTTTTCATGGACTAAGTCAGAAATCAGAATTTAGGGTCCTGGTGTATGGATACGTCGGCCGCCGCACCAACACTTGAATCCCTGAACTGAAAACCACACTCGGTACGCTTAACACTATTTCTTCACAGAATGAAAATATCAGAGTCATAAGATCTGCGGTAGAACCGACTCCTCTGATACCAATTTGTCACGACCCGTCCTCGGGGCCCGTGTCATGACTACCCCAAGCCCGCCTTCCATAGGCAAGGTGTTGGTGACTAGCACCAAAGGCATAAGTATCGATAACTAGGAAGGCATTGCCTTTATAAAACTTAAACACATCCAACCAGAGTACAAGCGGAATTAATACACTAAGTACAAAAGAAAGTGCTGAAAAGTGAATGGGCCAGAATACAAACCCAACTGAAAAGTACAACTACAACTGAATGAAAGTACAACAGAAAAGATAAATATCTGGAAGACAGAAGTAGCACCTGGGTCATCCACCTCAGATCCTACTTGAAGGGTAGGTACAAATGTCCTCCTCAGAACTCCGCGTCCGACCGTCCGTCCGTCCTTCTCCTCTGTGTACTGACTCATCGTGAGATCCACCTCTGGGTACCATCCAGCTCAATAAACCTCTACCACGATCAGTGCTGTCCATCGTCTGCAACCAACACAACGAGGTGCAGGCATAGCCCATGCATGGGTGAGTATAACGATACTCAGTAGGGACCCTGAGAACCTCAAGGTCTCACTAAATCCATGAAGGATAACCACAAAGAAGGATCTCAATAGTTAACCCTTACTTGGGTTTAAGGCCATACTTATACCTAAGTTATCAAGTAACCCATATCAATCATGAGGAAATACAAAGATTATGAAATCAACAGATAACCACTACTTAGGTGTATGCCCATACATGCACCAAAGTTATCAAGTGACCCATCTCAATCATGAGGAAAACACAAAGGTCATTGACTCAACTCAAACCAGGATTTTCATTATCAAAACCATAATTGCTGGAGAAATCCTCCTCTGTTGAGTACAATGGCCATGTCACGACTCTGAGGTGCTACTCACTAACCTTAGACTGCTGAGGTACTCCTCTTGTTGAGTATCGTGGGTCTGCACCCAAACACAGTAGTGCTCCCCGCCAGGGGTCTGTCACCCAAACATAGTAGCGGTTCCCCTAATAGCCTACAGAGGTACTCCTCCTGTTGAGTATCGCAGGTCTGCTACCAACTTACAGGTGCTCTATCCGCCTTTGGTCTGCCGCCAAATACCGGATGCTCCATCCACTGGGCTAGTCGACTCACTCCTAGTCGAATTAGTCAACCAGTCATCAGGTCCACAGCTACTAGGTCTTCGCACTCCGTACACTCATCTCCAGGAGGATCCACTCCATGAGCTACCGGTCGATACTCCAAGTATCACAAATTCCCACAAAGAAGTATCACAAAGTACCACATCGTCACAGGGGTCTCAACGCAACAGAAGGCGCGTCAATCGGACTCCCGGTCTGTGAGTTATTAGCCTGTTCGTCCCAGGAGCCCTGTTGTTTTCGTGTACGAACCAACCAGACCATATTTCAAATGTACCCTAAACTCTTATAGGGTATACTCAAAGGGACCGTTTCCCAATGAGATTATCAACGCCACTGTAGGTTCGTCAAATGGACGTCTAGTCTGAAAGTTATTGGCTTTTCTGTTCTAGGGGACCAGTTGGTTTCTAAGATAAAACTAACCCGACCGTACTCCAACTACGTCCAAACCTCAGGTGAAGTATTCCAAATGATCCTTATCATCAAAAGGAATCCAACAAAGTTGAAGGCACTTCAATCAGACATCCAGAGCTCATGTTATAAGCTTTTCTACTCTGAGGGCCTGGTTGGTTTCAGGTTCGAACCAACCCGGATGTATTTCAATTGGCACCGGCTAACCAAACCAGTCACACCATTGTGATCCATATAGAAAAAAACACGAGATAGACTACCCATTGGCCCAAAAAGGATAGTCAGTAAAAAAGTTGCTTTTCACCACAACACGCGCGAACCGGGCCTCGTGGGGCCCGTACCTCGACCTCGAATTAAATATCAAAAATTGGTCTTGAAACATCTGTTTTAATTCCAGGGTTGCAACTTCATAGATGGTTCTTCATTCTGACACCGTATGAGAGAGATATGTCTGATACAAGATCCCGTAATAATAATAATAATATTATTATTCGGTGTTTTGTGGACTTGAGCCATGAACTAGAATTTAGTATCCAACATTAGACTTGAATCTACCCTATTAATGACAAGATTACATCACCACTGACGGAAATCCAATCAGATGTCACACACATGAGTTATGGTGGGTTGAAGATTTAATAATATTATTAAATATATTATTTTTCTAGCGCTTCAGGTACCCGGTCTAAAAACCCGAAAAAGACATCCAATATTGGACTCATAAATTCCTTCTCGAAGTTAGGGTCGCACTGCCGCTGATGGTTCGTGAAACCGAGATCGCATGAAGAAGTTACAGAAAAAAGGTGTTTTATCATCAAAATTAATAATACCATTATTATATTATTAATTTTAATTGATTTCTTTCAAATACCCCATGTCACTCATCACCCTTCTTCACGCATGGCCAACACGCCCTCCCCCCTTGATTCATTCTCTCTTTTTTTATTCATTTAATTGAATCTTTTATTTTATATCATTATTATCATATTTTTCTTGTCTCTCCAATCTAATTCCTTATCCACCATCTTGTTCTCCCAAATAGCGCCCCAATCACCCGGCCTCCTCCCACACGGCCAGAACCACCAACACCTTCGGCTTCCCACCTAGCTGCGCCTCCATATCCTTCCGCACTCCATTCCGACTTCGATTTAACTCGGAAAAAAGATACAAAGGCATATCCTTGATTCTCGGGTCGAGATCTTCGCGTCTGTATGTCGCGCTCAGGGAAACATTGAGTTTCTAGCGCGCTTAATTATTTGGGGATGAGTAACACGTGAAGAATGAGTGGACAATGAATAAGGAAAGATCATGGTCAAAGTGCGGATCGATAGCTGTGTTAGTTTGGCCATCGTTTTTGAGAATCAAGAACATGGGGAATTGGAAATTAAATATTTATCATGCTTCAAGAATTTCAAATTCAATATAAACAAGAAGAAAATTAATTCAATCAATTATTTATCAATCCGTGAATTATTTTATTTAATTCACATTCATCATGAAAAATTGAAACCAAGGTAAGGAATCCACAAAGATATATCCTACAAATAAACCCTCAATATTGAGGGTATAAACCACATAAATGAGAAATTTACAATATTCCCATTCCTTGAAAAGACGTCACACGTTGTCAAACCGCGGAAAGAGGAAAGCATCATGGTGGTCGGGCGTCACAGAAGAACGGTTCTCCTCATGGAGTCACCTCACGTTCTTGCCTCGGTTGAAGGAGATGCCCTTCGCTAAGAGGAATATTGCGTTATTCGTGGAAAGAAAGCTTTTCCTTCTAATCCTCTAAAGATTCTCCACAGATTAATTGCCCAATAATAAAATGAAAGGCTTCCTATTAATTTAATAATGCCAAGCAATTCAAAACTAAGAGGAGCCAATTCATTAATTGAAATCATGTTGGCAAAACTTATGGGTGAGAGAGAAGGAGGTGAGGAGTTCACATAATTAAAGGGGAGTTTACAAATTAATTTAAGGGGTGATAAAGGGGGGTTTAGGGAGTTGAGGGGGAGGTGAGAAGTTAGGGTCTTGTGTGGGACCCACCTCTCATTTATCCACACATGGGTAGTTAGTGGTTATGGGTCTCACCCTTAAATCCCCATTGTAGGGTTTAACTACCATATAAATAAAATTGTGTACCACCAATTTTATTTATTTAATTCTAAATCCCCAATTATTAATTCTCAACCCGATTAAAAGGAAACTGCGGTAAAGGTCCCCTTAAGCAATTACCGGCATTGCGATTTCATCGGTGCCCTCAGATTTCAATTCCGAGCACCAGTTCAAAATATAGAAAAACCCGCTCGTTCATTCATTGAATGTACCCGAGCTAAACTTCAAAAATTGATTCTGGGAAAACCGGGCCCTAGAATTAGGTGTCGTCAGAAATTGCACACTCGTAAAATTCCAAAGAAATTAAGAAAAAAATTTCCTTGAAATTTCCAGGTCTTTACATTTACTATCTGTTTGGTTCTTATGGTAGTTAGTATTCATATCGACTTATCTTTATAACTCCACAAAATTTACCACCATGGATGTTGATGAAGGATACCTATACGTTATGGACCTTATTAATTCCAGGAAATCCGAAAAAGAATATGGATGTTTATTTGAAACCATTGATTGATGAGTTATATTCATTGTGGAGTAATGGTGTTAGTACATATGATGTTTTTGGGAAACAAAATTGCATATTAAAAGATGCATTAATGTGGATGATTAGTGACTTCCTGAAAACTAGCATGTTATTTGGCTGGAGTACACAAGGCCCGAAATCATGTCCTTACTGTATGAAAGAAAACAAAGCCTTTATGCTCATCAATGAAAAAAAATTCCTATTTTGACTATCATCACATATTTCTTCTAACTGATCACCCCTTTCTAAGGAACATATATCATCTCAGAAAAGGAAATGTTGAAAGATATGAAACTCCAAAAATGAACTCAAGTAAAAAAGTTAAATTCAGTTCTATTTTCATTACCTCCATCACATTTGGGCCAACAGTAAACCAATAGAAAATTAATGGCTTTGGGAAAGAGTATAATTAGATGAAACATAGCATTTCTTGGGATCTTCCATATTGGTATGATTTTTCGGTCCTCCACATGTTGGACATCATGCATATTGAAAAGATCTATTTTGATAATTTATTTCATACAGTTTTGGATACACAAGTTTCGACCAAAGATAACGTAAAGGCATGATTAGATCTTGCCCAAATTTGCAGACGACCAGAACTTGAACTATTTAAAAACATCAAATCAGAGAGGTTAATGAATCCAAAATCATCTTATAAAATATACAAAGAGAGTCAATTTTTATTTTTTAAGTGGATTGAAGATTTGAGACTTCAAGATGGCTAGCTTCCAATTCGGACAGATGTGTTAAGAATGGTCATATTACAGGATTAAAAAGTCCTGATTGTCATGTTATAATGGAAATACTTATACTAATTGGATTCAGAGGTTTGTTGAATTATATGATTTGAGATTCGATAATAGACATATCATATTTTTTTCAAGACATTTTTGTGGTGACAACAGACTGTGATGCACTATGTAAACTATAAGAAGATGTTGTTGTCATTATATGTAAACTGGAAAAAATATTTTCGCCTGATTTCTTTGACTCAATGGAAAATCTGATATTACATTTTCCGCATGAAACTAAATGTGGAGGTCTGGTATAGTTTCGATTGATGTACCCATTTGAGAGATGAATGTTTAAATTGAAGAAAAAAGTACGTAACAAATCTTTAGTTGAAGGATCAATTGCTGAAGCTTATTTGTAAGAGGAAATTGCTTTTTTCTACTCTCATTATTTTGAATCTGAATATCCATCAAAACAGAACTGCATAGGATGAAACAAAGGGAATTCTGATGATGAAATTTAAAATCAATTATCTGTTTTTAATCAGCCAGAGCTTGGTTACGATGGAGTTCATGAACGATGGATTTCAGATGATGAACATCACAGAGCTCATACATATGTTCTGCTCAACTGTGAAGAAATGAAATCATTTTTAATGTGAGTTATTCTATGAATTATTCTATAATTTATTTTACATTAATTAAAATTATATTATTTTTAGGTTATATGATAACCATATTATGAAACATCTTCCAAAAATTACAATAGTTTCACTTGAAGAACACTGATTTTTTTTCAATAGTTTCAAAAATTGGTATAATAAATTATTGATGGTTTAAAATATCAATTCATTTTATTATTTAATATATTGATAATTGTTTTAAAAATTTTCAGGTTTCTCAACATGCTGATAAAATTGATAAGAAATTGTGTATATTGATTAACCCACCATCCAAAATAGTTAAATCCTACAATGAATATGTGTTGAATGGATTTCAATTTCATACACATGCATATGGGGAATCAAAAAAACAATGGACAATGAAGTTTACTTGAGATTATCACATCATAGAGAAACTGAAGTTGACTTTGAAAGCATGTCGGATGAAATTATTGAACTGTGTTATCTAGGGCCAAATTACATAACAATTTTTAAGTTTCAGTGGTTAGATACTGAGAGAGGCTTGCGTGTTCATCCGATTCATGGAATCATTGATATTAAATATAAAATTCCTCTTGTAGTAAATGATCCATTTTTACTAGCTCAACAGACACATCAAATATATTATACAATGTACTATGCTACTTCAAGAGACTTGAGTGATTGGGGGAGTATAATGAAAATGAAATCTCGGGAAAATTAGTTTACTCAAATAGAATTTGGTTCTGATGAAAACCCAGGAATTGAAATTATTCAAGAGACTACTCAAAACCCATCCTTTTTCACAAAGATACATGAATATCGATGATAAAACCCCACATTTAATGGTCGATGGCGATGATGATGTTAATGATATTACAAATGAATTTGAAATTGAAAGAGAAGATGAAATCGAAACTCATATAGATATTGATGACACCGATGATGAATATGAAGACATTGACATCATCAGATATGAAGATGATGATGAAGGTGAATATTGACACAGTTAAATGATGGTTATAATCATAACTAATATATATCTATATGTAATAGTTATTTTTATCTATCTTCTAACAACAATCATTTTGTGTTTCAGATGGACCCTGATCTACTTCATGATTTGGAGGAGGCTGGGCTACCTTTGGATGAGAATGATTTGGGATCATATGATCCACGTGCTATTAGAGGTTCAGGGGGTATGCGGAGGAGGCGTGGTCTTGCATGACTAATTATTCCTGACCCTATCCCCGAGCGGCATCCACATCTTAGTTTTGATCCACGCATGTGGTGGTATGATAACTTGTGTATTTTAGTTAGCTTTCATTAATTTATTTATATAATAATTGTTTGATTATTTTTTCTTTTTACACAGTTTTGTGCATGTAGTTGTTAGACAAGGGAGCGATATCTTGCACAATTATTTTTCTCTGCCAAGGATTACATGGGAACTGATTCCCGTTGATGTGAGACTTGGAATGTTCAATCATTGGTCGGTACATAAATAAATAATATTCATTTAGAAATTTATTTCATTAATAACTTGATGTTATAAATTGTTTTTAGGGTTTATGGTATCCAATAGATGATAGCATGCATGGTTCTATCCACGAGGCATGAGAGATGTCTATGTGTGAGCATTTCCATCAGTTTTTGAACAATTTGAGAAGGATAACCATTAAGAAAGGAGGAGGAATAGTATTTGATGAGTCATGTAGAGCCCACCGACCAGAGTACATTTCATCTCTCATGTGGGATGGATTATGTTCACACTAGTTGAGTAATATATTTTAGAGGAAATCTTTATTGGGCCAGAAGAACCAGGGGAGACAGGAGGTGACACATCAAGATGGAATTTGTACATTAAGTACACATAGAGAGCATATGGTAAGTATATTTTTTAAATATTTTATATAAAATTACTTATAAAAAGTTTATTTTATATTCATATAGGTAGTCGAGCATCCCGATATTATGGAGTACACTGTTTATCGGAGGATATACCATGATCCATCCATTAAAGAGATTATAAGTGATCGCTATCGTCAGATTATGGTCTGTATTATTTCTTATCCAGTTTGAAAATTAACTGCATATAATATTTTTACTATTTTAATTTGAAATTAAATCTAAATGAGTCATATGAGGTCGAGACCTCTCAGACACGGACTGAGAGTTAGGGCAAGATGGCTGATCAGACTAGTGCCCACAATTTCGATGTAGCGGCATGGATGCAGGCGACCCAGTATGCCTTCGAGAAGGGATGAGTAGTTGGTATCGACTCTAATTTGACTCTTGAGACTTATTATGGTACTACTATGATGTCTGCGTCTAGCTCCAGAGGAGCTCGTGGAGAGGAATCATCTTCTGGCTCACAGTATCAAGAGATGTTGGGAGCTCAAACTGAGCTTATAGGGAGTTTGCAGAAGCAGCAAAAAAAGATGTGTCAGTAGCAACTATAGAAGCATGAGGAGGACATGTGTCGATGGCAGTAACAACAGCACAATCAGATGGAGTACATCCACCTTCTGACTCATAGTTTAGGGATGGTGTTTTCTCCACCATCTCCTCCAGCTCCTCTAGCTCCTCTGGAAGACTATCCCCTAGTGATTTTTTTGTTCTGTTAAAAACATTTGAATTGAACATTTTTGTAATATGAACTATTTAGAGTTTTGGTCTTTTATATTGGTGTGAATATTGCAAATGTTTTTAGTATTTTTAATATATTATTATTTTGTTATTCATTATTAGTAATATGTTATAAATATTTTTTTATTTTACTAATAATAATAATAATAATAATATTTTATGATTTTTTATTTATTTTTTCTGAATATTGAGAAATTTAATAATTTTATTAGTATTTAATAATATTAAAATTGTTTTTTTCATTAATCATAATTTTATTATTATTTTTTATTTTATTAATTATTTGAAAATATTGACAATTTTAATATATTTTAATATTTTTTATTATTTTAATAATATTTATATATTTTTTATTTTATTAAGTATTTGTGACGGGGCCTTTTGGGATGGGGGGCCCATGGAAAATAGATTATATATATATTTTAAAAGTTTTTGGTGATGAGTTTCTTTACCGTCGCAATAACTTTTTTGCGACATGCCCATCACAAAACGTTTATAACATATAAGCTATTTGCAACTGGATGGTATCCCGTCACAAATACATTTTGTGATGGGATCATCGCTAAAAATTCTTGTATATATAATGTATTTAATCGGACAACGATTTCAGATAGGCCCGCTTCCCGTTGCAAGTAGTATTTTTTTCAACGGGCCCATCACAACAAATACTAATAGCGATTCCATTTTTTACAACGGGCTATTTGCGATAGGCCCCTGTCAGAAAAGTGTTTTTACAATGGGATATCATTGAAAATAGCCCATCACAAATAGTCAAATTTCCAATAATGAATGTTTCAACTGTTGGGAGATAGAGAACTATGAAAGATAGTGCACTAAAACTTGACACCTTTATGTAAATTAGTGTCATTATACACCAAATCAAAAAGATCAAGTGAAAGATTATTCCATCGCCACTGCTAATGTAGAGTAAGAAAATGAAATCGTACAAGGTACACTTCCTATTAACTGAATAATGTAAAATATATTATTTTAATGTAGTTCTATGAATTCCTTTATACCATGAAATTTTTATTTAAATATTTAATCTAAAATATCATACATTTATGTAGAGATGTTTATAAAAACACCTTATGGTGATATCATTACAACCTAAGTGTTGGACTCTTCTCTTGTTGTAATATTTGGGAATATTCTTCCAGATAATCTCATGAAACTTACCATGGTGGAATTTTATTCTAAACTAGGAAAGGATTTGATTTCATTTTATAGGGTACAAACCAACTACCAGGAAAATGAAATATCTTTTCAAATTTGAAAACATCCCACGCTACACAATAAATAAAATAAGACCATGAATCTCCTTTAGAAAATACTTAAATCCTATAGGATTTAATGTGCTAGGAAAAATAATACCTCACTGAAATGGTTAATTAAATGGATGGTATAAACCTAGAAAAAATGGCCATAATGAAGGAATATAGTCATTTATTTCTTAGAGAGTTACCCAGACTTCCCCCAGATCATGAGGTAGATAGCTGAATAGAATTCATAGGCATATCTACTCTTATCTCAAAATCCTCCTATAGGATGGAATCAATTAAACATGATGTGTTAAAGAATAATATTCAATATAATTTTGAAAAAGAGTTCATAAGACCTAGCTCATCACCTTGAGTTGGAACAGTTCTCTTTTTAAATAAAAAGGAGGATCTATGTGGGTGTGTATTTACTATTGAGTGATCAACAATATCACCACAAAAGAACAAGTATCCACTTACAATAATTTTTTACTTGTTATAACAACTACAAGGAGTTCAATACTTTCCAATGGTGCATCTTCATTATGGATATCATCAACTATAAGTGAAAAAAATTATATTTAGTATAGAACATTCTGAACAATGTATAATCACTATCAGTTTCTATTGATTCACATCGGACTAACTAATTACCATGAAATATTTATGGATTTGATGAATAGTGTCTTTAGACACTACCTTGAAATTTTTTGGGTATCTTTTATCGATGATATTTTCACATAATCCATGAGAATTGAGTAATAATAATAACCACTAATGATTTCACAAGATACACAATGGAATGAGAAATTATATTCCAATTTTAGTAAGCATGAATTTTGGAGAAATCAAGTGACATTATTTGGAAATGTGATCACATGTGAGGGAATATTTGTGGAACATTCAAAAATACAAATTGAGGAATTTTCCATACCCACTATTGTTATAGAAATTAGTAGTTTT
Organism: Viscum album; assembly: GCA_963277665.1. Classification (NCBI taxonomy): domain Eukaryota; kingdom Viridiplantae; phylum Streptophyta; class Magnoliopsida; order Santalales; family Viscaceae; genus Viscum; species Viscum album. The sequence continues at coordinate 1,290,874,575 of OY728120.1, read as the reverse complement.
ATTGGAAAATCAGAGTACTATTGATGTTTTTTAATAAATTTATCATGATTGTCAAACCAACTAACTAAGAAAAGACAGAAAATGGTAAAGTATGTCTATATTGATGAATTTGAGGAAATATTCAAGGAACTCAAGAAGAGTCTAATAAATTCTCCTATACTAAAACAAACTAAAAGTTGATAATTTTTTGTGATATATATTGATGATTAAAAGAATGTATTTGGTTGTGAATGCATGCATAATGATAAATTTATAGCCTACAATTCTTAGTAGTTGAATATCCATTATAAATACTACAGGACACATGATCTAAAGATACAAACTATAATTTTTTCCATTAAAATCTAGAATCACTACCTCTATGATGAGAATTGTCACATATATACTGGTCGAAAGAGTTCAACGTATATAATCACATAGAAGGAACACAACATATGTCAAATAATTTTGTTAGAGATAATCAAGGACTATGTTTTATCTATTCATTACCATCCAGGAAAGGTATATATGGTAGCTAATTCTATTATAATAAAATAACATGATACTCTATCTAAGATGCAGATAGAGAAAGACCCTATCTTTATATATATTCCAAGGATGGATTTGTAAATCCTAACAATGGGGAATACATCCAACCTTTCCCATATGATTTCCACACCATCTATCTAAGAGAATATTAAGGAGATACAAATGGTCGATCTAGAGTTATAAAATAAGGTAAATTATGTAAATGAATGAAATCTACTGGAATTAAAAATCAATGATGATTTTGTGATTTAGTTTGGAATGAGGTTGTCTGTGCCATCATCAGCTGTGATAAAGAAGGAGCTGTTGGATAATGTGCATATCTCACGCTTCCCAATCTATCCTGGACATATCTAGATGTATTGTGATATACAATAATACTTATTTTGGGATAACCTAAAGAAGGGTATTGCATATTATATCTCAAGGATGTTCATATTTAAGTTATTTAAAGTATAATGAAAAAATTCCATAGGGATGATGCAACCATTTCCTATACCCATGATAAAATGGGGGAATGTCTTTATGTAATTTATCACTAGTCGACTGAAAATGTCAAAATGGACAACGTAGTATGGGTTGTGGTTTATAGACTCACTATGACTAACCACTGAATTGTTATTCAAGAATAATCACAATTCAACAACATGCCAGGATATATGTTATGGAAGTTATGAGGCTACATGGGGTTCCACTTTTTATCATCTCTAATCATGATCCAAGGTTAAAAAATAAATTCTAGAGAAGTAGTCATAATTATTTGCGTACTAAATTGAATTTCCACGTGGACTATCACCCCTAAAAAGATGGACAATCTATAAGGACTATTTGGACGGTTAATGGAATGCTATGAGACTTCTCAATGGAATTGAAAGGTGGATGGGATGATAAAACCCTATTTGTTGAGTTCTAATACTACAAAAACTTCTACTCAAGTATTCATATGGCTCGATATGAAGTTTTTTAGGGTGAGAGATGTACATCCATAACATTTTGGGCTGAATTTGGTGAATGAAAGCTACATTGACATGATCTTGTATAGGATATATCGTGGAAGGTTCAATCCATCTAGAAACATATCAATGTTTCTCAAAGTCGGAAAAATATATATGTTGAAAATCATCAAAGGAACATAGAGTTTGATTATAGAAAAAAAGTATTCCTTTGAATATCACCCTGGAAGAGAGTCATGTGTGGTGAAAAGAAAGGGAATCATATCCCAAGGTACATTTTCCCCTTTGATATCCTTGATTACGTTGGAGTAGTGGACTATCGACTTACACATACCACCAGTATGTATCATGTTCATGACGTGTTGAATGTATCAATACTAGGGAAGTACATACATTACCCCTCATATGCACTGAATCAAGAGGTGGTACAACTGTAGAAATACCACTCGTATGGAGACTAGCCGGTGAAGTTATTGGACAGTAGAGATAATCTTCTACAAAATAAGACAACTCACCAGGTCAAATTGTGGTGGAGGAATTATAAGTTTAAAGATGCAACATAGGATATGGAGGAAGAAATGATGGAGAAGTACCCTAACCTTTCTTTACCTTGGTAGGTATAACAAAATTTTGAGGACAAATTTTCAAATTGGGGGAAGAATGTAACAACCACCAAAATTATCAAGGGAATTTTCCCTTATTATAATTAGGTTATACTGTATAAAACCCAAAAATCACATAGATATATTAATAAAAAAAATTATAACAATTCTAGTGTGAAATTATTGATATTTATATTAATTAAGGAACCTATACAAATTTGAATAGTTACATGACCATTGGAATAATAACATGAACATTAGGAATAGTAATTTGAAAAATAAAGTAGTAACCTAACCTATGAATGGTGAAACCGGTTCTAAGATATAGTCCAAACAGACTACCCTTATGTGATGGACCTATGAACATTTCATTGATATTAAAAATGTCACAATGAATCATCAAAAGAGTGACCGCCCACCTCAACACTCAAGACCCCCTCTTTGTTGGCACCTATTCCCCCTTGATAGTCATCACTTGGTCATTCTAACCAATGAGATAGTCTATTAGAGTAGAGTACTACGAATATCCATCCGACCGCATTCTTGAGCATGATTAACATTGCCTCATTATTATTCATCTCTTTTTCCATAGGTCATATTTGATAACAAGTAACAACACAAATTCTGATCCACTTCTTCGGCAATGATCAATTCAGTGAATAGGGATTCCCATAGGACTTATAAAATAGTATTTTACACATATGATACTAGTACTAATTTTGAATCAAGATGTGGGGTTACCTCCATATTCCTATTAACAGTAATGCAACCTCCCAACAAACCATATATAATTTATTTGATCATTTATTCTTTACGTAACAACTCACACTATTGAATTCATAGTGAAATTAATAATTGAAATGCCAAAACATCTCAACACCAATGCTAGTGGATATATAATTTTCTCTCTGAAACCATATGGGTGATTGAGTGCATCCAGTGGCCAAATCAATGATATCACACTTTCTTGAACATGGTGGGGGAGTCGGTGAACCAATAATACCCCTATGGATAAATTTTATATAGCCATGAAACATCAATAATCCAATTACATCCCAAGGTGGGGAAATGGTAGCTATGATTGAAGTATGAAGGTCCCTACGAGCTCTCCCTAAACCATCAATCACACCAATTCTTTGCTAACCCATAACCAATATCATACCGGGAATGACACCTATCGCAAAATTACCACCTCCTTGAAACCAATTACTTCTCATCAACCACTATTCCAATACCCCAAAGTGATGCTGGGAACACCTTGGTTGAAAAATAATGTCCACAATGTGGGAATATCACACCAAATTGTATATTTGGTGTTCGTGGGTTCATTTTTCCTGGTGGTTCAATTGCAATAAAAAATATCAATTCCAAGTCCTTCAACATGGTACCTCCCCAATGGACTTGTGACACTAATACAACAGAGTTACAAGTTTATAATATTGTTCATGGGTATTAATGATGTGTGTGTGGGTGAAATGGGGTGGGTTATGGGGTTTTTGGATGATTTGGTTGATGGACCACCAAGTCAGATGATTGGGTCAGTTTAAGAAAAATTTCAATAGGTTAAATCCCTCGATTGAATCCTTTTGGGAATTTTTTATATAGGTATACAATGAAAAATCATGGCATCTAGTGTCGACAAGGTTTCATGAAAGCACTATTAGTTTAGTTTTGGTATAATGTGGGCCTCCATTACCAAAAGGTTAGAGGTTCAACTCTTATAGTGTGTGGGTTCATATTGAAATGTAGATGGGGGTGTTCGGTGAGTAAAGGGTGAGAGCTTCTAGTTGATTAGCTAAGGATATCTAGGTATAATATGAAATGGAAATGGTTACCATTGGACTATTAGGAGGGGGAAGAATGGGGCCAAATTTTTTACGTATTGAGAAAGAGTCATGGACACAACACACCATGGGGGAATATGCGATTTGGTATACAACACCAGTGGAAGGGAAGGTCAACCACTACACTATGGACATGGTGTGTTTGGGCCTTGGATGAGTAGAGGAGGGTATGCCTATAGTTTGAGCAAGGTAGGTGGTAGGAGTTGTGTTGAAATGGAGGTAGGAAATATAGGGGGTTATCAAACCATAAGACTAGCATTACTATAATGGTGAATTTATCAACTCTAAAAATATTTCAACTCAAGTGATAGATTTTATTATCATTTCCAAAATGACATAGTTGAAAAATAATGCTCCATGTGAATTGAGTTTTGATCATGTGACACCATGACACTATAATTTATAATAGAAACCTATGAAATGACCATAGTCATCACTGTACCAAATGATAGTTGGGGTACTAACATAGGTTTGTCAGAATTGGAAGAGGGGGGTATAGTGCCGATGGAGACATGGGAATATAGTCAACACCTTACCATCTGAACATATATCTTGTATCAATCCAATGGTTTTCCTACGAGTATGAGTATAGAGATGATCTCTCCCAATCAGCATATACTCAGTACTCTACTCTAATTGACTTGGATCTGGATTGAGTCCTTCCCCATATTCAGCCCAAATAATTATAATATAGGTAGTTGGGTAATCAACTAATGGGGAATGAGGAGGGGTGATATTCATTGAACCATTTTGGGTGTGAGCAAGTGGTTTTTCCATAGAAGTTACCATATGCAATGCATGAAGGTGTGTTCTAGGAACTCCGAACAACTGTCCATGTGGGTACATGGTCTGGAGCATCTCGATGAGTACTAGTGAGTTTTTCAAACCAAGTGTCTTTGTGATGGGTGATGTTCAGCATGTTAGGAATGCGGTGATGAGAGGAGGTGGTTGGGTGGGAATATCTAATATGTTGTGTGAAATGGGGAAGGAACAAAGAGACCACTATCCCTATTCAACCTTATGAAACCATATAAAAACTAGAGCTCCATGTACTCTAGTAAGGTTGGGAGTTTTCAGTCTCACCACATAGGAATATAAGGGATTTTCATGGTGGTAGGAACATCTGGGAAGAGAAGAGAAGCCTTATTGGGTGGTGTTTGAAGGTACATGTTGGATTAGAATTGTAAAAGATGACTCAAAATCATGGGCTTTGGGAAAGGATGGATGTATTGGTGGAATTATGAGACTTCCCAATTGACTAGAAGGGTATGGTTTTTCGAGTATTGTATATTTTTTGTGTCATGTGTGGATGTATGGAATGAAATGGATTGAGTAGTGCAGGGATATCTTCTTAACCATGTGTGATACCGATACTTGTGTGTAAAATGTGGAACATAGTATCACATATATAAAAATATGGAAATTCCATTGTATCTTTGTGTACAATTTTGAACTACATATTGATCTACTCTGAAATCATAACTAACCCTTCTGGTTTATCGATGATACTCTTACCCCAAGAATACCTCCATCACTGGTAGTACACTTTTAGAAGTGCACCTAGATCAAGGTGGGAACCTTCGGGGAAATATATAAAGGTAATTTCTCATCAAATAGTGTGTTGAGTATTGCTGGGAGTGATAGATCCACTAGTATGATGATGGGCATACCATACCACCATCCCAACATTGGTTCATGTGCATACTACCAGTGAATTTCCTTTAATTTAATTCAACCCCCTATTCTCTAAATCCCAGACGAAAGGTTTCCCCATTCAATTTTTATATTGGAACCTATGGATGTGAATCTATTTATAGTTATCAATGTTTTGGATAAATCTATAATGAATAAAAAATGTTCACAAATTTCAATTTTTTATGAACAAATCATGAACCAGTGATACTAATACTACTATGACGAACTATTTTAGAACTCAAATTTTAGTATGATGAGTCATGATACATATGTGTCTACTATGATGATTCATGGTGATCAACTTAAATTTATCTTGGTATTGTTGAGGATCATCTGTCCGGTCTTAACCTATACAGTGAACGTATTGAGGAGCATGAATATGATATACATGAAAATTTAATTGATTTTATTTATAACATGACTTCCAAAGATATTCCAGAAGAGGCCCCTGATGAAATCCATGATATCCCTTTTCTTGATCTCCTGATTGATGAGTTGAATGTCAATGGAGGTGGAGTTACAAGTGAAGCCTTTCAAGATGATATTATTCAAGAAAGGATTATTTTCACCCCATTGGAGAAATTTTCCATTCACCCATCAATTCCTTTTAGATTCTGAAATGTGTATATCTCATTCCAAAATCTAACCATGTTTTTTCTTTTATCTCTTTTGGAAGTCACACTGCTTATATACTTAGTCATTCAAAAGGGGAGAACCAAAACATCTAAGGTTGTGAAATCTTTTTTAGATCTATTTTATGATTTTTTTCTTGTTCCATTCAATGATTATATACAAGGTATGAGGATCAATGTTCAACAACATTTCACCCTTTCATTTTGGTCACTTTTAATTTCTGGTTATTTTTTAATGGCCTATGTATGGTTCCATTTAGCTTCACTATCACTATTAAACTTCTATGTACATGGAAGCTATATTTTTCAATGGACATTAGAATCACACTATTGGGAGTTTAGAGATATGGGATTAATTTTTTAAGTGCATACTTACTCAAAATTTTTCACCTAACAATAGCATTGGAACTTGTACTACTGGAGCTCATCCCTCATTATTTTAATGCACTGAGCTCAGGAATCCATTTATTTTCTAATATAATGGCTAGGAGTAGTTTAGTAATGATTTTTAGTGGTTTCATGTGGAATATTATCGTACTATAATATCGATTTTATATTATTAGCGATATTATAACTCTATTGGTAGTGATATTATTTACTCGGTTGGAAATTAGGGTAGTGATATTACATGATCATGTTATTACTATCATAATACGTATCTTCTTTAATGATACTCCAAATATCCATTGATTCTAGGTGTTGGACCTCTATACTCTACTCCAAATATTTTAATTGAATACCCTAGTCTCCCAATGGTGATACACAGATCAAGGTAAATTGGTAGTGTAATTTCATTTTCCTTGAGTGGGGCATTTGAAAATCATTGTGATTCAATGGTAGGTTATGTATGGTAGTGGTATGATCATGGATATGTATTTTCATGAATAAAGTATTTACTATTATTTAACCACATTGGTTTATTTTTCACCTTCATTTCCAATTGCAAAAAAGATAATCATAAAATTATTTATTTGATGTGAGAATCCTATTTATTCAAATATTTAAATTCAGATATACATTAATTGATCTCAATGGATAAAATTAGTTCCTGACACTCTTGGATTATTTGACATTGGAATTTATTAGGATTTCCAATATTATTTGATTATAATATAGAAAGTGGTCATGGTACTGAAGATAAATAAGTTAGTTTTATGAAGAAAACCACCACATATGATAATCTACTATGAAATTTAATCCATTTGTCTCAATATCTAATCAAGTAGATTTATTAATTTTTCATCACCCTTAATACCTGATATATAATACTATGATTATCCTTAATGAATATTTCGACATAAAAATGATCATGGAATTTATTTCAATTGATCCATTCCAATAAACTGGTAGATATATTAACATCTTTAAATGGAAGGAAAAAATAATTCCTCAACATTGTAATTAATAACATGCCGATTGCGATGTACACATTATATCATACATATTGTGAATATATATCTTCATGGAGTTTGTTAATACATCTAAGCATGTGATTCATGATTTCTATTAATGATATTGGTAGATTCTAATGATCCTTGTAGATGTTGAAAAATAAGAATTTATGATGACACACAAACATGATGATTTCTTTTTGTTTGGTATGTGCTCTATATATTAAATCATAGAGATCACCGTGTCAATAATTCATGAGATGAATCCTCATCCTCTATAGGTTACTATCACCTGAATCATGAAAATCTATTTTTTCCATCCTAGTTCTGAATTCTAATTGTAGGGAAAATATTTAAGAAACACCATCATAGAATATATAGGTTCTCATAATATAGGGACATTCTATGACATATTTTTATGAAATAAATAGCATTGGAAATTATCAAAATAAATTCACATCGAATAATGAATAATATGTGATAAAATATATTTTATAATCACATATTTGAATATAATTTCTAATCACAAGTACAATCCAGCAGGTTATAGGGCAACAATTCCCACAAAGTGTGACCTAGATTATTTAATTTAGTGTTTGGATTATATTCTACATTTGGCTAGAAACATCCATGTGAGGTTGGTGGTTGATGACCTTTTTTGGTTGGATAACAATAAAATAACATGGTTTCTAATTAGATCATGTTATCATGGTTTTAGATGATTTACCAGGATTACCATAGGTTATGGATGATATATCTATTTTTAATTTCATGGTAATTTTATGAAATAATATTGTTATGGGATCGTGGAAAAAATGGTTATTTTGAGAATGGAGTATAAATTAATAAATTTATTTATTATTGTGGTTAAATAACATGATGTAAATTTTCCATAGGTGAATCTTACAGTGGGGTTCATAAAAATACCAGTGAAGGATAATCCATTATAATTTTAGAATTTAGGAATGGATTTGGGTGTCTTGGAACCCTATTAGAGCCATATAAATAGTATTTTGTGTTTTATGCTTGAGTTTAAGAGGAGTGGTGATGTATAGTGGTTATATATAGTAATAGATGAGACATAGTAAGTGGAGATCATGTGTTTGAATTTGTGAGGTTGTGATATGGATACACCATTGGTGGAGAAGATCAAATTATTCATGGGTGTATGTCTATTGTGTTAGAAGTGTTGTGGGTATAGTGAATAGATCAGTTGGTTTTCTGAATGGAATTGGGATATTTGTGATTAGATAATCCAATTTTATGATTCAAGATTTTTATTTTTATAGATCAGATCCTGGTATTGTGCTCATGATGACGATGGTGTGATTTAGGAGAGAATCAGATTAGTGGATCACCAATGCTCTTGGAAAGACCATGGGACATGGATTGGTCGATTAAGGATCCAATGCTAGTCTCTACAAAAGAGTAAACTAAAATATATTGTGTCAAATTTGGATGATTAAATTATTCCTTTTGGTTTAAAGGAATCTTGACCAAGTTTTTCAGTGACATAGCGGTGTGTGTGTGTAAGAGAGGGAGTGACTAAGCACTTTTTATATATTTAACCTAGATAAAGACTCTCTAGTGAAATTTTTTATAATTGGATGTGTTGAGGAGTAAAATGCATCATGATAATCACTTGGATTAAAGTTTAGGTGGTTTGTATATCAAAGATTAAATTTTAGAGGACATGATGGTGTATCTAATCATGGTATTTGGAGTTTCATAAAATAAGAGAATTTGGATTTTGGTGATGAAACATTGTGGGTTATTCATGAATTTATTGTTGAGATAGGTCAAGGTTCATAGTAGGAGGAATAACATATCTTATCAGGGATGAGAAGCATTATGTTAGTGATTTTTTAATGAATGACATCATTATGGATGGGGAATTCCTATATGAATTTTATTTTTTGTTATTTTTTGGGTTTCTTTTTTATAATTTGGATTCATATTTGGATTTTGAGTGTTTTAATCCATAAATAGTGTTTTCTGATGTGGTTGGAGACATATTAGATGCATAAGGTTTTCATAATTATTTTAGAGCAGTGTTTGGGAGGTTGGGCGTCTCAATGCTGCATATTATAGCCATTCACTACATGAAATGAGTCATTCACCCCATATATCATTTTCTAGGTGTACATTTGGTAATTAATAGTGAATCATGGGGAGGTTCTACTACCTCAGAATATTTATGGAATGGACCAATATTTTAAACCATGAATTTTCTAAGATAGATGGACTCCACTCTTTATAGTGGAGGATTCATGGAGTGAACAATTGTTCCTACAAGGATCTACTGAGGGATAATTTTCTATGAATTAGGGATTATTTTAAAAGGTTTTATATTTTAGAAAACCCTAGGTTTTTCCTTTTAAAAGATATATGGGGAATGGGGAGGTAGATAACAATTATACCCTTCTCAACAATTGCGATTTGGTTCGTTTTGATGTATTTCATTATATAGGTTCTCCTTATGATATCTCCTATCCTTATTCTTCTTGTCCCATTTGTAATTTAGGTTCATTTGGAAAGGGGTTTAATAGAAAATTTCATCATATAATTGTGAAATTTTTTCCCTTGAGGGGTATTTCATCTACGGCTCATATAAGATAACCCAGAAAGGCACCATTGTAACACCCGAGACTTTTATGTTATATAAATCATCAAAGGAATCTTTTTCTACACAACACTTGCTTGTCTTGCTTTACACGAACTCACGACCTTCCTCGATAGCTTGCGTCGTACGCAATACCGAGTTTCACTAAACAACGATATGCTATTAAAACATTATTAAAACTAGCCATTATGAATAGCAATAACCACTTTTTGAAATTTTATAAATTTTATTTTTCAAAATGGACTTCATTTTTGGATTCAGAATATCGAAATTAGCCTAAGGTAAAATTTTGGTATTTTTCTGAAAACTTTCAATTTTTGATGAATAGTGAAACCACTAAGTGGTAGTTAAAAAACTGAATTTTTCATAAAACTTAATTTTACCGCTTCTGTGAGTGGAATTTCGAAAATCCGAGAGACACGGTTAATATCAAGGACTAAAATGTGGTTCAATGAGATGAAAATAATTTTTGGTGAATAGTAACTTTTTACTTTTTTTACCACGGTTAAAAGTAAATAGGGTAATTAAGGGTAAAGATGATATTATTATTACCCTAACACATGTCATAATTCTATTAGATAAGTGTCATTCGACCAAAAACAAACTTAGGAATAAAATATGACCATTTAGGCCTACTTGGATTTGATTAGGACATTTATTATTAATTTATTTAAAGAAGGGTTAAAATAGATAAAATCAAAGTTTAATAAGTAAATAATTTTTAATATGGGGTTATACATAAGATAAATTCTACTATAAATATTCATTAGAAATATAAAAATATTTAATACATAATGGTATTTTATTTTTAATTTTTAGACCTTAAATAATATAATTTATTTATGACACAAAGATGATGCAATAATTATCTTATTAATGAAATATTAACATAATCAATGTTATAAACACCAAAATAAATGTAATTTGAGACTTTTTATGAATTCCACTAATTTTCAAGGTTAATATGACATGTTAGGATTGATTTAATTAACTTTGTTAGAACTAATAATTCTGTTATGATTTCCACAAAAATCAATTACTAAATAGTGTCAAAATTGACATAAAATAGTTTTTAAAAAAAATATTATATTAGTAATTGTTATTTTATTCCTAAAAATCTAAGGTTCATCCAAATTACTTAGATAAGGTTATATATATTAATAATAAACAACTTGGGGTTCGTTTGGCTGCTTATTGTAAGTTTATTAACCTTATAGTATAAGAACACAAGAAGACACGGTAAAAGTAAACTTATTTAACTTAATGTTAAATCTAAATGATAAGGTTAAAATAGGAACCTAAACTTGTCTAAATTATATTGGATGAGAGGATTTCGACCCATACCCACCTTAGCTTCTAAATATATCAATTTGGAGCTATTTAAAACCGAACATGACTTTATAATAAAATAATATTTTTAGTTTTCCCAAAGGTGCCCCTCTCCTCCCTTATAAAAGGGCACCTCCTCCCCCTCTTCCTCACACCACTTTGAGCCTTCAAGATCGGCCAAACCCTGCCAATTCCTCCTATAAACTTCCCTAGAGACATCCTAGAGGTCCTGGTCTTCTTCAAAGACCAATTTTAGTGCCCTAAAAGAAGGTCTCAAAGAAGCACTTCAAAGAAGAGGTAATGTCTGTTACCGATTGTTTCATCTTTATTTCTTCTTTCACTTATTCTTATTTAGTTGTTTAATTATGAAGTAATAACATCAGTATCACTCATATACTGATATGTTATTATAATTATGAAACAACCATATTTAACCATCTATCCATCCTACGGAAAAAGAAATCACCGCGCGTGCGTACGTACGGAATACCGTCTCGACACCGTGGTGTAATCTATTTTCCACCACCACCTTACTTGGATGGGTATAATGGTGTACATAATGACTATATATGACTATTATAAAGTGATACTAATTCTGAAATAGTATAAATACACTCCAATACAATTCCACGATTATAGGAACGATATCATCACTCATGCGTACGTACGGAATACCGTCTCCACGATGTGATGCGACTCGTTATACATGATCTTCATTTCATAATGATTATATAAATGAATTTAATTGAATGAATATTATATTTATTACACTAATACCATTCTGGAAATTAGGTATCTATAACCTAAATATAAGAATAAGAATTTATTCGACAAAACACGCATAAGAACAAAAATTTATAAACACCCGAATAACAACTAGCAATGAAATATTACTACTAAGAAGCTAAGAAAATGACCATATATGATATCATAAAAATAAGTATTATTCTGGAATAAGTCAATAACATTATTTAAATCATTATACAGGAGTTTCAGACACTTACGAAGCAAAACAGACCTAAGGTAAGGGAAATATCACAATCTCATTTTTATCCGAGATTGTTTATACTTTGGTATTTACTGGGGTGTATTTTATCATCCACATCCATGTTTCCTGAATATATAATATTATTTCCATCCACCTTAAATTTTTTAAATCCATTTTTACCCTTTGGTGAGTTTATAGTAAAAGATATGAAAGGAATCTTTTGTCGTTTTTCGTATGAGGTACTTTTTGACTTTTCTGACAAAAGTACGAGAAGAATGTTTTTTTAACTTATACGGCATGAATGGATTTTTAAAACATTATTTCCAAGAAGCTTACTTTACAAGTTGTCAAGTTTATTTTTAATCAACTTATTTTAAAATTGTATGACATGTTAAGAAAGGAAAATGTTTTTGAAGTAGAAATGATATTTTCCTCAAGAATGGAGTTCAAGTGTTTTATCAAAATTATTTTCCATCTAAGATAATATATGGTTCTGTTTATATCCCTATTATTACATTGATATTATTATGTTGTGATGGATATATTTTTATGAATTCCATTATCTTATATGAATTGTTTTATGATGTCATGATGTTTAAGATTCCCATTTTTATTACATGGGTTATGCTATGATGTATGGTTTATGATTTTGTGGCACACATAAGAATGGTATCATTATGAGATGGGTGAGACCTATATCTCCCTCCAATGCATTGGGTAAAGATTTTATATCTCATGAGATAGACATGGCTGGAACGGTAGGTTATACAGGTTCAGTGAAACAGGACTGAAAGGAGGGTGACTCGGTTCAGAAATGGACTTTGTCCACTAAGATAGTCTTGGCAATGAGTCTTGACTAATAAGATATGATTCTCTATGATTATGTGTGTATGCCACAAAGTTTCATGTTTTAAGTTATGATTATTGTGATTACATTTCACTGCCATGATTTATCCCATGTTATGAAATTATGATCTCTTTTGCAGAATAATATTTCCAAAAGTTATGTGCTTATGTATATGATGTGATTGATATTTCTTTTGTTTACCCTTACTGAGCATTTGAGTTCACCCTTTTGTATGTTTTCTTTCCCCAGGTCAGGAAGAAGGTTATTAAGTAAGATATGCCAAAAGGGACTATAGATACGATGAAATAAATGGGAGACAGTGTAGACGCTTTATGAACCAGTTGTTTATGTTTCCCAATTTCTAAAGAAACTATACCTATATGGTCCTTTCATGGTTTTGTTATATGTTGTAATAAGTATGCTTCAATTTTGAAGTATTAACAATGTATGTAAAGTATGGGTCGTTATAGTTGGTATCAGAGGGAGGTTATAGTCAACCTTTGGAAACTAGGATGTGAAAGCCTTAGTAAGAACCCTAAGGATAAGTCTAAGAATAGAACAAAATATTAGTGTTTTTGAAATGGCCATGAATAACCTAGGATAAGACCTTAAGTGTGAAATTTTATTCTTGATTATGTGGTTTTCCTATTATAATTAGTGTTGCTCACACTATTCTTCTTGGTTTTAGTCAATGGCTGGAACCCGAAGGAACCGTGTTAATGCAGAATGCGACGGGAAATGCAATGATTGTCCCCTTGAGCAACCAAATGTTATGGGAGCTGGAATGAAAAATCTTGTAGCCATGCTCACACAACTTTCTCAAGCTATGAATCGTGCAGGACTTCCAAACGAGCAAAGGAAGGAGCAACATTCTGTTGAATCCTTCATGAGGCAGCGTCCACCTTCTTTTAACGGGTCTACTGATCCATTAGTTGCTGAACAATGGATTAGTACTACTGAAAAGATATTTTCAGTTCATCAATGTTCTGAACATGATAAAGTCATCATAGCAGTGTATCGTTTGGAAGGAGATACTGATCAATGGTGGAATCTTATTAAGAATATGAGGCAAAGGGATGAAATTGAGTCCATGGAATGGGACGAGTTCAAGAACTTATTTTTCATTAAGTACTTCCCTCGTATTCCCCGAAAAAAGATGGAGAAAGAGTTTCTTGAACTGAAGCAAAAGGATGATGAATCTGTTGGTACCTATGAAGCAAATTTTACAAGACTTTCAAGGTAGGCTTCTGGTATTATTATCCAACCCGAGAGTAAGATTGATCGATTCTTTAGTGGCTTAAAACCAAGTCTTCGAAGGGCGTTAGCCATAACAGACTTCAATAGCTACGAGGAAATCGTTCGATGTGCTCTCAAAGTCGAGATGGAGATTGGAGTAACCCATCAGTCATATGGGTTTGATAAGAAGAGGAAAATGGAATTCAAAGGAAAATATAAAGAGCACACTGAAAAGAAGATGAGCTTTCCCTTATGCTCAAAGTGTGGAAAGAAACATGGAGGGAGTTGTCTTAAAGGGACAAGTAAATGTTTCAAATGTGGAAAGGAAGGTCATCGGGCATTTGAATACCGCGATGATGGGAAGAAGATGTCTAATGATGCAAACAAAGGAAGGGATACACAGAATGAACCTACTACACTTCAATTTTTCAAGTGCAAGGAGATGGTACATTATGCCAATAAATGCCCTAATCCAAGGGTTGATGATGATGGTCGACGTCAACAAACTCTTAAGGCTAAAGACAAAGGAAAGTCACATGCAATTTCTATCAGTGATGTGGAGTATGATAACGATGTGGTGAAAGGTACACTTACCATCCACTCTAAAGTAGAAAATGTTTTATTTGATTATGGATCCACCCACTCGTTTATTTCTGAAGAATTTTCTAAGGGTATCACCGTATTACCTCAACAACTAGATGTTGAGTTAGCTGTGACAACACCTAATGGCACAACAGTCGCATAAAAAGTTTATAATTCTTCTCCGATATAAGTTTGTGGGAAAGTTCTTCCTTCAAATCTTGTGATCCTTCCGATAGTGGAATTTGATGTGATTCTTGGCATGGATTGGCTTTATTTATATGGAGCTCATATCAATTGCCAAAGAAGGGAAGTCACATTTCATATTCCAGATCAACCTATGATCGTCTATCAATGCAAGGATGAACATAACCTTCCAGTGGAAATTTCTTCCATCTTATGGGTCTTGATTCCACTAAATGAAGGTTATTTATCCCAAATGGTTGGTGAGAAACTCATGATTAAGAATATGCCCATTGTACGGGAGTTTGATGATGTCTTTCTGGAGGAATTACCAGGACTTCCACCAAATCGTGAAGTTGAGTTCTCAATAGAACTCGTACCGAGTGCTTTGCCTATTTCAAAGACACCTTATAGAATGTCCCCAATTGAGTTTAAGGAATTGAAGAAGCAACTCCAAGATAATCTTGATAGTGGATTCATACGCCCTAGTGTGTCACCTTGGGGAGCACCTGTTCTATTTGTTAAGAAGAAAGATGGATCAATGAGACTCTGCATTGATTATCGAGAACTTAACAAGATCACTATCAAGAACAAATATCCTCTCCCACGCATTGATGACTTATTTGACCAACTAAGAGGAGCTCAATACTTTTCCAAGATTGATATTTGTTCAGGGTATCATCAATTAAGGGTCAAAAGGGAGGATATACCAAAGACTGCTTTCCGTACAAGGTATGGACACTATGAATTTATAGTGATGCCATTTGGTCTTACTAATTCCCATGCTATCTTCATGGATCTGATGAATAGAGTCTTTAGAGACTATCTTGATCAATTTGTGGTAGTCTTTATAGACGATATTATTTTCTATTCAAAGAGCAAGTAAGAACATGAAGATCACTTGAGAATTATATTGAAGACCCTGAGAAAGGAGAAGCTTTATTCCAAATTTTCCAAGTGTGAATTTTGGCTTCAAAAAGTTGCATTTTTGGGTCACATAATCTCAAAAGAGGGGATATCTGTGGATCCAGCAAAAATAGAGGTTATCGAAAGATGGTCGAGACCAACAACAGTAACCGAGATCCGAAGTTTTCTTGGTTTGGCTGGATATTATCGATGTTTTGTGAATGATTTTTCACGATTATCTAATCCACTCACCAAGTTGACTCGGAAAGGAGTTAAGTTTGTCTGGACGAAAGAATGTGAAGAGAATTTCAAGGAGTTGAAAAGAAGGTTATCAAGTGCACCTGTGCTCACACTGCCTTATAGTGAAGAAAGGTTTGTGATCTATAGTGATGCATCCAAGAAGGGATTGGGGTGTGTTCTTATGCAAAATGATATGGTGATAGCTTATGCCTCACGACAGTTGAAAATCCATGAGCAAAATTACCCAACACATGATTTGGAGTTAGCTGTGGTAATATTTGCATTAAAGATTTGGAGGCATTACATTTATGGTGAAAGGTGTGATATTTATACTGATCATAAATGTTTAAAGTATATTTTCACACAAAAGGAGATGAATATGCGTCAAAGAAGATGGTTGGAGCTGATTAAGGATTATGACTACTCAATCCATTACCACCCTGGGAAAGAAAACAAGGTGGCAGATGCATTAAGTCGACAAGACTATGATAGTTTATCCATGATGATGATCACAAAAGATCCAATATTTATGTATTTACAAAGGATGGATCTTGGAATTATAATGGAAGGGGAAAATTATTATCTTTCTCAAATGAATGTTCAACCATCTATACATGTGAAGATTAAAGAGGCACAGAAAGAAGATGTCGAGTTACAAAAGAAGGTGAGAAATTTTCCTGAATTCAACCTTGATTGTGATGGGATAATAAAGTTCAGGAATCGGGTTTGTGTTCCTCCCATCCTTGAATTAAAGAAGGAGTTGCTGGATGAGGCTCATAGTTCTTCATTCTCTATTCATCCTGGAAGCACGAAGATGTATAGGGACCTGAAAGAGTACTTCTGGTGGGATGGCATGAAAAGAGATGTTACTGAATTTGTCTCTCGATGCTTGGTTTGTCAACAAGTTAAAGCTGAGAGACAAAAGTCTAAGGGGATGTTACAACCATTACCCATACCCAAATGGAAATGGGAAAACATCACTATGGACTTTGTCACAGGACTTCCTAAAACATCAAAAGGCAATAATGCTATCTGGGTCATAGTTGATCGTCTTACAAAGTCTCAACACTTTATTGCTATTAGAGAAGATTTCTCTCTGGATCAACTTGCCAGGATATATGTAAAGGAAGTGGTAAGATTGCCTGGAGTACCACTTTATATTATATCTGATCGGGATCTGAGATTTACCTCGAAGTTCTGGCGAAGTCTTCAGCATACTCTGGATACAGAGTTGAGTTTCAGCACTTCTTATCATCCTCAAACAGACGGTCAGTCTGAGAGAACAATTCAAACCCTAGAAGATATGTTGAGAGCTTGCTCTATTGATTTAAAAGGTGGTTGGGATCAACACCTACCTTTGGTGGAATTTTCTTATAATAATAGCTTTCACTCCAGTATTCAGATGGCTCCTTATGAAGCTCTCTATGGAAAGAAATGCAGGACTCCAACTTGCTGGGATGAAGTTGGGGAAAGAAATCTATTAGGACCTGATCTCATTGATGAAATGGCAGAAAAGGTCAGATCTATTCAACAACACATAAGAGAAGCTCAAAGTAGACAGAAAAGTTATTCCGATAACCGAAGAAAAGACCTAGAGTTTAAAGTGGGTGATAAAGTGTTCTTACGAATATCTCCCTGGAAGAGGGTTATGAGATTTGGAAAGAAGGGGAAGTTGAGCCCTAGATATATCGGTCCTTTCGAAATACTGGATCGTGTTGGGAAGGTAGCTTACCGATTGGCGCTTCCACCGAATCTCTCTCAAGTTCATGATGTGTTCCATGTATCTCTCCGGAGAAAGTACATACCTGATCCTTCACATGTACTCAGCTCAGAAGTTGTACCGCTGGAGCAAGATCTTTCTTATGAAGAACAACCGATAGAGATTCTAGATCGTAGCGAAAAATTACTACGAAACAAGACCACTTGATTGGTGAAAGTTTTATGGAGGAACCACTAATTAGAAGAAGCTACATGGGAGCTTGAGGATATGATGAGGGAGAGGTATCCTCATCTGTTTGTTACAAAGTGACGAATTTCGAGGGAGAAATTCATTTTAAGGGGGGTAGAATGTAACACCCGAGACTTTCATATTATATAAATCATAAAAGGAATATTTTTCTACACAACACTTGCTTGGCTTGCTTTAGACGAAATCGCGACCTTCCTCGATAGCTTACGTCGTACGCAATACCGAGTTTCACTAAACAACAATATGCTATTAAAATATTATTAAAACTAGCCGTTATGAATAGTAGTAACCACTTTTTGAAATTTTATAAATTTTATTTTTCAAAATGGACTTCATTTTTGGATTCGGAATATCGAAATTAGCCTAGGGTGAAATTTTGGTATTTTTCTGAAAACATTCAATTTTTGATGAATAGTGAAACCACTAAGTGGTAGTTAAAAAACTGAATTTTTCATAAAACTTAATTTTACCGCTTCTGTGAGTGGAATTTCGAAAATCCAAGAGACACGGTTAATATCAAGGACTAAAATGTGGTTCAATGAGATGAGAATAATTTTTGGTGAATAGTAACTTTTTACTTTTTTTTACCACGGTTAAAAGTAAATAGGGTAATTAAGGGTAAAGATGATATTATTATTACCCTAACACATGTCCTAATTCTACTGGATAAGTGTAATTCGACCAAAAACAAACTTAGGAATAAAATATGACCATTTAGGTCCACTTGGATTAGATTAGGACATTTATTATTAATTTATTTAAAGAAGGGTTAAAATAGATAAAATCAAAGTTTAATAAGTAAATAATTTTTAATATGGGGTCATACATAAGATAAATTCGACTATAAATATTCATTAGAAATCTAAAAATATTTCCTACATAATGATATTTTTTTGTAATTTTTAGACATTAAATAATTTAATGTATTTATGACACAATGATGATGCAATAATTATATTATTAATGAAATATTGAAATAATGAATGTTATAAACACAAAAATAAATGTAATTTGAGACTTTTTATGATTTCCACTAATTTTCTAGGTTAATATGACATGTTAGTATTGATTTAATTAACTTTTTTCGAACTAATAATTCTGTTATGATTTCCTCAAAAATCAATTACTAAATAGTGTCAAAATTGACATAAAATAGTTTTTAAAACAAATATTATATTAGTAATTGTTATTTTATTCATAAAAATCTAAGGTTCGGCCACATGACTTATCTAAGGTTATATATATTAATAATAAACAACTTGGGGTTAGTTTGGCTGTTTATAGTAAGTTTATTAACCTTATAGTGTAAGAACACAAGAAGACACGGTAAAAGTAAACTTATTTAACTTAATGTTAAATCTAAATGATAAGGTTAAAATAGGAACCTAAACTTGTCTAAATTCTATTTTATGAGAGTATTGCGACCCATAACAACCTTAGCTTCGAAATATATCAATTTGGAGCTATTTAAAACCGAAATTGTCTTTATAATAAAATAATATTTTTAGTTTTCCCAAAGGTGCCCCTCTCCTCCCTTATAAAAGGGCACCTCCTCCCCCTCTTCCTCACACCACTTTGAGCCTTCAAGCTCGGCCAACCCCTGAACATTCCTCCTCTACACTTCCCTAGAGACATCCTAGATGTCCTGGTCTTCTTTAAAGACCAATTTTAGTGCCCCAAAAGAAGGTCTCAAAGAAGCACTTCAAAGAAGAGGTAATGTCCGTTACCGATTCTTTCATCTTTATTTCTTCTTCCACTTATTCTTCTTTAGTTGTTTCATTATGAAGTAATAACATCAGTATCACTCATATACTGATATGTTATTATAAGTATGAAACAACCCTATTTCACCATCTATCCATCCTACGGAAAAAGAAATCACCGCGCGTGCGTACGTACGGAATACCGTATCCACGCCGTGGTGTAATCTATTTTCCACCACCACCTTACTTGGATGGGTATAATGGTGTAAATAATGACTATATATGACTATTATAAAGTGATACTTATTCTGAAATAGTATACATACACTCCAATACAATTCCACGATCATAGGAACGATATCATCACTCGTGCGTACGTACGGAATACCGTCTCCACGATGTGATGCGACTCGTTCTACATGATCTTCATTTCATAATGATTATATAAATGAATTGAATGAATTAATATGATATATATTACACTAATACCATTCTTTAAATGAGCTATCTATAACCTAAATATAAGAATAATAATTTATTCGGCAAAACACGCATAAGAACAAAAAGTTATATACACCCGAATAACAAGTAGCAATGAAATATTACTACTAAGAAGCTAAGAAAATGACCATATATGATATCATAAAAATAAGTATGATTCTGTAATAAGTCAATAACATTATTTAAATCATTATACAGGAGGTTTGGACACTTACGAAGCCAAACAGACCTAAGGTAAGGGAAATATCACAATCTCATTTTTATCCGAGATTGTTTATACTTTGGTATTTACTGGGGTGTATTTTATCATCCACATACATGTTTCCTCAATATGTAATATTATTTCCATCCATCTAAAATTGTTTAAATCCATTTTTACCCTTTGGTGAGTTTATAGTAAAAGATATGAAAGGAATCTTTTGTCGTTTTTCGTATGACGTAGTTTTTGACTTTTCCGACAAAAGTACGAGAAGAATGTTTTTTTAACTTATACGGCATGAATGGATTTTTAAAACATTATTTCCAAGAAGAGTCCTTTACAGGTTTTCAAGTTTATTTTTAATCAACTTCTTTTAAAATTGTATGACATGTTAAGAAAGGAAAATGTTTTTGAAGTAGAATGGATATTTTCCTCAAGAATGGAGTTCAAGTGTTTTATCAAAATTAGTTTCCATCTAAGATAATATAGGGTTCTGTTTATATACCTATTATTAAATTGATATGATTATATTGCGATGGATATATTTTTATGAATTCCTTTATCTTATATGAATTGTTTTATGATGTCATGATGTTTAAGATTCCCATTTTTATTACATGGGTTATGCTATGATGTATGGTTTATGATTTTGTGGCACACATAAGAATGGTATCATTATGAGATGGGTGGGACCTATATCTCCCTCCAATGCATTGGGTAAAGATATTATATCTCATGAGATAGACATGGCTGGAACAGTAGGGTATACCGGTTCAGTGAAACAGGACTGAAACGAGGGTGACTTGGTTCAGAAATGGACTTTGTCCACTAAGATAGTATTGGCAATGAGTCTTGAATAATAAGATTTGATTCTCTATGATTATGTGTGTATGCCACAGAGTTTCATGTTTTAAGTTATGATTATTGTGATTACATTTCACTGCCATGATTTATCCCATGTTATGAAAGTATGATCTCTTTTACAGGATAAGATTTCCAAAAGTTATGTGCTTATGTATATGATGTGATTGATATTTCTTTTGTTTACCCTTACTGAGCATTTGAGCTCACCCTTTTGTATGTTTTCTTTCCCCAGGTCAGGAATATGGTTATTAAGTAAGATATGCCAAAAGGGACTATAGATATGATGAAATAAATGGGAGAAAGTGTAGACGCTTTATGAACCGGTTGTTTATGTTTCCCAGTTTCTAAAGACACAATACCTATACGGTCCTTTCGTGGTTTTGTTATATTTTGTAATAAGTATGCTTTAATTTTTAAGTATTAACAATGTATGTAAATTATGGGTCATTATAACCATTATCCCCCATTCATTTTTCCCTTGTGGTACGCTACTTGGTGTGTGTACTTATGGGTTTTAGTGAAAATTAGTGATATTTACCTCATATTTCATATTGTAATTTAGTTATTTTTCATTAATTTTGTTCATGTCTTTTTCAATAGTGGACTATACCCCATTTATTGTAGTTAATGTATCAGTAGGTCATGTCTTGAAGTTCACATTGGGTTTTATAATTTTGGGATTTGGTTTAAAATATTTAATTAATACATTTAATGATTCTTATAATTGTTATTGTTTATTTTCAACTTAGTAGAGGTTTTTATGAGATTGAGATAAATTATAAAAATACCTATTGAGGTAGGTGGACATAAAAATATTATTCCTCATAGTTAATTGGTAATTTTAAATTATTATGTGGGAATTAGTATTATCTACCAAAATATTTCACGACTTGTGTGATTTATCCACTCTATAGGGATAATACCACATTTTCTTAACAATCAAAATGGATTTCATAACATTAACAATGGTTTAATGGTGGAGAAATGGTTTAATTTATTTTAGTGGCCTTTGTTATGTAATTTTGGTTGTATATATTAGATTTTATAAAAAATGGTATGATTAATAAAACCTAACATTAATATAAACTGTATCAGAATGGGATATCAAGGATGAATTTTTGTTTGATAAATGAGTATTAAAATTTAATATTAAATTACAAAAGGTGTTTTATAAATAATATTTGATGGGATTGTGTCTAAGGTCCTTGAATGAGTAAGATTGAACATAGTTCCTTTTATAATTTATTATAAAAAAATGTTGTTTATGTTTCTTATTAAGGTAAATATGGAAGGTTCATGGTTTGAATTTGATTTTCCCCATTTAAACATGATTTGATGATGAATTATATTTTAATGAATTTTCACTTCAAAATTATGGCATCAGTGTTCGAATATTGATTAATTATGAGTCACATTTTATGTGTAACAATATGATAACATTTTATTATTATATACCATTTGGGTTGGGATTGGTGGATTTAATATAACCCTTAGTGGGTTGATATGGGTATTATGATGAGAATGAGACATGAGAATAAGTCCCAATAGATTGGTGTTTTAGTAATGAACTGGGGACCACAATATAATCCATGTGTGTATTGAATGTGTTGTTCTTGGTAGAGAACCCAAAAGGGGATATGGAAACTATGGTCTGACAATTCTTTGATTAAGAGGGCTATGTTATGAAATTAGTTCCCTTCCTTGAGTAGGTTTGGGTGGAGACTCTGGACCTTTATTGGGTGATAAATATCTGATATAATATTTCCAATGAGAGGGACGAACCATGATTTCTTATATGACATGGAAAATGGACATACCTTTAGTATGGAGGGATGGTTTTATGGTAATGAACCTCTGATCACGACCTATTCCTTTTGGCAGTGGGTTTATCTTTGGACAAAACCTTTCCATGAGTCTTCATGTTTGGTCCAAGATTTTACAGATACATGATGTATGAAGTCCAACAAGTGGAAGGGATTAAATAAGGTATTAACTTGAAACCCTACCCAACATCATCAGATATTGGTTAAGTTCCTGATTGTAAAACCTAACCTACATCTTAGAGAATGGTTGGGTTTTTTAAGATTATGCCTTCTTCATTCTGGCATGCGACAAATGCAAGCATGGTCAGGTGTCATGGTGGTCTGGTTAGGAAATGAATACCTAATTTTTGTGATTATATATGCATTTTATATTATATTTATATGAGGGTGGGTTGAATGAACATATATACACTAATTATATATATATATATTTAATGTATATCCACATGATCTCAACAACCCCCAGTATTGTTGAGGCATTGGGTATTCATACTAGGTGCTTTGATGAACCCCTTACCTGTATAGAGGGAATGTGTTTTTATAAATATGTGAAGGATGTTTTGTTATCTCTTAGAACATAGTTTTCTATTAGATACGGAAACATCATTTGTGTTTGGATGGTCATGGAGTTCAGGGACTTGACCAGATGATATGTGAGTATTACTAGACAATGAGACTTTATTTTTTATATTTGTATTTCATATATATCTAAAAATTTTATTTTATGTTTTCATGCATCATATATACTATTTTATTGGTTTCTATTCTAGATTGCAGGGGTCTATTTGGATCCCTATTTATTTATCCCAATGTTATGGGATATAGACTACATAGATGATTCATGATGAATTTTCAAAATGTCATGTAATTTCCCCTGGGCTTTATATTATAGTTTATAGTCTCCCACTGATAGTGTTAGGCTCCCAACACTTTTTGATAGATTCTAGTGTACATAGAGGTGCATCTGAGGGCATATCATGACCCCTATCTAGTGAAATTTAGGTGATAATGGTTGAAACACTGTAGTTTATATTGATAATTAAAATTTCCATGGATAATAATAGTTGATCAAGAATTAATAATACATATAATTCTTCATCCATTTACAATATAAGAATACTTATATGGAAGTTGATGTTTCCCAATAAAATTATGGCATCCTCTAAAATTCCAATTGGTTAGTTTAAGGATTGGCCCAATAAATTAAGAGACACTATCTTGGTCTTGGTATTATTTATTATATGATTCTTAAAAAAATCAAATATATAATGATTACTCTTCTTAAGAAATCAAAATGGGATTTATAAAATGTAGAATATCCAATTTACCATATAATAATCCCATTCATAAAGGTGTTTATCTAAATTATTTTATTATCTTTTTTTTGTATGAGTTTTGGTGTTTTCTATTGGATCATGATTTTTTGAAGAATAAGGGAGTGGTATAAACTAGTGGAATATGTAGGTGAAGAACCAACACTTCCACTAGGTTCAAAGTGTTTGTGGTACTGGCTTGGGGGGCATGGGATTTCACTAGGTATTCTATGGGGAGTGATTAAGAACACTATATAACCCCAATGGGATTGTTTTAAAATAGTGCTAAAAAATTATTTTTATGGTTGTATTATTTTAACCTTAACATTGGAATTTCTATCCCTATGTGTGTTTTATTAGATTTATGATGGATAATTAGACCCCTAAACTCTTTCCTTCAACATTATGTTTCACATTCACATTCATCTATTATATGATCTTGGATTTTTGATCATGTGGTGAATTATAATCATATTGGTAAGAAATTCATGAATCCTAACATTATTTTTTAGGTGGATAGGAATTGGGTATGTTATTATTCTAATTCGAGGAAGTTTAAATCTTACCCTATCAAGGAATTTAAAAGGTATTTATATATGAAATGTGGATTAAATTGATAATTTAATCATTATTATGTGTTGATAAACAAGGATATTAACATAATACTTCCAATATTAATTATATATGAAATATGAAAGGTAATTCTTACCTAAAATATAGTGTAAGGGATCGAATTTTGATTATCAATGCTTAAAGTAGTGGATTAGTATGAGTAATAACTAATTTAATGTGTCAAAATAATGTGATTAATAGTGTTCTTGTTAATAATTGAAATAAATGGACTGAAAATAAATTTTTATAGTGATAATTAGTGTTTTTAATTCCAAAAAATACTTAAAAAAATCATATGATGAGATTATAAAGTACGATATGTTGATATGTTGAGTTTTAAATTACTATATGTATTTTATAAGTGACGTAGAGACTACATTTCCCATGATTATGGGTCCAAAGGTAGTTAATTGAGGTAATATTAGTAGATTTATTGAAAATATAATCAATTTTCTAAAAATACCATGTGTTGGTTAGGGAAATAAATTGGATATTTACGTGAAGATGACATTTTTTATTAAATGATATTAATTGTTGGTTAAATGTGGAAATTATACTGAAATGATTGTAAAAATAGAAATTATCATATCTTGGATTAAAATGGGATATTAAATGATTATATTCTTTCTAAAATAATGTGTATTGATGATATAAATGGAATATGTGATTTGTCATATTTTAATGTGTTTGGAAATATTGATGAGTTACCTAAAAAGGATTAGTATGGGATGGAATTGAAATGATGTTTTGGAATTAATGTGGTTCATTAGATGATTTTAATGTCCCCATTTTTATTATAAATGTTTCATGAATTTTGTAACATTGAGGAATCATAGGTGGGATGAAATAAGTTTGACCATGATTTATCCTGAGAATAGGATAAACTATATGATGGATAGGATTTAATTGAGGTTCCTACTTATATAAGATTCCATGAGGATTTCATGTACTTGAGGGGATAAAAGTATTATTTTTTACTTGTACATGGTTTGATTATACAGAGACCCTAAGAAAATGTGATAACCCTTAGTCTATGATTCCTTGATCAATAGGTTTCTGTGTTGGAAGATAAAGGTATGGTATAACCCTGAATTATTAATTCTCATAATACTTTTTTTTAATTCAAAAATATAATCACAGTTAAAATATATAAGCTTTAAAATAATTTTTTTTTTCACACTCTATCCCAGAGACAGAAGGGGATGTATCAGTTTTAAAAAATGACTATATTCTCACTTATGATATGTACACATATTTTGTACATAAATATTGTAAAAATGAATATTTAAGTAAATAAATGAGGACTTAGTAATAGAGAAGTGGCTTTAGGAGATATTTTTAAGGTATAATTTTGATATTTTCATGTTATATAGAATGGGTTGTCTATATTTCATTGAATATATTATTTCTATTTTTTAATTTAATTTTGTTATGTGATACCTATTATAAATTCGTTTTTGGTTTTATATAATCATTATAAATGTTCGGATATTAATTTAATTTTATTATATTAATATTGATGTCTTCGTATTTTTATTAGTATTGAGCTATTTTTTATTTTTATGATATAGACCATTAGAGGGTAAATATCCCAATAAAAGATATAATTATACCTTTGACACTAATATACATCCACTGTTTTATGGGGAGTCCTTATGTGGATTTGTGAAATTTCCCCTTGGAGGAAAAATTATAATGGTGTGGGATATTAAATGGTATCATTTATAGGACTCATACAGGGTACCCACAAGGGTATTGGGCCCTCAAGTGGGTCGTATGGGCGTAATGGATGATCCCATATCATAGGAGGAGGAGAATGAATAACCATTTTAAAAGTTCAGCTGAATACCACTACCATCATAATGGATTTTATAGGAGTGCATGAGATATAGAACTGAGAGTTATAGTTGAACCAAAAGTGGACAATAATGAGATTCTCACCCTCGAAAGTTACAAAATGTTCTCAATTTAATCATTTTCAAGATAATTTATATTTTATTTTAGGTAGAGTGGTGAATAAGAGTCATTATATTACATGGATTTTATGAGTGTCTTATAGGATAATAGAAAAATATAGGAATACATTGTTACAGGGGTTTATTGTAATTGTGTTTTCCAAAATTATCAAAATATTTATTGTAAGATTCTCACATGGTAAAGGCGGGAAGTCATTAAATTCATTCATCATAACTAGAACACTTGATCATGGTATATATATGTGTGTTTATAATAATGTGGAATTAATTTGGAGATATAATATGTGTTTTTGTCTTGAATAATTAATTTTAGAGTATATAAAATATGTTACATATGATTTATTATCATGTTATGTAATTTTTTTTTATTTCTAGTAGGTGTGTTGGGTTTTTTATAGAATTTTAGAATCATAAATGAATTTTTATGAACATTGATAAAAGGAGGTTGAGTATATGTAGTTTTATTAGGTTAATATGGAGGTAGATTTTTATTATTTTCTCTTGGGGGCTAATCTATAGACTGTGGTGGAAATGAATATCATTGACATTTTGATTAAGATAATCTATAACATGGATTATAGGCTATCATCGAAGGTGGTGGTGGTATGTAACATGATACATGATTTCCACGTATAAAAACCATATTTTTACAAAGTATATATTTGGCCTTAGGGAAATGAGGAATGGATATATAAAATAGATAATATATTTGTGTTGATAGATAAAAAAGAAGAGATGAAGTTGTAGTTGGTTGTTTTCTTATTTGTGTGTCCAACTTGATTTAGGTGGGATATGATGGAATAGTTTTTGAGATATGGGGGGTTATCATGGGATTATTTTCAAGTTAAATGTATTATATTTTATTATCCTTATAAAATGAGGACAAAAAAAGAGAATATTTTATAGATCATAATAATGGAATTATATCTATCCCCAATTAAGCTTCAATATTTTCATTGTTTCTTCAGTTTTCTCCTACCCTAGGAAGAGATTATATTTATTTATCCATAGGTTTTATTATGGGTTAGAGTTAAATATTAAATTTAAGTTTTGTTTATTTTTTTAAATAACAATATAGAGGATTTGAACTAGCCTCTTATGGATGAAAATGAAATTTACAAGGGAAATTTTGAATATTTTAAAAAATTTGGATTTGGTAGTTGTAAGAGGCATTAGGGTTATTATTCTCACAAAGTTTGAGAGTGTTTGGGTCATTATAGGAAGGTCTCTTCCACTCCTTCTGGTGTAATATAACTATTTAGGTGTTTTCAATATGGTTGAAGTGGAAATTCCCTATTTTATTTTCATTTTGAGTTGAAGGAGTGTCACTTAGGATGAAATTTAGTGAATATATAGTGGTATTGTAGATGGTGTTATGAGAGAATATGGATGCTGTTGTTTGGTTACTATATACAAATAATGGTCATGGGCTAGAATATTTTTAAAAAGTGAGATATTTATATTATTTATGAGATCTACTTATATGATGGTAGAGGCTCTTATGGGAAGGCCCAATAAGGAGAATATATGTTGGGGAACATGGAATCCTTGAATCACGGTCATGGTTATTTTTCATAAAAAATCAATTAAAATGGTGATAGTATATATCATTGATGTTTCATACATAGTGAGATGTATAATCATCATTACCTCTATCTTAACTATTTTTTTTATTATGGATCATTTAACTAAATTATATTTTGATATTTGTTTCTATCCCGTGTTTGGATAATATGTTTCTATTTGAATTACTATTAGTGAATTCCCTTTTGGGGGAGAAATGAAGATCCCATTAATTGATTCTCGACTTATGTTACTGATATTTGTGGTTATGGTCATATTTTTTATTTATTTATCTTGGAGATATATGGATTCAATTTTATTATTTTGATGGTTTATATAATATATTTTCAAGAAAATATTGATTAATGTTAGAGATATATTCCATTATATATATTCCCTAATGTTCTATGTATTTTTATTTGGGAGTGGGATTATCATTCCAGTGGGGTAAGATATGATTTGGTCTAGCTGAGTAAGATTTCATCCAAGGTGGACTAGATGTAACATGGATTATCTATGTGAGTTTCTAGTGTTTCCCATGCGTCTTATGAATATGATCACAAGTTACATGATTTTTTTTATGTTATATCTTGAGAAGGAGAAATAATTTATAGTTTCATTGGTACTAGGTACCAATAATATTTTGTTGTATACATATTATATTGAACTAGAGGTTATTTGATAGTTAAATTATCTAATGTGGGATCTTGACTTCTTGGGATTAGTTTGGTAGATTATATCCCATTGTTGTTCTTCATTTTTGTTTTGTATGAATGTTGATAGGGTTTTGATGATATGTGTTGATTACTATAGGTTTATCCAAATAACTATCAAGAAATGATATCATTTTCATTACATTGATTATTTTTTGGTTATTTTAGGTGATCTAAATGTATTTATAAAATTTATATGTGGTTAGATTATAAACTACTGAGTGTAAGAATTAATGATATTCCTAAGATGAATATTTGAATTCCATAAGGTTGTTATAAATTTCTAATGATTTTGTTTAAGGTGATTAAAATACGAGTTGTTTTTATAGTCCATAAGAACTATTTAATTCATTATTATTTGGATCCCACTATGATCTTGTTTATTAAATATGATTTTATGTATTGAAAATCCTATGAGGATAATTGTGGGAATTTATCACTCATCATGGTCATATTTTTAGATAACCTCTTTTTTGGATAGATATCATAAGTTCTAGTTTTGGATTAAAAAGATAATTTTTTAGGAATGTTTTTCGATAAATGGGGATTCCATTAGACCTGTATAAAGTAACATCCATGATGTATTGGAAGATTCTAAATAATCTCTTATATAATTATGTCCTTATGGGATATTATCATTTCTTTCTTTTGAACTTATAAGAAGTTACTGCATCGATGAGAACATTTATTAAAAAGGTAGTGACGATATATTGGTGTTGTAATTTTGAATATTCATTTTAGTATTTTAATAATAGATTGATTTTTGTGCGTAATATCACTATAAAAGAGCATAATAATCAATATGAGGTATATTATTTCCCCTCTAGTGGAGAATTGGGTTGTTTGGTGATGCAAGATAGTCAAGTAGTGGGATATAGTTTTTTAATGATTTATAAACATAAAAAAATTATCCCACACATTATATTGGTTTGGATATTCTTTTTCTTATTATCTAGAATTGATGATATTATTTATATGATTAAATATCTTTATTATTCACTAAAAATAATAGTATGAAGTAAATAATTTATTAGGGGGTTTAACTATATTATATGGATATATTATGGGATGAATACCTCTAGTCATTTGACATCATCGTGATAAATAATCCCATGAAATGGAATATTGACACTAATTCTCTATATAGGATGCCCCAACTAGTCAATGTTTTAGAATTTTAATAGAAATAGAATCATATTTGACTCTTCTTAGAGATAAAACTTGATATGTTAGTTGGAGGGAGTCATATTATTCTTTCACCTTTATCTCTCACCTACTCCCAGATGTAGAGGTCGAAAAAGAGCGAGTGATATAATTCCAAATTCTAGTTTTAAAAGGAAAGATACATATTGTGGATAAGATGAATATACATGTGCTTAGATTCAATTCATTATTATATTTCCATGATAGGTTCAATTCTTAATTATCATTAAGAAAAGTGGTCATCAGAAATTTTCATTTTTATTGATGGGATGTTTCATCCTATTGTGACTAAAATATTATATAGTTCTATATAATAATTTTTTAGGTACATATGTAAATATTTCCTTGATTTTATTCTAGTTTAACAACCTATTAGCGGGATAAATTATTGAATTAGAGGCTACCATGTGAGACCCATCATTTTCCTATTTCACTATGGAAATGGGATGAAATAACTACAGATTTTAGGATATGATTTATGAGTTAATAGAAGTGGACACATTCAATATGAGTTATTGTTGATTGGTTCATAAATGTTTTCCATTTCATAGTGATCAATTATTTTTATATGGATTATAATTTTCTGAATAACTCTATTATTGATATTTTTTTATCCTTTATTGGTTACACCAAAAAATTATCTTGTATAGTTGTGTAGGATTCACATCACTATTATTGAAATTATTTTCAAAATATTTTAGTAATCCAGTGATGTTGATTATAACTTATCAACCAAATATGGACGATCAGTGTGAGAAATCTGTCTAAGATCTCAAGGAAATTATCCAAGAATGTGTCAGTGAAAAAATTTGTTCCTTGGAGGATCTAATGGATTTATAATAGTTTTTCTTATAAAAATTGATATCAAGAATCTATTAACATGGAACCATTTGTAAACATGTATGGTAGGCCATGCTAGGAAACATTGTGATGGAAGGACATTGGAGAGTTATTAATTCTTAGGCCTAGCTACATGATAGAGAACACTAATCATATACATATGATCAGAGAGAGTTTGGATACAATGAAAATCAGGAAGAGTTATTTTGCCTATCATGGGATTTGACCTCTTGAGTTTTATATTTAGGGCTGTGTCTTCCTTTAAGTCCCACCAGAGTTGGTGAATTTATGGATTTTAAGTAGGTAATGTTGTATTCCTGATATATTGTGTCATTTATGATATTGAGTTCTATGAAGGATGTTTCATACCAATTAAAATTACCTCTATTTCATACCTTAGTGTTTGATGGTTTCCATGTATCATAACTGAAGTACTATTTCCAATATTTTTCTCTTGTGGTTCATTGGAATGATATGGTGTCTAATCATACACTTCTTGTTTGGAAAATAATATATGGATTTCTAATTCTCAAAATGAGTGGATATCAATACAGGTCATTCCACTTGTTCATGTTCTATAATAGCATGGATGTGTCTTAGAGAAAACCTTATAATAAGATGTGGAAATGATGTCTCTATCAATGGATTAATTCATTAGTTATGCCAAATTATGCTTCTAAGGGATGAGAATCCTTATGGAGGGGAGTTTTTAAGAAAATAATCCATTTTGGTGGATATTTGTTTTTATTTTTATGTTATTGAATTTTATTTTAATTCTTATGGTATTTTTATGGGAGTTTTGGGGTGTTTCTTGTATAATTGAGTATGGGATAATTGGTAGAATATATAGGGGAATAACTTGTTATAATATAAGGTACCTGGTGTGAGGTATTGGTTACCGAATGTCTGAGGCATTATCTATCAAGAACTAGTCAGACACTAGGTACCTAGTGGTGGTTGACCAAGTACTCAGTCGATCTCAATGGGCGGTTTTAAAAAGGAAAACCCACCTTTTAATTTTTAAGAGATTTGATCAGTAAAATAGGATTTTATTCTCAATATTGGCCTTTTATGTGATTTTGTTGGTAGATATTAAGTGTCGTTAAAGCCCCCCTTTATCCTCTTACATCAATGATTGATTTCTCATATTTTTAAGCCTAGAATGGTGTTCTAATTAGTGTTTTGGATATATATCAGTATGTGGATCATGAATGTTACCTTTTAGTATATTGGAAATAATCCTCTGAGCATTGTGTAGATTTAACCCCACTCATTCTATATCCAATTTTCTATATTTTATAGTTTTCTTGTGTTCTTAGGGGGTTTAGGGCTCCAAATATTATGTATATTTTCTTTCAAAACTAACGTATGAGAGATCATACTCCATATTGGAAATTGTCATGTCTTTATAAATGAAATATGTATTGATTTGATTAATTAATATTTCATCATATTTTTTTACTAGAAAATTGGAATAATTATAATGAAATAATTTTTTATGAATCATTAAATGAAAATTGAGACATAAAATTGGGGAAAAAGGTTTGATTTATGGTAATCCATTTGTAATGTGTTTAAAAAGTCTGTGTAATATCCAAATTAATATGTTTAACTAAAGTGAATAATAATATGGTGATTATAGATGAATATGAATGGAAATGATAAATAATTATAATTTGATAATTGTTATGTTGGGTAGAAAACTATATAATAAATTTATTCGAAGTTATTGTGACATTTGATATGTTAATGGGGTGTGTTTTCTATTTATAAATCTATTTTCTGTGAAATTTCTATTATATTAACCATGTTTATATCAGAAAAAGTATGGTCTAATTATTGAAAGATAAATATATTTTTTAGAATGTTAATCATACCATTAGGAAGATCCTATGCTGATTTATAATGTCATTTATCTATTTGTGTGAAGGTATAATTGATTTTTGAATGGAATAATGTATTTAAAAATGAAGAAATTGTATTAAATTAATTAATAATCCATAAAGTGTGATAAAAATTCTTTAAATTGGATGTTTAATGAGTCCATGTATGTAGAAATTTTATGTATTGATGTCGGAAAAGGAATTTTTAATTCATTAGTTTTTATATAAGACACCCTAAAATGTCACTTCCTTGTTGAATATAGATTTGTTTATTTCCCCCACATGTTAGCGATATCTAAATATGAAAATTCAATGTTTTTTTATTCTCCATGGATGCACTATTTTATAACCATGTAGTGGGAAACATGTTCACTCTATAGTTTTGGGGTGGTTACTATTGAAAAGTCAACATATGATTTTATAAAAAATGTGGGTAAAATCTGTGAACTACTCTTGTTTGAGGATTTTGATCATTCACTCTAGATATTATATCTGGAATATCCCCAAATACATCTCATATAGACTAATCTAACCTAGGTTAATACTAAGGGATTATGTACTATTTCCAGTCCTTACTAAGGTGGATTTATATTGACTTTATTATGAAATTTCATCTTGATCGAAGGGTAAGTGATATTTATTACTTATTTTTGAACTTTATTTCATTTCCATTAATCCTATTAATCCTTAGTGTCCATGGGTGGATGATTATCTAATCAAGGGTTGTTCAAATTTTGGGTTTCTATATATAAGGGTTGTGAGCCACATATTAGTGTATATTTCAAACATTTTCATCAATGGGGACATGATTTCATTTTTTGAGGTATATGCCTTAATTTATTAACTTTTTTTTAGAGTTACTTGGATTAATGCGGATTTGAAATGTGTTTTTCAATTTATGTAATTAATTTATTATTAAATATAACTTTATATTAATTTTTTTCCATTTTTGTTTTTCCCCATTTGAGACTTTGTTGAATTTCATAATTCAATGGAATTTAATTTTCAATTGAATTTTTTGAATTTAAGGTGCTTGAAAAGACACAAATATGAGTTTTCATAATTTGAAATGATTGTTTTTTATATTTTATATCTTAATTGATTTATAAATTGGGTTTCCCTTTTACTCTAAATGTATTTAATGTTTTAAATGGGGTTTCATGGTCTATTAATTGAAATGGGGATTTCATAGAGTGTATTTGATTTTGTCTTTGGTGTTAATTTCGATATTACATAGATTATGTCTGAATTCCAATTTTTTATCCTATGGGTTTTCTAAAATTTTTATTTTATAAATGTTATATAAAAATCATTATTGGCCTCTTGGGTAATTATATTTTATTGATTAGTTGGTTATCCCCCTATCGAGCCATGTTGCATTTTTCATTTATTTTGATGTATAGCCATGTTAATGATGTTTAATTGAGATTGATTCTTATGCCTATCAGTTGAGGATAATGATATGGGGGATTTTATAAATGGGAAGGATATGATAGTTATGTTATACTTTTGTCTTTCTTATTACCATGTGACTGAAAATGATTGAGAGTGGACCGCCTCCTTAATTTGTAACAAAAGGAACCTTAATCTTCTATGTGGATGATTTTGGAATATTCATTATTAATTGATGGTTTTCTTAGGATGTCTTCCATTAGTTTAGATTAATGTAGCTAAGGGTTTTTTCATTGATGAGGCTAGTTGAGAGAGATTCAGGTGACAAGAATTGGATCACAACACCTACTGGATATGGGTTCTTATAATGTATATCAAGTATAATATCACTTTTCCTTATTTTTAGCATATTTTTATCATATGTTAGGATTTCAATATTTATCTTTTATCATGTGAGTTTATTACTTTTATTTTTGTCCCTATTTAATATGTTAGCTATTTTTGGTTGAGAATTATGTTATCTAGTTTTCCCTTTAATCTTATTCATTTTTAATGGTTTTTATTTGGTTATAATGCAATGGATAAGCGGTTGTTTTTCGATGTGTATTTTTGATATTGGAAGGAAAATGATAGAAATGACCATGTTTGATATAATTGATGCATTCTATCCACTTGAGGGGATTGGGGTTACTGATTAAATTAGTATTAGTCTGGTTCGGGAGCCTCTTCTGGTATAATATTAGGCTACATCATTTCAAATGGTATCAGAGGCCCCTTTTGTTATTTTAGAGAAAATTTAAAAATGTTCTAGCACTATAAGTGTTGATGTTTTAGACTATGAGGAGTGATTGGAAAGACCTTCATCATACTAATCATCATTTTTCATGGTATACTGAGAGATTTATTTTGAATTAAGGGATTGTAGTTGGTAAATTTAGAGATATAATGATATTTTTTAATGCGGCACAAAGTTTTAGGAATACCCCTTTATAATATCAGGAAATTATTATTTTAATGTGAATCTATAATAAATATTTGGGGAAAATGGTTATAGTTAATGTTCCATAAATCCATTTGAATTTAAAATGAAAATTTATTGAAAACATATAGTGGCACAATTGGTGAATGTCCAAAAAAACTACATGGACAAACCATTTAATGTGGTGATTTTTTTGTAATCATTTTTATTCAACTACATTGGTTCCTTTCCCTTCTACTTCATTTTATGGAGTTTTTAGTGTATTTTGATGGATTTTGATAATTTGTAATCTTGTATTAGAGTAAAATATCATTCCATGGTGTTTTTTTTTGTTTCTATAAACTTTGATTTTGATATTTGAAATCACATTTTGAGCACGGTGAAAAATTAATTAATAAAAATTAATTTGGAGTTTTGTTAATTTTTAATGGATGAATTATTTTTTTGAAAGGGTAAATGATTTTAGTTTGTGTTATTTAAGAAATTAAATTTTGTACTATGAATGTGGTTTCCTTTAATTATTGGCAAGAAAATATTTCTGGATTTTGAAATTAAATCATAAAGAGGGTCTTTTAAGAAATTTCATTATGTTTGGAATGGGAATAAGTCAATGTTATATGTTTGTGAAATTACTTTTTCAAAATAAGTTTCATAATCTTATCATTTATATTGTTCCTATGTAGTACTATTGTGGGATTTGAGAAGGTTTCAAAAAAAAGTTTCTTTTTTTTATATTTTAGAAAGTAAATACTAGAAAAGAATCATCAGGTGAGGAAGGGAATGATTATTGTGTAATCTTAGTGACCTAGTAGAAACCATTCAAATATTTTATATTCTATAAATATTTATAAATTTTAAGGGTAATGTTTTTCTTAGGTCAAGGATTATTCTTGAAATTTTCTGAATTATCACTAGAATGTTCTTTGTTTTCATCAATAATCCCACTCTATGAATAAGTGGATATAAAAGATGAAATTGATCATTAACTTAATATAAAATCCACAATCCTATTGGTTGAGGTTCATTATACCTTTATTCGAGGGACTGGGTTTGTAATATAATAAGAAAACTATTCATGGCCAACCATTTTAGGTCTTTATTTAGGGATGCTTCAACAAATCCATTATCCAGTGGTTTTAGCCGGATGAGGTTAGATTTGGGAAACAATTGATGTTTTTGGGAATTAATTATACTGATCAATTCGTGATTGATAATATAGAATGTTTTACTAACTTAACTTATTTATCTCTAGAATTGGTTGCTAATGATTTGAAGAAAGGATAGTTATTTTATAGAGATCTTTATATGGCTGTTCGTTCCATGGTATTTCATTATGATGTGACTAAATTTATGTAAGTAGTTTATACTCATCACCAAGGAAATATTGGTAGGGAATCTAGTATAAAGTGATGTTTTGTCCCCAATATATTCTAGTAATATTGATCTAGTTATTGTGGATAAGGAGTAAAAAAATGTTGATGATGTAGAGCAGTCTCCTTAACCTATTTATCTTGTTTTTTGGAATAAAAAATCTATTGGTGGGTTTTCACTGTTGGAAAATCAGGCTACCTAAGCCCTTTCTTGATGGCTAGAAGAACCTGTATTCTTTGTGTCCATCATAATAACCTTCAGAGTATTTGTAATCTAAATTAGACGCAATAGAAGGCTTCAACCTAGTTTAAATTATGGTGGTATTATGTCGTAAGGAATCTTGGGTTGGGGGAGTTTATGGTTAGATTTATTTAAGTATCATTCTTTTTTTGATAATTTTATCTTTTTTGGGACGTTTCCCATCTCTTTTACATAATTTTTTTATTCTTTATAATGGTTTAAATAGGTTTTGGACTAATTGTAATTTCATTAGATATGTTTATTCCTCATTAATTCATGATGTTTTCACCATTTATTACATATATGTACCATTTTTTATATTTGTTTCATAGATTACATAGTGATTCACTGTGTTCATTTTAGTTTAATACAAGGGATTTTTTGTTTTCTAGTTTGACATAGAGAGATATCATGTTGGTAATTTCCATCTGAGGACCACCCAGAGTCTGTTCCCAATGATCTTGGACTGTATTTACCCTCGATGTAATTTCATGACTTTATTTATGACCATTCCATTCAATGTTTTCTCATTTTATTGGTTGAGGTGTTTATGAAAATTTAAATAGTTTTTTTCCATGTGATTTAGTCTACATACATTTTGGTTATTCTCTAGGATATGCTTCATTTTGGTGTTTTGAGTGGGTTATTTTCAGTTTATAAAATCTAATATCCTTGGTGTTATTTTTTTCTGTGAGTGTTCCTATTTAACATTTCATAATTTATAATAAATTAAAAATGGTGTGGTGACATTTTCCAAGTATCTATGTGTTCTAATTTTTCATGTGGTGTATCTTTACATGTGATTTTTCTTTAGATATTATTTTTATTTTGGATTATGTTTGTGTGTATGTTTTGGATGTTGTTATGATGTTTATAATTTTGGTATGTTTTTTGATTCAGGAGTCTCTTTTGAGTGGTGTTGTATAATTTTATATTTCTTAATTCAAATAAGAGAATGGTTGTGGATATTCTAATATATTGTTTAATTTTATCCTTATTTTATTTTTGTTGTGTTTCTCCGAAAGAGTGGGATGTTCGGTTATCAATTTTTTTACTTCATGTTCAAAAGTTGTAGTTTAGGTTATCTCATTTACATTGGTGAGTTATAATTTCTTTTTCACATGACCAATGTTATCGATGACATTATAGGGGTTTAATTTGGCATTTTTTGGAGAATTGTGACACCAAAAAATTTCACCTCATAGTACATTTTTACCTATTTTTTCACTCTCTTATAGGGTGGATTATATTGGAGTTTTATGTTTTTAGAGCTTTGATATGGTCAAACATTTTTAAAAACCTGTAGTGTAAAATATTTTCCTTTTACACTTTTGGAGTAGTGGTTATCAAAAAGTCTCTAAATGAAATTCCAGACCATGAAACCTTCTAATGTTTGGGATTTTTTTTCTTTTCCACTATCTTTTATAGGAATCTTCTCCCACATGACACCTCAATCATACTACACTTACTTATTCACTTCTCACAATATTCTTTCACCTTATAATTCTCTTCTACGGTGTATTTGGAGTGATTTATTAGTGGAATTTTACCATATGGTAGGGAATGGTCTCACATTTCTTTCTCTTTCATTATTCGTTTATTTTCTCCAATCATATTAAAATCTAGGGCCTTGGGTTACTAATTTTTTCCTAGGTTGTATCTAATTTTCAAATTTGAATAATAAGGGACGTGATCTTCATATTATGTCATATTCTAGTGCGTGTTAATAAAGGACACATGATTTAATTACACTAGCTATGTATTTATATTCACTCACTTTTTATAAAAGAATTTTAGTGTTTGTTGGTAATTTTAAATGTGTTATTATTTAATTTAATTAATTAATTATTATATAAAGTTTTTATTTAAAAGGTATTTAATTTTTCCCAATTATTAAATGTGGAAATTTTTGCAATTAAATTTAATTTTGTTTTTATATAGTGTTTTATGCATTCAATATATCTATGAAAATGATAATGTGGTTTTTCTTGAATAAAAATAAATTTTACTGATATTTTCGATCAGAACCGATTTATAAAGTGGGTTTAACTTTGGTATAAGATATTATCATGTTATAAAGTGAATGTGTTTCCGATGATTTGAAATGATGTTTTCCATTAGTTGATGTGGTTTGGGTTTAAATGTAAGTTTTAATTTACCATGGATTGTGTTCATATTCCCAATAAGTTTTCTATGAGATTAAAAAAAACATATATTTCTAAATGAGTAGTAAGAGGCTTGGCTGGAATATTCTGAAATGATGTTTTATTTGTTAGTTTTTGAGCCCATGTTGATCTTAGATGGTTTTTTATTATTATTCATCATTATCCATATGATTGATGTTAGATTGTGATTAATTTTTATATTTATGGGTTTGGGATCATGATAAATGGGATTTTATATGCTGGAAGGTTTCGATTATGGTGTTAGACTTTTGATTTTTTTATTTTCATATCCTTAACATTTATTTAGAGTGGCATACCTCATATATTTTTTTCCTGAGGAAACATAGGGAACTACGTGGAAGACCTCTGGATGGTGCATTTCTATTTGACTATTTACCTAGATAAAACCATTAGTTTATATTTCACTAGAAAAGGGTTATGTCTTTGATGAGTCTACTTTAGAGTGACTCAGGTGACAAGTGTTTGATTATAGGACATATAGTCCAGTGGTTCTTATTTTATAGGTCACATATCATCTCACTAGTCCTTAATGTGTTTCCTTATGATATGTATCACATGTTTTTTTTCCTTTATTGATAATTTATCATGTGAGTTTCATAAATTTTTATTTGGGACTATTTAAAGTGTTAGTTATTTATAGTTGATCATTGTATAATAT
Source organism: Viscum album (assembly GCA_963277665.1). Taxonomy (NCBI): domain Eukaryota; kingdom Viridiplantae; phylum Streptophyta; class Magnoliopsida; order Santalales; family Viscaceae; genus Viscum; species Viscum album. The sequence continues at coordinate 1,290,834,014 of OY728120.1, read as the reverse complement.
GATGTCCTCTTACATCATATTTAATATTGGTGGTTATTATTTGGTTTTAAGGTAGGGGAAGGATAGTTATTTATGAAAGTGTATTTTTTAAATGGGGTTTAAAAGGTTTTTCGAGGGGTTTCTAAGAAGTAATTTCAAAATAATCAAGTTAATTATTATTATATCAACAAAAGAAAATTAAATAAAATCATATTATGTTATACATATTTTTATACAAGTAGGAAAAGGTTATTTTATAAAAAAAATGATATAGAAACATGGTTTTATCAAAGAAGCCTTTGGTTGAAACCACATATAGTAACATTGTAACCACTAATATATGAGATATATTTGGATTTTTATTTATTGTGGGACCTAATAGTAACATGGAGTTGTTGTTTTGGGATTGGTCTCAACCTACCCGACTATATTCTTTTTTCATTAGTTTTATCCTGTAAATTCATTTAAAATAATTCCTTAAAACTAATTTGATCTAATGTATTCATTATATTACGTTTCATATGTTTTAAAGTATTTTTTTTGTTTAGGAGGGTGAAACTATCCTTGGTATTTAATTTTTGGAACCCTTGATACTTTTTTTATCCTAGGGAGATCAGGGACACCCATTGTGTCAGAGGAAGACCAATTCAGGTGTTGGTTTATGTGGTATCTTGGGTTAGTTCATTACATAATATATTTCTATATATGTTTGATCTATATATACAGGAATTATATAGGTTTAAATTGAAATATTTTATATTAATTAATTTTTTTCATCAGGGTATTTTAACCAACCACCATTATTTTATATAATTTCTTTCTTGTTGGTCACTTTCAAGTAACCTTTGTAAGATAAGATGTGTTGAATTCAAGGGGTACTCAGAATGCACACCATGATATTTAGATGTTATCTATAAGGGGAATAAATATAAATTATTCTATAGGGATGGTGTAACACCATGACATTTTTGGAAATATTTTTTTCAAATTAATTTAAACTTTCCAATATTTTTCATTTCACATAACTTTGAAAATAGTTAATTATATATTAAATAAATTTGTTTTGATTGTGTTATAGGAAACAATTTCTTAATAATGAACTACAAACAACATAAATTATATCATTCTCTACAAAAAAAATCACCAATTTTATCATGTTTTGCACGCAATAATGACTTTCCTTGATAGCTTGCGTAACACGCTTTCCCGAGTTCTACCAAACAATAATAAATTATTAAAATATTATTATTTATTATAATATGATATTACATAATAGTAAAATTATTACTTATAAATAATATTAACTAATTTATGAAAATATATGTTTTGAAAAAATATAAGATCATTTCATAAGTTATCAAAAAATTAGAAATGAATGTGAAACCCGATTAAATATAAATGAAAATGATAATATTTTTGTGGTCACAAAGGTGCTTTACCCTCATAAATAAAATTAATTACAATAAGTGAGTTATATTAATATAATATATATATCAATAAAATATGTTTGTATTCATCCAATATATTTGATAGACATAAGATAAGAATAAACAAAAATTTATTCATAGATCCCTATATTTTTATTAAAAGGCAGTTTTAACGATTTCTAATGGAAAAGCCATTTTAATTCCATTTTTTTAAACTTTTATACATTAAATATGTAAAAATAAAAATTATTTTTATAATATAAACATAAAAATTAGTTTAGGATACTTTTTTTTGTATTTTTTTGTATGGTTTCAATTTTTAAAGAATAGTTAAAAATAAGGGCTTTAAATTCAAATCTTCTTTTTCATCTAATTTTTTATAAGATTAAAATATATTGTAATTATTTTTAAATGTTTTATTAGATTATATTTTTATTAATTAATCCAATATGTGTAATTAGAATCAATTTCACATTGAAATTGGATATAAAATCATAGTAGTCATTTGATCATTTTTACTTTAAAAACCTAAATCGACGACCTGACAGGTGGATTAATTTTAAATTAATTTCTAGAAATTATGTTATTGAAATTTAGAAAAATGGATTCCAAATTTTTATTAATAAAAATTTATAATTAATAATAAGGTAAACTTATTTTTTTGAAAAAAATATTCAAAAAAGTAATTAAAATTAATTACATCGATTCAGGAAAAAGTAAGTTTAACTAAGGACTAAACATTAAATTTAATACCCAAAATAAATTAGAAAAATTTCAAAAAACCATATTTTGGCCATATTTATACCCTATAATACCTTTTATAAACTTTTAATTATTATTATATCTACATGCGACATGAAAAATGTGGGTAGAATTCAATCTTCCAATATTTACAAGAGTGCCACTCCTCATTCCATATAAAAGGCCACGAACTATCCCTCTTATTAACACCTATCCAACCACATAGATTAATCCAATAAATGATTAATACAATTTAAAAAATTCCCACATTGCTCATTTAATCCTCCTTTTGGGCATAATGTCTTCCAAGGAATCCGTTTGGTACAATCCAAAAGTAGTTAAATGATTAAAAGTTTACACATTCTCTCAAGCTCCTTTCATTTATTTTCTTTATCCACCCCCACTCTATTTATTACAAGATTTTATAGCAACACCTATATAATCAATATACAAGTATTTTTTTATTATTATAGTTCTTCCTACAGATACAAACACCACCACATAATGTGTAACTATTATACTATTTATGTGAATGGAGAACTTCCTCCTCACAAAATGATGATTGTTCAAATTTCCTTACCACCTATCATAGTGGGAATTATGATTGGAAATATATTTATATATATTATATAATATATTTATTATTTATTTTAATATTCTATATTCCTTTTACAATGCATATATTTACTACTTTCCATTTGGTGCAAATATGATAATTTCGTTTGAGGAACTGTGAACTACCGCCCTCTCAAAGCGATGTGATTTGTTCCCACACTACAATGAATGTAATAGGGATTGGTTTAGGGAAACTATATGATATATATAAAATTATAATGATAATTTAATTATATTATATACCTATATAAATATATTTCATTTTCATTCTTTCTTTCAATACGACAATAAAAAGGAAAATAACGTCCACACATACGTATGGCTTACCATATCCATGAAAATTGTATTCCATTTTTTAATTCTATATTTTAAAGATTATTATAATAAATATATAAGGGATATAATGGATATTTTTATCCTGGTTTATATTCTGGAATCATGATATATGTATAAGCACCAATGATACAACAAATTAAGACACATGTAAAGAACAATGCGAATATTATCCGAAGTGAAACCTTAACATAGGATGGTTAAGAAGCGGGTAATATAAGGAAATAATAAAAAAAATCATATTATATAAAATAATATAGTTATTTAATAGATTTATATTACATTTATATTTATTATACATGGGGTTCGAATGAGTATGAGGAGAGTCAAGACACAAGGAAATGGGTTTTCATCTCACTTTTTATTTCTATGAGATACAAGCTATGTTCAACAATAATTACTTTTTTTGTGGTGTATGTAATAAACATGATAGTATTCTATGTATATTATACTCAAATTTAAGGTTATTCACATATCCATTTTGTTATATTTCATGGGGGTTATGTTTCAAAAGTTACCAAATCGATGAAATATGTTTTTCTCAATTTTCCTTCTTTGAAATTCATGTTCTGCTATACACCTGAAGTTTATTTTGGGATGTATATACTTCCATTTTAAATATTATATCCTGAATTTACTTATTTTAATGATATTTTAAGCTTTATTTAATTTCCTCCTCTTACATGTAGAGTATGATTCCATTTTACCATGTAATTAGAGTTCGGTTACACAATCTCATTGCTTTTCAAGATTCTTTTTTTGTTTATGCTTCATTTGATGAAATATTATCTTCTATATCTCAATAAAATTAAAGAATTATATTCTCATATAGTTATTAATTATTTATTCATATATTTTTACCATTTTCCCACTCTTTGTGACATAATATAGTGATGAAAGTGTTTTTAGGAAAGCTCGAACTTACCCTCTCTTCAGTTGAAAATTAGTATTCTTTTAAAACTAAGTTTTCTAAAAAGGGGTTCCAAGAATATTTTACCATAAACTATAATATTTAAAATAAATATTTTCCCTTTTTTATTTAATCAATATTTTCAATGGAATATTCTTATCACTTTCTAAACAATGCAATTTTCTAACCTTTTTACCATGTAAAACGAATATTCTTTTTACCTCGTATGGTATGTATGTATTTTCCCACCGTAATTTCATTGAATCTTAATTCTCATTTTTAAAAGATAAATTTTTAAGAATTTTTTAAAAGTGATTTTTGAGGAAAATTATTTTCAAAATGGTTTCATATTACCTTTATATGTTTGAAAAGAAATATTTTTTCAAAAGGTTTTCATGCCTTAATTATATTTTTTCAAAGTATTTTTAATGTAATGGTTTTAAAAACATTTTCAATCATATTTCATATATTTTAATGTAAAAAGGTTTTCAAAACAATTTAAAACTTTTTTATATGGAAGTAATTGTTTTTCAAAGAAATGGTTTTCAAAACATCTTCAATCATTCTTTATAAGTTTCCAATGTGTATCCAAAGAAAACTGTTTTTAAAATATTTTGAAGATTATTTTATAATTTTTCAAGGAAACATATTTTCAAAATGGTTTCATTTATTGTTTATATTTTTTAATTGTATTATTTTTAAAATTATTTCTAATTTATTTTATTTATCAAAAATCATTTTTCAAATAAAAATGATATTTTGTTCTTGAAACGTTTTTGAATAATATTTCCAAATTATTTTCCATCTAATATTACATTTGTTGATGTTTCTCATAACCTTATAGGAAATTATATAAAGGATATATTAATATTCTTCATATGAATGGGTTATGTTTAATGTCAAATTCTTTATGAAACAATTTCCTCTTTTAGGGGATATATGTTTATGAATCCTATTTCTCATTCAAGGGTTATATATTTATTAAACCCATTTATCTTTCATGGATTATATGTTTATGGAATACATTTATTTTTCTTGGGATATATGTTTATGACATCCATTTCTCTTTCATAGGTTATATGTTTATGAAATTTATTTCTCTTTCATGGGTTATTTTTTGATGAAATGATTATGAAAACTGTCTATTTCCATAGGTTATGATATGGTTACAAGTTTATAATACCAATTTTATTTTATGGGTTATGATATAAATATTTAGGATATTGTTGTAGATGTATGAATGATTTCATTATTATATGGGTGGGACCTATATCTCCCTCCAATTCATTGGGTAATGATTTATATCTCACTAGATAGACTATTATTTTTACGTTACTGTTGATGTGGAGAATACATATGAAATGTGAAAGGAAAGAGGTATTATAATGAGGAAGCCTTGTCAATGGATTAAGGATGAATTAATTTTTATTTAATTTATTTGGATTAAATAATTATAAAATGTAAAATATATAAGGATTGTTCAGTTTTTTATCACTATGGATTTGAAATAACTTGTTGAATGGTTCTGATAGAATAGAAAAGTGATATAATATCAAGGTGATGTCTATTGAAAACACTTTATTAGGGGAATGATTACCCTTAATTTTTTGTTTATTTTATGATAATGTCATTTAGATAATGATATGTAGGATATAAATTATTAAATTGGAAAATATTGATTACCTTGGAACTAATTAAGGACTTTTTGAAAAGTATTTTATTTCTTCATTGATAAAGTTTACAATGATTTTATTTTTATTGAATAAGTACAATATAGTCAGTATGACGACGCATTGATGCTTTCAATAAGTTTTTAATGCAATTCAGGTTATTATCATGATTCAATAGAATATATGATGAGGGTATTCATGTGTTTGGAATGTCAAAATCAAGAGCCACTTTATGCTATATGGGTGAATAAGTGTTAAGATTATTTTGTGACTTTCATTCTAAATTATTGGATTTTCTTCTTTCATAAGGGATATAAGGTTAACCATTCATGAGAAGTTTAAGTTAAACTTTAGATGAAGTATTTATGCGTTGTGTTTTTATATAAAACCATATCTAAAAGGATATTTAGTGATTAACATTATTTCAAGGTTGTCCATCTTATTTATTTTGGAAATTACATTACAATGGTTTTAGAAAAGGACATATTGTATTTAGGGTTATAACCAATCAAGTTTGGAAAGGTTGCGAGTCTTGAACCCATGAATAAAGGAAGATAAGTGCTTCTTTCCAACCACTATCTTATGAGATGTCTTAGTTAATGTATAATTATTTTTGATGAAAGAATATTTATGTGAAAATAGTAGTGTTACATTTGTGTTTTCATATTAATGAATTGAAAATATTTTTTATAGAATATTTAAATATATATAGTTAAAATTTTCATTCATTTATTACCATTAAGATATATTAAAAGTGTATTCTATCACCTCATGCATCACAATAAATTTTCAGATGCCCATTACATGAAAAAAGGGATGAATGAGAAATTGATAAAATCACAAAAAAGAATGAAATTATATTTATATTAATATATAATGTAATTATGTTTCCTAATTTTATTTCCTAATTAAATAATTACTCAACATTCAAATAATGATAAATTAAAAAGGTGTTGTCCTAATTCATTATTTTTTTTGAACTGATGGCCTTTAAAATCATCACATGTTTATGAATTTTAGAACTTTATATTTTTTATAATCATTAATTTCATTGTGATTGATGGCCTTAATGACTCCTTGTAAATATTTATGCTTTTGATCCATGTACAATCTTCACTCCATACCTATGTTCTCATATGTGTAAACCATATTATATGTTACTTTGGGTAACTATTATAGTTCAAAAATTCCTTTTTTATGGTAGGTTTTAGTATCCATTTTTATGTTGTGGGTTTCTATGAATGAAGCATTCAAGTATTAAAAATTTTATGAGATAGATGAATTTTATAGGATAAATTAATTTTAAGAGGGTAGAATGTATAACCTGGAGATTTTGAGAATTATTTTTTTTCGAATTAATTTATTCTTTATGATATTTCTCATTTCACATATCACTGAGAATATTTTCTTTTTTATTAAATCAAGATATTCTATTTCATTATATACAACACTATGTGAATTGAGCATTATAGAAAAACGTTAATTTTAGTTTCTCTACACAGAACACCGAGGTTAGCATACATTATAAGAAACAATGACATTACTCAACGACTTTCATAACATTAAAGATCAAGTTTTACCAAGAAATACTATATTTTTTAAAAAAAATTATTTAATATAATAATACATAACCTAGAAGTCAAATTAGAGGCTATAAATAATATTAATTAAATTATAAAAATATATTAGGTGGAAGGGGGGGTTGGGGTGTGAGGCACCAATCATGGGGTCGAGTCCCCAAACATTGTTTTCTTATATAGTGCATATATAATGGAAGTTTTTTTAAATTATAATAATATTTTGTTTACAAAAATATGATTTTAATTCATTTGATATCAATTAATAAAAAATGAATGTGAAAATCGATTTTATATAAATGAAAATATTAATATTTTTATGGTCACAAAGCTATTTTAGCCTAATAAATTAAATTAATTAAAATTAGTGAGTGATATTAATGAAATATATATGTTATATATTAAATAAAATATTTCTGGTATTCATTTTCTAGATTATGTAGACATATGATAAGAACTAGCCAAATTTTTCCCATAAAAATATAATTTTTTTATAAAGGTAGTTTGAATGCCTTTTAATGGAGAACCCATTTAAATTTTTTTGGCACTTTTATAGATTTAATATTTCAAAATAAAATTTATATTTTTAAGAGATATAGAAAAAATAGGTTAGGATAATTTGTTTTTGTTTTTTTATGTCAGGTTAAATTCTTTAATAAACTGTTAAAAATACAATATTTTAATTCAAAACTACTTTTTCATCTATTTTATTTATAAGGTTAAAATAAATTTTTATTTTTTAAGGATTACTCATATTATATTATTACAAATTAATCCAATTTGGTTAATTTGATGAAATTTCAAATTTAAATTGGATATAAAAAGTTTGTAATTTTTTGATCATTTCTACTTTAAAACCTGCTATGTCGACCCGACTATGCGATTAATTTTAAATTAATTTCTACCAAATATGTGATTGGAATCTGGAAAAATGGATTATGTATTTTTAATAAGAATAATTTATAATTACTAATAATTTCAAGGTAGTTTTTGACAAAAGATATCAGGGAATGTAACTAAAATTAATTACATTGATTAAGGAAAAATTATGCTTAACTATGGACTAAACCATAAATTTAAGATCCAAAATGACATTGAAACCGGTCCAAAATCCATTGGATGTCCATATTTAGACCCTATACTCCATTTTATTGACATTTTATCGTTATTGGATCCACATTAAACATGAAAAATATCGGTTGAATTCCCTCTTCAAATAATTACAAGAGTTCCACTCCTCATTCACTATAAAAGGACACCACGTCTCCCTCTTCTTCACACCTCATAAACCACCTAGTATTATACAATAAATCATAATAAACTTAAAAAAATCCTTCCCTTTTTTGTGAATCCATACTTTTAGAAGAAATTCTCCTAATGAATCTTGTTGGCATCATCCAAAAGGAGCTTCCCGATTAAGAAGTAACACCTTTTCTTGAGCTCATTTATTTTGTTTTCCTTCTACACCCCCTAAAATATTGTAATAACATAATTTTATAAAAAAATAATTATAAATATACTAGTATTTTTTATATTAATTTTTCTACCTATACTTACACAAAAATCCATCTAACGGGTAACGAACATACTACTTATGTGTATGAAAACATTCTTCCAGACAAAATGTGGATTGTCCAATTTTCCTTTCTGAATCTCATGGTGGAAATTATTATGGAAAATATATATATATATATATATATATATATATATTATATTTTATTTATTGTGTCTCTTAATCTTCTTTATTCCTTTTAAAAATCATATCTTTTTATTTTTCATTTGGTATAAATATGATAATTTTGTTTGAGGAAGTGTAGACTACCACCCCTCAAAGATATGTGATTCATTCAGACAATACATGGAATATATTAAGTGTTGGTTTAGTGG